>OU611798.1:13750625-15000000 GCA_914767645.1 Hydraecia micacea | reverse complement strand
ACCTAACCTAACCTAACCTAACCTAACCTAACCTAACCTAACCTAACCTAACCTAACCTAACCTAACCTAACCTAACCTAACCTAACCTAACCTAACCTAACCTAACCTAACCTAACCTAACCTAACCTAACCTAACCTAACCTAACCTAACCTAACCTAACCTAACCTAACCTAACCTAACCTAACCTAACCTAACCTAACCTAACCTAACCTAACCTAACCTAACCTAACCTAACCTAACCTAACCTAACCTAACCTAACCTAACCTAACCTAACCTAACCTAACCTAACCTAACCTAACCTAACCTAACCTAACCTAACCTAACCTAACCTAACCTAACCTAACCTAACCTAACCTAACCTAACCTAACCTAACCTAACCTAACCTAACCTAACCTAACCTAACCTAACCTAACCTAACCTAACCTAACCTAACCTAACCTAACCTAACCTAACCTAACCTAACCTAACCTAACCTAACCTAACCTAACCTAACCTAACCTAACCTAACCTAACCTAACCTAACCTAACCTAACCTAACCTAACCTAACCTAACCTAACCTAACCTAACCTAACCTAACCTAACCTAACCTAACCTAACCTAACCTAACCTAACCTAACCTAACCTAACCTAACCTAACCTAACCTAACCTAACCTAACCTAACCTAACCTAACCTAACCTAACCTAACCTAACCTAACCTAACCTAACCTAACCTAACCTAACCTAACCTAACCTAACCTAACCTAACCTAACCTAACCTAACCTAACCTAACCTAACCTAACCTAACCTAACCTAACCTAACCTAACCTAACCTAACCTAACCTAACCTAACCTAACCTAACCTAACCTAACCTAACCTAACCTAACCTAACCTAACCTAACCTAACCTAACCTAACCTAACCTAACCTAACCTAACCTAACCTAACCTAACCTAACCTAACCTAACCTAACCTAACCTAACCTAACCTAACCTAACCTAACCTAACCTAACCTAACCTAACCTAACCTAACCTAACCTAACCTAACCTAACCTAACCTAACCTAACCTAACCTAACCTAACCTAACCTAACCTAACCTAACCTAACCTAACCTAACCTAACCTAACCTAACCTAACCTAACCTAACCTAACCTAACCTAACCTAACCTAACCTAACCTAACCTAACCTAACCTAACCTAACCTAACCTAACCTAACCTAACCTAACCTAACCTAACCTAACCTAACCTAACCTAACCTAACCTAACCTAACCTAACCTAACCTAACCTAACCTAACCTAACCTAACCTAACCTAACCTAACCTAACCTAACCTAACCTAACCTAACCTAACCTAACCTAACCTAACCTAACCTAACCTAACCTAACCTAACCTAACCTAACCTAACCTAACCTAACCTAACCTAACCTAACCTAACCTAACCTAACCTAACCTAACCTAACCTAACCTAACCTAACCTAACCTAACCTAACCTAACCTAACCTAACCTAACCTAACCTAACCTAACCTAACCTAACCTAACCTAACCTAACCTAACCTAACCTAACCTAACCTAACCTAACCTAACCTAACCTAACCTAACCTAACCTAACCTAACCTAACCTAACCTAACCTAACCTAACCTAACCTAACCTAACCTAACCTAACCTAACCTAACCTAACCTAACCTAACCTAACCTAACCTAACCTAACCTAACCTAACCTAACCTAACCTAACCTAACCTAACCTAACCTAACCTAACCTAACCTAACCTAACCTAACCTAACCTAACCTAACCTAACCTAACCTAACCTAACCTAACCTAACCTAACCTAACCTAACCTAACCTAACCTAACCTAACCTAACCTAACCTAACCTAACCTAACCTAACCTAACCTAACCTAACCTAACCTAACCTAACCTAACCTAACCTAACCTAACCTAACCTAACCTAACCTAACCTAACCTAACCTAACCTAACCTAACCTAACCTAACCTAACCTAACCTAACCTAACCTAACCTAACCTAACCTAACCTAACCTAACCTAACCTAACCTAACCTAACCTAACCTAACCTAACCTAACCTAACCTAACCTAACCTAACCTAACCTAACCTAACCTAACCTAACCTAACCTAACCTAACCTAACCTAACCTAACCTAACCTAACCTAACCTAACCTAACCTAACCTAACCTAACCTAACCTAACCTAACCTAACCTAACCTAACCTAACCTAACCTAACCTAACCTAACCTAACCTAACCTAACCTAACCTAACCTAACCTAACCTAACCTAACCTAACCTAACCTAACCTAACCTAACCTAACCTAACCTAACCTAACCTAACCTAACCTAACCTAACCTAACCTAACCTAACCTAACCTAACCTAACCTAACCTAACCTAACCTAACCTAACCTAACCTAACCTAACCTAACCTAACCTAACCTAACCTAACCTAACCTAACCTAACCTAACCTAACCTAACCTAACCTAACCTAACCTAACCTAACCTAACCTAACCTAACCTAACCTAACCTAACCTAACCTAACCTAACCTAACCTAACCTAACCTAACCTAACCTAACCTAACCTAACCTAACCTAACCTAACCTAACCTAACCTAACCTAACCTAACCTAACCTAACCTAACCTAACCTAACCTAACCTAACCTAACCTAACCTAACCTAACCTAACCTAACCTAACCTAACCTAACCTAACCTAACCTAACCTAACCTAACCTAACCTAACCTAACCTAACCTAACCTAACCTAACCTAACCTAACCTAACCTAACCTAACCTAACCTAACCTAACCTAACCTAACCTAACCTAACCTAACCTAACCTAACCTAACCTAACCTAACCTAACCTAACCTAACCTAACCTAACCTAACCTAACCTAACCTAACCTAACCTAACCTAACCTAACCTAACCTAACCCAACCAGTAACCGATAAAACATCGCACGTGTAACATCTGCTCCGCGTAAAAAATTCGCAAAAATTATTCGCGTTGAGCTACGAGCGCAAAAAAGTCATCAGTGGAATTGTGCAGTGTCGATTCACCAGGATCAGTGTGGGCAAGTGTCTACGACCACGGGTTGCGGAGCAGGACCTTCGGAACTTTACCAGGGAATAACGCAGGCAAGGTTTGTGGAAATTCGTTGCAAACAATATTCCTGAGAGTCGCAATAGAGGCCAATCCAACAACACCAGGATCATCGAAATTGGAGAAGGGGTTCGGGAGTTATTAAGGTGCGAAAATCGCTGAAAACACGTGGTTTTAGGCTAGAAAGTAACCTCACTTTGGCACCACGTGTTTTTACACCACGAGGCGTGACGCAGAACCAGTCATCCCAGCCCTTACTGGAGACTCCGAAGCCGGCCGAGGAATCTGCCTGCAGACCAGCCATCAGGAAAACGACTCCACAGCCTGTCACCAGGTAAGCCCGAGGGAACTCCTCAGTCCTAAGACCTACCCCCCCCGAGTTTAGGCTCATCTGACTCGGGACTTCAGGACCTTGCCGGAGCCACAAAAGGTTCCCCTCCCCTTTTGACCCCCCCCCCCCAAACTCATACCCCCCTCCCAACTACATCCCCCCCCCCTCCCAAGTAGTTCCCCCCCCCCTCCCTCTTTACGACCAACCCCTCACCTACCTACCCCCCTTATTCACCCCCCCCCTTATTCACCCCCCCCCCCCTCCCACTACCTCACCCCCCCTCACCCCAAATCTTCTCCCCACGAAACCTCCCCCCCCCCCCCCCCGACCCCCCCCCTCACCCCCCCTCACCCCCTAATCGTCTTCCCACGAAACCCCCCTCCCCCCTCCCCCTCAGGGCTACCTCACCCCCCCGCGGCCTAACTTCGCACCCGTTGGAGCTAGAAGACCGAGCTTGGGCTCATTTGAAAGGGCACACAAAGCTCTTGAATTTGGCCCCAACAGAATTGCGGAATTCAGCACTCACACACGTAGCAGTCCAGCGGCGCAGCGGGATTCCACTGAGGACCACCACCAGTGCGCACACAGGGCTCAGAACATCGAGCCCTAGCAATTGTCGGGCTCCTCACCGGACAGCAACGCAGACCAACGGCGAAGCATCCGTGAGTCCATCCACGTAGTAGCAATATTTATTTTAATAACAGACGTAGTGTAATAATATTAATAAAATAGTATATAATAGTAATAAGTCATAGATTGTACTAAACAAACTAACCTTCCTCCCCTTATAAACAAATATGGCATCCAAACAAACCAGCACCTCCCGAAAAATGACCACGGAGGCCGCAAAAGTCCCTCAGTCACTTAGGGAAAAGGTTATAAAAAATGCAGCTAAGTCAGTAGCCTCAGAAAAGTTGGCGCGTCCATCGCAGAAGCCAGAGGCGCCGAAGGCAGCGTCGGAGTCGGAAGTGACAAGTAGGACACCGCCACAGCCATCGGCGCCTGAGGTGCACACACACACCCCAGAGGATCGCACTAGGATTTCCGAGGTAGTGATAAACTGGGAGCAGTGTGGCATCTCCCCCCCCCGACAAATCATCTCGGACGAAGAAAGCTCGGTGGCGTCCACAATCAGCCGTTCCGATCGCCCCGATAAAGGACGGCCGAGCCTTCTCTACAGAACACCGAGAAGGGGCACAGGAGTAGAAATGGACCTGGCCACAAGAGAGGCAAACGACCTACTCCAAAAGGGAAAAGACGCCTTGGAAGCCGCTGGAAACATGAAGCGGGAATGCAAGGCCACGGCCCACGAAAGCCTGCAGGGCCTGTACGAGGTGGTCCTGTCGCTGGCGGACTCGAGGGCTCGACACAAATACAACCTCGAGAAGGAGCGCTCTCGACACGCGCAAGAGCTTGTGCGTGTCGAGAGAGCTCATACTCGAGAGCTGATGAATATGAAGGTCGAGCTCTCCCTTGTGCGTACGGACGCCTCGGACACCCTGAAGGAGGCAAAAGGGATCCGGGAATGGCTGGGTCACGAAACCCTTGAGGCCCTCAAGGGTATCAAGGAGGTGAAGAACGAGGTGGCTACCGCGAGCCTTAGGAACCTGAAGGAGCATGAAAAGACAAGGCAGGAAAGTGCAAGAGCCCCGGGGGACCCCAAGTGGGAGACAATGGGGGCTAGCCTATCACGCCTAGACACAAACATAACCAGCGTGTCCAACCAGCTGGACGTGCTCCGAAAGGCCCTAGAGAGGCTCAAAGAGGACCTCACCCGGCCAACAAACAAGACCACGGACCCGGATCCGAGCAGCCGGGAGACAGGCCTTCTACTCACCACAGAGAAATTTGAGGAGGCCTTCGAGGAGCTGAAAAGCCAATTACAGGCAATAGCCAATAAGCCTGCACCTTCTCCCCCCTCACCACACCCACCCATAAACATAACCAACCACCTCAAACCCATTTCGGAAAGGCTGGAGATCGTCTCTGCAGACCTTCGCGTACTACGCGACAAAGAGCCTCCAATCCAAGCGCCCCCGGCGCTAAATCTGGAGGCGGAATTAGCGGTCGGCGAGGTCAAGAAGACGCTCCAAGACATTCAAAAAGGGGTAGCGGACCTGGGCAAAGTGGACAGACCAACACAAAACCAGCTGGGTCCAAAAACCTTTGCCCAGGTCGCCAGTACACCAAAGCCCCCCAAACCACACACACAGCCAAACCACACCCTGATCATCTCGTCGACGAACCCCCAACACACCGGGGACAACGTAATCGAGAGGATCAGGACAGCCCTGGACCTCAAGACGAGTGGAGCCCGGGTTGACACCGTCAGGAAAGCGCGGAACCAGAAAGTGGTCCTCAGATGCGCATCCAAAAAAGACTTAACAATCGTCAAAGACCAAGTCCGGTCCAACGCAGGGCTCAAGGTCCAGGAGCCGAAACCACAAAACCCGCTCGTCTGCATCAAGGGAGTGCTGTCCAGCTACAGCGACGGGGAGATCGTCGATCTCCTGAAAGCGCAGAATAAGCACCTTCTGCAGAACGTCGCTGTGGATGGACAAACACTCAGGGTGCGATACAGGAAACGTGCGAGGAACCCCCACGAGTGCCACCCAGTTCTGGAGCTCTCTCCGGAGCTCTGGAAGTGTTTGACAGCAGTCCAAAAAGTTCATGTGGGCATCAAGCGATGCTCAATTGAGGATCAGTCCCCTCTGGTCCAGTGCACAAAGTGCCTTGGATATGGACACAACAAGTCCATATGCAAGGCCGCAAAGGAGGTCTGCGCCTACTGTAGTGGAGCGCACAACATAGGGGACTGTCTCACACGAGCCGATGGCAAACCGCCCACATGTATTAACTGCAAGACGGCACACGGGTTGGCAAGCGACCTGGCACATACAGCGTTTAGCGAAGACTGCCAGGAACGCCAAAAGTGGGATGGTATAGCGAGGTCGCGCGTTTCCTATTGCTAAGGGCGACCAGGACAACACACAAACAAGCCAACCGGTCACCCCCGAAAACACAGAGAGACCGACAGCAAGATTGAAATTCATCCAAGTCAACCTTCAGCGCTCCAAGCTGGCCACAGAAGAACTACACTTGGCGGCTCAGGCAAAGGGAATTTCAGTAGCACTTGTTCAAGAGCCCTATGTAGGACGAACAGGTGTGATGAAACAAAGCCCCGGCACGCAAGTCATTCAGTGCAGTCTCAACCGCCAAAAACCAGTTAAGGCGGCGATCGTCGTTTTCGGGAACAATCTGGAGGTCATTCACGACCCCCAGCTAGTAACTGAGAACGTCGCCGCCGTCTTGCTGAAGGTAGGTCAGCTCACCTTCGGAGCGCTGTCGGTCTATTTCGAGGGCGACCAGGACATCGAACCATACCTTTCCGAGACACACAACACAACAATCAAACTGAGAACCAATAATATCCTGGTGGGAGGAGACGTTAACGCCTGGAGCCAGTGGTGGGGAAGTGTTTCCGAAAACCATCGCGGGGCAGCGTACAGCTCCTTCCTCAACGAGCGAGACCTCCACATCCTCAACACGGGTCAAACGCCGACGTTCGAGATCTACAGAGGAGACAGGTGGTGCACGAGCATCGTCGATGTGACTGCATGCAGCTTGTCACTCTTGGGCAAGGTAGAGGAGTGGCGTGTAGAAAGAAGTCTAACAACTTCAGACCACAACGCTATTACCTTCTCGATGCGCTTAGAAAAGGCCTTGGAACCCTTAAGGCCAATCTCGACGCGCATCTATAACACCAAGAAGGCAAAGTGGTCCGACTTCAACACACACTTCAAAACCAGCCTGGCGGCCACGAACATCACGACCGTCAGAGTCTCGGACATATCGAGCCCTGAGGATTTGGAGACGATCATCACCCTATACACGACGAACATCCACCGCTCGTGCGAGGAATCGATCCCAAAACTGGGGTCGCCCAAACGCGACGCCAAGCCCCCATGGTGGACCCCTTCTCTGGACCGTCTCAAAAGAGACGCGATGACGAAGAAGAGAAGGATCCGGAACGCAGCCGCTAGCCGGAGACACTTCACCATCCAGGAATACATCCAGGCAAAACAAAAATACACCACAGCAGCAGCGGAAGCAGCCACTGCCAACTGGAAGGAGTTCTGCTCGAAGCAGGACCGAGAGAGCATGTGGGACGGCATCTACAGGGTACTAAGGAAGACAGCCAGAAGACAGGACGACGCGCTCCTGAGAAACACCGCAGGAGAGACGCTCAGCCCAGAGCAATCCGCGGATCTTCTGGCAAAAACCTTTTACCCCGACGACTCAACGGATGCCGAACAGCCATACCACATGAACCTGAGAAGGCTAGCGGAGGAAAAGAACCCAAAAGGTCTGTCTGCTGACGACCCGCCCTTTACGACTGCGGAGCTGGAAATGGTTCTCCAGAACCAGAATCCGAAAAAAGCTCCCGGTCCTGACGGGTTAACAGCAGACATCTGCACTGCGGCAATAAACTGTGACAGGGAGGTGTTCTTAGCGATAGCCAACAAATGCCTGTCGCTGTCACACTTCCCGAAGCAGTGGAAGGTCGCCCACGTGTGCATCCTCCGCAAGCCAGGCAAGGACGACTACACCAGCCCAAAGTCGTACAGGCCAATAGGTCTGCTCTCGGTCCTAGGAAAGATCGTCGAGAAGCTCCTAGTCGGCAGACTACAGTGGCACTTCCTGCCCACACTCAACCAAAACCAGTACGGATTCATGCCGCAGCGCGGAACCGAGGACGCCCTCTATGCTCTGATGGGGCACTTACGTGCCGAAATCAAAGCCAAAAAGATCGTGCTTTTGATATCATTAGACATAGAGGGGGCCTTCGACAACGCGTGGTGGCCAGCACTCAAGCGACAGATGGTAGTCAAGAACTGTCCTAGGAACATCTACGCTCTCGTCGCCTCATACCTGGAAGACCGGAACATCAGGGTCAACTACGCCAGAGCGACTAGTGAGAAGGGTACCACGAAAGGATGCGTCCAGGGCTCAATTGCCGGACCGACGTTTTGGAACCTTATCCTAGACTCACTCCTACAGAAAATGGCGAGTATGGGGGTATACTGCCAAGCCTTCGCAGACGACGTTGTCCTGGTTTTCTCGGACTTCACAGCCGGTCCCCTGCAGCAATCAGCCAACGACGTGCTAGACACAGTATCGGAATGGGGCGTCCAGAATAAGCTACGTTTCGCCGCGCACAAGACCAATGCGATGGTGTTAACGAGGAAGCTTAAATACGATGTTCCGATACTCCACATGTCGGGCACGCGGCTGAACCTGGTCGAAGAGGTCAAGCTGCTAGGTCTCACAATAGACGCCAAACTCACCTTCAACGCGCACGTGTCTGCGACCTGTAAAAAGGCTGCAGACATCTACAAGCAGCTAGCATGCGCGGCAAAGGTGACTTGGGGTCTCAACGGAGAGATAATTAGGACGATATACGTGTCGGTGATAGAGCCCATCGTGATGTATGCAGCGAGTGCGTGGGCTCCCGCAGCTGAGAAACTGATGACAAGGAATCAGTTTGACTCACTGCAGAGGGGCTTCGCGCAGAAGATCTGCAAAGCATACCGCACGGTGTCTCTGACATCGGCACTCATCCTGTCAGGCCAACTCCCCCTAGACCTCCGGGTACTCGAGGCGGCTACCCTGTTCAAGATCAAGAAGGGTCATTCCAAAGAGCTCATACCACCGGGCCGCGAGCTGGAGTGCGACGTGCATCACTCCAAAAATCCCCACCCAGCACTACTCACAACAACAGAGTATGCGCGCCTGGAAGACTTGACTCCCGAAACCCTGGCAACCCACCAAGTAATCGGTCCCCAAATATACACCGATGGCAGTAAGATAGAGGGGAAAGTCGGCGCTGCCCTAACTTGGTGGGAAAACGGGAAGGAGTCCAAGTCCAGTACCTTTGGGTTGGAACCTCACAACACAGTCTTCCAATCGGAAATGTACGCTCTCTTTAGAGCTGTCAGGATGGTGAGAGAATCCAGGGCGGCCTCTGTAAGCATTTTAAGTGACTCAAGATCGTCACTTGACTTGCTGAGGAGACCGTCTGTCACTCACCACTTGGCACTCCAAATCAAGAGAAGCGTCCGAGAGATCAGAGAGGAGGGCAGAGACGTGAGGTTCTTTTGGCTCAAGGCCCACGTGGGAACCGCCGGGAATGAGAGAGCGGACGAGCTGGCCAAGGAGGCAGCCCTAACGAAAGAGACAGCAGACTACAACAAGGTCCCCGTATCGTTCGTGAGGAGGAAGATACGGGAGGGGACTATAGCGAAGTGGCAAACGCGGTACGAATCCTCGAGTACAGGATCGGTCACAAAAGTGTTCTTCCCAGACGTCCTCGCGGCGAAAAGGACACTTAGAGACTCAGTTCTCACACCGGTCCATGTACAAATCCTTACAGGACACGGAGGATTCTCAGCGTACCTCCACCGCTTCCATCTCAAAGACAGTCCCTCGTGCGTCTGTGACCCCAGTTGCGATGAAACAGTCTGGCACCTGCTCTTTGAATGCCCAAGGTTCAGTCATGACAGAATGGAGCTGGAAGCAAAGATCGAAACCCAGCTAAGCCAGTCCACACTCCACACTATCATGGGGAGACTGGCCACCAGGAAACCATTCTTAGCATTCGCGAGCAAAGTCGCCATAGTCGCAGCAAGGGCCAACAAAACGGACGTTACCTTGCGAAGTCGAAACCGACTACCATCCACCCAGACAGTCACGACCACCTCAACAACGACGACAACTACTACACAAACAACAACAAACACACCACTCACGACAACACAAATCACACACCCAGGCATTAACCAACAAACAGCTCCCGTGGCAGCAGCATCGGCGTGGGCAGTGGCCAGCCAACATCCAATCCCCAGGGTCATGTCCACCATGCAATTCCTGGCATGCGGAGGAGACGGAGTCCCAGGCGTCAGGTTGCGAGGTGTCGCCCTCTATATGAACAGGGAAGGAGAAAAGCTAGGCATAAGCTTCTGCGTAGGCTCGAGCCGAGCTGCAGCCCGCATTCCAATTTCACCAGGCCTTGCCGCCTTGATCAACGGAAGCACCACCAAAGCGAGCATGAAAGGTAGCAAGTATGCTGCGCTGCCTCAAGTGGAAGTGGCCTCTCACCGATGCCGTCTAGTGCGATCCAAAGGGAAGACAATAGCACTATTCGAGTGGGGAGAGGAAACTCCATTTGCTCAGGCGAGCTCACTGCTTCAGAAGATCGGGGAGGCAGGGGAGCTCACGGCAACCGAGGCCCGAACCATAAGTGTGGACGCAATGGTAGTTGGAGGGGAGAGAGGAGACGTCGTAGACCGCTTCGGCTGTTTAAAAGCCTCAGAACATCACGAGGTAGTTGTCTATGAGGACAGAGGGGAAACTCTGAGTTTTCTCAAAGCCCCTAGACAACCAACAGTCCACGCGACGAACCCCACGACAAACCCGACTAGCCTGAGCGGTTCGGAGAGGGCCCAGCAGAAGGCAGCCGCCGAAAAAGCTGCAAAGGAGCAGAGCAAAACCATCAGCCCGGAGGACCGGGCCAGGTCGAGGAGTCGCCTGAAAGCCTTCGGCACTTTCCTCGGAGCCCTGCTCCCAAGCACCAGCCGTGATTCACCAACACACAGGCAGGAAACAGCAGTGGAGAGGTTCTTCAAGAAAAAGCCTAAGGAACCAACCCAGCAGAAGCCTATGCCCACAAGAGCCGATAAAGGGCAAGTCAGCCCGCCGACCCTCGCAGTGAATCTGGGCACCACGGATCACGTGAAGAGCGCGTTCCTCGAGTACGTAGCAATTGTGAGAGCAACCAGAGAGGTCAATCTCATGACGTGCAGGAAGATCCTGCAGACCTTCCAGAGAGAAACAGAAGGTCTGCTAAGGGTACTACTCGAGGAAGCGGAGGCGGCAGTGTACGACAACGTCAACTCTCATGTCATCAAAGGAAAGATGTCGGGGTCGTACATGGCAGCCTACAGCGCGAAGAACGGTTTCGTGGCTCTGGACGAGGAGGAAACGGAGCGCTCAGGCAAAATAAAATTCAGAGCACCAAACGATGACCCGATATTGGTTACCGCCAAATGTACCAAGATCATGCTGGACGATAAGATCCTTGAAATGGCGCAATCCATTTTAGGGACTTCAGAAACCCCAGCATCTCAGGAAAGTTGGGCGGTACCCGATATCAGGTGGGTAAACGGAGTTCCGGGTTGCGGGAAGACAACCTGGGTGGTGAAGAACTTCGATGAGGATAAGGACGTCGTAGCCACGACGACAACTGAAGCTGCCAAAGATCTCAGAGAAAAGCTTGCGCACCGCTTAGGAGACCGAGTCAAGACAAAGGTGCGTACTATGGCCTCAATATTAGCCAACGGATTCAGGAGCCAAGACAAGTGCTACCGTCTCACGGTAGACGAGGCTCTAATGAACCACTTTGGGGCCATAGTTATGGCAGTAAAGTTGTCTGGTGCAAGCGAGGTTGTCCTCATCGGAGACGTGAACCAGCTCCCATTTTTGGACAGAGAGAACCTATTCAAATTAAGGTATACCCGTCCAAACCTGGTGGCTGGTATCACCCAGGAGCTACTCTGCACGCACCGCAATCCGATGGATGTGGCGTACGCACTGAGTGAGATATACTCCGGTATATACTCCTCCAAATCGTCGTTGTCGCGGGCCCATTCCCTGAGTGTGAAAGGTTACACAGGAGCGCAAATCCCAAGAACCGCCCCAAACACCCTATTCCTAGTCCATACGCAGGAGGAGAAAGCTTCTCTTGCGGGCGAGGGATACGGGTCCGGCGAAGGGTCGCGCACGCTGACCATACACGAAGCTCAGGGGTTGACCTACGACAGCGTGATCATCATTAACACCAAGTCCAGGAGGCTCCAGATTCACGACAGCATCTCCCACGCGGTAGTGGCGGTGTCAAGGCATACAAGCAGTTGCGTCTACTACACTGACGACGCCGACGACGCCACAGGCCGCTTTGCAAAGAGGGCGATGGATGCGCCGACTAAAACGGTCGTCGAATACAATCTTAAGACGGCCATGCAGCATCGAGACGTTGTGGTAATGGAAAAACTGCTAAGGCTAGCGAAGTCCCTGGTCAGAAACCACACCTAACATAACTAAACCTATCTAACAAATCCCACTCACCTCCTAACCCAATCCAAACCAAACCAAACCCTTACCCGTACCTACTAACACTGTAAAATAGTCAATGTGAAACTGCGTGGCAGAGCGAATCTGTCATTCTCACGCAAACGCCTTGCCGACGGTGATGTTGCCCATCCGGTCGTTAAGTTCCCTAAAATATGGTTGAGCTAAACGGCGCGGAGGGGCACGTCATGTCCGTGAACGGATGCCGTCGGTGGAGGCTGGTCGGATCGACCTGCCGCGCAGTTTAAACCCCTGCACTCCAAAATCTGTACATAGAATAGATAATATTGCGTAAGTTGTTTTGTACTGTATTGTGTTGTAAATATAATATCTGTAACAAAAATAGCAATAGAATATAACAAGTAATATAGTAGTAAACAAACAGTAGTAATATATAATTGTAACGTCTGTGTATTGTATATAATAAAAAAAAAAAAAAAAAAAAAAAAAAAAAAAAATATATATATATATATATATAAGTAACATAAAAATATTGCATGAGCATGAATATATTTATTAATAAAAAAAAAAAAAAAAAAAAAAAAAAAAAAAATATAAGTAGTAAAAGGATGGACTCACGTAGATTTAAGATAGTTGTAAGACCACAATTGTGTCCAATGTGGGAGCACGTGTAATTGTAAACTTCAAATAAACATGTAAACAAAATAAATAAAGTAAACAAAGGCGCGGACCCCCATGTCCGCGGTCAGAGTACTCATTTAAAAAAAAAAAAAAAAAAAAAAACCTAACCTAACCTAACCTAACCTAACCTAACCTAACCTAACCTAACCTAACCTAACCTAACCTAACCTAACCTAACCTAACCTAACCTAACCTAACCTAACCTAACCTAACCTAACCTAACCTAACCTAACCTAACCTAACCTAACCTAACCTAACCTAACCTAACCTAACCTAACCTAACCTAACCTAACCTAACCTAACCTAACCTAACCTAACCTAACCTAACCTAACCTAACCTAACCTAACCTAACCTAACCTAACCTAACCTAACCTAACCTAACCTAACCTAACCTAACCTAACCTAACCTAACCTAACCTAACCTAACCTAACCTAACCTAACCTAACCTAACCTAACCTAACCTAACCTAACCTAACCTAACCTAACCTAACCTAACCTAACCTAACCTAACCTAACCAGTACCCCCCCAACCTCCGTGGCAGTTGGATCGTTTTTAAAGTCGCTCCGCGCTTAAAAATCCTAAAAAATTGGTTTTTCTGCTCCAATTTCAAAGAGTAAAGTGTCGTTGGATGCGGAAACTTGCGCCGCATAAAGTGCCGAGGTCAAATAGTGCCGTGTTACAGTGCCCTGAAAGTGAATTGTGAAAAACACCTCTTTTAGAGGTTAAGTGAAGTTCATCAAAACTGGAAACGCGAACGCTGCCGGAACGAGATCGGCGACCCCCTTCTTTTTCATCGGTTTACTATGAGCATCGTGGTTCCCGATCATCTGGACCAATCAAAATTACCCTGACACCGCGAATCTGCGAGTTATTCAGGATTTTCACAAAACCACGTGCTCTGAAAAAGTCGAAGGAGTGGAGTCAGCGGCACGAATTTTGGCACCAACCTGGACCTTCATGAAATAAGGCGAGTGCAAGTTAAAATTGAATTTTAAGTCACAAGGAAAACATTTTATAACATTATAAATCTTCAAAATTTAAACCAGTATAGCTCTGAACAGAGGAAACTTTTCAAGAATCTTCAACTGCAGCCCGGTGCGCGCTCATTAGCTTATTAGAGACTCTAAGTTTTAGATTTTTAGATTAAATAGTTTTTGAATAATAAGGTATTTTATAAGAAAATCAACTTTTCAAAAATTTTTGACCTGGTTTTTGGTTTTTCAAAGATTTGTTTATTGGACTTTGTAGCGCTCTATTTTAAGTATTTTACATAAATTTTTCAGAATTTTTGGACGGACGGTTCGAGAGTTATTGATTTTTAACTGTTTTTTGGCTTTAATTCAAAATTAAATAGAAAATATTACTTTTTGACATTAGGATAAGGCCCAATATACTTATTGTGACCCATTTAAGTCCAAAGACGGGCTGTATATCTTTTAAATTGGCTATTTTGTCTAAATTGCGCCATCTTGGTTTTTAGGTTTTAAATTTCAATCTGCAATAGCTCGTGAACCGTTAGTCCGATTTACACCAGATTTTCACTGGGGCTTGGGGCACACCGTTAATTTTAAGATAGGACTATTTTCAGGTCATTACAGGACGGAAAAAATTTTGTCGCTGAAACTGCTTTCAGGTCATACCTGAAGTGACGCCGAGCTGTAAGTCCAAAACCCCGTCCTTCTACGACGTAGGGTTCCAGAGATACGGACGTTTTAACACGACTTTTGACAGCTCGGCGGCCATCTTGTTTAACTTCAAACCACTGTAACTCCTAAACCGTGGGTCGTGGGAAGTAGCGGTTTTCAAAGTTAGTGTCAGGAACCTGCTGCCCTACTTACCACGCGGTTTCAGGTGGTTTGGAGCTGAAAATTTTCAGGACCCTGGAAGTGGTTTCAGCGGACAGCGGAGCTCAGGCCGAGTTGGGAGAGCCCAAACTCGGGGGGTCTGCGGCTTTCCAGAGGGAAGATATCTTCGGTCAAAAACTGACTTTGACAGCACCGCGGCCATTTTGTGAAATCTTTAGACGGCCATAACTTCCCAACGGAGAGTCGTAGAGGGCTGGGGTTTCCGCTGGACATATCGGTAGGGCTTGGGCTATAAGACAAGTGGTTTTCAGGCGTTTTCAGGAAACAAATATTTTTCAGCCTGAAAACCATTCCAGTGGATTGGTCTTGCCGAGCCAATTCCGGAAAGCCCAAGCACCGGTGTTTTTGGACCGGTGGTTCCGGAGATATCCCGTTGTAACCACTTTCAGATTTAATTTTGACAAAAAACCAAATTTTTCAAGTTAGGTTATCTCCGAGACCCTTTGGTGTAACTATACCGAGTTTGGGATCGTTTGAAAGGGCTCGGCGAGAGCTATCCACTGAAGCCATTGACACGGCTCTACATAGAGTCCCGTCCCCCCCGGGCCTAACTTTCAAACCAGAGGTCCTAGACCCACCAAGTTTGGGGTCTCTGAAATCAGGACAAAAAGACCTGTCTTCTGGCTCCAACCAATTTACAAAATTATTTAATTGCTTGTTGTTATTGTTATTGTTTGATTTTATTTTTTATTTTTATTTTACATTTATTTTAGACTTAACCCATTAGGGTAAAAGTTGTTAAGACTAAGACGAGATTTGATAAATCTAAGTTTCAAGTGACGAAATTAGTATTGACGCCATTTACACGTCTTACTAAAAGACAGACTATCCTACCTACAACATCATGTTCGGACTTAGAACCCCGACCAAAAACACGGCATCAAACTCCCCCAATAAAGCCGCGGAATCAGCCGAAAAGGTATGTCCCACGTCGTCGGAAACCCAGGACAAAACTTTCGTTGTCCAACAAAGCATTGGCGAGATAGAGGCTAGGACAAAGAACTTACCAAAAAAGGCGGCGGCGCCGGTGGCGGGCCCCTCCAAGGCAAAAGTCCAAACACTATTGTTTGATGCCTCGGGTAGTCCGCCCCCGAAACCGGTTTACCCCACCAGACTTGCTGAGGGAAGGGCATGCCTCAGTAAGGCAAAGCTCCACCTCGGCAACTCTAGAAATACAAAAACAGAAATTAAAGAAGGGGTTACCGCAGCTGTAGAACGACTCTATCAATTGCTGAAAGAGTCGGAGGCGGTTAAGGGCAAAGAAACAGCTCAGAGCAAGGGGCGAGGTGAGAAGGAAGAGGAGGAACCTTTACACCCTCCACTCTCTTCTCACCCTGCCAGTTGTCGGGTGGAAAACGAGTTGCTAAAGAAGATGGAGGAGCACTTCAAACTCATCACAGCAAACACCGAAAAGATGGAAGGTCTCAGAGACACTCTGCTGTCCCATCAGAAAGTCTTGGAGGGGACCACCTATGCGAGTGTGGCGGCTGGCGGCAGTAGGGGAAGACTCCCAGAGCAAGCCACCCTGCACTCTGTGGTGATCACCTCCAGTGACGAAACAGAGACTGGGGATGAGGTGCTCCAAAAAATCCGGACTGCGGTAAACGCCAAGGAAGGGGGTGTTACCATCGATAAAATTAGGAAGGCCAGAGACAGAAAAGTCATCATGGGTTGCCGGAGCGAGGAAGAGAGGCGAGTACTAAAGGAGAGAATCCAGAAGGCGGGTAATCACCTTAACGTCGACGACATTCGGAACAAGGACCCACTTCTAATCCTCAAAGATGTCATGACGTACAATAGTGACGACGATATCCTTCTCGCCCTGAGAAATCAGAACGAGAGGATATTTAGAGACCTTGACAAAGAGGAAAATAGAGTGGAGATCCGATACAGGAAGAGAACAAGAAACCCTCTTATGAACCATGTCGTCGTTAGGGTGTCCCCCAAAATATGGACCAGAATTATAGACGCGGAGACCGTGCAGATAGACCTGCAGCGCATCCGAATCGCGGACCAGTCTCCCCTTGTCCAGTGTTCGCTCTGTCTGGGGTACGGCCATGGCAGACGCTTCTGCAAGGAAACGGTTGAAAAATGTAGCCACTGCGCCGGGCCCCACAAAAAGTCGGACTGTCCCCACTGGCTCAATGGTGCAGTGCCAACTTGCTGCAATTGCATGCATGCCAAACTGGCAAACGCAGAACACAACGCGTTCAGTGAGGACTGCCCGATAAGGAGGAAGTGGGACGCATTGGCGAGGGCCACAACGGCGTATTGCTAAGGTGGTCGCGGGCAGGGGAGCACCGGGGAGCGGCACTCCCACCAGCGAAGCTTCACACCTGATAGTACAGGCAAACTTGCAGAGGAAGCAGCTCGCCACCAATGAACTGATGATAGAAGCGGATCGCAGGAAAGCAGCCATAGCTCTGCTCCAGGAACCCTACGTGGGGGGCTCAAGTAGTATGAAGAACTACAGAGGAGTAAGGGTCTACCAGAATGCCAGCCCAGGGGAAGGAAATGTCAAAGCGGCCATTGCAGTGTTTAATCACGACTTCGACATTATACAGTACCCGATTCTCACTACAAATAATATCGTTGTGGTGAGAATCCGAACGCTGGCCTGGGAGATCACCGTAGTATCGTACTACTTTGAGCCTGATCAACCCATAGAGCCGTACCTGGAGCATATCAAGAAAATCCGAGAAAAGCTGGGACCGCGGAGGCTAATCATTGGTGGCGATGCCAACGCTAAAAGTAGCTGGTGGGGGAGCGACAGAGTCGATCTGAGGGGCGAAGTTTTTTCTGGAGCCCTGGAGGAAATGTCCTTGCAGGTGCTGAACGACGGAGACATACCGACCTTCGACACGGTCAGAGGAGAGCGAAGATTGACCAGCCACGTCGACGTTACGGTCTGCTCAGAGGACATGCTCGACCTGGTGGACGACTGGAGAGTCGTCGAGGATCTGACGAGTTCGGACCACAATGGTATGGTTTTTCAAATAAGATTACAAAAATCAAAAGGAATCAACATAAACAGGACAACTAGGATATACAACACAAAAAGGGCTAACTGGGACCGGTTTCATGAGAAACTGGCCCAGCTTATGAACGAAAACAATATTAACAAAATAGAAATAGACCAAACCCAAACACATAAAGAAATAGATCAATTTACAGAAAAATATATACAACAGATCGTCAGAACATGTAACGAGATATTAACAAAAAAGAAAACAAATGAAACACTTACCATGCCATGGTGGACTGAAGAGCTCGAGGAGATGAAGAGTAAAGTCGCCACTAGGAAGCGCAGGATCCGATGCGCAGCGCCAATCAGGAGGTCGAAGGTCGTCAGCGAGTACCTGAAACAAAAAGAAGAATACGAATTAGCAGCGATAAAGGCACAGGTAGATAGCTGGAAGAGCTTCTGTGGTAGACAAGATAGAGAAAGCCTTTGGGACAGTATATACCGTGTTATAAAGAACACTACCAAGCGCCAAGAAGACATTCCACTGGTGAAAGATGGCCACCAACTGGACCAGAAAGAATCAGCCAGCACTCTGGCGAATACATTTTACCCGGAAGACCTCGAATGCGATGATAACTCAGACCACCGGCAAACCAGAGTCCTTGCAGCAAACGCAAATAACCGGGTGCATGGTGAGATACATGACCCGGCTTTTACGGTCGAAGAACTCCGGGCCGCGACGGAGAGTTTTAATCCAAAAAAGGCTCCGGGAATGGATGGTCTTACCGCAGACATTTGCAGTCAGGTTGTCTCCAAAAATTTGGAACTTAACCTGGCGCTCATGAACAAGTGCCAGGAACTCGGCCACTTCCCAACTTCCTGGAAAGATGCGACGGTGGTGGTCCTGCGAAAGCCTGGCAAGGATGACTACACAAACCCGAAGTCCTACAGGCCCATAGGCTTGTTACCGGTCATGGGGAAGATTCTGGAGAAAATGATAGTCGGGAGACTAAAGTGGCATCTACTCCCGAGATTAAGCCCTCGACAATATGGCTTCATACCCCAGAGAAGCACCGAGGACTCCCTCTATGACATGATACAACATCTGTACGGAAAACTCAACGATAAGAAACTTGTAACCGTAATATCACTGGACATAGAGGGAGCCTTCGATAACGCCTGGTGGCCCGCGATCAAGATCAGACTTGCCGAAGAAGAGTGTCCGGTAAACCTCCGGCGACTCATTGATAGCTACCTACAGGACCGTAAGGTCCGGGTGAGGTACGCCGGAGAAGAGTACATAAAGGACACTCAAAAGGGATGTGTGCAGGGATCGATTGGTGGGCCAATTCTCTGGAATCTTCTCCTTGATCCACTCCTCAAGGGACTCGAACGCCGGGGTGACTATTGCCAGGCTTTCGCAGATGACGTGGTGTTGGTGTTTGCCGGGGATACGGCGCTGGAAGTGGAGAGGAGGGCCAACGCCGCACTCGCGTATGTTCACCAGTGGGGAGTCAGAAATAAGTTAAGATTCGCACCTCAAAAGACGAACGCAATGATCATCACGCGGAAACTTAAATACGACACCCCGCGGTTGAGCATGGGCGGGATCGATATTGGTGTGTCGCGGGAAATCAAAATCCTGGGGCTGATCATTGACGACAAGCTAACATTTAACGCCCATGTATCTAATGTATGCAACAAGGCATTGAACTTATACAAGCAGTTGTCAAGGGCGGCCAGGATCAGCTGGGGACTAAACCCGGATGTCATACGCTCCATCTACACGGCAGTAGTCGAACCGACAATCCTGTATGCGGCAAGTGCGTGGGCACCAGCAGCCGAAAAGCTGATGGTGCGCAAACAGTTAAATGCGGTCAAAAGGGGATTTGCACAGAAACTGTGCAAATCCTATCGCACAGTCTCCTTAAACTCGGCACTGGTGCTGGCAGGGATACTACCCCTTGATCTCCGAATACAAGAGGCAGCAGCCCTGTATGAGGCAAGGAGGGGGGTACCTCGGCCAGCACTAGGAGATAGGGAGGTTGAGCGACGTACCGCGTTCGACAGAACTCCCCACCCAGCCAAACATATAAGCCTGCAGTTCGTATGCCTGGCAGACCAGGAGCAACACAACAACCACTGCACTCAAGCAGTGCGGATATACACGGACGGCAGCAAGATCGAGGGCAAGGTTGGGGCATCATTGTCTCATTGGAGCAATGGCGCTGAAACTAAAGCCCAAAAACTCAAGCTGTCGCCCTACTGTACCGTCTTCCAGGCTGAACTGCTGGCTATATGCAAGGCCACAAGGGAAATTTTGCGTAGTCCAAAAAACAGCTTTGGCATATACAGCGACTCCAAGTCGTCGCTGGAAGCTGTCACCAACCATCGCTCTCTCCACCCTCTCGCAGTCGAAATCCGCGAAAACCTGCGACATTGCAAGGATCAATTCAAAAAAGTTGAACTTTTTTGGATCAAAGCTCACGCAGGACTGGAGGGCAATGAGAGAGCAGACCAGCTAGCAAAGGACGCAGCCCTTAAAACAAAAACAAGGCCAGACTATGACAAATGCCCGATCTCATTCGTCAAGCGGCAGATCCGTGCGGACACGCTTGACGAATGGAATCGGAGATACAGATCGGAAGCTACAGCCGGTGTGACAAAAATATTTTTCCCAGATGCCATACAGGCATTTAATATAATTAGAATGCTGAAACCGACAGGAGTATTGACCCAACTATTGACAGGGCACGGTGGGTTCTCCGAATACCTAAACAGGTTTAAGTGCAAAGAGAGCCCATCGTGCATATGCGACTCTGACCAACAGGAAACCGTGATACACATACTGACTGACTGCCCCACTTACTGTCGGGAGAGGTATGAGATTGAGCAGGAACTAGGAACCGAAGTAAAGACGGCTAAATTGAATGCACTAATTGCTGATAAGGATACCAGAAATAAATTTATTGAATTTTGCATAAAAATTGCTAAAAATACCATTACTAGGAATAAGTAAATGAATATATGTTTAGGATTTATATTTGTATATAATATAAAACAGTAGCATATTTACAAAAGTCTTTGAAAATGTCCGAAACTGTAGCTGATGAATTATGTATCAAAACATCTAAAAATAAGCTGGTAAAAATAAATACAGGTTGAATTGTAAATCAGGTTAAGGTTATTAATATAATAGAAATAAATTGTTAAATAAATTATGTTAGCTATATATTGGTTAATATACAAGTTAACATAAGTCTTTTAAGTAGAAAATAAGAAACTAGTATAACAATCCTGTTCTAAAACCAAGAAGTGTAAAATAACAAGGCAAAAATGTAAAAACTGTATAAAAACGAATTGTAAAATAGGTTAAGTAGCATGTATGAAAACATTTCTAATAAATAAGTAAATAGTATATAAGAAATTCATGTAGCAATCTTGTACTGAAAACATGTAAAAAGCCAGTAAATGAAGGCAAATTGCAAAAATAAAATTAAATAAAGGTAAATAAGTATACCCCGTAGAAAAGGTCTCTGATCACGTCAGAGGAAAATAGGTAGGATAGCTCGCGGGCCGGGCCTTGCGTCCGGACAGGAAAAAAAAAAAAAAAAAAAAAAAAAAAAAAACCTAACCTAACCTAACCTAACCTAACCTAACCTAACCTAACCTAACCTAACCTAACCTAACCTAACCTAACCTAACCTAACCTAACCTAACCTAACCTAACCTAACCTAACCTAACCTAACCTAACCTGAGCTAACCTAACCTGAGCGAGCTAAGAAATTAATACACGAACAGTATCATTCGACAAACCTTCGCAAATTTTTACAATAAATATTTTCTCGACAAAAGTAAAATCCCAGCCCCCCCCCCCCCCCCAGCACCCCCCCTCCCCCCACAGCTTACCTAGCGCAAATCAAATTGCAATTGTAAGACCAACCGTGACCTGCTGCGTTCGCTACATGAACCGCTTTCTATCCTTAGACTCGCACCGGTGGGCAACATTACCGCTCTACTACATACTTTTAAAACTATGTAATTGTAAAAGATGTAGTAGAATGTCTACATGGAATTACACCTTCATTATTTCTTGTATATCACAGATCATCGAGCTGTCAACCATTATTATGTACTTATTCAGCCAATTATAATATCAGAATCTTGTTCAGGTTATCGTGGGTTGCACCAAACTTTACTATGGGGCACCTTTAACATAATTTAAAGTAGCTAAAGTAAATAAGACTTGTTGGAGTTGTCGCGTCGTTGACGGATGCCCCGGTAGTTATTGTAGGTAGCAAGTTAAGTTACACCAAACCACTGTAGTATAGTATATTTGTGGAAACAGTTTAATCGCTTTGTTATCTGAGCCACACAATAGCGCGTGACGGAGTTTTAGTGACGACTGAATTGAATGATTTGTCATTAAGGTACGAGTTAACGTACTTTTGCTGTATGAGCATTATAGTGGAACTATAGTAAATCTCGCAGAGCTACCGGCAGCCGTGGGGATTTATTTGAAAACTATGTTATCTCCTATGATATTCATTGAAATCAAATGATGTCAAGGGCAATGTTAAAAATTGAACACTTGTGATGAAATAATGCATTATTTAAGAATAAGATTACCATAAAAAAGGTTATTGTGAGTCAACCTTAAAAGATAGACATCTGCTGTCGCATTCTTTTTTTTTTTTTTTTTTGAAATTTTATAGGGGAACTCCCGAATTTTTGCCGACTCCCAAATATCTCGAAAACTGCTAGGAATATCAAAATTCTGACGAAATTTCCCCCCCCCCCCCCCCTTAGTACTCCCTCTCTCAGCTAGAACCTATATTTGGATAAGACCCCTAAACCCCGTTTTTGACCCCCTCCATTATTGACCCCAATACAGTTTAGTAATACAATTATACAATATACAGCGTGTTACGGAAAGGGTATATACATACCAAGGGCACGGCTTCTTTGGATGATATCAAACGTTATTGGAAGGGTTTCAACTCAAAATAAAATAGGTACTCTAAGAATTGATACCAAATTTTCGGTTTCGTAAGTTTTTTAAATTGGAATCATAACAAATGTGTCACCACACTACGTAGGTCAATAACTTTCCACGTTACTTGCCAATATCACGATAAATCTCTTCCGTTATTCTGCGCGCCTAGTACTGTAGTAGCCTACACGGCGGCGGTGACCCTTTGTCGGCGCGAACTGACGAAATAAAAGATCCGCCGCTGCGCCGCGACGCGCCGCCAAAGCGATTACGCGCGCGCGCAACAAACCATACCTACTTTACCGTGATGTAAAAATTAATGCGTAATTATTGATTTACAGTTTACTCGTTAATATCAAGCCAGAAATTGCACGTAAACACTGAGATAATAAAACTTAAGTAAAAAAATCGAAACAAAGTTTAGGTAGGTTAAATAGTTTCATCCCTTATTATTACTTATCCGAGTAAACAGTAAAATCTTAAAGCTTTGCTTAATTTAATAAATTGACTTACGTTTTAAAGATGGGGTTCGATGTGGTGACCTTGGTATTGTATGCACAAGGCCGTTCGCTTGTTCATGCATACCTGAACATTGCGTAGCCGGTCTGGTGTTATTGATGTCCTGAAAGCGGCCTCAATCCGCACTTTCATTAGGTCCATTGTATTACACTGCACTGCATACACTACATTTTTAATGTACCCACCCCCACAAAAAGAAGTCTAACGGGGTTAGGTCTGGGGATCGAGGAGGCCAAGCCACGCTTCTACTACCACGCCCAGCTCACTGGGGAAAGCGCCCATCTAAATAATGGCGCACGTCTCGAGCGACCCTCTGAAGCTGGTGCGTGGAATGACCCAGTTTGGTACGGACGATGTACCATCCGACGAAGGCAGCTGACGACGCTCAGCATCTGGTCTACCCTCAATAAAACGGCGACGGTACAGTTCTCGGGCAGCTCGTAAATTACCATCTTCTGCTCCGACACATTATCATTTCGTAATATTCGCTATTACTTAACGACACTGCAAACACAACAAAAAAAAGTCATTTAAAACACGAGTGCACTAGACGCGGAACAGGACGTAGACTGACGAGCAAAGCAATAACAATAATGCTAAATAAATAAAGCTCCTATTCCCTGCTATTCCTGGTACCTAAATATTATTTCGTTATAGGGTAGCTGTCCTATTAGTGTCCACTACTATTAAAAAATATTTTTCAAGAATTCAAGATTATTTTACATCCTAATAATCAACTATATAGTGCATACAGGGATAATCGTCGGTTAGTGCCACATTTCATTAAAATTTCCTAAGGGGCCTCTGCGAGTTGGCTTCGGCCCCTCGTACGCCTTCCAAAGGACCGGGACCCCATGGTCCCGAGATATGTAAAATCATAAAAAAATTTCAACTAAACTCCGTTAAACTTTTAAGTAAATCTAACACACCAGAGCAAACTAATTACGCAATTCAAATTCAAAATTGAAAAATCATTCTTTTTTTTTTTGTAGGAAAATCATCAATGACTGCTCCCGCCCTGGATGGGGCGGAAGGAAGTGTTAGACTCTAAACTAAAAACCACCCTGTTCCTTCAGTTGCCCTTGCATTCCGGGGCCGCATTATCTCGTTAGAACTCTGAATTAGAAGTAACAGTTTTACCAGGAGTAATCGAAACTACACGGACTGCAATTGGTTCACGTACCCTAAGACCCTAACCCATTTGGTTTACACATACATCAAACATCAATGGGTGTCATTGTGTGTGTAATAACGTAATCAGGGTTCTTTGAGCAAAGGGTTTTCAATTCCGCATTAACAATTCCTGTTACTCATGCGGTCCTAGTACTTTTTATTAATTTCTTTCCACAGCCAGATGCAGTTTTGCGACATTTTTTGTTGACTTCATTTTGAATTAAATAAAGACTAAACGTGCTCAAACCTCAAACCAATAAAACCCATTTACCACTCAAACAGCACCGACAGACCGTGAACTTCCTATAATTCTTTCGGTTAGTCCTACAGACAAAAAATTATGCGTGCGTGCTATTATTTTGTAATAAAAAAACTATTAACTAATCTATACATATAATAAAATTGTAGAAAAGTGGTGTCTGTACAATGGAAATATATAAAAAAAAAGTAGCAGGGGTTGTTATTATATCGATGCCGAACCCGAATTTGTAATTACATTTTTTTTTGTCTGTTTGTCTGTTTGTCGGTTTATCTGTTTGTCTGTGTGTTTGTGCACGCTAATATCAGAAACGGCTTATTCGATTTAGATGCGGTTTTCACTAATATATTATAGTAAGCTTCACTTAACAGTTAGTGTTTATTTCATGTCAATCGGTTCATAAATAAAAAAGTTATGTCAATTTAAAGAATCACGGCGAACATTAATTGTTAAGGTATTCTATCAGAGTACGTACACGCCTCGCGCCTGCGCGTCCGTGGCTATATAAAGCCAGAGTCATGGAAGAAGGAGAATCTACAAGCTACCCAGTAGAATTTTTAGAATCCCTCAATGCTCCTGGACTACCAGCACATAAAATAAAATTAAAAGTAGGCGTACCCATAATGCTTCTTAGAAATTTAAGCCCCCCAAAACTTTGCAATGGCACCAGGTTAAAAGTGATCAATTTACAACAAAATCTAATAGAAGCAGAGATTTTAACAGGGTGTGGAAAAGGTGAAAGTGTTTTCATTCCTCGGATTCCTCTCACTCCAAAAAATTTTCCATTTAGTTTTAAACGAGTCCAGTTTCCAGTCAGCCTATGTTTTGTGATGACAATTAACACTTTCGACTCCACCCACTTTTCATAGAGCTCATACGCCATGCCGCCATACATATTGCAAATGGACCCTCCAGGAGGGTCACCGGCATTACGTTTGCGCTAAAGTGAACCCTCGAGGAGGGTCGTCGGCATTAGGTTTGAAACCGTATTATAAAACACTGTAAAAAGAAGTAAAATTGTGTTTTCAAAACGTCTTGTTGCTATATTTAGTATCTCTGGGGGTATTTACATGTACTAGTGGGGTGGAAACGTGAAATATTAAAAAATAAAAAAATCAAGAAAAGTATAATCGCTCGCTTTGATCCCGAGACAGGGGTATTCAACCTCTTCTGAAATTTTCAAACATGTAATAATTTTTTATTTTATTTTATTAATGAATAACAAACAGTTACATTATGCAATATTAGTAGTTGTTTATGTAATGAAAACGTAATTATTTTGTAACAGCTTATTAAAGATTAGGTAGTGTTCTATTATTTACTTGACGGTAATGATTCACTCTGGAATTACCTACTTTCAGTCGTTATTCATATAATGTTAATTGAGAAAGTACGTATAACATAATTACGAAAAAACTCCGATTGAGATAAGAACTGATTTATGTCATAACTACTTTTACTTGTAGCTTCGCTCCCGTGCTTCCTTTGCCTGACATTACCTTAAGTTATTCCAGCTATAAACTATGTCTACAAATATCACGACACCGCGTCATTTACTCATTCCGTAGGTAGCATCATTACGTGAACGAAGACAAACGGAAATCATACACTACCTATTGGTGTAATACATATACAATACCTATGCCTATTGGTGTGATACATATACACGAACCCCAAAACGCATACTTATCCATGTATATACGAGTACATTGATAAGTATGCGTTTTCGGGTTCGTGAGGTTATGTATTATTACATTAGGCATTTGTTTGTGTGGCTGTTAATTTTCTCTTAGAAATTACAGAACGTTTCTTTCTTATATCTATGAATATCACTATAGAGTAGGTTCGTTTTACGGTTTTATAATTTTTATCAGTAAAACGAACCTAATAACTTATAAGCTATCAGAAGGAGACGAAGTAATATACTGTTTAGAAACTTTTGAAGTAAATAAAATTAAAGAAAATCTAAGTCCTATGTTTACATACAACTTTTATTTAGTTTTCAGTGTCAAAGGAAAAGTTTGTTTAAAAAAACGTATATTTTATTATAGATATTAGGTAAGTAAAGGTTACAAATGGTGTTTGATAATTAATTGCGAGAAAATGAAACAGGCATAAAATATATAGCAGTTCATCAAAAATGTTGCAAAGCATAGCTAATTCCCGTAACGAAACTTTTTAAAGGTTTTTTTTTAATTTTCAACATGTGTCATTCGACTTGGGTACTTCATACTGCCAAGTCATAAAAACGCTTCTTTGTGTTTTTAAATAATAAATGACAACTATTTTATCTGATTTTATTAAATTAACGATAGAAAACACGGAAGCGGTATAAATAAAAATAAAAATATTGTTCGTGTGGCTGTTGGGCCATTATCTTGGTCTTAGAAAAAAAAATTATGCACTAGAACATAAAAAGCGATTTATGTCGCCTAAGCACAACATAAAGACGAACTTTTAGAGCATGAGAAGTGAAAATATTATTATGTAGAAGATTACTGTCAGAAACCATAGAGGACAAAAATTAATGAATGACAAACGAAGTTGCACTATATGTATTCTTTTTTACCATTTTGATACGGAACCCTGAAAAGCTTCTATTTTTAAAGTCATCCTCGTAATTTATAATCTCAAAATAAATATTTTTATTTTTAGTGAATATTTGTAACCGTAAAATGGTTTACCACCCCTGAAATAGCTCCCAATTATTTTTAAAAATAAAAATGCTGGTATTTGAAAACCAACGAATATACTAATAAATCTTGTTAAAATATACGACAAATTTAATTTTCATAGTTTATAATGCTGTATTCGCTAAGAAAAACGTACATTTAAAATGAGCCCTCCGCGAGGGCTCCCGGCATCCCATAAGGGATTTGAGTGAACCCTCCAGGAGGGCTCCCGGCACTGAACGTGTTAATAAAGCCCAAGGTCAGACGCTGAAAGTTGTGGGTGTAGATCTAAGTATCAGCTGTTTCTCGCACGGTCAGTTGTATGTGGCTCTGTCACGGGTTAGCAATCCTAGGAGCCTGTACAAGCTACCCAGTAGAATTTTTAGAATCCCTCAATGCTCCTGGACTACCAGCGCATAAAATAAAATTAAAAGTAGGCGTACCCATAATGCTTCTTAGAAATTTAAGCCCCCCAAAACTTTGCAATGGCACCAGGTTAAAAGTGACCAATTTACAACAAAATCTGATAGAAGCAGAGATTTTAACAGGGTGTGGAAAAGGTGAAAGTGTTTTCATTCCTCGGATTCCTCTCACTCCAAACAATTTTCCATTTAGTTTTAAACAAGTCCAGTTTCCAGTCAGCCTATGTTTTGTGATGACAATTAATAAAGCCCAAGGTCAGACGCTGAAAGTTGTGGGTGTAGATCTAAGTATCAGCTGTTTCTCGCACGGTCAGTTGTATGTGGCTCTGTCACGGGTTAGCAATCCTAGGAGCCTGTATGCTTTCATCCCCGATGGCCATACGTCAAATATCGTATACAGAGAAGCATTACTGTAAAGTAAATTTTTAGCTACTCAAACGACGGTATATGTAGTTCAAAATATGCTGCCCGAAAAGTCACTATTCCACGTGGACGAAGTCGCGGGCACAGCTAGTTGTTAATAGTTTTCGTCATAATTATTAAAAAATAACCATATTAAAAAAAAATATGAACGGAACCCACTGTGATTTTATTTGTACTAGGAGAAGAATAAGTTGCGAAGAGGTGAATTGAAATGATGTTTCGGGTTCAGTTGAACATAAATTGTTACTAAATCCTTTTTCTATTCTAAGTTTTAATGGCAAAAAATAATGTTTATTTAAGCAATTAATTCCTTTATTAAAAGTTGTTGTTGTTGTTACCTGACTGGCAACTGGTAGTAATAATAATAATTATGTCTCAAAATAAAGATTTTTAATGAATTTTTAGAAGATCGTTTTAAGAGCACAGGATTCGATCTGTGAATCGAATAAAAAATCGATTTAAAACAAAACATCG
The DNA here is from genome assembly GCA_914767645.1 of Hydraecia micacea. Classification (NCBI taxonomy): domain Eukaryota; kingdom Metazoa; phylum Arthropoda; class Insecta; order Lepidoptera; family Noctuidae; genus Hydraecia; species Hydraecia micacea. The sequence goes on along the minus strand of OU611798.1, from coordinate 14,970,971 downwards.
TTCATCCTTATGGCCACCAAAATAAAAGGTTAGGAATAACGTTAGGAAATTTACAGGAATATTGTTTTTGAATTAGGTATTTACTGTGTTGTAGGTACGATGGTATGGTGGAAGATTACTACGTAGATAATAATTATCAACAAAGTAATCTTCTACAAAAGGACAACTACGTAAAAACCAAGAAGTCCGTAAAAATAAGTAATTAAAAAATCTTGGTTAGTATATACTTAAATACTTCGTAAAAGTAGGTACGTCCGAATTCACCAGTGTCTTCGTTCGTGCTTGTGTGGTCAAGCGTTGGGTTATGTCGGCCGACCGGGGAATCGAACCTAGGACCCGCGCTGGGCAAACACGGACCTGCCTTCGTCCTCTGACGAAGATCGTCTACTACTGAGCTCAGCTTGGATTGCTCTGGCATTTATACTCTCCGTGTCGCGTCGCGGCCGCGGCTGCGATATCGCCGCGACACCATACTAAATGTTCATTTTGTATGGCGTCGCGGCGATATCGCGGCGATATAGGCTCGTACACACAGGCGCGACGCGACAGTGCGACGCGATTCTGCGATATATATCCGTAGAACAATTTGTATGGAAACGCGCGCGACACTTCACACAGGAGCGACAAGTACAAGTCGAGTAGCGCGACACCAAGAGGAACATTTTGTATGGCGTCATTTTTTTTGTATAATAAAATTGTAGAAAAGTCGTGTCTGTACAATGGAAATATATAAAAAAAAAGTAGCAGGGGTTGTTATTATATCGATGCCGAACCCGAAATTGTAATTACATTTTTTTTTGTCTGTTTGTCGGTTTATCTGTTTGTCTGTGTGTTTGTGCACGCTAATATCAGAAACGGCTTATTCGATTTAGATGCGGTTTTCACTAATATATTATAGTAAGCTTCACTTAACAGTTAGTGTTTATTTCATGTCAATCGGTTCATAAATAAAAAAGTTATGTCAATTTAAAGAATCACGGCGAACATTAGTTAAGGTATTCTATCAGAGTACGTACACGCCTCGCGCCTGCGCGTCCGTGGCTATATAAAGCGCGCTGAGAGCCGCTCCGCTGCCATCAACTCCGATCCAGCCTGTCCCTTGCTGCCCTCCCCCAGCGACGCCCTAAGCCGAGGTCCGTACCCCACAGGGGGTGCCCTTTTTTTTTTTTTTTTTTTTTTTGGATGGGAAATCATCTAATGACTCCTCCCGCTCTGGGTGGAGGGGGTGCCCTTAGCGTGTAGTTGCTTAGCTTTTAAGTTTTCAAGCCCTGGCTGGAGGCCTTAATTTTGAGGAATCCACAGGCAAGTCCGGTTAAGTAGACGACAACCTCATAGGTTGAACTGCGAGATGCCATTCACAAAAAAAAAAAAAAAACGTGCCGCTGCCATAAGGATTCAGTTATTCGTAGCGAACGCACGTATCCTGAAGAGTATAGGCATTCGATTATTGCGATTCACTTGAATACTGACTGTTTGCATATTTAATTTATTTATATTTTAGGGTTTGGTTCTTTTTCTTAATTTTCTTTAAGTATAAAATTAAAAATAGGCGTACCCATAATGCTTCTTAGAAATTTAAGCCCCCCAAAACTTTGCAATGGCACCAGGTTAAAAGTGACAAATTTACAACGAAATCTGATAGAAGCAGAGATTTTAACAGGGTGTGGAAAAGGTGAAAGTGTTTTCATTCCTCTGATTCCTCTCATTCCAAACAATTTTCCATTTAGTTTTAAACGAGTCCAGTTTCCAGTCAGCCTATGTTTTGCGATGACAATTAATAAAGCCCAAGGTCAGACCCCGTTGTACCGTTTGCACCATTGACCTGCACCATCAATGGTGCAGACGAGACAAATTAGTTTCATTTGCACCATTAATATTAATACAACTACTTCACCATACTTTTCCCGTGTGCACCATTGACCTGCACCATCAATGGTGCAGAAGAGACAAATTATATATAACTTAAATGACGCTGAAAGTTGTGGGTGTAGATCTAAGTATCAGCTGTTTCTCGCACGGTCAGTTGTATGTGGCTCTGTCACGGGTTAGCAATCCTAGGAGCCTGTACCTATGCTTTTATCCCCGATGGCCATACGTCAAATATCGTATACAGAGAAGCATTACTGTAAAGTAAATTTTTAGCTACCCAAACGACGGTACACAGTGTTGTAAGATCCCGATTTTTGTGTCGTCGTGTTTTTATTGAATTAATCGATAGAGTCTACAATTCTGAGGATTAGAGTAAAACTCCGGATTCGCTAAGACTTGTAATTATTAATTATTTATTTGATTTGTACCACTAAGCAGTTTTCCATAAGAGATTTGTTGTCGTGGTACAATAGCAAATAAAGCATAATAGCAAAAGGGCGCTGCAAATTTTACGTTATAATTACCTATGTATGTAGGTTATGTATATAATCGTAAATTAAAGTAAGTAAATTAAATAACCATATGATCTTATTAGAATGAATCATTAATAAGGTGATCCGGCACAGAACCAAAGTGTAATTGGAGAGGCCTGTGTCCGGCAGTGGACTGTTGTAGGCTGATGATGAAATAACCATAAAGGAGCTTGTGGCTAAGTAATAACAGCCACCCTCACGGTTAAGCAACGTTTGCCGAGATCGATCCGTGGATGGAACCATCCATAACATACCGAGGCCCCTCTGTGCCTCGGAAAGCATGTTAGGCAGTTAGTCCCGGCTGTCATTCGTGAATCGACGATGTGATGTGATGGTGAGAAAACTGAAGAATGTACCTCATCGAATGTACCTAATAGGTACCTATTATAGGTAGCTAGTAGCAGGCCGGTTAATCGCGCATTCCACGGACCGGCAAATTAGCGCTTACATGAGCAGCTTGTTTGTGAAAATATAGACTTTTGATGTGAAATTGAAATAAAAGATTCGAATTTTGAGTCAAAATCCGCGTAGATACCTAATGATTGACATTTGCAAGGACTTTTTTAGTTTGAAATGGTCGGTAGTTTGGGTTGAAATTAATTTTATCAAACTAAGACAAACCCACTGTCGTGGGATAGAACAACTGTACCTACTTAGGTTAGGTTGGGTTGGGTTATGTCGACCGACCCGGGAATCGAACCTATAGTCCCACGCTAGGCAAACACGCACAGACCTGCCTTCGTCCTCTGACGAAGATCGTCTACTACTGAGCTCAGTTTGGATTGCTCTGCCTTTTATACTCTCCGTGTCGCGTCGCGGCCGCCACCGCGATATCGCCGCGATATCGCCGCGACACCATACTAAATGTTCATTTTGTATGGCGTCGCGGCGATATCGCGGTGGCGGCCGCGATTCGCGTCGCGCTAGTGTGAAAGGTGTTGCGTCGCGATAGTATCGCAGAATCGCCAGGCGACACGTCGCGCGACAAGTCGCGCCAGTATGTAAGAGCCTTTATATTGCCGCCCCTAAGACGACCCACTGACCGTGAAAGGTGTTGCGTCGCGATAGTATCGCAGAATCGCCAGGCGACACGTCGCGCGACAAGTCGCGCCAGTATGTAAGAGCCTTTATGTCGATTTCTGATAAAACTACTATATGAATTTACACGAAACTGCAAGTTACATTATGAATAGACAAGTAATCTAACAACAGCATTTTTTTGAAAGCCCTGCCCAACATTTTCATAATATTCAAACTCGAACTTCATAGTGCGCCGAGCCGTTTATCGTATTACAACGCAATGACTTTGTAAACGCTCAATCCTAGTTATATTGAATTGTTTCTAATAAAAAATGTTACTAGGATACTACATAAACCTTTATTAACTGATAACTACCTATATGTTATAAAAATATACCACTATAATCGTAAAATTATAAGATTTTACTTACGTGAGATTCTTTGTTTACTAAAATTTTGTTTGACCAAAAAAGGATGGTTGTGATGTTATTTCGTGCAAATATTATCTACAAGGACGTATAATATCTTATAAATTAATATTCATCCACTTAACGTCGATTTTACACAAAAACACTATTAAATAAACAATAACAAAATACTTTTTGCAGGACGCACTGGCGACCATTAAGAATCGTAAAATCTATTTTTAACTTTTTTTTTTCCAATATTGCCAACCCATAATTTTCTTTCGGAAACATTTAGTCGATTAGTTTATCTACCAGACCAGAGACTAAAACAGTCGCACAGTATATTAGACCGTATGCAATAGTAATAATAGAGGTTGAATCCGCGTGAAACGGGTGACTCTCATGAGAGTCAGGGGGCACTTCCCGTTGTGGCGCGTTTGTGCACATGTGGTAGATAGCGGCTTGACCGGAGACTTGGATATGGAAGATTCAATGCACATTTAGCCAGAATGAAAATTATAACATCGCCTGTTTGTATCAATTTTGTGACTTAGGAAGTGATCAGACCCTAGATCATATTAATTTATGAATGTCCATATGGTTTACAAAGAATTCTTTAATTGATAAATTATTGGAAATATATAAAACGCCAGCAAGCATCCCGCGCGACCCTCAAGGTTTGCTGGAAAATTACAGTACATACATAGCACTGTATAAATTGACAGCACTGGATGGGCAATTTGACCGTTCCGGGCGAATTAATAGAAGGATATGACCTTACTTCACAACATGATTATGACAAATACACGGATATGACACCATATTATTATGATTTTGACAAATGAATACCATTGAGGTACATTGATGAATACTGACTGCTGAAGTTGTATGTCAATGGACTGAAGACGTGGCTAATTTTTACCTGAAAATGGCACAAAGTACTAGTGCCACACCAAAAAAAAAAAAAAAAAAAAAGTTGGCTCTGGCCTAAAATGAATTTTAAACAAGGTATAAACTACTAACACAGAGTACTTTTTGATAGACTGAAAACTACTAAGGACGAGGCTGTGGCATTATTTACTTTTGGACAAGAAGGATGAAACTGAAGACGAGGCTTCGGCCTTACTTTTAATCAAGAAGGACAGACTGAAGACGAGGCGGTATGGTCCAAGACCTTAGCCTGCCAGATCGGGGTGAAGGAAAAAAAAAATTTTGTTTGTCAATACATGAATACAATAAACTAAGGAACGTTACTTTAGACTTTACTCTGTGACAATCACGGCACGCAAACTTAAAACAAAAAATTTCAACCGTATACTCTATGGTTGGAAGAAATGAACATGACAGGTCTCCTCGCCCCCTTTTATCATTCTTCACCCCTCTTACACCCGGTGCCAAAACTATAGACAATTTACAAATATCACTGTCAAAATATGGCGGTTGTTGACTAAGTTTTCGACAGTTTTGTTGTTGATCGAGTGAAGTCTGCGTTGATTAATTTCCGTATTTAGCCTCTCAGCGATTTTAAACTGTAATATTTTGTATCAGTAGTGCAAGATGTATACAACAAGTGTTGTATCCAACATTGTGGTGCTAAACGAAAGGACGTTAAAATGCATCCGTTTCCGTGTAGTGAGATAAGACTCAAAAAGTGGCTTCTGAGCATTAACAGTGATTATTTGGGTAGCTTAAGCACGCAAGAACTTCAAAAACTATGTGTATGCCAGAAACACTTTGAAAAAAGGTTCATCAGTGAGAAGTATCGGCTCAAAGTTGGTTCTTATCCAACTTTGTTTTCGGCCGTAAATAAATCAACATCATCATCATCTGCCTAGCCTTTTCCCAACTATGTTGGGGTCGGCTTCCAGTCTAACCGGATGCAGCTGAATACTGCATGGAGCGACTGCCTATCTGCCGTAAATAAATGTGAGTGGTTGACCAAAAAGGGACCTCAAGGGAAAATAATTGATTTCGAGTAAATCGCGTTTGAAATTTCGTGTAGAAACAAGTTGCGGCATGTTTTATGTCAGTATGCGACTTCGTTAGTGAGTGTCAACACGTGTTTGCGGTTACTACGTTATTGGCGACTTATTTAGTGTCAGTTTCTTGTCTTTATGTGCGTCTGACATCACAAAAATTAATTTTTGCAAAACTGCCTCGGCTCACAAAAAAAATCATAAAAAAAACACTACGGCACCTAAAAATATTCTGGTTAGACCAAAACAAAGCTAAAAGACCACAGAATAAAATATTCAAAAAAAATAAATAACGGTTTCCAATCCCTCCAGCAGAGCTATTCACAAAGCTACGATACGGTTTGGTACCGTATCGAACGTCAATGATATCGACAAATTCCTATAATCGCTATTCACAAATCCGAAACCGTTCAATTTTGACAGTTCATATACGGTATGAACACATCAATTCTTCCGACAGGTATTTGCTGTCGGAAATGTTATCGAACTTCAATATTATGTAAGGTTTATGATTTTCTAATAGCAATTAATACAACTTTTTAATTAAATAAACATAAGTATAATCGATTTGAGGAATCGATATGATGAGTTGACAACACTCGGCGAGCGCGGGAATTTTTAAGCTGGACGGCCGTACGGCGGGAGAACGGTATCTATTAATTTGGCGGTGTAACCTTGGCTGTTGATAATAAATAATTGTAAAACATAGTGACCTGAGTTATACTACAATTATAATTTATTAAAAAGTAATTTGTAGTTTATCTACATAATTTATGTAGGTATCTAAAGGTATAGTTTTGACCGCTGCATATCCAAGTAAGTATATTTACATAATTTTATGTGGTTACATACATATCTACGGAACACTTAAACTCGTTCTAAACTTTTAAATTATTTGGTAGATGGAGTACGTGATCTTGCAATCTAGAGACCATCGTCGTGCCGCAGATCAACAGAGGCAGGAGACATTGTCTCTACATCGGACCCTAAGGGACGCGGCGGATCCGTTTGCCGATCCGCGCTTCCAGTCTGTATACAGACTAACTCCGGATATGGCACATAGCCTTATTAGAGAAATAAGGCCCTATTTTAATAACACGAACTCATCAGCCGCAATCCCAGTAGAATTAAAAGTAAGTACCTAAGTAAAATGACTTCTTAAGGTGAATGCGCAGTGGTAGACCGCGAAATTCAAATTTTCTTACGTTTTTTGCAATTTGCAGGCCAGTGTCAGGTTGTATCTTGATCAAAATTTGATTCGCGACAATAACAGGTACGTATTTATAGAATTATAATCATAAGAATCATTAATACATCTTTCTAAGTTAGATTTGTACCACTAAGCAGTTTTCCATAAGAGATTTGTTGTCTTGGTACAAATCTAACTTAGAAAGATGTACTTATTAATGATTATAATTCTGTAAATACGTACCTGTTATAGTCGCGAATCAACTTTTGACCAAAATACAACCTGACACTGATCTGAAAATTGCGAAAATCGTAAGTAAATTTGAATTTCGCGGGCTACCCTGAATACTTGTCATCATCACATCACTCTCGAGAAGAGTTACGAAGAGATGGTTTAATACATCCACATTTATTACTATTGCCATCAACCAGGCACAAATTCAAATACTATTCTAACTTTATTACGCTATCCTTTAATTGGTACTACTTAAGTGTGATAGAGAGGATCTAGGTAAACCTTCAATAAGTAATTAACAATAGGTAGCAGCTTTTATTCCCATAACACAAGCTCTGCTTAGCTTGGGACTAGATGGCGTTGTGTGATAGTTGTGGAATATTATATTATATTATTATATTACTTACTCTCTTTTGTTTTAGGTGATAGCTGCCCTACACTTTTATGGCCAAGGGAGTTATCAGAAAGCAGATGGAAGGGATGCCTTCATTAGCATGAGTCAGGCATCTGTTTCAAGAGCCATAACAGAGACCACTATGGCACTAAACACTCCTCAAGTACTTTGCAAGTGGATTAAATTTCCTTGTGAAGTCAATGAAAGGCAACGAATTGTGCATAAGTAAGTTTTATTTAAATCAAAATTTTTATTTCACATAAACATACATTAGTCACTTATGAAATGTCAGAAGCTAGGTGCACGGTCCCATTTGGTCGTTTCCTATGTAGAAAAGCTGGCAAAAAACTGCATAGTTACTCTTTCAAAACTAATTGATTTTTACAATGTTATCAGTTACAGCTAAATAGGAACTTTCTATTTTTAAAATGTTACATTATTCTAATTTAAAAAATCACATCAATCACAGATTTGTTTCATTATTAGTAAAGACACCATACAAAACCATTTACTTATGATAACTATTTATCTCTAGGAGTAAATAGATAAAAAACTAATAACAAAACATCTTTCTTATCTAGAAGGTTAGGTACTACAATTAGTAATAAAATAATATTATAATTAACAAAATCAACAGCTAAATAGGAACTTTCTATTTTAAAATATTACATAATTCTAATGAAAAAAATCACATCAATCACATATTTGTTTCATTACTTATTACTAAAGGCATCATACAAAACCATTTACTTATGATTACTGTTTAAGGGGCCGGCGTAGCATGCGTACTTCATACAAACGTAATACCAAAATAATTTGTAAATCAAACATATTCTAAAGGTAGTGTGTATTTATTCCGATTGGATTACAAGAATATCTAGGTTTCCAAATATATATTTTGAAAGGACACTGGTATAAAGACGAGATATGAGGAATTTCAAATTTCTGTAGAAAATATTTTTCTCATAACTCGTCTTTAAATTAGTGTCTATTCAAAATATATATTTGGGAATCTAGATTCCAATTGGAATAAATACACACTACATTAAGAATATGTTTGATTTACAAATTATTTTGGTATTACGTTTGTATGAACTACGCATGCTCCGCCGGCCCCTTACGAGCTGTTACAATTTTATCTCTAAGAGTTAAATAGATATGAGTAGATACGTCTATATCTTCTTGTACGAGTACTCAGTCCAAATACATGTTTATTTTTCAGGAACTACAGAAGGTTTGGGTTCCCTGGTGTTCTAGGATATGTGGATGGAACACATATTCTTCTGAAAAAGCCCAGTATTCATGAGGAACTGTATGTCAACAGAAAGGCTCAACATTCCCTCAATGTTCAAATGGTAACCAAGTATTATTTTAGTCATATACCTATAGAAATTTAAAATATTTTCTTAAAATCTAATAAATAATCAATTTTTTTTAGGTTTGTGACAGTGACCTAACAATACTGTCTATATGTGCAAAATACCCAGGCAGTACACACGACGCCTTTATTTGGAGGAGTAGCCCGTTAAGGGACAAGATGATAGAGTTGGCAGAGACATCTTGCTGGCTTCTTGGTCAGTAACTGTAAAATTAATGATTAATTTTATTGTAAAAAAATAATTAACTAAATTATAATTACAAATTAATATTTTCAGGTGATTCAGGATATCCCTTGGAGCCATGGCTCCTCACGCCGGTTCTTAATGCCGAGCCGAATAGCCGGGAAGCGAAGTACACAGAACTTCACATACGATCCCGCAACTGCATAGAGAGATGCTTTGGTGTATTGAAAGCGCGCTTTAGGTGCTTGCACAAGCACCGTGTGCTTGAGTATGCCCCAACAAAAGTAGGATGCATCACCAATGCATGTGCAATCCTGCATAATATGTGTGTGCAGGCGCGCTTGCCAGAACCGGACGAGATTATCTTGGAGGACCAACCTCCCGAACCACCCATGGGCTCAAGAATAGAGGAAGACGTTTATAGCAGGGGCCTTCAAGTGAGGGCCAATTTAATAAATAGATTATTTTGAAAAAAACTCATAGTATTTCATTTAAATACCTTATGATTCATCTAGAGGTAGGAGCACCTCAGGCTGCAGTGCAGCAGCAATTTGTTGCAGTGCAGCTGCGATACTGTGCATCCCAGATGCCACGTCTTCAAGTGCTGCTGCTTGCCGGGTGAGGATGCCATGCAATGCGACATCACGGTTGGGTTTGACCTGGGGTTGAGGAACAGGGAGGGGCTCCTCATAGTCCATGCTATGAGTTATCTCTTCGGACGTAGGGAGAGCTTCATAAACCTAATAAATTTGATAAAATATGACCATTGGTGAGTGTTTTCATATGTAAAAAATGACAATACTTTGAATATCAAAGTGTTTGGTTACCTGCAGTGGATCTGGCACTCCTTGTAGCCCTTCTACCATCTCCACTCCAAAAAATTCTATTAGGTTCTCCTCCAAAGGAGATAGTGGAGCTGGGCATGGTCCACCACCAGTGCCAGCCCTATACTTATTTAGTTTCATTGCCTTGGCCTTTGTGTCAGACTTCCAGTCTTGCCAACTCTGAAATACAAGTAAGATTAGTAAGGTGACCCTCTGACCGTAAGATTTGCCAAGCTTTATTACTTAGGTAAGAAGATGGTAATTAATTTTCATTTCCAATAACAAAAAGTACCGATTTACGATTAGATACCTACTCTAAACCATTTTTCCGCGGTCTTTGTAGACCCAGACCCCAATGCGTTCAGCTGTTCTGCCAGCTCCTCTAAAAGATTTTTTTTTGTGCGGGCTGCGTCCGGTCCTGAAACACGGCCCCGGGCAAGGTCCTCATGCCCTTGCATGAATGCAAAGAGCATCTGCCGCTGCTCCAATGAAACTCTTTTCTGCAAATATGCATTTTCAATATTACCACGTTTTATAACATGAAAATGAACAAATAGTAATTTGTTTAGATACTGATAAAATACTTACACTCATTTTTCTGTAAAAAAAAACGAATTTTTCACTTCACAATAATATATTTTTAGTTCAAAACAAAGTTCGGAAAAATTATTATTCCCGATTTCCAGGTTTGACAGAAAGTTGAAGTTTACAAAGCAAGATTAATAGAAATCAGACAAATTTTATTTATTAATGAAATCATTGTTTACTGTTTTTTATGTGATAATAGTTACTCAATGCATAATTTATAGTCAACCTTAGTGAAATACTCGATAAAAATCATTTATACACCACTTAAAATTTTCTACCACGAATATCTTTTTACTACCATTTTGTAGCGTTCCCCGTACACACACCTATAATCGGTTGAGAAAAAAAACCCTGCCACACGGATCTCTGAATAGCGTTTTGCCACTCCTTCGGTTCAGAAATCGGGTTATCGAAAAAGTGTCATTGTCGATACGATAGTGAATCGTAGCTTTGTGAATAGCTATGCAGGTCCCTTTTTGGTCAACCACTCACAAATATAAAACTAAATTAAAAAATAAAAATCTTAAGAAGTATTTGTTGTGTTTAATTTTAATTTACATATTTCTCTGTAGTTCTATAGATGAGCTCATCGGTTTTTTGCTGCTAAGAGCAAAAAAAAAATTGAGATCCGAATACAGTACCAACGGCAACGGGGTAATTGTGGCTGTCTGTGTGAGCCTTTGCCAAAAACTCAACACCTAAATTAAAAAAAAATTAACTGTCATGTTCTAAACTTCCAACTTTTGACAATCCGCTACTAACCATTTTTTCTCTATGGGAGTGGGTCGTCTGATACGTAGTATCTCTAAGTAGTCTGTGGTGACAATAAATACGGGTGATAATTATACGGCATTGCAGATCTTTCTGCGCGTATTTTGAAATCATTGACATTTTCAATGTAGTGCTCAGCTCAGCCTCAGTCAGTCTATCAAAAAGTACTGTGTGGTAGTGCCGATTTGAACATTTCGTGGTCATTCTTCTTGTGAAACTTAGACCCGCCTATGGTCCCTAAGACGACCCACTGACCGGTATTAATGTAGACTACCAAATATAAGTACCTACTTTTCCCGAATATCATGTCCATTTTATAAGTAGTAGTTAATGTGAAATGATCTAGAAGTGGTAATGAAGAGTGTAAAGGCGCCAGTGGCGTGGGCCTGGAGCCGCGCGACGGGCGCGCGCGCGTGGCGCGGCGCGCGGCGGCGTTGGCTGGTGGGCGGCGTGCTGGCGGCGGTGGCGGCAGCCGTGCTGGCGCCGCGGCTGGGCGCGTCCGGAGGCAACTACCGCATGCTCAGAGCTCACTAGCTAGACATCATACACCGCATTGCACCTCATGTAATTACATACATTTTGTTATTTCTTTAGGTTTGTTTCTGACATGCTGTCTGCTTGTATTACTACAGGTTTACTCCAACCGCTGTTTTGCGAACATTATTCATCTCTCGTTCGAGAACACTGGCAGGCAGGCAGCAATCACTGTGCATCCTACATTGCGTTGAGATCGTGAGGTATCTAGTCCAGTTGTATTGTATTGTACACATAATGTAGTAGGGCTCAAGCAGTGCTAGCACATGGTGGAACACCTGCTGTGAGTCTGTGAGGCTCCTACTTGCTGCCGTCTACAGAGTGGTGGAGTATAATATTGTTTACAATAAATACACCAATTCCTATTTGAGATATTAGTTGATTTGTGGCTGTTACTCTATTATAATAATGCTACACACAAAGTAGGTATACATTAAATTTGGACATTTTAGTATACAGTATCAGTTATAATATTTAGTAGGATGCACAAATTTAATATAGAGTTAGTTCTAATCCCTAAGTAAAGCATGGAACTAAGATTCTTTACCAACTCTGAAATAAATTTCAAAACCAGTTCATAATTCTATTACTTATAATGGATAGCTGTGTAAGTATTTATTATTCAGTAGTTGCATCTTGAACCCTGATATGTCAGGACAGTCAAAAATCATGACACTGCATAAAGCAAATAAATATAGTGGTATTTCACGGCTTGGTAGCAGTACTGAAGTACTGACGGCATCACGGAACATTGTCTCCTACACGGGCTCCTGCTAGTCAGATACGCATTTTGATAACCAGTAGTTCCCAACATTATATTATTTTATAAATCAACATTTACTAAGTCTTTTATTTCTTTGGGATAAAACTTAATGTAGACATCAATATAAGACACTAGTAGAAGTTTATTTACACTGTAAGTACATACCTAAAGTATTCTTTTTTGCCCAGTGGAAGTGAGTAACAAAAGGTGTCCATCATCCTCCTTGGAGGAGCAGCAGGCTGTACTGCAGCTGCCACTGCATGCTGGTGGCTGAGCCAGCCACTGTGCACACGTTATGAGCTCCAACTTGGCACCAGTAGGATAATCTTAATTGTTTCTTAGTAACAGCCTGGAGTTTGGAAGTCGGCGGCGTGCTACCCCCGTGCCTGGGAAAGCCTGTTAAGCCATTGGTCCTGCGCCTGATCTCTCTCCGGTCGTGTCTGATTGCTGTCCCGTTGGACTATGAGAGTGAGGGAAGAGGGAGTGCACCTTTGTCTGTGCACACTTGTGCACTATAATATCTCCCGCTCCAAAGCCTAGTCTCCGTTGTGATTGGCCGCCGTGGCCGAAATGCAGTCTGGAGGACTTTATAATATATACTGGATAATAACTTTAATTTAGACTAATTTTCACTATAGAAAAATATGTTTAATATTGCTCTGTAGCACTGCAGCCATATTACTGTTTGGTGAAAGACTCCACATTGTGTTCCCGTGCAGTGGCTCACGGGCAGCCTCCTCGCGCAGCAGTCGCTTATCTAGTCTGACGGGCTGGTGTGTGTTGTGTGTAGGAGGGCTGCGGGCGGAGTACACGTCGTGGGCGCTGGTGTCTTACGTGCACTTCAGCGCGGGGCGGCGAGCGCGGGGCGCGCGCTGCGGGGGCGTGCGCGTGCAGGCGCGCGTGCACGCGGCGTGCGTCGCGCACGCACACCTCGTGTCGCCCGCGCTCACCGCCGCGCTCGTCAGCGCTCTCACCGACGGCGTCGACTACCGGATCGCGCAGGGGTGAGTGTCTGAGTGTCGCACCATTGTCGCTGTGTGTCGTGAAAGAGTAGCGTGTAGTGACGCGTGTTTCGTGCGCAGCGTGATGCTGTGGTCGCTGGGCGGCGGCTGCGCGTGGCTGCCGCTGGCGCTGAGCGCGCGCGGCGCGGCGCCGGGCGGCTGCGCGCTCGTTTACGCCGCCTCGCTGCTCGCCACACCGCTGCACACCGCGCTACTCGTGAGCATCTCACTCTCACTAGTGCTATACGCTATACACCACCTATTACTGACCACGAACTGCTCATGTCGAAATGGCTGAGCCATGATAAGTAATTGGAGCATGTAGGTGGCTGGTTATCTCGCCAACTCTAATTCGTCACAGCGTGACATTTCGGGAAGCCAGATCGGCGACCACCGCTGTGTGTGACGTCTCGAGTCGGACGGCACGTTGCTAGTGAGCTGCTGACTTGTTGCGGCGGCCAGTGTAGTGTGTGTGCGCAGTGCGGGCGCGCGGCGCTGCCCGTGGCGGCGGGCGTGCTGGTGACGCTGGGCACGGCGGCGGCGCCGTTCGCGGCGGGCGCGTGGCTGCCCCTCCCGCGCTCTCCGCCCGCCCTCGGCGTACAGCTGGCGGCGCTGGCGCTGCTGTACGCCGAATGCTGTGAGCGGCTGTGCGACGCCGAGGCCATCCTCCACCTCAGCGACGTGCTGGTGGCGTTCGCGCTCGGTGAGTGTCCGCCTGGCTCGTGGGCTCGTGGCCGTGTGTCACGGCTGCTCCTTGCTCACGCGTGTGTCCACAGAGGTGTGCTGCGTGCTGGTGTCGGCGGCGTGGTGCGCGCTGTACGCGCGCGTCGGCGTGCTGTCGCGCTCGGAGGCGCGCCTCGTGGCGCTGTGTGCGCTGCCGCGCTCGCTGGACACGCGTGAGTGCTGTACCCGCATACGGTCAAATAATGAATGATGACGTAACTAGATGTGACGGGTACCAATGTCATAGTAAAACAAAAATTCCGAACGTCCCGCGAACCTTCACCGTGTACAGATGTAGGTACTTGCCATTATTGAGTTTAAAAAAGAACTGTTTTTGTTTATCATGATATCGATACCCGCTATGTATGTGAAGTGTCGCCAACATAAGACATTGAGTGCCGTGTGGGCACGGTCGCAGGCTGGTCGATGTCGTGCGCGGCGCGCGGCATGTGCCGGCTGCCGGGCGTGTTCGCGGCGCCCACGCAGGCGCTGCTGCTGGCGGCGCTGGCGCCCGGCGCGGACTGCGAGAGCGACGCCGAGCTGCCTGACGACGCCGAGCTGCCTGACGACACCGAGCTGCCTGACGACGACGTGCTGCCGCGCTCCACCAGCAAGCTGCTCAGCGCTGCCTCATGAAGCGCCAGTCGTTCCGCTAACAGTGCCACGCCACACGCGACACAGTTCAGACGTGTCGCTGCCGTTCTAACGTTGCAATTGCGGCACATAGTGGACAAGACGCTGTAGTTCGCTTGATCATCGCTGGTCAGACAAATGATTTTTGTTGAGCAAGACCACTTTATACTTTACAGATTTCGATCTCTAAAACAATAAGGATAAGGACATGACTCTGTAACTGAGGCCTTAAGACAGCCATCTACAGTGCTATGGTTACGATTACCGTTATGTAGGTATAATGATGAAGTAGTGTGATGAGTCAGTCGAGAGATCACTCCGTCAGATGAGGACAGGCTACAGCAGCCACTGGCAACAGCAAGCCCCGGGGCCCTGGTGCGTCCACCACCAACCGTCCAACTCCGCACTGAAACCCATTGGTATTGGCACAGCATGACAGCAAGCAATCCGTACCGCTGGCATGATGTCACTAGTCCGTCGCTGCGGGCAGCGGGACCCTGGGAGCACATTCACGCTCAGCTGCGAGTCGCGGAACAGATGCACTCGTATCGAAAGGTCGGCGGCGGCGTCGGTGTGTTTCCGTCTCTGCAGCTATTTTTATTTTATTTATTAGGGAAAACAAACAAACAGTGACACATTACATTTTCTAGGAAGAAATACAAAAAAGATACGGCCAAATGTGTAACCAACAACATTTTCCATGGAATACACATAAAAATAATCATCTTTACAAACCATGCTAAGGTCAGGTGGGCTTATTCCCAGGCGCTCCATAATTTTATTCCCGGCGGCTCCAAATTAAAAAAGCAATTTATTATTATTATTAAATAAAATCTTTAAAAAAAAATTAAAGTACAAATGTCAGGTGGGGTTAGTGAAACATACTTTACTTTTAATTTTACGTAAACAGCTCTGGCACAGTAATACGACTAGAATTATTTATAATATCGATTGATGCGAAGTACTCTTCCTTTAATCCGTCGTCTATGATACGAGTTCCAAGTCGTGCATTTATCGATAAAATCATCAAATTTAAGCAGACTACGGTTTTGTTTCACTTCCCCCGTATATGGGGTAAGTGAAACTGTCGCCAGAATATCAATATTATTGAGTCTGCGGGACTATTATAAAGACTAAAATTACCTCTGCAGGGTGGTTATGGTAAATTTCAGAACTTTCCGCGAACGAAATGCCAACCAAAAGATGTAAACTAATAAATCAAGTACCTACTTACTAAAACTACACATTTTACATGAAATTAGTTTTCAAAATTTTTTTTGTAAACTGGCACGGGGGATTGGCCATGTTTCTCTTACCCCGACCATCACTGTTTCACTTTCCCCACTCAGTACTTTTTGAGCTTAGGATTTCTACCACTATATAATTCAATTACCTGCACGTTTTAGCTAGAAATAACTATTGGAACATAAAATCTATAGTTTTAATATGTTACTTAGATAGAAAAATCTTTATCAACACTATTAAATTGCTTGACACCAGCGAAAAGATTATTCAAATTCAAATACTTTTATTTGTAGAACACTCAGACCAACAAAAAAAGATAGACAGCGCGCCGCAAACATCAAAAGTGAAGCCACAAAACCGTGCTCCTGCAAGTAAACATACACGCTCACGCACACACCTACACTAAAACCATGCTCATTGCTCTTAGTTTGTCACAAGTCGTCGTCAAGATAACATAGATTTAAAAAATATAATTATGCCTTCCTGTGTAGTGAAAAGTTGCAAAATCACACAAAAAGTCTCACGGAATCGCTTTTCACTTATAAGTACTTGAAATAACATCGTTTCTTTATTATTTATCTATGAATTTTAGGTTACTTGGAACAAAAAACCTCAACGAACGAAAGCAGTGACATAAAGTGCGGGGGTTGCCATAAGACGATTTAAAATTTCCCCATTCGATTAATCTAAGTATACATATAAATATGATTTCTTTCGAGTTATATTCCCATTTTCTTTTTATATGTATTTAATATTTTAGGTTTCCAATTAATAATGAAATTAAAAATAAATAATATAAGTAATAATATTTAATAAAGTTGATTGAAAATATGAGTTGTTTTTTTTTAATAGAAGTCCTTCTAAAATCTAAACAATTGAGGTACCATACTCAACAATACTCGTACAATATTATACTAGTTCCTACCCACACAAATATCCCCAAATTATAGGGAAAAAAATTAACAAATGGCAACCCTTCAATACACACATAGATAAAAAGATGGCTTCACTTTTAATGTTCGCGGCGCGCTGTCTATCTTTTTTTGTTGGTCTGAGGTAGAACATAGGTAAACAAAAGCTACAGATGTCAATATTAATAAAAATGAACGCTACGTCTTGCCGTCAACGGCGTACAAATATTCTAATTAAAAATTCTAATTATTAATTGGTAAATAATAAAAACGTTCAAAATTAATAGATGAAACTCAATTATTACAATTTAAATAAAAATAAATTTAACCTTTTAACCGCCCGACTTTATATGAGTTGTCGTGCCCCCAGCGCCCGAACAAAAAAAAAAACGAAAAACAAATACCGATGAAACGAGCTGTGATGATGTAATAATAATTCAGATTAAACGAGCTGTGTTATTTGGTCGTATATATACGACCCTGGCGGAATGGACACGAAAATATTTGTCGGATTAATCCGACGTACAGTTTGGCAAGAAAGTCCTGAAACGGAACTAAAATATTTAATCATTGGCAACACTCGCTCTGCCTCGTCGAGTAAGGTACATATTCTGTCATTTCTTGTAATCGGTGACTGTTTCTCGTGTTTATTTTTATTTATTTGCGTTATTGTGGTGATACTGGTGACCCATTGTGTACATAAAGAACAGATCTGTTATTCACAGCTCCGCAAGACCGATAATTTGTAGTGTACGTGAGATGTTTGGCGGAACTCGAGGCCGGACAAAGGAGGTGTTTTTTTTTCATACAACTGTGGCCAAACAATGTACCAAATGAACAAAAGTACTGAAATACAGGAAAAAAATCGCAGATTCTGAAAAAAAAAAATATTAGATTTATTTATACATTTGTACCACATGAAATTGTCGTTCAAAGATATTAATAACTTACAACCCATTAATTAATTTGGCAATCTCATGATATATTCTTCCGATGATGCGTTTCGTTACTACGTTTTATAAATGTAACATAAAGAAATTATCCTAAAAATATATAGATTATTATCTTATTTTTGTGAAACATTTAGCAATTAGAACTAAAAAAATACATTTATTTATCAGATTATTGTATGCGTTTGGTTATCTTTCTGAAAGGCCAAAAGACTGTGCTCCAAGGCCGATAATTATCTATTAGTTGTTTGTTGTTACCAATACCTAGTGATCATGGTATAATAATTATATTAATATAATAATAATAATATAATAGTATATTATTATACCATGCTAGTGATAACATTCCGAGGAATATAATAGTATATTATTATACCATGCTAGTGATAACATCCCGTTTCGGTTCCCCGACTCTGTTCGTTGGTTTCCCGTCTCTTGGAGTGCTATTTCGTGTATGATTTCATAATTGTTGATTTAGCTATTCTTCCCTGGACTTTCGATTGATTTCTCCCATCTTGACGACTAAACTAAACATGATGAAATCTCTGGTAACTGTCAATGTATCCATACCGTACATTTATTGGCAGTTACCAGAGATTTCAACATGTTTTTATGTGAATGTTTCGAAAATGCAAACGCACAGTTAGCCTTCACAATGAAAAACAACCTGCAGCATACTAGCAGCTGCTGGTATAGATATGGCTACACAAAAATAATTGATGTGTTTATATTAGTATTCTGACTTTATTGTGGTCTTAGGGCTAAATGATAGACTGAAATGCACATTTTAGGTCCCTTGGACTGTCACACAGAGTACCTACTTTTTGATAGACTGAAAGACTGTCAGCAAAGACATTACAGCCTATCATAAAAATCTCTGACTGTCGGACAACTTAAGGCCGATGACCGTCACTGATAGGAGGTCCATGCACACAGAGTACTTTTTGATAGACTGATCCATGCCTCCTCTATGGTCCAATTACAATTTTTATAGTAATGGCTCCATCGTTTTATCGGAATTTATCGATAACGAATTAATGTATTCGCTGAGGACTAATGTGATCACAAACATAAAGTAATCCTTATAATCACAAACTACAATATGTAATATTTTGACAAATGGAATAGTTTGACAGCTGTCAGTGCTGTTATAAACGTTTCGTTGAACGCAGTTACGATGTGAGGTAGTGATTTTTTATATTCTCTTATTTCTTAATCTATCAAATATTGGGGGATTTTAAATATTGCTGATAACACAATTTATTGCAAGGAATTTTACTTGTAATTTGTACCTCGGTACAAGTTTGGCCGAAAAAAAAACACATCCTTTTATCCGATCTCAACGATGTGTATAAAAGAACCGGTGAAATGACAGGTAAAATTAATTTTTATACATGTAATCAGATGTAATGTGTGTATTTCAAGGTGCAATATCTAGTATAAACCTTTCATACAATCATTGAAATGTACATGCACGAATTTGAGGTTATGTTTACAAAACACATTCAGATTACAGCGCATTCGTATAATTTTGATACTTTTGGTTAATATTGTTTAGTTGTTTTTATTTTATTGTTCTAGGCAGTGGCTGAACAAGCGTTTCAGAGCATTTCAGTTGACGACTGGAAAAAATCACGTCAATATGTCATGAAAATACAAAAAGGTTATTTTCGAAGGGGGCAAACTCTGCTGTACATTGGAAAAGACATATCTGCAGGTAGCCAGCAGAGTTTTGGTGAAAGCTCACACCAAGACATGGATGAAGACTTTTCGGGTGTGGAATACTTAGAGGAAAACATTTTTGATTCTGATTAAAATTTTTGATTCTGATGTTTGTTTTTTAGTTTTTGTTTAGAACACCAACTATGGAACATTTTGCCTGTGGTTAGCGGAGAACTTAGATTCGTGGGATACAGTCACACAGTAGTAAAGCTTCCAACTTGTCACTGTGATCTAAACCCTATTGAATTAATCTGGGGTCTTGTAAAACATGAAATTGTCTTATATAATGTGGGATTAGTTGACATCAAGGTATTTTGAAATACCTAATAAGTTTATTTTTAATTCATTGAAATAAATAACTACAAATGTTATCGTTTTAGGCAATGGCTGAACAAGCGTTTCAGAGGTTTTCTTTTTTTCATAAAACCCACCTATTCACATTGATTGTCAAAAAAAAAGAAGTATCAAAACCGTTTTCGTCGTACTATATAGGGTTACAACATGCACGATAGTAGCGCCACCATTATTTTCACGACTTTTTTGCCAAGCTGTAAGCGGTTAAAAGGTTAACCAAATAACAAAACAAAAATAAATTAGATTAAACAAAACAATTAGATTATTAACAATATAATATATATGAATAAATAAAAATAAAAAGAAAATTACGTTAGATTACAATTTGTCTTCCAGGTACTCATTGACTGTATAATAGCTTTCTCGCCCAATAAATTAAGTAGTGCCTTTTTGAAATGGTGTATGCTGTCAAGATCTTTTATTGTATATATTTATATATTAAGCACGTTCTAATCGTGTTTTGAAGTTTCAAAGATGTCAGATTTCTTTTTTTTTATAAAACCTTGTAGAATAATGGTAGAGACATCTGTGCTAGAACATTGAAACCTCTTCGTTGATCCTGTTTTATAGACCGATCACTATTAAGGCGCATCTCCACTTGAGCAGCCGCGGGGCGAGCTGCCTCAATCTGAGCGTGCCGCGCGCCGCGGAAACTTCATGCATCTCCACTTGAGCCACGTTAATCAGCAACTCGGCAGCGTGCCTCAAGCCGAGCAACGAATTTCTCTAGTTTCTTACTAGCTACCGTGGGTGACGCACGCAGTCGCTGCAGCTTTAGTAATAATGAATCACTACAAAAAGAAAAAAGGACAGAAAGTCAAACGTCTATGGTGGATCAAGGAATTATATCGGCAGCGAAATGATCATGTCAAAGAAATGTTATCAGATATGGCTTTTGAAGGAGTAGAAGATGTAGTGAAGTTGTGCGTATGTGCGTCCTTCTTCACTGCGCGCGTGGCTCACACTGAGGCGCCTTTGAGCACGGACATTTACCGACACAAAACAGCTCGCCACGAGGCTGCCTAGTTTGGTTCAAGACGCGGCACGCCTCGACCCGCGGCATCGTCCCTACTAGAGTTGCCACGGGTTGAGGCCGCCGCTCGGCCCGAGGCTGCCTCAAGTAACATGCGCCTTTAGAGCTGAACTGTATAGGGTTGGGTGTTTCACTTACCTCGTTGTTTCGCTTACCCCACCAGACCTTATTTATACTAAAACCTACAAACTACAATAATTTAAGTTAAGAAAACATTTCTTGTGGTAAATAGTAAAACAATAGTAAAAGCAAACAAAGCAAAAACTCAAGGCATGCAAATCTTAATTAAAATTAAAGAGTTAAATTAATGCTATACTTGGGCCATTACGACGAGTGAGGAGTGAAGGATAATACCACAGAATATATAATAGTGCTTAGAATGCTTCGGATAGGTACTTGTGTATCGCAGTGCGGACGAGGCTATTCGAGAGCGTAAGTTGGGCATCGCTTGACCATGCAGGTAGTAGGACCACGTCATGCCTTCGCCGATACTCGTGGGAACAGTTAGGTAGTTTTCAATTTAACAGTCGGCCTGGTGCAGCGTCGCGCCGTGGAGTCCCGGCGAGGTCGGGGGATAGGGCCGGGCCCTAGTCGCCGGCTACACGCTCCATCTTACTTGCGCGAACTGTAATTTAACAGTCGGCCTGGTGCAGCGCCGCGACGTGGAGTCCCTGCGAGGTCGGGGGGTAGGGCCGGCCCCGGCCGGGTCCTAGTCGCCGGCTACACGCTCCATCTTACTTGCGCGAACTGTAATTTGCACATCGCACCTTAAACGCTTCCCCTTACATTCAAATAAGTTTTAGAATATGTACAAAATCTATTGGCGTGTCCGTGAGATAAGTAAGCCTTTTATTATAAGTACATTAGCCCGGTCAAAATAGATATTCAAGGTTACATTAATTCGCATAAAGCTGAAAATTGTTATGAATGTTGGGAACACCATTAAAAACAAAATTTCCAAAACTCCCCATCGATCCGACGTGTGCAAAAAATTTTAAGGTCAAATGTTGCAAAAATCGTTTTTTTGTATTTTTCAGCAAAACTAAGTTTCATAGTTTTATCATAAAAATAGGTGACACAAAATTGTTCATCATGCAATATCTACAAAAATTGTTCTTACTCTTTTTTTCCTAAGAATCACCATTTCGGGGATATAGCGATGCAAAAAGTTGTTATTTTTTCATAATATATTATGAATAACACAAGTTTTTCAACTTTTTGCATCGCTATAATTTTTTTTAAATTGTTCTTACTCTTTTTTTTTTCTAAGAATCACCATTTCGGAGATATAGCGATACAAAAAGTTGAAAAAGTTGTGTTCTTCATAATATATTATGAAAAAAAAAAAAAACAACTTTTTGACGTTTGACGTTTTGAGGCGCTAGCAAGCAGTGCATTTGACAGACACCGCACCGCTTGCCGCTAAGCCAAAAGTCGTGGCCGGGCGGTTAGCGCGGGGCGGCGAGCGGTAAAAACAAATATACGAAAATGTAAGAACTATGCCACGACGGCGACGCACCGCTCGCAGCGTCAACGCTAGCTAGCAGTGTATTTGACAAAGACACCGCGCCGCTTGCCGCTAAGCCAAAAGTCATAGTCGTAAGTCGTAATGAAGTGTTACCACTTCGGGTGCCAGTCGAGGTCTGCCTGCCAGACCCTTGTGCGTGATTCGGGGTCATGAACTAACCATGATCAAGCAGCCTTTGAGAGGCTGCTAAAATGGTCCTTTCATTAGGGACCGCGGGGTTAAGGATAGCATGGGCTCGCATTCGAGGTACGCTCTCCGTCGCATACATTCTGCGAGCTGTTCGTAAACTTTCACCACTTAATAAATACACTCGCACCATCTCAAAAAACTCGCGTTTACTAAAGTCCGACATCGTGACCGATAGGTACGAGTACGACACACGTGTGGCGCGGGGGTTGCACGGGAAAGCGATTGGACGCGAGGTCACGAAACGCATGCGATGAGCAGACTGTCGGTCGTCTCGGGGTTGGGAACTCGGGACTCCGGCTGTGCTCCGGCAGCCGCCGAGGGAATCCCCCGCTGCAACTCCACCACGTACGCCGCCCGGCGCGCGCGCCCATTGTTATTATTACGAATAAATAGTGTCCATATTTTACTGATTTAGTCTGATAAAAAAGTGAAAAAAAAGTTTTGAACTACCTAATAATGGAAATGTGTTCTATTAGGTACTGATACTGAACCACCAAAAATTTCTTGCGCACTCCTTAAAAAATATTCCTGTATTCAAGTATTGCTATCCAATTTGCTTATATTTGCTACATTTTTTCAATAATTGCTACATTATGATTATGATACTTACATTCAGAGAAATATGAACTTTTTTTGACCAGCCATTCTGACGTCAGGATGGATGATGTTCAGCATGAAGGACGCAGAATTTCTAAAAGTTTGTTGTATCAATAATTGCTAGGTACTTTCACGGATTTCAATTTGAGCCTCGTACATGAGTACATTAGGTAAAAAAATTTGATGATTTGGATCACAGACATAATTATAAAGAGAATAAAATAATAATTTTAACTTTCCCTTAATTATTTGTAAGACTATTTGTTTGTACAGACGCCAGCACATCAACCTACACCTAACTGTCAAATTTTCCCAATCAACATTGAACCTTATGCTTTAGCGATAAAGTTGAAAATCTATTACAGAAATCTGACAGATTGCAGTAGGTTGATGTGCTGGCGTCTGTACATTTAGACTTGTAGTCCCGAATTCCCGATGAGGCTAACTAGCTAACTGTAGCCAATCTCAACTTTAACGATACCTACTTATTTTGTCTATAATTATCATAATGCTGTACCTATGTAATGGTGCCCAAGACACAGGCTGTGCCTAGTTTGGGACCAACGATACCTCCATATTGTAATTCTGAATTATGAAATAAACGATTTTACTTTACTTTACTTTACCTACTTTAAAAACCTAACCTTGGCGTGGCCTTCGCTCGCTCTTGCATCCTACGTCGACGGAGCCTCCCTTCGCGGGTCGCCTATTTCTGTATAAAGGGTTTAAAGTAACCTAACCTTGGGGTGCCCTTCGGTCGCTCTTGCATCCTACGTCGCCTATCGACCGACCGCAACCATGCAACCAATGTCACCCGAAGTAAGTAGGTACACACGAACCACATGTGGCCGGCTGCACCTAGTTGTACCCGGCTAAAACTAGGCGTAGCCGCACTTCGGCTATTAGCCGTGACATAATATACAGGATGAAATTTTAATCACCGTTTTCCTCTTAAGCGGCCATTGTACTCATCATTATGAACAACTTTTACTATGGGACCGAACCTGAAATCGTGAAAAAAAAAATCAGCTGTTCCCTACATTTATATTTGCATAACTCGTCAAAATGTAGAAAACAGCTGATATTTTTTCCCGATTTCAGATTTGGTCCCATGGTAAAAGTTGTTCATAATGATGAGTACAATGACCCCTTAAGAGGAAAACGGTGATTAAAATTTCACCCTGTATACCGTCAAAAGGCAGTGAGTAGACTGCAGCTGCCCATCGTCCTCAAATATTATCTTAGTCGCCTTTTAACAATAACGACGGGAATTATAGATGGGTGGCTCTATTCGTTAAGACTTAATTGATAGTCTGTACACTTCTTATACCCAGAGAATATCGATTTTCGCGGAGTTTTCAATAAGTATAGCGGTTGTCTCAATATCGTTAGGTTATACCGGCAACCGGCCCTAGTGCGGCCCTGTATTGACAACAATCCCTGTGTGCGTAATGGCTACGCAATTTTTAGCGAATGTTTGGTCTGCTACTGTTTAAATACGTCTGTGATTTGGATGAATGAATGGTGAATTGCTCAACTTTCTTTTTGTTAGCTGTCATTTCAAATCAAAATAATCAATAATCAAATTCTGTTTTTTTTTTTAATCTGTTTTTGAAAATTTGACTTCTGTCAAAGATGACTCGCTCCGCTCGAGAAGTCTTGAGTCGTGACGTGACTCATTTCTTATTTCTTTCAATTCCAGTTTTCTCCGGTTTTGGTAAACGAAAAGTAATGTGAATTTCTAATTATTTATTTATCCACCTCTCGCTACAACACCATGTGTAGATCGTAAAGTTATTTCCTCAGTTAATCGATCTGGTGCCACAAATGTAAAGTTTAGTAGCAACCGACACGGCAATTGTTATTGTTTTGCTTTGTCATTCCATAAAATACAGTTTATGCGCGGCTGGTCGGCTGATTGCATAGACACACATAAAGCGACGCAGTATAACTGGCGAGATAAGAAGACGCGGCGCGGTGGCAGTGGCTCAGTCAGAGTGGGCGTCCGGCGACACACCACTACAGGCTGCGTCCAGACGTGCAGCCGCTAACGTGAGCCTAGAAGATAGCAAGCAGGCACTAGACTGCCGGCAGTGAGCGTGCACCGCCAGCACGCAGGTCAACGAACACATTCCAATCTGTAAGTACAATCTATAGTCACTATCAGCTTGGCAACATGTTCTTTCACTTGCATTACACGTTACACGTAATAGATCACTCCTCCGATTATTATGAACCTGCTGGTTGAATCCACCGTACATTTAATTAAATATAGAAAAGATTACGAACAATGAGATTGAGTGATAAGGTTGCCCATTGTATGTTTTTTTTTGTAGTGTTTAACTTATTTCTTGTTATGTATTTTTCTGGTATACAAAAAAGTATATATATAAATAAGTAAATAACACTTCATGCTGTGGCCATTCTGTACCATGAATCAATATGTAATAGGTATTAGCAGTCCATTATCAGTGTATAACACATTGACTTGACTAAGTTGACTACTTGCTAGACTTGTGTGATGAAATAAAATGAGCTTAGATGTGCGATGGTCGTGACAAGACTGCTGTGTGCAGTCAGCAGCTTGTGTGCGGCAGTGCCACACTCAAGGACAAGGAGACTAGATTGATTAGGTATTGTATTATGTGTACTATAGTAACGTAACTCAGATGGGAGCTTATTTATTCAATGAAACTCCTATATGGTTAACTTGGATATTATATTGAGAGACTTTTCTATATTAATTAAAATAATCACTTCCTATATTCTTTCATGTCAAACCTAATCTCCCTTATTTGACACACGCTTGAATGCCCGACTGGAACACGTCATCAAATTATTACTAGCCAGTCTCATGAAGGAGGTCTCAGTCTCTACAGTACTGTGCTGAGCTTGTGGCGAGTTGTTCCCTACAAGGTGCACGTCATGTGCAAGTTGTTGTGACAAGGTCGCTGGGTATTCTGTAAGGGACACAGTAAGTGCACCTGCAGATGTTGTTTCTGTATTTACTGCACTACCTATTTGTTACTCGTATTTAATTCGATAAGAATACGGCCATTAAATGTGAAACTATTGCATCCATAGAACAAAAGTTGTTTTTATTATTGAGTACCACTAGTTGATATCTTTTGCTTCATTTAATTTTGGTTTACATTATTATTAATAAGCCTTTATTCAGACATGGTTACAAATATAGGTTACTCATATGCATTTTTTTATAATATCTATTTCCTTTATTCGTCTAAATACATATAAATTATATTTTTAAATATTAGAATATAAAAAAAATATATAAAAACATTTAAAAATATAAAAAATAGTAGCCCACCGGTATCGGGAACAGGGTCCAAGCTACCGGTGGTCAGGGCTCCAGAGAGAGGAATCTCCTGAAAATGCAAGCCGTCTCCAGAAGTACTGCTTTCTGAATCAATAGTGAATTATTGCTATTAATGTAGTAAAGGAGTAAAGGAGATTGCCACGGAGCAGGTCCCTTTTGTGGTATTGTGTGCCTGATTGGAATAATAACCTAAAAATATTATTTATTTTTTTGTGTACAGGGTATTTTTTATACAATTTCTTTCACCCTGGGAATAAAGTTAAAGTTAATTAATAGCTAAACAGTACGTCGACATCCGTTTGATTGGTATACAAAAAAAAAGTTGCCAGGTATCAAAAAATGAAATAACTAATGAAAATGACATCTGTTAATCAATTGAGTAATCAATATCAAAATAAAACGATGATGAAACAGTCAAAAAAACAATTATTTTTATATAGACAATATTTAACCTATTGGCAGTTCTTAATAGATTTAGATCTCAACATTTGACAACTTCAACGCTACTGTGTTAGCGTTTCGTTTTCACGACTATGGGGTAGAATAATGTTATCCCTATCCTTAAGCATACATACTCGTATTATTGTACATCTGAAATTAACAAAGAAGGCCTACACCTAGTAGGCCAAATATGAGTTTATATAAGTATTTTTGATGACAAAAACTAATGGATATACACTGCTCATAGTCGATGTGAGTGAAAGCGATGGAACTTTGACAAGAATAGATCACATAAATTCATAACAGGCCTACATTGATAAATAATAGATGTTCACAAAAGCAATAGACACAAACATAATAGCCATTTGTATTTAGAAAACGCCTTATTAACAAAGTTGTTTATATCGATTAATCGGAAAAAAAAAACTGAAGTCGATTTATTAATAAATTTTAAAAATTGATCTGGCAACATTTACTTGCGTATGTCACAGACTGAGACTGCTCTCTGTGGTCCGTTACGTGCGTGCGTGATTGCTTTGTATACGTAGAGTTTTGAATTCCGTATTACTTGGTTATTATTTACGATACGTGCTTTTTCTGCTACTACTGAGTTATCAATAACGTTAATTATGAAAGTCCAGTGCTGAAGTAATTATACATTTTTTATCATATTTAGACGTCATTATTCTACTCCATCTATGAGTACTTGGGCACTCATGTTTTCATACATTTTTTTTATACCCAAGACATTTAAACTTTGTCAAAAAATATTTTTTGGAAAATTTTTCACTGTAAAATTAATTAGTTTTTTATTTTTTTTTTATTGTAGTAGCTAGACATACTATTTACTATCTATTTGTCGGCATAGTTAAGTGTATAATAATACAACAACAAAAAACCGCTGGAATTCATTCATTTGTGGCCGTAGCGTACAATAATGTAAAATATGGTAAAAATACGCGTAGTCCGATCAACTCGAAACTCAGTATTTATACTTAAGACCAAAAATTAAGAATAAGGTGTATCAGGGTTTTTAGAAAATCTACCCCTAACGGGGTGAAGAGGGAGAGTCAACTTCACAGGGGAGTAGGTATTTTATTACGTGGCTTTTTTTTTTTTTTTTTGTAGATGGGAAATCATCTAATGACTCCTCCCGCTCTGGGTGGAGCGGAAGGGAGTGTCAGACTCTTACTGACTAAAACCCACCCGTGTTCCTTCCTTAGCCCTTTATGTTCCGGGGCAGCGGTAACCCTTTCGGACGATCCCGCTACCCCGGACGATCCCGCTACCCCGGACGATCCCGCTACCTTGATTGGAAAATTGGTATAAATAATCTTTAAGTTTCAAAAATCCACCCCTTTTTTTTTTTGGATGGGATATCATCTAATGACTCCTTCCGCTCTGGGTGGAGTGGAAGGGAGTGTCAGACTCTTACTGACTAAAACCCACCCGTGTTCCTTCCTTAGCCCTTTATGTTCCGGGGCAGCGGTAACCCTTTCGGACGATCCCGCTACCCCGGCAGGCTTCGGCCCTGGCGGGCCCCTTCCTTTATGCTGACATATCTTTGAGGCGCGCGTGGAACACATACGCGCCGTCCGGCACGGGCCTGGTCCTGATCGGACGGAGAGCTACCCATTACTCTCCGTCCGCAGGCCCGCGCCTACGGTGGCCGGGAGTCGTCACGCGGCTCCCGACGCCCGTAGCGTCTCCCGCGGCGGCTGAGGCGTGAGGCTCTCTCCCTGAGCCGTCCCGCCACCTCCTTCGCTAGCATGACTGCTTCGCAGAAGGAGGTGACTGCCTCCCACTCCCTCTCGCCCCGGACCATGGCTTGAACCAGGGCCGGACGCGAAAGGTCGCCGCCGCTGCCGATCGCCTCTACGAGGACACGGCGGTGCTCCGCCCAAGCGCGGCAGACCTCCACCGTATGCTCCACCGTGTCCTCTGAGCGATCCTCGCAATGGTGACACCCGGGCGTCTCCTCCCGCCTGATGATGTGCAGCTGTGCAGGAACCTCCCGAAACATCCGTGTCCGGTGAGGACCTGCGTCAGGCGGTAGGTGAGAACGCCGTGACGCCTCTCAAGCCACTCCTCAAAGAGGGGTCTTATCGCCACTATCGTGGCGTGTCCAAAAAAAAAAAATCCACCCCTGTGGGGATAAAAAGAGTGAATACAGTCTATATGAAAAATATTATTAATTTGGTTAATAAACATGAAACTTGGCAATATTTGGCTCAGTAAATAATAAATAATGTCACTTTAGTTTAAAAAAAAACCCTCACGGAGGATTTAGGGGGTGACAAAGTTAATAGGTTAGAAAAATATGTAACCCGCTGTCGGATTAACTCGAAACTCGGTACTATTCAAACAAAAAATAAAAAGTAGACCGTGTGTTATAGGGTTTTTCAAAAATCGACTCCTACCAAGGTGGACCAGAGACTAAAACAGTCGCACAGGATATTAGACCGTATGCTACAGTAATAATAGAGGTTGAACCCGCGTGAAACGGGTGACGCTCATGAGAGTCTGGGGGCACTTCCGGCTGTCGCGCGTTTGTGCACATGTGGTAGATAGCTCCTTGAGCGGTTAAGGGGTGGATTTTACTGCTTGCTTCCATTAACTCGAAAATGGGAATCGGTCCTTGAGTCGAGTTATGAACACATCCCAAACGATTTTTCAAAATTCCACCCCTGTGGGGATGAAAAGCGGGATACAGTTTATTTGAAAAATCTGATTCCTTTGATCTATAAACTTAGAAATTGGCCCGAATACTTATTTATCTAAATCCTAACTAATATTATAAATGCGAAAGTAACTCTGTCTGTCTGTCTTTCTGTCTGTCTGTCTTTGCTTCACGCCTAAACTACTGAACCGATTTGTGTGAAATTTGGTACAGACATAGTTTGGAACTTGAGAAAGGACATAGGATAGTTTTTATTACAAAAAAATAAAATAAAAAATAAAATTTATTCCGGACATACAGCGCCATCTATTGGTCAAGAGTCGGCATCAATTCAGTACTGAAAATTCATCGGAAAAATTAAATAAATAGTAAAAAGGTATGAAAATATAATATAATACAACTTTTAGTACAAAGAAAATGCTCTAACGGAGTATAGATAATTCTATTAGTACTATATGTCGAGTTGGTGATCGCGCAATGGTGTCGATCGTTACACGAGTTCAGTTCATGTTATTGTTTTAATTCATCGGAAAAAAGTAAATAAATAGTAAAAAGGTATGAAAAAAATAATATCAATATAATCTTTTAGTACAAAGAAAATGCCCGAACGGAGTATAGATAAATAATCCGAGTTGTCACTATGCTCGATAGATGGCGTTGGGATCGAAATAGATCATTGAGGTACATAAAACATGGAAATGCCGCGTTATTCTATACATACATTTGCTTATACAAATATGAGTGAAATATGATTCAGAATGTGAAATATCATTATGTCTCATTCTTTCTAATGAGATAATTTTATTTGATAAAAGAGACAACAATATTTTAGTTGTTGCTCATTATGGCAATATTTTATCGTGACGTAGTGACAGTTGTAGGTAAGTGCCATAGCAGCCATGTTATGCTATGAGTTTCGTGGTAGTTTTGCTGTCAAATGGTTGTTTATTTTTTGTATTATTGAGAATTGCGAGAAAATTACGAGGATTTTACCTGTTAAAACTGCATGTAAATGTTGGAAAACAGAAATTCAACATGCCTGTGTGTTGTATTGTGAAGTGTGGTGCAAGAAAGAATGAAAATCAACCTGAATTGTCTTTGCACAGGTTAGTAGCCGGTTTTCATGCATTAATACATACAATAATACACATTCGATGATGCAATTGTAACGTGATCATGAATTTATGGCTAAAGTATTGATATTTGGGTTCATTTCCGTATAACAGGCCTTTCTATTATATTTGTTAATTCGTTCGTTTGTTTACAATAATATGTCATAATGGAATAGTGTTGTACCGTTGCCGACTTGGCGTAATAGTTTCCGAAACTAGTTCCTCCGCTGAAACGATACCGGTATATTCTGCGATGTTAACATAAATAATCCTGCGTCTTATTCAGTCCGAGTGACCTTGCTAGGTCCGGCCTGTGGTTCACACTTCACAGCACCGAAATCAAAATATTTCACATAAACCTACATGGACACTTTTATGAAACGTCAGAAGCTAGGTGCACGGTTCCAATTGGTTGTTTCCTATGGAGAAGAAACGGTAAGAAACTCCACGTTTGCTCTTTTAAAAATAATTGGCTTTTGCGAAAGCACATTTTCTGCAAGCAAGTTTTTTTTTTCATGACATGGATTTTATTCCCAGACTAGCTATGCCCCGCGACTTCGCATAGAAGTCGTAAGATACACAGTATACTAAAATAACAGCCACACTAATAAAACTCATTCGTCCCCCGACCGGCCGCATTGCATCGCCCGCCCGCGCTATTATTTCGTTTTCGCTTAGCGTTCGTTTTTCTCGGCTCCTAAGGGTCGTAACGTGATGTTAAATAGCCTATAACCATCCTGGCTACCAAACGCAAAAATAATTTATGCATGGCATTTTTTTGCGCGGAACCCTAATTATTTTTCTAAAATAAAGGTAGCCTAAGTTACTCCTTGTAACATATCTGTCAGTGAAAGTCCCGTCAAAATTGGTCCAGCCGTTTCAGATTAGCCGGAACAAACAGACAGACAGACAGACAAAAATAAAAAAAAATGCCATTTTGTTAATAGTACTGTTTAGACTTTTATAAGCATTTAGTAAAAAGCTGTTATTTTGACAGTACCAACAGACACTTCAATTTTATTTATTTTTATAGATAACGGAAAGTAAGATAACCTACTCATCTTTTTCTGTTACAATTACAACGGACTTTGTATACATAATATTAGGTATGATCTAAACGTGATAACTAGTAAGACTCGTATTTAGTATCGATACTAGTTATAGTAACACCTATGTTCCTTGATAGACACAACACTAGCAATGGCAGCCATTTTATGCGACAATACCAGTTGTAGGTATGCACCCTTTTTTCGTAGGTATTTCCAGTCCATACTTTTGTATGTCAATGAAATAGATCGCGCTATGGTTTCTTTACACGCATTTGGTTGGGTTCCATATTTCATTTTGGGATAATATAAATTGCATATCAAATAAATAATCGCCTATCAATACATACTCATCATTTATATTCTTTTTTACATCAAATAACTTACTTCACTACAAATAAACTAAATGTTTAACAAAACTCAAACTGCAGATAATTCGAAATTATACATCAATATGACATTACTTTTTTCCTCATAATGCAATACAGTTAAAGGATGTGTTTTTTTTTCGGCCAAACTTGTACCGAGGTACAAATTACAAGTAAAATTCCTTGCAATAAATTGTGTTATTAGCAGTATTTAAAATCCCCCAATATTTGGTAGATTAAGAAATAAGAGAATATAAAAAATCACTACCTCACATCGTAACTGCGTTCAACGAAACGTTCATAACAGCACTGACAGCTGTCAAACTATTCCATAATTTGTCAAAATATTACATATTGTAGTCACATATTAGTAATCTGTGATTGTAGTTTGTGATCACATTAGTCCTCAGCGAATACATTAATTCGTCATCGATAAAACGATGGAGCCATTACTATAAAAATTGTAATTGGACCATAGAGGAGGCATGGACCTCCTATCAGTGACGGTCATCGGCCTTTAAAAAGTTGTTCGACAGTCAGATTGTTAAGATAGGCTGTAACGTCTTTGCCGACAGTCCAAGGGTCCTAAAATGTGCATTTCAGTCTATCATTTAGCCCTAAGACCACAATAAAGTCAGAATACTAATATAAATTCCCTAAGACGACCCACTGACCAATTTCATCAATTATTTTAGTGTAGCCATATCCACAGCTATACCAGCAGCTGCTAGTATGCTGCAGGTTGTTTTTCATTGTCAAGGCTAACTGTGCGTTTGCATTGGCGAAACATTCACATAAAAACATGTTGAAATCTCTGGTAACAGTCAATAAATGTACGGTATGGATACATTGACAGTTACCAGAGATTTCATCATGTTTAGTTTAGTCGTCAAGATGGGAGAAATCAATCGAAAGTCCAGGGAAGAATAGCCAAATCAACAATTATGAAATCACACACGAAATAGCACTCCAAGAGATGGGAAACCAACGAACAGAGCCGGGGAACCGAAATGGAATGTTATCGTAGTATCTCTAAGTAGTCTGTGAATGTTATCATCACTAGGTATTGGTAACGAGGGTAACAACAACTAATAAATAATTATCGGCCTTGGAGCACAGTCTTTTGGCTTTTGAGAAAGCTAACCAAACGCATACAATAATCTGATAAATAAATGTATTTTTTTAATTCTTATTCGCTAAATGTTTCACAAAAATAATGTCTTATATAAACAAAAAAAACTTTTTAATCCAAAAATAAGAATAAATCAATATATTTTTAGGATAATTTCTTTATGTTACATTTATAAAACGTAGTAACGAAACGCATCATCGGAAGAATATATAATGAGATTGCCAAGTTAATTAATGGGTTGTAAGTTATTAATATCTTTGAACGACAATTTCATGTGGTACAAATGTATAAATAAATCCAATATTTTTTTTTTCAGAATCTGCGATTTTTTTCCTGTATTTCAGTACTTTTGTTCATATGGTACATTGTTTGGCCACAGTTGTATGAAAAAAAAAACACCTCCTTTATTTTTGTACAAAAATACTACATACATAGCATAAATACTGACTGCACAGCAAATTTTCCATATTTCATAGCAAAATAATTATCCCAGTCGCATATTAACCAGTAAGTACAACAAAACCTGTTCATCATATTTGTCTTAATTTTCAAGAAGCCATGCTCGGCAAATTTAATGAATATTATAACAAAAAAATCCTTTTACATTGCATTATTTCTAAAAGCAGAACAAATTAACTGAAAAAAGGTTACAAAGAACCGGCAAACCACGGCTAAATGAACCGAACTACAGTCCGTCAAATCTAAGAAGTACCGTTTGACAGTTCTGACAATTGAATGATAGGGATGGGATGAAAAAATCGATTACTATAATATCCGAACTTTAAGAGATCGATTACTATAATATCCGAATTTTAAGAAATCAATTGTTATAATTAAATAAAAGAAATGTTTAGGATATTTTTTTATTCACTACTAGTACTAGTATCGTCGTCTTCGTCATCATCGTCATTTAAATTAATGACCAGTTGATTGTCCATTACATTATCAAAGTGTACGTCTCTTTCGAAGTCGTCCATTATTATTTTCTTTGTTTTTTGTACTACTTTACTCCAATCTTCCTGTGTAACTTGGGCACATGCTTCCTTTAATAAACCTTCCATTTTCTTGACACTGAAGGGTGGTTTTGTGTTGTGTCTTGCTGCATAACCTGTAAAACAATAATGTAACTATTTGATAGCAGACGAAAACCATTGTTTAAATTATAAATGTTAGAAGTACTCGTGTTATTATTATAATATTATAAAATATTACCTTTAACTTGGGCCCAAATCAGTTCAATGGCATTATATTGGCAATGGTACGGAGGAAGTCGTATGACTTTGTGTCCGTGCTCTTCGGCCAATTGGTCAATTACATATGTCGGTTTTGGTGGTTTATGCAATTTCACTAACTGTAATAATTTAGCTTTTAATAGTGACATGTCGGCATCCACTCCTTTTCTTTGCAGCCATGCCACCAAATCTGCTTTCTTATTGGCTGACGTAGGTGCTTTATCAATTTGCACAGAGTGGTATGGGGCATTATCCATTATAATTGTGCTGTTAGGAGGGATATTCTGTAATAAATTTAAGAACCACTCTCGGAACCTTACTGCGTCCATTTCTTCATGATACTCTTTAGTGCTTTTGGATTGGAAAGCTAATAAAGAGTTTTCCACGAAGCCTGTAGACGCTGACCCAGCATGGCATATTATGAGGCGTCCACCTTTTCCTATCGGCACCTTCGAGCACGAAGCTTCAGAATCATCAGTCCATGTTTTCGGCACAGAATGGTTGGAATTTAGCCAGGTTTCGTCCAAAAATATTACATTATCCCAGTTTATAATTTGTTTAACTTCGCGCAGGAATGTTAGTCGCTGCATAATTATGTCATGTCGCTCCATAACAATTTTTCGTTTGTCAACTTTTTTGTATCTGAAGCCAATTCCTGTTATTACCGTTCTCAACGACTCTATGCTTCCCTTATACAGCCCGGCATCTTTTAAAGTTGCACATAACTTTGCCAATGTTGGAAATTCGCCTCTTGTAAAATACCCGTATATATGGTTTCTAATAGCATGACTATCGAATTCATCGATGCCTGTCACAGGTTTATTTCTTTTTCGTTTTTTCGGTGTGTGAAGTACGTTACTGTCACTCCCCGAAGGCCCATATTTTTCACTTAATATTTTGCCAACGGTGCGGCTACCAATACCGAGAGCTTCACCGACGCGATCCCGAACTTGTGTAACTGGCAGTAGAAGTCCACCATTTTGAGATTCACGCTCAAAATACTCGTGTAATTTCACCACCAATTCACGAGCCTGGCTGTTCAAAGTACGTCCTCTTTTCGACATTATTAATAAACACTTGCTTAGTTCGGAGTCCAGTATAAATATTGCCAAGGTAAACGGATAAAGAATGATCAGTCCAGAAAAGTAATAGCCAAGTCACAAATTGTAAAACACAAACGAGAAAGCAAGTACGCGCACAGTCAGCTTCCAAGATGGCGAGAGACTGCTGACGCCGAACCGACCGAGCGGACCGCGTGCGCTTGTAGTTGGCAGTGTTGCCAGAAAAAAAAAAATTGTAGAGACTTGGACACCTGCGATTTTGCCTATTGACCTAAAAATAATTAAATTAATTTATTTTAGGGTATCTGTGTATTCAGTGCATTATGCGGTCGCGCAGTAACGTCGTTAATTTATAACATCAGGCAACAACATTTTTGTGAATGGGTTCTACATACCTTATTTTTATTAGTTTTAGACGTAGAAATAAGACTTAGAAGAAAAAATTGTAATTGTAAAATCAATGGATGTGCTTGTTAAAAATTTGTTTATTTCTCTGTAATATGCAAACCCATACTATCATACACAAAAATAAATGTAAAAAACACTATCCCTGACTCCATTTACTATTTCGACAGCGTTAGCGCGAGAAACCCCGACTTATTTGGGCGCGAAAATCAAAAATCGACAAATCGCTTTCGACAACTTTTTAAAGAAGCAAATATATTTGATTTATAAATACGTATTTTTGGTGAATGGGTTTTATCTCATATTTTACGATTACATAACTAAATAGTTAAAATAAAGAGATAAATCCCATTCACATGAAAAAATATTTGTTTGGTTGTCAAGTGTAATTTGTAAATAATACATTCGATTTTTCGTATATGTAAACGATTTTTTTGCATACAAGTGTATCCGAAGAGTCGCAACACTACGTGCAGTGACCTAACTACGTAACTTTGTAATGAGGTCAAGAATATAACTATTAGAAATTATTTACTGTGTAAATATGTGTTATTTTGCTTTGTTTGAAAGTTTTCAATTACATTTAGATATTAAGAATTGTACATTTTTAGATACAATAATGAAATCTTTCTAAATTCATGGTTTTATGAAAAAGGTTATCGAAACTGAATAATGTACGTATGAACAAAGTTGTTTCGGTTTGAAAAATATGAAACGTCAAACGGTACTTCTTAGATTTGACGGACTGTAGTTAGATTAGGTTAATTATTTTTAAAAAAAGTTGTTAGCTTAGGTTAAAACTGTGACCCCTACGCACGAGCCGAGCGAGCGAAGCGAGCGGTGCCGCGGCAGCGGCCGGCGAGTGCTAGAAACGACAGGATTATTTAGAAAAAAATTACTTTTACACAAAATATGGGCGCCAGAAACGACTTGCGCTAATAGAAAAAAAGAGATTATTTTTAGTAGGCTATCTGGAACCGAACTAGTTAGAATAGGTTAATTATTAAGCATAGATATCATCGGACTTTCGATCCAACTCAAGTACGTGGCGCCACCTGCAGAAGCTAAAAATGTGCCTATTGGGCAAAAAAGGAAGCGTGGACGCCCCGCGAAAGCAAGACCCGCTTTAATAATTCAATAAATTACAATTTTGTATCTAATTTTATATTTTTTTTGCTGGTCTCATTATGTGGTAATTAATAAATAATAAGACGACTGTGACTAATAAAATGCTGTTTTATTTAGAAAAACTGCTGTAAATAATATAAAAATAGAAGCTATATTAAAAAGAAAAAGAGTTAACATGTATAATGTGCATTTAGATTATTAGCTGTGCATTGATTAAAAAGCTTTTGCTTTAGGAAAAATCGCTGTACGCTGTGAAAATAAATTGTAGTGTGTTTAGTGATATTTTGAGTTGAATATTTTGCTGTGCAATCAGTAATTTTGATGGGAATTCGGAATCTTATTGCATAGAAAAAGGATATTTTTTGATTTGCGTTTAAATACTACCCTTTCATTTTTGAAGAGATCCCGCGAGATCGGGAACTATGTGGGTAAAACCAAAAATCTGCCGGAAGTCACTATTCCACGCGAACGAAGTCGCGGGCAAAAGCTAGTAAATGATAAAGGTCATAAACATACATTTTCGAAATTTTTAGAGGAAAGTACGAAATACACGCGGACGAAGTCGCGGGCTAAGTGCTAGTTTTACAAAAACCTACATGGGCACTTATGAAACATCACAAGCTAGGTGCACGGTTCCAATTGGTTTTTTCCTATGGAGAAGATCCGGCAAGAAACTCCACGGTTACTCTTAAAAATAATTGCCTTGCCTCTTTTTTGAATTCGTACGATGGGTCTTGAAGATCATAGACCCGACAGTATAGACGGTTTCCACGAACCCATCGTTATAATCGTCCACGGCCCTAGGCACTCGAATTGATTCTGAAGTTCGAGCTGAAAGCTCTCGGGGTTTTGGACCTGGATCGGTGCTGGGCGGAGCGCAGATTTCATCAGTCGAGATCTTTCCTGCTTGATATTTAAGTTTAATATGCTTCTTACCATGCGTTGATCGCTTCCGGTTTACACCGCGTTGATCACAGAGACGTCATTGAATACTTGCTTCTTCGTCGACATAATGAAGTCAATCTCATTTTTAGTTGCACCATCCGAGCTCTGCCAGGTCCACTTTCTGTGCTCACGTTTTCTGAAGAAGGAATTCATCATAAAGAGGCCTTCCATCTCCATAAAACTGGCCAGTAGGTGGCCCCGGTGGTTCCGGCGTCCAACTGCAAATTGCCCCACTCGTAGCTCATCATCGTTTCGTTTACCCAGTTTCGCGTTAAAGTCCCCGTGACAACGGTAAATTGAGTTTTAGGGTCGGTTCATATATGACGGAACATGCGTCGCGTATCATCGGTCGCGTAACGCCAGAACAAGACAAATGTATAGAAAAACACTTGACCGTTCACACTTAACCGATGATGCGTTAGTGCGTCGAGCGAATAAATAGACGCAATTGAAGTGACGCCCGACGCATCTTCCATCAGATGTGAACCGACCCTTAGAGCCATGCATGGCTCAGGAAGTATCCTCATACATGGTCTCCACCTCATCGTCGGGACGGGACGAGGTCGGGGCGTAAACGTGTACGACCTTCAGCGAATACACTTGGGCAAAAGTTGAATGCAATAATCGCCTTGCAATCATTGCTTCAGTGTAAACAGAAGCCGCATTCAATTATTTAATGGCAAAACTTGCGGTCAATTATGCCATTTTATGGAAATCGTACGCGTGTAGACTAGTTTTAGACTAGAAAATAAAGTTTATTATTGTCTACGCGTGTATTTTGATTAAAGTCGTTTATATCAGAAGTGGGATGGAATCGCGCCCAGATGCCGCAAAGCCGCAAGCGCACTCGAGTGAAAAGAACTGCGTCAAAAATGAGTCGTACGAGTAGCTCTTCATCGAGCTCTGGTTCGCCTTCGTCCAGCAGCAGCAACTCTGATGGACAAAGGCGTAGGAAACAGAGACGCACCAGACACGCGTCCACCACAGTAAGCCAACATGTTATTTTATCTTCAGTAGTTTCTGATTATCATACGTTAATGGCCGAAATTGAAATGTGGATAAATGTTGTGGAAGCCAACGCTCGTGCTTTTCGTTGGTCTGATCGTGTCCTACAATCAAGCTTTGCAAAAATTGCGTGAAACATAGTAACATGGAATGGACTACCTGAAAATGGAAGAATTGGCGAAATACACATTCTATACTAATAATTATAAAGAGGTATTTGTAAGTTTGTATGTAGGGGGTAATATCTGGAACTACCAGTTGGATTTGAGTCAGTTTGTGGAGGTCTGTCCCTTACACCCTGTATATAGGGTGACTGGTAATTAGTGACCGATACTTAAACACGTGATTGTACTCAAGATAACAAACAACTTTTACTATGGGACCAAACCTGAAATCGCGAAAAAAAAATCAGCTGTTCCCTACATTTTGAAGAGTTATACGAACATAAATATGACGAAGCGACAAACCGCGCGTAGTATGTGAACCACGTTATGCAGAATAGAGTAAATGTTTGTTTAATTACTTTATTTTCTCAAATTAATATAACTATTACGGGGTACAAAAGGACTATGCCCATATTAGTATGGAGGTGAAAGTCAGCAATGCCATGCAATGCCCAAATTGCAGCTCTATGTCATACGATAACTTATTAACAATATTTTTATGATATCTAGATTTAATGTCATTTAAAGCACTGATTGAAAAGTTATTTAATAATCAAACGAACTTACCTGAAGTGAAGTTCGATTTTAATTATCCTGTCTTCGTCGGAGAGATTTAAATGTTCACATGTAGTAGCCCCACTACGCTTCGACTCACTCGCACATAGTTTAGCGCCATAGGAAAGAAAGAGATAGCACTATCTCCATAGGCGCTCGATCACCCTACTACAACATTCCTCATTCAGTTCAGAGTACCGGTCTACTGGACGAACTATAACATTGTTTAGGGAAATGAAAGGTCCACCTGAATGTCAGGGTCGGGAGGGACCTTAAATCTCTCCGACGAAGACAGGATAATTAAAATCGAACTTCACTTCAGGTAAGTTCGTTTGATTATTAAATTATCCTGTCTTCGTCTTTCGAGATTTAAATGTTCACATGTAGATGTTTAGAGATAGACATTTGCAATGTTATAGGTAGGACTAAATTAAAAAATGAATTCCTTAAGTAAATAATACATGTATTCTTATTTCAATTAACACAATAAAAAGATAACTTAAATGATTGTAACCAAAGAAATAAACAAAACTTCCTTATTGATTACTGAGAACAGCGTTTGCAAATTCACAATTTGTTTGAGCGATTGGCCGATTATAAAAATTAGCAAAGGTGGCAGATTGATCTGACCACCCAGCGGTTCTCCTAATGACATCGACACTGATTCCTGCTTGATGTGCAGCAGATGATGATGCATGCCGCGTGCTATGGGCACTGAATATTTCAATGTCGATGCCACTAGCAGCCAAACCCTGCTTTATCCATCGCCCTATAGTTTGCGAAGAGGCGGCGTGATGAGGTTTTTTAAAAGTTAGAATCAATTTATTATCTACAGTACTTCTTTTGGTGGATGTAACATTCATGTAAGCTATTAAAGTCTCTGCAGGACAGATTGCAGGACGCTGTCGGAAAAAAGGAAGGTCAAGAATTGGTTGGGATTTACCTATACCAGATGTCTTAATCAAATCAGTAATTGTGATTAAAACTTTATCTTGATTGATCATAATATTGGGCAACCTAATCAATGAGAGCGTCTGACATCTTTGGCCTGTTGACAAAGCCAATACAACCAGTTTTTTGCTCAACTGCTCCAAACTTAAATTATCGCTGGGGTATAAATCACCAAAATAATTAAGGACGATATTGGGGTTCCATATACAATTATACTTAGGGAAGGAAGGCTTCAACTTAAATACTCCCCTAAAGAATCTTTTGACACGTTCGTCTTGTCCCACATTATTTCCGGAAATAAGTGATAAAGCCGAACGGTGATTGTTTAATGTTCCATACGAGGAACCATTTGTGAAACTTTGAGACAAAAAGTCTAGCAAATCATTTACTCCGATCTGGAACGGGTCTAATCCCTTATAGTGACAGTATAACCACCACTGTTTAAAGCTAGAAGTATATTGTGTTTTAGTGCTCCCAGAAATAGATGACGTCATTACAGTCAGTGCTGATTGAGGGATCTGCAATCGCGCGAAGGCTTCCCGGATAATATGGTCGCCGCCAGGGAAAGGTGGCGATGCAGAGGATGAGTTTCCCTGAAATTAGACGATAACAGAAATTTATCCGGAGGGAATATCAATATCTTACTTACAGCAAGAGATCTGAATACTGGGTACCATGCTTGAGATGGCCAATGAGGCACTACAATTATACCGGTTGCCTCATCAGCAACAATCTTTTGCAGAACCTTTAAAATCAGTGAAAATGGTGGAAACGCATAGAAAAACATATCCCATTTAATAGTAAAAGCGTCTACGTTATATGCATAGGGATCGCGCTTCCATGATATATATTTTTTACATTTAGCATTCGTTCTCGATGCAAAAATGTCCATCTCAGGTTCGCCAAATTTTGAAACAATAGTATCAAATGCTGTAGAGTGCAATTCCCACTCAATATCAATGTTTCTGGACTCAGTGTCTGCTTCAATATTCTGGGATGACGCTATGTAGGAAGCAAAAAGGAATATTTGCCGTTCTTCACACCACGTCCATATTCTACGGGCAATCTCATTGAGATGTGGGTATTGCACTCCACCCATTCTATTTATGTAAGCGATCGCCGTAGTATTGTCAATGCGTAAGAGTATGTGACAATTGGTGACCTTGTTCGCGAAAGATTTAAGACCAAAAAAGGCTGCAAGGAGTTCCAAATAGTTAATATGACGAGAACGCTCGTCTTCCGTCCACGAACCGCCTATGCTTTCTCCCCCAGAGGCTGCACCCCAGCCGATACTAGATGCGTCACTAAATATCACTAATGCAAACGACATTGGTCTGATGGGTTTACTCGTGTTTAAAATTGAAGACTTCCACCAAGTCAAATCAATGCGTAAACTATTTGGAACAGTCATCATCTTGTCATAATCGTCATTATCCAATAAGGCTAGATATTTGGCCCGCTCTAAAGATTTTGTGTAT
This sequence comes from Hydraecia micacea, assembly GCA_914767645.1. Taxonomy (NCBI): domain Eukaryota; kingdom Metazoa; phylum Arthropoda; class Insecta; order Lepidoptera; family Noctuidae; genus Hydraecia; species Hydraecia micacea. The sequence continues at coordinate 14,928,381 of OU611798.1, read as the reverse complement.
AACCACCCGTACGCAACGGCCGGGCAAGCAGCTGTCAGGGTACCTAGGTAGCGAGCAAAAGCACGAATAGTGATTCTCGTCGTAGCTAGCATATTTTCGGTTCGTGACAAGATGTCGCGTCTTTTCTTTAAAGGGAGCTCTAGGGTCATGTTTTTAGAATTTAAAATAAAACCTAAAAACTGACAACATTGGCTTGGTACCAGTGAACTCTTTTCATAGTTTATTACAAATCCTAAGTTCACTAGGCACTTAATGCTTTCATTAATGTTATTTAAGCATTCTTCATAACTGTTTCCGAAATAACAACTGTCATCTAAGTAGAATACTGATTTAAAACCTCGAGATCGCAAAAAAGTAGAAACTGGTTTCATAAGTTTTGTAAAAGCATGAGGAGCTGAGCTCAGTCCAAAAGGTAAAACCAAAAATTCGTACAGAATATTATCAAAATAAAATCTCAAAAACTTTACATGATCATTGTGGATAGGTATCAAAAAGTAGGCTTCCTTCAAGTCCAAGTTAACCATATAGCAGTTAAGTGTCATTAATTTGACAGCTGTCCTAACATCTTCCATCTTAAAATGACTAACATCGACAAATTGATTTAATTTCTTTAAATTTAGAATTAAACGTTTTTCACCATTACTTTTAGGAATGATAAAAATACTAGATACAAAATGATCGCGGGTAGGATTACATTTACGTATGACATTTGCTTGCAACAAACGATTTAATTCTTGTTTAATATAAAACCTGTCGTCTTTCGAGAAAGATGATTTTGGAATCATACCCGGATGTTGTACAGGATGCTTAAGAAAGGGAATTCTATAACCAGAAATGGTCTCAAGGATCGTTTTGTCATCAGTAACCTTTTTCCAGGCTTCAATATAATACTTTAAGCGACCAGCATGAGAGTATACCTGAGAAGTTACTGCTTCGCGTTCGTTGTGGAAGCCGCTCCCGCTAGCTTGTGGCGTGATGCAGGGTGTTGGTGAGGGGGCGACGCTCGTGGAGCACGGGTCATCGCCGGCGCCTGCATTGTCCCGCGGCGGCGGTAGTTCGATCCTGTTTTGGTCCCGCCGCCGCGTCTCGGTTGCCCACGAACGTAGCGGTGATAAGGCTGGCGTGACGGCGGGCCTTTGTAGTTTAAAGTGCTGGTTTGAGCTGCAGATTGGATCAGCTTGCCTGTCTTCTGTATTCCACGCGAAGATTTAATAAATTCTCCTAATTTCTCACCAAAAAGATGACTGTCTCTCTTTCTATCCCTAAAGGGCTCTAAAAAGGTTTTGTCAACCATTGGAGTGATAAGAGATCTTCTAGTCTCAGTCTCCAAGTAATGAGAATCCGACAACAGCTTTGTCGCGTCTGTAAGAAGACGAAGGATGTCGGTAGTGTCATTGGATTTGGTCAATATACCTGACATTGTCCTTCCTAAGATAGTCAGGACGCATCCGATTTGTGATTGCTTCTTCTGAATCCTTACGTCACGATTTTTTGTAGACTCATTTAACATTGCAGTTATTTCAGGATTAAGCACTGGAGCCTTAATTAAGGGACAGTTTCTTGGGAGTAAATAATTCTTTATTAGTTCATCTCGTGTTTCCTTTTTAAGGCCATCTTTAAGAATAGGATCCCATCGCTTTGACAAATCAGCCACAATATCTGGACCCCAATCGGCAGTCTCACTTTCGAAATCCCCTAGAGCCCTTAAGAGCTCGGGATCTGCGATAGGAGAAATATTTTCGCCATTCGCATTAGCGTCATCGGCCGGGACTGTCACACCCTGGGGGTCAGCTGGCTGTGATGCACTTCCCCCCGTTGTAAAATGTTCGGTTGGCAAGGGTGACGCAGAGCGCGCAGAGGTGCCTGGCTCATCCACTAGCCTCGCTGAGTCAGCGGGTATTTCTTCTGCCGCCGCAGCCGTCGGCGAAGGCAAGCGGTCAGGAGATGAAGGCGTAGACGCACCGCTGTCCGGTTCCAGATATTCTGGAATGATATTTTTTGGTTAATATCTCGTATTAACTCTAATAAAATTGAATAGGTCAATATCTCGTATTGACTCTAAGAAAAAAGTAAACAATAGGTCAATATCTCGTATTGACTCGAAAGTTTGATGTACCGTCTAACATCTCGTGTTAGATCTAAGGTACCATTATAAATTAAAGCCTTGTATTATGCACTATAATAATGAACACTAAAATTATGTAGGTAGCAGTAATAATAAATACCTTCTATTGACACACGTCTATGACGACTTCTTTTCTTGGACAATCTTTGTTCATATTTCATTAATTTCCTTCGCCATTTATCTTCTTTAGTTTCTTCATGCTTCCTTTTTGACATTTTTTAAGTTTTTAGAACTGTTTAACACCAAAATAATCCGAAAAACGAAAAAACTTCTTTCACTATGTGCGGTAGCCGCGCGCGCACGGAAACGAATGAGGAATGTTGTAGTAGGGTGATCGAGCGCCTATGGAGATAGTGCTATCTCTTTCTTTCCTATGGCGCTAAACTATGTGCGAGTGAGTCGAAGCGTAGTGGGGCTACTACATGTGAACATTTAAATCTCGAAAGACGAAGACAGGATAATTGGACGTTAAACATGATAACTGACCTAACTGACTGACTGACCTGAATGCAGATCTCCTCAATAAACTTGACCGACTTCTTAATAGCTGCATTCGATTCGTTTTCAATCTTCGCAAATATGATCATGTATCCGCACATCGATCGCTTTTAAAGTGGTTACCTATCCGGCAGCGCAGAGCGTTGAGGGCTTTGACAACCCTGTTTTCTCTTCTTCACAAACCCACTTCTCCTTCTTATCTGACTTCTCTTTGTCAATATTTATGCTCTGCACACAGCAAGAATTACCGCCGGCCGCCTCGGTATTGTAGTGCGTCCGGAATGTTTGCGGAGGCGCGAACATACGGTTTTCATGCTGTTATATGGAAGAAGGTAGCCTCCTTGTTGCATCGCGTGCGGGGCAGTAGCAACAGTATCCTGCAGATGGTTGTATCTCGTGCGGATTGCCCTATCCAGAACAAATGGATGCATATTGTGATGGGTGTTGACTGTTGACTAACATAGTGCATAAGATTTTACTAACACCTTTGGTACCTGTAATTGTAATAATTTATTTCTCTATGTTTTATTTAATTTACTGTATTTATAATTTGTAATTGTATGGATTGATTTTATCTGAAATAAATTGATTAATAATATTATCTCCGGGTGTTCTCGTCTAGCTAACGGGGAGTACTTGCATAGACACAACCTTGTAGCCAGGATAATCCATCAGCAACTTGCTCTGAAATACAGCCTTGTGGAATCGGAGGTGCCGTACTATAGGTATGTGCCCGACCCAGTTCTCGAAAATGGAAATATCACATTGTACTGGGATCGATCCATCATCACTGACAGGACTATTGTTGCCAATAAGCCTGATATAGTGGTGATGGATCGATTAGAGAGGCGCGCAATGATTGTTGACATAACCATCCCGCATGATGAAAACCTCGTGAAAGCCGAGAAAGATAAACAAATCAAGTATCTTGACTTGGCTCGCGAGGTTGTCGACATGTGGGATGTTGACTCAGCAATCATTGTGCCAATAGTCGTTACAGCCAATGGATTGATAGCCAAGAGCCTCGACCAACACCTGAGGAGGCTCTCGTTGGCCAGCTGGATCAAGGGCTTGATTCAGAAAGCAGTACTTCTGGACACGGCTCGCATTGTCAGGAGGTTCCTCTCTCTGGAGCCCTGACCACCGGTAGCTTGGACCCTGTTCCCGATACCGGTGGGCTACTATTTTTTATATTTTTAAATGTTTTTATATATTTTATATGCTTATATTTAAAAATATAATTTATATGTAAATAATGAAATAAAGCAGTAATAATAAACATACATTTTCGAAATTAATTAATTCTCTTTGCTGCCGACATATCGGTATCGGATTGGTGTCGTTATCTGATAATGTGAAAACCTAATGAAAAAAAAATCGAACCTAAGAAAAACTAATTCAGTTGATCAACTGCAAATATGAATTTTATACTGTGGCGCGAATTTTCCGTAAAATTATCGACTTCAATTCGGTCACCTAATGTGCTCTGCAACACTGGCTCTGAAATGTAAAATTATGTGATAATATAAATGATTTAGTTGATAATGTACTTGTATTATCATGATGAAATTTAGATGCTTCCAACAATCTCTATTAATTTCTGTGAAGAAAATTAATTACAAGCAACATGAAAGCATTAGTGTCATGTCCAATACAATTTTTTACTGCAAATGTGTTTCCCCACGTGGCAAATGGTCCTGTCTATCATTGCATTCTCTGACTGAAACCTGGGGTTTGCCAGCTGCATGTTCTCAGTGGTCATCAGTTGTAAGTATGGTGGTGTGTCTCCCGGCAGGTGCAGCGTGCTAAGCTCTCGGCGATGGGTATAGAGCGCGTGGTGCACGGCGTGCGCGTGGCGGCCGTGAGCGAGGTGAACAGCGCGCAGTACGACGCGCTCGTGCTGGTGACGTCGCCCGGCGTGGCGCCGCCGCAGGCGCTCGAGGACTTCGTGGCCGACGCTCGCCAGCTCGACGCCGACCTCGACAAGGTGCGTGTGGCGACCCGCGCAGTGCTTCTGTTACTTGTTCATTGACTTTAATATATACCCTGGCAGTTGAGAGTATGTTATGCTCACGCAAATATCTAGCTGATGGTGGCGCATGTGTTAGATCATTCGGTTCCCTTCAAAATGGTTGAGCTGAATAGTGCTGATCCAGGTGTCATGTTCGTCAAAGGGCGCCGTCAGTTGGGACTAGGCCTCTCTGAACTGCCACGGCTTATTATAATTTTTCGTTCTCACATGTATAATTTCAACTTGGTTGAATGATGTTCCCAATATTTTGATTTGTAGTGGAATTTCTTGCCCGTTCTTCTCCGTAGGAACCTACTACGCTTTGTAATGGGAAACTAGCTTCATCTGTCTGATTGACCGACACGTCCGACACCTTGCAAATTCAGTCTCTAATTGGTTTAATTGAAATAAATTCTTCGAGATTAGTCAGTGTCGTTGCGTGGTGTTGAGAGCAGCGCGTGTTCCAGACGACGTGCGTGCTGCGCTGCTCGCGCGTGTCGGGCGGGCGCCTGGTGCTGGCCGGCACGGGCGCGCTGAGCGCGTACGACGACGTGCGCTCGCTGGGCGAGGCGGCGCGCGCGGGCGTGCTGCGCGCGGCGCGGGCGGGCGCGACGCGGCCGGTGCTGGTGCTGCAGCCGCACCCGCGCTGGCCCGACGCCGACCTCGTCGCGCTGCTGGCCGCGCTCGAAGTGCTCTATGTCGTGAGTCGCCTGCTCTTATTTATTCCATACTAGCTGACCTGACAGACGTAGTCCTGTCCAAATTTTAATAATTCATATAAAAATCCCATAAAAAGCAGTTTCAGTTTTTTCCGAATTTTCCAATTATCCGGGCAACTTTTCAAATTTTTCTTTCCCTAAAAACCTTATTCGGACTAAAATGAGGAACAATCAAAATAAAAAATAAAAAAAAACAAATCTTTCCTGCCGTTCTCAAGTGATGCGCTCGAACAGCATTTCACAGACGGGACAGGTAGGGTAGGTACCTACTTACTGCCCCATCTCAAAAATCCAGCCTGTATACAACTGACTGTGGACATATTTTATACAGGGTGTAAGAAGACCCATCACCGAGCCGAGTGTCATAACCCTTCATCGCGATTATTTTTATGTAGTGAACCATTTTTATTTAAAACCGACTGCCTACATTAGCAACGGAGATATTGAGGGTGGAAGTCGCATTTTTTTCTTTTTACAAACCTAAGCTTCAAACGTTTCAATCCTACCCTTAAATAACTCGTTGTCAGGCTTGTCCGTTTAAATTCGTTGCCCCAGCAATGTTACCTAAACCTTCAATTTCAAATATAAGGGAGCAACTTAGTTGTCAAGCAACATTTTTGACTTTGTCGCCCGAGATATGGACGATGCGCACACGGGAGCGACAGCAACGCTACTTTTTTTTTGTGAAATTTTCGCTTGAGCGGCAACTGGCTAGCCGGCAACTTTTTGTCGCCGTGCGCGCACTTGCATTGCAGCCATTAGACGGGCGACAATTGCGTCCAAACTCGCGGACAAAAATATCTCCCAGCTGTCGCGTCGCTACATGCGCGCACTTTCATACAAACCCGTAGACTTGATGTGAGAGACAAATTAGTTGCAGAGACAAAAGTTGCTCGTGGGCGGCTCCCTAAGATAACTATCAAGTTTTGGAAGAACAAACTCAATGTCATTTGTGACAAAGTTCAAATTCCGTTGCAACCAAAATGTATTTACTTACGATATTTTTATCACTCAAAAATCAACTTAAGAGTATAGTCATGAGCATAAATATATTACTAAAGACAACTCGGCAATAAAAGCAATTTCATAATTTATTCATTCATATCTCAATCATATACAGAGTGTTAGGCGGAGGGTTACCCATAAAAGGGGGGGGGGGGGGGATTAAGAAACTGCACAAATATGTGACTTGGAGTAAACACCAAACTAATTGACGCGACACACAACGTCAAAACACAGGATACCACATTGGCTTCAAAATGATGACACCTCTTAGAATGCTTAAATATCGGTCGTGTCTTGCGTTAAATATCTGCCTACCCAGTTTGCTTCTAAAAACTGAGATACCCTGTTGAGATCAAAAATATTCAGATATTTTTGATCTCAACAGGGTGCTGCCAAAGTGACGTCAGCGTCACTTTGGCAGCATAAAAAATCCGACCGTATAAGGTTCGAGTTTTTTTCTTCTATAACACAATCCGCTCAAATTGCAAAAATATGTAAAATTCCACTAGAAGCATAAATATGTGACGTAATGTTTAAAAGTAGAAATGTCAATGGTAAACTATTTTTTCCTTTTTGGCAAAAAGTGAACAAAAACAAACTTATTGTGTAGTGGTTCTACAGAAAAAATATTAATACGAACGAAAACACAAATAGAGATTCACTTGTCTTGTTTAAGCGAATTAATAAAAATAAAATGGCCCCCAGAAGGCTTTCTAAGGGAAGGTTCATGTAACGTCGAGCGTATCATCGGTCGCACTAACGTATCATCGGTTGAGTGTGAACGTTCAAGTGTTTTTCTATACATTTGTCTGTTCTGGCGTTACGCGACCGATAATACGCGACGTTGTTCCGTCAGATATGAACCTTCCCAAAAGGACTGGCAATGTCAAAACGTAATGAATAATAATATTGTTGTTGTATATCCCGAGAATTCAAGATTTCCTTTTTATTGTTTAGACAAGATTTTAAAATAACTTTAAATATTACTGTCAGATTATGTTGCCAGTGGGATGTCACATATTTTAGCGATGTGAACGGCATTCACATCTAGAAGATAACGGCTCGAAACATTATCTGTATTTAAGTAATTATTTTATACTGCCAAAGTGATGTCAGATATTTTTGATCTCAATGAAGTATCACATTCTTCTGTCTATACCGCAAGACTAAATCCGATATTAATTAATGAATCGGGAAGTCAGATATTATTGCCGATCTGCCCATAGTAGCATATTCAACCTATAATTTTGGGAGCATTATAGGCTGCTGGGACACAGGCCTCATCCCTATGAGAGGGAGTGGACCATTATCCACCAGGATTGGTAGATGTCACACGTTGGCGAATTTTTGGTTCTAAGACATCCGTTTTGAGAGCAGTGGTGGTGTCTAGTCTAAAGTAAAGTGCCTCCTGCTTGGGTTCAAACTCACGACCGTACGTCGGGGCTACGACTGCTTACTGGGCCAGTGCTGCTCGTATATAATTCTATACTAATTAATATAAATGTATTTATACTCGTGACTGTACATAATGCTAAAATTGATGGTTGAGTAAAAGGCATAGTGGCTATGAATGTAAATTGTCGTAAGATTCTGAATAGAAGGATAGTTAGATGCACAGAATGCGTAGATTTCGGCCTGGCGATGGGTGTTGGTACACTTGTAAGTGTGCACTCATGTACTATGTAACGCTGTGTGTACGTGTGACAGCCGCTGCAGATTCGCGAGTCGTTCCCGGAGCAGGCGCACAAGATGACCGCCTTGGGCGTGTACGCCGAGGGACTGCGCACGCCGCTCGACGACCTGCTGCGCGACGCGGCCGCGCTCGACATCGCCAGGTGACAAACACTCTCAAACACGCACTCGCCACTACACCCGACCAGTGGGACCAAACTTGCACAAACCCACACTGTTATAATACATATAAATACTGCGTTGGTTTTAATAAATTTTCTAGGAAATAGGCATACGAAGAAATAGAATTAGCAGACTTTATTTTTTATCGGTGCGCATGACGCCGATGCGCAAGGCGGCGTACCTGCGCGACGTGTTCGCGGCTCGGCCGTGTAGTGTGTAGTATATGTATGTGTGGCGCTGTAGGGGCGTGGCGCGCGACATCGGCGGCGCGGACCCGGAGCGCATGACGCCGCTGCGCACGGCGGAGTACCTGCGCGACGTGTTCGCGGGCTCGGCCGTGAGCGTGCGCGTGTTGGACGACCGTGCTGTGCTGGAGCGAGAGTACCCGCTGCTAGCCGCTGTGGATCGAGCCGCCGCCTCCGTCGAGCGGCACCGCGGTAAAATAAACTGCATACGCTTAGCATAAACTCGCATTTCCTACAATAATGCCAGACTGGGAAACGGATCCGGCGAAAGGCTCTAAAGCAGAATTATGTATCTGTCTAACTCATTGGAAACGTATAAGAATACGAAAAACATTGATATTGAATTAACATAAGTACATTCACGAGCATTAATATATTACTATGGACAGTTCTGCAATATCTGATTTCATGAATCTATTGTATATAAAATTCAAAGTCCCGATGACTATCAACGCACAGCCTAAACCGCTGGTCTTAGAGACATGAAATTTGGAGGGCGTGTTCTTTGTGAAGAGTAGGTATTCACTAGTCATTTATAAACATCTGGAATAGAAAAAATTATGATCATCACTATGGCAGCATAAAAATCGGACCGAATAATGTTTCGAGTTTTTTTAGGGTTCCGTACCTCAAAAGGAAAAAAAGTCTGTCTGTCAAGACCCTTTATCTCGGGAACGCCGTGGAGGTATCGAGTTGAAATTAAAACCATATACTCAGATTTACAGTCCCTTGAAGCTGTGAAAAAAATCAAACTTAAGTTAACGTAAAAAAAGATACGGCCGTGAATGCCGCAAAAAACGTATATTTCGACAATCTCAAGGGAATCAAAATTTATAGAGTACTTCTATAGAAAATAAACTCGACACGACGTCACCAGGTCACGTGGCTTGCTAATTTTTGAGCGCCATATAACCCGAAAAAAAGACGGCTTCTTGAGTGAAAAAGCGTGCGCGTGAACGAGATGGAGCAATATTCTTTTCGTTTTTTTTCGTGGATTTTCGTAATACGTTCGGGAGTCGGGACGGACCGACGGAGGTTTGACATTCAAAATAATTGTTCATGTGTCATCATTATACAGTCATTATATTGACGTAATTATTTGTTTACACTTGTAGCAGTTAATTTGCATTTTGTTGTATTCATTGAATTTATTATTGGTGATTAGGTCGTTGTGTAGTGTAGTATTTACTATTTAGTATTAGAATTGTTGTTGAAGTTTGTTTCGTTTGTGTGCCGGTGTAGTGAAAATACGTTGAAATGAGGTATATGGGGTAAGTAGATAGTTATTAAGTTGAAATTACTTATTTAGAGTAGATTTTTTAGTATCTTTAGGATGTCATTAATAACAGTAAATTTTTGTTTAACGGATTATTTACTTTGTGAGGAAACATGCTTTTCAAGGTTAAGTTTTGAAAATAAGAAACACTTACTTCTCAGATTCTAGTAGTTTATGGAATAACCCCTTTAGTTTTACAGATATTAATAATCTGACGAATTCATATTATTATAAGGAGTTGTTTAGCATTACATGAATTGGGTACTGTCATTTTTCGATAATTCGCACCTTAGAAAAGTAGATCGAAATAGGAACCAATTTAATGAAACGGTTTATTGATATTTTTTTTTTGGCATTTTTTTTTGCTTCGGCTTACCTCTGTCATAAATTCACCCTTCGCCACTGAACGACACCGACTTACGAAATTAAAGTTATTTTTCACTTTGTAGTTTTTTTTTGATGTGAAACATCTATAGCCGCACGTAAAACCGATTTCTGGCGTGGCGACGCATGCCGTGGCGACGCGTCGCCACGCTATATGATGGTATATATATACGGTCTATATGCAGTAGTGTGTATGGTATGTCGATGTTTCACATCTGCCAGGCGTCCCGTGACGGCTCACAATTTTTTTTTTGCAAGTCTTGTTTTTTTTTTTGTAAAAAATCTTTTTTTTTCTTTAACGCAATCAGTGCCGCTCATATATTATATACTAATTGCAATATAGAAGAAAACAGCTCGAAACATTTTACGGTCAGATTTTGACGCTGCCAAAATAATGTCAAAGTGCACAACAAGGTATCACACTCGTTTGAACTGAGTAGGAAGATATTTATAACTCAAAACATGTCCGATATTTATGCATTTTGAGAGGTGACATATCTTTTTGAAACCGATGCGGTATCCTATATTATCACGTCGTTGGTTGTCTTTCTTCAATAAATAAATGTCGCATATTTTTTGCCGCTACGTATATGCCTACAGATGATCACAATATGTCTTCTTGAGAACAGATATTAATGAATGAACCACGAGAAATAAAAACCTCTAAAAGTTTTCAAAAATTTAAAACAGTTAAAATCTTTTATTATGGACAAAATTTAAATCCGGCCCTGATTTACTTATGTCTTTAATTTACCTACAAAATGTTGACTTTAGTTTCGCATGAATCCTTCGCTGCTACCTTCAAATGTCTTGTTATGTACGTTAATTATTATTGTCTTCTTTAATATTTGTGCGTATCCGTACGCTCATGAATGTCATCATTATTATATACTTAGTTAAAATATTTCTCATTAAGTGAAATTTGTAGTAAATTTCTTTTGAGTAAATAATGATTCTTTAACCACAATCATGAAATCAGATATTATTGCCGATCTATCCATACTAACATATTTATGCTCGTGACTGTCCAGAAAGGATCACTACTCGGTTTTGCATGTTGTTGCTGAAGTAGTTTATAGCGCTTTACAAATAGCGCCATCCACGAAGACGCGCCCCAGTCTTCTTCCTAATCGCTTACAGTACAAGCTAGTGTTTTAGTTGTGTCGATATACAGTGATTACTTATTAGTGGGTAATTAGTGTGTATCAAAAAACTAAAACACTAGCGGAATTAACTAGCGATAACCACTAGCGATTAGTAAGACGAGTGGAGCGCGTCTTCGTGGATGGCACTCTATAGTGCACAATTTATTTCTGCAACATCTTGATTATATTAAAAGCGTCTCTGGTTACACAAGAGTCTGCTCTGACACTGACGTGTTCGTGTCGCAGGTTGCGTGATCTTTCTGGAGTACGTGCCGCAGAAGTATGAGCGCACCGTGATGCTGGTCGGAAAGGTGAGTGCCGAGGTGTCGACGGAGGGTGACTGAGTAGTGTGCCTTGTGCGAGGTAGTGACGCGAGTGTGTCCGCAGGGCGTGACGTACGACACGGGCGGCTGCGACATCAAGGCGGGCGGCGTCATGGCCGGCATGTCGCGCGACAAGTGCGGCGCCGCCGCGGTCGCCGGCTTCCTCAAGGTGAGTCCCTTCTCAATTTATGAAAGTTAAACGGCCCTGCACGTCGACGGAGTGACGTCATAGCGGTGTGCCCTCAGGCGTGCGACGCGCTGCGGCCGGCGCTGAAGGTGGTGGCGGCGCTGGGCATGGTGCGCAACTCGGTGGGCGAGGAGGCCTACGTGGCCGACGAGCTGCTGCGCAGTCGGCGCGGCCTGGCCGTGCGCGTGGGCAACACGGACGCCGAGGGCCGCATGGTCATGGGCGACCTGCTGGCCGAGATGTGCGAGCGCGCGGCCGGCGAGCGCAGCCCCACGCTGTACACCGTGGCCACGCTCACGGGCCACGCCGTGCGCGCCTACGGCCGCGGCTACACGGCGCTGCTGGACAACCACGCGGCGCGCGCGCAGGGCCACGCCGCGGCCTTCCGCGCGGCCGCCGAGCGTCTGGGCGACATGGTGGAGGTGTCCACGGTGCGGCGCGAGGACCTGGCCGCGCACGCCGGCAAGGCGCCGGGCGAGCACGTGCACCAGGCCGACAACGCGGCCTCGTCGGCCCTGCCGCGCGGCCACCAGGCCCCGGCCGCCTTCCTGCTGCTGGTGTCGGGGCTGCACGAGGCCGACGTGCCGTACGCGCACCTGGACGTGGCCGCGTCGGCCGGCGACCTGCCGCACCCGCCCACGGCCGCGCCGCTGCTGGGCCTAGCCGCGCACTGCGGGCTCGTCGCCAAGCGCTAGGCCGCGCACTACGGGCTCGTCGCCAAGCGCTAGGCCGCGCGAGGCCGCTGGGACAGCTAGGGAAGCACCGTGGCGCCGACTTTTATAAAAAATTAAGGATATATACTTATGTATAATAAGACGAAGTACATAACTGCATAATTCATTTATTTTTGGATGTTTATCTTTTCTTGTTTCTATCATAGCATAATAATGATAGAATATGTACTATTTATATAATTACGTTGTTTTATAAATAAACTTGTACGTTATATAGCGTGTAGTTTGTCTGTAGCGTCGCTACTCGTCGTCCAACACCCTCTCGAGCGAGCGCGCATGCGCGGTGGGCCACAGCGGCTCTGCAACGCGATCAATGAGTATGTTACATAAATAAACATGACAACTAAATCCAAGAAACTTAAAAACTGATCTTACTAGTTGTGCGCTCTTCAGGCGTTGAAGGTTTCTCTTCTGGAAGAGTGGCTGGGGTTGTAATATTTACAAAAATTAGTTTACACCACACCACAAACAAAGAAAATAAAATCTAATTGCTCCGGAACTCTACTAAGAACGTTTGCGCACTGTATCTAATCCGAATTCGACATCAGAGTGCAATAAACGAATTGGGATTGAATGCGCAACCCCTCACAGTCCTTTCTCGGATCCGGATCGGTTGCATTGTTGGAGCGCTCAACTCGGAGGACTGACACCCCACACCTAGTCTGACATGAGATGGAAGCCACACCTAACTGCGTGCTGCTGCCGACTGTCACTGCGCTCGTCACGCTCGCCACGCTCGTACCGTGTTTCTCTAAAAATAAACGATGATATTAATTCATTATACCCTGAGCAGCACCAGCGCATTTCAAATAAAAATGATAACTTTCTATGTATCACAGTAGCAAATGGTTTGAAGCTTTAAAACGGCCCGTCAGACTCACGCGCGTCGCCGAGAGTGCAGCGCGTGGCGGGCAGCCCTGCACAGCACAACACGTCAGCTCACAAGTGTCATTGTTTATTTATTTATTATTAAGGCACATCAACAACACAAACACAAACATGTAAAAGAACAGAGACATGGACTAGTGTTTACTTACGTCAATTACAGACGTGTTATATTGTTACTCAAAGGGAAAAATATTTAACTGATCCTCTGAAATATTATTGAACTTCTAATGATGTACGCTTTTTAATTAAAGAACCTCTTAAAAAAATTAGGGCTTCTCTTGATGCACACGTTTTTAGATTAAATAACCCTTTTTTAACTTGCTGGCTTTTTCTTAGTTAGTCGCAGTAGGTAACTACCGAATGTGCACTTTTTTCGGTTCTAACATGACAATAATAATAAATCGTTTATTTGCATAAAACTATACAATGGTGTTAGAATAAAATTATAATGGCACAAACATGTTTAGCTAGGATAGGATAAAACAGCATGCAAAGGTTCAGGGTTTTGGCAAATGTTACAACATTTTTACTTACTTACTTGGCTATTCAGTATTTTTAACCGAATTAAAAAAAGGAGGTTCTGTATTCGACCTGTATGTATGTATGTTTGTATGTCCGCGATTTTCTCAAAAACTAATGAACCACTTTTGATAATTCTTGCACTAATGTGATCTAAATACTTTCAGGAAGGTTTTAGTATATAATACATTATGTAATTGTTCTTATGTACGATGTTATATGCATAAATGTACTGCATCTCCGGCATTTCTATGCGAATTTTGATGATTCTTCTAGTCGGTGTCTTCAATTCTTCAATACACTAGTATTATTTGAATTTGTGTGGAGTAGGTAGGTACAACTAAAATGTGAAAAATACGAAAATGCGGAAACAACGACACCGACTTCCGAAATTGAAAGTTATTCAAGTAAGTATCACTTTGTAGTTTTTTTTTTGAAGTCTGTTGTTTTTTTTGTAAAAAAGTTTTTATTTTACCCCAAAATAGGAATTATTTGAGGTTTATAAAAAGAAGCGCAATCATTTATTAATAAGTGTTCAATTATATTTTTTGGAAAGCAAAATGGGAATTATTTGAGGTTTGATTAAGTACCTACATGCCTAACTCAAATACATAATTATAATGATGTTCTCATGTGATGTACTCACAGGGAGGATTCCGCGTGGTGGCCGCTCGGACTCCGCCTGTAACATCATGTTATAGTAGATATATCAAGTCGATCAGCGGTTAACGTGCAGTAAGTAGTATCTACGTGGTGGTACCGTGCAAGCGTAGCTGTTGGTCTGCGGCGCCGGCGCCGGCGCGGGCGTGGCTCGCGTGTCTCACGTGTCCCGCGTGGCTCAAGTGCCCCGCGTGCCTTGGCAGCGACGGCCGCGCGGTGTGGACAGCGCTCAGCTGTGGACAACTGAACCGCTTGTTACCTATCACTCGTAACACATCTTTCAAGTAGTAAGTACCTACTCAAGTACGCAGCGTTGCAATGTTCGGGTTTGGTGGGAGGCTGTGCCGCGGTTGATGACTACAACACACACGCTGTTTCAACTATTTATCTAACATTCAAAATAAGCATGAAGTATAAAGGCAGATTTGGGTGGCCGCAAGCCCGCAACGTATTCCAAAATTCCTCCTACATCACTTTCGTACATTTTCATTTTTTTTTTTCAAAATCAATAGTCATTTACCCTAATTAGGCTGAGAATCAGCACTTTTCGAACGTCAAAATTGCTTAAGACAGTTCCGCAAAATGCCCGCCCTTCACCACTTCCTAGGGCTTTCGCTGGGAAGAAATGGCGCAACAAACTCCCCAGCAGCACAGTTGTCTGTTCAGTTAGAAAATACTTGATTCTACACGATAGTAGGTATGCAAAGTAATTAACATTACGGGACCATAATTATGTCAATTGCCATAATTATGTCAGCTAGCCACGCCAATATACCAACAAATAAGTAGGTACAATAAAAACTATACTTGCGCAAGCAAAAAATAATACCTACTTAACAAAAAAAAAAGTAAACAAAATTTAATACCTAAATAAAAGCCTCCAGGCATAAAGGGCGTGACAGCTTACATATTTATGCAATTTCTTAAATTTTTGGAATTTCTGTCCGTTTGCCGGTTTGTCTGTTTGGATGTGAGACATTTTACATGAACAGGGAGTACGTTAAAAGTACAAAAAAAAAGTTAAAGTATAATAATAATCGCAGCCAGGCTACGGACGCTAGTAAATCTACATCGGGTCCATGAAGGGCCCGGAAAAAGCGTCCGTGAAGCTCCTTACTCTGCCATACCTCCATGCGATCATTAGTGTCAAGCACTACTGGTTTGCGCCAGTTCTCTTTAGCCAAGGAGAGCGGGGTGAGGCCTTTGTCCACCATGACTACATCTCGATGCATCCCCACGTCGGTTTCTAGGAAATATTCCCTAAGACTGCATATCTCGCGATTGTGGAGGGTCTTAGAGTTTAAAAACCCTCGACCTCCACACTTTCGCGGGATATACAGCCTCATTACCGATGACCGTGGGTGATGCATTCGATTTGCAGTCAGTAGTGTACGAACCCTCCTATCTAGGGCGTCGAGTTCGGTCTGAGTCCATTTGAGTATGCCAAAAGAGTACATCAAAACCGGCATGACCCAACCGTTGAAGGCGCGCACCTTGTTTCCGCCTTTTCCGGGCCCTTCATGGACCCGATGTAGATTTACTAGCGTCCGTAGCCTGGCTGCGTTTCGGTGACCTCTTTGGAGAAACCGAAGGTTTTGTTTGTGCAATTATGGACGAAGTTATGATGACGAACAATTACCGGAGATTTATTGTGAAAGACGGCACGGTTGACATCTGTCGGGCATGCCACCGGCCGGGGGAATCAATCAGACATATCATCTCCGGGTGTTCTCGTCTAGCTAATGGAGAGTACTTGCATAGACACAACATTGTAGCCAGGATAATTCATCAGCAACTTGCTCTGAAATACAGCCTTGTGGAATCGGAGGTGCCGTACTACAGGTATGTGCCCGACCCAGTTCTCGAAAATGGTAATATCACGTTGTACTGGGATCGATCCATCATCACTGACAGGACTATTATTGCCAATAAGCCTGATATAGTGGTGGTGGATCGATCAGAGCGGCGTGCAATGATTGTTGACATAACCGTCCCACATGACGAGAACCTCGTGAAAGCCGAAAAAGATAAACAAATCAAGTATCTTGACTTGGCTCGCGAGGTTGTCGACATGTGGGATGTGGATTCAGCGATCATTGTGCCGATAGTCGTGACTGCCAATGGGTTAATAGCCAAGAGTCTCGACCAACACCTAAGGAGGCTCTCGTTGGGCAGCTGGATCAAGGGCTTGATTCAGAAAGCGGTACTTCTGGACACGGCCCGCATTGTCCGGAGGTTCCTCTCTCTGGAGCCCTGACCGCCGGTAGCTTGGACCCTGTTCCCGATACCGGTGGGCTACTATTTTTTATATTTTTAAATGTTTTTCTATATTTTATATGCTAATATTTAAAAATATAATTTATATGTAAATAATGAAATAAAGAAAATAATAATAATATTCCACAACTATCACACAACGCCATCTAGTCCCAAGCTAAGCAGAGCTTGTGTTATGGGTACTAGACAACTGATAAACATACTTATATATTTCTAAATATATACATATTATAGATAAATTACAACCAGACACAGAACAAATGATCGAGCTCATCACACAAACATTTGTCCTGGGTGGGAATCGAACCCACGACCTCCGGCATAGCAGTCAGGGTCACTAACCACTAGACCATCAGGCCTGTCAAAAGTAAAGTAGTTTACTAGTAGAGTACTAAGTAAAGTAGTTTACTACCCTCGTAGTAGCGAGTCCGGCCAAATTGCCAGCCTGTTCAGGGAGCACTTTAAGTTCTGGAGGCCTACCACAAGCTCTTAACGCGATCCATTTTAGGACCTAAACTGAACTGTTCTTCTAATTCGTACCATGACGACGACAACGATAAACACGAACGATTCAGTTTAGGCCGTGCCATCTGCTGCGTGGAGTTTCTTGCCCATTCTTCTCCATACGAAAACTACCTTTTGGAATGGGCGACTAGAATCAATTCGTTTTACTATAATTTTTGACGTTCAAAAGTGTGCCTAATTGAAATAAATTATTTGACTTTGACTTTGCTGACAGCGATTGTCCCAAACTGAGTCGCAAGTTTTGGTTTCATTCATACTTGTTTGGTACAATGACGTCCACAGAGCAGCTCAAGCGGTGCAGTTTAGGAACCGAAACTGCAATGTCTTGTTTTTGAATCGTTTTTAATTAGATCATGGTAGGCCACCTGCTCGCCTTTGGCTACCGGGAATAAAGGAACTGAGTTACATGAGGTACGTACCGGGGACACGATCGTACGGATTACAAGCAGGGATGTCCCGCAGGCGGTGAAAAGCATGAAACAAGGAAAATCCTCTGGCCGTGATTCATTGAGCATTGAAAACTTGCAATATGGAGGTGGTCACTTGCCAAGGAAGCTGGCCATGCTTTTCACCTTCTGCGTAGGGCACTCATACCTGCATGCATTGATGAGAACCGTAGTTGTCCCTATTATTGAGAACAAGACAGGGGGCCCCACCAACGCGTCAAGTTTGAGTAATTACAGGCCTATATCGCTCGCAACGGTGATTGCTAAAGTATGGATAGTGTGATTGAGAAATATTTAAATAAACATCTTAAATTACATGACGCTCTGTTCGAATTCTAGGCTGTGTTACACAAATGATCTTTTCTCAAACATGCTTGGAAATTTGAGCATTATTACCCGACTGCGCCAGAAGGAGGGTTATGTTTTTTTTTGACAACCTTCTTCGAGATAAATCGAAATTGCTGTACTGGACAAATACATGCGAGCACTGGCCGGCAAGTTTTATGAAAATCTATATCTCTCGTGATTTAGCGGCCAAATAAATTACATAGTAAACTCATATGTCGTGTAATTTAATTAAAAATGGAACGATCTTTTACTCCGAAACATGGCAACCAAAGAGGTAACTTATCAAAGGTTTTATTTAAATTTCGAACTGGCTTGCAAATAGAAAACTGTTTATTGAAAAAAAAAAAACAAATGAATACTTTAACGTGTGAAAAATTATTGTTGTTCGCCATTGATTTTGAAGTAATTGTAGGTATTTGACAAAAAAGTTCTGCCTAGGTACTACTTAGCTTTAATTCCCGCGCATTATTTGAGAAAAGTACCTACTATACAAACCAAAAAGAGGCATCGATGGACTTACAACGTTCGTCCATCAATGCCTCTTTTGCTGGCCGCTGCAGTAATGTACAGACGCCAGCACATCAAGCTACCCGAAACTGTCAAATTTTCCCAATCAACTTTGAACCTTATGCTTTAGCGATAAAGTTGAAAATCTATTAAAGAAATTTGACAGATTGTAGTAGCTTGATGTGCTGGCGTCTGTAATATTAGTTGAGTTCAGGTGTAAAAACCTTATAAGTACGTAAAAAAAACCATAAGTATATAAAAATAATATCATCAAAATAAATCAGTAAAAAAAGTAAGAACCCCAGGATGGATTCTAAAAATATTTCGTATAAAGACATAGATTAGTGCCAGGAACCCAGCGCAGGTACTCCCATTCCTGTCCAGCATTTGGACCAAAGTTGGGCAATCTCCTTTATCTGAAATAAATGATTTGAATTGAATATGGTTAGGTAATTTTTATACTCAAATATAGTGTAGAACTCTTTGACTAATTCAACCTATAATTTATCAGAAAAAATAATCATTAATGCCTCAGGATAACCAGATTATTTTTTTTATTTTAAATCATAATGTGGCAAATGTGGAAGTTTTAATTATATTTGACAACTGAAGTGGAAAAATGCCAACTAACTTTCAGCGGACTCCAAAAAGTTAGTTACAAGACGTGTAAAAGTGATTATCAATATACTTAATAGAGCAATTATTACTTTTTGTGTCATCGCTATCGCTTCACTCTATCAAATATACCATTTGTCATTGAGGAGTTCCGGGATAGTAGGGTTTCATGATCTCTGTACAATACTGAGGAGTTCCAATGTTAGATCTTCGCTTTATTAAATGGGACCATCTCGGTCAAAAACTCTTTCAGACAAAAAAATAGTGTGACATACGGACGGAGATACGTACAGGACGAAATGATAAATGTTCCTTTTCTTGGGCCATTATATGTGCTACGGAACCCCAAAACGGAGAGGACTTCTTCCTTTTTGAAGTCGGTTATGCCTCAAAAGTCATTCAGTTTTCCCACAGAACGGATAAAAGAACCTCTTTTAACTGTTCTGTTTTCCTTCTAATAAATTCGGTTTTAAAGAGAACTGAGGAAGAACTTAGAGTGAGATTAGACCTCAGAGAGAAATTCAGAACCAAATATTTTAAGAACCAGGTCCTCAGTCCAGAATCAGAACAGCATCTACGTCTCTAAGAAACTACTTTTTTTGTGACAATTTAAAACAACAGTTTCACTTTTATAATAAAATAAAAACAGTGGCACTCCGGGAGTGCCGACAGAACTGAAAACAAAACACAAACCGAATACTTTGCCATTACTCACTGACATATCGGATATATATAAGGTGCTATAAAATATCTACCACGGCTTCAATGGGAGACAGTATTCTGTGTATAGATTACAATAGTAAAGGTACAGACGCCAGCACATCAACCTACTACAATCTGTCAGATTTCTGTAATAGATTTTCAACTTTATCGCTAAAGCATAAGGCTCAATGTTGATTGGGAAAATTTGACAGTTAGGTGTAGCTTGATGTGCTGGCGTCTGTACATTCTTGATCTTGACATAATTTTTTTCATAGAAAAAATGTGCGTATTAATTTGAATTGATTTAGTTACATGAAACCGTCCCATAGTAATTAGCTGTTGCCGCACCGTCATTTCATTTCGCAAAATGTGACGAAGCGACACATCGCGCGTAGTTTGTGAACCACGTTATGCAGAATAGAGAAAATGTTTATTTAATTACTTACTTTATTTTCTCAAATTAATTTAACTATTCCGGGGTACAAAATTTCTTCACTACTGGGCCCTATTTCTCGAATCTATTAGTTTACTAGTATATTAGTTAGGTACTAGTCTAAAAATTACAAGTCCTAATATTTCCTGTTTCTCAAAAACAGGTACTGGACTAATAACTAATACTTAGTAGCAGACTAAAAATAATATTAGGCTGGCTTGGCTGAATACACACATGTATTACCCATGCCTCTTTACTTATGAAAAAGTTCCCGTCATTTTTGGTTTCGTTTGATTTTGTCGTTTGCACATTGGTGGTAAAAGCGATATTAAATTATTTAATTAATTTCAATTTACCATGGATCTAAAGTTAATGGTTTTGAGAAGTGTATTAGAAGCAAAAGACATTCTGTTTGGGGGTTTCTCAAACATTAAGGCCCATTCAAACCTAAGTAAGTGGTATTCGCTACCGTCTGCGGTAGAGAAAACAGAGTGGGTATGCGGTAATATTACTGTTCACACCAAAGCGGATTTCGCTATCCTTGTGGGTATAATACTGAGTTCAAGGTTTCGCCCAACAAGCGAAACAATACCTATGCGGTACTATTGGCACCAACTATTCCACTCTAGCCGCGGAACTTGATACTAAATACCTGAGCGAAACCCGCGCGGTATGCACTTGTACCCACAGCGGCAGCGAATAGCGCACAGTTCGCTCTAGCCGCGGAACTTGGTGGGATACCTGAGCGAAACCCGCGCGGTATGTACAGTCACCAAAAGAGATAAGTAACCAGGGTCGTCGGACATAGTTGAAGTTTAGTAAGAAACCGATGGATGTTTTCGAATGAAATTTAATTTGATAAATGAACTGTTTGTTTTCTATTCATGAATTTTTTTTTTCAAAAACATCCACCGGTTTCTTACTAAATTTTAACTATATCCGACGACCCTGGTTACTTATCTCTTTTGATGACAGTACCTCGACCCACAGCGGCAGCGAATATTGCTTAAGTTTGAATAGGCCTTTATATTGTATCTCCTTCACAGTCGGAAGTGTCCGAATCTGACCACATTTTATAAAATTTGTTTGCTGAAAAGTCTAATAATTTTGGCTAATATTTTTTACAAGCCTTCTGAGACTAATAGCTTTATCAGTGTAATTTACAAGAGTATTTACTTAATAACACATTTTTTTATGAAACCAAATTGAATTTACTCTGGTAATTTGAGCTAATATTTATTAGTTGGCAAATATTTTACTACCGTAGCTTTGAGAAACGCACACTAGTAAACTTGTAAAAAATATTCGTTCATGGACTCATATTATTAGTCGAATAAGTTTTGAGAAATAGGGCCCTGTAATCTATATACAAAATACTGTCTCTCATTGAAGCCGTGGCAGATATTTTTATAGCACCTTATATATTAAAACCGAGTACATCCCGAGGAAAGCCGAACACATCCGAAGCGGTGTCGGTTCCGGTAACAGTGGCGCGAATTCAATGGCTTTTTCCCATCTCATATAATCAGAACGCGCATAAAGAAGTTTTCACTTCAAAAATTGTCCATAACTGTACGAATGAAGGTCATCCTTCTGCGGAAATGTTATCAACGCAATTCAGAATATGACGACATTTGCTCATCGACATCGAAGGTCTACGTTTATATCTGCTCTTAGCTTAATCCCTGCAAGCCATAGGCTCTTTAATTTGTTCTATGAACTATCGCACCCTACGGGGCGGGCCACATCGCCATCACATTGGGCAGCGCGGCAGCGGCCCAACGCGGCTGTGCGCTCGAGTTTAAAAAACTTTCAGGAGGGATGAACCCACCGCGACCAACTCCAGCAGGCACACGATGAGAATTTTCATGTTCCAGTTACAAGTTCACAACACACTACTTCACACGAGACCTGCTTGTTAGCTGTGCAGCGCGCTCGACTGCTCACAGAAACAATCTCATACCTCATACTGTTTACGGCTGCTCTGTAGGGCTACCACATATTACACATACATTTCACTGAATGCCTAAACTTGTTTTCTGTTCAAGTAAACTGCCTGTGGTCGAGTGTTGCCTTCTAGTGCTTGATGAATTTCAGATTAAAAATTAATAGTTTTACTCTTTGAAATATTAGCAAAAAAAAAAAATGTTTTGTTTTAACTGTCTCGAACTGTCAATTCGTGAACTAAACGGCACGCGCCTTCTATTTTAGGAGGTACCTTGTCCTTCTTGAAGCACACGTGCTACCCGTGCCATGTCGCCCGGTGGACGACGTGTGGAATGCTTCGTCAACCTCTGTCAGCTCGTTAGCTGTCGAAGGTTCAGAGCGCGTGCCGCGAGGAGAGTGGCAGCCCTAGTTCGCCGAGCACAGCGAACAACAAGTCGATGTTAGTAGTACCTAATAAAACAGCGGCGTATTGTCCAACTTTTTATTTCCTTATTGTTTATTTTATAATATTCTTTTCAATTTGCAATTTTACAGCTCGGCGGGCGACGCGCGCTCGCCGCGTTAGTTCTATACAAATAGTTTATAACTCTCAATTTAAATAGAGTTTATCACTCACATATACAACTCATAAATACAACAAATACAATTAATAATAATAGTAATTTACACAACAACATAATTTGACGCATCCCCTCGAGCCGGGCGGCAAACCGTTCCCTCCATCACAATATACATTATACTTAGCACCTCCAACATATTTTTCATCCGTCAGGATGTTAACTGAACATTTTCATCGAAAGCCGAAAGTGTTTTACATAACAAGTACTAGCTGCAATCGTGGACTGCGATAACAAACAAATCATTTACAAAAACAATGGAAAACAAAGTCGCCGCAGCGCACTCGTCGTGCTGGCGCGCTCGCCGTGCCGCAGCGTGACAGCCGCGCCGTGACAGCGTGACAGCCGCGCCGTGACAGCGTGACAGCCGCGCCGCGGCACGCCGCGCGCCGGGGACTAGTGCGAGCGGGCGGCGGCGTGTGCGTATCAAACGTACATAAAAAAATATACAGGACATGTACACACTAAACTAATCTCACTAGAATCGAACAGCATCTCACTGTGTGCGGCCAGCGAGGTGCAACGAAATGTTCAGAGCGCGGGCACGCCGCACTAGGACGGCGCGGCCGGCACGTCGGCCGCGGCCAGGCGCAGCGCCGCGCACGCCAGCGGCGGGGCCCCGGGGCCCACGCGCTCCTCCTCGGCGCTGGCCAGCGCGTGCTTGAAGCTCTCGTACGTGAGCCAGCAGATGGCGGCGGCCGGCATCTGGTACAGCACGCGCGCCTGCACGCCCTTGAGGAAGCCGCGCGGGCCCGACGCGCGCAGCACGTGCGCGGCCGCGTCCCACAGCCCCGTGGCGCGCGCGGCCCGCTCCTGCGTGTTGAGCACGGTCTTGCACACGTCCAGCGGCGTGGTGGCGGCCGCGGCCAGGGCCCCGCCCGCGGCCCCCGACAGCGCGTGCGCCAGCGGGTCGTAGGCGCGCAGCGGGTTCAGCTTCTTCTGACACGCCTCGTACGTCACGAAGTGCAGCGCCTGCGGGGGGACGAGAGTCATTCGATTCATTGACAGAAACGCACAGGCTAAACCGCTGACATGAGGACAACACCAGCATCAGTCTGCGTCAAAATTACTCAAAAAAAAACAGCACCCAAGGTTCTACCTTTTTATTTTTAATAGTCCGGGTATTTCCTGTCCTCTAAGTCTCTCTAGGAGCCGAGTGAGCCGACATTTTGGACTGAGCAGTTTGTTTTCACATAAGGAAGTAGATGCTGACAGACGTGTTGCTCGAGTGTCGCGCCACTTCTACCTACTTAGCTTAACACTAGGAAATGGTGATTCTCACCGTAATATGATGAATAAGTGATTGTTTACCTGGAAAGGCACGTTCATGGCGATCTGCGTGCCATAGGAGCGGTAGAAGGCGCGCGCGCCCTCGCTGCGGTACACGTGGCGTGCGCACTCCCACACGCCGCGGTACGGCGAGTTCAACATCTGCATGCGCTGCTTCACCACTGCAATCACGCAAACGCAAATGGTTCAAATAGCAAAACGACCGACAATCAAAACGAAACTTTAGCAAAATGTCCTATTTATTAGCAAATCATTATAAAACAAAAGAACGGGTATGATACAATCATGCCGCACATAAATATAATATTTTTAAATCAATCGTTTTATTTATCTTCTGCTCGAGACACTAAATATTAAAATAAAATAAACTTTAAAAAATACAACCGATTTTAAAAATGTTTTTTGTTCTGCGTTATTCAGTTCAGAAAATAGGTGCGATAGGTACTACACGACACGGTAATGTGTTTGTAAGGCATCGCTATTGACAAGCGACTACAGCAACAGTTGCTTATTAGCTGCCACACATTGTTCCATTCTGTAACGCTGAAGATTATCAAAGAAGCTCAGGTTATTCTGACAATCTGCACCCTAATTGCGTAACACACTATTACTGTCAATTTGAATCATTTTGAAGTTTATTGCTAATCCATTGCTTCAAATGTTCGAAAAATGTGTTTGCTTAGCAACGTAAATAACGCAATGAATGTTGTTAAACTGTCAAAATGAAACCCATTGCTACTGATAGTGTGTTACGCAATTGCCCTGCTGGCCTGACAATTTCAAACGCTACCTCCGCCCCTCCAATTTACCGTAATGCAAATGTCCGTTCACTTCACCTGCACCTGCACCCTTGACGATCGGAACAACGCCTCTGACGCCGCAATAAACGTGGCCAGCTACTGGGCCCACACAGTATAAGCGACATAGATGTACATCGAGACCAAACAAGAAGAGCGCGACGTTTGTATTTACCGTCGCGCGTCGCCACCGTCGATACAAACTGTTCTACTCATTGACTTATATACAGGGTGGGCCAAAAGTTTTTGCAAATAGTAAAACTGAATATCTCGAAAACCGTTTGACAGAAGGTCGCGCGGTTGGCGGGAAAATATGCGTCACTTAATGCAATTTTACTCACGATGAAGCGGTTCACGGAACAACATTGTGCTTTTCGTTTTATTTTACAAAAACAGCGGTTCCTACGTTACTGTACGACGCCTGTTTAGAATTGAACACGGATTACGCCGTGTAAGTGAGTGTCCAAGTGTGAATTTAATCAAAGCTTGGATCGAGAAGTTCGGGCAAACTGGTTTCACAACGAATATTAAACAAACAGGGCGACCACGTTCAAGAACAAGCAATGAAAACATTCAGCTGGTTGAAATTTCCGTAAGGAACGATCCAGAATCATCTACGCGTTAGAGTTCGGCGGTTCTGACAATACTTAGAACTAGTCTGTGGCAAATTTTGCATCTGGACCTTAAACTGCACCCATACAGGCTTCAAATTGTGCAGGAGATGAAACCAAAAGATTACAAACATGCCATACGTCAATCGTGACTATACCGGTAGTCAAAGAAATGTTTCCGAACAAACTGATTTCTCCCAGAGGTGATATCCCATGGTCTCCGAGGAACCCAGACCTTACACCTTGTGATTTCTTGTTGTGGGGATACCTGAAACGTCGAGTCTACCATAATAAACCGACGACAATATCAAAATTAACACAAAACATCCATGAGGGGATAGTCGCGATTCCCCGTAGCATGTGTCAGCGAGTTTTCCAAAATTTGCGTAGCCGATTGCAGGAGTGCCAATGACGAGACGGAGCACATGTCGACGATGCTATTTTTAAGAAATAAATTGCATTAGATGTTTGTTACGTTGAATAAATTATCAACAAAGTAACATTTGTACTTTTATTTTCATTCATGTTTCAAAAGTGCAAAACTTTTTGGCCCACCCTGTATTACCAGCGGTCAATAAATAAATAAATCATTGGTTCTACTTGACGAGTTCCAGCCACCAGAACAAGCCAGTCGAAGAAAACGCTTCAGGACCGTAGACCATACCATACTGTTCGGTAAGTTCTTCATAAGACCGAAGAGTACAATCAGCCGCTCGTAGACTACAAGAAAGCCTTCGACTCCATGGAAATTTGGTTAATTCTGACCTCAAACACAACGTGGAAAGACATATCAAACATATTGGATTCATGCAGAAGCAACAATACTTATATGAATGACACAAACAAAATTGCCTCCTGCCTTGTAGGTACTCTTTCAAACAAATAACAAATAAATAGAATCAGGGCATATTAATTTATTCTAGTAATGCCAGAACACAAACACGGAGGTGCCGTATTTGTTCTGACATACTCGTACAGGCGAATTAAGAAACAACTCTTTTTGAAATTGCCTCATTTTTCATATCAAGGGTTTCATACGGTCTACCTTTCAAATAAATGCTGTAATGACCCATGAGGATAAAATCCGATAGTGTTTTTCAGTATAATGTACTTTACAAACAGGACATTTTGCTCGTAGGACGATTTGCTATTAGGACATTTAGCTAAAGTGTCGTTTTGATTATTATAGGTAGTTTTGCTATTAGGACATGTTGCTAAACCTTTATACAAGAACGGCTTAAAGTCGGATATGAGTAGGTAACTATCGACCAATCACGTTAATCCCCATATTATTATCGAAAATATTTGAGAAAGTTATGTGTCAGAAAATAGACAACTTTTTGACATCGTGCGATATCCTTAACAGAACAGTTTGTACACACATCAAAAGTGTCTAGGGATCAACATATATTTTTGCAATAACTTTTCTCCTGATTGATATTAATTAAAATTTTCTTTAAGGATTCATCAAATAAAGTGTTTTCGTTTGTCACAGTAACGATAAACCAAGTCACCTTTGCATTAATAAAGAAATTTGCCATTTTCCTAATAAAGGGATTTTTGACATTTGAACCACTAACACAAAAGTTCGAAAAAAAGACTGAAATAACAGTTTTCTTTAAAATTTTATTGGGTAACTTAAACAATTAATAATCCGTGTTTCTACCGCGAACACTAACAACACAAGAACATCGGTTTGGCATACTCAAAATGAGTTCATCCAAATCACGCTGTGGAATGGCAGCCCATGTTCGTTGCAACAACAAAAAAAGGTCTTCTTGCGACTGGATACCCTCCATATTCGGCAGAGCTCTTCTCTGTAGCATATCCCATGCATGCTCAATCGGGTTCAAGTCTGGCGACTGAGCAGGCCAGGGCAGGACATTGATGTTAGCTGCGGCGAGAGTCTGTCTTACAACTCTTGCGGTGTGCGGTCGTGCATTATCATGCATTAACTGAAATAAGGGACCGATTTGCACTTGTAGAGGAACGATGACGTCTGATACAATCGTCTCAGCATACATTTGAGCGTTGAGGTTGCCTCTGATCCAAATCAACTCAGTTCTTCCGCCGATCCAAATACCCGCCCATACCATGATGGTTCCACCACTATAAGGATGGACTTCCTGGCAGGATTTTAATCGCTGTTGGCGTCCAGGGGTTCTCCAGTGTCGTATACGTCTTGTATCCGGTCTCATACCAAAACGAGACTCATCAGAAAAGCACACGAAACGCCATTGTTCTTCTGCCCAATTTCTGTGTTCAAGAGCCCATTGATATCGAATCCTACGATTGTGCATTGCTATAGGTGGTACCCGTAGCGGTCTTCGGGAATGAAGGTTCACTTCATGCAAGCGGTTTCTGACTGTTTGGTCGCTAATTAAGTTCCCTGAAGAGTGATGAAGCCTCACGGCTAACATCATGGCGGTTATTGTTGGAGCTCTTCGAGTTAAGATTTGAATGTATCGGTCTTGTCTCCGTGTGGTGCAGCGATACCGTCCTCCATGGCGCTCAGCCACGGTACCAGTGCTTCGGTAACGTGTCCAAAGTCGACTGATAACACTCTGACTTCAGAGCTAAAGCCACAGTACGTTGCCGGGAACCAGCTTCTATCATTCCCACGGCTCTGAGCATTTCTTCCCTGCTTAAATGACGTCGCCGCTCCATAATAACGTTGGTTTTAATCAGTAGTAGGGAAACAGTAGCACTAATAATGTCTTCAATGCGTTGTATGTTTTTATAGGGAAAATATTGACAGCTGATTTTCATCTTTTACTCGAATTTGATTCACAGTTCCTGATTCAAATTATGAAATGCACCAAAAAGGATCCATATAAATTTATAAAATCATAAATTTATTACAAAGCCACATCTCAATCTCAAGAAATCCGCATAAAAATGCTTGATCCCTAGACACTTTTGATGTGTGTATTTAGGAAGGGGAGCTCTGCGGCTTCAGCATGTTTCTCCTTAATTAAACAAATAACCGAATGTCTAAACCAAAAAGCCAAAATAGGCTGTCTTTCTAGACATGAAAAAGCATTTGACTTTGTCTGCCATAAAACATTACTCTCAAAACTTTCTCACTACGAAATCCGCGGGAAGGTCAACGATTGGATCAAAAGCTTTCTTACCGACCGATCGCAATGCGTAGAAATAACAAGAAATTGTAAAAAATTACACCTCAAAGAGGAATTTTATCCCCTCTTTTCTTTCTAATATACATCAACAACCTACCAAAGGCGATTAATGAAGAGTGCGTACTATTTGCTGATGACACAACATTGATTATTAAAAGCGACGATAAAAAAAGACTTGGAAAAACGAATTGTTAAAGCATTAGACAAGGCAATCAAATCGTTAGAAAAACCTAACTTAAAAATAAACAGTCATGACAAAAACAAATATACAATTTCAAGCACTCAACACAAACACAAATAGTCTAGACATTCAGTATAACAATTCCTTCTTGAACACTGTTAAGGGGACTACATGGCCTAAAGCGCGGTCACTGTCGGACTGCATAGAAAAGAAAGAAATCAAAATATTTTATTTTACATAAACCTACATGGGCACTTTAGAAACGTCAGAAGCTAGGTGCACGGTTCCAATTGGTCGTTTCCTGTGGAGAAGAACCGGCAAGAAACTCCACGGTTACTCTTTTAAAAATAATTGGCTTTTACTATGTTTTCAAATTACAGTAGGTATGGGAGGACAGCTGCGTAGGCCTGTCAACAAGAACCAGATACTTGATAAAATAAAAAATGGTCTACAGATCTAAAGTTTACAACGCCTACAAAGTGCTCACATTTACAAAATAAGAATCTAGGTATCAAAAGGATAAATAAAATATAACAAAAATCTACTAAAACCAAGTGATATGATTGCCATTACAACCACTAATAAAGAGATGAAAAATTTGAATTGTCTGTATATAATGTCAAATAATAAAAAGATTGTCAAAGAGGAATGTAAAAAGAAATAAAAAATTAACATCGTAATTTGAGAGCAGTTAATAGGCATTTACGTAGTTATGCCGTTAATGAGGTGCCAGGGAAGCCCATGAGCAGAAGGAATTATTGCCCAACTACATTGTCTTCAAAATATGCTTTTTTGATAAGGACACGTTTGATGACGGTTTTGAACTTTCCGTCGCTAAGTTCTGTAAAGAGAAGCGCGATGACAAATTTATTGCAAAATATGTAGCAATTAACTATTTACTATTTATTTATATTTGAATTTCAAGGGTTTTTCGCTATAATTCCAAATAAAAAAAAAACTACATATTCAATGGGTAGTATTACAAAATGATATTGTAGCTAGCACTTCAATTAAGCTATGAACATAAATAAAAGTACGTAATTCACCAAAATAAAGTTATGAGTGATTTAAGAATAATATCTTACCAATATTTTCATTTTACGCTTCAAAAATGTTTCGAACCAATTGAACCCCCTTTAAGTATGACCGAAATTCAAGTTTTCGAGATATTTTTAACTAGCTTTTGCCCGCGGCTTGCCCGCGTGGAGGTCGGAAATTATGCCGCGGGAACGTACTATTGGGATAAAAAGTATCCTATGTCCCATAACAATATGCAAAGTAGATAAAACTGGCATATCTTATGTTAAAAGATTTTTGTAAACAACATTATTCGTTTTGCCATCCTTTGCTACATGAAGATTTTGTGGGCTGGATACGATACGCGTGAGCACGCCACATACAATTTTCTAAAATAATAGGGTTAACGTCAACGGAAACAAAAAACTTCGGGACGAACGAAGAATAAATCGATCAAGTTCAGAGAACACATCCCGTGCCGACCCTCAGACCGGATGTGACCAGATGCACACACATGTGACGCGAAACAGTGGCCTTTCTGAGCCGGTGTAACGGTCGCCGCGACTGCGCTCATCATCCTTGTAGTTTTGACTATAAATATCAAGAAGTACTGTATAATGTAGTACATAATACGTTCATTTCGCTGGCACACATTCAGTGCGGGGGATTTTCTTGCACCGCAGCGCTGACTCACGCGTCGCCTTCGCCACATTTTCCTCATTGGAACGTGCCGAGAAATAAGATGAATGAAATAGATGATCTGTGTTCCCCCCTCCCCTCTCCACCAACCCCAGCGAACTGAGTCGGAGCAGCAGAAATAAAATATTAGAATGCTTATCACTCGTAATCATTCAGTAATCTCTGGTCATTCCGAATGATAGTATATGTTGGTTCGTGACCGTCGCCAATTGAGTTAGTGGATCGCTCATTCAAAGCTATTACGCCTGAATTACGCTCGGCCCGAGTGAGCAGTAGCGAGTGCAACAAACAGATCGCGCCACTTCCGAGAACATGCGCTAACAGGAAAACAATGCTCATGGAATTCTTGTTACCATTCATTCATTTAAAACCTATTTCAATGATAGACAGACGCCGACGTCTGATATAGAGCACTACATGCAATCTGTCAGGTGTTCGTATTTGTGTGGGAGCCACGGTTTTTGTTCCACGTAGCAAGGGTCATGTGTACTGTTTCAGATAGGGAGGTACTTATTATATGAACCAGAAATACGCAGCTACCAACATGAGCATTGCAAAACGGCGCTGATGGTAATTAAACGAAGGTCCGACGGACCATTTGCTGACACAGTAACACCTGAACACGTCGAACTAATAAATGATCAAATATGAGAATAATACCACCTGTGCAAATGGCAGCCTTCGCACAAATAACCTCCATGAAAGTGACATGCAGAAAGTATTGATTCCAAGGACAACCGACTGACAAAACGAACTAGCCTAATATATATTATTATATAATATTGGCTATAGTTTATTATAATATAATACTAACAGCGCCCCGCGGTTTCACCCACCTACGTCTCGATCCCGTGGTAATATCGGGTTAAAAAGTATCCTATGCGTTAATCCTGGTTATAAACTATCTGTGTGCCAAATTTCATCCAAATCCGTTCAGTAGTTTGCGCGTGAAGAAGTAACAAACATACAAACACAGTCACAAGCTTTCGCCTTTATAATATTAAGTGTGATTCGTTAGCAGGTGAAGTCACCGGATCCAGCAGGGAAGTGCGGTGCACTGTACGTGTGGCGACAAAGCAATCTTTCGATAGTGCCATATCTGGGCGAAAAAAACGCATGGCTGCATCGTTTTCCGCCGGATTTTTCTGCCGATTTTGCCAAGTTTTATACGTTGCCACGCAGCAGCGTTCATGTTCTGGACAGTAGCAACTCGTAAGGTTAACTGCGTCTGAACCAGCCTGTCTGTTTATCTAGTGAAGACTGTCCTGGTCCCACTCCTGCGTCCGCTCACCCGCGACCCCGAGCGTCCTGCTTTGTGGTCCTGGACCGCAATACCTAAACTATCTACAATACCTACTTGGGTCATTTCTATTGTTTTATAAATAGCCGACGCGTAAATAACTTCGTGATGTAAGACGGATCGCATTATGAGCGCTTTATGATGGCAGGGTGATTAGGTAAGTCGTGTTCGTGGCCAGTCACGCGCGAGCCCCTTGGTCTATACAGGGAGGTACACATAGTCAAGTCAATAAAAGCTAGTGGTATCCGAAAATACCCCATATATGTTCCGCGATTTTTAATAGTTTAGGAGATACGAATATTTTTTTTAATTTTTGGGGAAATTCTTCCGGGACATATTTAAAAATTTATAACTTTTTTTCGACAAGCTCTTTTTATGATTATTTTTTCATGAAATACCCTTTCCTTGACGACGTGAATAACTCTATTCTTCA
Source organism: Hydraecia micacea (assembly GCA_914767645.1). NCBI lineage: Eukaryota > Metazoa > Arthropoda > Insecta > Lepidoptera > Noctuidae > Hydraecia > Hydraecia micacea. The sequence continues at coordinate 14,895,923 of OU611798.1, read as the reverse complement.
GGTCCAAGATTGGTTTACGGTGAATAATTTAGTACTAAATAAAAAAAAACAAATGCATTAGATTTAAATTACCGAACGTGGCAATGCTGCCAGCCTTTTGGGCACGTCTGATTTTGATCGGCATTTCTATCAACTTTTAAAATGTAAAAATTATGTCGTCTTATGCCTTATGGGACATAAGCACCTCAGGACATGTTGCCCCTTGTCGCTACGTCACTATGTGCAAGCGACCGTTTCTGAGGGCCTATTATAGAATGTGCAAGTCACCCCCTGCCATTTTATCCGTGTATATGTCGCAGGGATATGATGAAAACAGGGAATTGATCAAATCTCTAAGCGATTTCATCAAATCACGGAGGATGTTAAAATTACAACACGTTTTTATCATTTCCCTAAGCAAATCTGGTGATTTGACAAATCTCACTAAAAAAATCTAGTGATTTGAACAAACCCCTAAATTGATTCAGTGAAAAGATAATAAACATATATATAAACATTGATCAGGCAGGGGTCATAGTTCTTTCATAGTTCTTGGTAACTAGTCCACTTTAGCCACCCAAACCCATAGTCCAACTTTTTATTTTTCCATATCCCGCAATAGTCCTACCCCAACCGGGGGTTATCCTTGGGTGCACTTGCATAGTGCATACGGGATAATCATTGGTGCCACATTTCATTAAAACTTCTCAAGGGGCCTCTGCGAGTTGGCTTCGGGCCTTCGGTCCCTCGTACGTCTTCCAAAGGACCGGGACCCCATGGTCCCGAGATAGGTAAAATCACAAATAAATAATAATAGAAAAATACTTTAGCTGCATATTTTGCAGATATTGACCATAGAATGCGGTGAGGCGGAAATTACCTTAATAATATGTAATTTGATCTTTAAAATTATGATTTCCCATTCTTATCACTCTTAAAGTGAACTTATTAATTAGAATAAAACATTTACTCACATAAAAAAATGTTTAGTTAAAATAAGTAGATTTTTGTTACATAATTAAAATGATAAAATATCCATACTCAAAAAGCTAAGATTCTTCCTCAGTTTTTAACCGACGAAAAAACGGAGGAGGTTATCAAGTCGACGCGTATATATTTTTTTTTATGTATGATCACGCATAACTTTTTACAGAGAAGTCCGATTTTGATAATTCTTTTTTTATTGGCGCCAACTCAAAATTACTTAGGTATACTTACATTAGTTTAAGAACTATTTATTAAGGTTAAATAAAAAAGGTTTATTATTTTTTGTTTGCTTTTCAGTTTTTTCGGAGGTTTAATTTTTTTGTTAAAAAGTTTTTATTGAAATTACTAGTAGAACTTGAAACACTTCTTAACATTTTTAAAATTGAAAAAGAAAATCAACTTTTAATAGTAAGAATGTAAATTTCTCTTTCGATAAAAAAAAATTGTATCTTACACTAATGTTAGGAAGATAATGTTTTTTATACATGAAAGGGTATTTCATGATAGTCCCATCGCAAAAAAACACAATACGATCTTTTCGAAAAAAAGCTATGATGACCCCGAAGAATTTCCCCAAAAATAAAAAATAAATATTCATAATTATCTTCTAAACTATCAAAAATCGCGGAACATACATGGGATATTTTCGGATACCCCTAGGTATGAGGAATCTCATTTTTTTTATTGACGTTACTATTTGGACCAGCCTGTATATCTGATCACGTTTTGACCGCAGAGAAGCTGCGAGGATCTGACACGAAATGCAAAGCTTCAGTGGAACATCTCGTGTATTATCATGACTGGATTTTCTATTTATCCGTCTGTCAAAGCTGCTTGAGCACGAGCTTCGCCACTTTATACTTGGACCCCCGACTGGGAGCGGTGCGGATGGAAAGCACGCGGTGCTGTGTGCACGCGTGTGGTGCGGTGGTATGGCGCTCCGTCCGCTAGTAAGGTGCACCTGGCCACAGTTTCCGGCTTTTGTGGCTGCGGAGCGTGCAAGTTGCAAGTGCACTGCCCGCCACCAACGTCTGATGTTGCTCCAACACTTCCGGATCGCGCGTACAATCGCCGGGATGTTCGTACGCTGCGCGCCGACAACGTTACTACTCACAACAGCGTGTCGTCGAGCTTACTGTCAATATTTACATCTGCTCTTTCATAGGTGTTCCCCGAGTGAATTCGAGTCAGCTTCTAGTATTTTAGAAGGAACGTGCGCAAAGGAACCAACGATCGTTTGGGATTGTGATACATCAATCGGGGATACATTTATGAAAGCGCTCAGCTGTGAGTAACATATTCGGGGAAGTAGGTACCTGCTGAAGTGCTGATTGTATAATTATTCATACTGATAAAACAGCCGGTAGAAGAGACGCATTAATCACACTTGTACTGTATTTGCAATATATTCAAAGAACACTTGAGGTAGATTAGCCGCTGAATACTTGTGTAGTCAAGTGGGTCGTACTCGTCGCATTTTCGACAATTACGGTACCTTACAAGCAACAATTAATTTATTAATGTATTCAGCTGAATTTGAGGTCAGTTACGAGGGGCGTTCAATGTATTCTCGGTACCAGGGTGATTCAATAATGATGTGGGTAAGTTGAATAATTAATTAATTATAATGACATTATCTAAGGGTATAAAGGTAAAATTTCATATACTTAGTATTAGTTTGCTAGTTATCCTTAGTCAACGACAACTGGAATGGCTAACGTGACAATGTTGAAGAAAATTGAGCACCGCTCTGTTATTAAATTTCTTACCAAACAAGGAAAAAGTCAAAAACTATTCACGAAGAGATGGTGGCTGTTTACCAAGATTCTGCACCTTCGTTATCAACGGTTCAAAAGGGGCAGAGAGAGTATTGAAGACGACACTCGCTCGGGCGGCCCTAACCGGGCTTCTACGGAAGAAAACGTGTAAAAAAAAATTAAAAAAACTAAAAAACCCAAACTGCGGTCATTTTTTTTTACCGCAGTTGCGTTTTTTAATTACTTTTTTTATTGTATCATTACGCAACGCTAAATTAAAAATATAAAAAAAAACTATTCAAAAGAAACCTCCCCTGCCAACCGAATCTAGTTTGGGTCACATGAGCCACAAACAACTAACAGGAGTTGATATCGTTGCTTGCGAGTGAACTAACCAAGACAGAAGAAGGGACGGAACAAATCACGGTTCGACTACGGAAGGGCCTGCCCACACAGACACTGCCCAGAGGCCACACACGAGCCTGTCTGCGACCGCTGTCAAGAGGTAAGCGCATTGATTGAAGATGTTCTCGAGGAAGGGTGTCCCTCATGGCATTCAGAGTCGAAGAACATGGAGTACTTTAAGTAGAGCCTACAGACTAGACACAATCCTGACACTGCGAATGTATAAAATGAAAACGCACTGTCGTGTGTAATTAATTGCATCTGCATAACAAATACTATATTTATTTATTCGTAATTACATGATAGTAACAATTGGCAAATAAAATCACGTTTTAGGGGCAACGATAGCGTCGCTTCTGGCAAATTGATAACACTGTTGATGCTATTTGCTTAGCGATTACTTCGTATTTATAGTAGAATCATTGAACTCCGCCACTGCTCCTGCGTTATCTACTGCGAGGGGTGGCCACACTGGACACAGACCAGACAGGTCCCTGCTGCTGTAGCCCGCAGCCAGAAACTCTTACCAAAATGGGTTCATATCTCAGGGATATAATTACCTATGAGTTCCACTGGGACGTAATGCATAACAATAGACATAATTGATTAAATCGTTGTATGGCGTATCTATGTAGTTGAGCGGCTATTGAGCGCGGCATTGCTACACGGAGCCCCCGCGACTCTGTAGCGACACGTTCAGCTCGTGACAAGAGACAGCAGACGTCTGATAACGAGTACACGTTACAATTTAATGGCGCAGACCAGTCGGGTAGCTGTGAGAGTGCACACACGGTACCGTTCGCCATTATCCACGCTGATAAACTACAACACTGAGCAACTTGTGTGCATATGTACATGTTGTATATTTCACGGAAAACTAATATAATCGAACACTTGAATACTTAAATGGCTTGAAATATGAATGGTTTGTACAATTTGTTAAATTGGCGGAATTTAATTTGAATGTTATCAGTGCTCAGTGTGGGGCGCGCTCATAGCGTCATCCTGCATGACGCCATGTTTTCTTAAGACCTCTTTGAGTAACGTAACGGTAGAGGGCCACGGGAGGTATTGTTGCTGTTATGAAGTATTGGACACAAAGCATGTTCAGCGAACGAATATGTTTGATAGTCAACAGTCACAACTCATTTGCTACGTGTGTAGTTAAGACGGGCAAAGTCAGGTGTTTCAGTTTGACTGTTTTACCTAAAGTAGAAGTGGCGGTACTCACCCTCAGTTGGATTGGAGACCGCGTCGTGTATGAGCGACGCGATGCAGCCCGACAACCCTGCAACAGTCAGCACACCGTCGTCAGCACAACATAACACTACAGCACTTTTACATTATAAATAGAGAAGTGTGCCGCTCAGGGGAATGCCAAAGGCAAAGCAAGACGCAGACTGGGCTCACCGTGTGTGATGTGGTCGTGCCGGTGCCTGGTGAGCTGTGACAGCGAGTGCTTGCAGTACTCGTAGGTGGCGAAGAAGCAGGCGTGCGCGGGGCCCGCGCCCATCACCACCGCCGACATGCCGCGGACGGGCCTGCGGCGATACAAGACGGCAACATGTTAACACCCGAGCTGCTACGCACTGCTGCTACCACAACCACCTAAATAAAAAAACCGTTCAACGAAAACAGAACGTGTTTCATTTGCTGACTACATGGCATGTTCTCGTCATCGTCCTTACAGTCGGCTCCTCAGAAATTGTGGTACCAACAGATACCAAGGTTAAGTCAAAGGTACTCTAGTTATCTAGTATGGTCAGGCCAGACGCACTCCGCATTATAGACATGAAGCTACAAGTACGCGGCGGGCTCGACTTGCCGGGCCAATTCAGTGGTCAGTGGGGCTGTCGCGCGCCGGCCGGGTCGCACGTTAGTTCTGTAGGTAATTAGCGCTGGGCGACCTGAATTGCACTGTACGTGGGACACTCAGAAAGTTTTGCGAAAAAAAAATATGTTCTATAGGTAAATATTTATTATTAAATCTTTTCAAAGTACTCTCCACTAGCCTCTACACAAAGTTTCATTCGTCTGAACCAGTTTTCGAAACACTTTTTCCAGTCCGCCGCAGACACCTCGTTTACAGCCTGCTCCATCGCTGACAGCGCATCTTCCGGCGACGAAAATTGTATTCCTTTGAGCTGATTTTTTATTTTCGGGAATAAAAAGAAGTCACACAAAGAATGTCACTGAGCTGGAAAATTCTTAAAAATATGTATGATGTAATGATAAGTGTTGCGAAAATACTAATATTGTAACAGTTATTAATTGTGTTAGTTTCATTTTGGAATTTTGAGAGTAATAATAAATGTTTTTTAATAAATATTCGATATCAGCGTGTCCAACTGAGTTCATTTTTGTACGTCACTTATTGGTAGCTAAATTTTAACGCTAGCTATTTTTTTTTAGATAATTGCTACATTAACAAGCGCATTACCTACTCCAAGTAAAACGTTGACCAACAGAGCGCTCTTACGTGACGCAAACTTCTCTGTCCTATAATTACATAACACGATCTTCTTAAAGGTTGCAGTCGGGTCGCAAACATCTTATAAGTTATTTATCTCATTGTATGGCCCCCACAGCTAACGTTTATAATATTTCGTTAAGTGGTTCGGTGATGGACTGCCCCGCTTCGCATACATGTTAAAGCGTTACGTCATCACAGTTCTTATTCGTTTAATCGAACAACAGGAAACTGCGACTACAGCCATGATTGCATTCACATTATCTAGTTTTTATAATACGATTCAAAGCCGTATCTAGTTAAAAACCTGAATATGTGCACCAAGTTGGCACAGTGGCAACAAGCACAAGTTAGAACCAATCTTTATGAGGGCTGGTCTCTGGATCTTGGTTTTGAGCCTCGCTACTTTATGTAATTCGTCTTTGAGAGATTGGGGGAGAAAAGTATTTTTTCTCAAACATGCTTGGAAATTTGAGCATTATTTTGACAACCTTCTTAAGATAAATCGAAATTGCTGTAGTGACCAAATACATGCGAGCAGCGGCCAGCAAAAGTTGTATGAAAATCCATATCTGTCGTGGTTTAGCGGCCAAATAAATTACATAGTAAACTCATTTCTGTCGTGTAATTTAAAATTGGAACGATCTTTTACTCCGAAACATGGCAACCAAGGAGGTAACTTATCAAAGGTTTTATTTAAATTTCGAACTGGCTTGCAAATACAAAGCTGTTTATTGAAAACAAAAAACAAATGAACACTTTAACGAGGGAAAAATGATTGTTGTTCGTATATTGATTTTGAAAAGTAATTGTATATCGTCGCTGTAGAATGATAACCTCGTATGTCCAGAAATCCAAACTTCACAGGAAACGAAAAAAACGGTTAATTTCGTCAATGTTTAAAATATTTTTATGTGCTTTTGTCTCATGCTTTGAATGATAAAAAGGACTTCTTTATATTATACTGGATTCACAGTTTCGCCGTATTATAAAATACGTGGTTATCATACGATTTTTACAAAAAAAAAAAAAAATATGATTTTTTGACATACGAGGTATTCATTCTACAGCGACGATATTTGACAAAAAAGTTCTGCCTAGGTACTACTTAGTTTTAATTTCCGCGCATTATTTGAGAAAAGTACTGTATAAGCCTTGGCCACAACTAGGCATTGATGGACTTACGTATGTGTGCCTCGGCTTCGGCTCGGCCCACATTTACACGCTCGTCCATCAATGCTTCTTCTGCTGGCCGCTGCAGGAATGTATTATTAATGGACATAAATTATGTATCCCCGTGATCTTGTATATCAATTACCTACGAATTATGGGTGTGATTAAAATAATGTTTTAGAGCGGTACACCCCTGGAGGGTACGTTGACGTCACGGTTATTGCGTAACAGTAGAGAAAGCGCGCGGAAGCGAGCAGTGCGTGGGACGGGCAGTCGGCCAGGCACGTGGTGGGGCCGACGAGCGGCGAGCAGGCCTGCGGGGGCCCGGCGCGGCCTTGAGGCTCAAGGTCGCCGCGATTCGTCGGCTGCGACCTCTCCTTGCTTACAGACATATTAGAAATTTAGAATCGATTACGTCGCTCAAACTCCATATCGACGATGAAGTGACAAGAACTCCTAACTGACATTTTTGCAATTTTACTTTTTTTACGTAGATGACTATAATCGTTTGCGTGAGCTGGCAAAAGCAACTAACTTTATATTTATCCCCTACACCCGCTTCTTATTTAATATATAACCAATAATAGTATTTTTCATATCTTGTTTTTAAAATAAATTAAATTGTTTTTTTGTTTACTGTAAAATTATGTTCTGGTAGATAAAGGTTCTTGTCACTTCATCGTCGATATCTATTATTTAGAGACAGCTTTATTAGTTAAAATATCAATAATAAATTATATTTATGTAAACTGAATATGTATTTTGTTTTTATTTTGTCTATGATCCATCACCATGACTGCCTCCCATGTAATATTTTAGGTACATCACAGTCGGTTCCGCTTTTTTAATGATGAAAAGAGACGTAGAACCGATCTGTATTTTAATTGAATGTCAACCTCCACGTGGGGGTTGCTACACGACATGTTCTGCGCAACGACAAATCGATACATAGAAAACAGATTGAATACTTTAGTCTGGCATAATGTACACGCACGCCCACGTGGAACAATTGAAGAAGGTAAGGTCAAGGGGCATGACGTCCAAGTGGCGAGCTGCTGATATTGACGTCACGAATCCATTACAAATAGGAATGGTTCCACGACGTTACACGTGGCAGTGAGTGACACTTTACATACGCTCATTTCAATAGCTTTTGGAGATGATAGTCGGATCAATATTGCACAAACGCCGGACTGTGTCGGTCGGGTAGCGCGCGAGGATCGCGTGAACAGAACTGCTCCGATACTTGCGAGTTGCGCGCAATTTCTAATGACCGTTGTTGCACAAATCCCTTCATCCTTCACTATTAACAGTTTCCTTTACGCGCTCCTTCAATAGGTTGTAATTTATCGACTTTCCGGTGGGTTGTGATTATTTTACTTAAGTTTAATTGTTATCGTCGTATGAGCACCGTCGTATGTGTGTTTAAGAAAATCAAGGATGACAACTGATGCAGAAACAGTGGAATAAGCAAGCTATGACTTGCTAAAGTAGTCGTATATAGAGATGGCTAGCAGGCGGCTCGGTGATCGATAAAGAGGTCAGCACAAGCCCGCCGGCGACGGCACCTTCTCAGACGTCAGTGTTGTGTGCAAAATTGCTCATCACCTTTTGTGTCCACCTCTACGAATCAAATTAAGATCTATCCGCAGTCAAATACGAAGACCGTTGACGTGTGGTTGAGTGAAGTTGGGTGGCCTATTTCGAGCTGGGCCTACACGACTAGTAGGGCCTACACGACTGTAGCTGTGGCAGTAACGACACCGCACGTCTAGCACATTGACATACTTGTATCTCGCATTTCTTTGAGATACGCACGGCTCTACAAATACTGCTTGCTATGCTACACAAATACTGTGATTGCACTAGTTGATAAAGATGTATGATGTTGATTTTCGTTGTATGAGATGTGTAATACAAAACTCTTGACGGGGTTATGTTACTAATATTATTATGTCACTGTATGCACAGCTTCCCCAAATGTTAGTCGCTCGTGCACACCCAAGTAGAACTCTGCAGGTCGTGGTGACAGCCGTGACAGGCAAGGCTCTGAGGATCAATAAATGCATAGCTAGCAGGATATTGCACGCCTGGCACCTCCACTGTCGTTTGTGCAGCTATTCAACAATTTTCACCGGTGCGAGACGCCTGACTTCAAGGTCGGCAACTTGCCTGCAGGGACAGGAAAGCAATGCCTAGGAGTGAACTGTCAGCAACGGTGGTACAGACTCTAGTTTTGGGCCCAATAATATGACCGCCCATTGTGTCACCCATTGTAAAGTTTCTATATTTATGTCTGTAATTTATATGGTGTACATAATAAAGAGTATTCTATTCTATTCTATTCTATGATGAGTTGAACCTGGATGCGAATGGCACATGATGACAGAACGAGGAAGATGTCATATTTCAGGAGTATGGGTACCTATATGTTGAAACCTCTGGATGATACTGATGGCAATACAGTGTTTGTTACTCCGACAACACCACCAGTCGCCTGATGAGTCGTCTGATGAGCCGACATCATATCGCAGCTATTACAACATGATTGCATCGCCGGTTATCAGCCGCGCCTGTGTACTGTGTACCAATCTGTATTGTGCCGCGATATCGCGACATTATTCTTTACTTTTAAAGTTTTTGCAACAAGTAGCTATTTCGTCTTTACACGTCGTCGCCTCGTTTGCCAGGTAATTGGTGTTTATTTAATTTATAACTGTTCCTGTTTGTAAGTATGTTTGCACGAGATTCACGTACCGAGACTGATAACTGGCTGCTACTATGTAATTAATAGCGAGCGCAATGGATGTGTGTATGCAAACTAATCAATGCGTTGCATTGGTGGGTAGTTATAGGTATCTCAGACCCCAGTGCGTCACGCCCCGCGTACAGCGCAGGCGCGGCGGCGGCGCGCGGCGTCGAAATTGTGTTATGTCAAATGTATAATTATTATTGAATCGTTTATATGTAGTTCGTATCACAACAGCTAGTCTGTAATTTTCCTTCTACAAGGACTCTCTAGAGACAACACTCAAGAATCTTGACCTGGAAACTTGATCGCCTACTACGGAACGATGCGATAGTGATGTGCCTGTATTTAGACAGGTTCCACACAGCTACTTCCCATTATTGCAGATATGTCACACCTTGGTGTGAGGGACGTAGTTGATCACTACATAACACGTGCTGGTAGGTCAGAGACCGTTCCCCGCGAGCGGTTCGGTAACGATAGCAGACTTACGTCTATCGTGCTGCTTATAATGAGCAGACACAGTGGATGGAGAGGGGCATGATGTGGAGCTGTGGGGAGTACCGCACACACTTGACACACTGTTAAGATAACAGATGATTTTAACACTACTCTTCAGGCTTATCTTAAAGAAGAAGAAGAAACCTCGAAAGGTCGATTCGAACTCGAAACAATCCACTTCCACACAGCCCATGCGAGACTCGCATTACGAATATACCTATAACTTGGTATGCATGAGTGAGATTGGCGATGTGTGACGATATTTGTGCAATTGTAAACCATAAACGGAACATCATTATTGTTACAAATCTATACAAATATTTTATTATAACAGGTATATACTTGGAGGTTGTGAGAAGCGTGTGATGTCATTGAAGTTATTTAAGCTTTGGGTCGATCAAAACAATCGCGACACTTCGTACTCTGCGACCTCTGAACTTCTACATAAAGATAAAATTAACTAATTGCCATCTGATAGTACTGTATCTGAGCAGACGACGATAAGAGATGCGCGGACTTGGAGTTGATTTATATTTCACACTGTTACTGAATCTTGTGCTAGAGCTAGAGAACATGCTAGATAAGTTCAACATGACACACGTTTGATTCCCAACTAAACTCAATCTGCGCAATTTAGCACGTATAGACATTGCGGATGCTGTACGTACAGTGCGAAGGACTTAACGAAACTTGGAAACTGGCACTAAACAATGAACTGGAGAAAAGTCGGAAAGAAGACCCAGATTGACCAGATTCTTATTTTAGTAACTCGCATCGGATACGCAGCGACGCTCGATCATTGATCAGCGCGCGGCACTTTCACTGTCCGTAATAGCGACGCACGCGACGTGATGAGTGATTATAAGATCAGCGAATGATAGACGAAGGCGGCTGCGAATCGCGCTCGAGATAACGCACTATGTTACGTGTGTGACCTAATGGCCTGCACGACGTTATCGCGCGCCTGCTCGCGGGGGGCGCCGCTAGCGTCACTGACCTCACCGCTACGCGCTTGTATTCCCAGAGCCTCGCTGATCAAGGAATAATGTGAATCAGCGTCCACGCTAACGGTGCAATCCGTGCAGCCATCAGACGTGGCGGTTCTCTTAGGAACTGGTTTAACATGGACGACTCTCTACTCACCAACATCAATTGTACTTTACGAGGGACTAGGCTAGCATGACTTGGAATATTTTAGCACTAAGTTGGTAGCGACCGAGATGCACTCATCTGGACTACTATTCGCAGTCTGCAGCAGACGCGCTCAGCTACAGTTTATTCAGTGACGAGTTTACTAGATTCTGGGCAAAATCTATCAGGCCACATTGAGGTGATCCTCTAAGGACATGAATTCCGTCGTATCGTCACTTGCCCATAATTCGTTTAAAAATATACAGTAATTGTAGGTAATAGTAACGATTACAGAATACTTTTAAAATAAATTATGGGCAAAATAAACATTTTAAAATTCCAATGACACAACATTGTCGCATACTGGAAATGCCAACATTGTTTGCGTTGAGTATCAAGTTCCAATCGAATTTAACACGATGTTCATAATTTTATTAGATAGTATTGTTATACGGTATACCTCATTTGTGTCGAGGATGCTGAGTGTGATTTTTGTTCAAGCTAAGGGTGAAGACAGACGAGCGTAATTTTTTGAGTTGCGAGTCGCGTAATTTCTGCTCGGCAAAAATTCTGCTGGGCCGCCAGCCGAGCGTATAAATGATAAATGATTTTATTTCTGTAAGTAGGTTTGCACAAACACTTATACACGTCAATCATATTTTTAAAAACTAGATGAGGTTGGCGTTTCCTATCTGACTACTCTGAGAAGAAAGGCCGAAACAAACTCAAGTCACAGTCTCTTTTAAAGTCCAGACATAATCTTGGTCAGGTTATATGAAGACCATGTAGATCGATGTCTGAGATGGTCTTTTGAGGAAAGAACCACGCAGATTGAGTGGACCTGTTCAGTCAGTGCACGCATTTGTCAGAAATCGTGTAGCTCAACTCAAAACTTAAGGAGCTCAACGATCCGACGAACAATACCAAAGAAAGGACATTTGGGTAGGCCATATAAATTACTCAAACTGCCAGACCATGACAAAAACTAACAGGGCAAAGAAAATAATCAAAATAAAAAATCAAAATGAAAAAAATAAAATGACCCACGCCACATTGTCTTCACATTCACAATAATTAAAATAATATAATACTTTACAAAGTAAGCAAATGTCATTGTTTATATAAAATTCATTAATGTCAATGTGTATATAAAAAATATAAAATATATTCAAAATGCAAAAATTGGAAGCAGCTCAATCCCAAGCTTTTTTGTCCCCAATGTAATCTTTAACAATATAAAAGGCTTTCTGGCACAATATTCAGTTGCTTTTCAACGCTTGTACCTACGGGGTGTTTGTGTAGTGCAATGGATATTATAAAAACGTGTACATATTTACAAAGCATATGGCGAAGACATAGAAGATGATGATAGAAGAAAATAATGGGTGAATCCACTCAACAGTGAAAGACTGATGCGCGGACAGTTTCATGTCTTGTATGAACGTTTATGTGAAAATCCAGATATATTTCAAAATTACTACCGTATGCCATTATATGTTTTTCAAGAATTATTACATCTCGTAAAACCCTTTATTTTTCCTTTTAACTTTCAATTATCATTTTTTCCATGTCTACAAACATTGTGACAAAGAAATTAAAGGACTTTACTCCCACGCGTTCCGTGATTGACTGTCGATTCCCTCGCCCCCCTCTCGCAGCGAACTCCATTCAGCCGGGATTGTGCGCAAGAATCGGCAGACAACTCATTTTGCGTCGCCGTGTGAACGAAACAGGATTTTTGTATGAAATCGAATGTAGCAGAAATTACGCGACTCACAACACAACTCAAAAAATTACGCTCATCTGACTTCACCCTAAGTGTCAGGGTGCGGTTCACTGTTCACCTCACGAGGGATCTTTGATTGTCATTGGCACATTGCTCGTTCTGCCTCAACAGTCGACACCTGCATCTTGAGCGATCTCGGTATATTTGTGGAGAGACAGAAGTATAACATAGTGTTAGTGATGCATCATGGACACGATGAAGCTCGCGGTACGAGCGAGTGGCGCGCCGCGCGCCGCCACGCCGCACTGGCGGACAGTCGCTCGTCGCCGCACAGTGGGCCCATACTGAAAATTAGTGGACTTAGGCAACAAAGTTCCAATATCGATGCGATTTTTTTTTATATGACGTGTTATGATATTCCTGACAACTTTTATTCTTATAACATTTCTTCTAAAGTTGATAGTTTGTCTTGAAAAAAATTAATTAGATTATTTTGTATGGAGCGAATCACGTTTAATTTTTTTTCTTCAATTGTACTAATATGTTGGGTGTGTGGCGTGAGTATATGATAGCTAGGGTCATTCTCTATCCACGAAAAAAAAAACAGCGCCGGCCATCTGCGGCAGCGCGAGTAATCATTCGGTAAAAAAAAAATGTTATGTAAGATTTTTTTTTGCCATTTAAAATAAATTCAAAGTAATTTTTTTGTGTCATTAGGCTAATTCACCTTCTCTTTATTAAATATATAGTTTTAACAGCGCATAGGTACTTATAACTAATTATTCTGGTAGAAATTTAGTAATTATTGCTATGTTATCGGTAGCACCTGCATTGTGATTGATGACTCATTTGTTATTGCGCTCGGCTAAGCGCATAACTAATGAGTCATCGAAAAATGCTCGTCTCTGATTGGCTGAATAATTTTCACTCACTGATAACAGTGTCCACTACTTGAGTAATTAACACTGTCTATAAATATAAAGACATTCATTAAGTCCATCTAGTTTCGCTCTTGTCGCTTATTTGTGAACACAGTGAAATACTTTTATTTTTATATTTACATTAGAACTATGGCTGGATTTTGTACCAACCTAGATTTTTTTGTGAAATTAAGAAGTGGCGGTGATCTGAAAAATCATATGTTTCTATATGAAAGTATCATTTCTGTCTTGACTACCGAAGTTTCTGAAGAAGACAAGAACCGAATCAAGGAGTTCTGTCGACTTTTTTGTGTAAATCTAAATAAAAAGTGGATAGAGTCAAGTAGAAACCAAAAAACTTTTATGAATCGTGTAAGTAATCGCAAGTGGTTCGAAAAAAACATCAACTGGCCTGTTTGTGACAGTGTTGACCTGAGAAGTGAGATGGGCTTTTCGGACGCAGTCTTATCTGAACCTGTGGATATAGATTCCCATGTTCCTACTCTTGCAGTATGTACTGCGGAAGCGGGAACATCTACAGAAAAGGAGCACAGAAAACCATTCGAAGAGTTAAGTAAGAAGCAAAAAAAAAGACGTTCTACTTCCATAGTAGAAGAAAATTCCGAAGAAGAGTTGCAGACCTGGTACATAACAAAATTGAAAGACAACGGCAAAACGAATCTGGCAAAAGTGATCGAATACCTTTCCAGTAATCCAGATGCCCTATCCGAAGTAGACGAGCGACTATTCAAAAAGCAGAGCTTAAGTACTGTCTCTGAAGATAACTGTTTAGCTCTTTATACATCACTTGCGCTCTCGAAATGGAAGTACTTAGCTCTTCGACAATTTCTGAAAGAAGAAAACTGTGCTGCCTTTCCATCTTATCCAAAGCTTGTAAATGCCAAGAAAAGATGTTACCCACCACAAGAGAGTATGGAGATTACCGAAAAAGGAGCTCAAATTAAATTGCAAGCGCTATTGGACCACACTGTGGAAAGGATTTTACTAGGTATTAGTAATTCTGTTGATAGGTCTCAAAATAAAGAACTCAAGTTGACCTGGAAATGGGGACTTGATGGTTCTTCGTCGCAGAGCAATTATAAACAGAAAACGTCTACAGAGTTCGATGATTCATCAGTAGTCATGATAAGCATCGTCCCTCTTCGGCTAGTGTCTACTAGCCCATCTTCTGGGAATGAAAATATAGTTTGGGAGAACCCCACACCTTGCTCAACTCTGTACTGTCGACCGGTGAAGTTCACTTTCACTTCGGAGACAGCTGATTTTATAATGTCTGAAGAGTCTGAGATGAAAAAACAAATTGATGAACGAATATCTACACAGTGTGGAAATATTATTGTATCACATGAATTGCATATGACCATGATTGATGGAAAAGTGGCCAATATTATTGCTGAAGTACCATCATATGCAACGTGTCCTATTTGCTTGGCAAAACCGAGCGAGATGAATAATTTAGACGCTTTGACTTCCAAACCACTTCGTGAAGAAATTTACAAACAAGGAATTTCTTCGCTGCATATGAAGATTCGGTGTATGGAATGTCTTCTCCATATATCTTATAATCTGGATTTTCAACGATGGACTGCTCGAGGCGAACATAAGGCTTTGAAACAAGCTAAAAAAAATACCACGCAACAAGAGTTTCGTGAGCAAACTGGAATGCTGATTGATATAGTCAAACAGGTATGTATTTAATTTTGGCTCTTTTTATGTTGTTTGTGTATTATATCTCTATGTATTGTATATTACAGTATTGTTTTCCCATTTTAGGGTTTTGGAACTACAAATGACGGGAATACTGCGAGGCGCTTTTTCCAAGATTACAAAAGATCATCCAGAATAACGGGAATTGACGAAAATCTGATTTTCAGATTTTCCGTTATTCTACAAGCCATATCATCAGGCAAAAACATTGACTGTGAAAAATTTAGAAGATACTGCAGAGAAACAGCTGATGTGTACGTGCAACACTATTCGTGGTACTACATGCCAGTTAGTGTACATAAACTTCTAATGCACGGTGCAGACATCTGTAACCACTTTGGTGTTTTGCCAATCGGTAAGTAAAAAATAAATATAGTTTGATGTATTATTTGACTCAATTGCGTTTTGAAATTAAAATGTATGTACTTATTCGTTTTAGGTATCTTATCTGAAGAAGCTTCGGAAGCCCGTAATAAGGACTTCAGAAACGTCAGGGAGTGGCACACTCGGAAAACGGGGAGAATAGCAACAAACGAAGACATCCTCCATGGACTTCTAATAAGCTCTGATCCCCACATATCCTACATAAGGCCTAAAATATTGAAACAGGGTCATAATGAGTTGTTGCCTGAAGCAATTCAGTTGTTACAGACTACTGAGCCTCCCTGTGACAGTGAGATTATGGAGGAAGAAGAATGCCTCATAGCAGAGTCCGAAAATTTGCCGGACCCACTAGCACTTCTGGAACAAGAAATAATGTGATCCGGCTCTAGATTATCCTCACAAAAGCCCATCAGGGCTAGGTATATGACAAACAGCCCTTTTCAGGGCTACAATTACTTCACAGTTTCATACGCTTGATTATGTAGATAATTATCAACGACTTGCCCGTACAAATTTAAATTATTTCACCTATCATTAACAAAATTAGTATAACCTGAAACTTATTACGATATTTATTCAACAATAGATAACGTGCAGGTAAAAAAATAACACAGCCAATCAGAGACAAGCATTTTTCGACGACTCATTAGTTATACGCTTAGACGAGCGCAATAACAAATGAGTCATCAATCACAATGCAGGTGCTACCGATAACATAGCAATAATTACTAAATTTCTACCAGAATAATTAGTTATAAGTACCTATGCGCTGTTAAAACTATATATTTAATAAAGAAAAGGTGAATTAGCCTAATGACACAAAAAAATTACTTTGAATTTATTTTAAATGGCAAAAAAAAATCTTACAAAACATTTTTTTTTACCGAATGATTACTCGCGCTGCCGCAGATGGCCGGCGCTGTTTTTTTTTTCGTGGATAGAGAATGACCCTAGCTATCATATACTCACGCCACACACCCAACATATTAGTACAATTGAAGAAAAAAAATTAAACGTGATTCGCTCCATACAAAATAATCTAATTGATTTTTTTCAAGACAAACTATCAACTTTAGAAGAAATGTTATAAGAATAAAAGTTGTCAGGAATATCATAACACGTCATATAAAAAAAAATCGCATCGATATTGGAACTTTGTTGCCTAAGTCCACAAATTTTCAGTATGGGCCCACTGTGCGCCGTCGCGCGCCGTACATATTTATATTATTCATGAGGGGGCTTAGTGTACGACTGACCGTCACCTCGTATCATTGTAAGCATAACTCGGCCGTAGTTCTGTCTCTGCCCTTACTGTAGTCGGGGTTTTCGTTAACTTTCCGTTTTACTTATGTAATGAACATTATTAATAAATATTAATTAATCACAGCACTAAGCGCAAGGTCGAGGTAGGTACTCGTAGATGGGCAGGAAATAATTGATGTCGATGAGTATATCTACTAAAAGAAAAAAAATCTTATCTTAAAAGACATGTTGCGCCGACCCCAAATAAATTGGGATAAAGGAGAATGATGATGATGATGAGTATATCGGGAGTGTAATATATGCCATAATAACAGATAATATATTATCACTTGAAATAACGTTCACATGATATCATTTTCATATGCTATAAAAACAAATAACCTAATTTCATGTGATCTAATATTACATTTCATATAAACTTCTTTTGCTCTAATAACATTTAGTATAACGTTCATCTCATATAATTTTCAATAAGTAAATATCAGAAAACATCATACTGTTATAACCTCATCTAACCCAAATGATTCACCAACAATAGAAGGGATCTGGCGCAGGTATATATGAGGTGAATATGAAAGAACAAAAAAACTGAATATTAGTTCAAATGTGCATTATAGAAAATGTTTATTAAACCATATAAAATTAGGTAAACTGAAATTATATCAATAATTCATTATATCATTTCATCGTTATGCTAAAAAAAACATTATATTAAATGAAATTAGGTCATGTGATCGTTAGAACTTTTGTTATTATGTCAAATGGTACGCACCCGAGTATATCTACTTGGGCCAGTTAGTTGCTTCGACAAGAAAGAAGGCTGCCAGGCTCAAACGGGATTGGGCGGGTCACATCAGCCGCATGCACGATGACTGCTGGGCAAGCCTCCACACAACGGGAGCCTGAAGATGGACGGCGCCGCCGAGGCCGGCCCAGAAAGAGATGGCGAGATGACCTGGACGAGTACCGCGAGGGCTGGGCGCGGGAAAAGAGTTCCTGGAAGGATTTGAGGGAGGCCTTTGCCCAGCAGTAGGACAGTACAGGCTAATCTAAAAAAAATATATCGTTGCTGTTCTTGTATGACACATGAAGGCAACAAGTTTGTTGTCAAGCGACGCTCTCTACGAACTGTTATTATCAGCTAGTCAAGTGAAAGCACCAGTCACACTCGTATGATTCTAGTTCGCTGCTTGTTTCCGAGACAAGAGATCGGGAGAGGTCCTTGCTATAAGAACTCCAATATTTAGGTCAATTGCACGCCTGGAGTATCTTATGGTTGTCACGTGCAGCCAACGTCTGCTTGCATGTTGGGGAAAGCGGCTGCGACGCCTGTGACCTCGTATCACCCACCCATAAATCATACTTAGTACTGCTTGTTTTAAACTGCGACTACAATTTTCAAAAGGTAGGATGTTTACAATTCGACTGTATTTATACCTTCGACGACGTTGGTGACAATCTAATGAACAACTTACCTAAGAGAGAGACGGGAAGGCGTTATGAATGACTAAGTCCCCACTCCCCGTGTACCTATTATGATAGTTTATGCAACTGCATACAGAAATGGCAAATAGAGCAGTGGCAGTCTTGTGGAAACGGCCGCGATTCACGGCTTGCAGGTCGTAAGTTTGAACCCAAGCACACTTTGATTAAATTATTTCATCACTACTACTCTCAAAACAGTGAAGAAAAACATCGTGAGGAAACCCGCATGTCTTAACGAAGCAAAATGTTCGAAGAAATGTCACATCCATCAACCCGCACTGGACCCGCGTGGTGTATTTCGACCCACTCTCTCCCACAGAGGAGGCCTGTGTCACAGCAGTGGGAACATTACTTTATAGTATGATTATGCTATGCTAAATGTAAATAATATAATCTCAAATGAAAGGACCTAATTCCGAAACAGTTCCTCTCACAACACCGACCTATTATCATGTCTTGAACAGTCGGTATTTATTGTTTGTAAAGATAATTTTTGCGATACCAGCAGTCGGGCACTTAGAAACGACTATCAGTAATATATTTATGGCATAACACGGCAGAGATAGCGAGTACAATGCTAAGGGCACACAGCAGAAGGGTGCGCGGCGGCGCAGCCTCACGTACGCTGATAACAGATAACAGCACCGATAGCGAGTGTCGTGTGATAATGCAGGCGCCACGTTGAGAAGGGCTTGGCTGTGGTTGTGCTGCAGCGGACTGTAGTGGCCGCGGTGCAAGTAACACACGAGATGTTGATAACGACCGACGATCACGCAGAACACGACGCGTATTGTAACCTACTCGGGCACGTCTAGAAACGTTGACATATTTATCACAGTCACAGTGCGCATCAGATGCAAAGGTTTCATAAAATTCCTATTACCTCTCTGTTACTTCTTTGATTCGGTCATACTAGTCTAGGATCACCTTATCTTGTGCTGATTCATCACACTAACTAATATTATAAAGGCGAAAGTTTGTGAGTGTGTTTGTGTTTGTTACTTCTTCACGCACAAACGGCAGAACGGATTTGGATGAGATTTGGCACACAGATAGTGATAGTTTATAACCAGGATTAACAAATAGGATACATTTTATCCCCTGTTTCCACGGGATCGACACTAAGTGCTTGGCCAGATTGGCAGCGCGGGGCGGGGAGCGGCGCGGGTGCGGAAACGCGTGCGGTCTGCCCGTCCGCAGTGGAGCGCGGCTGCGGCTGCGGCTGCGAGTTGTCATGTCCAGTGTTTGTCAAAATATAATATGGATGAAGAAGACTTATTTTTACTAGAAAAAAGCTCCAACTAGTTTGAGAACCCCGGTCCCCGCGCGGGCCGCGGCCGCCCGCGCCCGCGCCGCGCACCCACTGCGGCCACCTTTATGAACGAGCTATGGCGTGAGTTGCCCGCGCGCAACCCGCGCCGAGCAGCCCGCGCCGCTCACCGCGTCCGCGTGCCTTCTATGGACACACGTCATAGCTCGTTCATACAAGTGGCCGCAGCAAGTGCGCGGCGCGGGAGCGGGCGGCCCGCGCGGAGACCGCGCGGTGACCGGGGTTCTCAAACTACTTAGCTTTTTCGAGCTTTTTTCTTGTAAAAATAAGTCTTCTTCATCCATATTATACTTTGATAAACACTGGACACGACAACACGCAGAACGCAACCGCGCTCCACAGCGGACAGGCAGATCGCGCGCGTTCCCGCCCCCGCGCCGCTCCCCGCCCCGCGCTGCTATTCTGGCCAAGCACTTGTGCGAGTAAAACCGCGGGGCGCAGCTAGTTAAATAATTTGCCAAAACAAAACAAACGAGAACCTATGGTGCTGTGCCGATAGCCCGGCTTGCGGCGATACGAGGCAGCATTGACCCAAATGTGCACAAGTATTGTAGCGAAGATAAGATTTACACCTCGCGTGTGTAGTGACGTTGTCAAACACACTTATAACGCGCGGCTCCTCAATAGATAATGGCAGAGAATTAGCTTTAAACTGTCTTGGTGCAGTACCTTAACTGCTTATAGATACAATCTCTATACATACAATTCGAATGCAGGCTGCAATCCCGCAGCCCAGTTGGGTACCGAATGGGAGGCCGCAGCGTCCTGACTGAACGCACTGCGTACATCAGTTCGTTTGCCAAGCGTGGTGGACGTGGAGGTTATGTATCTGAGAATAGTCTCGTTCAGTCAGGACGCCGACGCTGTGGCTTCCTAACTGGGCTGTGCTATCGCCCTTGCTCTGAGTGTTGATCTGTCTGGTCTTTGGCCGAGTCTCAGACAAACATCAATTACAATTAGATGACCAGTCCCTTCTACCACAAAGGGCTGTGTATAATATATGCAAGCAACGGGCAGATCGGAGGTTCTATGTAAAGGACACTACACGTAACAGTAGACGAGAATGGCTGGACAGCTCAGTACTGAACAGTACTTCTGCAAATAGTCAAATATTGAACAAGATTATTTGAACTGTGTGTAGTTCACGTTGAGTGATCATGGTCGTGAGTTGGTTTGTCGAAGCCATTAGAACCCGTCGGCTGAGAATTGGAGAAGCAAGAGCGAGTGTGGCGACCTTGTCTGCGCTGCGCACGCAGTCGCGGGATGGATACCAGCAACTTAATTGCGTAACAACTTTCAATAACAATCTGAATCATTTTGAAGGATATTGCTAATTAATTGCTTCACATGTTCGAAAATTTTGTCTGCTCAAGAACGTAAATAACGCAATGAATGTTGTTGAACTGTCAAAATTAAAGCCATTGCTACTGACAGTGTGTTACGCAATTAGCCCGCAGATAGTAGAGCGTGTGTGGCAGGTGCACTCAGGCACTATCATCAGTCCGATAGCGATGGCAACTACGATCAAGAAGGTGCATTGTAATTTACTTGCACTTGCAGCTGCTGTGTGATTGTAGATGGTGTCTCTGCCCCAATTAACGATCTCTAACCTGTCCAAGACACACGGAGGATCCTATCCTGCCTCCCGACTTTCACCAAATAAATGCCTCTAGTCTTGAAGCATCCCAAGTTCTCATAAATACAGGAACTGAACGTGAGGACGCCACAATGTACACTAGCTTCTGCCCGCGGCTTCGCCCGCGCGGAGGTCGGAATGTAATAATCAGCTTATTATGGTCCCACAGCTGGGACACAGGCCTCCGCTCTGTAAGAGGGGAGTGGGCCGTAATCCCCCACGCGGGCCCAGTGCGGGTTGGTAAATGTCACAAGTCTTCGAATTTTTGGTTCTAGGACATGCCGGTTTCCTCACGATGTTTTCCTTCACCGTTTTGAGAGCAATGGTGACGAAATAATTTACACAAAGTAATGCGTCTGTCTGGGTTCGAACCTACGGTCGGAAAGTATCCCACGGAAATGTAGGTACTACCGTGACCGGGAAAAGCATCCTACGTGATCTAGGTTATAAACCATCTGTGTGCCGTTGCCAAAGCGAAAGAGACTCATACTCACACCTCGCAGCAATTACTTTTTTTTTTTAATATTCAATGCTCAATTTTGACTTGGTTAATTTTTTTTTTGTTTTTGTATAGATTCTCTGGAAATAACTAGGTCACTCTATCCTCTGTATATTATGTATTTGAAATCTCTTTACATGTATTTGCCTTAAAAATGTGTGTATTTGTGTTGTGTCCCTAGCAATGCAATAGTTTGGTGTGGCGCCAACATGTTGGTGTTGGTGCAAGCGTGTTACCTGAGCAGCCCCTCCTTGTTCACCATGTGCCGGAACGTCTCGGAGATGGAGCTGTTGTTGGCACTCCGCAGAGACTGCATCCGAGTCTGCAACAACGTACCAACAGTTACTCAACGAATTGTACGAGCACCCGGGACTTCCTCCCGACTACCAGTTACAAATGTGAACGAATGTTGCGTCGGTACGCGTCAGGTGATCAGGTCGCACGGCCGGCAGTCATGTGGTCTTCACACTATTTATTTATTTAAACCTCATGGACCGTAGTGGTACTATGTCGGACTTCAGTAATGCCACAAGGCGTTCTCTACCAGTCACTGTCCACAGTCCTCCATCATTATGTGTTTAACACAAGTGACACCTCAAAATTATGTTTTACTGACAAAACTACAATTGCTAGATTTAACATAAAAAAACAGTAAACTATGCAACCTGTAATTCTCTCTTTAGCGAGTCTGTAATTTTTTCCAATGATTCTACACATCGATGAAAAATTACAGTTTCCTACACAGCAGTACCTACCTACACTTAACGAACAAACAATATTTTTTAATCACGGGATATTAACGAGGAGCGTGTAATTTAGGCATTACTCGGTCCATGTGACCACAGACCAGGTTGACATTGAGCCACTAGTTATATAAAGTGCTGCCTGCGGGGTTGCCTCATTTGTGCCCGCATTTCTCTACGACAATGAGTTTCCGGGCGCTGGTTCTGGTAGCGGCGACGCTGGCGACGGCGCAGGCGGTGGCGATGGACGAGGACATGGCGGAGCTGGCGCGCATGGTGCGCGAGAGCTGTGTGGACGAGACGGGCGCCGACGTGGCGCTGGTGGAGGCGGTGAACGGCGGCGCCGACCTCATGGAAGACGCCAAGCTCAAGTGCTATATCAAGTGCACCATGGAGACGGCCGGCATGATGTCGGACGGCGAGGTGGACATCGAGGCCGTGCTGGCGCTGCTGCCACCCGAGCTGGCGGCGCACAACGCGCCGGCGCTGCGCGCGTGCGGCACACAGCACGGCGCCGACCACTGCGACACGGCCTGGAAGACGCAGGTGTGCTGGCAGAACGCGAACAAGGCCGAGTACTTCCTCATATAGTGCATCACGCTCATTCTAAATCACTCATACAATCCCTTTGTCATTTTTTTATAGAACATATTGTTATACATAGATAATTATTATTTTTGTGTCCAGACTATAGTCCAGATAAATTACTTTTATTACCTATTCATTTTTATTTATAACAATAAAATGCCTATTCAATACACTGAATGGTTTAATTTTAAATACAATGGTAGACATTGGACTGCAAACACTTTTCCTCAAAGGAAAAAACATGAGATTAACTTGCGGTACCTATAAAGCCCCTCCACTACATACAACTATTATTACTAGCGTAGTCCACTATTAATAATGCATTGATAACTAAGTTTAATGTGTTCACAGGTTCATTACACAATGCAAACACTTATTACATTTATTTTATAAAATAAAAAATTATGTTAATGCCATTCCTTAGTGTGATCCTGGTGTGACAGACAGCAATTCTTTTTCTTATTTTTTGAAGTAGGAGTAAACAATTGACATGTAAAGTAATCTCATTAGTTTTTTAGATTTATGTATTTTTTTTCTCTTCTACTTTTACACACATTGTCTACATCTCTTTTTATCTACTCTCATATTGCAGGTATGCTGGAAGAAATTTCTTTAGAAATAATCTTCACCTTTGTACATATTTTCCTGTTCTGTTTAATAAATATGTGTACATAAATGGTTAAATAAAAGAATTAAGTAATATTTGGCATGACTATGCCAGCGGCAGGTGTTTTCAGTGAACCGCAAACTATCATCATTACTTGCAAGTTTTGTAATTATCAGACAGTATTGGAAGAGTTGACGGGCTACACTCACTTTAGTATTATTGCTTAGCTCATTCTGTGACATCATGGATACATTATAGGAAAAATACATAACAAGCACAATGAAATAAAATAATAATGTTTCAGAGTAACTTAGGTACTGAAAAAAAAAATGCAAAAGTGTTCTGACGGTCAAAAAGTTACACATTTTTCGGTGTAGCTCTCATTTGCTAAGTGTGCAGACTATAACGTGTGACATGGAACTTTGTTCCAAAACAGCACAAACTTAACAAACCTTTACACCTGTATTCCACAAACACATAGACAGGGGAGTATTGTACACACAACAACAATCAAACTAACCAATAAAAACACTAAGTACAGTCATTTCTGAAGGAATGTTGTGTTTGTGGCTTTCATTATGTTTCAGTGTCTCAACAAATAATTTAATATGAACTAACTTGGGAAATATTAATATTAAGTTCAAATAAAACTGGGCCTAATTGCCATCAGCTGAGATACTGATACTGAGAGACACAAGCCCTAGGGCTTGTCTTATTAAATTGAACTGATATAAAGTTGCCACACAAGCTTCAACTATAGAAAAGCTACATACATTTTGTGATTAGTGAAGTGTTGTGTTCTCTCACTATGACAGATTATAGATTATACATTGGATTGAAGCTGGGAGGTACCAACACTAGAGGAAAACAACTATGTTATTGCATGTAATGACATAATGTAATTAATGTAAGTTAATGACAGAGTACACCGGGCAGTTACTCAATAAATACACTAACACAATGTGATGAATGACATCCTTTCTTCCTGTTTTTACAAAGCATAGTTTCCCTTTATTACTACATTAATACTTTAATGTGCAATGCTAGATGTGGTACAAAAACAATAAATTGTGACAACTTATAACACTCCCTACTGAATGGAGTCCCACAGATTATGACTGCCCATGCATTAAGAACAACATTGAGAGAGGCTCAGCGCTCACTACACACCATGACACCAGTCTCAGACCACTGCTACCGCATTGTAAATAACAAGCAATCATGTATCAAGGTCATATTTGTCTCTACAAACATGTGTTAAACTACTGATTTTGGTGGTATTTCTTAAATTATTATGTCATTGTTATTATGTTAGTTAATTGGAATCACATACAGGCATGTCCATCTATGTACCTACAAATGTACAATTAGGACTCTTATTGGATTGACAAAATTCAATTAGAGTGGTTACTATGAGGTTTAAGCTGGATAATAATGTGTTTAGACATTTTATATTAAATGTTGTCAGTAAAACCAGTTTAATGGCCATGTAGTAGCAATGTTTGAAATAACAATATAATGAAAATTGCAATAAAATTAGGGACTTAGGGGTTAACAAACAACGTGTAAAGGTCAAATAATTGGGATCGTCGGAACTTTTGTGACTGTGACAGACGGTGAATAGATAATTGACTTGTTTTTACATAACGAGAGATCGCAAATTGGTGGCGTAACAGGCCAGCCGATAGAACTGTCACACTGATTAGGTTAGTTTGAATGGCAGCCAGCAGCAGCCCCTGCTACCCCCGCCGGCTGCTGCCCATGCTTACCTTTACGGAGTCGAGCGGGTACATTATGCAATGCTCCATCACCCCCGCTATTGCACCGGCAGTCATGTGTGTGACGGAGTTTTGGGTCGGAAGGGTTTCATAGTCCTCAAAGTTCATAATACTCACTGAATACTGACACTCAGCACAAAAAAAAACACTGCAAGAGGAAAATTTACAGGGGGGCTACGATTTAGATTTACCGAATTAGAAGTATCATTTTCACTAACTATTTTTATCACAAGTCATCCGAAATTTAGAACAATCAAAATTGATTCCATATATGCGACTCTCAACCACGCGCGACTTTTGCGGTATCACAGAGTAATAAGAATTTTCATGTCATTCGATCTTATAACATCTGTGAGACAGTGATGTGTACATTCCTACAAAAACAAAAATCGACTACAATGAACAAATATAATCGGTTTCAGAATTTTGACGATATATTAACTTATCTATATATATAAAAGAAAGTCGTGTTAGTTACACCACTTATAACAGCTCAAGAACGGCAGAACAGATTTGGGTGAAAATTGGTAGGGAGGTAGCTTAGAGCCAGGAGACGGACATAAGATACTAAAAAAAATCAGAAAAAAAAAAAAAAAAAAAAAAAGAGAATCAGACTTGGAATAACAAAACGCAAATGACAGGGCTAGGAGTAGGCTCGGGGTAGGGCAGGAGTAGGGGTAGAGTAGGAGTAGGGGTAGGGTAGGAGTAGGGTAGGGGTACGGTAGGAGTAGGGTAGGGGTAGGGGTACAGTAGGAGTAGGGAAGGGTTAGGGTAGGAGTAGGGTAGGGGTACGGTAGGAGTAGGGAAGGGGTAGGGTAGGAGTAGGGTAGGGGTACGGTAGGAGTAGGGTAGGGGTAGGGGTACAGTAGGAGTAGGGAAGGGTTAGGGTAGGAGTAGGGTAGGGGTACGGTAGGAGTAGGGAAGGGGTAGGGTAGGAGTAGGGTAGGGGTACGGTAGGAGTAGGGTAGGGGTAGGGGTACAGTAGGAGTAGGTTAGGAGTAGGGTAGGAGTAGGGTAGGAGTAAGGGGTAGGGAAGGGGTAGGAGTAAGGTAGGAGAAGGGCAGGGGTAGGATTGGTAGGAGTAGGGTAGGGGGTATTAGTAGGACACCACGCGAACGAAGTCGCGCCGGGCAGCTAGTAATAAATATAATTAACTTGGTTATCTACTACGTATAAATATTTACTCGTTTTCGTAGAGAATAATAAAATTATAATATTCACTTAGCCACCAGCTCCACGGATGAGAGAACAGGGGTGACTGTGTTGTCGTCAGGGCTCGGAAACCGATTGAAATTCTTAACCGGTTACGGTCATTGACCCGAAACCGAAATCGATTTAGGTTAAAGGTTGCACTTTACCGGTTTATGCGGGAAACCGGTTTTTCGTGAATTTTGGTTTTGATAGTGAAAACAAAGTTTGAACCCCCCCGGCCCCCGCCACTCTCGTAACTTGTTGGAAGTGTTAAAAGAGTAGACGAAAAAAATTTACGAATTACGGAATTAACCGGTTAATTTGGGTGTCAAAACCGTTTGTGCTTAAGTAACCGGTAACCTTTATCATTTGGGTTACCATAAGAACAGTTCACTTAACCGGTTAATGAAGGAACGATATATTTACCGGTATTTAATCGAAATTAACAGCTCTTTTTAAACCGGTTCAGAGCCCTGGTTGTCGTCAATCGTACAATCAAATTCTCGAAGCGATTACCTATATTGCCGTGTGGAGATTGATTCATAAGCCTGCACAAAGTCGCCGGCTTCAGAACATTGCAAGTTGGACAGCTTTTATTATAATAATAGGTCTTTACCTATGTAATTGGAGATTCCTTAGAGTAATTAATTCTATGGGAGATTCTATAACCAGCATTTTCAGATTTAATTATCTGTGGATTGGCGCGCATTTCGAAAGTCAAATAAATTTTATTAGAAAGCCATGTTAATTTAATTTCAAATTCAGTCATTTGTTTTCAGATAGTTTTTTGTTTTTGTGAAATTGTGGTAGTTTTTGGCGCCATGGATAAACTGAAAATACGTACAATTTTCGAATAGGTATGAGTTCCTACGTGGAAATACCGCTGCGCAAACAACACAAAACATTTACGAAGTGTACGGGCCTAACACTGCTTGCATAAACACGGTCCATTATTGGTTCAATCGTTTAAAATCTGGAAATTTTGAGTTGAAGAACGAGCCTCGCGGTCGGCCGATAACCATTGTCGACAACGACGAATTGAAGGCGATAGTGGAAGCGGATCCAACTCAATCTACGGCTGAGTTTGCTGCAGGCCATGGAGATACCTACTGACGATACTGTCAAAAAACCATAGAAATGTAAAATTCATATATCTATGGTCAAAACAACATTGAAGCACTTGCGTCAAATCGGAAAGATAAAAAAGCTAGATAAGTGGGTGCCACACGAACTAAGCGACCAACAGCGAGACCTACGCGTCGAAACATGCATAGCACTACTAAATCGGCATAGAAATGAGGGAATTCTTAATCGAATTGTTACCTGCGATGAAAAGTGGGTCCTGTACGAGTACGACAACCGTAAGCGTTCGTCTCAGTGGGTGGACCCGGGTACAACTCCTAATCAGTGCGCTAAAAAAAAGATTACTCATAGGAAAATTATGGTGACTGGTGGACCAGTGCCGCCGGACTTGTGCAAACGCCAGCACATCAACCTACTACAATCTGTCAGATTTCTTTAAAGGATTTTCAACTTTATTGCTAAAGCATAAGGTTCAAGATTGATTGGGAAAATTTGACAGTTTGGGGTAGGTTGATGTGCTGGCGTCTGTACATCACAGCTTCTTACCGAATGGCACAACAGTGCCGGCAGATGTCTATTGCCAAGAATTGCAAACAATGATGCAGAAGCTCGCAATTCAACAACCAAGACTGATCAATCGCTCTTTCCCATTGCTTCTCCACGACAACGCGCGAGCTCACACTTCACGACAGACCATCGCAAAGCTACAGGAGTTACAGCTGGAAGCTCTCCGACACCCACCGTACTCACCGGATCTTGCCCCAACAGATTTCTCTACTTTTTTTCAAAATTTAGTAGTAAAAAATTCAACACCCGAGAGGCAGTACAAAACGCTTTCGCTGACTTCAACGCCTCCCGTCCGGCAGACTTCTACAGTAAAGGGATAAACAAACTGCCATCCAAATGGCAAAATTATATAGATAATTTGGGCCAGTACTTTGATTAGCTGAAATAAAAAAAATACCAAAATTTTTACATTTTAAAATTTTCATACAAATCTCCAATTTCATAGGTAATAAAGACCTAATATTTTTATAAGCCCGCAGCTAATCCGGGTTAAGACAGCACCTTTGGTGTGTAGACACCCTATCGAGTAAGTTTTTTTTTATCGAATGCAAAAAAGGTCATAAATTACTGAAGTAAAACGCTACAAGGTTATTTCGGCGCGTGGCCAAAATCAAGGTTATTCTCGTAATTTTAAAACGTTCAGTCTGATCTCAGTCTCAATCTGTCAAAAATACCTCTAATTTCCTTACATTTTGATATTGAGACTAGATTTGAACGTTTTAAATTACGAGAATATTGGCCTTCAGATCTAACGCCCCTTTTCATTTTCTTTGATTCTTTAACATACCTAAGCGTCCTACGCCTACGGGCAAAGGAAGGGGTCTGTTACTCATACTGTCTAATACCACGCTATGTCCCTAGAAAGAAACTACCTTTGGCCGGAGGGCTAGAACGCTGCAGCGCTCGCGCAGTCATCATCAGCCCCACCAGGTATGTAGAGTTGACCTCGTAATTGCTTTTTCGCTTTTCACAAATAGAACATAAACTCTCAATAAATTGAAACTATATACTTGTCACATTGGTCTTAAAGCAAAAATAGCAATGAATGAACTGGTAAAGCAATTACGACGTCGACTACACTCGTTGACTCAAAGAACGCACAGGAAGAGGATAGGGTAAGGTATAAAATAACCACAAAATTAATCGGAAATGCAAGTTTATTACTTTAAAAGCATATAGTCTTCACGTTAAAAATCACTGTTAAATTCCTCTCATACATCTCTCAAATTCCGTATGAATATAATGTACGAAGTGATAGTCGTGTCATCGTGTGCGACCAAGTATAACTCGCGTGAAGACGGCGCGTCCCGACTGCGCCGCGCCGGCCGCCACGCCGGGCACGCGCGTCTCGCACGACTCGCGTGCTACAAGTGTCACAGGCGCGACATGCGCGTTATAAGTGTCGCACGCGCGCCACACGCATGCTACAAGTATGACACACGCGCCACACGCGTGACACGCGTGCTACAAGTGTCACAGGCGCGACATGCGCGTTATAAGTGTCGCACGCGCGCCACACGCATGCTACAAGTATGACACACGCGCCACACGCGTGACACGCGTGCTACAAGTGTCACACGCGCGACATGCGCGTTATAAGTGTCGCACGCGCGCCACACGCATGCTACAAGTATGACACACGCGCCACACGCGTGACACGCGTGCTACAAGTGTCACACGCGCGACACGCGCGTTATAAGTGTCGCACGCGCGCCACACGCATGCTACAAGTATGACATGCGCGCCACACGCGTGACACGCGTGCTACAAGTGTCACAAGTATGACACACGCGCCACACGCGTGCTACAAGTGTCACACGCGCGACACGCGCGTAGTGTCGCACGCGTGCCACACGCGTGCTACAAGTATGACACACGCGCCACACGCGTGCTACAATGTGTCACGAGCGCCACACGCGTACTACAAGTATGACACGCGCGCCACACGCGTGCCACACGTGCTACACGCCCGCCACACGTCCTACTAGTGTGCCACGCACACCAGGCGGCCGGCGCCGCACTCTATTGTATAAAAAGCGGAACATATTCTCTCGAACCAGTTTGGGAGCGCACACCGGTAAACATACATATAGCATTATTACAAAATAAACTCTATATATACATCTAGATACAATTCAATATAAATAATTTAACTCGTTCTCTCATTCGCATACATAACATTGAAAGCTGACATTACTTATCATTTATTCGATAGTAGTAGCTTCGTGAAGATATAATATTTCAAATGGTAATCGATGAAAGCGTCCGCCTGGGACATGGTTTGCTGCCTAGATATTAGCTCAGTGATGGACACTTACATACCTATGGATGTAATAAATACATAAAATAAGAGACTTGGTAAAATGATTAAGTTCAGGACCGACTAAGTTAATATTCGCACGCACATTATTAACATTCATGTAAAACGTTTGCAATTGACAATAATAAAGAGCTGCCACGTCACGTCAGGGACACTCGCACCTATGTACTTACATACGATGTTGGCATTACTTCCATACTCGTAATGACAACATGAAACAGTAAGGCCCTTTACACAATATGCCGTGGCTGCGCCGCCGCCGCGGTGCCGCTGCAGCTGCGGCAGAATGTAAGAGGGCCTTACATGTACCGTCACTTGATACCTATTAACATAAGGCTCATATGTTCTACAAACGATTACATATTAATTAGTATTTAGTTTCAATAATCTGAGCACTATTTAATTTAAACTTGATTGAGTAGATTTTTCTAATAATTGCTCACGGTTGAATCAACCCGCATTGATAGCACAAATTACGAAAATAAAAATAATGATCGCTTTTATAGTAGGATTGAGATACGATATTCGTGAAGATAATGATAATGTTCGTAATAAAGCTACACAGTGATACAGTGTTAGCTGATTGTAATAATATATACCACGCGCTCATTACAGCGGCACGTCACTACATGTTCAAGTGAACGTTGTGATGCAGGACTGCGGCGGTCGGCGGCGACTGCGCGCGGCAGTGCACTCGTCTCGTAATGGTAACACATTAGGCATATCAATTGTATGTAAGCTATCTACTCTTACGCATACCTTATCATATACATGTTATCTGGTAAGCCATCGAATGCCGAATGAAAAACAAGAATACAATACTTTGAATATAATTTCGTCTATATTGCAACCAAAAATAATATCTGCCTAGAATAAAATTAAAAACAACGACTTAATTCTAAGAGAGCGGCGTCGCGGTGACGTCACGCGCGCGCCGCCCCGCACACACACACACGCACACGCACGCATACACACACACGGCAACAGGCCGTGACGTCACGCGAGCATGCGCACGCCGCTCCTGCGACGACCAGCATCGTGTAGCTGCTCTCATCAGACTCGGCGTGCGTCTGATCGCGCGTCGTTAGCGCTGCACATATTATGACATTTTATTTGTGTTCTGATTTCTAATCTAACATTACAACGATAGAATCACGTTCCGTTCCCGGCACTCACCTCGGTGAAATAAAATAATCGTCCACTACCCACAAAAGCTACACTTATAGCTACCGATACATAGCGATATAGTCATCTATGTCCCAACTTAAAGTCTAAATCAAAATATTTATCTTACATATCGTAATATATTTGGTTCTCACTAAAGTAAAATGAATTCCACGCGCCCACACAAAATCACAATATATATAATAACATATAGGTATCCGTATATATCTCATTTATAAACAAGGCATCGTCGGGCGAGCGAGAGCTCCATGAGCTCCCGCCGCACGCGCTCGCTACGCTACGTAAATATATTATTATGTGAACGCTATAATATCATCGCTAGCCGTACAGTAACATCGATATCGTAGTGATCGTGAGGAGAGCCCCAACACAGACGTCGTATAAATAATAACAACAAATACTCGCGCGGCACACGCGACTGGCCCGCCTGCTGCACGCGCGGCTATGTAGTGAGCGACTCATCGACGGTTCTTTCGTTGGCAAAATTGTAATGTCAAATGAACTTGGAGCATTTAATAATAACTACGGCGCGTGCAGCAGCGGGCTCGCGCGTCGAGTGCACCTAGAACAGGCGCGCGCGTCGAGTGCGTCTAGAACAGGCGCGCGCGTCGAGTGCGTCTAGAACAGGTGCGCGCGTCGAGTGCGCCTAGAACAGGCGCGCGCGTCGAGTGCGTCTAGAACAGGCGCGCGCGTCGAGTGCGTCTAGAACAGGTGCGCGCGTCGAGTGCGCCTAGAACAGGCGCGCGCGTCGAGTGCGTCTAGAACAGGCGCGCGCGTCGAGTGCGTCTAGAACAGACGCGCGCGGCGCTTGAGCTCGTTCCGGCGCCACTGCGGCAGGCGGTAGAAGTCCTGGCGCCCGATCTGCAGGATCGCCTCGAACTCCGCGTCCGACAGGTGCCGCTGGGAATAAACACACGTCTTATTATGACACCTAACTCAAACTCGATAAATCGCTTACTTAAAAAAAAAACAATTATTTTTAAACGTTAAAAAAAACAATTCTCGGTTTTAATGTATATCCGATATGTCAGTGAATGATGGCAAAGTATTCTGTTTGTGTTTTGTTTTCACTTCTGTCGGCACTCCCGGAGTGCCACTGTTTTTATGCTCAAAGACGCTACTATAT
The DNA here is from genome assembly GCA_914767645.1 of Hydraecia micacea. Classification (NCBI taxonomy): domain Eukaryota; kingdom Metazoa; phylum Arthropoda; class Insecta; order Lepidoptera; family Noctuidae; genus Hydraecia; species Hydraecia micacea. The sequence continues at coordinate 14,862,612 of OU611798.1, read as the reverse complement.
AGCAAGGAAAACATGTATCAGTTTAGACAATGCATAGGCAATTTGAGCTTTTCAGACGTTTTTCAATCAAATAAGCCTAATGAAAAGTTTAATGCGTTTTTTGACTTATTCAAACTAGTTTTACGACCTATGTTTCCCAAAAGTAAGATGCAAAATATCAACAACTCATAAACCAAAGTGGATCACACCGGGAATTAAAGTCTGCAGCAAAAAGAGACGAAGAAGAAGAGAGTCTCTTCTATGGCAATATAGACTAAATCCTAACAAAGACACAAAAAATGCTTTATCAACATTCAGCACCAGGCACCGTCGCGTTATCAAACAGACACAAAAAGCACAAAACAGCTGCTACATAGAAACCAGTAACAATAAATCAAAAGCTACATGGAAAATTATAAACAATTTGAAGAGTAACGTGCCGAAAACACATATTAATGCTATTGAGGTAAACAACAAATGTATCACGAACCCTCAAAGTATTGCCCAAAATTTTAATGATTATTTCATAGACCTAGTTCAATCCAATGGAAATTGTCTAACTTATAGTAATACAAATGTTTTAAAATCCCATAAATCTATGTTCATGGAACCAATAGTCCGAAAAGAAATTATAACTATAATAAATAACCTCAAAAACACAAACAGTACAGGGTATGATGACATCAAGACCAGCGTGGTCAAATCAGTAGGACCTACAATAGCACCAGTGCTATAATAAATGCTTGTATACACAATGGGGTTTTTCCAGAAGCTGTAAAAGTCTCGATTATCAAGCCATTACACAAAAAAGATGACAAACAAAAATGTGCAATTATAGACCTGTAGCGTTAATTCCTATATTTTCCAAAATTTTTGAGAAAGTAATTTATAATAGACTTAACAATTATTTTGAAAAAAAAAAACAAATCTTTATGTAAGGAACAAATGGGATTCAGGCAAAACAAAACTATTAATATGGCAGTGTACAACTTCCTTAAAAAGATACACCACAATATAGACAACAGAAAACCGGCTGTAGCAATGTACATGGACATGACCCGCGCTTTTGACTACGTTGACCATAAAATACTATTAAAAAAGCTCTATAGCTACGGTATTAGAGGTAATTTGCTTGACCTCATACAATCGTATCTAGAAGGTAGAGAACAGATTACTCAGATCAGCCAAGTAAACATTAAGACACAAACTGAAACAATATACTCCTCAAGTACGAGAACAGTTACGTATGGTGTGCCACAAGGGTCTGTCCTAGGTCCATTATTTTTTACCTGTTACATAAACGATTACCCCAAGGACCAGTCATCAGTTGTGCTTATTTGCAGACGATAGCACTATTCTTTTCGACCACGGTAATTTTAAAGAAATTGAATTAGATATAAACACAAACCTGGTGTCAATTATAGAATGGTTAAATGCTAACAACCTTAAAATTAATTTAACAAAAACCAAAATAATGGACTTTGAACTTCGACAAAAAAACAAACACAATACCAAATTAGGTACAAAGGAGACGCAGTACTAGAAACAAACACTACAAAGTTTTTAGGATTGCACATTGACTATGATATGTTATGGAAAACTCAAATTGATAGTGTTTGTTTGAAACTTTACCGATTCTCTTATGCCCTATATATGCTAGGTAAAATAGCAAACAAAACAGCCCTCTTAACGGCATATGTTATGTAGCCTCCACATTGAGGTATGGACTAATATTCTGGGGTAATGCTTCAAATATAAGGTGCTATAAAAATATCTGCCACGGCTTCAATGGGAGACAGTATTTTGTACATAGATTACAGTAGTGAAGAAATTTTGTGCCCTAGAATAGTTAAATCAATTTAAGAATATAAAGTAGTTAAATTAACATTTACCCTATTCTGCATAACGTGGTTCACAAACTGCGCGCGATGTGTCGCTTCGTCACATTTTACGAAATTGAATGACGGTGCGGCAACAGCTAATTACTATGGGACGGTTTCATGCAACTAAATCAATTCAAATTTATATGCACACATTTTTGTATGAAAAAATTTATGACATAAGAACAATAATGTATCTTTACTATTGTAATCTATATACAGAATACTGTTTCCCATTGAAGCCGCGGCAGATATTTTTATAGCACCTTATATATCCTCCGTGCTTTTGGCACAAAAAAGATGCATCCGAGTCTGTAAATTAAGAACAACAGATACATGTAAGCCACACTTTAGGGATTTAAATATTCTTACAGTAACTTCACTGTATATCTATGAGGTTCTGATGTTTGTAAAAACCAATATACACTCGTTTAGTCATGTAGAAAGTCAACGTCGCTCAGATAACTTGAAAACAATAATCACCAGAACTGCTTTTGCTTGCAAAAGTGTCTATGCAATGGCACCAAAATTGTACAACAATCTACCTTGTCATATTAGAAATTGTAAGAACAAGAATAAGAAATTTTATTTGCGCAAACATGATGTGTACACATACAAAATTAAAATAATAGATGCATGCAAGGTCGTAAATAAGATTAGCTCACGACATGTTTGCCATTTCTCATGGCGTGCAAATATCTTGGAAAAAATAAAATAAAAATAGTATTAATACATTGATTTTAAAATATTACAATTATACATTAATTAATGTCAGTTAAACAAATATATTCAATCATTTACATTATCCAATTATTCATTTTATATTTGACTAGTCCAATAATACAAATTACATATAATAAAATTATATTATGAAGATTTACAATAGGAATTCAATTAAATAACATTTATTATGGCATATTTAAGTTATATATTTTAAGAATAATAAAGAATTCAATAGCGAGCTCTTTAAGCTACTAAATGACAAGGTATATTATTCAGTCAAGGAGTATATGGATGACAAATTTTGAAGTTTTTATTTTTTTTATAATGTACCTATATACAATATCTGTGTTGTTGATATCTATTGACATTATGTTTTTTTTTTTTTTCTGTTTCGTGACATTCTCCTATGACAATTTTTACAACTTGACATGCCTAATAATATGTTTTATTTTTTGACATGGTTAATTCCTTTATAATTACTGCATGAATTCTTCTGTTTTAATTTTTTTTTAATAAGTTTACAATAACTTTAACTCGGATTTTGTATGCCTATCGGCGGAACATGGTTTGTGCACTTGACATTTATATTGAAAAACACTTGTAATCACCTATGTTCACAAAATAAATAAATGAAATGAAAGAATTTTTGAAATCGGTTCTGCACTTTTTAAGTTTATTCGTTACATACAAAAATACAAATCTTTCCTCTTTATAATATTAGTGTAGATAAATAAAAAGAAAAGTCCTGACTGACTGACTCATCAATGCCCAGCCCAAGCCCTTGGACCTAGAAAGCTGAAATTTTGCACAGAGGTTCCCTTTGTAATGTAGATAAGGAATAAGGAACGATTTTTCGAAATTGAACCCCTAAGGGAGTTAAATAAGGGATGAAAGTTTGTATGGAAAATCTTATTCATTGAAGTTTGTCATTTTTTGTTTTGGAAAATCTAACCCTAACGGGGTGAAATGGGGTAGTTAATTCTACAGGGGAGAATTTTACTGCGTGGCTTGATTAACTCGAAAATTGGTATATAAATAAGTTTTCGAGTCGAGTAATGAACACATACCAAACGATTTTTCAAAATTCTACACCTTATTTAAGTACCCCTTTTTTTTTTTTTTTTTGTGGATGGGAAATCATCTAATGACTCCTCCCGCTCTGGGTGGAGCGGAAGGGAGTGTCAGACTCTTACTGACTAAAACCCACCCGTGTTCCTTCCTTAGCTCTTTATGTTCCGGGGCAGCGGTAACCCTTTCGGACGATCCCGCTACCCCGGCAGGATTTAAGTACCCCTTAGTTAAGCATTTATTTATCTAAATAAATGATAAAGATCATAAACATACATTTTCGAAATTTTTAGAGGAAAGTACGAAATACACCCGGACGACGTCGCGGGCAAAGTGCTATTAATATATAAAATTCGAAGTCCTGACTGACTGATATATCAACGCACAGCCTAAACCGCTGGTCCTAGGGACATGAAAATTGGAGGGTGTGTTCTTTGTGAAGAGTAAAGGGTTTTTCGAAATTCCACCCCTAAGAGGGTGAATGGTTCCCCCATTCACCCTCTTAGGGTGAAATTTCACGCGGACGAAGTCGCGGGCAAAAGCTAGTAATTAATAAAAAACTAACTAATATAATATCGATTTATAGCATGGATGTAGATAATGGTTTTGTATCTACACCCATGCTATAAATCCTCTATAAAAGTTTCTGAAACAGTTAGCTTATTGCCAACATTAAAACAACCAGTGTCATAGTAACCATAATATCATACAAACGAGTGTTATAATGTTGTACTAAATTTCATTATGCAACTCGTTTTCAAAAAAAGATCATTGTCATGCACGCGCGTTTCACTACCACAGCGCCGTAATTAAAAAAAGAACTTAAAGGTTATTCGAATTCACGTCGTATCCCGCCGGCCGCCATTTTTGTTCGATATTAGTATTGCAAAAATCTGTTTCAGAACCCTTTTTTAGAGGATTCATATCATGGGTGTAGATAAAGTCCTGTATGCAACTGTACATAATTAGGTATTAAAACAGTTGCATAAATAACTATTATACGATCAAATGAGCATTACGAGTCGTGCTGGTCAGGTGCGCTAATGGATTTTCCAAATAAAAAAGAAAAACATAATTTTTACCTCGAGGTTGAGGCGGTCGACGTCGGGCGGCAGGCGGTAGTTGGTGATGAGCAGCAGGTGGTAGGGGTAGAGCTTGGCGGGCTCGTGCAGCAGGTGCGACGTGGCCATGTTGGGCAGCGAGCGCCGCACGCCCGTGCCCACGCCCACGCCCACGCCGCCCGAGCCGTGGCGCCCGCCCACGCCCACGCCCAGCGCGCCGCACGCCGCGCTGCTGCCGCGGATCACTACGCCTCCGTCCGTGGTCTGGCCACATGAGCGTGTTTAACATTTTAGTGACAGGGTATTCACATCTGTCTCATTTAAGCAATTCTGGGTGATCGCCGCAGGATAAAACAAGTTAATTGAACTTTTGGTTCAAGCTAAGTAAAAAGGTTGTCGACTCACCACAGCACTTCGATCCACATCAGTTATGGAGCCGGCAGATACTGAAATTATAACATTATAGTTGTTATGATACGGTTGTTGCCAGGCGACCATACGATACGTACGCGTAGGCAATGAATATGTGTTGTTAACAAACGGCCTAAGTTATTTGAAGCTAAGCGCTCATGCGGGCCACGAGTATGATGAAGACGAGCAACATTACACGAGTAGTTCGACAGAGAGGAATACAATGTGCTTGCGTGGAGCTGATGACTGAGCCCTGGTGGTCTACAGGTGTGCGAAGGATGATGGCGACACCGAGCTGCGATGCGACGACGCTCAACGAACGCGGCCGCACAGTGCTACATGAAGATGTACTGAACTTATGTGCTGAGGAAGACAACATGTTGCGGAAGTCGACACATGAAGTTGTACTACTCTACTCGGTATAGTCGACGCGGTGCTTCACTATTGTTACAATGCACAACATTATCTGCGCTTGTATTGCGAAGAAGCAGTAAGTAAAGAGAGACAATAAACGTAATATGTATTTGCTTTAAACATGTTTGAAGGGGGAATTTCTACTGTTGCCGCACGAAACCGTTACCTATTTGTAAGTTCTAGTACTGTCTCTGCCTTGTTTTATTATGATCTCGGCCATTATGAATGTGTTTCATCTCATTTTTCACAACTAATCGACAGGAATTTGATTTCTCTGAATTGTCATCGTTTTGAGAGTCGCAATTTAATAAATACTGCCAAACACCTTATTCTATGTAACTTCAAGTGTCGCTTCAGATATATACAGAATAAAATACGTATAGATGAATGATGAAGCACAAATAAACATGAATAATATTAATATAAGGTGTGATGTGGCTAGGCTGTGTGAGGCATGAGTCGTGAGGCGCAAGCGGGCGGCGCTACTTACTGCACAGCTCCGTCCGCACTGCGCGCAAAACACACAACCACGCACGTCAGTACATCATACAGTAGCCGAGCGCACGCCGGTGAGTGGCCGAGTGGCGGCGCGAGCTCACGGCCGGCCAATCATTACATACAGAGAGTTGTCCGTAACAGCGGTTTCGCACTATATCCGATCCGAATCCGAATTGGGAATGTTCTAAATTCGGACGGATAAAGTTCGGATCTGGTGCGCAACCCCTCATACAAATAGTACTACGGTCACTTCGGACCGGCATTTCTCGGATTCGGATCGGATGTAGTGCGAAACCGCTCTAACAATCTGCAGCCCTACGGTGGGTTGTAATTACATCTCAGACCAACGGGATCAGGGCGACAGTTCTGTTCGACACAGTCGTCTCTTAGAATGTGTAAAATGTATGTTCGCAATCTCCGTTTTTAGAAGGGGAACTGAAAGGCATGTTGTGACAAAGAACTCTCCACTGCTATGGACACGGTTAACATAGTACATAGATACATAATAAGAATGAAGTTACTTATATAACAGGTATAGTAGTGACAGTCAACTTAACTGATATTAGTCTAACGTGGTGAAGGTGTGAAGTATTCACATCGTCGTGACTATTAGGCCGTTTACACATTCTGTCACAGCTGCAGCGGCACCGCCGCGGTCACCCTTGGATTTGTACGAAACCCCACACACGGCGCCGCGGCGGCGCTGCATCAGTCACCCTTGGATTTGTATGAACCCCCACAACTTGACAATCAATACAGCGGCACCGCGGCGGCGCCGCCGGAGCCACGGCATAATGTGTAAAGGGCCTTAGTCCCTTATACTGAGAGTGACGCAGTACCTATATCTCATTGACTGCGGGCGACGCGCCAGGCGTGGCGCACGTGTCGCGCGACTGGCGCCGAGCGCGTCGCCCGCGAGCCCGCCACGACAGGTCCCACCGCTCGTGTGTGACACTGACGATACAGTCAGTCGGGGATACTTACTATCAGACTTGCCGCTGCTGAAGTCGGTGCTATGCGTCTTGTCTCCCATCCCGCTGAATGTGAAGTCGCCCTACAATACATACATACATACGCACCGGTCAGTCAATGTTAATGCCACAAACAGTTGTGCAACACACCACTAGAAACGATACACAACACTCATACATAAGAAGTGGAGCCCCACAGATCTTCTCTTCACTACAAACTGACAGCCTTGCACTACAATATGCAGACGTAGTGGTGAGGGCGTGCGCGTGCGCGAGGCGCCACAGACACTCGCTCATGATACGTAGTGGTCAGGGCGTGCGCGTGCGCGACGTGCCACAGACACTCGCTCATGATGCGTAGTGGTCAGGGCGTGCGCGTGCGCGACGTGCCACAGACACTCGCTCATGATGCGTAGTGGTCAGGGCGTGCGCGTGCGCGACGTGCCACAGACACTCGCTCATGATGCGTAGTGGTGAGGGCGTGCGCGTGCGCGACGTGCCACAGACACTCGCTCATGATGCGTAGTGGTGAGGGCGTGCGCGTGCGCGACGTGCCACAGACACTCGCTCATGATGCGTAGTGGTGAGGGCGTGCGCGTGCGCGACGTGCCACAGACACTCGCTCATGATGCGTAGTGGTCAGGGCGTGCGCGTGCGCGACGTGCCACAGACACTCGCTCATGATGCGTAGTGGTCAGGGCGTGCGCGTGCGCGACGTGCCACAGACACTCGCTCATGATGCGTAGTGGTGAGGGCGTGCGCGTGCGCGACGTGCCACAGACACTCGCTCATGATGCGTAGTGGTGAGGGCGTGCGCGTGCGCGACGTGCCACAGACACTCGCTCATGCTGCGTAGTGGTCAGGGCGTGCGCGTGCGCGACGTGCCACAGACACTCGCTCATGATGCGTAGTGGTCAGGGCGTGCGCGTGCGCGACGTGCCACAGACACTCGCTCATGATGCGTAGTGGTCAGGGCGTGCGCGTGCGCGACGTGCCACAGACACTCGCTCATGATGCGTAGTGGTGAGGGCGTGCGCGTGCGCGACGTGCCACAGACACTCGCTCATGATGCGTAGTGGTGAGGGCGTGCGCGTGCGCGACGTGCCACAGACACTCGCTCATGATGCGTAGTGGTGAGGGCGTGCGCGTGCGCGACGTGCCACAGACACTCGCTCATGATGCGTAGTGGTCAGGGCGTGCGCGTGCGCGACGTGCCACAGACACTCGCTCATGATGCGTAGTGGTGAGGGCGTGCGCGTGCGCGACGTGCCACAGACACTCGCTCATGATGCGTAGTGGTGAGGGCGTGCGCGTGCGCGACGTGCCACAGACACTCGCTCATGCTGCGTAGTGGTCAGGGCGTGCGCGTGCGCGACGTGCCACAGACACTCGCTCATGATGCGTAGTGGTCATGGCGTGCGCGTGCGCGACGTGCCACAGACACTCGCTCATGATGCGTAGTGGTCAGGGCGTGCGCGTGCGCGACGTGCCACAGACACTCGCTCATGATGCGTAGTGGTCAGGGCGTGCGCGTGCGCGACGTGCCACAGACACTCGCTCATGATGCGTAGTGGTCAGGGCGTGCGCGTGCGCGACGTGCCACAGACACTCGCTCATGATACGAAGCAACTACGGCTATTGCAAGCCAAGTGGAGTGTCATACAGTATACAGGGCTTTCGTTGGCGACATTTCACAAATGTGACGAGTACGATATCTAATCATGATAAACCACGAAAAGTGTGATAATTTTTAGAAATTATAGAGGATCTGCAGACGTTGTTGGCTTTTAAATTGACGGATAACTTGAAATTACGAGTTAAGATTGTTTTCTTTTATCATTATGAGATATCGACACCCATCACGTCTGTGAAGTTTCGCCAACTAATCCAATTTAACTGTGGTTTATGTTTCAGGTAAGGAGAAGACCCCGAGGGTTGCTCACTCGACCAGTGAACAAGGGAATGTAAGATGTGTAAATGTAGGAAATGCAAACCATATTCGTAAGCTGTAGTCTCATTATATCAACACAAACCAATAACCAACTACGTTCATTTATGAGGACAAAATAAATAACAACTAATTATTATGATAAGAATAGTATACATTTTAATTGAATTAAACAAACCCTTTCCAAGGTGACAAGACACTAAATTATTATTTAAGCTGGAGTAGTAACATGTTTAGAATTAACTGATATTTGCGAACAGTTAATCGACATAGATACTTTCACTTTCAGATAATAAAGACAAAGCATTTAAAAAACGGACTTAATATTCCTTGAGAGTTTAGATTATTATTAAATGAGTGTCTTTATCGTATACATATAAGGTGCTATAAAAATATCTGCCACGGCTTCAATGGGAGACAGTATTTTGTTTATACAGCGTGTTACGGAAAGGGTATATACATACCAAGGGCACGGCTTCTTTGGATGATATCAAACGTTATTGGAAGGGTTTCAACTCAAAATAAAATACTCTAAGAATTGATACCAAATTTTCGGTTTCGAAGTTTCTTAAATTGGAATCATAACAAACGTGTCACCGCACTACGTAGGTCAATAACTTTCCACGTTACTTGCCAATATCACGATAAATCTCTTCCGTAATTCTGCGCGCCTAGTACTGTAGTAGCCTACACCGTTCAGGGGCAAAATGTCCAATTCTCAAAATGTCCAACGGTGTCAAAATGTCCAAATACCCAAAATGTCCAATTGTCAAAATGTCCAAGTCTCAAAATGTCCAATGGTCAAAATGTCCAACTCCCAAAATGTCCAATCTTTGAGAATGTAGCAAATTTGTTCAATAACTCATCAAAACGTTTTTTTAATACTTATGACAAATAATAAATATAAAATACTGAAAAAATCAAAATATGTTTTATTCATAAATAACAAATTAAGACCAGAGAAGACCACAACATACCCGAAATCACTATTTTTGTCATAATGTAATATATAAAAATACAGTAATCAACATCATAATTTTTTAAGATTATAAATTGAATCAAACGTTAAACATAGTTTTATATAACTAAGGTAAGACATAAAAAATACTTTATGTCCTACCTTGCTTAGTCAAGCAAGTAATAATCAACATAATTTTTATTTATAATCAACAAGCATTTTTTTATAATATGTTAATAATCAACATAATTATTTTCATGATTTATGTGATATATACCACATTACGTTTTACTTTTTAAACAAAGTCTCAAAAAAAATTTTTCGTTTCAAAAATTGTTGTAATGTGAGATCTCTGTTTCGTAATTTTATTAAATATTTTTGTATTTCCGATCAAACTGGATGTCTCTAGGTCTTCTTTTAATTCTCATTTTCTTAAACAGCGAATCCTCTAAACGACAGTCCCAATATTTTCTTTCATTTCTCAATTTAAATAAAAAGAAGTACAAATTAGGATTCTTCTGTATACGGCTATTTAATCGTCTGTGCCATCCTTCTAATGCGTTAGTAGTTCTATGACGCTGTCCAGCACAGCTCAATAAAGCTGGCGACTTCTTTGGGTACCATGTGGATTCAAAGTACCTACGAAACTTACCCATTTCGCGCGAGTTTGGGCTAGTCTCTAAAATACGATGTGATGCGATGTGTTTTTTACCCAACTACGGCGAAGCAAAAAGGAGGGTTATGATTTTGACCGGTATGTATGTATGTTCATCTATTCCTTCATAACTTCTAAACTGTATTATCATATTTTGACAAGTAAGGTATCGTTGTGAGCGTCATGATCGTTCGCTGGTTATAGGCTATGCGAACTCACATTAAATTGCATATGGTGCCCTCTAGAGGGCATAAAGTCATGAACTAAAGTATTAAAAAAACAAATTTGCTACATTCTCAAAGATTGGACATTTTGGGAGTTGGACATTTTGACCATTGGACATTTTGAGAATTGGACATTTTGAGAATTGGACATTTTGGGTATTTGGACATTTTGACACCGTTGGACATTTTGAGAATTGGACATTTTGCCCCTGAACGGCCTACACGGCGGCGGTGTTCTTTTGTCGGCGCGAACTGACGAAATAAAAGATGCCGCCGCTGCGCCGCGACGCGCCGCCAAAGCGATTACGCGCGCGCGCAACAAACCATACCTACTTTACCGTGATGTAAAAATTAATGCGTAATTATTGATTTACAGTTTACTCGTTAATATCAAGCCAGAAATTGCACGTAAACACTGAGATAACACAACTTAAGTAAAAAAATCGAAACAAAGTTTAGGTAGGTTAACTAGTTTCATCCCTTATTATTACTTATCCGAGTAAACACTAAAATCTTAAATCTTTGACTTACATTTTAAAGATGGGGTTCGATGTGGTGACCTTGGTATTGTATGCACAAGGCCGCTCGCTTGTTCATGGATACCTGAACATTGCGTAGCCTGTCTGGTGTTATTGTCCTGAAAGCGGCCTCAATCCGCACTTTCATTAGGTCCATTGTATTACACTGCACTGCATACACTACATTTTACTGTACCCCCACAAAAAGAAGTCTAACGGGGTTAGGTCTGGGGATCGCGGAGGCCAAGCCACGCTTCTACTACCACGCCCAACTCACTGGGGAAAGTGCCCATCTAAATAATGGCGCACATCTCGAGCGACCCTCTGAAGCTGGTGCGTGGAATGACCCAGTTTGGTACAGACGATGTACCATCCGACGAAGGCAGCTGTCGACGCTCAGCATCTGGTCTACCCTCGATAAAACGGCAACGGTACAGTTCTCGGGCAGCTCGCAAATTACCATCTTCTGCTCCGACACACATTATCATTTCGTAATATTCGCTATTACTTAACGACACTTTGCAAACACAACAAAAAAAAGTCATTTAAAACACGAGTGCACTAGACGCGGAACAGGACGTCGACTGACGAGCAAAGCAATAACAATAATGCTAAATAAATAAAGCTCCTATTCCCTGCTATTCCTGGTACCTAAATATTATTTCGTTATAGGGTAGCTGTCCTATTAGTGTCCACTACTATTAAAAAATATTGTTCAAGAATTCAAGATTATTTTACATCCTAATAATAATTTCAACTAAACTCCGTACACACCAGATCAAACTAATTACGCAATTCAAATTCAAAATTGAAAAATATTCTTTTTTTTTTGGTGGGAAAATCATCAATGACTGCTCACGCCCTGGATGGGGCGGAAGGAAGTGTTAGACTCTAAACTAAAAACCACCCTGTTCCTTCAGTTGCCCTTGCATTCCGGGGCCGCATTATCTCGTTAGAACTCTGAATTAGAAGTAACAGTTGTATTTACCAGGAGTAATCGAAACTACACGGACTGCAATTGGTTCACGTACCCTAAGACCCTAACCCATTAGGTTTACACACACATCAAACATCAATGGGTGTCAATGTGTGTGTAATAACGTAATCAGGGTTCTGTGAGCAAAGGATTTGCAATTCGGCATTAACAATTCCTGTTACTCATGCGGTCCTAGTACTTTTTATTAATTTCTTTCCACAGTCAGATGCAGTTTTGCGACATTTTTTGTTGACTTCATTTTGAATTAAATAAAGACTAAACGTGCTCAAACCTCAAACCAATAAAACCCATGTACCACTCAAACAGCACCGACAGACCGTGAACTTCCTATAATTCTTTCGGTTAGTCCTACAGACAAAAATTATGCGTGCGTGCTATTATTTTGTAATAAAAAAACTATTAACTTATTGTTAATAGTTTTGGTCATAATTATTAAAAAAAAAACCATATTTAAAAAAAATATGAACGGAACCCAATGTGATTTTATTTGTACTAGGAGAAGAATAAGTTGCGAAGAGGTGAATTGAAATGATGTTTCGGGTTCAGTTGAACATAAAAATTGTTACTAAATCCTTTTTCTATTCTAAGTTTTAATGGCATAAAATAATGTTTATTTAAGCAATTAATTCCTGGTAGGATGCACGTAAGGATTCGATTTTTATTATCAATTAAATGGTACGAGCTGACGATTTTTCGAAACAATAACCAAATCGATTCAATAATAAGGTAAATCGAATCTCCTGGATCGTATGTGTAAAAATTATTATGATAAGGGCTCATAATACTTCAAGTTCATATTAGCCCAAAGTATTGTTCTGACAATCATAAAAAGCGAATAGCTAGGTTTATTTATTTCAAACAAGATCAATTACATAATATGCCGACACTTTTTAACTTGTCCGCTGTTTACGTTAACACTAACACTAAGCAAAGATTGAAACATTTGACGGTTTGATAGAAGTTCTTATTTCGAATGACATAGCTGTATTAATCGCTCGGCGTCGATCGTATTCTGTAATTAGTTTAGTTAGCATTGTGATTTTAACTGAGTACATCTGTAGCTGTACTATCTGTATGAAAGTCATTGAATTACGCCGGAAAGATTATCAATTATTATTTAATAAAAGTTGTTGTTGTTGTTACCTGACTGGCAACTGGTAAATAATTATGTCTCAAAATAAATGTGTTAAATGTTGTTTACATTTTTTATTACGATTTTTAATGAATTTTTAGAAGATCGATTAATTGCTAGTTCCCAAACATAATCAAAGTTTAGGAAAAGTCAGTAATAATATTTTTTAAACAAAAAATAAACATGCGGAACCTTTTATTCAGAAATACCAGGAGTAAGAGGTTGATTTTTACTTACAAATAGTTCGCTGACACCGATCAGCTGACTTAGTGCTAGTGATGTGTTTATTTCAATTTGAAAAGTTTGGTTTCTGGTATCAATGTATTAAAAAATCTCATGACTTCCGAACATTTAGAGATAGGATTCAAAAACCCTTCCAATAACGTTTGATATCACCCAAAGAAGCCGTGCCCTTGGTATGTATATACCCTTTCCGTAACACGCTGTAGATTACGGTAGTGAAAAAATTTTATACCCCGGAATAGTTTAAATCAATTTGAGAAAATAAAGTAATTACATAAATATTTACTCTATTCTGCATAACGTGGTTCACAAACTGCGCGCGATGTGTCGCTTCGTCACATTTTGCGAAATGAAATGACGGTGCGGCAACAGCTAATTACTATGGAACGGTTTCATGCAACTAAATCAATTAAAATTTATACGCACATTTATTTGTATGAAAAAATGTATGACATAAGATCAATAATGTATCTTTACTATTGTAATCTATATACAGAATACTGTCTCCCATTGCAGCCGTGGCAGATATTTTTATAGCACCTTATATTATATAAGGTGTTAAAAAATTAACCTTACAAACTTTAAGAGGTGCTTTAGACCACCGAACTGAACAACTTTCACTATGGAACCAACTCTGAAATCACGAAAAAAAAAATCTGCTGTTTCATACATTTTGGTCAAGAAGTTATTGAACTTTTGTATTAAAAAGCTGATTTTTTTTTCGTGATTTCAGAGTTGGTCCCATAGTGAAAGTTGTTCATTTCGATTGTCTAAAGCACCTCTTAAAGTTTGTAAGGTTAATTTTTTAACACAGTATATAACAGGTGTGATGCAAAGGTATATGCTGTCGCAGCCGGCTTCACCGAAGCGAAACGGAACACTTGACATAAGGTGCAACTAGACCGCGGGCGATCACACGCGGAGGATCCTCTCTCCGACTGTTCACACCTAACCGTTGTGGTGCATGGCAGCCTGATTACGATCATCGATGGACTCTTTGGGCGATCAGTATCGACAGATCGACAGCAATCTGGTTGCACCATATAGTCACCAAGACAATGCAGGAGATTAAAATCACATGTAAACGATTCAGTGGCTAAGAGTTACATTTATTTGTGGGAAATCAAATCTCTTGATTGTAGTGCGGCGTGCGGAGCTTGTGAAACTAGTTTAGTGACGACTACCATCTCGTGTATTGTCCTGCTGTGTGTAGTGTGTGTACTCACGGCGGTGGAGGAGGAGAAGGTGTGCGAGCGAGGCGCGAGGCCGTAGCCGGGCCGCGGCGCCGCGCGCAGCGACGACACCACTGCAAGCACTCACTGTACTGCGCCTGCGCTAGCCCCGAGCCGCCCTAGCCTAGCGCCCTACCGCTGCCCTAGCCTACTGCGACACCAGCCGGACACTGATCGTCGCACTTAACTATTATTTAAAACGCGTCATCCCAGGTACGCACGAGCAATGTTTTAATGAGACGATTTTTTTCGCGCTATTAATTTTCGTGTCGATTGTCGTGTTCAAAAATGGCCCGCGCGTACCTGGGCTCGGCGTGTTCGACCGCCGCCCGACGTGTTCGCCGGAGTGTGTGGTTGAGAGTGTGGGAGTGTGGGAGTGTACTCACGCGGTCGCGGCGACACAGCGCGGCCGGCAGCGTGCTGGCGCGCAGGCCGCAGCCGGGCCGCGGCGCGCCGTGCAGCGCTACACACACAGTACGCCACGCTACACCACACGCGCCACACGCACCGCGTGCAGAGTGCTGGACTGCTGGCCCGACCGCACGCACTACTACTTTGTTTTACTGCCAGTTCTACTGAGCTTTGCTATATACAGGATCAAATTGAATGGTGCGCCAAATTAAAACATCTAAATTCAACGTATTATAAAGAAAATGCATAGCATGTCATTAAGGAACGGGATGCTCATATGTGCGCGTAAGCAAACGATTTGGCAACATCGTCACCCGCCTTGTTTTCGTAGGAACGGTCAAAAATATGTAAATGACCGCTAGCTCAACACGTTGCCAACTTGCTTCATGATGTAAACTCTGTGATGAAAGGATTGGTAATCGGGCGCGCGCTAAAATTTATACGTACTTGAATTTTCTTGTATGTTTTGATATTTTTATTGTTTCTGGAAAGCCGATAATTCATGTTTACTTGAACGCAATAACTTAGTTTGCACTATTTAAGACGATAATTTTACGATTTTTATCAAGAATTTAGATTAGGGAAATGACAATTAGATAATGATTATGTAACAGTTACTGCACCTCCTACTTCCATTTGGCGCAAGTTTTCAATTTCATCCTGTATTATATTTTCAGAAACATTCTGTTCCATGTTTTATTAATTTAAGTGAAACAGGTTTTTAGACATAAATATGTCAGATTTGGTGTGATCTAAATTGACAACAGGAATCAAAAGTATTACTCTGTCTTCTGCTGGATGAAGAAAAACGAACAACTTAAAGAAATTCTTCCGCAGTAATAAATTGAGCAATTTAATAATGTTTATTATTCGACGGAGTGCGTGTGCGTCGGCTCAACTGACATAGATCATAACAACTTGTAACAACATTGACATGGACGATGTGCACTCAAACTTGCATCATAACACGAGTCAGATCATAACATTGATTTGAAAATACAAGCACAATATAATACTACTGTTTTATTAATTAAATGAAAGACTCACTTGACTGCACATCGTCTACGATACGATGCACTCGCACAGTTTCTATTTAGAACAAAATTTTGTAAATATTTAGTGAAAACGTGCTGAAACACTGTCGTCAAATATAATTTAATGAGAATTGTAAAGTGACGTGAAACTGTGCGCGTGATTCAACATGCACCATGCAGCACTGAGGCGCAACATAACGGAAACATTGACAACATCGCGTCAGCGTCAGTGAAAACAAACTAGGTATATCATACTTATATGTACTTAAACAATCATATGAAGCTTATCAATAAATATAGATAAAAGCGATAATATACATACCTATAATAATATATAGCGATATATTTAATAGTAACGAGGTCACTCAAAATATTGATGATCTGAGGCAGTCATGGGAACATAGAGCCAGCCCGTGGAGCATGCACCGAGTTAGTAAGTGTAGCGGCCGCGGACAGGACTCGCTACCAAACGTGAGCTTTGACTTTCAACTCCAAGTTTGAATGGTTTCTAGCAAACTTAACGCTTCGTAGTTATGGTAAACCAGCCGCAGTGTCGCTGGCAGGAACTAAAACACTGTTGCTAGCAACATTCGATGCTACCGAAGACGATGTTTAGCCAGTGTTGCAACTTTAGTAAGACAGTTTATAAAGCTCATGTTCGGTCGCAAGGACTGCGCGGTGTAACATAACAATATAGTAGGAAGTAATGAACAAGAAGCGCAACACATAGTGTAGGTATGCAACAAGCTGCAGCAACACGCCTCTAACTACGCTGCAACGACGCCGACGCGAACAAACTGCTATCTGGGATGTTGTAGCTTGATATTATAGAATCGTTGGGAACCTAGCCTTCACGGCAACAGCTGGTCCGTTTTGTGCGTTTGGATAAGTCAGTAAAGACAAAATACTAGAATAAGTGATCCAAGATATATTAGATGTTTCACGAGAAGCTTAAACTAAGCTACACGCCTTCCGATGAAAGGATGCGTTCCGGACAAGTGACAGTTATATTTTAGCACCTACAAGTTATTGTACATATAGCAACGACAATAAAGATCACTGTGACGCAAAATTAAGGGTAAACTAAATGTGAAAAGACTGCAAACTTTGAGTCTCAGTTCCTAATCATGTTCAATTGACAGGGTCAGGAATGCATTCTCTCGGTGGCCGGAATCTAATAAGATATTTTGGCAACCTTAAAGTCAGTGACTGATACCCAGATCATAGATCAAATCAGGTTTAATTTAGGAAAACTGCAAGAAATCGCATAAGAATGTCTCTACCCAGCAGCAACATGTTCAGGCGTCGTGTCGCACAAGCAACAACTAGTGCGCCTCACCTGCGCGGCCCGCGCCGCTCGGCCGCGCGCGCTCGCACGGTCGCGTGTGCTCGCGTGCTCTGTCCGCTCAAATAGTGCCGGTGCAGTGCAGCCAAATGGCGTACAGGAATTTAATCCAATAGAAATGTTATGTTAGCCTTTCACTGTGATGCATCCATATGAGATGACAATAATACACGCTGAAATTTTAATGGTTGTTTTCTCGCACCGAAACGATTTTGTCTTAGTAGCAGACGCCAGCACATCAAGCTACCCAAAACTGTCAAATTTTCCCAATCAACTTTGAACCTTATACTTTAGCGATAAAGTTGAAAATCTATTAAAGAAATTTGTCAGATTGTAGTAACATGATGTGCTGGCGTCTGTACAATTAGTCCACTTAACAAAGGAGTTGTAGAGTGCGTGAGCTGGGCCCTCAGCGATTTCTTCAGAAAGTTGTTCAGGGTGCTTAGGGAGTAAACATACTAAGTCCCCGTCTAGGAGGTGAGCCGGAATTTTTTATTTTATCAAGTATCTGGTACTTGTTGACAGGCCTACGCTGTCCTCCCATACCTACTATTGAAAACATTGTAAAATCCAATTATTTTTTAAAAGAGTAACCGTGGAGTTCTCTGCCGGTTCTCCTCCATAGGAAACGACCAATTGGAACCATGCACCTAGCTTCTCGTTTCATGAGTGCTCATGTAGGTTTATGTGAAATAAAATATTTTTATTTGATTTGATTTAAATGGGGAGGGGGGAGATAAAAGTTCCCACTTTTGAGTTTTTCGCTAATATCTTTAAAACTGTGCGTTGTAGAGAAACAATATGTTCTACGTAATGAAAGCTAATAAAAAGAACGACTTTTATCAAAACACTAGCTGTTGCCTGCTACGTCGTTCGCGGTATTTCGGGATAAAAAGTAGCCTATATGTTAATCCAGGTCTTAATCTATCTACCTACCACATCCAAATCTGTTCAGCCGTTGAGTTATCAAAACTTTTATGTACAGTCAACAAAAGAGATAAGTATGCAGGATCGTCGGATATAGTTGAAGTTTAGTAAGAAACCGACGGATGTTCTCGAATAAAATTTAATTTTATTAATAGAAAACAAACAGCTCATTTATCAAATTAAATTTCAGTCGACAACATCCTCTTCGCTGAAAACCAGCGCTGGGGCTCTGTCTTGCACAGGGTCGCAGCGGAATGCTGAGCGATAGCCGTTTTGCGTGGATGTGACGCATGTTTCCCTTACCTTCTTTTTTATTTTAGTTTTGTGTTTATGTTAATTTTTGCGTCATGTCCACCGCAAATAAACGTATTTTCTTACTTTCTTTCTTTTCTTTTTTGTTGACTGTACTAGCAGCACCCCGCGGTTTTACCCGGCGGGATAAGTTTCCCGTGGGCATATTGGGATAAAAACTATCCGATGTCCTTTCCCGGAACTAAAAATATCTCTATACCAAATTTCATCTAAATCGGTTCAGCGATTTAAGCGTGAAGAGGTAACAGACAGACAGACACCAGCGGAGCTTTTCAGAGCGTGATGCTCGAAAATTGATTAGAATTTTAAAAAAGTGTATAGGACAATGTTGTTTAGCTGCGCTCTCAGAGGGAGCTGAAAGCTAATAAAATGTTCTACCTTTTTTGTCACCGACCCATTCCATTTTTATATTTTCAAACTCAAATGGGTCCCGCCTGCTTCCAACTTTTATTTAATTTAAAATGGGCTTAGTTTTAGCTTTTAAATTTTTTTAAACTTACGTTTTTTACCGCAGTCGGGTTTTTTAGTTTATTTAATTACTTTTTTTTAAGTTTAACTATGATTCGATAGTACTATTGAGGGGAAATCGTTATGCCGTGGGAAAACAACCATTACAATTTCAGCGAGTATTTTGCGGATGAAGTCGGTGCTGTATGTCCTACGACACGCGCCTCGCGGTACTTGTGAAAGCGCAGCACTATTTAAGCGGATAGACTACCGTATCTTACCTTCACGACAGCGAACAATGCCGACGTTCGAGCTAGTGTCTTCAGAGATTGTAAATAAATTGTTAACGTATGAAAATAATATGTAATGAAAGACAAAGCGCTGCTGTGTTACCAAGGGCATTACTGCATATAAATAACATATAGCGCGATAAATAAACGCGCATACAAGATAACGGCTTGTCAAAGGCTCAAACTACGAAATGTGTGCGTTACTCTTGAAACTGTTTCCGTTTGGTTATGAACTCTATTCACATAGACATAGAGTATGTATTAGTAGTGAACAGGGTCGAGAGTAAGGCAGTGTGTAAAGTAGTTGATGTGACTCACCGTCGTCTGTGTAGTACGTGTACGTGTGTACTGCAACAGACTGAATGTTAGCATCGTGCGAGCGAGACAGCAATATCCATCGCTTTGTCCTTCACACACATACAGACAAACACACTAATTCATAGAGCACTATTTTAATCGAAACTGCAGATAAACAAAATTGAGACAAAACAGTGCAGATTTTTTAAGAAAGTTTGTAGTCCAAGAATTCTCTGATATCGTGAATAAAACTATGAACTGATGTGTTTGATCAGAGAAACAGCGCGGCATCGATTAGTATGAGCACCTGCAGTTAGTTAGAACGTGAGATACCGCGCTGTGGACAGTTCGTGGCACAAGTTAGTGTGTGTTAGCGAGCGAACACGACGGATCATGAACGAGAGGAGTCGTTAGTAGCCGGCGGTGATGGCGTAATACATGTTATGTTCTATGCGAAGGGTCCCTCAGTTATTCTAATGACACGAGGCGATCACGCCGCCAGTCTGTAGTATATGGAAAGTGATCACTATGTTTTCTTTAATTTTATGAAATACATATCCTAGATGCTAAGTCGTACAAAGGCAGGCTGACTGGCGACGTGCGCGTGCGGGGCTCGGGGCGAGCTCGCAGCCGTGTGACGTGCAGGACGTCACGCTCGCGGCGCGGCGCTGTCTCACACGGCAAGTAGCTCTCTTATGTATATCATGATTGTGTTAAATACAAGTTTCAATACTTAATCAATTATTGCATTCCACAATGTTTACTTTGTTGGTAAATTGAAATTTAACGAAATCATGTCGGGCACAACAAAATAGTAGAACATATTATGTCTTGGAACACTGTGAGAGAGTTAGTTACTGCGCAACGAGATGTGAACATCCTGTACGTATACACAGCATGTTTTATTTTATTAACAGAGTATGATTTAGGTAAATATAATAGCAGGAAAACATTTACCTAGGGGTACTTTGTTTAAAGAAAGTTATTCTGTATATTGCACGACTCATAATGCGAAGCATTATAGTGATTTACGATCGAAAAAAAATGTTTGCCTCCTTTCTGCAACTGTTTCTATTGTTATACTCGTGCTAGTGTACACAGAACCTACTCAATTTATACACCATTGTATAGATAATTTAATGGGAGATTAATTATTTACTTTTCAAAAAAATGATTTAATGCAATAGAAACGAAAAAAACAACAAAATATTAAAAAAAAATCCCGTCATTCAAGTGTGAAACCTGAAAATATTGTAGTTTGCGAAAAAATCAATTAATTGTGTCAAATTTTTTGTTAATAGTTTTGTTTTCATCCGTAGTAGGCATTCTATTGAAAATGGCTCTTTTATTCAAAGTAGATTAATTACAATGAATAAAAAGAAATAACTAATATAATATCTATATCTATGGTTTTTTATACGATCATTATGAGTCGTGCAGTTTTGGATTTACCAATATTTTTTTTAGATTTCATGTTACCCTCCTCTCAATGTATGAGACAGATTCAGGTGCTCATTACAATTTATTAAGTTATTGTCACACTGCGATCTGTCGCACAAATTGAAATAGTTTTGTTAAATTCAAAAGCGATTTCCTCGTAGAATATCAATTGAAATGTTAGTTTGAAGTCGAGAGCATCGCTGTCGTCGGCACGCTGCCTTACCGTTGTAGGTGGGCACGTGCGCGTGGTCGGCGTGCTCGTAGAAGGCGGCGTCCGTGTGCGCGCGCAGCTCGCGCTCGCGCGACGGCGACGCGCCCACGGGCGACGAGTAGCGCAGGCGCGGCAGCGGCTCGCGCGACGCGCTGGGCGTGCTGCGACAAGCGACGGTCAGTACTTCTTGTTCCTTATCAACCCGCTAAGTAGCGATGTGGACATTATTGGCTCATACACAGCTGTACTGTGCAGCAACAGCAACTGTTGTCGCTTGCTAAAAACAGAGTCGGGTGAGTGTTTTTAGGGTTCCGTACCTCAAAAGGAAAACAGAACCCTTCTAGAATCACTTCATTGTCAGTCCATCTGTCTATCAAAATCCTTTTTCGCAAGAACGCGTGGAGGCATCAAGTTGAAATTAATATCAAATACGTAGGTCTACAGACCCTTAAGAGCTCTAAAAAATCAATTTTTAAAATAAAATTACAATCCTTAATGCGACATATTTTGTAACTCACGACGCAAATAAATTAAAACCTAAAGAATACTTCCCGTTGACCAGTGACTCACAGCACAACTAAAGAAAAAAGTCCGAAAATCGTTAATTTTGTACTTATATCACATAAAAAATATTACAAACTTACATTTGCAGATAGAGAAAAATAGATCGTGACGTATATCGATGTATGAGAGAATATTAATTTATAAACTAAACAGTTAAGTTTGTGTTTGGGATAAATTGATCCCAACTAGGAAGCCCTACATAGTGCGTGGTTCGACATGCACTCGGCCGATTTTTTAACTTGTCACTTTTTGCTCGACTATGACTCAAGTTGATTTGACAAATAGAAATTAGGACAAAAGTAACGTTGTTAGATCGTAGTATCAGTACATTCCACACTAATATTAGAAATTAGGACAGAAGTAACTGGTACATCGTAGTATCAGTACATTCCACACTAATATTAGAAATTAGGACAGAAGTAACGTTGGTACAGACGCCAGCACATCGAGCTACTACAATCTGTCAAATTTCTTTATTAGATTTTCCACTTTTAAAGCATAAGGTTCCAAGTTGATTGGGAAAATTTGACAGTTTCGGGTAGCATGATGTGCTGGCGTCTGTACATCGTAGTATCAGTACAGTCTACACTAATAATAGAAATGACAAACTATATCTCACCGGCTTGCATTTCTAGGATCCAGATTCTGTTTCTTCCACTGCTGAAGTTTTTCACGCTCTTTTACTTCTTTTAGGAACACCTGAAACATGAAATAATATCTTCAGAATCCACTACATCTGCTCATTTACCCCCCTGGGTAACGTAACTATATAGAGCCACGTGGCTGGGAGCGTGGAGCCACGTGGCAGGGAGCGTGGAGCCACGTGGCTGGGAGCGTAGAGCCACATGGCTGGGAGCGTGGACATAGTAAAAACAAATAAGTAACCCAACTCGAGCCCCGAGCGAGCGATAATAGCCCAAACACGTAGGGCTGTCACTTATAGTTTACTAGCGGTGACCCGCGGTTTCACCCGTGTTAATTTGAGGAAAAAACCCAAAATATAATATTCCATTACTTTAAGATTATTACTTTGAGAAAGCTATTTTAGGTACATCACGCTATGATCAGTAAGAGTGGGACTATAGTAGATCTCGCAGAGCTACCGGCAGCCGTGCGGATTTATTTGAAAACTATGATAATTATCTCCTAAGATATTCATCGAAATCAAATGATGTCAAGGGCAATTTTGTTCAAAATTAAAAACTTGTGATGAATAACGTATTTATTTGGATAAGGATTAAATTATCATGTTTATAAAAACACCTTCGCAAATAATGCATTATTTTAGAACGTTATTGTCAGTCAACCTTAAAAGATAGACATAATATGCTGTCGCGGACTTTTTTTTTAGAACAATTCCGTCATACATGATTTTTGCGTAACTCTAACCGTTAACACAGCGCACGCAACGGAAGCTCTCAAAAGGAATAGTTTTTCCCGTTTTTGCAACATTTTTCATTGATGCTCCGCTCCTATTGGTCGTAGCGTGATGTTATATAGGCTATAGCCTTCCTCGATAAATGAACTATCCAACACAAAAAGTATTTTTCAAATCAGTCCAGTAGTTTCGGAGCCTATTCAATTCAAACAAACAAATCTTTCCTCTTTATAATATTATTAGTAGTGTAGATTAATTAAAGTATAAAAAAAAAAAATGAATTGAGACTAATTTTATGACATTATGATTTGTAGTTAAAGGAGGTAGGTAGGTACACGTCCAAATTATTACGAGCAGCAGCAGGCCACAGAATACTTAATAGTACTACATACAGAAGGGACACTCCCTTCCCCGCGCTCATATCAGATACCGTACCTCACCCCGCACTTCGAGGTATTCGTCGCCGACTCTTTAGCAAGGGCGCTCGCGAACCGCAGCGCTGTACTGCTGATGCTGACACGAACTCACAATTTTGCGATTTAAAAGTTTTATTTGAGTTTTAATCACGATGGTTGGATATTGTGATGCATTTCCGAATTTGTATTTACATAAACTGTTTGTAAGATTTCGCATTTTTAATAACATGCGATCTAATAACCGATTATTTAGAGATAAGTCATTTAAACGAAAATATTTTAGTGTTTTTATTTCATTACGAACCCGACTATATAAATAAACAATTATTGAACTACAAGGTCACTTCATAATAATGCACACGTTCGGGCAGCTCCGTCGTCGTTCGGTACGCCTGACACAAATCGCTTTCCGCACCATTTTTGCGCTACGCGCGACAGCTACTAGAGTTCACGCACACATTTGCACGTGTATAAACGTCATTTGGTTATGTAGTAGTAATAGGTAATTATATTGCGAGCGTTGTATGGAGTGACCGAGGTGTGGTACGACGTAGCCACGAGTCCACGACTGGCGACTGGCGCACCTTTAGCAGCGATCAATTTTGACAATGTGTGCGTGTGACGACGCATACGTACGAGCGCGCTCACGTACAAACCGTGTTCGGTGCGTATGTATGAAGATAACCTACTTATTTGTTTTTACTATGGCGTGAAGCCACGTGGGTGGGAGCGTGGAGCCACGTGGGTAGGAGCGTGAAGCCACGTGGGTGGGAGCGTGGAGCCACGTGGGTAGGAGCGTGAAGCTACGTGGGTGGGAGCGTGGAGCCACGTGGGTAGGGGCGTGGAGCCACGTGGGTGGGAGCGTGGAGCCACGTGGGTGGGAGCGTGGAGCCACGTGGGTGGGAGCGTGGAGCCACGTGGGTAGGAGCGTGGAGCCACGTGGGTGGGAGCGTGGAGCCACGTGGGTGGGAGCGTGGAGCCACGTGGGTGGGAGCGTGGAGCCACGTGGGTGCGACAGCCGGTTGAGGCGACAGGGTGTTGTGGCGCAGCCTCGCAGGCCTATGTCCGAGTGGAGTGCGATAGGCTGAGGTGACAGATGGATGTACCTGTGCCACGTGGGTGGGAGCGTGGAGCCACGTGGGTGGGAGCGTGGAGCCACGTGGGTGGGAGCGTGGAGCCACGTGGGTGGGAGCGTGGAGCCACGTGGGTGCGACAGCCGGTTGAGGCGACAGGGTGTTGTGGCGCAGCCTCGCAGGCCTATGTCCGAGTGGAGTGCGATAGGCTGAGGTGACAGATGGATGTACCTGTGCCACGTGGGTGGGAGCGTGGAGCCACGTGGGTGGGAGCGTGGAGCCACGTGGGTGGGAGCGTGGAGCCACGTGGGTGGGAGCGTGGAGCCACGTGGGTGCGACAGCCGGTTGAGGCGACAGGGTGTTGTGGCGCAGCCTCGCAGGCCTATGTCCGAGTGGAGTGCGATAGGCTGAGGTGACAGATGGATGTACCTGTGCCACGTGGGTGGGAGCGTGGAGCCACGTGGGTGGGAGCGTGGAGCCACGTGGGTGGGAGCGTGGAGCCACGTGGGTGGGAGCGTGGAGCCACGTGGGTGCGACAGCCGGTTGAGGCGACAGGGTGTTGTGGCGCAGCCTCGCAGGCCTATGTCCGAGTGGAGTGCGATAGGCTGAGGTGACAGATGGATGTACCTGTGCCACGTGGGTGGGACAGCCGGTTGAGGCGACAGCCGCACGTACCTGCGCGATGCCGGTCTCGATCTTGGCCAGCTCCCGCTCCTCGCGGCGCAGCTTGGGGTCGACTCCGTTGCCGTTGACGTTGCCGTTGAGCTTGCTGTCCGTCTCGTCGTCGCTGTCCGGCACGCCCTTGTACGTGTCGGACCAGCGGCGCCGGCGCTCTGGAACGTTACGAACACGTCGTTCACGACATAATCTCAACAGAAGGTACAGCATTCCAATCAAAAGTATGCGCTTCGGATATCATCGACTACCTTCGAAAACACAAACGCGCGATCATGAGATCTAATAAATATAGAGCTGTTAGGACCATGGAAGTACTTGCCTATTATTTTGTTTTACCTTGTTTACAAAATTATAGATGAAATAACCTATGCTATCCTAAAAAAAAAATTGTGTAAATTACTATAGGAAATCAATTATTCTCATTTTTAAAGGTAAATTTTGACTTGGCATCGTTTATCAAATCTTCTATTACAATCACGTTAAAAGCGACCTTGATAAAATAAAAAAAGCAATGCTGCAACCTGGGTCTGTGTAGGGGTAGGGCGGCGCGGGGAAGTCGTCGCGCTCGATCTTGGACTGCGTGCCGGGCGGCGGCTTGTAGGCGGCCGGGTAGTGCGACAGCTCGATGGGCTCCTGCGAGGGACACAACGTTACTGCCAGAGAAAGGCACAAGAACATACAACGCTACAACGTTATTTGGGCGCGTGCCAACATCCGAACTAATATCGTCATCTTGTTATGTCAATAAACAGTGACAGTGACAATTTTACAAAGTTTACCAAGAGACGCGCCCCCCTATCAATGTTATGCACTCGAGCGTTCTTAATACTAACCCGGCAGTTCTTAGTCATCACAATATGAATCAGGCTCCGCAGCTTCTGCGTAGTGCCGGTCTACTTTACTGGCGGCATAAACGCCGGAAGAATCTCAGAACATAATCGATCATGTTTTGAGATGGCTAATATAGACTGGTCGACATCGAACGCGCACAATGTAGTTGCACCATCACTATGTACATAGGTGTACACGCCTGTAATGGAGCTGGAGCTGTAAGTACAGACCTCGTTGTTCATGTGCGGCGACTTGGGGCGCGGCGTCTCGCTACGGATGGAGTCGACGAGCGCGCGCATGGCGGGGCGCGACGAGGCCTTGCTGCCGGGCCGCGACGACGCGCGCGTGCTCGCCGACGCTGCAACACACGCGCGCACGCCCTTACTACAGCTTGTCATGCGAGTGCCAATGTCACTTACATGTGCATTTTCTTAGCAAATTAACAACTAATGGAATCGGACATGATTAAAATATGTGTGACCATTTTTAATTAAAAGATTTTTTTAGCTATTAACCGTAATAAATATCGTTAGTATTGGTCAATCCATTCACCTCCTAAGACATATTTTAGGAGGTGAATGGGTTGACCAATACTAACAATATTTATTACGGTAACTGACCATAGTCCATGCTGAAAAAAACACCTTGTATTTTAAAATAAAATAAATATACTTATAATGCATGGTAACTGCATTATACACGGTTATTTTTAACCGACTTCAAAAAAGGAGGCTCTGTGTTCGACCTGTATGAATGTCCGCGATTTTCTCAAAAACTAATAAACCGATTTTGATAATTCTTTCATTAATGTGATCTACTTTGTATATAATACATTAGGTAATTATTTTTATTTACGAAGTTATATGCATAAACGTACTGCATCTCCGGCATTTCTATGCGAATTTTGATGATTCTTCTAATCGGTGTCTTCAATTCTTCAATGTACTAGTGTTAATTTAACATTAGTGCATTTCTTAGAGGGTCGGTCTAGAAGAATCATGAAAATAAAAACTCTACAAAGTGATAAATGCGGAACCAATGACACCGATTTCCAAAATTAAAGTTATTTATCACTTTTTAGTGTTTTTTTTTGAAGTCGGTTGTTTTTTTAGCATAAAGTTGAGTGTATGAATTATACAATAAACAGTCTGGATTTCAGTAAGTACCTTATATTTATTTAGTGTATTTAGGTAGTGTTGTAGAATGTTTCGTGTATACGTACAGGGCGGGCGGTGGAAGTGCGGCGAGGTGGGCGGGCGGTCGTAGGGCTGCAGCGGGCGGCGCAGGTACGACGGCTCGCTCGTGAGGTAGGAGTACGTCGTGATGCGGTGCGGCGAGCACGCGCCCGCGTCGCGGTACTCGCGCAGCACCAGCCCCGGCGACACCGCGCGGTACCCGTACTGCAGGCCACACGGACATCAGCTGTTGCGCCGGCGACGGTACGACACAGAAGGACGGCTACATGCACAACTACGACGCGTGCGAACGGCGATCTCAGCCGAATGCCAGTTGCGAGTATTACCATTTCGAAATTTTGAAAAGTCCTGACAAAAACCCGACAATTGCAACAAAATCTGCACATTTATCTTCATGAGCTTCCTTTTTTCGGTAGTCATAGTCCTTTTTTCAATTTTCTCAAAAAATACCTTTAGTCGTAAAGTACCGACTAATGTCTCTGTGTGCGTTTCGCACGTTTCGTTGTATGGAACCGGCCTTCTGTACTGATTGACTTATTAACCCAAGCAGATAACAATCGGAGTTAGTAGTGCAATTTAGGGTTTTGGACATTATATTAGTATGGATACGCCTGCGGAGTTCCGGGATTTATTGCCGTCTTTGTTACGCCGAAACAAAACCATTTTGTAAAAAAAAGAAATGTCAAGCCAACATAATATCGTCAAGTTACAAACAAACACACATGCATGAATACATGGATGATAAAAAAATATTTAACTCAGACTGACATCACCCACACCTAGTAATATATATGTTAGAGTTTATTATGATTTTAAGATAATTGACATGTTTAATTTAAAGTTTATCAATTCAAAGCAAAGTTAACATTTTTTTTTATATATTTTTTTTTTATTAGAATTGTGTTTGTATGTTTAATTTATAAGTTTTCATTTTTGCTGTGCCCCACAGGGTCCATAATTGTACCTAGCTATAAGCATTATTATTTTAAGATCTGTATTATTAACATTATGGAATGCAAATAAAGATATGAATATGAATATGAAGTTAAAAATTGTAAGAATGTTTTATTTAAATACGAATTATTATTATTTCAAGCTGTTACTATCGACTGTAGGCTATTGGTGATCCTAGAATATTAAGGTGAATGCGCAGTTGTAGTCCGCGAAATTCAAGTTTTCTTACGTTTTTGCAATTTTCAGGTCAGTGTCAGGTTGTATTATGATCATTAGAATCATTAATACATCTCTCTAAGTTAGATTTGTTCTATAAGTACAAATCTCTTATGGAACAAATCAAACTTTAAAGAGATAATACAAAGTGGCGATTAGGTTATCACATTAAACAGTACAGCGGTTATTAGAAGTTGTTATTAGTCTGTTAAAAAAAAACTATTTTACAAAAAAAAAACGAATTTCCGAAATTTTCTTTCATACAAACCTTGTCCTGACAATACAGAACACAACAAAAAAAGAATTATCCAATTTGGTGCAGTCGTTCGGAAGTTATGCGCGTACATACATTTCGGCGATTCATTTTTATGGTTTTCATATTAGGTTCCACGGCTAGAATGTTAATTGTTATGAATAATTTTAATTGTGTATTTAAAATACGTGATGTAGAATACGTAGTTTCAATTAATGTGATAACCTAATCGCCACACTGTATTAATGATTCTGATGACTATAATTCTGTAAATACATATTTGTTATAGTCGCGAATCATATTTTAATCAAGATACAACCTGACACTGACCTGCAAATTGCAAAAAACGTTAGAAAATTTGAATTTCGCGTTCTACCACTGCGCATTCACCTTAAATAAGTACTTTTATGGCAAGTCAGTACTAAGATAATCGTCATCAAATCTCGCGTAAATTGCACTACTTATTCCAATCACTGTAAATAAACAGCAACAGCTCCCAAAAGAATCCTCTATATCTAATAGAAGATACGTAAAAGCTTATATTAAGTATGTTTTATATAGTGAAACTTACTAAAACTATAAAAACAAGACAAAAATAAAAGGTTTAAAGCCTAGTTTTTCGGTTTCATTTGTAACTTCATAAAATAGGTGTTTTCAAAAATATAATCTTTCATTTATATCGTATTTTATTTGTGTATATTGGACCTCCAGGCGCCTTGAGGGCAACCATACAATGTAGCATTCTGTAAGTTTGGAGGCTCCGCGATCGAGCACAGCATGAGCTACGCGCGCCGTAGCATCGCGCTTAGCGATGTTTATTACGAACTACGATGGTGCTGTTATTTGTTCCCAATGATTTGCTATAATTATCATGTTCTACAATTGTCTGAAGGTTTAAGATACATGTAGTAGGTAAAACCCACAGTTAGTCGACACATCCACATGCTCGAGCGTCGCGCGCGGTAGGGAGTATGACAACAATGAAAACAACATAAAATGAACAACAACAACCATAACTAAAAGAACATTAACTGAAACGTGTAAATGTGTCAACTGAAAATCATAAAACCCGTGTGCCCTTGAAGTGAAACAATGGAACATGTTCAATGAGAGAGGATTGTTTCCCGCCTGGCTCATGGTTGTGTGAGTAGAACAGGCCCACAGGCACGGTAATACTGTGTACAGAACAGGCCCACGGGGCAGAGAACTTCATCATCAATTTACTCGGTGCGATTTAATTACATACTACAAGTCATAGCAACCATATTATAATGTTTAGACGATGCAAGTCATTTGTTGCTCCAATTGTATAGTATGCCACATGCAAGAAACTTGTATCGTGTCAATGGGGCTTTATGATCGCGTTCCGGATGCGATCCTTTATATATATTTTTGTATATTTTTCAAAATAAACAATGATAATTCTCCAAGAGCACACGCAAAAAATTAAAAATAATAAAAAGAAAAAATAAAAGTGTGTGTGACGGACCTTCCTGGTCAAGCTACTGTAGGGGCTGCAGTAGGAGCCGTTGACGCTGGGCGTGCGCGAGCGCAGCGAGAACTGAAGACAACAAGCGACGTCACGCGCGGTCCGCGGCGCGGGCGCAGTTGCACAGTGTGTGGTGCGGGCATAACGAAACGTGCGCACATGGAGAAATCTTAAGCCTCGTGTTCTCATAGCTAACAAAGGTTCAGAAACCATTGCTAAGAACACTGTTTCTAGCAAAAACAAATGTTGCAGAAAACAAAATTGCGCAACTTGTTAACAATGAACTCCAAACTTTAATATGTTGCTGCAGCACAAAGAAATGTTGCTGAAACAACGTTGTGCAAAGTTTATTTCCAATGAATACTGGGCTTTTAGTATCGTATCTCTTTAGAGGAGCCATCGTGCATAGGAATATCTCAAGTGATTGTACACGTTACGTTACACCGTTGGAAGTCGCAGTGGTGCGTGTGCCTGCGAGCGCGCGTGACGCAGGGCCCCTCACGAGTCAACCAGTGTGGAGCTAGTTGACTCGTGATAGTCGGCCCTGTTGCAAATAAACATTGAAAATTATAAATCATTGCACGTTTGTACACGTATGCTTGTAATTTTAGAAATGTTTCTTTGTAAGTAGTACACAAAATCTCAACGGAAAGACGACCAGCATACATGAACAAACGTAGTCTTGCTTGTGATCATAATCAGTCTTGCTAATATTGCCAGAATTATGATTTACTTAATAAAAACAAAACGATTTTAATTACAGTTCGAAATACACAAGCAAGGCGCACAGAGTATAAATGACTTCAGTAAGTGAACACTAATATAAATTGTGTTGTTTTCTGTAACGCTGACTGTTCACAATGAGCTCTGCAGTCATTGACACTCTGTAAACACAAGTAATAAACAGTGAGGGTGCAATATATTCACAGCTACTCGTGTGTCGGTGCATCGGTGGCAGGTGCATTAAGCCGATAATAATCTTTGTTTAAAATGCATCTGTCACAAAATGCCAAAAAATAAAACACAACGGTACTGAAAGAACAACAGAAAAATAACTAAATAGACCTTAGATTCTACCGGCACATAAAACAAGCATATAGTTATAATAACCAATTTATAGATAAATAAATAAATAGGCGGCAACGCATTCTAATAGAATAGAACAATCAATAAAATATGCGTCGGCAGGATCCGTGGCGTGCCTCTACATCCACGGTGCACACGGTGCAGCGCACAACAGTTACATGTGACCCACGGGACTGCACCACATCTCACACATCTCATACAGCGCGGTGAAATATTCACAACTTGTGTCTACTGTGCAGGTGGTATACTTACTAATCCTTATAATATCGCAAATGTGTAGGCAACAGATTCGTAAGTATTTAAACAGTTATTGGTGCCGATTCTCTTGTCACAAATGCCTCTAAACTAGACTAAAAATCACCATAATTTAGTTTATTCCTGTCAAACGACGATTTCCCATTCTGAAATTGACTAAAGTGACACAACTTAACTATATTTTATTTTGACAGCACTAAGATCTATTCAAAATGGCAATTTTGCTATTCTGTATTTCACGTTTTTCACCTAAAATTTTGATTGTCTAACTAAATCTGACTATTTTTAATCGCGATTAAAAAGGTGTGGAATAAAATTTGTTGTCATGAATAGAAATTCACACCAACACATCGACTTCAGGTGCAAAAACAGTACTGTATCTTTTTTTTTTTGCTTATATCTCGAAAATGTTGTGTCCTATCGCAAGAATACTGAAAATTTCGACCCTCTTTATAAAACCCATAAACCCCTAAAACTCAACATGTAGGTAATCATTTTTCATATTTTCCATACAAAAAGTGAAAAATTCTTTAAAAAAACACGTCAAGGCTGCCCCATGCGCGCCTGCGGCTCTAAAAAAAATTCACGGGGTAGGGCAAACAAGTACCACGTGTCGACAAGTCGCGATTGTCAAACTCGATTTTAGTTGTGTCAAAATTATTTTTAAATTTAGAGAATATTTTATGCAGAATAGCTGTAAGATTCTCATAGCAAAAAGTAAGGAATTTTAGTGATAGTTTAGTTAGTTTAGTTCGGTGTACAAGAGAATCGGCACCATTGTCAGAAAACTGTCACTTAGTTGAGTCATAAATAGTAAGCACAATTTACAGGATACTTGAAAAAAATGTGGCAATTAAATAATAAAAAAAAAACAAAAAAATTAGATTTTCCATATTGTCCTATCATAAATAGCACCAGTTCCGAAAAGTATTGTCCTCTTGTATCAGAACACCCTGTATAGTGCGCGTAGTGGATATGTATGCATGTGTTTGTCTGCGGGATGTGTGTCTGTATGTCACCTGCAGGTCGGCGGAGGCGCGGTCGTGCGCGGCCTGGTCGCTCACGTCCAGGTCGCCGGGGTCGAGGGGCGCGGGCCCGCAGCGCGGGTGTGTATGTATGTGTGTGTCACCTGCAGGTCGGCGGAGGCGCGGTCGTGCGCGGCCTGGTCGCTCACGTCCAGGTCGCCGGGGTCGAGGGGCGCGGGCCCGCAGCGCGGGTGTGTATGTATGTGTGTGTCACCTGCAGGTCGGCGGAGGCGCGGTCGTGCGCGGCCTGGTCGCTCACGTCCAGGTCGCCGGGGTCGAGGGGCGCGGGCCCGCAGCGCGGGTGTGTATGTATGTGTGTGTCACCTGCAGGTCGGCGGAGGCGCGGTCGTGCGCGGCCTGGTCGCTCACGTCCAGGTCGCCGGGGTCGAGGGGCGCGGGCCCGCAGCGCGGGTGTGTATGTATGTGTGTGTCACCTGCAGGTCGGCGGAGGCGCGGTCGTGCGCGGCCTGGTCGCTCACGTCCAGGTCGCCGGGGTCGAGGGGCGCGGGCCCGCAGCGCGGGTGTGTATGTATGTGTGTGTCACCTGCAGGTCGGCGGAGGCGCGGTCGTGCGCGGCCTGGTCGCTCACGTCCAGGTCGCCGGGGTCGAGGGGCGCGGGCCCGCAGCGCGGGTGTGTATGTATGTGTGTGTCACCTGCAGGTCGGCGGAGGCGCGGTCGTGCGCGGCCTGGTCGCTCACGTCCAGGTCGCCGGGGTCGAGGGGCGCGGGCCCGCAGCGCGGGTGTGTATGTATGTGTGTGTCACCTGCAGGTCGGCGGAGGCGCGGTCGTGCGCGGCCTGGTCGCTCACGTCCAGGTCGCCGGGGTCGAGGGGCGCGGGCCCGCAGCGCGGGTGTGTATGTATGTGTGTGTCACCTGCAGGTCGGCGGAGGCGCGGTCGTGCGCGGCCTGGTCGCTCACGTCCAGGTCGCCGGGGTCGAGGGGCGCGGGCCCGCAGCGCGGGTGCCAGATGGCAGCGCCCTGTAGGAACATCTCCTCGCCGTCGCCGAAGGGGTCGCCGCACTTGCTGCAGCGCGCGCACGTCGGGTGGAAGTGGTGGTTGTCACCGGCCTGCACGCATACCACAATCTTACTGCACACAGATATCCCGACAAAAGAATGCACTTCGGGATTCATCGTCTATCTTCAGAAATACGAACGCGCGATGATAAGATCTACAAAGATAAAGTACTTGTCAATTTTGTATTACTATGATTTAAAACTTTTCAAAGGTTTTGAGTGGCAGGTGGCAGATGACGATCTGCGACCGGAGTTGGTAACCGGACCGCGCTATGATAGGTGCCCTACTACAAAGTGCGTCAGCACAAAACTAAAAGCTTTGCCTCTGTTGGGGGTTACTCTGTGGTACGACGTTCGTGCTAACTCGGAAACATGAAGATTACCGAAGCTCATACCTTTTCTGGTTTAATTGTACATATCTATTATATGCTGCACACAGTTCGGTAAACAATTTTTTTTGTCGATTTCCTTTATAAAAATATGTAGGTATTATAATCGCTATTTTCCTTCGTTATACGTCGCAAGTCGCAACACTCGCAACAAATTCTAGAACCATAATCCTGATGATCATTCCGTGATGCAACGGATGCATTAACTGGACACTGACATGTAGGTAATAGCGGCAAGTTATTTATGTAACAATACGAACAGCGGAACAATGAGTGCACACGTCACAATGGTATCAAAACAAACGAGTCCCGTTGAGTGACGTCACAGCTGTGCTGTGCTGTGATGTGATGTGACGCGCCACACGTCACGGCACCCACTACGCAACGATACTATTGTTGTTATCATTGTGAGTTATGTAACGGAATTAATCAATGCTTCCTAAAGGAAACACGGAAATATAGGTATAAATATCGATAAGTAACTAGATATGAGGGAACAGGGAAAGAACTTTTGAAATGCAAATAAAAGTTTACATATTATATTATCCTATCAAGTGTTTAAAATTACCATGAAAGATGCACTGCACCTACCAGATAAATTGTATTAGGATTATCATTTGACATTCACCCTGTCATTACTATAGCGGAGTTCAAATTAGATATAAACTTTTCAGTCGTTTTAAAAGCAAAATATCCATCGTGTCGGTAAACCATGTCGATAGCGATCGGCGATAAAGTACACAAACAGCCGCGCATGACTCACCGCGCATTGTTATACGTACGCGCATGTAACTACTGCAAAGATTGCTCTGTGATACCGAGAGAATATGATTGTATGAACTTAGTATTGTGAAGAAAAAAATCGAAGTCTACTCCTATGACACTGCCAAACACGTTAAATGCTAAAGGCCCAAGGATAGAGCCTTGTGGAACACCAGGTGTTACTTCGGTAACATTTGACACATCCGTGGATCACAAGTCTTTGGCAGTGGTTTCAGAAATACAAATAAACCAGTATTATAAGTTTCTTGGGATTATTTTAGG
Organism: Hydraecia micacea; assembly: GCA_914767645.1. NCBI lineage: Eukaryota > Metazoa > Arthropoda > Insecta > Lepidoptera > Noctuidae > Hydraecia > Hydraecia micacea. Next base: position 14,827,121 of record OU611798.1, on the reverse strand, counting down.
GGCGAATTTATTAAGCAACAATTCATGATCCACATTGTCAAAAGCCTAGTAAAAAATCTATGTAAGCTGCGTCCACTCGCAGGTACCTGTAACGTACGTATCAAAGCCTGAAAGAAAAGTTAGATTTGTGGAATGAATAATATAAAGCAACAGCACCAGCTGCTGCTTTATATTATTTGTGAGGGAGTACCTGCAGAACTTTGCCAGAGATGTATCGCTGACAGTAGGCGCAGCGCACGCCGTACATGCGCTGGTAGTCGCGCTCGCAGTACGGCACACCCTCGCGCCCCATGTACTCGCCCTGCAGCACCGCGCCGCACTCGCCGCACGCGAAGCACCACGTGTGCCATTGTCTTGCACAACAACACGCACATCAAGCAACAGCAGAAGAGGCACCAATAGAACAGAAGTGCTACTAACTAAACTGCTAAACGATTTATAAACACAAGTTTGTTTATAATAAAAATACGTATGTTTGTTTAGGTTAAGGTATTTATCTAAGCGCCTGTTTCGCCTAAAATAAATGGATTATAATTAACAACAGGATTAGAAAAAATACCATCGACATAAGTCACCGGGTGGGTCAACCTAAATTGGGTTAACATTGTACTAAAATTCTACCTCTCTTATGGCCGGGGCCACACTAAACGGGAAACGCCGATAATTATCGTGCCTACTATTGTAGTGCAGCCAATGAGCCCCAACTTATCGCGATAATTATCGGCATTTCCCGTTTAGTGTGGCCCCGGCATTAAAAAACTCCCTTCCCGTGTACTTCACCAAATTTTTTTGTGATGAGTCGGCGTTACCTGCCCCTAATTCGGGACGCCAGGCACCCATTAATATTTTACGAGGTTGTACCGTCAGGTCACTTTGCATAAAGTCCTGTAGCAATAAATAAATGAGTCCAATTAGGCACAGAGATGGCGCGAGCGCGACCTTTAGCCCGCGTGTCCTGCCACCGCCCCCTCCTTCGTGATCTACAGCTCGCCGCCCCGACAGGAACGTGATATACCCATGCCAAATACCCCGGGTTACCTCGTTACTATGAGTTATTTTAATATTATTTTATAAAAGATAAACTGTGCATCACCTCACCTGTCTAATGCTACGAGAGCCTGTCCTTCTGATAATTCTTGTCTACATCCCGCACATTCTGAAATAAATACAAAGTATTACAAACTAACAATTTGCATAAGAAAAACTACACCAAAGTGGCCCTCATGTCATGTTGTTTTTGTCAGTAATTATTGGCAACGTGCTAGATAAATATAGTAGATACATCTATCTTGCGCGAGCGCGAGTAATACCTGCGAATTTGCGTCTAAATTTACGCATCGACATCGACAGATCGTCGCCAGGCGTGAGCCTTATTAGCGTGCGATTTATTAGTGTGCACAGGATTATTGATAATTTAACTTTGAGTGAATCTAAAACAAAGTCGAACCATTATGAATTCTGACTGTTGCTCAGAAGACATAGATGAAGGAAGTGCTGTGGTTAAATGTTCATCGTGCCAAAAATCCTACCACCATTCCTGTCTCACGCAGCTGGGTTGTGACTTCCAACCAACCGAATTGCAAAATAGGATGTGTCCGACCTGCAAGCCGAAGAAGCGAAACGTAGATAATACCCCAGTGCGCAACAGTCAGGCGAATGATCCTAATGTAACACATATAGAAAGAAAAGAGTCTTTGGTAACTATCCTCAACGATGAAGCTCCGGTCACGTCTGGCGAAGTTTCTCGTATTATGAAACAACAAATAGACGAACTTAGCGGCGCCTCAACCAAACTTTGGCGTGCTATGTTAACATGCAGATGAAAGCGAATACTGACAAATTAGAAGGGCTTAATACATCAATGGAATTTATGAACATAAAGTTTGAAGAAATGAAGACCGAGTTTTCCTTAAACACCAAATTCGTTAATGATCTTAAAAAGGAAAACGAGCAGCTCAAAACTACTGTCAAAGAACTAGGTGTGAGGCTAACTCAGATGGAACAACAAGCACGTTCTACGAATGTGGAAATTCAATGTCTGTCAGAGCACAACAATGAAAATCTTGTGTCAACTGTCTTGAATATTAACAAGGTGATATCTGGCGACTTAACTGAGAATAACATACATCATATTACAAGATTTGTAAAGCAAATCCCAAAAAGTAGTCCACGGGACCACATCCACCTGCTCTAAAAAAGCCGCGCTTGCCATTTAATGGGTGTCTCTAGTCTAAAATCAAATATAACCTAATCTTATATAAAACATATCAAAAATATAATCTTATCTAATTTAATCTATGTTATTTAATTCATTGCAATCAATTTCGTTTTTTTTTTCAAACTATGTATTACTTGTTTTATTCCGTACGCAAAATACGCGCATTGACGTGGAGTTGCGGAGACCAGCCCGTATTACCTATTACCTACTTGTTTTAATTAATTAATTGTGTTATTATCTGCGCATTATGTAGTGCATGCTGTGCTTTTCTGTAAGTGATGAGGCGCTTAGACTTAAGTTTGCAATGTACAAATTATAAAGTAATCAATCAATCAATCAATCAATCAATCTTTATTTGTGAACATAGGTATACATAAAAGGTCTTAAATATACATATTAGTGTAGTCGTGCTCTATGTTCTACCAATGAAATTGGTGTACAAACATTAATTCTTGTATTACTTATGTCATAAAAAAATTCAAGATTAAACAGTAATTCAAAAGTAAGTAAATGTCAATTAAATTAAATTTTACATGCATGTCAAAGGAACATAATATTATTACTCGTAGAATTGTATCATAGCTTGTCATTTAAAAAATCTTCAATAGAGTAATACGTCTTATCAACTAGAAACAAAAACAAGTTACTTTTAAATTTGTGGACATTTTCTTCACTTCTTATACATTTTGGTAATTTATTATATATCCTTGGAGCCATTGCAAAAACACTGTTCCTAAATAGTGCAGTTTTAGACCCAACTGTTTGTAACCGGTCACAACGGCGCTGGCTACTTACTCGAGCAAATTTGTGCAGATTATTTTTGACAAACATGGATGTTTCAAATATGTACAACGATGGCATTGTTAATATTTTCATATTTTTAAAAAACGGTTTACAACTGTCAGTTGTCTGTAAGTTGTAGATAGCTCTTATGCATCTTTTTTGGCACTTAAATACAGTATCTTTACCCGTTGCATTGCCCCAAAATATAATTCCATATCTTAATGTTGACGCCACTAGACCATGATATGCTGTTAATACTGTTGTCCGATCGGCTGTTTTACTTAACATATGCAAGGCATAGGAATATTGGTTTACTTTACTATATACTTTGTCAATATGTGAATTCCATTTTAATGTGTTTTCTATGTTTAATCCGAGAAATTTTGTTACATTTGTTTCATTAATAACTTTGTCATTATATCTAATATTTAAGTTCAATTTGTAATTTACTCTTTGTTGAAATGTCATTATTACTGTTTTGTCTAGATTTATAATCAAATTATTATTTTGCAGCCAATTCACAACTGATTTTAAATTATAATTAATGTCAGCCTCTAATGTACTTACTTCATCATTGTTAAAAAGTAAAGTGCTGTCGTCCGCAAACATTATCATAGGATACGTTGACGCTGTAGGAAAGTTATTAATATAGATAATAAATAGAGGCGGTCCGAGTAACAGTGTACTCATTGTTGAAAAGCTTAATAAAAAAATAAAAGGCCAAGTCTGGGTAACTCACATGAAAGACCCATAGCTCGTGGGAACTGTATTAAACGGTCAATCACCATTTGTGTCCCGCACGCGATTGGGCAATATCCGATACTTTTCATGGAACGTCTAAAAGTGCGTGAGTTCGGCAGTAATTACTTGACGCGGGGCTTCTGCCACAACACACCGGTGTGTTGTGCGGCGGGGTGCGCGTCAATGTCACGGTCGCTCAAGGTCAAGGGTCAATGAATTCGCGTCTTCTGCGAACCCATGGACAGTAGAAAGCGTTCGCTAAAGCCCATACATATTCAAGTCCATTGACACAGACTCAGTTCCTTTGTTGTGTCGCTACACTTGACGACGACCTATTCTGTCTAACAGCTATGAGCTAACAATAGTTTCTCTTGTAGATCATAGGTTAGCTAGCTAGGATAACACATAAAACTATTTCGTCAGACACGCACTCATTAGATATTCCCTTGTACTGTACAGTGAAGTCTTTTTTAATACCTTTTGAAGCTACGGCGCTGAGCAGACCATTTGCATAGAAAACTATTTTTGACTACTTGATAACAAAGATCAAATAGCATAGACCTTTGACCAATGTCGAGTTGACATCAACCTAAAATCTTTCTAATGGCCTGGACATTTGTTGAAATATACAGGGTGGCAGAGACATCGACACGCTAACTGAAACCATGAATTCAGCACATCATTTTATTTATTTATTTTAGGATCTCCAATAAAAGATAAACATTACATTATGCGGGCACCCCTGCGGCGACTTACTAATAATTACAACAATAAATTGCATCATATTGATATGTTTGCTCTTTCTGCTGGTAGATTCAAAAATATTGTACTCAAAGTATTTAGCCAATACTCATTTTAATTTAGATTTGCATGCCTTCTGAGTTTTTGCTTTGTTTCCTAAATTTACTTTTGTTTTACTATTTAACACAAGAAATGTTTTCTTTACTTAAATTATTGTAGTTTGTATGTTTTAGTTTAAATAGCATGGTTTGTAAAGGTTATTATTTTTTATGTGTATTCCGTGGAAAATGTTGTTGGTTACACATTTGGCCGTATCTTTTTTGTATTTCTTCCTACAAAATGTAATGTGTCACTGTTTGTTTTCCCTAATAAATAAAATAAAAGTAAAATAAAATATAGTAATGGTTAATGTTTAGACGTTTCTAGCGTAGAAAATTTTCGATGGTTATAAAAAAAAACAGCTGTTTCATAGAAAAGTGCAATACCTACGCTACGCGGTCAAAATGTATGGAACATCTAATTATTTTTTTAATAACCGATGAAAAATTTCAACGCCCCTGGGGTCCAGAATCAAGTAGTGAATGGTATGTAACAGGTTGCGCGTCAATGGCCCCGCCACCCTGTACATCAATGACTTTTATAATTATTTATGTCAGTATGGTCAATCAGGGAGCTCTAATGACGTTTATCTATACTCTATACAAATAAATAAAATTGGAGTGTCTGTTTGTAATATTAAAATAACCGCTTTTTACTAAATGCATAGGGATAGTATACACGGTACATATACCAAAATAACATTTTTTAAGATTTTTGTCTGTCTGTCTATCTGTTTGTTCCGGCTAATCTCTGAAACGGTTGGACCGATTTTTACTGGACTTTCACTGGCAGATAGCTGATGTAATAAGGAGTAACTTAGGCTACATTTATTTTAAAAAAAAAAGAAGGGTCCCAACTCCCACGAAAAATTCCACGCGGACGAAGTCGCGGGTAACAGCTAGTTTCTAATATACACATTGTCAGGAAGTCGTACCGTTTTGGTCGTGCGGCGTTTCGGAGCCGGGCCGGGCGGGGTGCGCGGCGTGCGGCTCGCGCACGGGCGACGCGGCCGCGAGCTGCGCGGGCGCTGCGCGTGCCGTCTGCCGCTGCGGCGCCGCCACGCAGCCCGAGCACACCACCTCCGCGCCCGTGTACGTCACCTTCTCGCCGGACGGAAATGCGCGTCTGTGGGCAACACGGAGATTAAAAATATATTATGGCAATGGCAATTAAATGAACGAAAAACTCATATTAAAAGTACACTTTGTAAACAATGATATTACAAATTAGAGGATTAAGTATATCCAAGACAAGACACCTTTTTTCATACCAATGCAATATTTGGAATGATTTTAGAGTACGTACGCACATTTTCATTTGGTAAAATTTTTACTCGGCAAAATATTACGAAGGATAATGTCATTAAAGCATTATTTTGGTCTTTAATAAAATGATTTATTATAGTGCTTGGGGCACTGAGGCCAGGAAGCTCATTAGCGAGATAGGGCACAAACTCCGTGACAAAACGGGCGACTCCCGCTCCGGCTCGTTCTTGGTGCAAAGGTTGGCCATTGCCATTCAACGTGGCAATGCAACAAGCGTTTTGGGCACCTTTGCGCCGGGAACAGTTAGGGGCGGGTTAGACGTGTATAGCTATGTTTTAAGTTATTTTGTAAGTTTTTTAATAGTTTTAGTTAGGTTAGGATATTATGTTTTTATTTTATAAATAAAAATTGTTTACAATACAAAAAAAAAATATATACAGGGTGTTCGGCAGAACGTTGAACACACGAAAATGGCAGATATATGGGGTCGTCTGCTACCTACCCAGCCCAAAAAAAATTACTCAGGCCCCATAGTTTTTTTTTTATTTTTTTTTAGTAACGAAATTCATGAGTTTTAAAGGCGTATAACTTTATGTAGGATAGACGAAACTGGCAACACTTCGTTTTTGTTTTTGTCTCGACTATTGGTAGATTCATCTAAAATTGTTGTTTGGTGAACTAGACACAAAGTTATAAGCCCATACTTTACAAAAAGGGTTAAAACGTGATTTTGAGCTTTTCTTTGCATTGCATTAAAATAAAACTAAAAGTGATTGAAGACTTAGGATTTCATCGAAACATCCTTGGTGTATGGCCTTTCGAACGGTATGTAATTTGTCGAATTAAAAAAAAAAAAATTAAAAAAAAAAAAAAAAACTATGGGCCTAGGTATTTTTTTTTTGTGCTGGGTAGGTAGCAGACGACCCCACCTATCTGCCATTTTCGTGTGTTCAACGTTCTGCCGAACACCCTGTATATATATATATTTAAACATTTTTTTTTTGGGGAATTATCGTTGAATCGATGTCACCCGAAGTACGTTTCGTGCGTACTTCGGGTGACATCGGATGCATAGTTGCGGTCATAGATATATTTACATTTCTATGGTTGCGGTCGATCGACAGGCGACGTAGGATGCAACAGGCAAGCCAAGGGCACACCGATTTTCGGTTTGGTTAGGTTAATTTAGACCCTCTACACAAAATAGGAGCCCCGTCCGTCGACGTAGGATGCAAGAGCGAGCGAAGGGCACCCCGAGGTTAGGTTTGGTTAGGTTACCACAAACACTTTTCACAGAAATAGGAGCCACGCGAAGCGCGGCTCCGCCTCCGTCGACATACGATGCAAGAGCCACATAAAAATTACATATTTGGCTTATTTTATTTTGCGTAAAATATGTTATACCAACTGAAATATTTGACTATTAGTAAAAGTACTAGTTGGTAAGCAAGTTATTGTTTAAACGTTCACTTGTCAAACATTAGGTTTGCGTTACAATTATTTGTGAAGAGTTTATGTCACCTGCTACGATCCTTACATACTCCTTTTGCCTCGTTGACGTTCAAACATCTGGTCAGTGGTCATACACGCAAGCCGGGTTTTACAAATACTGATTCATTTTAATCGATTCATTAATTTATGACTTCTAAATAATTCACACATGATGAATACCTATGCTCAAATGAGCCTTCTTATGGAACGCATTTAGAAAAATGAAATGGTCCTATTATTAAGGCTTTAAAGTTTCAATAAAACTTTTCAGTTTTCGTATCAATAAATATTTCAAATCAATTAGTCTTTATGGCACAAAATCTTTTCACTGCGCGGCCAGCTGTGGCCTGTGAGTATAAAAATAAACGTATCGATGTGTTCCCGCTAGCACCGACTAGTGAGACGAATTCTTGTCACCGTGTATGGAAACACCTCCAAATGATCACAGATTTGTATGATTATTTATATAATTATTTGCCTATTTAGCATCAGCTATGCGTATAATCATCCGGACAACAAGCCTTTTGTATAGGTACATAATATAAACGCGTAGGCAAGGTAATACAACTACAACTGTAACTGAAAGAAGTAGGTAAGTATAACTCGAGAAGTATAAGTTCGAAATTTGTTCATGCTTGAAATCTTTGATAGCACGTAGAAAATGTTGAGATCGGTCATGAGGCCATAACACACGATGAGGATTTTGGTCAGATCAAAGGAATCTAAAGGTAGAACTGAAGATATATTTATATTATAAATGTATAATGTATGTGTATATGTGGTTAAATAAATAAATAAAAATAAATAATTATTGAAGCAGTTGATCAACACGCGGCTTTGAGTACGCACGGGCCGTCCAACGGGCAGGTAGTCGTGCCTAGTGTGCTTACAGAGGGAGACGCCTGGTACTCACTTGCATCTCGCACAGGTGAAGCACTTCTGGTGGTAGGTGTTGCCGAGCGCGGAGACCACCTCGCCCTCCACGTACTGGTTGCAGGCGGCGCAGCGCGTGCCGAACGCGCGCTGGTAGTCCTGCGGGCAGTAGTAGTGGCCGTCCTTACAGAAGAAGCCGCCGCGCGCCAGCGACGCGGCACACGTGCGGCACGTGAAGCACGCCGTGTGGAAGTACTTGTCCGACACGCGCAGCACCTCGCCGCTGCACTTGCCGCCGCACGACGCGCACACCACTTTGCCTGCAGAACAAAAATAAACATTTTATTCGAAGTCAGAATCACCTCAGTTGGAGCACAATATTGCGTTTCATGCCGAATCTAAAATCATCATGTTCATCCAAAGCCCGGCTTCAGCCACTGCTGCCCATAGGCCTCTCTGTTATTGTGCCAATCCCCACGCTCCTGTGGAAGTCTCATTCAGGTTTTGCCCGCGATGGCAACGATGCCGTCTACAAAAATACCGCTTCTATAATGGTCCAAAACTTAATTCCCTATAAAACCGCCTTCAGTACGGTAGGGCTTCCCCAATTTGCATGATAAATCAGTTAACTGTGATACAATTAATTAACCCTAGTCGTAACGTGTCGACATTACCATAATGACTGACCCGACGTACTTCGATCGAGTCATTCAAGTTAAATAGGAGCATAAAATTAGAGTTGCCGGAGTAACCCGATTGATCGATGCGATCGCATAAGTAAGTGGTAAATACAGAAAGGTCGTTGTTTGCGCGGCGGGGACTTCATAAAGGTTACAGAATTATAAGTGTTACATATTGAATTGATACCTAACAATCAAATATGTAGGTAACACTTTTATTCGTGTTTTTAGGGTTCCGTAGCCAAATGGCAAATAACGGAACCCTTATGGATTCGTCATGTCTGTCTGTCTGTCCGTCCGTATGTCACAGCCACTTTTTTCCGAAACTATAAGAACTATACTGTTGAAACTTGGTAAGTAGATGTATTCTGTGAACCGCATTAAGATTTTCACACAAAAATAGAAAAAAAAAACAATAAATTTTGGGGGTTCCCCATACTTAGAACTGGTACTCAAAAAATTTTTTTGCATCAAACCCATACGTGTGGGGTATCTATGGATAAGTCTTCAAAAATGATATTGAGGTTTCTAATATAATTTTTTTCTAAACTGAATAGTTTGCGCGAGAGACACTTCCAAAGTGGTAAAATGTGTCCCCCCCCCCCCTGTAACTTCTAAAATAAGAGAATGATAAAACTAAAAAAAATATATGATGTACAGACGCCAGCACATCAACCTACACCTAACTGTCAAATTTTCCCAATCAACATTGAACTTTATGCTTTAGCGATAAAGTTGAAAATCTATTACAGAAATCTGACAGATTGTAGTAGGTTGATGTGCTGGCGTCTGTACATTACCATGTAAACTTCCACCGAAAATTGGTTTGAACGAGATCTAGTAAGTAGTTTTTTTTTTAATACGTCATAAATCGTAAACCGCAATTTACCTTTCATTCAATCAACTCAAGTTACAACGAACTATTTAAATAACTGCTTTTCATTTATTCATAATTACAATATAACTATATACACTAGATACTAAAATAAAAGCCTAACTAACCTACTATACAAATAAATTAAAAAAAAAAAACCCCAAAGGACACTTAGGCGTCGAAGTACTCATCCGCATCGCTGTCATCCGGAAACGTGCCCAGAAGACTGGCAGCATTGCCACGTTGAATAGCAATGCTAATTCTTTGACCAAAGAACGACCCAGCCCTCTGGTCACGTGAAGTATCGACCAGCCGGCGAGAAATTTCCTTAAAAAGGAGACGCGCGCTCGGGCCCCATGACCCGAGCGTTTCGACCCCAAACGGCTCAAAGCTGTAGTTGCCCACAAGGTTACAGTATTTGCGCCGCTTGAGGGTCTCAGCAGCCGCAGCAGCGGCGCCAGCACAGCCCGCCGTGCTCGGAACATGAGATGGCGCAAGGGTATCTAAATAACTTATAAATAATTTTAATAATAAACAAGCTATTAAAATAAAATCATAATATCCTAACCTAACTAAAACTATTAACAAACATACAAAATTAATTATTTAAGAACTTAAAACATAGCTTTACACGTCTAACTTAGTCAAATAACCCGCCCCTAACTGTTCCCGGCGCAAAGGTGCCCAAAATGCTTGCTGCATTGCCACGTTGAATTGCAATGGCCAACCTTTGCACCAAGAACGAGATTATCTACAAATGTATATTTCTGTTACACACATTAACACACAAAAAGTAACACTTAACACACATTTAAAAGGTTACACTTGTCACTTTGATTCTATAACATTATTGTATCTGTTACATTTAGAAGTGTCCTATTTCTATTAAAAGAGATTTAAAAAACAGTGTTAAAAGCACTTATTACGGCTACAGTTTGAGTCCCTGGTATGCGGTCACATCCTCATGAAGCGATTCAAGCGATGAACGAACGAGCGTCAATAACAAGACGTTTCACCTCACGGAGTTATGAAAGTAGCCCTTCTGTGATTCTGTCGCTTCCCATTGGATAAAAGGGTCCCCATTATCTAACCGCGGTCAATAAAAAAAGCGATTGTAATAAATGAGCAGCAATGGTGTGGGGTCAATAATTGGTTGACTCGAAGCAGGCAGAACGCAGAGATGTGCAGCACGAGGTGACGCCTACGGATGCAGCGGCACTCTTCGTGTGCTCACACACGCACACTTGCATACATGTTTACAGAGCCAGTTTAGGAACCTAAACTGAAATGTCTTGTTTTTGAATCGTTTTTAATTAGATCATGGTAGGCCACCTGTACGTGCGATGCGACCACCGACATCGACCAGACGGCTCGGCGACGGCGACGTGAAGAGATTATATTCGACTTTCTGGAAGACTTTTTTTCTGCATTTTTTCAGACAGAATGCATTTAGAACTCCCCCACTCTCCCTCGTTGTATTTTTTATTTGCTGTTTCTTTTTAACTAAGTAAGTATGTTTTAATTCTCTAAATTATGTAGTCGAAGCTCCAATGAGTTTATGTTGGCACCAACTTAAACGTATCTATGTACTACTGAATAAATATAATGTACTTACATAATAATAAAAAAATTAAATAACTGGTTCTACAAAATTTTAATGTGATAAGTTTTTCATCCCTGGTATATAGAACTGCTGCTCTCATAGAATAACTAGAAGTATATATAACAAGTGATCTTTATCATCTTTATGAAGCATTTGATTGTGTAAATCATGAAACTTTGATACCAGGTAAACGTGCGCTCAGTTTAGTGAAATCTTAATAGACTTACAGAAAGCGGCAAGTAATAAGTAATTAAGTCAATTCACTGGAGTTAAAAGTACAAACAGGGTTACAAAAGGTACAATAATCTGTCCGTACGTAATGTTTGGAACTGGCTCTTCCACTAGGAAACTTTAAGAGACTGATTTCATATTTCGATGTAAAGAATTACTCCAATTATGCAGCGGGTGCTTTTACCACAATCGAGCCAGCAGAAAATAGGGTTTGCAACGATGTAGACTTATAGAGCAATAAGATACGAGTCTATCTAACTAATCACATTCTGTAGTGTATTGAAAGGTATAGTTTGGTGACTAGTGGTAGTGTAACAGTTGAAGACTGTGGGAGTCATCAGTCCATCACACATCATCTAATCGATCTCTCATACTAAAATGTCACGCTTATAATCCGCTAGGGGTGAGCAAAGGGTGCATTTGTACTTTGGACCCTATTTCCGGTCAATAACAATGCAGCAATGCGATGGGGGACGAGTTTATTGCTATTTATTGGATGCCGAACTAATCCTGTTTACGGCTCATGATTGTTCGACTAAATCATGTTACTGATTCGCTATACGGAGAGCAGGCTAACGTTATCTAATCTTTCCAAACGAATGTTCTCATAATGCTAATATATCTACGTGATTCACTTCTTATCATTGAAGTTTAATTTAGAATAGTAAGTTCATATACGACTACATATCTCATTAATAAAATTGATTTGTCTTTTTCAGTTAGTAGTCGCTTCACTAACCCATATAGGCCATATAGCAACACCACACTAACCTACTTCTCGTAATAGATTTGTGAATACTTAGCTTATAAAAGAACATCGTGTTTTCATTCTGAACTCCGACATCAGTCAATAAAAGAAAACACTATTAAAGCGACGTTCAACTCAACTCTCGGAATTCAATTGAAAACACAAACTGAATGTATGAATGGAGTTGTGTACGTAATGCAAAAGGTTGCCTGCAGTTATTTGCTCAAAGGTATCACGTAAGTAATTGGGTCGGCGGGGCACGCCGCGCTGCCGGCGGGCGGTCGAGTCATCGTGTGGCGGTGTGGCCCCCGGGCCCCTGCTCGCTGCTGCATTGCACTCGTCGCTAACATCCACATTAATTCAACTGCACGCAGGGGAGCGCCATGTGACACATATATCACACTTATCAACGGTTCATGCAATATTCGCAAGTTTGGAGCGAGCCTCCCCAGAGTCGTAGAGAATCAGAACCTGACACAACTCAAATAAAGAGTTACGAGTATATCAACGATACAAGAATGCTTGTGTAGTCCTACTTTGAGCTGGGACATAATACGAGCCAAAGTATAGATAGATACATTCTACGCTTCGTAGCAAGCTCGTAGACGGTATGGGTTACAGTATAATTTGGAAGGGACCAACGACTGAGTTCGTATAAAATTATACATGCTAAACAAAGCTTTTATAGTGAAAAATAATAAAGAGTGCAGTGAACTGCGGCTGTTATAAATTGTAGTACATTATGGTCACGAGACGTCGCGTCGGGTCGCGGCGGCGCGGCGGCGGCGGGCTGCTCGCGAGACATGCACCGTGTGGCGACACGACTGCTAGACATAAGCGATGCAGTGAGACGAGATGTGACGGCGCTTGCACTGCCTCGTTAAATAGACGAGAAGGCAAAGCAAATACAGTACCAGCATACACACCAGAGAATGCCTAGACTTATTTATTTTATTTAATACTTCAAGCACAAAAATGTACAGAGGCGGACTTAATGCCATAGGCATTTTGTACCAGTCAACCTTTGGGTGAAGCAGAGACAAACAGTGGTAGGTGCAATGATGAGAATTGAGGAATAAATATTTTAAACATAAAGATACACATAAACCTATTAAAACTATAAATATAATATATACCTAATTACATATAAATATAAGCACAAATAAATATACATATATAGGTACATAAATACATGAATATACTTATATAGTTTCTATCTACCTACTTCATCATCATCATCTGGCTAGCCTTTTCCCAACTATGTTGGGGTCGGCGTTCAGTCTAACCGGATGCAGCTGAATACCAGTATTTTACATGAAGCGACTGCCTGATGGGAAATCATCTAATGACTCCTCCCGCTCTGGGTGGAGCGGAAGGGAGTGTCAGACTCTTACTGACTAAAACCCACCCGTGTTCCTTCCTTAGCCCTTTATGTTCCGGGGCAGCGGTAACCCTTTCGGACGATCCCGCTATACGATACCCCTTGGTAAGACTGGTTGTCAGACTTTCGGGCTTTTGAATACCCGTAACTACTGTCAAAGATCCACGAATGACAGCCGGGACCAACGGCTTAACGACTCTATCTACCTACTTATTCCACTCAAATTGATAATTGGTTGCATAAGATCTAGCAAAGGTTTTACTTAGGCCGGATATCATGTTTTTGAGGAATTAGCAATCCAAAACCAAGTCCGAAAAATGGCCACACTTCTACAACTGCTGCTGAAGACCCAGCAATTGAACACAGAAACATCTTTGCTATGTCGATTGTATCTGAGATTTTAATGGCTATCTTTTTTTGAGATTGATCTTCTGAAGGTATATCCACCATTATTGTGTTGTGTACGAGGTGTGCGCTCACCGGTCGCAGTGAATTGGACGTGGGTCGCCGCCTCTATGCTCTGACGTCACGGGCCCCCACACTATGTGGCACAAGGATCTATTCATCACGCTCATCAAATTACCTGATCGTAGCTATTTACATATTATTTTATAATGTGACCCAAAAAGAACAATGAAAACAATAGTGCTGCCAGCTGCATACCTTCATGTATGGTAATTCATGCTAAGCCTGACAACTTGGAAGAGAAAATATATAGAGGTGATTAAACTTAACCTAAACATGAGCTTTTTAGAGATAGGTAGGTACAGACGCCAGCACATCAACCTACACCTAACTGTCAAATTTTCCCAATCAACATTGAACCTTATGCTTTAGCGATAAAGTTGAAAATCTATTACAGAAATCTGACAGAATGTAGTAGGTTGATGTGCTGGCGTCTGTACATAATTTATTTGAACGAAAGTTTCGGCTAGCAAGGCGGCGGCGCGGCGGCGCGGCGGCGGCTACTATAATGATGTAACCCACTAGAGATACACATCAATTTGTGTAGGCAATGCACAGAACAGTTAAAGAGGAGGAGTCTTTTATCTGTTCTCTGAGGCAATGGCACGTTACTATGTGGCGCGTAAGGCACGAGCTGCTTGCATCTGTGTCGCGTTAGGGTTGCTCGTGTGCGCGCGCGGCTGTGCGCAGTCCCTGCCCCACATGGCCAGTACTGCTGCAATGTGCACGGATAACGTACCAATATCAGAAATCAAACGCATTGCTTGCTGTATGTGAGATGCACATTCTGCTCAACCTCAAACTGAATACTTACCTACAGGTTGATGAACAGTTGAACAGTTCTACGAAAATGTGCCACAAAAGGCGAATGCGGAAGAAACATAATATTTATAAAATTCCGGAAAACATGGGTGACGCGCAGGATAAATACTTGATCGAATTTCAAAATTCATTGCTGTGTTTATAATTAAGTATGTGGAGACTCAATCAATTAAAAGAAACAAAACTACACACAACACAACTATAAATCAAAAGGAAATTATTTTTGTGTCCGTTATAAATAATAATGAATCCCAGCTGTTGCTACGGCTCGCCTACGAAAGCGTAAGACACATGAAAGAGTAACAAACGAAAGCGAAACAAGGCAACATGGCGCAGACATGGAGCCATTCGCCGACTGAAAGTTACAGCCACGTATAGTCAAAAGCGTTTAGCTGGAATTCCGTGTAGTTTGGGCGCGGTAAATGTAGGCGCGGGTTGGCGCGGCGCCAGCGGCTGGAATACCATACGTAGGGCGCTCTATTGAGATAGGTTATCTGTGGCGGCGCCGCGCTAATTTGCGACCAGGAATGCGGCACACGGCGCGACAGCGCCGCTTGCTTCCGAGGACTCAAGGGACACCGCCAAAAGTAACAAAAGGCTTATTCCTAACCGTTAAGATAACAAATTCGCAGAAAAATAGTCTTGTGGAATACGGATATGTACCTATTGAAACTTACTATGTACCCAAAGCATTGGATAACGCGCAAAATTGTATCAACAGCGGATCACTACATCTGATCAAAGAGTGATTTTCTGAAATCCATCTACGGTTCCTTTTGACGTGTAGGTTGAAAGCTACGGAAGTAGCCCTCACATCAGTGGCCCGTCATGTTGCCGGTCCAGGAAATTAACCTAGCCTTCTTATCTTAGAAAAGAAAGACGTTTTAATGTAAAGCCCTCTCTAAATCATATCGTTAATTGTATTTGTATGCAGTGGTTTTTCAGTTGATAATATCTGTTCAGTGTCAGGTACTCAGGCCGGACTCGGGAGCAGGGCGCGCTGGGCGCGGCCGTGGTAGTGAGTGACTCGCCGACCGTTAATGTACTCGATTAACCTTAATGTACCTCGTGATTGTCATGTCATGTGCCACTGTTTCCATTTCGTCTAGTCCGCGGTGAACTACTACTTCATTACTGAATATTCCGGCGTTTACCGGCGCACGACAGTGGCAGCGCGAGCGGTCCGATAATTCCGTAACCTGAACAAACTTGACAAATTCAATGTCCGTAACTCCGAAATCATCTGTGAAATGGTGGGAATTCGGGTGATCAGGAAGTACATACCTACCACTCCTACCAGACGGTCTGTTTACAGTGTCTTCTCTTGCAAAAGTATTTGGATGAAGTAGCCATTAGATACCTCTACTCCACACACCCGAAAAATTCTATACAATTCTACAAAATGTTCTGTCTGTTAAATCCCCAGTAGCCGAGGCTAACGAGAACTTACTGTCATACAAGTCCCCAGGCCAATATTGTCCAATGAAAAACTAAATGACTCAATTGTCATCGTCCGAGTGAGTTTAATTAAAAATATTGGAGTTTTATTTGTCGATTTCAATAGGTTAATTGAATTAGATGGCAACGCCGCCGATAGCCTGGCGGGCAGGCGCCGCGGAAGGCGGCCATCAGACAAGGCTAAATGACGAGCACGTACTCAGGTAAGTATGAAACGAATGACGAACAAATAAAGTTCACTATACTAGTACACATGCTTCGGAACTGGCACCACGTGATATAAAAACTTAAATTAGTTTTTCGTTTTGAGAACTAAATAAAAAAGTGCATTGTGCCTGTATTTTTTTAATATTAACTCGAAAAAAAAAAAATGAACATACTCAAAATATTAAATTTACTGCTTTACGAGTATATACTAATTTTCCGACAACTTATATGCGAATACAAATAAAAAAACGACCGAATAAAATACTGAAAATTCCAAAAAATCAATACAGCATTTGCTGACGTCATATTTTTCCACCAGCTAACATTGCGTTTTACCAAATACTAGTTATAGTCATTTTAATCGTAACTCACCTATTATAAATATAGAACTAACCTTACACATTTTATAAACTGTGGCGCTTGTTTTAAACTATTGTGACATTATAAAAAAATATTTTCTAAGTGATTCCATAGGTCCTCCTAAGCAATATTAAAATGTGCTTGTAATCAATATCATTCATTACTTACACCTACATACCTGCCACTCTAATCAATTAATATACAGGGTGAATTTTCCAAGTAGGCGCGGACGGCCAAATCCGAAACTATAAGGAATAGCAAAAGTACCCAAAGGAGTCACGGGCTCGATTTTGATGAAAACTAAAACTGCATCATGGGATTTTTGAAAAAATTAATATTTCTAGCCAGGAATCGAACCCGTTGATTTTGAAAAAAAAAAGCACACTGTATTATTACACCATTCGATAGTGTCGCTAATAAGGATCGAATTCTGGGAAGTAATGATTACGGGAAACTAAAGAAAATAGTTTGAACAAAATATTTTTTTTATTTTTCTTATGTTACCTACCTATTAAACCTTAACTGATTAATTGTTTTTCAATACATAGCTGGATTCGGCGTCTCGAGGATTGTACTGCATTCAAAATTTGAATTTAGAACATAATTTTGTGAAGGTGACTGCGCTACGAGTGTGTTAGTAATAAAAATATTGAGCATCGTTGCGAACAAGGTACAGGTAATGTAGGTATGAAAAAAGAAGCAGTAATCCAACATTTTCCTTAAGTTTACCGTATGTTATTACTTCCCAGAATTCGATCCTTATTAGCGACACTATCGAATGGTGTAACAATAGTGTTTTTTTTTTTTTTAAATCAACGGATTCGTTGTCTAGCTAGAAATATTGATTTTTCAAAAACCCAATGATGCAGTTTTAGTTTTCATCAAAATCGAGCCCGTGACTCCTTTGAGTACTTTTTGCTATTCCTCATAGTTTCGGATTTGGCCGTCCACGCCCACTTCAAAAATTCATTCTGTATACCTAGGTAAAGGTATTTGTATTCTCATTCGCTCGCTCTTGCATCCTATTCTGTGTAGAGGGTTTAAAGTAACCTAACCAAACCGTCCCTCCGGGTACCCTTCGCTCGCTCTTGCATTCTACGTCGCCTATCGATCGCCCGCAACCATGCAACCAATGTCACCCGAAGTACGCACGAAAGCGCCCGCGCGGGCCGACCAGTGGGTAGTTATTTTCATTAAAATTGAGAGTTAATAAAGTTATTCTACAACCAACAGTAGAAATTAAGCTGGTAAGAAAACGACTATTTTAATAGAACATAATATATACCTAATGGTTTTCGGAATCTTAGTATTTTTTTCGGAAGTTTAGTTTATTATTTGAAAGTACAGATTATTTTTCTTCGAATTGTAATTTGAATAAGCTCATGTTTATTTGTTAAATACAATTTTTTTTTCGGTTAATTTTGTGTTAATTTTTCGGTAATTCATTTTAACACAGCTTAGTTAGCATTACATTCAACCACAGATCGTTGGAAGTTAATTTGTTTTTCGGAAGCATTATTATTTCCCATTGAAAAGCGCTATTATTATTATTCGCACAATGTTCACTCAGGCCGCGACCCGCGTCTAGAGAGTAAATACCTCGTTACCAGATTTAAAGACTACAATAACACATGGTTTAATTTAAAATACCAGTGAACTGGTTAAAGAAATTCGAATATGCAATACATACACACTTCTTGCTCTAGTTACTTTGTGACGTAAGACACAAAAACGGTCTCTCGGCCATAGACACGGGTGAGTCACCGAGTACCACCGAGTACGGAGCATGACATCGACATCGCCATGGCGCACGGCGGTACAAGAACCCCGAGCATATGGCCAGCCAGGCGGGCACCGTCATTAGTGGTGTGGAATCATATCTGTGGCAGCTTTGATGTTGCTGCTCTCTGAATGACCGATATATTGATTAATAATAGAAGCACGGAGGATGGTCCGAGTCTGAACGGATTTGAATATGGCCAATACCTTCGACTTATATCACTTGCATTTGTATTGAAGACTTCAACTACAAAGTCGTCAAAGTACACGAAACAAATTCCTATTCCATGAGTAGGTACAACTCTCAGTCATACATCTTAGCACACGCAAACGAATGCTCCTTCAGGCGACTGAGTCAGACATCTAAATCAGATGGTGGCGCGTACATCACGTCGTTATTGACGAGATGCTTCACTCCGGCCGCGGCGTCGCGCCTTCGATGTTCCAGCGCCGTGTTACGAAACTATGTGAAGTGCCGAATCTCGCGCAATCGTCGTTTCGTCACCGGCCAACCGTGTCAGTACCTCAATGACATAACTACAACATGGCGCGCTATTTACCAACTGCCACTTGTTGTATATATTATATGGTGTATCGTTTGCTTATTTACAATTGGCAGACGGAATGTTACAAAAGGCATGCTCTATGCTCACTTCTTCGATTATCTTTTACAGAGCTTATTACGAGGATCAGAAATGTTGTAAGTTACATTGTATAAAGTAGGTAACACTTCGTACGTCTACTTGGTACTATTATATGGACAGTTTGCACGGAGTCTTAGCAGTGTTCACTGCCAACAGCACGCGTCCCGTGGGTGTGATCGTCAGGCCGTGTTGGCGGCGCGGCGCAACCCACCGAGGACCTGCCATTGTTGTCACAACAGTGCATCCCGCAGGGAATACAGTACAACGCGAAATAGCACGAGGACTGTAGTGGACTTATGAAACATAATATGGACTTAAGGTAGTTGCAAGCCAGAGCAGTGTGATATTATATTAAACGCAAAAGTTTGAGGCAATCAGATACAGAGCTACTTTCAGAGGATTTCTTAAACATTCTATCAGGACAATTTAAATTACAGATACGACTTAACATAATATCTAATTGATAACTTAATCGACCCGACAACTGCGAGAAATCAGAAGAACGGCACATTGTGTATCAGATAAGCTGACGATATGCCATGAACAAAGATCTGTAGTAGAGAACAGACGATATCGGCTCGGCTGCATCGCAATCTGTTCCGCATCTGCGCGGCTGTGCCGCGTCGGCGCGCGCCGACGAGGGCAGACCTGCCGGCGATCTGATAACGATAGCGACTAGTCGACCACTGTGTCCTGTTATAATTGTTGGATCGTTCGGAGAACAACCGACACCGGCACGCGACACAGATGATAGACATTTCAATTGCCAATAAAGAAGATCGCTCCGAGAAATAAAACGATTATAACCGAAACTTCGAAATATAGCACTAGCCGTACATCTGATACGATCACTATCCGAAGAATCTGGAAACTAACACCAAACCTGCACGAGTCACATTGTGTAGGCGGTGAAATTTTAGAAATTCAGCTCTGCAAAAGGATAACAGAAATCTAGACAACTCCTTGCAATCTTGCATGATATCATTTAGAATGAAACAAGCCATTGTTTCATTTGGAAGGACAATAAAGATTGGATCGTTTCAAATGTTCAATGTTATGGCCACAGAATTGTTTCGAATGATATTGAATCAGTTTTAATTGGGAAGTTACGTAGACACTAGAAAAGACCGCGTTGGTCGGTCAGGCTCATCAGCGAGCGAATTACTTCAAATGATAGGTATTAGCGCGGACGAGCTTTTTGTTCCAGCACATTACTGCCATGCAAATAACGTTGTTACAGTAATTCCTAGCATTACTCTCAATTACATTCCGGATGTGCTTAGTTGAATGTAACAAAGAACAAAAGTTATTTATAATGAGTCTGCTCAATTCACCATTCCAAAAAATTTAAGACCCGTATAATAATTACCTATTATCGTATAATCTTTTCAAACAACTAGACCGATTACATCGAAAATTACATTGTACCTTTACATGAATAATGGTTTCTCGAAAGTACACGTTGTTGCACACGTCACATCTGCGTGTTCTATCAGTTTATTTATTTTGCACCGGCTCTCTGATGCCCAAGATGTTCTCGAATCCATTCAATATCCACATTTGCTAAATTAAACAAAAGTAAATCATTATCAAATTATGAGCTAATTTCAAGTGACGCTCATCGTTAAACAACTTTAATCTAAAATATATACAATCTACAAGCGAACAGTGTACAGACATCTATAGAAAGTATATGGTGCACGAGAACTAGGTATTCATTAATTTCAGGATCGATCGGAGAGCATCAGATATTAGCTCGGCATGAGCCGCCTGTCAGAAGCGCGTTGGAAAGCGAAGAGGTCGTGAGATGAGCATCATCATCACTTACGAAACTAAGCAATTACCGTCACTTACTTCTTTTGTTATTCACAAATTAGTATCGTGCTGTACCGGGGCTTTCTCTGATCACGTCAGATAATCTACAGCATCTTGACTTCGGCTCTTTGTATCAACACGACAAACACGACTTAGTTTCGTAATTTTAATTATTTTAACAATAGCATTACGAAAAAGTGTGTGACCTATGAATACAGTACAAAACCGAAAACATTATTTGCTCTAGGTTAATGGTTCTACGCAAAACAATGGTATTCATTCCGTTCATGTACTTATTTGCAGTTTGGACTGAACTTTCGAGACCAAATCTAAGGAAAAGAAACTAAAAGCCCTCGGCCATTTAGTAATTTGGCCTATAAAGTTATAGAAAACTTTGTCTTGAACTAGCAGAAAGACAGCCGCAGTGCGTGTACAAAGTCGAAAGACATATTTTATGAATCCTCTTTGCAAACAAATGCAGTGAAACTACAGTGCAGCATAATGAATGCAAGTTGTTGTCGACGCACATCCGAGGGAAGGTCGCGGGCTCCAGGAATCTGCGGCCACGCCGATCATTCATCAAGTCGCCTTGTCGGATGCACGAGAGCTCGCGACAAATCGTCGTGTCAATCAAACTGCTTTCTAGCGACCTCTATGTATATACAAATTGAAGCGGTTTTGTGTTGACATTGCAAGAATATACACCCACATTGGTCTCGGCAAGCGTGGCTATATGAAATAAAATATGAAAACATGAGGTATTCCACTCAGAGCACTGATTTGAACCGCACTTGGACGAACCGCACCTGAGCACTTCCACTAACCGCACTGAAACAAAATTTTGTAACGTGCGGTTCGGTGGAACATTTGATCTGTACGAACTATGTCCATCCACAATTCTTTTGGAGAATCTAGATTCCTATGAATTCTTGTCGGTTTTTTGTAAAGTAGGCACTGCACGACTTTGTGGTAAGAAATAACGTCAGAGTATATTTCAGTAAGATCCATCATGATTGTAATTGCGTCCTACACGACGCTCCCAATTCTGGGAAGTAGGACGAGCCGCGGCGGACAGATGGCGGACCACTAACACAATCATACGGATCATTATCAGTTAAGGCGGGCAATTGGAACTAAACATATGACTAACTAGCTGTGCCCGCCGCGACTTCGTTCGCGTGCATGACGGAAAACGTTTTAATTTTTTTGCGCGGTATCCTAATTCATCATCTGCCTAGCCTTTTCCCAACTATGTTGGGGTCGGCTTCCAGTCTAACCAGATGCAGCCGAATACCAGTATTTTACATGGAGCGACTGCCTATCTGACCTCCACAATCCTAATTATTTTTCTAAAATAAAAGTTACTCCTTATTACATCAGCTATCTGCCAGTAAAAGTCCCGTCAAAATCGGTCCAGCCGTTTCAGAGATTAGCCGGAACAATGACAGACAAAAATTTAAAAAAAATGTTATTATGGTATATGTACCGTGTATACATACATATGCATTTACCCCCTTTTTTATGGATGGGAAATCATCAAATGACCCCTCCCGCTCTGGGTGGAGCGGAAGGGAGTCTCAGACTCTTACTGACTAAAACCCACCCGTGTTCCTTCCTTAGCCCTTTATGTTCCGGGGCAGCGGTAACCCATTCGGACAATCCCGCTAACCCGGCAGGTCCCGCTACCCCGGCAGGACCCGCTACCCCGGCAGGTATTTACCCCCTTACTAATAAACGTATTATATCAGATGAATAGTTACACAACGATTTCTCTTTTTCAGTCGTCAGTATTTTGACTTTCGAAAGAAGAAGACAAATCATTGTGTAACTATACAGACGCTATACAACGTTTATTAGTAAGGGGGTTAGTAAAAAGAGGTTATTTTAATATTACAAACAGACACTCCAATTTTATTTATTTGTATAGATTTATTCTTCCTAGCTAGCCTGTTGCCAAGCCTCATTCTAATCGTATTTTTTGTCTTAAATTACGCAATTTGTTTTCAGTCTCTATATTATGTTTAAAGGTTACCATTATTTGAGGAATGCTTTTACGTCGCTAGTGGCTCACCCGTCTGTAAACATTGGAGCATGTGTTTACGCGACCTTCACATTCTTCGCCTGATGATCATCAACATGACTTGACGGAATTCTCTCTTCACATAAATGAAGTTTCACACAAGTCAGTGCAGCTTGAAGTAAAATAAACAATTATTTAAAGATAAGAGCGAGCGGCACGCGTCCTGACTCCTGAGCCACAACACACCACAGATAAATAAAAAAAGTGTCAAGAACAAGTTGATGTATCTGACTGAACTCAGCTGTGTGTAACTAGTGGACTGACAAGATAGATAACAGTTCCGACTGACACCGACAAAGGATTGCAACAAACACTCTCCTTTCAAACATGAATGCACTATTACAAGGAGAGAGAGAGAGAGATAATGATGTTTAGTCTCAGGGACTTTTAACACTAACCGCCAATAATAACAACAACACAATATGGAATCTGCGCTGGTCAGCTAAACATCAAGGGCCGACCAGACACAAAAGCATCAAACAAAGAACGACTTTGCTGAGGGGACTTCTGCGTCGTGGAGGGGAAGGATCTACTCCATTTTCGCACATATTATCCGTAGTTGTTGGCATGCGTATGCGCAACCCTGGTGGCCTCGCGGCCCCTATGCCGCAGGATGGGAATAATTTGTGCGGCCTCGTTCCCACATGGATTATAACAGCCATAATTATTGTAACGAACACATTATTGCCAGATTTTATACCCCAAATGTTGGCACACTCGTCAAGGGATTTGAAAATGCATTCATAATTACATGAATGGTGAAAGAAACTATGGAAATCTCATAAAATCAAATTCTGCAAGACGTAACCGAAGGTTTGGGAACTGAGCAAGTGTACACACCACAAACTGTAAGTAACAAGAGAGCCAACAGAAAGTCGTACTGTTTGAACCAAGTTTGTACGTATTATAAGCACCGCTGTTTCCTCGATGTAATCGCCGCTATATATAGCCGAGCAGCAAGCTCGCTGCTGCCATTGTAGGAAGTCCAGAACAAACTTGTTTAAACAATCAACTATTTGTAGGGCAACGCTCATTTCACCACGTTACCAAACGCCATAACATTTGTTATAACTACGCGGAAGGTTTCTTTACTCTCGGTAGTCAGTTGGACCACACGCATTTTCAATTATTATGAAATGGCGAAGCCAGCATAAAGCAATAAGTGAGACGAGCTCGTTTCTCACACGCCTCATCAATTACTGCACAGTGCAGGGACGAGGGAACTGTTTCTATAACTGAGATCCGTTTGTTGATTATTATTTGCTGGCGAGGAAATGACATTCCGTCAATATGCAATTAAATGGTTAGGTAGTTGGTCATTAGGGGCGGCGCGGCTCGTCATCAGTGCGGTCGCAATTACTTCTGACATTAGAGTGTGAGGCTTTCACCGCGATTCACTGCGAGTCTGCAACTACGACGCCGCTGCCGGGAATTAAATCGGGAAAGTACGAAAGTAGCTTTAAATTTATTTTTAGCTTCATCTTGTTGGACCTGATTTAGAACATCCAATAGATATTCTAGGAAGAATTTATATAGAGCACTAGCTTTCTGCCCGCGACTTCGTCCGCGTGAAATTCGTACTTTCCTCTAAAAATTTCTAAAATGTATGTTTATGATCTTTCATTTATTTAGATAAATTCGTATTCGGGCCAATTTTTAAGTTTATAGATCAAAGGGATCAGGTTTTTCAAATAAACTGTATCCCCGCTTTTCACCCCCACAGGGGTGGAATTTCGTAAAATCGTTTGGGATGTGTTCATTACTTGACTCAAAGATTATTTATACCAATTTTCGAGTTAATCAAGCCACGCAGTAAAATCCTCCCCTGTAAAATTAACTACCCCTTTTCACCCCGTTATGGGTTGATTTTCGAAAAACCCTGATACACGTTATTCTTTATTTTTGGTCTTAAGGTGAATGCGCCGTGGTAGACCGCGAAATTCTCTATATGTTGGATTTCTACCATAAGCACTTTTCCATACGACATAATTTATGTTCTTATGGTAGAAATCTAACTTAGAAAGATGTATTAATGATTCTAATGATTATAATATGTAAATACGTATCTGTTATTGTCGCAAGTCATATTTTGATCAAGATACAACCTGACACTGACCTGAAAATTGCAAAAAATGTAAGAAAAATTGAATTTCGCGGGCTACAACTGCGCATTCACTTTAAGGTGCCACTACAGTCCGTCAAATCTAAGAAGTACCGTTTGACGTTTCATATTTTTCAAACCGAAACAACTTTGTTCATACGTACATTATTCAGTTTCGATAACCTTTTTCATAAAACCATGAATTTAGAAAGATTTCATTATTGTATCTAAAAATGTACAATTCTTAATATCTAAATGTAATTGAAAACTTTCAAACAAAGCAAAATAACACATATTTACACAGTAAATAATTTCTAATAGTTATATTCTTGACCTCATTACAAAGTTACGTAGTTAGGTCACTGCACGTAGTGTTGCGACTCTTCGGATACACTTGTATGCAAAAAAATCGTTTACATATACGAAAAATCGAATGTATTATTTACAAATTACACTTGACAACCAAACAAATATTTTTTCATGTGAATGGGATTTATCTCACATATTACGATTACATAACTAAATAGTTATGTAATCGTAAAATATGAGATAAAACCCATTCACCAAAAATACGTATTTATAAATCAAATATATTTGCTTCTTTAAAAAGTTGTCGAAAGCGATTTGTCGATTTTTGATTTTCGCGCCCAAATAAGTCGGGGTTTCTCGCGCTAACGCTGTCGAAATAGTAAATGGAGTCAGGGATAGTGTTTTTTACATTTATTTTTGTGTATGATAGTATGGGTTTGCATATTACAGAGAAATAAACAAATTTTTAACAAGCACATCCATTGATTTTACAATTACAATTTTTTCTTCTAAGTCTTATTTCTACGTCTAAAACTAATAAAAATAAGGTATGTAGAACCCATTCACAAAAATGTTGTTGCCTGATGTTATAAATTAACGACGTTACTGCGCGACCGCATAATGCACTGAATACACAGATACCCTAAAATAAATTAATTTAATTATTTTTAGGTCAATAGGCAAAATCGCAGGTGTCCAAGTCTCTACAATTTTTTTTTTCTGGCAACACTGCCAACTACAAGCGCACGCGGTCCGCTCGGTCGGTTCGGCGTCAGCAGTCTCTCGCCATCTTGGAAGCTGACTGTGCGCGTACTTGCTTTCTCGTTTGTGTTTTACAATTTGTGACTTGGCTATTACTTTTCTGAACTGATCATTCTTTATCCGTTTACCTTGGCAATATTTATACTGGACTCCGAACTAAGCAAGTGTTTATTAATAATGTCGAAAAGAGGACGTACTTTGAACAGCCAGGCTCGTGAATTGGTGGTGAAATTACACGAGTATTTTGAGCGTGAATCTCAAAATGGTGGACTTCTACTGCCAGTTACACAAGTTCGGGATCGCGTCGGTGAAGCTCTCGGTATTGGTAGCCGCACCGTTGGCAAAATATTAAGTGAAAAATATGGGCCTTCGGGGAGTGACAGTAACGTACTTCACACACCGAAAAAACGAAAAAGAAATAAACCTGTGACAGGCATCGATGAATTCGATAGTCATGCTATTAGAAACCATATATACGGGTATTTTACAAGAGGCGAATTTCCAACATTGGCAAAGTTATGTGCAACTTTAAAAGATGCCGGGCTGTATAAGGGAAGCATAGAGTCGTTGAGAACGGTAATAACAGGAATTGGCTTCAGATACAAAAAAGTTGACAAACGAAAAATTGTTATGGAGCGACATGACATAATTATGCAGCGACTAACATTCCTGCGCGAAGTTAAACAAATTATAAACTGGGATAATGTAATATTTTTGGACGAAACCTGGCTAAATTCCAACCATTCTGTGCCGAAAACATGGACTGATGATTCTGAAGCTTCGTGCTCGAATAGGAAAAGGTGGACGCCTCATAATATGCCATGCTGGGTCAGCGTCTACAGGCTTCGTGGAAAACTCTTTATTAGCTTTCCAATCCAAAAGCACTAAAGAGTATCATGAAGAAATGGACGCAGTAAGGTTCCGAGAGTGGTTCTTAAATTTATTACAGAATATCCCTCCTAACAGCACAATTATAATGGATAATGCCCCATACCACTCTGTGCAAATTGATAAAGCACCTACGTCAGCCAATAAGAAAGCAGATTTGGTGGCATGGCTGCAAAGAAAAGGAGTGGATGCCGACATGTCACTATTAAAAGCTGAATTATTACAGTTAGTGAAATTGCATAAACCACCAAAACCGACATATGTAATTGACCAATTGGCCGAAGAGCACGGGCACAAAGTCATACGACTTCCTCCGTACCATTGCCAATATAATGCCATTGAACTGATTTGGGCCCAAGTTAAAGGTAATATTTTATAATATTATAATAATAACACGAGTACTTCTAACATTTATAATTTAAACAATGGTTTTCGTCTGCTATCAAATAGTTACATTATTGTTTTACAGGTTATGCAGCAAGACACAACACAAAACCACCCTTCAGTGTCAAGAAAATGGAAGGTTTATTAAAGGAAGCATGTGCCCAAGTTACACAGGAAGATTGGAGTAAAGTAGTACAAAAAACAAAGAAAATAATAATGGACGACTTCGAAAGAGACGTACACTTTGATAATGTAATGGACAATCAACTGGTCATTAATTTAAATGACGATGATGACGAAGACGACGATACTAGTACTAGTAGTGAATAAAAAAATATCCTAAACATTTCTTTTATTTAATTATAACAATTGATTTCTTAAAATTCGGATATTATAGTAATCGATCTCTTAAAGTTCGGATATTATAGTAATCGATTTTTTCATCCCATCCCTATCATTCAATTGTCAGAACTGTCAAACGGTACTTCTTAGATTTGACGGACTGTAGTCGATATTTTTTCCATACAAATTTCGGGAAAGTATTACTCCACTGTTGGACATTGTGCGTCCAAAATTAAACATGATATCGTTTTGACTTATTATTAATTTAGTCTGTACGGAAACAGAATAGTAAAATAAAAAGCCATTAAAAAGTTATGAGCCAACAAAGATTCGTTTTTCTTGCTATTTGTAACGTAACTTTGGGTGTAAATAAGTAATAAATAACCTGTAAAATCTTCAAAACCAAGTCCGTACCCTCTAAGCGTCGTAAGCTCTGTCAGACACGAAGCCAGGTGAGACAGCGTGCTTTTTGGCCATGACCACGAGTGAGTTCGAGCTCGCTGAGTTTCGAGTTAATCGGACCGCGCGTTGTAATTCTTCCATACAAACTTTGACACCCCCCAATCCCCCTTCAGGGGGTAGAAAAACAAAAGATGCCAAACTTCATAATTTACTTAGATAAGTATTAGTGCCAGTTTCAAGGTTATTAACTCAAGGAATAAGACTTTTCATACAAAAAAAAACCCCCTTTTCACCCCCTTAAATGTTGAATTTCCAAAAACCCCTTCTTAGTGGATACCTACTCTTCACAAAGAACACACCCTCCAAAATTCATGTCTCGAGGAAGGTAGAAACTGATTTTTAACATTAAAGATTTGACTTTCATAGTATCATTTTCTGAGTGAAATGCTAAAAATGCAATGTGATACAAGTTGTTGCCAAGTCACAAATTCAATCCGAATAAAAACTTTTTTACAAAAAAAAACAACCGACTTCCAAAAAAAACACTACAAAGTGAAAAATAACTTTAATTTTGGAAGTCGGTGTCGTTGGTTCCACATTTTCGTTTTTTTGACACCGACTTCCGAAATTAAAGTTATTTTTCACTTTGTAGTGTTTTTTTTGGAAGTCGGTTGTTTTTTTTTGTAAAAAAGTTTTTATTTTTCGCTTTTTAGTTGTACCTACCCCATAATACAAATTCATATAACACTAATTGCTATGTGAATATTAGTGACAGGAAGATAAACATCATCAATATAAACTAAGTGGAAAACAAACGTATTGTTGAATCTAATTCCAAAACTACCCAAGCAAAGTTCATAAAATTTATATGGGACCACCTCTGAAGCATACCTTATTCATTAATTAGACTAGATGCTGATAATCCTGGCTGCAGCATCAGGCCAGACTTATGTCAACATTGCATTGAACTTATAATTTAGTCCTGTTTAAAATGAGCCCAAACACGACTACGGTGCTGTAATTTCAAGGTTTGTACTTTTTCTGATGCTCCTGGCTTCAACATCAGGTCTCTCTCGTGTTCCTCATTAACAGTACATTTATCCACACATCGAGCCCTTTTCAATGAGCCTAAACACGACATATCTGCTGTTAGTTGTCGAGGAGTTAGGCACTCTGCAGACTATCCTGATGCAGCATCAGGTCATGACATGATGATCATGAGACCAAATGTGGCAAATGCCCTATCCATACCAAACATCAAAATAATTTACTAAAACGGGACCCTTGCCTGTTCGAGTAACTTCTTACTGTTAAGAAGTTGTACCTTCCATCATCAGCTCAGCTACCTGAGATGGTGACAACCATACGCAAATACACAAGATACTTCATAATATATGCGAAAAACAATAAGCGAGCCTATAAAATTTGAGGGTTGCCCTCGATTTCTCTAAGATCCCATCATCAGATCCCGACTTGTTGACTATGGGACCATTTGGGAAGTATACCCTTTCCAACAAAAAAATAATTTTTCAAATCGGTTGGCAAGCGACGGAGTTATGCGCGAACAAACCTAAAAAAAAAAAAAAATACAAACATTCGAATTGAGAACCTCCTCCTTTTTTAGAAGTCGGTTAAAAACGAGTTTCGTATAATCGTAAGGTATTCGTGTCAATGTCAGTGATTATGTAAATCGACACGATAACACTTATCGGTGCTGCGGTGATTACATGTCCTTACACATCACTCGGATTAAGTACGAATTTTGTTCAAAGTGCAATGAAATATCAAGTAGTTTTAGGATCACTGATACTTGATAGAACCGCTGACTGAATCCAGCTTAGCCCCTAAGCGAGGTTTTATGATGAATGTGCTGCGCGTCTGTTGAGTATGGCTACGCAAGTTGTATCGACATCGGCATTGAATCGCTGGACACAATACAATCGTCTCAATGGGCAGCAGGCTGCGCGCGCCATGCACTCCCTACGAATTGTGTCACGTGTGCGCGTATTTACACAGGCGTTATAGCGAGCCGTATCAAGGACGAGCATTATGTTTTTTACAATGATCATCAGTACAAATAAACTAACTAGAAATCCATGTGTTACCGCCTGGAACCCCTTAAAAAGGCTAAGGTTGTGCTTTGTGCAACTTATTAGACGACACGACGCAAATTCTTTGCGAAATTTAAATTAAGCTCTACCTGTAATTACAGTGACGAGCGTCAAGCTTATTTTTATAGCAATAATTATAAGATTCCGTGTCAGTCTGTCTGTGTCCATTGTGTGTATAACGAAGCTGAAGACAACCAATAACGCGCACACTCCCGAACATGACAACGAGTCATTACATTACGTACAGAGCTTTCTAAAGCTGCCCAGGTCGCCGTCCACTGCGCGCTGCACTCCGGTGCGACCGCTGATACAGTGGATACAACGGGCGATGGATATGAAATAGTAGAAAGCGAAATACAAGCACGTGTAAAATGCAATCAAAGTTGCGAAATTACATTAGTTTGGTGTTGCCTTTCTCTGCACTTGTTTTAATAATGATAAATGGTATTATTGCTCAAAGCTTCCCTGTGGGGGGCGACGCTATTTCGTAGGGAATCATTAGTCTTCTAATGCTTTAGAAAACATGAGCACGTCCTTCCCTATGCCGAAGCTTTCATTTTAACAGTGCGCCACACCACTGGATAATATGCTAATAGTGACAGAAAAAACCGGCCAAGTGCGAGTCGGACTCTCACACGAAGGGTTCCGTACCACCGTACAATATTTAACACTACATATATTATATAAAAAAATCACGTTTGTTGTATGGGAGCCCCCATTAATTTATTTTAATTTAATCATTTATTTTTAAAGTGAATATACAACTAAATATTCTGTGAATATTTCAAGCGTCTACCTGTTGCCGTTATTAATATCGAGCAAATAACGGCAAAAAAAGCACGTTTGTTGCATGGGAGCCCCGCTTAAATATTTATTTTACTCTGTTTTTAGTTATTTGTTGATATAGCGGCAACAGAAATACATCATCGGTGAAAATTTCAACTGTCTAGTCTAGCTATCACGGTTCATAAGATATAGCCTGGTGACAGACAGACAGACGGACAGTGGAGTCTTAGTAATTAGGGTCTCGTTTGGGTATGGAACCCTAAAACGGCAACCGTGGGTCATGAATACGGGCCCATATAAGAAAATAACTATAATTAAAAAATAGACGATAATATCTTGTGCTTTGAAGATTTGGAGTAAGGGTACGTGCTTGCAGGCGAATAGATCATTACCAACCATAATGCGGCAACGCACAAAAACAAAGCAACGCGACCGCACGCGGATGTTCTAGAAAGTACTACAAGCTATTACATAAAGACTATATGCATGCCCAGTAATAGTCACGATTCGTCTTCATCACTTGATGTTCCGGCTAATGCACTGACACGGAGAGAGTTCAAGTGGCTGAGCTTGTAATAATGCACTTACAAAGGTCTATTGCAGGGTCAGCTATCAATACATCTTCCATAAGCTGGTCAGGCAGAACAGCAGAGAGCAGTCATAGGACAGCATCACTATGCGCACTTGCGACTTTGGCCAATCTTGGAAACCGTTCTGACCAATTCAGTGACCAAAAAGCTATACGCAATCAGTACAAATATGTTCATCAGACAATGTAAGGACAGCTGCACAGTGCACAGTGATTCATGTTCAGAATAGGACACAGCTGTATATTACCAAATTCTGGAACGAACGATCTTTGACTCGAAACATTTGTGTTTTGACTGTGACGGTACGTTTAATTGTTGATACCAAATGATATAAGACGAGCGCTAATCCCGCCGACAAACTGTCACGCAGCACGTTTATGAAATGTATACAAGTGTTTGGTCCAAAATAAATTATTTATTTATTATTTCTAAGATTTTCCTGTCAGGAAAATACATGCCACTATTTCGTACAGCATGTCACATAGATCTAATACACGTTTCTCGTTTCAATGTGTCTAGAAGACAATAAATCGTCCACGTTGCTTCACCTTACACATTGAACATACCTATGCAAACTGCGTTCACCTTGACATGACGTCTTACCTGAAAATAAACAAACACTTTTATAAATACAAATATAATTTCAGTAGAAATGGCCTTAGATTTATGTTTGAGGATAATAATGATTATAAATAAAGCTGGAACTCTCTAAGATGACCTTCCTTAACTTTAGTAACAATTATTTATTTATCTATCGTACATCTATCATTACAGGATTTTTTAACAACAAACGTAACAGAGCAGCATAAACATTTTCCATCATCAGCCAATAGCAGTAGCAGTCCACTACTAAATATTGGCCCTACACATGTATGATGATTCTGTTAAATATTACAGTCGATATCCGTGACAGTCATACATTTTTTTTATATAAACGTTGAAAAAAAGACAAGCTATAACAGAACATTGAATGGCGCAGAGCGCTAGGTCGTCTAACAAGACGCATCCCTAACAGAAGACAATAGTAGTAATCCGCGACGTGAGTCACACTGGCACTGGGCAGTGGCACAGGGCACTCCGCACGTGCACGGATTACCGTGCACAATCATTAATCGTGCGTAATCATTAGATTAACGTTTCCGTGGCACACGTAACATAATGACTTGATCTTGTTTACGCTGCAAGTACTCCGCTCAGCAGTACCGAAGCAACTTGCATACGAGTACCAATACCATCAGTGGACGAGTTTGTTTTGAGTTGATACGGTAACGCATTGTTGATTATTGCTGCATCATGTTATTATTAGATACAATAAGGAACTTCGAAAACATTTTAGTAAACACTAATATCATTAAATACAAATACCTGATGGATTAGTCGTTGGCATTTTATTCAAGGTATTGTTTCCCGGCAGCTACACGGCATCGTAGTCTATCAGCCAGTTAGTGTCACTGATTACTACTGAACATTAGTTCTCTCGGTAACAACTTGAACGATGCTTCAAGTCGATACTTACTGTGATCGTTTGGTCCGGTTGAGTGTCATGATTGCTTGTTATATAAGTAACAAGCAATTGTGACACTCAACCGGGCGAATGTTCGCCTGGTGCGCGGTGGGGTATTTCCCCAATGTGACTGTGAATACGTCAGCGCACAATAACTAATCGGAAGTCATAGCCGTAAAATTTCATTCTGACGAACACTGCGTGCACGCACAGTGTCGCAGCGGAGCGGCGCTATCTCAGATCTGCACCGGATAGTGGACACGCCATTATGTTGCGCAACCAGCACCACCTCTAATTAAATAATGTAAGTAGAGCATGACGAGTGTGACAATAACATTATGCAAAAGGCTGAAAATACTAAAATGAAATTAAACCAAATGGACACAGTGTATTGAATCAGGATGCAGCATACCTATCCTGAATAAATCTTATATGTACATGTATCATAATAGGAGAGGAATAGCAATGTTGGCGATCGCCGCGCTCTCTTTACAAAGTCGAGAGTGACCTCATCGGAGCGGAGGCGGCGCACAGTGGGCCCATACTGAAAATTAGTGGACTTAGGCAACAAAGTTCCAATATCGATGCGATTTTTTTTTATATGACGTGTTATGATATTCCTGACAACTTTTATTCTTATAACATTTCTTCTAAAGTTGATAGTTTGTCTTGAAAAAAATTAATTAGATTATTTTGTATGGAGCGAATCACGTTTAATTTTT
This sequence comes from Hydraecia micacea, assembly GCA_914767645.1. Lineage (NCBI taxonomy): Eukaryota > Metazoa > Arthropoda > Insecta > Lepidoptera > Noctuidae > Hydraecia > Hydraecia micacea. The sequence continues at coordinate 14,792,862 of OU611798.1, read as the reverse complement.
TTTCTTCAATTGTACTAATATGTTGGGTGTGTGGCGTGAGTATATGATAGCTAGGGTCATTCTCTATCCATGAAAAAAAAAACAGCGCCGGCCATCTGCGGCAGCGCGAGTAATCATTCGGTAAAAAAAAAATGTTATGTAAGATTTTTTTTTGCCATTTAAAATAAATTCAAAGTAAATTTTTTGTGTCATTAGGCTAATTCACCTTCTCTTTATTAAATATATAGTTTTAACAGCGCATAGGTACTTATAACTAATTATTCTGGTAGAAATTTAGTAATTATTGCTATGTTATCGGTAGCACCTGCATTGTGATTGATGACTCATTTGTTATTGCGCTCGGCTAAGCGCATAACTAATGAGTCATCGAAAAATGCTCGTCTCTGATTGGCTGAATAATTTTCACTCACTGATAACAGTGTCCACTACTTGAGTAATTAACACTGTCTATAAATATAAAGACATTCATTAAGTCCATCTAGTTTCGCTCTTGTCGCTTATTTGTGAACACAGTGAAATACTTTTATTTTTATATTTACATTAGAACTATGGCTGGATTTTGTACCAACCTAGATTTTTTTGTGAAATTAAGAAGTGGCGGTGATCTGAAAAATCATATGTTTCTATATGAAAGTATCATTTCTGTCTTGACTACCGAAGTTTCTGAAGAAGACAAGAACCGAATCAAGGAGTTCTGTCGACTTTTTTGTGTAAATCTAAATAAAAAGTGGATAGAGTCAAGTAGAAACCAAAAAACTTTTATGAATCGTGTAAGTAATCGCAAGTGGTTGGAAAAAAACATCAACTGGCCTGTTTGTGACAGTGTTGACCTGAGAAGTGAGATGGGCTTTTCGGACGCAGTCTTATCTGAACCTGTGGATATAGATTCCCATGTTCCTACTCTTGCAGTATGTACTGCGGAAGCGGGAACATCTACAGAAAAGGAGCACAGAAAACCATTCGAAGAGTTAAGTAAGAAGCAAAAAAAAAGACGTTCTACTTCCATAGTAGAAGAAAATTCCGAAGAAGAGTTGCAGACCTGGTACATAACAAAATTGAAAGACAACGGCAAAACGAATCTGGCAAAAGTGATCGAATACCTTTCCAGTAATCCAGATGCCCTATCCGAAGTAGACGAGCGACTATTCAAAAAGCAGAGCTTAAGTACTGTCTCTGAAGATAACTGTTTAGCTCTTTATACATCACTTGCGCTCTCGAAATGGAAGTACTTAGCTCTTCGACAATTTCTGAAAGAAGAAAACTGTGCTGCCTTTCCATCTTATCCAAAGCTTGTAAATGCCAAGAAAAGATGTTACCCACCACAAGAGAGTATGGAGATTACCGAAAAAGGAGCTCAAATTAAATTGCAAGCGCTATTGGACCACACTGTGGAAAGGATTTTACTAGGTATTAGTAATTCTGTTGATAGGTCTCAAAATAAAGAACTCAAGTTGACCTGGAAATGGGGACTTGATGGTTCTTCGTCGCAGAGCAATTATAAACAGAAAACGTCTACAGAGTTCGATGATTCATCAGTAGTCATGATAAGCATCGTCCCTCTTCGGCTAGTGTCTACTAGCCCATCTTCTGGGAATGAAAATATAGTTTGGGAGAACCCCACACCTTGCTCAACTCTGTACTGTCGACCGGTGAAGTTCACTTTCACTTCGGAGACAGCTGATTTTATAATGTCTGAAGAGTCTGAGATGAAAAAACAAATTGATGAACGAATATCTACACAGTGTGGAAATATTATTGTATCACATGAATTGCATATGACCATGATTGATGGAAAAGTGGCCAATATTATTGCTGAAGTACCATCATATGCAACGTGTCCTATTTGCTTGGCAAAACCGAGCGAGATGAATAATTTAGACGCTTTGACTTCCAAACCACTTCGTGAAGAAATTTACAAACAAGGAATTTCTTCACTGCATATGAAGATTCGGTGTATGGAATGTCTTCTCCATATATCTTATAATCTGGATTTTCAACGATGGACTGCTCGAGGCGAACATAAGGCTTTGAAACAAGCTAAAAAAAATACCACGCAACAAGAGTTTCGTGAGCAAACTGGAATGCTGATTGATATAGTCAAACAGGTATGTATTTAATTTTGGCTCTTTTTATGTTGTTTGTGTATTATATCTCTATGTATTGTATATTACAGTATTGTTTTCCCATTTTAGGGTTTTGGAACTACAAATGACGGGAATACTGCGAGGCGCTTTTTCCAAGATTACAAAAGATCATCCAGAATAACGGGAATTGACGAAAATCTGATTTTCAGATTTTCCGTTATTCTACAAGTCATATCATCAGGCAAAAACATTGACTGTGAAAAATTTAGAAGATACTGCAGAGAAACAGCTGATGTGTACGTGCAACACTATTCGTGGTACTACATGCCAGTTAGTGTACATAAACTTCTAATGCACGGTGCAGACATCTGTAACCACTTTGGTGTTTTGCCAATCGGTAAGTAAAAAATAAATATAGTTTGATGTATTATTTGACTCAATTGCGTTTTGAAATTAAAATGTATGTACTTATTCGTTTTAGGTATCTTATCTGAAGAAGCTTCGGAAGCCCGTAATAAGGACTTCAGAAACGTCAGGGAGTGGCACACTCGGAAAACGGGGAGAATAGCAACAAACGAAGACATCCTCCATGGACTTCTAATAAGCTCTGATCCCCACATATCCTACATAAGGCCTAAAATATTGAAACAGGGTCATAATGAGTTGTTGCCTGAAGCAATTCAGTTGTTACAGACTACTGAGCCTCCCTGTGACAGTGAGATTATGGAGGAAGAAGAATGCCTCATAGCAGAGTCCGAAAATTTGCCGGACCCACTAGCACTTCTGGAACAAGAAATAATGTGATCCGGCTCTAGATTATCCTCACAAAAGCCCATCAGGGCTAGGTATATGACAAACAGCCCTTTTCAGGGCTACAATTACTTCACAGTTTCATACGCTTGATTATGTAGATAATTATCAACGACTTGCCCGTACAAATTTAAATTATTTCACCTATCATTAACAAAATTAGTATAACCTGAAACTTATTACGATATTTATTCAACAATAGATAACGTGCAGTTAAAAAAATAACACAGCCAATCAGAGACAAGCATTTTTCGACGACTCATTAGTTATACGCTTAGACGAGCGCAATAACAAATGAGTCATCAATCACAATGCAGGTGCTACCGATAACATAGCAATAATTACTAAATTTCTACCAGAATAATTAGTTATAAGTACCTATGCGCTGTTAAAACTATATATTTAATAAAGAAAAGGTGAATTAGCCTAATGACACAAAAAATTTACTTTGAATTTATTTTAAATGGCAAAAAAAAATCTTACAAAACATTTTTTTTTACCGAATGATTACTCGCGCTGCCGCAGATGGCCGGCGCTGTTTTTTTTTTCGTGGATAGAGAATGACCCTAGCTATCATATACTCACGCCACACACCCAACATATTAGTACAATTGAAGAAAAAAAATTAAACGTGATTCGCTCCATACAAAATAATCTAATTAATTTTTTTCAAGACAAACTATCAACTTTAGAAGAAATGTTATAAGAATAAAAGTTGTCAGGAATATCATAACACGTCATATAAAAAAAAATCGCATCGATATTGGAACTTTGTTGCCTAAGTCCACTAATTTTCAGTATGGGCCCACTGTGCGGCGTGGTGGCTCACGGCGGCGGCAGCGGCGAGGCGAGATGCGTGCGCTACTGTATCCTGAGCCGCCAGACTAAACATCGATAAGATAGGGCCCAAATATTTACTGTGCCCAAATTCAGCATGGGAACATGAACAAGAGCAGCGTTGCGTTGCGACTATTGTTATATTAAGATTTTATAGGGCACTTTTCCGAAGACCTTTGTAAGAGGCAGTCGATCCATGTTTTTACCCCATGTCTTTAATATATTGAGTGAAAGTATTATAATATATTGCTCAACTAGTAAAGTGGTTTCAGTTAATAGTTAGCGATATAAGCACACATTAAATTAACAGCAACTTATGCATGTTAATTTATTTCCCATATATCCCTAATAATAAATGATAAGCCCATAAAATCTAAACACATTTTGTAGAAATCTCTAGTTTGCTACGAAATGGCGATAGGTTTTTAAACCTATAAACCATCTTTTCGATAGTAAAATCCCCGTAAAAGCATCCATGATTAGTGTTCGCAAAACAGTAAGCGTTATGCTCCAGCGCATGCTTCATTATCATTACATACACTGATGACAACAATGTATTGTGTGCGGTGACGTCATCCGCTTTTGTTGCCAAACACCGTGTGTGGCGATGTTGCGCAACAGTCGGCACACTTGTTTCATTCATTACTACACTCCGCTAGAATTAGCAGCACGATGAGCGGCGCACTGTATATGTAAACAATGCTCCTGTCGCGATTGTGATACGTTGGCAAAGCATTACCTCACGACCTTGTTGAGGCTCGCTAAGGTCGAGGTTAACAGTCTCGTTACCTCAAGCAAGACAAATGGCAGAACATGAACTAACAAACAGACGAGTTATTACTAAAAAACAAAACAAATGTCTCGCTGTGCAGAAAAAGATGTCAGAACCGATTAACCGGCAACAGGAAAATGACGAGAACGAATAAATTGTGGAAATATAGGTAGGTAGACTAGGTACGTATACTCAAGGAAAACCACAAAATGATTATACATCTTAATTCGAATGCTGCGAGTGAGATAGCCGACAGGTAAAACATGACCACAATAAATGTTGAAAACTTCGATCTTACTGTCAAGGTCCGAAGGATTTCCAGCACGTAATTTAGCTCGGCACGGAGCCCGGGGGTTTTCCAAGATTTCAGTTCAATATTATCTTCGTAACTTTCACAGCAAAACTTGTTTTTCAATGTAAACTAAAAGCTCACCGTGTTTTCGTCTCTAACGACCCTTTCGGGTCCAAAAGCAATTTCCTTGCGGTGTCTAGAGCTCTGGTCGCTGCCTGGCTCCGCTGAACTTGGAGGTAGTACAGCGAGCACGCCGGTGCGTGTAATTCGCGGCCGCGGCGCCGACAAAAGAAGCTATGGGCCATTGATCACCGTCCCGCACAATGGGAACATTAAACGGGCCGATCACACCGAATCACGACAACATTGCCCGTTAAATGCCTTTCAATGTTCGGAACATTGTCATAATGTTCAATCATAGCAGTTGCTCGGTTCTAAGTCCCATATACATTCAGTGAAAAAGGTATCGGGAATGGATGATATGTTTATGGTTCCAAATTCAATTTTTTGTTTTTAGGGTTCCGTACCCAAAGGGTAAAAACGGGACTCTATTACTAAGACTCCACTGTCCGTCTGTCTGTCTGTCTGTCACCAGGCTGTATCTCATGAACCGTGATAGCTAGACAGTTGAAATTTTCACAGATTATGTATTTCTGTTGCCGCTATAACAACAAATACTAAAAAAAAACAGAATAAAATAAATATTTAAGGGGGGCTCCCATACTTCAAACGTGATTTTTTTGCCGTTATTTGTTCGATATTAATAACGGCAACAGGTGACGCTTGAAATATTCACAAGATATTTAGTTGTATAAGTATTCACATTAAAAATAAATAATTAAAATAAAATAAATATTTAAGGGGGGCTCCCATACAACAGACGTGACTTTATTGCCGTTATTTTTCCTTGTGGTACGGAACCCTTCGTTTGCGAGTCCGGCTCGCACTTGGCCGGTTTTTTTTTGTTGTTAGATTGGCACTACTGTTTTTCACTTTGGCGCGGAGTTGAAGTTGCATCTGTCATTTAGATTAAATACAGTGCTGTTTTTAGTTAGATCATATCTAGTGTGTATTGGGAATTTCATAATGGACAAAAACATCGAACAATGAGTTTGTCTTAAATTTTGCATCACCAATGGAATTTCGTGTTCGAAGTCACTGAAAATGTTACAGAAGGCTTACGGTGAATGCTTCGGGAGGTTCCTGTTCCGGATAAGGCGGGAGGAAACGTCCGGGTATCACCATTTTGTGGATCGCCCGGAGGACTCTCGCGTCCGGCCCTAGTCCAGGCCATGGTACGGAGCGAGAATGCATGGGATGAATGGAGAAGGCGGAGCGCGTGAGGGAGAGGCAATCTTTGCGCCTTCACGCCCCTAGTCGCCGCAGGAGACGCCCTGGGTCACCCTAGGCGCGAGCTTGCGGACGGCGAGCAATGGGCAGCTCGCCGTCCGGTGAGGACAAGGCCCGGCTCAACGGCGCGTTGTGTTCCACGCGCGCCTCAAAGAGAAGTCAGTACTAACTGACGGGGTCCGCTAGGGCCGATGCCTGCCAGGGTCGCGGGGTATTCGAAAGAAATACCGAGGCCCCTGGCACAGGTAACTGAAGGAACACGGGTGGGTTTTAGTCAGTAAAAGTCTGACACGCCCTCCCGCTCCGCCCAGAGCGGGAGAAATTAATTGACGAATTGCCACCCAAAAAAAAAGGCTTACGGTGAATCGACTTTATCAAAAACACGTGCTTATGAGTGGTACAGAGCGTTCAAAAGCGGTCGAGATATGCTGGAAGATTTGCCTCGCCCTGGTAGCCCATCAACGCCTTCAACTGAAGGTAAAATCGCAAAAGTGAAGGAAATAGTGATTGAAAATCCTCATTCAAGTTTGAGAGAGATAGCCGCTGAACTTTCTGTGACTCACGAGTCGATCCGTATCATTTTAAATAATCACTTGAGTATGAAACATGTTGCCGCTCGGCTAGTCCCAAAAGACCTGAATTTTCCCCAAAAACTCAATCGCATAAGAGTCGCTAAAGACATGCCAGAACGAGTCAATTCCGACCCAACATTAATGAAACGCGTTGTTACTGGAGACGAGACGTGGGTTTACGAGTTTGACATGCAAACTAGTCAACAAGCTTCGGAGTGCCGCCTTCCAACTGAACCGAAACCAAAAAAACCACGCCAAAGTCGATCAAAAGTCAAAGCCATGACTGTTTTTCTATCGCGGTGTTGTGCACTCGGAGTTTATTTATTTATTTGTCAAACGGTAAATAAAGTATATTATTTGAGCGTTATGCCACAGATTACTGAATAGTTACTACGTAAGTTATGCGGCGTTTAAGAGTGCAAATTCGAAGAAAAAGGCCAGATTTGTGGAAAGAAAATTGTTGGATTTTGCACCACGATAATGCGCCTTCGCATAAGGCCATCATTTTGAACTAATTTTTTACCAAAAACTCAAAAAATACCAACGAGCAACCACCTTATTCACCAGATATGGCTCCAGCCGACTTCTTTCTTTTTCCTAAACTGAATAAACGCAAATTACCGTTTGTTCCCTCTAGTTCTACTGAACAGTTCTACGGTAGCCACTTCGTGTCACCCATTTTCATTCGGTAGAAGACATAAAGGAGAATTCGCGGTGAGAACTAAACTCAATTCCTAAAAAAGCGTTTAAAAAATGTTTTGATGATTGGATTATTCGTTGGCGTAAGTGTATCTTTTCTGAAGGAGCATACTTTGTATTGAAGGCGTTATAATAAATTTGGATGAATAACTAACATTTTGTGTATTTATTGATCTTTTCCCGGTAGGTACTTTTGACAGAGTAGTATGTTTTTAAAATATAATTTAAGGGAGACATGCTGTCTTTGGCTGGTACGGCATCATTAGTGTCAATGAATAGCTCTACAATCTCTAAGCAAAGACTTGCTCCGAGTCCGCGCACAGTATTAGCTGTGCTAACACATTACATGCCGCCTGTAAGGTCCGCAAGAAGATGGATTCATATTCACTTCGATGGTGACACATACAGAGCCACCTCACCTAATCTTCAACCATTTACAATATGCTAATGTAAGCTTACGCAGATCCAATCCGGAGAAATCAGTAGTATCACTTTTTCACATCTGGATTAATGAGATATAACATCTAGACTAAACAAAATAAATGTCCGACACTTTATTATCGTATCCTGAATCTCAGATCTAATTTTTGTTGGTTCTGAGAACTCAAACGAGACCTGCGATTGGACAACACGATAATGTATTTCACGAAGGAGCGGTAAAGCGCGGGAGAAACTTAGGTCGGCGCAGGTTAGATTATAACAGTGAAATAAACAGCTGCCGTGATACTTTATAAAACTCGTCTCTCAACATGATCCTTGCCATTCGCAACAGTTCAACGCATGTTCAGCAGAACATCAGTATTCATTCCCTTCTTCAGATGAAGTGATTGCTTTGTGAGAAAGTTTCTGCATCTGAACTTCTGAACTAAATTGACGTGCCAATTTTTTCAGGTTTAACAATGCTTCTGGCGCTTTTAATGATTCAGTAAAAATAAACACAGTAGACACGAGTCTAAATGAAAAGCAATATGAAGAAATAATAAGTTGGTTGATGCTGGCGACACGTCTGGATGTATCAATAGCGCCGCGGTGGAACACGCTCTCGCCGTAACGGTGATCGGAAATAGACTCCGCGGTGGAAAAATAACAGCAAGTGATCAAAGCGAACCATTTAGCAGTTCGCACGAAACTCTATTATGTGCAAAAATTCAATCCAGTTTCATTCAAGGTATTCGCTATTTGAGTGCGAAGATTGAAGTGCGCCCTCACGACCCACGATCAGTCGCTGTGTCGAGGTGATTGGATGACAGTTTAAAAATACTATATTAATATTATATCAGTACCTGACTATAATATAAATGCTAATGTTGTAGCAGAATTCCTTTGGGCTAAGACGTTATTAAGTTATACGGAGTCAATATATTATTTATTTATTTTGCTTTAACATATAAATAGGAAGAGACTTCTTGCCCAGTAGGTAATGGACCTCCAGACGAGTGTGGAGGATGTGGGTCCTCGATATGGTCCTTCATCTCTTCATTCTCATTTGACAAAAAATTACTACCTTTGTAGTTACTGGGCAGTGCGCGAAGTACTTAGCTGATGTAGCGTGCGATGCTAATAATAGCCGGTGCCGAACGCGACCTTTGACTGCGCGACGTGCAGTAACGTGGATGGACTTTACTTGTCTCACTGCTAGCCGCTGGCCGCACAATATCGGACGTTTCGAAACCACTGCAGCTGCCTTGAGCTACTGTCTACCGTCTATTTACACAGATCTTATCTTTGCAGAAAGTAAATGTACGGTCACAGATTTAAATCTCATGGTAATAAAATATACAGTAATACACAGTGACAAGGTCTGCCTCGAAATCTATACTAATATTATAAATGCGCGGATAGTGTGTCTGTCTGTTACCTCTTCACGCTTCAACCGCTGAACCGATTCAGATGAAGTTTGGGGTGGTCTTATGCGGGTGAAACCGCGGAGCGCAGCAAGTAGATAAATAATTTAAGAATATAATTAAATAATTTAAGAAAAGAATGAAACAAGAAAGTACCTTCCCGTGGTCGCATGCCGCTGTACTAACATAATATTATGAGCTATGGTAGCATGCGACCACGGGCAGGTACTTTCTTGTTTCATCGTTTTCCGTAGTCGGGTTTTTAGTTTTTAAACTTATTTTTTATTTAATTATTTTGTGGATTATATCATTAATATTTATACTTTTGAAATGTGCTAATTAAGCCCTTTCATTTGATTTGATACTCAAAACGGCATGATTAATATATTTTTTTAGATTATGACTTTATCTCCGCTAGAGGGCGCCATATTCAATTTAATGTGACGTCACATAGCCTATAACCAGCGGACGATTATGACGCTTCCAACCATAGACACAGATAGTGCAATCCACGAAGACGCGCCCCACTCTTTTTCCTAATCGTAATATCGCCAGTTAATTCCGCTATTGTTTTGTTTTTTTCGATACACGCTAATTACCCTCTAAGTAATAAGTAATTAGTGTGTATCGAAAAAACTAAAACACTAGCGGAATGTTGCACACTTGTAGTGTAAGAGATTAGGAAGAAGAGTGGGGCGCGTCTTCGTGGATTGCACTATCTATATATCATTTCTATGCTTCCAACGATACCTCATTTGTCCAATTATGACAAGTAGTTTGGAAGTTATGAGGGAACAGATGAACATACATACATACTCACATACATACATACCGGTCAAAATCATAACCCTCCTTTTTGCTTCGCCATAGTCAGATAAAAACAGACGAGAACCTATGGTACCTAGCAGCGCCCTGCGGTTTCACCCGCATAAGTTTCCCGTGGGAATATCGGGATAAAAGCTACTTATATATCTGCTGTCCCGGGACTCAAACTGTCTGTATACCAAATTTCATCTAAACCGGTTCACGGGTTTAAGCGTGAAGAGGTAACAGACAGACAGACACACTCGCATTTATAATACACTAATCAAAAAAAGTTTTGCACCACTAATAAGGAATGTATTTTCTTGTTAAAAAAAAATATATATTGTTTTTTGTTTTTGGTGGTTTAAATATTAATTAAACAACAATATTTTTCCAAATAAATTTAATTCCTAGGCCACATTATTAGTCTGAAAAGAGTTAAATCGTAAAATTAAGGTGATTTTGAAAAACAAAGACTTCCCAAATTAACATGTAACAAACAGCTAATGATAAGTCTTTGTATGCTTTAATCAGTACTTTGTCACTCCTCCGCGGGCTTGTATGCATGCACTGATGCGATTTTTCATACTCCTGACCAAGTTATTCAAGCCTTCTTGAGGAAGGTTATCCCACTCTTCGATGGCAATCGTTATGAGGTCATCTACTGTTGTGGTTTCACAAACCCTTAGTTTTACACGGCGATGTAACATGTCCCAAGCATGTTCGACAGGATTCATGTCCGGAGAGTAAGCTGGCCATTGTAATCTTCGAATATCGTGTTCTTCAAGATATTGATTTATGGCCCTTGTTCGATGAGGACGAGCGTTATCGTCAACAAGAGTGAAACCTTGTCCAAAATTTAGTCTGTATGGGTACACTATAGGCTGTAGTACCTGTTCAAGGTAAATTAGACCAGTCATGCTTTGTCTTATTGGAACCAACGGCGTGCGATGACGATACATTATTCCACCCCAGAACATGACCGAACCACCATGCTGCTGCAGCTGAGGAAGACTGTGCTGGAGCATAGATCTTTGTCCAGGTGATCGCCAGACTCTCTCTCTGTGGTCATCAGGCAAAAAACTTATTCTGGTTTCATCACAGAATAAACACAAGTCCCACTGTTCTTCTGTCCAATTTTGATGATTTCTTGCCCAGCTTAATCTTGCGGATTTACGGCTTCTGTTAAGACTTGGTCCTCGCCAGGGCCTTCTGAACCTCAATCCAGCCTCCCGAAGTCTGTTTCTAATCGTTTGCGGAGTAACATTCACTTGAGTGGTTAATTGAAGTTGATTTCTTAGTTGTCTCGCAGTCTGAAAAGGTTGTCTACGGATCAACAGTCGCACATATCGGTCCTGATGTTGAGTTGTAGCTCTTGGTCTACCTGTTCTGGGTCGATCTTGAACGTCATGAGTCCGTAAAAATCTGCGACATACCCTCAGAACGTCCGTATGCGAAACACCAACCCTTGAAGCGACATGTCGCAACGACATTCCAGATTGACGAAGAGTGATAATCCTCGTTCGATTAAAATGTGAAATCGTTCTTCTTGGCATTGTAAACAACAAAATAAACGTTTATGTTAACAAAATTATAGCCTGTTTCAAAGTAACAACGAAATTCGTATCTGCTGACTACACTAGTTACCATACTAACGTAACAAAATGAGGTTAAGACTAAAAGTTCCACAAAATTAATTGGGGTATATGAAAAAAACATTCCCAAGTGCTGCTTACGACTTACGAAACACTTGACTCATGTTTTGGTTCTCTCGAGTTATTTTGTTTACCTTGCACTAGTCACTTTATAAGTGGTGCAAAACTTTTTTTGATTAGTTTATTAGTATGGATTTAATTAAAAAATGCAGTGATTTTTCATTTCTGATATTATCACGAATTCACGATCTCATATTATCAAAATCATGTAAGTATCACCTAGTCACCTAGGTACTTAGCAGCTTATCAAATAAGGTGCTACTTGTCTCTGCAGACTCAGGTATAACTTTGCGATAGTCACTTAGGGGAGCATAGAGAGTTTAATTAGCAGTTATCTGTCGCATTAGTTAGTCCGATCGAGTCGATCCGCTGGTAGGTGATAGGTGTCGTGCACGTGTGACGAGCGGCGCGCGGCGCGCGGTGATGTCACCGGCTGATAGCGCGGCCGCTAATAATGCCAAGGGCAATCACGTCACCGCTGCTGCCACTACTTCACACTCACACACGCAACATATCTCTCACTCCGTAGCACCACACGGAGCGGCACAGAAGACCCACTGCCACAGACCACTGCTACGAGCTACGGCGCGGCGCGGCGGCGCGGGCGCGTAGCCGCTGCTCTACGAAGCTATACGATTTGGAAACCTACCCACTGCCCTCTATTCATGTGCATTAATTTATAGGAATTAATGTATGACTATGAACTGACTGCAAAATTGGGTGACACACTTCAAGACAATCCTACTAACATCAGACTGCACAGAGCTTTCGAAGACTACAACAACAAGAGCAACAACAGGTCTATAAAGATATCGGTCTTCATTCACTCGAGTGGAACGGACCTTCTGTACATATGATGTCATAGGGACTTCAAGAAATTATATTTTATTTACCGTTGAACATAGACATATAAAAAAAACTTTATTTATACGTCTATGGTGTTGAAGTTATTATTATCAGTAGTGGTTGACCTCCGATTAATTTTACTGGCCGCAAGCGTGCCGCACTCCCGCAGCACAATTACATTGATATATTGTTGGGTGCGGGACTTACTTGACTATTTATTTTGCACGGTTTTGTTATAAACAGAAACAGTGTTATCTTACGCAACTGTTTATTAAATAAACATAATGTTTATGTTTATCGAAGATGCTCGTTAATCTGCTGGTGAGATAAGTAGAAGTACCTAAAGCACCGCCTAAAGATAGTTCGTGATCAAGTAGGACGTGAAAGAATTTATTTTGTAAAACAGAAATATTTAGGAAACGATCTAATTACATCGACACGATTATGAAAATATGTACATCAGAATGTTGTGATTGCTCAATACAAAGCGTGGCGTGCACGCGGCTGGCGGCGGCGCGGCGGCGCGCGGCGCCTGGCGGCTGGCGGCTGGCGGCTGACGGCTGGTGGCCGCAGCACATGTGTGCCGAAACTCTAGTCAATTACATTACATCGGCCGATTCATGGTTTGATTACCACATTACGTAAAACGGAAACGATATACTACACACAAGCACAACTGTTTCACGCGTGGATTTAGTACCAGAGAACCGTTCACATTATTATTTACGGGCATCCGGCTAAATAAAATGAACGAAACAATTGGGTCACAATTCACACACCGTATGGTTTAACATTTTCAAACAACACATCTGGGCTACGGCTTTGTTACAGGAGGTACTCTTCTATAAGAATTCGCGCCACACCTTATACACTATCCACCTTCATATAGTAATGGAACCTATGCTTGCCATAAAAAGTTCCATTACGATAACAATACGCGGAGAAATGGATCAATGTCATTTGTTGTATTATAAGACGTTATCGTTACTACGCGACACACTAACACACGCGCCGGTAATACTCCACCACAGAACACAATACAATTACAGAACGACAAACAAATAAAAGAACAATAATTGTAGCGCCGACTGAAAATAGCGAACGATGTGTCGACGACGAAGTCAATACATGTTTAGTTAAAACAACAACAATAATAAATGATGTACTCAGAGACCAGAGTACAGACAGGCGACAAAACGAACACGACTGGTGAGACCACGGACAGATTGAGTTGAGCAGACGCGCGACACGTTGTCGGTTGTCGCCATGCGTCGCGCGCTGCTCACGGGAATTAGTGCGTTCCGCAGTGACCACGAGGACGATTAACGACGACATGAGGGAATGCAAATACATAGAAATATAAATCTATGGCCAAATACCTAAGTAGTTCTACAGATAGATGTACGAAAAATGCTTCGTTTACTATTTAAACTGGAGTACAGAGCCGCAATTCACGTCAACTCTTGATTTGAATTGCGGTTCAATGCAAACAATAATAATTTGAGTAAATAGCTGGTAAAATGCAGGAAATGCATGAGCGAAAGCACTTTACATATTTTTATACATAGCATAGCAAAGAACGATCTCGGTATAAATACGCATTACTCAGTAATGTGCAAGTACTTAAATCCCCGATATAAAATGTACAGAAAACTGTAATCCGACACTATCGAAACAAACGCGTGTTGTGTTGTCCTTCGTTCCACATTATAAGTACAATGATCGAATTATATTGGAACAAAACATTGTCGAATACATTCGTGATTGAAATAAAAGCAAAGCTTTGATTGTTCGCGCAGATGCGGCAGAGGAGCGGCGACGGTGCGTCGGAGCGACGGCGGCGTGGCGCGGACGTGTCGAGGGTCGACGACCGCCCGACCGAGGGGCGTTGCAGACGGACGACTGCACGCGATCATGCGGCAAAAATACCATACACCTAGCTTTTATGCCACATTCAATGTCATAATTTTTATTGAGACTAAACGTTAACGGAAACCAGCTATATCTTAACAGTCTGAGGAGACAAACTCATGGGAATGAAATACAATACGCGTTCTAGTGCGGCGGCGCGCGCCGCCACAGATTACTGAATAGTTACTACGCGCCGCGATGAGACGCGACATTTAATTATGAGTATTAGGAGGAGTGACAGATGATCAGTAGTTAGATATCGCGTGTAGCGCCTCGACCGGTCTAAATTAATGACGAGTGGTGGAGTCTTTGGTCAACTGGCCCACTCGAATAAGAAGAGACAACATACTCGTAGTCCTGAATAGAATAGACACAACAGTTTTGAAAACTCATAAGCCATGCGGTAAAAAAGGAAGGAATAAAAATAATCCTAATATTATCGGTCTCGTCTTTTCACATCTTCCGTAAACATTTCGTCCACTTCTGACTACAAAACACAGTCAACAGGTCACGATCTGAACTCACGAACTGGCCATCAATTTTTTTTTTGTCTTCAATTTCCTTTTCTTTTTGGATGAACTTCTGTAATGTACCGCGAAGTAGGGTCTACAAAGTAGAGACTTTACAAACCAGCAGGCAAGGTATATTATGAATACAGCTGACTATTTTTCGCTGACCATTGCTGCAGCTTTCGGTCAACCTAGCCACCTTTCCCAGATGTTCGTAGGTTTTCAATGCCCACGATGATATAACATAGTATGAACTCTAGCAAGTGACAAGTACGGTTGCGTTCGGTCGGATAGAGTGCGGTGTACCGGATATCGGATGTGTTCCAAGTGCGTTTCCGCGAAGCAATGCGTCTGAATTATTAATAGTTATACACCTGCCGCGGACTGCGCGCGGACGTTGCTTCCGACTGCTCCGAAAAGCTCCGATAGACGCACGACTGGCTGTGTAGCTGTGTTATATCATATGCATGCCCTCGTTGCGATACCAAACATTAAGAAGTAGAACATTGTATGAAACGGGAAAACGGCAATAAATGTGAATTTTCTTTCGACGTCAAAGCAAGGACCTTTCTTATTGAAACTTGAAGCCGGCATTAGTGAACTTGGGAGTCAACAAAACTTCAAGTCTTTATGCGGAACTGTGATCAATACGGAAATGGAGCACAAACGTGACTAGCTTCAGGATGCGAATTACTATCTCGGGCTTATCGTGAAATTGTATGAAGATCGGTCATAAAAATCAAGACTTCTAAGAATATAAGTGTCCGAAACAAATCTTCTTTAGCAACACTGACGGAAGAGCAGCGCCAGATGAAGATGTAGCACAAGATCTCCGAGAAATCACCCCCAAAGGTTCGCTGTACAACAATGTTCGAAATATACAACATGTTGCATGTACTTCTGGTTCCTGTAATGTAATAAAGTAACGGTACGGTAAAGGTACAGCGCATCGGTATCGACTATCGAGTGTAGCATTGTGTATTCATTGCATAAGTGCCGGCAGTCCGGGACGCGCTCCGCATGCTGCACAACAACACATGACTCACGCCACGGTACATGAGTACACGACACGCTGCAATACATCTTCAATGTGTCAACAATCATTGCTAATAACTACACCTTTATTTCAAACACGATTGCGAGCTGTCTTCAATGTATGAACTCAAACATGAATTTCGAAGTACAACGCGGCAACGTTCAATTAAGTGACGCATGCTATTATCGGGTCCTTTGAGAGATAATTGGTTAATACAATATTTATCACTAAATAGTGTAGAACAATAGCTAGCAGAGCGGGTGCAACAGCTGTTGTTAAAAGTATCAATCACGTTTACATACACAAATAACTGTATGACTACTACAGGTACGTACTTGTAAATATCCGTATCACAGATTAAATGAATTTTATCATTTGTTATCAACGAAACACATCATTATCTAGGAAAAATGTACACAAACTGTGATATTACAACATTAGTAGAAGTGTCTGAAATCATTTAGATAGTGAGACTGTAGTGAACGTAGTTTGGTATTCAATACATTAGCCGTTAGACACGCTGACACTATCGGCAGATCACAAGATTGTTCTAATGTAGATAGCGTTACGTTCACACCACAGAGCAGATGATAAAGAAGCTTCACTCGTGAGTTCTCTCTCCTACCACACTGCGGTATCCACAACTTCAGCCATCATAGCGCGAACATCTGACATAGAACCGAAGTTACAGATACAGCCTCAATGAGAAGTGCGCGGTGGCACAGGCTGGCTATTGGTCGTCTCATAACTGGAGCAGTGGCTGTTGGTAGGGAGCCCGACTGTACCGCCTCCTAGCCGAGACTAAAAACTGAAAGGTGATGACGATAGAATGTTGTTCTCAAACACCAGTAGACTGCGAATGGCTGATTAGATGCATCCCTTTGGAAACACAGTATACCTGTGTGCGTGAATCGGTGTTCTCCTTCTGGGTTTTCTTAATGCCTGTGTGGACTGAAAGGCCGAGACCTTTCGCCAGCATTGTATCGCCGACTATCAGCTACATCAATCATAGAGGGCACCGGCGAGAGTGTCGCGATACCATCGCCGCCGGCTCGACGCTGTCTGAAACGAAACATCCTTTCTACGCCGCAGACCCGCAGTGTATCAACCGCCATCAATTACGTCGCCAACTTAATTATTTATTGGCCGGAGATTGCATCTGGTGTTACGTTCAAAAGTCCCCTTCGAAACTGAGAAAGCAATGAGGTAAATAGAACTAAGCTAAATACTACAGAGGATACTTGGAAGATAAGATCAGATAAGATTACGTTTTATCATAACAAACCGTTTGCTTCGATACTAGCTAGGAAGTGAGTGCTGCACGCTTACAAACACTTCCTTTGTGTAGCACTAATGACCCCATTACATTTAATTAGCTAAGATACAAGTATTTGGGACAAGACAGTTGAGTGAACAAAGAGCCGGCGCAGTGAGCGTTGGAGCACAAGAACAAAGCATGCGCTGGTGTGGGCCCCGGGCCCCTCGCGGGCACAAAGACAGGCGCGCCCGCGCCCGCCTGCTTGACCGAGTGCCGACAGGGCCGGCGCGCGACGCTAACGACCCCGTGCACACGCCATCACACATCTCTAGCTGTATAGCTTCGTAACGTGATCACCTATATCTACATCTACTGATATAACGAGGCAGACGCAAGGGAAGGACGAATCTTCAAACCGTTAGAAAGGAACAAAAGAATTACTTGGTGAGATTCAGCGGGACAGAATATATACTCGTATCTCTTATCATAACTGATACAGAGACCGATATAATTTCAACTTCCTCAAACACCTGGCTAGCTCATATATGACTTATTCAGAGGAAAACTTGAAGCTGCTGCAGAGATTTATAACGTGGATAGTTTCCTTTGTGGGGTGCATAGGTACCTACCTGCGTACATGGTGTGCATCTATGTGATAGCGGTAAGTACCGTAACGAGTTATGCTAACGCGTCGAGCTTACAATGGAGTAATCATTTATTTCCCCGCGCAGACACAGCTCGCACCGTGTGAACACACGCGCACACGGAGGCACAGCTGAGCCAAGCAAGTGACAGTGGTCCATAATGTTACATAACTGGTCCAATTGACCCGGATGACGCGGCCGCCCGCGCGCCCGGGTAACATACTGCTTAACAATAATGTTCACAGTTACACATTATTGCTATTACTGTCCTGTGTGACTCATGGCTGCTTTAAGTTCCGCACACGTGTGTTTTGGCTATTGGTCTCAGTATACCACCTTGTGGAATTCTCAACATTTGTTAAGAAAGCATTAAGCGCTTGTGATAAATTAAACCTTGAAGCGTGCTTTCTCATGCATGTTTCTGTTTTACTTGCTTTCCTACTGAATAGAACGTTCTCCGCTCTAATGACAGGAGATAAATGGCAGCGTTTAAACAATTCCAAGAGAAATGTTTTAACTGCAATTTAGTATAATGAACGTTTGTTTTGTTTAAACGAGCGGCAAACCTCGCGTTCTCTTCTAACATCACAACACAACAAGTTTTTAAAAATAGAAGGGAAAGGTCATCCGCGGAGGTTAGTGGAGTTCAACTTCAAACAGAGAGTTTATCACGCAGCCCGCAGTGGACGGGGACTGAGCGAGCTGCGGACACATACAGCGGATTAAGTTATGAACGGAAATATGTTATCAAAGCGGAACCCTGTGCGCAGGGCAGCGCTGCTAGGGCTGCCAAGACATCAGACACCACTCACAAGTTTCCAGTCTAGAGAATGTATAGCCTGGTCCAATCACGAAGTCCAAATGAACATACGAAGAATGTCTGTCACGTGCTTTACTACAAACAGACATAGAGCTGATAAGCGATAAGGAAAAAGTCCCACTAATACTCAGGTGTGAGAAATGCTACCTGCTATAGGCGAGATTGACATGTCTTGGCTTAAAGAAACAACTATTTTAGAAGAACTAGACACTGAAACCGATGCACCTGCCATCTAGTCTCTTCACCACCCTTGGTTGACTGATAGAGAATGCCTAAGGCATTAAGTGCGCCTAGTAGTATCTTTATTGTGTGCAAAAAGTTTAAATAAATAAATAATGAATCAACTAGTAAGTACAGTTTCTAAGTTATTTTAGTTTATGCTTAACCACTTTATGGAGCTATTTTAAGAAAAATCGCTATATAGTCAACCCTACGTGGGTCACATCTGCTCGATTGGTCTGGGAGTCGGATCAAAGCGGGCCCGCGCCCAGACGCATATTCATTAATGTTGGGTCATACAGCTTACGACGACCGACAAACGCTACACATGAATGTTCATACAAAACAGTGATCAAAGAAACTAATACATAGATGCAGCACAGGTTGGTACGATCTGCTAAGTGTAATGTAATCAAAGTCAGGGATTACCTAACCTTGGTTTAGCGTTTGGTGTCATCTAAACTCCATCTGTCATGTAAACACATAAATATTCGATTGCTGAAGTCACGATTGAGTATACCTTCCCCTAAAGTATTAAAACATACTTTTACGCAATACGAGTGGATTTAAATTATATTGAACTCTATGGTCTTTCTTTGCTTGCCCAACAAATACACCATGACATACACCAGTCTATTGCACACTCCCGAAGTCACCATGCATACTTGCCGTTACTGGCAATTATTTAGCCCACTCATCATTTGCCTAGCTTGTTTCTTACTATGTTGGGGTCGGCTACATATTTTTCGTACCTACCAGGAAAGCTCATAACAGCTGAGTCATTATTGGAAAGGTAATTTTAATTTTGTAAATCTAATTTGCCGGTGTCAATTATGTCGAAGTGCTGTCACGTAGCCTCACGTAGGGCGTGCAAAACCGGAAGGTCTTCAAAACCGGTTTTGAATTTCGGTTTGGAGCCCTCAAAACCGGAAACCGGTGTTAGCCCCGGTTTCGGCAACAATAATTTTACATCCTAACTAATATTATAAATGCGAAAGTAACTCTGTCTGTCTGTCTTTCTGTCTGTCTGTCTGTCTGTCTTTGCTTCACGCCTAAACTACTGAACCGATTTGTGTGAAATTTGGTACAGACATAGTTTGGAACTTGAGAAAGGACATAGGATAGTTTTTATTACAAAAAATAAAATTTATTCCGGACATACAGCGCCATCTATTGGTCAAGAGTCGGCATCAATTCAGTACTGAAAATTCATCGGAAAAATGTAAATAAATAGTAAAAAGGTATGAAAATATAATATAATACAACTTTTAGTACAAAGAAAATGCTCTAACGGAGTATAGATAATTCTATTAGTACTATATGTCGAGTTGGTGATCGCGCAATGGTGTCGATCGTTACACGAGTTCGGTTCATGTTATTGTTTTAATTCATCGGAAAAAAGTAAATAAATAGTAAAAAGGTATGAAAAAAATAATATCAATATAATAAAACTTTTAGTACAAAGAAAATGCCCGAACGGAGTATAGATAAATAATCCGAGTTGTCACTATGCTCGATAGATGGCGTTGGGATCGAAATAGATCGCGCTATGGGTTCGTTACACGCATTTGGTTGGGTATCGGCGCAGCGCTTCGGTACTGTCGTGGAATTGTGGATTGATCGTTTCGTAAATTTAAAATCTTCCACATTTCATTTTTGAAGAGATCCCGCGAGATCGGGAACTATGTGGGTAAAACCAAAAATCTGCCGGAAGTCACTATTCCACGCGAACGAAGTCGCGGGCAAAAGCTAGTTGTTTATATATTAGAATTTTAACAAGAAAACAATATTATTAGATACCCACAAAATCTACAAATAAAACAAATTGTATGATATATCTCTCTATTTATGCCTACCAATACCAAGTCATCATCTGCCTAGCCTTTTCCCAACTATGTTGGGGTCGGCTTCCAGTCTAACCGGATGCAGCTGAATACCAGTATTTTACATGGAGCGACTGCCTATCTGACCTCCACAACCCAGTTACTGGGTAATACGATACCCCTTGGTAAGACTGGTTGTCAGACTTTCGGGCTTCTGGCTACCCGTAACGACTGTCAAAGATCCACGAATGACAGCCGGGACCAACGGCTTAACGTGCTTTCCGAGGCACGGAGGGGTCTCAGTATGTAAAGATGGTCACCGATCCACAGACCAACCGCGGCAAGCGTAGCTTAACCTGATCGATCGACCTGTGCGGCTGTTATTATTTAGCCACGGACCCCTCTACCAATACCAAGTAGACCACATTAAATAGTTTGGATAACATGAACTTAAAATAATATAAAGATTACCTAACAGATCAAATCAACAACAAGTAAGTTTGTGGTACCTTTAGTAGGTACCTAACAATTCTGTTAACAAGAATAATATATTTTAAACATACAAAAATCTTAAGACACTAAACACAACCACACAGTCCTCTCACTCTCAACACTTGTTGGCTTGTTGGTAGTACACACATCAAAAATAGTCGTAAGCTTCTATGAGATACACAACCTGATGCCCTTCGCTTTCATGTATGGCTTCCTCTACCTTGACAAACCCTGCAAGGTCGAAATTAGACCAATTCTTGGGGGTTTTCCTGCATTTATCCAATTCGTTATCAAGCTGCTCTTGAAGAGTTATCTAGTTAGCTCATCAGCTACAACTTCAGCGTCAGATGATGACGATAACGATGGCACGGACCGCTCGAAGAGAACTACGGGGATGGTATCAGAGTCCTTGGGCTTATATTTTAGCTGCTGCAATAATTTTGGATTGCGTTCGGATATATTTGATGACTCAAAATTGAATAATTCTTGAGTACGTTCGAAAAAAGTTGATTTAAATCAAAATGTAAATATGTAATTCAATAACGGGAAAACCGGAGGTAACTCCGGTTTTGTCTCTCAACCCCGGTTCAAAATTCGGTAAATTTTGTCCGGTTTCCGGTTTTTAGCAAAACCGGAAAACCGGTTTTGCACGCCCTACTGTCACGCAAGCAAATTAGCGATATCCCTATTTTAATCCAGCCGAATTATACCGAAGTTAGGTATAAAGTTTCATTTGTAATATAATTAGCAAGGAACAATGAGCTATTGTCCAATCCTAAATATCAACAGCCTACTGCCGATAGCAATTTATAAGAAACAAAGTTCCGCTCCTACAGTAGTGGTCTATCCGTAAAGATACGAACACTCGCGAAGAGGGAAATTCAATTCCCGGAGCACAGCGCGCCGGTTCCGTGCACGTGCCAATTGAGATGGACGCCTGCTCTTACTAGCTGCTATTCTAGTTGGAGCACGGAGCTGCGTGCCGCCGAATATCGGCACATGCACACGGGAACCGGCACATTTTTTTTTTGATTCGATATTCCAGACATTTTCATGTGGTGTATCCTCGATTAAAATTGATCATGTTTGTAAGAAAATATTTTTGCAACATTCAGCTTAATGAAATTTTGTACTTCTGAATGATAATTTCCAACCTAACATTCACATTGGCCCACATAACATAGCTAATGAAGTATTGGAGCAAACACTCCGCTAATGTGTCCATTAGTTCGGCACACACGGCTGTCCTTTCTATTCCTGACTGGTACTTTTGACTTTTACCACGTGAGAAAATGTTTGCAAACTACTATGTACAGGAAGTAAAACACCATCAATTGCTCAAAACATATCGACACAGAGCGCACACACTTCTTGCCAAAGCATCTGAACTATTGGTAAGGGAACCTACCCAGAGCGTTTTCCAGCAATCATATCAATCAGGGCGAAAGATGAATATTGGTAGCTGAGTAGGTGGGGGGCGCATCATGTGAGACCACCGAAAATCAATGGGAAAAGTATCAAATAGAAACATCGTGCACAGGGGGCTACTATCAAATATCAGGAAGAACAAAAAATAACTTTATTTTCAGTGCAGTTGATAATGAAGTGTTTGCCAGAATAGTTAGCCTTCTGCGCGTTGTATTGTGTCAGTCAGTGTGGTGCAAGTGAGGGTAGGGGTTGAGCGGCAGCCGTGATTGAGAGCAGACGTCGTGATTGATAGATAAACATCAGGTAAGTATTTACACGCAATTGAGCACTGAACTCGTAGAGACGTATTTGTGAACAAATAGCGCCACGCGTGTAATTTATACGTTGAAGAATCTCAACTAGATAATTGAGATATTCATATTAATATTATAAATTCGAAAGTAACTCTGTCTGTCTGTATCTGTATCCCTTTCACGCCAAAACCACTGCACAGATTTCAATAAAAGGCAAGGAGATATGGCATCCTGGGGAAGGACAAAGGCTTACTTATTGTCTTAAAAATAATCTTTAAGGGGGTTGTTAGCACGGGGAGCAATGAAAGAGTGGACTGTATAAATAGGCAATGGTTTAATGCCGTTCTTATTAACAATATAAAACTTTCCCGGACAAACAATAAGTTAAGCAGAGAGGAATATCTTCCGTTGCGGTGGAATTCGTGGAAGCTAGTGGTCGTCGGGCCCACAGAACAGACAAAAGAAGTTCGGGCCGGCCGGGCCGTGTCACCGCCGCGCCGCGTCTCAATTCGCCGATGACGCGCTGACCACGCTGACTGCGCATGCAGGCCGCGCGCAATGTATTGTGTTGGGTTCGATTCCCAACAGGTGTATAGGGGATGAAAGTTTGTATTGGAAACTTAGCATTTCTTAAGTTAGGGGGTTTGTTCCCACTTGTTCTACTGAGTCAGAATCCGTAGCTTGAGGTATTGTTTAAGTTATTAGAAATATAGTCAGAATTCGTAGCTTGAGGTAATATTTAAGGTACTAGAATTTTAGTCAGAATCCGTAGCTTGAGGTATTGTTTAAGTTATTAGAAATATAGTCAGAATCCGTAGCTTGAGGTAATATTTAAGGTACTAGAAATATAGTCAGAATCCGTAGCTTGAAATAATATTTGAGGTATTAGAAATATAGTCAGAATTCGTAGCTTGAGGTAATATTTAAGCTTTTGCCCACGGCTTCGCCGCATGGATGACGGGAAATATCCCAAGGGAACATACTACCGGTATAAAGTACACCTAAACTATCTGTGTGCCAAATTTCACCCTATGTTTATGCGGCGCAGGCCTGTAAAGCTCCCATTGCAGTTGGCATGATTTTTTCCGACATCTTCAACAATCACGGCATATTTCAGACAACTTACACAAAATAACACCTAAACCTTCTTCATGAATCACCCCGTCCATTGGTGACAACCTTATGATAATCCGTTCGGAAGTTTTTGAGTTTGTTACATCCAGACAGACGCGGCGGGGCTTAATAATAATACGTAGTGATTTCATTAAAATCGGTCCACCCGCTTAAAAGTTAATACAATTTAAACTTATAAATGAACTTATCTAAATGTAGGTATACCGTGGCGTAAGGCGGAGCTAGTTTACATTTTTGGTGATAATATTTAAATGAATTATAGACATTCAGAAGTGGCACTCCGGGAGTGCCGACAGAAGTGAAAACAAAACACAAACAGAATACATTTCCATAACTCACTGACATATCGGATATCACAGACATAGATCTACATAGATAACGCAATTATTACGATTTGTATTGAAACCAAGCGTGCCGACTTTTTTATACCTACTGTGACGTCACAGCTGCAATTTAGTGACGGGACATCCAAACCGATTCAAAGCCATCGATGCCGCCGATGCCCCTTCCCCCCGCTACGATTCAACTGAAGCTGCCACCGTGATCGTCTCGCTCATACTCATATATTTTATATCTGTTGTCCCGCTCGCTCTCACAGCAATCGTCAGTACGCCGAGTTGTTTAAAAGTGAGCAGTCGCGTCGCGCTTTAGAGCAATTTCATTCTACATTTTGGATACTTTCGCATAATCTCAAGTAAGTTTACTAAAATATATTTGTTGATATTTCTTTGAAACACAAAGCATTAGTATCTATAGACATGCATGATTACGATAAGAAACAGTAGTTTAGATAACCTAAAAATTACAAATCGATTAATATGAATGACATCGATTTTCAGACAGACGAATGATATAGACAGACGAATGATACATAGACAGACGAATGATATATTTGAATGGGAGAGTTTCGAGGAATTACCAGTCCACATCCTACATGGCGTTTCATCTTTGAGGTAGCCAACTTTTTTCACATATTGAGGCAAAGGATCCTATGAATAAAGCAAATTGGTCAAGCTGGATGTTTGTTGCACAGATATAGTTTGTTGTATAAGCGTGAGTAGATGAGTACAAATAATAGTACTGTGTTTAGTCGGGAACCAGTCTTTCCGTCCCGTGGCCGCAATCCATTTTTCTTTTATGATTGGATCATGTGGGAAACTAAGAAAAAATATTTTTAAATGCAATAGAAAATAAACACATTAAATATATAAAAATAGTCGTATAATGTTGAAAGGATAGACAAAAACACATTAAATACATCAACCCTAAAAAAAATATCCTCCTTTTTATAGCAGTCCTGTAAAATTAGGTCATGCATATGAGCTTGTTATATCTACTAAATTGGCTTTCTTTATATCATTCGTCAGTCCGATATCGATTAAAATCGATTATTGATATATGTTGTAGAACGAACAGCACTAGTTGCTACAATTGACAGACGAATGACAAATTGCCTGTATCACGAAGTCGAAGCGATGCGCGACAGTATCGCTTGTGCGATATTCATCGTCTCCTAACACACAACGTCAGATCAAACGTCCAAAGCAAACGCGGCAATGTAATGTGAATAAAGTTTACTTAACGGTAATTTATAGTTAGGAATATTCTGGAACGACACGCAGCTTGGAATACTTAAAAATAGTTTTAATATGAATTTACGCATAATATAATTTTAAAATAACTTACCTGTGATAGGAAATATGTTCCTGCCTTTGGGTGTTCGAAATTTTTGGGCTATTGCAGTTAATTATCACGCAACGAGGCATTTGTTTAGTTTTTTGCGGACGTTCGGCTGCAACAACGGACGCGCGGGACTGAAGTTAGCGGCGACCAACCTCGACGCTTGGCCGGGGTTCAGACACGCGAAGTGCATGCATTTGCGTTATCTATGTAGATCTATGTCTGTGTCGGATATACATTAAAACCAAGTACATCCCGAGGACAGCCGAGCACATCCGAAGCGGTGTCGTTACGGTAACAGTGGCGCGAATTCAATAGTTTTTTTCCCATCTCAAAAAATGCCCAACGCGCCTAAAGAAGTTTTCGCTTCAAAAATGAAGATTATTTGCATTTATTATGTCTGTCTGACTGTTACCTTCTTACGGATGGTTCTTTGGATGATAGGTATAAGCATAGACCATAACCTGGGTTAGGAGACAGGATACTTTTGATCTCGGTAGCAGGTTCCCGTGGGATACCTAATTTCCGAGACCCACGCGGGCGAAGCGGCGCGCGGCGGGCAGAAACTAGTTACGGACAATATTATAAATGTAGAGCGCGCTAGCATTCATAGCGGAAATATAAATAATAAACTCGTTTTATGCATCATGGCAATAAAACTAAAGCAACCATTAACAAAAATATCAATGTTGAACCCACAATAAGGAAATAAATAACGCAAATCTCAAGTTCAAGAAACAAAATTATACTTTACGACAAAGACATGACAATGAGATCAGCTCCCACGATAACATTTAATTGCTTGTAAACTACTACGAGAAGCACATAAGAGCACAAATGCGGTGAGACGACGTGAGAACGTCACGTGATCACTTAACTACCCAGCAACCTCCGCTCTCCGCGGGGAAGTGCAGGAATCAACGCAATTGATGGAAGAATCGACCTCGAGCACCAGTTAGAGACTAAACGCCGGGGCCGGGATCCTCTGGCAGACGAAACAATTCGCGAACAAGGTCGCTCACTGATTAACTGAATGAATGAGTCCCGCTGTTCGGTACAATAGTTGGCAACACGGACGGAGCCAGCGACTCCGCAGACGTCGGTGGTTTATGTGAAAAATTAGCGCCCAAACAAAACATCCGTTACGAAAATACTGCGCGTTCTAGTCAAGCTGCCGCGGTCACGAGCACGTGTAGCCCAGTCGAGAGCAAACGAGCCGTCTTCACGTCGCGTGCACTACTCAGCGTATTTATTTATACGCTTCACTTCGCGGTAATAGTACATTACTGCAGCGGCCAGCAAAAGAGGCATTGATGGACGAACGTGTAAATGTGGGCCGAGGCGAAACCGAGACACACACACGTAAGTCCATCAATGCCTACCTATTTGTGGCCAAGGCTTGTATAACACTTTTCTCAAATAATGCGCGGAAATTAAAACTAAGACAGAACTTTTGTGTCAAATACAATTACTTTACAAAATCAATGACGAACAACGAACAACAATAATTTTTCCCGCGTTAGTGTGTTCATTTGTTTTATTTTTTCAATAAACAGCTTTCTATTTGCAAGCCAGTTCGAAATTTAAATGAAACCTTTGATATGTTACCTCCTTGGTTGCCATGTTTCGGAGTAAAAGATTGTTCCATGTTTAAATTACACGACAGATATGAGTTTACTATGTAATTTTTTGGCCGCTAAAACACGACAGATATGGATTTTCACACAACTTTTGCCGGCCGCTGGTCGCATGTATTTGGCCGGTACAGCAATTTCGATTTATCTCGAAGAAGGTTGTCAAAATAATGCTCAAATTTCCAAGCATGTTTGAGAAAACGTAATTTAAACATTGCAGTGAACGCGAAGGCTCTCGAATGCAAATAGCGAGTCACACCTGGCAGGCGTGAGCGTGCCCGTGCATTGATGCAACGAGAGAAAACTTAGACCATACGGCAGCATCGTACATACATAAGCAGGCGGTAATTTAGCAAGAATAATGTATCGCAGTGGCGCTAAACGTAACCTCAATACGTTAGCAGTAAAATCATTTAACATCGTCTTTGACGCGAGATTTAATTGACCGGCGAGGTCGTTAAATGTCGTCCGTGTCATATAAAATGACGGCTTTCTCAAAACTAATATGATGGCATATTTTTCCAAGCGATTTTTCACGGGTTGATTGGTGGAGCTGTGATGATAGTTCACCGTTGATCTTGGCACGCCATGCGCCTGCGCTACGGTGTAACGTGTAACCTAATTCTGGGGCATTGAATTATGAGTTGACACGCAAAATATCGCATTCTCGATAAAAAGTTTATTGCTTCAGAACATTCTTAACCGAAACAACACCGGTGTCCAAGCCTGAGATATGATACACTTATGTAACACACAAGCACAACCTACAATATTAATATCGTCGCATTCTTTCGTTTTGACACCCTCTGCAGTTCTCTTATTACAATAAAGATTTCCAGAAGGTTAATCTGGCAGTTCCATTCATTATGAAATTAATTAATTAGTCAGGCCGTCAGGCGTTCTTTCTTCAACTATAAACAGCCAACACCATCAGTCAGTTTATTCTTAAACCATATCCTTTCTTAATGCTTCATTCCTTGCGCAAAATGTAAAAGTGACTATACTCATGCCTCCATAGGCACGAGTTGTTATCATTCATAAATTTTAAATCAACCTTAAAAAGAGCACGAGCACACTGAAAAAACATACATCAAGTCAGTCAGAGTCAACACTAAAAACAGCCAGTCCAATAACATTCCGAAATAACATGCTGAGTCAGCGCGCGACAAAATGGCGAGCTCACACAAGGCTAGTACATGGGCTGCACTTGACGACAGCCGCACTAAACAACTAGTTTCGAGTGCGGCACCGTCCGCTCACCTTGACCTTGAGATCTGGACAGGCGCGACCCTCCAAGGATCGCTTATTCTCTTCATATTCCTCACGTTCGATAAAGACGACGTATTTCTCAAAATATTACCTCAAGCCATGACGTGTTCTTTGTCCTCAGCCGAGGCTAAATAAACAGCACATGGTAATAAATACCCGGTGTATTGAATAAATTATATTTGTATACAGTTTTAACATTCATATTCTATATTCATTTCTGCGACTCGTTTTTGTTGGACACTGAGTCATTCGGACAAATGTGACGTCCAGAATGATTTCGCTGATACTTATCAGGTTATCAATATAATCATAAAAGTAGCAAAAACAAAGCCCTCGCTGAACAGAACAGTCTAACAAAGCAGATTTATTTTATTGTGAACAAGATCCACATTAACATTCCTTACAGCACTTTATTTGTATTCCTCTCGTGGATTTTTTGTGTATATTTTCCTACTGATTATTCAATTGTAGTATTTTTTCCATAAAACAATAGTATCATCGTTATCTACGATTGGTTTGATGACGTTCTTAACATTTTCTTGAAAAATCTACACGTAAAGAAAGCGTAAGTATAAACGTCCATCTATTAATAAATGTTCATCATCTCGTAAATTCGTGATACATAGTAAAGTAACGACAGTCTTGTGGAATCACACGCAATGTCATTGATGTTAACATTTTGAGAGCAATTTTATTCATTTAGGAGTAAAACTCCCTCACACATGAAATCGTTCCGTTTCCTTGCCCTTCGAGTTAGTCTATAAATACATGTGGTTCAAGTTAATTGGGCGCTTACTGATTAAGAACAGCTGGTATACATACACCGAATTCGTTAGATCCATCTGGGGTTAGCGCTTCAAATAGTAAATACAATACTTTCAGATCAGCACCACCATGCCACCCCAAATATTGAGAGGATGTCCTATATTTGACTCCGTAGAGCATCTAGGTGTATTCACGTGTCCCACTTTTACATTAAAATAACGAATTTTATCTACAACCGCAACAAATCAAGCTATATTGTGCCTGGAGAGTAAAACAGAAGTCGTTATTGTGATTCTGTAATAAAATATAGTTTCCGCTCTTGTAGAGTGCCACAATATGATATGTCATGAAGTGTTTAAGTCAGCCTTCATACTCATGGCATTAGTATAAGGTAGGCAGGCAGGCCGCCGGCGACCCACTCGATAGAAAGTAACTGGCTACCGTCTGTACACGCCCGCAACACCAAAGCTTTTGCAACGCGTCGTCATTCACTTTAGACAAAATGAGATGAAGACATTCTACGAGGCGGAACAAATAGGCAAGCTAGTATTGCCCCGGACCAACCGGCTGGTAGAAAGAGGTACTGCCACGAATCGGTGACGTAACTTTATGCTAAACCTTCAGTTATGGAAGAGATCCATGGCTGTGTCCATAGCTAGCGGTGAACAGCAAAAGGCCGGGAAATTAACTATCAGCTAGTTCTAAAACGTTGCCATCTATGTAATGTGATCGATGTATATCAAAACAAGCGATAGTCGCTCGGAGGTCAGGCGCCGATAGCTGCGCGCCGCGTGTCGCAAGCGCTTGTGCAATAAACTGACTGACGGTTCAATGTCGCCGCGCGTTATCACTGCAGGCCGCTGATATAAGCTCCAAATCTGTGTGTTGCTAAATCTGAACCACGTTAGTAGAGATTTGGGAACAGAGTGTAACTCTTCTCAATAGTTGAGCTGAAATTCATACATCATTGTAGAAGTCATTGGCTGTGGGTGCCCAAAAATATAAAAGTTCTGTACATCAATGTATTGGCACGTTATTAAGCTAGAAGTAAAGTATTCTCGGCATGCGCGTAATGTAAACATTTGAGTATATTGCTGGTACGTCACCATTTATGAATGGAAGCATCGGCTTTATCAAATGTTTGGCAGCTGGAGAGCGGAGCCGACTGCCGACCTCTCCTGAACTACAACAGACGAATGTGAATGGAACGCCATTTCGATCTATTTTTGCTTTCCTAACAACTTTACTCCCAAAATTACATCAATGAGATAGTTACGATCTTTTAAATTAATCATTGTATTTTCATTACGGGCTGATTATAGCGTGCTCCGTAAGATCCGGTTGAAAGTGTGATGGATATTGTAAACACGACTCGGCTTCATGATTAGTAGAATTATTCACGGCTCGTGAAATAATATCCAATTTGCTTGTGATTGCATTGTGCCAATAGATATGAATGTGTCGTTATAGGTCATTATACAATTTTATTTACATTGATCTATGAATTATGTCATCCGAATGTATGCAGCGCAATGTGATTTTTATGCAATAAATTGATTTATTATACGTCTTATGATATTTCTCGGGACCCTGAGGTCCCGGACCTTTGGAAGGGCGTACGAGGGGTCGAAGCCAACTCGCAGAGGTCCGTCAGACGTTTTTAATGAAGTGAGGCACCAACCGACGATTATCCCTGTTCGTACTATGCAAGTACATCCAAGGACAACCCCGGTTGGTGTAGGACTATTGCAGGATATGGAAACAAATATATTGGATTATGGGTTTGGGTGGCTAAAGTGAACTGGTTAATTAGGATTATGGAAAGTCTAGCCCCTGCCTGACCAATGTTTTATATAAATTACACAGATAAAATGGCAGGGGCCGACTTGCACATTCAATAATGGGCCCCTGAAAACGGTCGCTAGCACATTGTGTCGTAGCGACAAGGGGGCAACATGTCCTGAAGTACTTATGAGGAATGGAGAGGTATTCCACGGTTATCAGGCCAATCCCGGAAGTACGGTCAAGATCCCTACCAGCATCTTACGGGAATACTTAATTCCTTCGAGCACGTTTGCTCTTGCGAATCTCCACTCAAGCCGGCCAATAAAGGTAAGAATGAGGTGGGAGCTCTGTTCCTCGTCATTGTTCACTCCAGCCGGCCAATAAAGGCAAGCCAGAGGTGAGGAACTGCCCAACAGCTCGCCACATGCTGCCCTGCGGGTTTCTGTATCTCTCTTGGCCTGGCTCCTCACCCTAGACCTGTTCCGGCAAAGTAAACTCTTCCGGCACAGGCCTAGACTCGTGCTAGAGTTCAGAGCGCGCAAGCCCCACCACGACGTCAACATAGAGATACGGCGGTGGGGTTATTATTATTATTGATCTGATTCAAAATCAAAATATTTTATTTCACATAAACCGACATGGGGCACTTATGAAACGTCAGAAGCTAGGTGCACGGTTCCAATTGGTTGTTTCCTATGGAACATAAAATATAACACTTGAATTACATAACGGCTTCTTGTAGCAGCCACAAAAGGCAACCTAACTCACATGAATTTATTTGCACTTTAGCCTTGGATCAGAAGATACCTATCCAATCGGGCCCTATACAGCATACGTAGAGTTAATGATTTCCATTGTTTTTTTTTAGTAAGCTCCTCTATCTTAGTAAGTCCCAACTCCGGAATCATTAGGTTATTTTAAGCCAAGTCGCGCGCCCCCTTCCGAGCACGTGGGTAATGTTCAACCTCCCAGCTGTGAACAGAACGACCCCTCGGTTATATGTAGCGCGCGACAATCATTGGGCACGCAGCATCCGGCGGCTAACACGAGGCGCCAAGACCTTCCCTTACCAACTACTAGCGATTAATAGTGATTTTAATAATCTTTCACACCTTCAACCATAAAGTTGAGTCAAGTAACTGAAAGTCTTCAGCACAATAATTAAGATTCATGATTAATTGTCTTCCATTAATGAAACAAAAAGAAGTCGTTTAGCTACAGGGATTTGTTTAAACGATTAGCTGACTCATCCGCTGTCTGATCAACATAATGGTTCGATCATCATTATAATTACAATAGAATTTTAATGACCGTATTACAGCGAGTGCTCATTATATGACATTCAGCGATCGCACCATGTGCAGTCGAAAACGTGACTCGAGAAGCTATTTGGAAACTATGAAATTCATGAGTTATTCCGATTTGTTCCAGTCTGAGCCCCTGAAAAATAACTTACGTCCTCATCCATACTAATATTATAAATGCGAAAGTATTTCTGTCTGTCTGTTACCTCTTCACGCTTAAACCGCTGAACCGATTTAGATGACATTGGTAACCCTTAAATTAAAAAAATTGTTATAGAGATAGGTTGAGTACCGGGAAAGGACATAAATAGTTTTTAGGGTTCCGTAGCCATATGGCAAAAAACGGAACCCTAATGGATTCGTCATGTCTGTCCGTCCCACGGATATCTATGGTCCGTCCGTATGTCACAGCCACTTTTTTCCGAAACTATAAGAACTATACTGTTGAATCTTGGTAAGTAGATGTATTCTGTGAACTGCATTAAGATTTCACACAAAAATAGAAAAAAGAACAATAAATTTTGGGGGTTCCCCATACTTAGAACTGAAACTCGAATTTTTTTTTCATCAAACCCATACGTGTGGGGTATCTATGGATAGGTCTTCAAAAATGATATTGAGGTTTCTAATATATTTTTAAGCTATTGCATAGCTTTTATCTTGGGCTTTGAGCGCGGCGACCAAATGAAGAAATTCCGTAACGAAAATAAACCTAACACCCCCCACTCCGACCGGCACAGCGGTGCAGCTTTGAAAGCCGTGCATCGTCTAACGTCGTATCAGTTCGGCAGACTTCGGCACGGTGTTTGTGTGCGTGCGACTAGACGTATGCTATGCAATAGCTGTACCGCGGCAGTCCCCGAGTGCCACACGTATTTTTTTTTTGTAAACTGAATAGTTTGCGCGAGACACACTTCCAAAGTGGTAAAATGAGTGTGTGTGTCCCCCCCCTGTAACTTCTTAAATAAAAGAATGATAAAACTAAAAAAAATATATGATGTACAGACGCCAGCACATCAACCAGATTTCTGTAATAGATTTTCAACTTTATCGCTAAAGCATAAGGTTCAATGTTGATTGGGAAAATTTGACAGTTAGGTGTAGGTTGATGTGCTGGCGTCTGTACATTACCATGTAAACTTCCACCGAAAATTGGTTTGAATGAGATCTAGTAAGTAGTTTTTTTAATACGTCATAAATCGTAAACCGCAATTTACCTTTCATTCAATCAACTCAAAGTTACAACGAACTACAAGAACTTTTATACTATGTTACTTGCTGCTACGGAACCCTTCATGGGCGAGTCGGACTCGCACTTGGCCGCTTTTTTAATAGTTTTTATCCCGATTTTTCCACGGGATCGAAACTTATGCGGGTGAAACCGCGGGACGATGGCGATGCTAGTACTCAATAAAAACTGGATTTATGCACGTATTCAACCATTACAGCCAATGACAACGGGAGATATTCAATTACAAATGGATACAGCATTCGTATCAAAGCTGTCTTTACGTCTCTGGGTCGGTCACTCGGTCTACAACAAGTTACAGAACACAGGCATTGTCCTCGGCTCGTACTATAGTACTGATGTTTCATTATCGAGTTTAA
The DNA here is from genome assembly GCA_914767645.1 of Hydraecia micacea. Lineage (NCBI taxonomy): Eukaryota > Metazoa > Arthropoda > Insecta > Lepidoptera > Noctuidae > Hydraecia > Hydraecia micacea. Next base: position 14,758,625 of record OU611798.1, on the reverse strand, counting down.
TGTGAGTATTAAATTAATCTGACAGTGCGCAGCGTTGTATAATCTGTGGGAGTGCGCGAGAGTCACGCGTGTGTATGCAGTTCAATGATATGTGATTTATTAACTTTTTGATAGCTAGTTGTTTTCTGTAAAAGAGAGTGATCGCATACAATACAAGGGTTTGTTCTCCCAAATTCATTCAACATTATTGTGAGCCTAGTTGAATCTTATTAGTTTAATTTATCGCAACTTAAAAGAAACATGTGTGGGTAATTTAATATTTTCTTTAGACGCTAGTCAGAGGCGCAGGTTATAAAAATTGTAATGAAATGAATGAAAACAATGAACATTATTGTCTATGTGGGCGCAGGGTCGAGCGCGAGATCAGAGGATCACCGACACCGACACTCAAACCAGCGACATTCCAACAAGTGATACTGTCTAGTTGCCACGAATACCTTCAAATATTTCTAATTTAGAAGACTAGGTACTAAACTTGTAGAACAGCGCTGCAATAGCACCCCGACCATCAACTCCTTAGAAGTCACCTTTCCGTCTTTAAATTGGATCTATCATCCCAGTTCCCACTTTACAAAACTTTTTACAAGAAAAAAAAAAAACAACGGAGTTCCAAAAAACACACTACAAAGTGAAAAATAACTTTAATTTCGGAAGTCGGTTTCTTTGGGTCTGTATTTAAGTTTTTTGCCACCGACTTCCGAAATTAAAGTTATTTTTCACTTTGTACTTAGTATTTTTTTTGGAAGTCGGTTGTTTTTTTTTTTTGTACATTAGGCAACTACTCATCACCTTTAACAAAATATTGCTTTTCCCGATGCAGAGACGTTAATTGTTGAGGAGTTCTCCTAGTAAGAACCAGGAGAGCTGGAGAAGTCACCATCAGCTCCACTTCACAATACGCATTGTGACGAGCATAAATTGCTTAGCAACCAGATTAAAATATCTAATCGAATCGCAGCCCGTGAAATACTTATTATTGAGTAGTTCCGATGGCCATCTGTGGTCTTCATCGTCAGTTCCACTTCACCAAATGGTGCTTTCCTAGAGCAAATGCACTAGTTATTATAAAAAACACCCAAATCGCTATAGGTGTGCCTATAAAATTTGAGGGTTTCCCTCGATTTCCATGGGATTCCCTCATCAGATTCAGACTTGGTGACTATGAGACCACCTCGAGAGTGTATACTCTCGCCTTAGTTTGAAAGGGTATCCTTTCAAACAAAAAAAAATTAAATACGTCTACAATTGACGGAGAAATCGGTGAGCATACATAAAAAAAACCATACATAAAGGCGAACATATAACCTCCTCCTTTTTGGAAGTCGGTTAAAAATGAACTGAGTCCACCATGCCTCATGGTCGTGTACCAGCTCTGCAAATGAGTCCACTCGCTAACAAGATAATAATATAAATGTAAAATCACTAACTAGTGACTCAATCACGAACTAGTGCGAACTGTTCCGCTGTTAATAGAGCGCCGCCGTCACGAACCTGCGCTGAACACTTGAGATAGTCCTTCGATGATCTCTACTTGAACTATCAGCTGTTGCAGCACAGCACTGCACACCTACGCTGAACTAATATCAGCGACGCGACTGCTTTACTTGCAGTTGTGTCTTTTGCAATTCGGAATTTCTTGGTTATTTCTCCTTCTGCTTGTAGAATGAAATAATGGTAGAGTTACGTAGAGATTCAGCTATCCCTGACTATTACTCAAATGATCGCCCGACTCTATCTTCCGTGTTAATATTGTAATTCGTCTGTTATCATTGGTGCAGTGTCTCCAAATGAACCGGATCGAGAACGAGACGACAAATGACATCATAATGATTATGAATGTCACCTTGTCGTGAGAAGTGAACCGCAATCATAGCTAGTAGCTACACAGTTGCTTTGTAGGCCGCTGCGCTAAAAACTGAGCGTATTGACATTCAACGTAGCAGGGTTGTCAAATCATTTCATTAGACATTCAGCTAAAATTAGGTAATCCGAATATCATCTATTTAGGCAGATGATATTCGGATTACCTACTTTTAGCTGCCTGTTCCCAACTATGTTGGGGTCGGCTTCCAGTCTAACCGGATGCAACTGAATATCAGTATTTTTCATGGAGCGACTGCTTATCTGACCTCCACAACCCAGTTACTGGGTAATAAGATACCCCTTGGTAAGACTGTGTCGGGCTTGTGACGACCCGTAACGACTGTCAAAGATCCACGAATGACAGCCCAGACCAACGGCTTAACGTGCTTTCCGAGGCACGGAGGGGTCTCGGTATGTAATGATAGTCACCCATCCACAGACCAACCGCGGCAGGCGTAGCTTAACCTGATCGATCGACCTGTGCGGCTGTTATTATTTAGCCACGATCCGAATAGTAGAATTTAATACATTAAATTGCAAGCCGCAATAAAACTGCAAAGCAAATGTAAGATGTAAACAAGTAGTACAATCAAAAGCAGATCAACTAACTACCTAGTATTTAAATTCATGCATGAAAATACAAAGACAAAATAATATGTACGTAATACGTATGATTGTGCAACACTACAGAAGGACGAATTATGACGGATGTTGTAAACGAGAGCGGTAATAAATAACATAACGCAACAGGTGAATTGGGACAAAATAATAACGTTATGTATGCGGTAGAAACGGTGATCGTTTTCGGAGGCACCGGAGCACGCGGCGGCGCAGCGGTGCGGTACATGTCCCGTGATGTAACACACGCCGATCACACAAAATACAGAGATCATTAACGTTCAATACTGTTTCACACACAGCTAACGTTCACCAGCTCGCTCACAAAACTAAATCACTCCTGGTTGAGTTGATACAGGCCCAAATCGTAGACCAGAACCGCTTTGTTATTGTTAACTGCATCAAAGCATTTGTGCCAAAATACACAATGCAATTTATAAGCGTTACTCACTGAGTAATTTTTTAACAATCAATTTTAAAAATAATAAGCTCTAAATAATGTATAGGTATGTATTGAAAAATATAAAACAGGTGAAAGTAATAAAAGACCGATCAAGGTTACAAAACACACAACTGACGTCCAAGAATACAATAATAATGAAATGTGAAATAACACTGGATTGAAGTGAAACGATTGCTATTAGTAGCGGCAGGCAGGTAAAAAGAACCGAGGAAAACGAAAACTGCAAATAATTCATGTACAGGAAACTAACGAGTCGACAAGAAAGCTGTTTCGCTGTAAACTGGCCAAATAAGTAGCGGCAGGAACACGGACAGGCAATCAATGGCCCCGGTGGACTCAGGAGTAATTTCTCTCCGGTCGAGTTAAGAGCGGTTGTAATTCATTGAAAGGCAGGCGAAATCGTGACGGCCAAGACTTTTGTATGCAAAGCGGTACATAAATCTCATTGAAATCGAAGCGTTCGCTGACGTGGTCACGCTCCGTGCTTGTTCAACAAATAACATTGAATTCATAAAATAACGTAAATGTATGCAAGCAATTGTCGCGAACCATTCAGTGCAGCAACATGCATGTTACGAGTGTGGGGGAAATGAAATTGAAGCAGGATCGTAGACTGCACGTAATGTGCTGTCTATAAATGACAGCAATGTTGTAGTTGACTCTACTACTCTCTACGTTACGCTATAAGGAGGATATGTTTGCTGAAAACATCAGATCCTCCTTAATTAGTGACTCTTGATATTGAGCATTGATACCGATCTGCAATAATAATTGCATTAACGTAAGTTATCAATTATATTATAATTCTGATAGATGCAGATTGTGACAAAATCTAAAATAAATTATGAATAAACATTCCGAGAAATCCGTGAAGAGGGAGTGCCAAAATGTCACCGGAACCAACACAAGCGTGGCGTGATATTTTAGGAAAACTCAATCTCCAAGAATATAAAGGTAAACGACACGAAGACGACGCTACCGGCGGAATACAAAACAATCTCGTACAAACTTATAAGACTCCAATACGAATCGATGAAAGAAGTAAAGTAAATCAATAAGCTTTACAAATCAATAGCAAATTGTAATAACGTGAATAGCCACAGCTATAAAAACGTCCGTGTGAAAAAGCTAAATCTTTGTTTATTCAAAACCAGTTTCAGCGATTCGCAACGCGGATTAATTTGGACGCGCACATTAACTATTAAATGTGGATGATTGCGCCTGCGACTTAGCACTCGCAACAAACCATTACTATAAAAGAGTAGGAAACATTGTAGGAACTCTATCACTGAGAAGTCAGCAGTCACTCCGTATTATAAATACTGAGTAATCACCGATAAATAAATATTTGATAAATGACGTCAATCAAGGTCAAGCTCTAATGATGTAACCGCAACAACAATAGACGGATTAATGTGTAAGTTTTTAATTACCAACTATATTACTGGTGGGTTGACGTCTAACGCAGCCTGCGACAGACCATTAGTCGAGATGACATCATGATAACGTGGCTCAGAGATAAGGCAGGGCCTCCATACAATCTATGCAATGATATAAGTACTATTTATATGCTAACCTCTCTTCGATTGGTTCTCTCGTTCCTTTTCCTTTTCTCTCGCCTTTTTGTCTCTCCTCTCCCTCTCCTGTTTCTCCTTCTCCAGGCGCTTCATCTCCTTCTTCATTTCCTTCTCGTTCTTCTTCGACTTAGTGTCGTCGATTTTCTCGGACAGGATGAAAGTCCCCGTCTGGACTTTCGTGTCCACCTCCTCTTTCGGCCTCATCGTGTATCACAACGCGACACTATCAACTCACACAAGGATAATGTAATTATAGCAACAAAATCCCCTGTAAATGCACTCTCTTAAAATTTATCTCGACTTTTCGTTACCTAGCGTGAAAAATTACAATTCGGCACAGAGCGGGCGCGCGGTGGCGGCCGACGCTTTATCGTACACGTAGCTACGACCGATGCTCGCTATTGGCGAAACGGTATCGAAATTATCACTGGCACTCTTGAACGATTTCAAAAGCAAAGTGCGCGATGATACGGAGATCGATCGCGAGCGACGATATGCGGTGTGACCGAAACGCGCGAAGCACCGACCGTGACTGAGCGTGCGCGAGCACTGCGCCCCCCCTGGCCTCGGCACTGACGCTGACGGCGACGCGACGCCGCCGGCGCACCATACGCGAGCGACGCGTGCCTCAAACTCTATAAATAAAGCCTCACTTCCTATATAGCATAGAATCAGAAGAGGATTTATGGCCGTTGAACCTATGAAAGCATTTCGCGGCCGATGACTATCACCAAAAAGCGATTACAATTTTGATCCAAATTACATTCGCGAGTTTAAATGCCAAGGTCTCAGGCAACAAGTGTTTCTCGATTAAAGTGCATTACAAGATTTATAAAAGTTAAAATTCGTCATTCCAATTCTCAACCCTCGTTCTGCGGATATCGAGTTATGCAAGTTTAATTAGTCAAAGAATGTATTGTTTTTCTGGCTGAATAAATTCGACGGACATAGATATCGCCATAACTCCAAAACTCAAAAGCAAAGCGGCGGCTCTTTGCAAGGAGCCCTTAAAATTTCTCAACGAGATTCCGAGAGTCCATTACCAAACATGGCGCGTTGTCGATAAATAATGGATGCACAAAACGTTTTCGAAACTTGACGAAAGATGCGAGAAGGGTCCCGTTTGAAAGCACATGAAATAAGAGTGACTTGATTATAACACTCCTACGAAATGCCAATCGCAAATCGATGTTGCTAAATCATTCACAAAGCAGCAAGGTCGTGATATTGATAAGCTAATCCGTGTTTCGCTTATCTTTACGTAATTCCGGCTCCAAAATTTGTATCTAATAACAATGAGTATTGACATTCAATCAATCAGTTGCTTCACGGCCATTATCCAAAAAGTTAAACCCTCGGCATGCGTATTTATCTGCACTCATAAAAACTAATAAAGTAAATGGAAATAGAAAGGCTATTTGCCAGAAAAAGGAAGGCGATGAATGGGACGTCAGCGAGTTATTATCAAAACACAAGATGGTAAAAAGCGTTGTTTCCATCGGTTCCCAGCAGGCGGAGCGTGTCAGGCGGTGGGCACTGGGCTCGCAGTACCGCAGCCACAGCCGGCGAGAAAGCGGCCCGGCCGGGTAATAACTTTACAGATTGGGGAAACGCTGCACCGGAAGAATGGATTAATCACTGCGAAACCAACTGTAGGCGGGAGGTGGGACACAAACCTGTATATAACACGAGTTGAAACGATATGCACGGTCACAACTCATCGGGTTCAAGAATTTAATTTAATGATCTACGAATATCCCCATGTAAAATCTAAGATAGTACGTGTATTAAATACTGCTTGTTATGCAATGTGCATCAAATGAGAATCCGCTGGGGCACCTTTCGTCGTTGTTAACATAAGACCTCAAGCAAACTGACGCATTGGTAGGAATCTGATGTCACCACGCTACATGTGACCCCCGCCATGCTCAGAATATCAGAGACTAATTGGAAGATTACAAAAGAGATATGTGATACTGAATAAAAGTTTGGTTTTGATAAGGCTACGTCACCAAAGGCTTTCGAAGGGAGTTGTAGAGCCTTAACTTATTCTTTGTCTTTTGTTCTATGAGTTAGCTGACCACAGATCTGAAACTGTGAAACTTTTGCTAGGTATCTCAGTATTTTGATCTCTATAATTAAATTTCCCACAGATGAATGCGTAATCGATGTCTGCGCTTGCCCCACGTCCGCACCGCGGCCGGCTGTGCGCTCGCAAGGAATGATATCTGCACATAACACGTACCCACCGGAGACGTGATCACCTTTGGCGATAACTCGGCGATAACATTTGCAATCGCGTGGCATTAGACAAATGGAGAGATAATGTTCAAAGAAATGGGCGAAAGCTATCTGCATAAACGCTGCGTAAATATCGTTATACTGCAATATACTACTCGCAATATTTCTATCTACACATCCCATATGTGTGTAGCAAAGGATGCGATTAGTAGGTTCCATTGGGTCGCACTCGCACACGGTCAAGTACTCCATTGGCTGTCCACTCCGAGTCGTCAAAGGCGGCCGCCGAGACACCGCGAGAGAGCGTTCAGCTCAGAAACTTAGATTAAGCGTGTAATTAAATCTGACTAAGGAAAGTTCCTTTCCGGATAAGCTTGATAGATATTTTGTAGTGGTTTAGTGCAGCCAGACCCACTTTAACAGAAAGTTAGTCATTAAACATTGAATTACTGCTGGGAAATTGGAACCGAATCAAGCGCGTAATTGGGAATTTTCATTAAGTTATTTTTCAAGGTGCTTCATCGATATTTATAACCGACTATCATCAGGAAATGAGCTTTCGCTAAAACATTAATAATCCGGACCGTTAGTGATGAAGGAGTTTCTCTACTTACATACACAACCAAAAAGATGGCTTTTCTGTGGGATATCATTTTCTACTTCATTTCATAAGCTTCAGTCTTAAAATATCTCGCAGTTTAGGTTGCAAGCTGCCTTAAGTTATCAGATCGAGCAGATCCGCGGCCGTGCCCAAGTGACTGCAAGAATCGCTGACGTCTCGGCAACAAGTATGTTCAGCTTATGTCCCGAAGGGGCACGTACAGCTCCGCACAGTTCTGCGCAGACTTGTCTACGTTCAATATCGTGGACTAGATACCAATGCCTTAAAAACTGTCCTATTGTATGCACTTCAAATGTCTGAATTCAGACGGCATGCAATCTCGCGCCAATGACTTAGTTTTCGTTTGTGTGATATAAGGGCCTACTCAATGCCTGCAATGTCATGGAATAACATCGTGATCCTATTCTGCTCCATCAAACATAAGGGCTTCTCAACCAGAGTCTCGAATAGTCTCCTTTATCCTTCCCGTGTGGTGGGGAGAACATAACTTGCGATAATTATGTTCTCTTGATTGAAGTTCAGTTTATTTTAGTAGTTGAGGTTTAAATTATTTAGGTGAAAGGCATCTAGTGTATGCCAATCGATTTGATGTGTGGATGTGTAAAGGTGTGTCGGCGGCGCCGCGGCGTGCTATATACGGCCAGTTTCCGGGATCGGCGACCTGCGTCCCGGGACATTTCGCCGGAGACACACCGCACACGTGCCTACGACATGCTTTATTGTCTGTTACACCACAACACCGACAGATGGCAAACGCAAGTAATGGCTGGTCCTCTTATACATCATGGATGGTGGCTGCGGAGGAAGTAATTCCGTTATAAGAGGGGCACGTAGTAGAGGGCTGATACAAGCCAAGTAGTACAACCCCAAGTTCGCGACAAAACATTAAGCTTGTAACGACCGTTTTAAAGTTGATCTAGTTAAGGAGCTTACATGACCTAAACGCAAAAAACGTATACAGGGTGAAATTTTAATCAGTTTTCCTCTTAAGGGGTCATTGTACTCATCATTATTAACAACTTTTACTATGGGGCCAAACATATAATAAGACGTAGTGGACGGAGCCCCGCTTCGCATGGCCCCTATTTCTGTCTACAGGGTTTAAAGGAACCTAACACGAAGGAGATGACGGGGCTCGTTCGCTCACTTTGCTCGCTCACTTGAGCCCCCGTCATCCCCTTCGAACCTAACATGTCCGAGTCGGGGTGCCCCAAGTCCCGAGCTCGCTTCGCTCGCTCATGGACAGACTTGGAAAAAAATCTCAAATAAATTAAAATGCATTTTTTAAACGTTACATAATTATGCTTTGAGTTGTTTTACCAATTAACATGATTATAAAAAGAATAGTTTGTCAAATGATGTTTTGATGTAATGAAATATTGTCTTTCAATTATTTCTCAAATAAGTTATTTACAGAAAGAACAGTTTGTAAAGTGATAACTTTATCAAGTATAAAACCTAAAGTTATAATTTAAAATGATTTGTGATTCGTTTTTTGTCAAATGAAAAGTTATGCGAAAACGTTCCAGTTTCGAAGTGGGACGAGTTGACCCCTAACGAAATTACAAAAGGGCAACTGGTCCCTGGTCCGAGTTTTGATGTGGACGAGTTGCCCCCTAACCCAAAATTTTATGCCAAGAGGGGGATTCCCGTTGAAAACATAATACAAAAAATTTGATAAGATAGAAAAAAATCATGAAGATACCTCTAAAAACTTTCTTACAATAAAAACCATACTACATACATACACAATCATTATGATTTTAGTCAGAATATTCTACAAGCAACATCTAAAGCACTAGTGTTTTAATTTTTTAGTCCAAAAAATAGATTTTTTGTAAATAGATAATTGCTTCATATTTTGCAATAAATTACCGGCGTTGTGTTATCGCGCTTCTCTTTCTTTTCTATGCAGTCCGATTTAGGTCATGTAGTCCCCTTAACATTCGCAATGTGAATGTTTTCACACTCGATACCTCGAAAATAACGAGAGATTTTACGCGTGAAAAGTATAACTTAATTGAAACTCGGCCGATAAACAAATTAATTGAAATCGAACATGAACCGAAACCAGTCGGACTCGATCACGCTCGATCCTCGTAATAACTCGACAAAGTACGACGATCTAGCCTAGGCTCAGCTCTCGCACATTCATAGCGAAGTTTCTACTGGCGCCGAACGACGACATGAAGCATAGCAAGCGTTGAATGTAACTCAGATGAACGTCACCGCCATGCGACGCGATACCACGGTACAGAGGGCGCAGGTTATCTTATCATGAAGCATTTTATGGTTTGTCGCTGATTGCCAAACAACCAATCGTATAAGTTTTGTAAAAACATATGGATCGTATGCGACCCACATAATCGTTTGTTTTGTATTTTACTTATCTAATGCATAACATTACAGTTCGTGGCTCTCATATATTCGTGTGTCGGTGCCGTCAACTTCTCTGAACTGTCAAGTATGTAGGCAGTTAGTGTAGTGAACGTTGCTCGTTATTTCATCGTGTCTCATGTCATATAGGTATCCTAATTCTAGTTTTGCGCGCGAGTGGGCGAGGCGGCTATAAAGTATTCAATACATACCTCAGACTAGACTTGTGTAGAATAAAGACATTACGTATACGTAGAGATAATGTTACGAGACACGAAATCGTTAACTCTTCGGACAATGACGACCATCGCTCTAGTCGAGTTAGAAAGGTCTAATTCAGACAGAATCACAGGACTGATAGGTCCCTCGACTACGACAACGCCGATATTTGAATGGCGCCGTTATAACTAGTTTGTGATTGATTGCGTTAGGTAACAAAAACTGATCAAGTTACCAGCACCCTAACTGCGTAACACACTTCCAATCCCAATCCGAGGGTTTTGAAGGAAATTCCTAATCTCTTGTCCTAGGCTGCAACGTAAATAGCGCAATGAATGTGGCTGCACTGTGGAAAATCAATGAAAAGCATTGCGATCGATTGCTATTTCATACGCAATTACCGCGCCGATCCTGTAAACACACTTCCCGGTTTGATCCGGACACTTTTTAAGAACCCCGCCCGGACGCTCCCCGAATACCCACCAAACTAGGACAAATCCGGGGAAACCCGGACGTGCGGCAACCCTATGCGAAGGTGATATGTGAAGGCAGCGTTACGTTAGTTACATGTAATAATGTGAATAAATGTAAGCGTTATTGGGCAGTCACGTTTCGGTTTCCTCTTACCTCTCGAGCAGTGCTCGGGTTGCATTGCGTAACCGTTACTGTGGCGATACTCTGCCGTGCGCGCGCCATGCGGGCTGCGCGGCTGAATTGTACATTATTACAATAATTTCACGGCATTTATTTCTTCATTGTATTCAGAAATGTGTGAAGTTTTGTTTTACTTTAATCCGTGCCCAACAGTGACCCCAAAGTACCATCATAAAGATAATAAAAGACAGACATAGACGACTCACACACACACAGACATCGACACATCGAAGACTTTATTGCCAGTGATTAATTGTCTGTTTTTCCGAGCGCATACAACCCAAATCTCTTCAAAGTGAGAGTGAACAGGCTTCTTCTGGATAAGCTCGCTCCATCGTCGACTTTGTCTCTGTCACCTTTGACCTAGACTAGAGTCAAGAGCAAGTCCATTTCAAAAATAATAAAAAAAAAAAAAATTGTAGAAATAATATGATAGGTGAATTCTCTTATGTCTTCAGCTTCACTGTACTCTAACGTATACTGCATAATATATAGAAGTCAGGTCTTACGCACAAACTCGTTTTCATCAACACCCATTCCATCTCTTGCTCAACAATATTTTCCAAAAACATTTAGGGACTTAGGTTCCTTGCAAAACCAATCAAAGCCATACAGCAGGTTTCCAATCTGTTCTCATTTGATTGTTACAGCAATAAAGCTATTCGTTCAATACTCAATACTCATAATGAGCCGACAACAGCGGCCCAAGCTTTACGTAAACGTGTGGCTCGCCTTCACCTACTTATTGAAATTCGTAATTAAACAGCTTCTGACTCATCGTAACATTATGGGCCATAAATCCTCGTCCACCGTCCACACGTAAACCTGATCGAAGCTCTAACGACGACACGATGCCGTGGCGCCTGACGGACGAAAGCAAAAGTGTCCAATTAAACGTTACGGTACGCACATGCTCGTCATACACCAGATAAACTTGTTTCTCTCATTTATTATCAAGAAATAATGTTGTAAAGATTAGCCTCAATAACTTGGATAACACGAAAATCCGGTAAAAATGTAATAAGAAACACACAAGACCGAAGATGTGAGGAGGATGATCTGTGATCAAAAGTGTGCCAGTCCGTATTGTTACACTATTATTAGGTCTGGCTATACATACATCCAATCATAGATTTACATTTCTATGCATCCAATGATTTGGTCGTGGTAACGTATACTTCACGTTACTATAATTATGAATGTAATAAGCTTAACAAGTTGAATTTGTACAAACTACTTTGCTCCCAGACTGTAGTGCTCGCGGCAACATGAAATTTTGCGAACCACCTACGTAATCACGTGTTGAAATGGACAAAACATACACATCGAATGGAGTCAACGAGGTGGTGCCATTAGTTCGGCGCCGGCGGCCTATTGCCGGCACAGTCGCAGGGACCCCCTCTGCTAAATACACTGACATTACGATACTGCGTCTAGGGTTCCTACCTAGATACAGAAAGTACTTTTAAGAGGAAGGTTGGGAACTTCGGAAGGACCACTCCGAATAACGCGAGAACATCAACTTACACCTAAAATGCAATATCAGCAGCTGCTATTAACTATTGAACAGATTCCGTAATCTGAGGAGTTCTAATACTAATCTATGGTTTCTCTACAACTTCCGTATTTAGTTATCTGGTGGCAGGATCAGCGCAAGATAAATCTATCGGACCATAAGCGCATCGATGAGGGTATGAAAACTTATTCGTTTGTGAGTATTGTCGAGCCAAAAACCGTACGTGAACGACTTGTTGCTAGCAACCACACATAGACTGGACCTTCTGCAGCTTCTCTCTATCTGACGCAGTCATCTTCTAGCGATCATATCTGAATTGATTCTTAGTTTATGAAATTACACACACTCGGTATCTAACCATTGCTTGGTATAGTTTCTAGTCTATATTTTGCTTCTACTACTAAAATGTTATTGTCAACAACACAGGCCGCTCACTAGCAACGCTTTGTCTCGTCTAGTTGCTGTTATCCTATTTATTATTTGGAAGGCGCTCACGCGATCTAGACTTTTCCGTTTTTTGACAGCGCTCGTCACGGTTTTTAACAGATATCGAATCGATCCACGTTTTAAAGAGGCTCTACTATTCGTTCGAATGACCCTAGTATGGAGGAAATTATTATATTCGATAGATATGGTTCATGATCTAATATCGGTAGTAGACGACCAATTTCAATTTGAGCTAGCGTTGAAGACAGAACTCTTGTCCTGGACTCGAATGTATTTCGTTTTAGCGGGAAGCGGACTGATGAGGCAGTAACTAGATCTACACAACACCATCACAATATCGCGGTTATACAGACGAGATCTCCAAGCGTAACACAATACCTGTAGCTTGGCTATAGCTGACGAGGAGGACACACTTTCTTAAGTTTTAGGAAAGTGCAGTAAAGGTCGCGAATATTTGATTCTTGATTTAATGAATTCACTAGCCATGCTTTGCCGCCTTCTACGTATATCTCTTGAGTCGTGGTTGTAAAGGCTACTAAGTTATTGTGTCGAGAAGGTGGACAGCATAGCATCTTCACTATTACACTTGGCTGTAATTAAGGCACCAGATTTTTGAACGCGTGGTAGGAGTTCATTGTTCTTTCTATTCGTTTATCGGTCAACTAATTTTCAGTCCTGGTCATTTATCGAAAGCTCTGTGTAATTGCCCATAACATTCTAGTCGTGAAATATTTTAATAACAGACAAAAAACGGCCTTCGAACAATGCGATAACTGTGAATACTGTGATTAACAAATTAAGCAGGATAATTGGTTAATTATGTACGCGTCATCAATTTGTTCAATCTGCTGTAATAATTCGTTCATTTGTTTATGCAATTATGCATAGAACTCGTGTACCTACAAGCCGCTAGATGAGTGTTCCCATGAAACATGCAAACATTCCGACACAGATCGAATTGCCAGCAGGCTGTGTATATGCACAAAAATTGTGTTAAGTCATAATTTTGTTTGACCATCCGTTGATCTGATTGATTGAACGATACAGTATTTGGCAAAAGTGGTACCTAATCATTTCGGGGCAAAAACGGTGACCACGCGTACAAACGCATCATCTGCCTAGCCTTTTATTTATTTATTTTATTTTCCCAAGTATGTTGGGCTCGGCTTCCATCTAACCGGATGCAGCTGAATACCAGTATTTTACATGAAGCGACTGCCTATCTGACCTCCACAACCCAGTTACTGGGTAATACGATACCCCTTGGTAAGACTGGTTATCAGACTTTCGGGCTTCTGACGACCCGTAACGGCTGTCAAAGATCCACGAATGATAGCCGGGACCAACGGCCGGCCGGCTTACCGTGCTTTCCGAGGCACGGAGGGACCTCGGTATGTAGAGATGGTCACCCACGCATCAGTTAAAAACAGGGTACAAACGGATCTGTGAATGATGTGAATATCGGTTTGGAAGGGGGTGACACGTGGCCTAATAATTGAAAATGCAAGCAAAGCTGGGGGCCGTGCTTGTTATTATAATTATAATAAAATAATAATAGTGAGTATCCGGTGTAACCAGAGCAGGCGGCGGAGCATGCGATCCGGCGACACCGACGGACACCGGACACCGCGCCGCTCCACCGGACACGAAGGCAACCGAACCGAATACCTCCGCGCCCACGCCCAGCGCCCTTACCTACTTACTAGACATAGACACCGCTACCAGCTCTCGATGCTAGGCTAATGACGAACACAGGCATTCCAATCAAGTGCCAAAGTGTAACTCAAGAACAAACTTTGAGAATAACAAAACTAACTTAACAATAGGGGTTCCTTGATTATTAAACTGTATCCTATCATTTTGCTTTGGTCCTGTAAGTTAAATAAAACAAATCAACAATATGATCTGTTGGTGTAATACAAGTATTGTGGATGCAGTGTTTATCAACACTTATTGAATGTGGTCTGAAACTGAATAGATAAATTGAGCTTCATGTTGTACAGGGAAATATTCCAGTCTCATGAACAAAATAGTAAGAAACATTGGTAGTAGGCATAGGTGCAGTCAAACATTTGCATTAATTACCAAACTGACCCAGTTCTACACTGTGGACTGCAGTACGCACACTGTTATACATACAAACTACATGTTCCTCTGTTCCACTCACATAATCATGCTAAACACCACCTATTAGCAGACCTTTTAGCCTAAATTTAGGCTATTTATAATTGTTATTCAGTTTACTGTAGTTCATTAATTACAGTGACTTGTAAGAATGCATATTTTATGATGAATCAAATATTTTTTATCCATTAAAGATATAAATCATAGTTAAAGAAATAAAATCCCACCAAAAACATTTTCATGTAAAATGTTGCCAATGTTGTGGTCTCACCATAAGGCTTGCACTGTCAAAAAGTTATTAGATCTCATGTAGAGCCAAACTACACGCCCTAACTCTACAAGCCCTAACTTCACAAACTCTACACCTTAGTCAAAATATGAGGCTTCGTCGTTTTTAGTTATTTTAAGTAATGTTTGTTTTCGTCTAAATGTCCAAGCTAATTAGACGAAAACAAACATTACCTAAAATAACTAAAAACGGCCAAGTGAAGTACCCTAAGAATTTTGATGATTATCAGTCAGTGACGAAATCTGGGTTTTTTAGATATCAATAATATCTAAAGTATAAGAGCTATGCAATTGAAACTTTATATGTTTTATAAGTCTACTATTGAAATCAAATCACATCCGGAGCCGTACGCAAAATAAGCGCATTGACATGGAGTTGCCGACACCAGGCCGTATTACCTACCTATCATATCCCGAGAATTTTGTTTATCTGGTATAATCCAAACCCAAGTAATGAGGGTTCAAAAAAAACGACGAAGTGTTTCGAGAAAAGGTAGGTCCCTTGCGCTTCGCTTGGCTCGTCTAAAAGATAAGCCATAATAAATATAAAACCTATCATAAAAAAATTTTAATACAACACAAATGAAAATAATGATAATGAACATGAGTAGTAGAGCTTATCTGGAATTAATTAAGTGTCTTAGTTTAAATGATGAGCATCATAGCAACAGACGGACAGTAATAAATGTGCATGTGCACAGCTAGGTGAGTGATCAGTGATCACTCCTGTGATACACATACACAGCCACTGTCTCACAGCTGATGAGGTGAGGCGTGTGCACCACCAGGACTTCACACTTGATGCAGTTTGTGAACAAAGTTGATTCAAATCATAATAATTATGTGATCATAATATATCACATTTAAGTTTATTCATAAGCATTTTAGTAATAAACTGAATGACAAACAGTTTGTATTGTACAAGTAACACACTACAGTTACATTGAAATGTCAATATTGTAGTCACCATTATCTCTTGAGCTAAAGCAAACAATGTGAAGTTTTTCCTCGTTTTTTTTAAACTAGGCAGCTAAGCTATTAGTAGGTAATGATAGTCAGCTCGTAAGACACAGTGGAACATTATCAATCAATGTTCCACTGTGTCTTACGAGCTGACAATTGTGTAGTTACTTAGTATTTTTTGCATTACAAAAAGCTACGAATAGTGTTGGGTACAAGGACGCGGCGATTAGCGCCCGCCGCGCGGCACCACCTGGCGAGCCTCCGCTAAACACCGCCACTTAGCACCGCCGCCGCGCCGCCTAGCACACAACACTCATTCGATCTCCTTTCTAACCAAAATATTTTTAATCTTAGCTCTCAATTCTTCTTTTTCTATCGAGTTAGGCAGCACATATTTTCCCAAAAATCGTAGATTTTTGCGGCATAAAAGTTATCGAACGTGACTTACTATGTGGCTGAATGAGACGATAAATAAATGTTTAAACTGACGTAAGTAACGACGGCGCAAGAAAGCAATTATTTTAACCTCACCGTCGAAATAAGCGACGCATGAGAAAAATCGATAATTTCACCAATAAACAAGGCGCCGTCAAACTATTTCGATTCTAATCAGACGACGGCTCCGAATATGTAATAGCGTCCTGCTGGTGTAGTAAAACACTGTTCTTACATTCAACAACTGGAGAAAATAAAAGCAAAACCAATAAATTGCCGGCGTACTCACCCATTTTGTTACGCTCGCCTGCAATGACCGCTGAGACGACGACGAATTACATTTATTATATATTTTTCACCATCACAATTACACTTATTATGCCACAAACACAAATTATCCGCTAATTTATTTTAGAACTTAAAAAATCCTCATTAAATTAAATAAAAAAGTTGGGCTGGTCGCGCAGCACAACGCTCCCACTGCCTCCTTGGAGATGACAGAAAGCGCGCGCGTTCGGAAATTAGAACTTATTCGATGCGTTCTGAAATTTACTTCGTTCTAACAAGTACACTCGTTCGCATCGGGATTGAAACTGTATCGATTACAGTCATGATCACGCTATCCGGCTCGGCTGTCGTATATGTATGTAGCGTGGTAAGAATGATAATGTATCTCGCAACTTGGGCATACATACCTATCGCTCATTTGGAGAAACATCGACGTAACAGCTACTTTTTTTTTTAAGTCTGCTGTCCTAAGTTAGGAGTTAGGACAGCAGACTTAAAAAAAAAAAAGTAAATACACTTTCTAAGTGCTTTGTCATATTTAACTCATTTTTGGGAAAAAATACATTTACGTCGATGTTTCTCCAAATCAGCGATATTATTATGATTGTCATTGTAAGTAATTTGAGACTTGTTGATCAAGCTTGCACGGCGGCGGCGATTCGGTTCCAAATTCATTGATAACGTGGTTCCCTGAATATACAGGGTGGCCCATGAAACAACGTACAAAAATATTTAGAAGCCACTCTTCAAGGGAAAAGAAGAAAGAAAAATGGTTTATTCTGCACAAACAACAACAAGGGCTTCCTGAAACCCCCCTACATGTTTAGCGATTATATATTTCAAAACATACAGTCATGTACAGTCAACAAAAGAGTTAAGTATGCACGATCGTCGGATATAGTTGAAGTTTAGTAAGAAACCGATGGATGTTCTCGGATAAAATTTAATTTTATTAATAGAAAACAAACAGCTAATTTATCAAATTAAATTTCAGTTGACAACATCCATCGGTTTCTTACTAAACTTCAACTATATCCGACGATCCTGCATACTTATCTTTTGTTGACTGTACAAAAGTCTGAAGACAAATGAGAAATTACCAATAAATATTAAAGTTATCTAGGTCCTAAACTATAAATAATCGCTGAAAATACATGGGAGTGTTTCGGGAGAGGCTGTTTGAAAATTTTCATAGGACGTCGTTTCACGGGCCACCCTGCATATTGTTCTTCTATACTAATATTATAAAGAGGTAAAATTGTTTGTAAGTTTGTAAGTTTGTAAGTTTGTATGTAGGGGGTAATCTCCGGAAGTAATGAACCAATTTTAAAAATTGTTTCAGTGGTAGAAAGCTACATTATTCGGTAGTGCTATAGGCTATAAATTATAAAGATATCATGCATATTAGCCGAACTATCTCAATTTTTGTCCAGCCAGGCGGAAAAAAATAGCTCTAACAACAGAGTTATTTGCATGCGCTGCCTTAACAGTTGTATATAATTGAAAACAATGTATGGCAACCTGGTCCGCTTTGAATAGTTCTACAAAAAAGTCCGCGACACCATATTTCTATCTTTTATATTTTAGCAGATATAGTAGCTTTTATGTGTTAAAAAAAGTATTTTTCGACGTACTTACCTTTGGACGATTTTTTAAACAACAAAATATTAAACCTTATCGAAAAAAATATCATTATGATCACAAGAACATCGTAGAGATACGATTTGCCCAAAACAGTGTGTCAATTGGTTAAATAGTTTCCAAGATAATATAAAATTACTAAATCGGAAAATGCCGCCGTCCATTCACGAACCGCATTAGAACATGCTTTGTACGGACGTTTTATCCATTTACCCATAGATGGCGTTGTGCATAATGACCCTTTCCAGTTATTATTTAACTTTCGTCGTTAGGTAGCGGTAGGTGAGTTGTACGTACTAAGTAGTTGGTTGGATGTTGTTGGTCTTTAAAATTGTTTTGGTTGCTCGGTTTCTTAAAACACAAATACTACTTCGTTCTCATTCTTCGAGTTCGAAGCTGTCGTATTTCTGTTTTTGGGATATCGGACAGTTTCAGCGATTGTTTATCATGCCTAAAAGGAAATCACAACTTTCCCGTCAGACATCCCAGACAAGAGCAGCTCGAGTACGCCGTACGGAAGAGTCTGCTCTTGAAAAACATCAGCGCCTCTCGAGGAATAGAGAAAATATTTCGCAAGCACGCGCTGGGGAATCTAGCGTCTCAGTGATTTAAGGCAGCATGTCTCTGTAACAAGGGATAGGGAGTCTAGCGCTGAGCACTCGCAGCGGCTCGCTAGGCAAACTGTGAGAACATCGCAGGCCCGTGCACGGGAATCTAGCGCTGAACGTGCGCAGCGTCTCAGTTATTTAAGGCAGTATGTCTCTGCAACAAGGGATACGGAGTCTAGCGCTGAGCGCTCGCAGCGGCTCGCTAGGCAAACTGTGAGAACATCGCAGGCCCGTGCTCGGGAATCTAGCGCTGAACTTGCGCAGCGTCTCAGTGATTTAAGGCAGCATGTCTCTGCAACAACGGATAGGGAGTCTAGCGCTGAACGCTCGCAGAGGCTCGCTAGCCAAAGCGCGAGAACATCGCAGGACCGAACCACACTCATAATTTCATCACAAGTTAAAATGTTTACCGCCCAACGAAGTGGGCACGGGTCAGCTAGTTTTGTATAATAATATACAAGTGCGCTTATGAATTCGTGCTTCCCTAAATTTTAGATAGGTACCTACCTATGTATGTATGTATTAGCGAGA
This sequence comes from Hydraecia micacea, assembly GCA_914767645.1. Classification (NCBI taxonomy): domain Eukaryota; kingdom Metazoa; phylum Arthropoda; class Insecta; order Lepidoptera; family Noctuidae; genus Hydraecia; species Hydraecia micacea. Next base: position 14,739,151 of record OU611798.1, on the reverse strand, counting down.
TCTATAATTATGCAACAGATTGTGGGTTAATACTAGGTATAGGTACCTATAGGTATGTATTTAATTGGTAAGCCTTTATGCCTTTTTTATTATTATTATGAGCCATTTCTGTCCCACTGCAGGGCAATGGCCTCCCTTCCCTACTTATTTTTTATTATTATGCCTAAATAAAGAAAAACAAAATTATCTGTTTCAGATTATCCCATAATGACTCATCTAGATTGAATAGTATAAAATTATAGAACTTACGTGTATTTTTTTAAACAATTTATTTGTTTTTGCCGCCTATCTTATCATAACATCACGCCTGTTATCCCCGAGCGATTAGGCACATTTCGCCAGTTCAAGACAGTCTCGCTCGCTCGCTCAGGTAACATCAGGCCACCACGCCGCTACAGTTCCACATAATCACATAATTATGTATCTATATCCCCATATTACGCATATTCTTTGAGAATATTTTCAAGAATTAAGCAGTGATCCCGCAATCTGGCGATCTCTTTCATTAGTTTATAATGCAAATTCTAAACCATGGACTGATTCACTCAGACTCAAAGATACATACCTAAGTTGTATTTTGTAGTGTGCATAAAAGAGGAACATCTTAGTCACGCCTCCTCGTCAGTCGTCTGATGATAGGCTCGGCGGTTTGTGCATGCTTGCTTAGTGCTCAGCACTAGCGTTGGCAGAGACGAAATGTGAATTAAAACGAATAAAGAAAATAAAACAAAAAATATCGAACAGCTTCATAAAATAAGTGCTTTATTGATTAAAAATTAGTTGGTATAGGTACATAATTTGAATAAATCGTAACGTGACTGTTAACAAAATTAGCTCAAATAGTGTCTGTGACATGTACCTATAAACTTATTTACAGATTTTGGGCGAAAATGAACGAAAACAATGAATTAGATCAAATAGTCTTATTAGTTGCAAGCTTTCTAACATCCCACGTCATTCAGTTGTTTCAATTGACTTGGTCTGACGCCGGCGCCGTACGCCACGCGACGTGCACGAGGCGGGCGCGGATACATTTTCGTTTCTATAACATGACATAGTGCCTCGCCTGCGAGGGCCGAGCTCACCGCCCCGCACTAACTCGACACGAGCGCCCCTCGGTATGACCTCGTGCCTCGCCTGCGAGGGCCGAGCTCACCGCCCCGCACTAACTCGACACGAGTGCCCCTCGGTATGACCTCGTGCCTCGCCTGCGAGGGCCGAGCTCACCGCCCCGCACTAACTCGACACGAGTGCCCCTCGGTATGACCTCGTGCCTCGCCTGCGAGGGCCGAGCTCACCGCCCCGCACTAACTCGACACGAGTGCCCCTCGGTATGACCTCGTGCCTCGCCTGCGAGGGCCGAGCTCACCGCCCCGCACTAACTCGACACGAGTGCCCCTCGGTATGACCTCGTGCCTCGCCTGCGAGGGCCGAGCTCACCGCCCCGCACTAACTCGACACGAGTGCCCCTCGGTATGACCTCGTGCCTCGCCTGCGAGGGCCGAGCTCACCGCCCCGCACTAACTCGACACGAGTGCCCCTCGGTATGACCTCGTGCCTCGCCTGCGAGGGCCGAGCTCACCGCCCCGCACTAACTCGACACGAGTGCCCCTCGGTATGACCTCGTGCCTCGCCTGCGAGGGCCGAGCTCACCGCCCCGCACTAACTCGACACGAGTGCCCCTCGGTATGACCTCGTGCCTCGCCTGCGAGGGCCGAGCTCACCGCCCCGCACAAACTCGACACGAGTGCCCCTCGGTGTGACCGCGTGCCTCGCCTGCGAGGGCCGAGCTCACCGCCGCACTAACTCGACACGAGTGCCCCTCGGTGTGACCTCGTGCCTCGCCTGCGAGGGCCGAGCTCACCGCCGCACTAACTCGACACGAGTGCCCCTCGGTGTGACCTCGTGCCTCGTCTGCGAGGGCCGCGCTCACCACCGCACTAACTCGACACGAGTGCCCTTCGGTGTGACCTCGTGCCTCGCCTGCGAGGGCCGAGCTCACCGCCGCACTAACTCGACACGAGTGCCCTTCGGTGTGACCTCGTGCCTCGCCTGCGAGGGCCGAGCTCACCGCCGCACTAACTCGACACGAGTGCCCCTCGGTGTGACGTCGGCACTCGCCCGTGGCACTACCTTAGTACAGACGCCAGCACATCAAGCTACTACAATCTTTCAAATTTCTTTAATAGATTTTCAACTTTATCGCTAAAGCATAAGGTTCAAAGTTGATTGGGAAAATTTGACAGTTTCGGGTAGCTTGATATGCTGGCGTCTGTACATCGGTAAACTGCAATTTCTCCATCCCTAATCGACAAGGCGAACGAATAACTCGTATGCACTAAGCAGAATAATAAACTATACATCTATTATAATTATTACTTTTAAACCAATTTCTTTTTATTTACAACCGAGAAACTATAATAATATAAATATTAGAACCTTATACTCTCTGTACAATGTCGTTAATTTTAATAGACTCTTCATTTATCTCTTTTATTCGCATGTTTTTTTAATGTCTGGGTTGACATGTTTCGAGTTTTTACATCGTTGTGAATGTTATAATATGATGAGTGAGCGACACCCACTCGGAAATGATTTAATATAATATGCATATACACAAGCTTAGTTATCAAATCGAAATAATTTGCCTCAAGTCTATACAGCCCTCTTCGAACTTATTTCGTAATTTATTAATCAAATAATAATATACATAGCGTTTAATAATAGTTGCAATACACAAGTGTCAATGCTGGCGGAAAGTAGTCGGATGGAAAGTTAATAACACTAAATACTACCTACGACTAATTGTTAATAGATTCAAAGCTTCCTGAAGAAAATGTTACGTAGTGTTGTTAACGATCCATCGCTGAGCGAGTACAGTACAGCGGTACAGACGTACAGTGCACAGTGTGCAGTGGTAACAACATTCGAGACTGGTGCGGACGACTGAGCGCGGTGCCGCGACCTACACCCTCATTGCGTAACACACGATCAATCACAATCTGAATCATTTTGAAGAATATTGCTAATCCATTGCTTCATATGTTACAAAATTAGTCTGCTCAACAAAGCACATAACACAATGAATGCTGTTGAAAGTTGAACAGTCAAAATGAAAGCCATTGCTACTGTTAGTGTGTTACGCAATGACCCCGCTGGACAACAACATGGCCCGCGTCAGCTCGTCCTTCTGCTACACGTTACTACATGGAACCGTTATTGTCGACGGAGCGCTGTCTCCTGGGCACAGGCGAGCGGCGCGACCAATGAGTAGCTGCGCGGCGCGACCGCTCTCGTTATGTGTGGAACTGACTATATTTACATGACCATTGAAATAACCTTCCTCTATTGCTACTGCTGCTAAACACGGAACAGTGGCAGACGTATTGTCACAATAAAGTCTACGCATGTTTACATATTAGTCTCGTCGCTGCAACAATTACAATAATTCATAAACATCCAGGTTCAGTTTTGAACGAAACATTTAATAACAGCAAGGTAACGTTTTCGGCGACTCTCCACAACAACATTCATTTGAGTTATTATAAATAAAATTAGATCTAGACCGGAATAAAGGTAAATGATGAAACACCACTAAAATATATCACTGCAATTCAATAAGTGCTACTAAAATTAGTAAATTCAACTACAACCGACGGCGGCGCGGTCTGACGGCCGACGCGGCGAATTTGAACGCCTAACAGTGTCATGAACTATGAGCGAACGTGCGAACTGATTGACTTGTCACACTCCTTTAATTTTGCCTCCCCCACATGCAACTGTGCAGGACACAGTGGACTGACGAGCTATAGAGCACACGACTCAGTCACGAGCCGCGGGTCCTCCTATATATAAATGTACTCTGTGACCGCGGGCTAAGCGAGGAACAAGTGAAGACAGTACGGCGAAAGCGCCAGGATGACCCGCGAAATTCAAATGTTCTTACGTTTTTTGCAATTTACAGGTCAGTATCAGATTGCATGTTAATCAAAATATGATTTGCGACCGTAATCTATGTATACATGTATGTCATTACAGAATGATGATCATAAAATTCATCAATACATTTATACAAATACGATTAACTCTTTCAAGTTCATACCCTGTTGAATGCCTATTTCATGAAGTCATTATTTTTGAGACCAATTCTAACTTTATGAGTTGCATTGCTTATTCCAATGATTTTAATTCTGTAAATAAATATTTGTAATGGTCGCGAACTACGAATAAGTAATAAGTCAGGAAATATAACTGCGCTAAAAGAATGACCAAACAAAAGCCGTGTCCAAGTAGGCGGGGCTTAAAAGTCGTGTCCAGCGCGTCATCAGTCGGACATTTTTCTTGCAAGCTAGCACACGTCATATCTTCCCGTACGTTTTCGTTTTCATCATTGTAACTTCAACTGTGAATCATCATGCCAGCATGTGTTGTGAACTGGTGCAGGAGCCATACAAGATTAAAATGTCCAGGGATCACTTTTCACTATAAAGTAGTAGCAAAATTAAAATTATATTCACAGATGTTCAAATACGTTATCAAACTGAGATGGTCAATACTATGCAAAATGAAATCAGTAAATTTTTTACCTAATTTAGAAGGTTTTTTTCTTTTTGATGAAATATTGAAAAGTAAACACATAAAATTTAGATATTTTTATAACAGTAATCTATTTTGCTTACCGATATTGTTTTCTTTTAGCTTCCCTGCTTCAGTAATATCTACACAGTTTTTCTAAAATAATTGATAATGAAGATATTCTGCGCCCACCAGTCACCAGACAAATAAGGACCATTACATTTTTTTGATAAAATGTATAATGGTTGAATTTCTCTGAATCCGTCTTCACTACATTGCGCATTGCGAAGAAAGATTCTCTTTTCTTCTAGACAAAAACTTAATAAATTAATCATATTTCGCGGGACATAGAGTTCATTGGATTGTAAAAAGTAACGCAAAAAAATACAAAAATATATTATAAAAAGAACATTGTACAATGATCGTTTTATTATTGACTTGGTCCGGTGCACTTATTGCATAACATCGTCCACGCCGCTATGACTCAGCTGTCATAGCAGACATTGCAGCACGCGCGCAAACCAAACCCGGCTTTCGTTCTGAATTTAAACCAATCAACAAGCATGTCTTACTTGTAACTTCGGAAGTGATTCGTATTTTGAATCATACGTCGTTTTGGTTTGAAGTAGAGCCACTTTTTGTGTAGAATTGTTCTGAATTAGACTTCCTGACTTATTACTCGTAGGTCGCAAATCATATTTTGATCAACATACAATCTGATTAGTCCTGCAAATTGCAAAAAACCCAAGAATATAGCGGGCTACCTTAGCGTTTCCCCCTTATTGTCGAAGATTACAGGGAAATGACGTCACTATCAGTATAGGGAACAAGGAGGACGTGCTGGGCTCGGTGTCGTGTGTATAGCTGCGGGCGCACGGCGCTACTCCTCGTCCGTGTCGGGGTCGCTGGAGAACTCGGCCGCGGCCGCCTGCAGCCGCGGCGGGAAGGGGCCGCGCGTCTGCTGCCTGCGGAGGGTCAGCCGTCAGTGGCGCGGTACACTGCACCAGTATCTCAACTAGGCCCCGAAATCAAACGCGGGTTTCACGGTTGTCAACCAACATTTTTTTAACTGAAAAGTTTAAAGTTTATTGCATAGAGTTGCTCCTAGTATAAGCACTAGTACTTGCCCACGCTTCACTTGCATAACCGCTATTTTGAACATTTTATTTACTGAACAGATTGCTTCCAACATCTATTTATGAATATTATCCCAAACCCAAATTTGATTTTAAAATTAATTTGGCCGCCATTTTTTTTTATTTTTGACTGCCACGACCTAGATACGAGTAATCTCTTACTTAAAGCATGCTTATAATTCGTGTTTGCATGTGTGTGAGCAGATTACAACGTTGAAGCTCTGTGTGTATGCTAATATGTCTACTGTCGAAGTTGGGAGCCTCGCGGCTGCACCCGCCTGCTTCACCGCCGCCACGCGTACCTAAACACACATTCACGTGTGCGTGAGCGTGCAGCGTGCCGCCCTGTGTGTGAGTGTGTGTGTACGTACGCGAGGCGGCGGTAGTGGTTGAGCCACTCCTCCAACATCTGCGCCTGCAGCAGCGGGCGCGCGTGCAGCGTGCCGCCCTGTGTGTGAGTGTGTGTGTACGTACGCGAGGCGGCGGTAGTGGTTGAGCCACTCCTCCAACATCTGCGCCTGCAGCAGCGGGCGCGCGTGCAGCGTGCCGCCCTGTGTGTGAGTGTGTGTGTACGTACGCGAGGCGGCGGTAGTGGTTGAGCCACTCCTCCAACATCTGCGCCTGCAGCAGCGGGCGCGCGTGCAGCGTGCCGCCCTGTGTGTGAGTGTGTGTGTACGTACGCGAGGCGGCGGTAGTGGTTGAGCCACTCCTCCAACATCTGCGCCTGCAGCAGCGGGCGCGCGTGCAGCGTGCCGCCCTGTGTGTGAGTGTGTGTGTACGTACGCGAGGCGGCGGTAGTGGTTGAGCCACTCCTCCAACATCTGCGCCTGCAGCAGCGGGCGCGCGTGCAGCGTGCCGCCCTGTGTGTGAGTGTGTGTGTACGTACGCGAGGCGGCGGTAGTGGTTGAGCCACTCCTCCAACATCTGCGCCTGCAGCAGCGGGCGCGCGTGCAGCGTGCCGCCCTGTGTGTGAGTGTGTGTGTACGTACGCGAGGCGGCGGTAGTGGTTGAGCCACTCCTCCAACATCTGCGCCTGCAGCAGCGGGCGCGCGTGCAGCGTGCCGCCCTGTGTGTGAGTGTGTGTGTACGTACGCGAGGCGGCGGTAGTGGTTGAGCCACTCCTCCAACATCTGCGCCTGCAGCAGCGGGCGCGCGTGCAGCGTGCCGCCCTGTGTGTGAGTGTGTGTGTACGTACGCGAGGCGGCGGTAGTGGTTGAGCCACTCCTCCAACATCTGCGCCTGCAGCAGCGGGCGCGCGTGCAGCGTGCCGCCCTGTGTGTGAGTGTGTGTGTACGTACGCGAGGCGGCGGTAGTGGTTGAGCCACTCCTCCAACATCTGCGCCTGCAGCAGCGGGCGCGCGTGCAGCGTGCCGCCCTGTGTGTGAGTGTGTGTGTACGTACGCGAGGCGGCGGTAGTGGTTGAGCCACTCCTCCAACATCTGCGCCTGCAGCAGCGGGCGCGCGTGCAGCGTCTGGCGCGCCGCCAGCACGCCGCCGCCCGTCTCGCACGCCGACACCCAGCGCCGCACCACGCCCTCCTCGTCCGACATCTGCACACACAACACGACACCATTACAAAACACGCACACCGCTACACTGTACAGGCTGTTTGTTAGCTACACGCGCGTGTAGTCGATACATATTATAAATTAAAGTAGCTGTTTATGACCGCGTTGTTCTTCTAAACTACGTTTTGAATCGGTTTTCACTATCATTTAGGCTCTAGACAGACGGACTGCAATCCAACCGCAAATTGCAGTTCGGATGCAGTTGACACGACTGCAATAGAACTCAACTCATTCAAACTGCATCCGAACTGCAATTTGCGGTTGGATTGCAGTTGAAATGCGGTCCGTCTGTCTAGAGCCTTAGAGAATTTACTCCGGATGGTTTATGTGTTTATTAATTCAAAGACCGAAAACTATCATTGCGCGAAAAAAACCGGCCACAACGCGTTATGACATTTTCAAAACAGCCAGGGTGATTTTTATATTCAACCACAACGCGTTCTGAGACTTTTTGATGCAATCACGACACAAAGTACAATTATTGTTATGAAACTTGTTGACGCTCATACTGCATTGACGTGACGTGTGAAAAAATATTAACAATGAAACGGGTAAGTCGGTTAAACAGGAAAAAACTAGAGATTATGGTTAACATCAAATTAGTTAATAAAGCAGCTGACATAGCTGAGGCATTTATATGAGTTTTTTGCCAACATGCCTCATCATCTGCCTAGCCTTTTCCCAACTATGTTGGGGTCGGCTTCCAGTCTGACCGGATGCAGCTGAATACCAGTATTTTGCCAACCTGCCTATAACTACGATTAGAACAAAAATAAAGAAAGAAAATACTTTTATTTGCGGCAAACATGACGCATACAAAAAAACACAAACAAAATAACCAGCGATGCGCTCCTTAATTCGTCCCCGTCTCAAGCTGAAAACCTTTTGCACAGTAGTGTGCCTAAATGTAGGCGCTTATTTAGCTTTAAACATGTAACGCCGCCTTTATATTTCTAACACGCTTAAGTCTAAGAACACTGGTGATTACTGGGAAAGTTTTAAGTAATACTAGCTGACCTGGCAAACTTACCGTACCGCCTTGAATTACTTTCTCTTGAATTTTCCCACGTTTTAATAGTTATTCTGCTATTCGGGGCGGAGACATCCAATAAATCAAAGACCATGAAAATCGGCCCAGCCGTTCTTGAGGTATAAATGGTGTAACTAACCAGACTTTGTTTTATTTATTATAGATATCGACATCGTAGCTAGCTAGCTGTTACTAATTTTAATAAATGTATTGATTTAAGAACTTTTCCTGACCTCATGAAGAGTAGTAGTCATACCATTATTTAAATCAGGTAATGGCTCCGATTCCCTTGTTCACAATCTAAACTAAATTTAAGTTCAGTGCATCTTTTTCTCTCTATTTCATTAAGAAAAGGACAGGACATAAATATTAGTTTAGTCCTGTCAAATCAAGATACTCCATAGACAAGTTTAGACGAGATTAAAAAATTGGCTACCAAAAATACGTCAATTTATGTCAGGCGCTAACTAATTTGACAGGACTAAACTAATATTTATGCCCGGCGGCCGGTAGGTAGTTAGCGCGCGTAAGTACATGGAGTGATTTATCTGTTAGTAACCTGTGGTAGAGCCTCCGAAAGAGTGGATCTTAAAATGAACATGGACAAAACGAAGGTCATGTCAAATGCCCATACACTCGAAGTCGTGAATGAGTATGTTTACCTAGGACAAACTGTCCGGTTAGGTAGTTCCAACTTCGAGAGAGGTCAATCGTCGAATCCGACTCGGCTGGGCAGCGGTCGGGAAGCTACGCAATATCTTCTCGTCCCACATACCGCAGTGTCTCAAAACGAAAGTCTTTGACCAGTGCGTGTTGCCAGTGATGCTGATGACATATGGCACTGAAATGTGGTCGCTAACAATGGGCCTTATTAGAAGGTTAAAATTACCCAAAGGGCAATGGAGAGGGCTTTGCTTGGAATTTCTCTGCGTGATCGAATCAGAAATGAGGAGATCCGCAGGAGAACCAAAGTAACCGACATAGCCCGAAGAATTGTCAAACTTAAGTGGCAGTGGGCAGGGCACATTGCTCGCAGAACAGATGGCCGATGGGGCCGAAAGGTTCTGGAGTGGCGACCGCGTACCGGAAGACGTAGCGTTGGAAGGCCTCCCATAAGGTCACAGCTCATTAGAGCCACCCGGCACCCACTCCGCACCGCCTCGCCTCCTGCGGCTAGTATTCTTTATATGGAGTTGTATGGGTATGCGCTCACTATATCAACTCCGTAGCGTCACCTGATCGCCTCGGTCGTAAGCCCTCCACGCGCGGACGGCGGGTGGACCACTCGGTGACAACTCGCTGCTCGCATGCTTATCTTGCGTTGACTGCGCATTGCCAACGCGCGGGTCCCGAGTGGACCGCGCGCTGCCCGCGAATGATTCACGCGAGGACGACACTTGGCGATGCGCCGCTCCCCACCCTCCCTTCATTCCCAGCCTTTCTTTCGAACGAGTCGGACGTATCGTTTTTGCTTTCAAAATGAATAAAGAATTGTTAACAGACTACTCGAAAATTCGTGGACCAAGCGACGTCCACTCGTTGACCACTCGGCGTTCACTCATTGACCGCTCGGCGTTCACTCGTTGACCGTGCGGGGTTCACTGGTTGACCGCGCGACGTTTATTAGTGATAACGCGGCGTCCACCCGTGGACCACCTGTCGACAACGAGTGGACGGCGTGCGACGAGGCGGTGCGGGGTGGGTGCCGGGTGGCTCTAATGAGCTGTGACCTATAAGGTGGACCGACGACCTTGTGAAGGCCGCAGGAACCCGTTGGATGCTAGAAGCATAGAACCGGTCGAAGTGGAGGTGCTTGGGGGAGGCCTATGTCCAGCAGTGGACGTGTTTCGGCTGAAATGATGAATGATGATGAATAAAAATGACGTTAGCAATTTCAGGCCTACTTCTGTCTTACCTGCATTTAGTAAAATATTTGAAAAGTTAATACATAAATAGCCTCCTTCATGATGAACAACATGGTTTTACAAAAGTTCGTTCAACTGCAGATGCGGGTGTTGCTCTGCTGATGCACATACATATTTAACGCATGGGAGAACTCGCGGAATTGGAAGTTTTCTGTGCTCTCTCCAAAGCGTTTGTTTGCGTGCACAATGACACGCTTTTGCGTAAACTATTTCATTGCGGTGTTCAAAACGAAGCTCTCAACGTAATACACATTCTTATTTACATAATAGGCACTAATGTGTAGATGTTGATGGTGTGAAATCTTCCGGGCTATCAATTCAGATAGGTGTACTGCAAGGCTCAATACTGTGTCCATTCTTGTTATTAGTATATATCAATGATTTACCATTCTGTTTAAAGGGTATCTGTGACGTTGTACTATTTGCTGATGATATATCTCTTATCTTTAAAGTAGACAGGAATAGACAAGATTTTGACGACGTAAACAGTATACTCTCAATGGTTACGGATTGCTTTACCACAAATAACCTAGCTCTCAATGCCAAGAAAACGAAATTTATAAAGTTCGCCTTACCGAATATTAGATACCTAGGACCCAACATCGTCTTAGATAAAGAGGTGCTTGAAACTGTAGACTCGGCAGTTTTTCTGAACATAACAGTAGATGCCAAACTTCATTGGGAATCATATATTATATCAAGCCTAATGGGAAGGCTCAGTTCGACTGCCTACGCCGTCAGGAAAATAAGACAATACACTGGCGTTGATACAGCTCGGTTAGTCTATTAGTTATTTTCATCGCTTTATGTCCTACGGCCTTCTTCTGTGGGGCAAAGCTGCTGATATAAAAAAAATATTTCTTCTTCTTAAACTAGCTGTTCGAGCAATTTACCAGTTAGGTGTTAGTTTCTCCGAGATAATTATTTGAAGATATTGATATTCTGCATCACAATTCATCTTCGCCAAAATATTAGGCAAAATATACACTAAAAACAGGGATATTCATAATATTAACACTAGAAATAAGAACAAACTACGTGCTCCATTTCACCGGCTTCATAAAGCTCACAATTCATTTGTTGGGCTTGGTATAACCTTTTATAACAAGCAACCGTCTTCTTTGCTAGAACCACGCTGGGATAGGTGCGAGTCATTCATCATTCATTCATTCATATTTTTGTGACCGGGTAAAACGGGGTAACATTAAAATCCAAGATGGCGGAAATTTTAAAATTTTTCGTCATGTGTGTCGTTTTTCATGGTTTTCAAGGGCGCTGATGCCCGATAATGAGGTCGAAATGAAAATCAAAAATGGCGGCTGAGACGATTTTCAAAGGAGAATGTTCTTGGGCCGCATTAAGGGCCTGTGCACACCACGTTTTTTTAACGCGCCGTTGACGCGCGTTTGTAGCGATACAGACGCGATACGCACGCGAGTCAGACGCAGCCTGTAGACCTTCTGTGGGTTAAAAGCGCGCCGTCGACGCACGTTTCTATAACGCGCGTCAACGGCGCGTTTAAGAAACATGGTGTGCACAGGCCCTTAATGCAGCCCAAGAACATTCTCCTTATCAACCCTTACCTTACCTAAATCAGATTTGCGTTTCGGTTATGAAAAATAATTGAGCCGTCGCAAGACGCCTGGGAGATATGAAACTATGGCATAATTAAAAACAAAATATTCAGATGTTTCAAAACAAATCTTTATTGGACGTGGCGACGCGGCCACGCCAACAGCCAAAATTTTGATGTTGGTTTGAGGTGATTCACATCAAATTCCGGGTTACTGACATCGAAAAAATCATTATTTCCCATTGACACGTCGAACCATCCGCCATTTCCATAGATTTCAGTTTATTTACGAATGTCGGTATGTAAAAAAGCATAACAATTCAGACATCAAACAAGAAAAACCGGCCAAGTGCGAGTCGGACTCGCACACGAAGGGTTCCGTACCACCATACAATATTTAACACTACATATATAAAAAAAATCACGTTTGTTGTATGGGAGCCCCTCTTAAATATTTATTTTATTTTAATTTAATGATTTATTATTAAAGTAAAAATACAACTGAGTATTTTGTGAATATTTCAAGTGCCTACCTGTTGCCATTATAGATATCGAGCAAAAAAGGGCAAAAAAAAATCGCGTTTGTTGTATGGGAGCCCCCTTTAAATATTTATTTTATTTTGTTTTTAGTATTTGTTATAGCGGTAACAGAAATACATAATTTGTGAAAATTTCAACTGTATAGCTATCGCGGTTCTTGAGATACAGCTTGGTGACAGACAGACGGACGGACAGACAGCGAAGTCTTAGTAATAGGGTTCCGTTTTTACCCTTTGGGTACGGAACCCTAAAAAGTACGTACCTATTTGCTGTTAAATAAAGTAATGATAATACTTCGTCTTACAAATAGTTATTTATGCAACTTTTGTGTGTATTGTGATAAATCCACATTCGTGTTTTAATACTCCTTGTATTAAAACACGGATGTGGGTTTATGATAATAGTATCATATGAGTGTTTTATACACCCATGATAATATGAATCCTCTATAAAAGGTTCTCATACCATAGGGTGTTGTACAGTCTCCCCCGGTGGGTTACTGCATTGTCGAGCCGGGGGGGGTTTTGGGGGGGGGGGCTTAGTAGCCGTGGCTTGGACACCCACGGTGAAGCGAAAAGGAACCCGAGGAGGGGCCGCTCGTCAGGGCTTTTGCCGGTAAGCCGACGACGTAGCGGCCAACAAGTAGGTTGCGGTGCCGCTTGGGTGACATCGCAACTGAGGCCGGTCGCGATGTCGTGTGGGAGGCGGCGCGGGTGAGGGGGAGGCCGCGGCGGGAGAGGAGTGCCGGTCGCGGTGCGCCGCTCTCCCTACCTCCCGCGCCCTTGACGGGGGACGCGGTGGGACCGCAGGGGAGGAGGAGTGTTGGTATGACGTTGGCCGCTCTCCCTACCTCCCGCGCCCTTGACGGGGGACGCGGTGGGACCGCAGGGGAGGAGGAGTGTTGGTATGACGTTGGCCGCTCTCCCTACCTCCCGCGCCCTTGACGGGGGACGCGGTGGGACCGCAGGGGAGGAGGAGTGTTGGTATGACGTTGGCCGCTCTCCCTACCTCCCGCGCCCTTGACGGGGGACGCGGTGGGACCGCAGGGGAGGAGGAGTGTTGGTATGACGTTGGCCGCTCTCCCTACCTCCCGCGCCCTTGACGGGGGACGCGGTGGGACCGCAGGGGAGGAGGAGTGTTGGTATGACGTTGGCCGCTCTCCCTACCTCCCGCGCCCTTGACGGGGGACGCGGTGGGACCGCAGGGGAGGAGGAGTGTTGGTATGACGTTGGCCGCTCTCCCTACCTCCCGCGCCCTTGACGGGGGACGCGGTGGGACCGCAGGGGAGGAGGAGTGTTGGTATGACGTTGGCCGCTCTCCCTACCTCCCGCGCCCTTGACGGGGGACGCGGTGGGACCGCAGGGGAGGAGGAGTGTTGGTATGACGTTGGCCGCTCTCCCTACCTCCCGCGCCCTTGACGGGGGACGCGGTGGGACCGCAGGGGAGGAGGAGTGTTGGTATGACGTTGGCCGCTCTCCCTATCCTCTGCGCCGCGGCGGGTTCACGGATGACTGCTAACGCGTGTCCGTGTTCCCGCCGTAAGCGGCAGAGGAGGACACCGTGGAGTTTTACAGTCCGTCAAATCTAAGAAGTACCGTTTGACAGTTCTGACAATTGAATGATAGGGATGGGATGAAAAAATCGATTACTATAATATCCGAACTTTAAGAGATCGATTACTATAATATCCGAATTTTAAGAAATCAATTGTTATAATTAAATAAAAGAAATGTTTAGGATATTTTTTTATTCACTACTAGTACTAGTATCGTCGTCTTCGTCATCATCGTCATTTAAATTAATGACCAGTTGATTGTCCATTACATTATCAAAGTGTACGTCTCTTTCGAAGTCGTCCATTATTATTTTCTTTGTTTTTTGTACTACTTTACTCCAATCTTCCTGTGTAACTTGGGCACATGCTTCCTTTAATAAACCTTCCATTTTCTTGACACTGAAGGGTGGTTTTGTGTTGTGTCTTGCTGCATAACCTGTAAAACAATAATGTAACTATTTGATAGCAGACGAAAACCATTGTTTAAATTATAAATGTTAGAAGTACTCGTGTTATTATTATAATATTATAAAATATTACCTTTAACTTGGGCCCAAATCAGTTCAATGGCATTATATTGGCAATGGTACGGAGGAAGTCGTATGACTTTGTGCCCGTGCTCTTCGGCCAATTGGTCAATTACATATGTCGGTTTTGGTGGTTTATGCAATTTCACTAACTGTAATAATTCAGCTTTTAATAGTGACATGTCGGCATCCACTCCTTTTCTTTGCAGCCATGCCACCAAATCTGCTTTCTTATTGGCTGACGTAGGTGCTTTATCAATTTGCACAGAGTGGTATGGGGCATTATCCATTATAATTGTGCTGTTAGGAGGGATATTCTGTAATAAATTTAAGAACCACTCTCGGAACCTTACTGCGTCCATTTCTTCATGATACTCTTTAGTGCTTTTGGATTGGAAAGCTAATAAAGAGTTTTCCACGAAGCCTGTAGACGCTGACCCAGCATGGCATATTATGAGGCGTCCACCTTTTCCTATTCGAGCACGAAGCTTCAGAATCATCAGTCCATGTTTTCGGCACAGAATGGTTGGAATTTAGCCAGGTTTCGTCCAAAAATATTACATTATCCCAGTTTATAATTTGTTTAACTTCGCGCAGGAATGTTAGTCGCTGCATAATTATGTCATGTCGCTCCATAACAATTTTTCGTTTGTCAACTTTTTTGTATCTGAAGCCAATTCCTGTTATTACCGTTCTCAACGACTCTATGCTTCCCTTATACAGCCCGGCATCTTTTAAAGTTGCACATAACTTTGCCAATGTTGGAAATTCGCCTCTTGTAAAATACCCGTATATATGGTTTCTAATAGCATGACTATCGAATTCATCGATGCCTGTCACAGGTTTATTTCTTTTTCGTTTTTTCGGTGTGTGAAGTACGTTACTGTCACTCCCCGAAGGCCCATATTTTTCACTTAATATTTTGCCAACGGTGCGGCTACCAATACCGAGAGCTTCACCGACGCGATCCCGAACTTGTGTAACTGGCAGTAGAAGTCCACCATTTTGAGATTCACGCTCAAAATACTCGTGTAATTTCACCACCAATTCACGAGCCTGGCTGTTCAAAGTACGTCCTCTTTTCGACATTATTAATAAACACTTGCTTAGTTCGGAGTCCAGTATAAATATTGCCAAGGTAAACGGTTACAGAATGATCAGTCCAGAAAAGTAATAGCCAAGTCACAAATTGTAAAACACAAACGAGAAAGCAAGTACGCGCACAGTCAGCTTCCAAGATGGCGAGAGACTGCTGACGCCGAACCGACCGAGCGGACCGCGTGCGCTTGTAGTTGGCAGTGTTGCCAGAAAAAAAAAATTGTAGAGACTTGGACACCTGCGATTTTGCCTATTGACCTAAAAATAATTAAATTAATTTATTTTAGGGTATCTGTGTATTCAGTGCATTATGCGGTCGCGCAGTAACGTCGTTAATTTATAACATCAGGCAACAACATTTTTGTGAATGGGTTCTACATACCTTATTTTTATTAGTTTTAGACGTAGAAATAAGACTTAGAAGAAAAAATTGTAATTGTAAAATCAATGGATGTGCTTGTTAAAAATTTGTTTATTTCTCTGTAATATGCAAACCCATACTATCATACACAAAAATAAATGTAAAAAACACTATCCCTGACTCCATTTACTATTTCGACAGCGTTAGCGCGAGAAACCCCGACTTATTTGGGCGCGAAAATCAAAAATCGACAAATCGCTTTCGACAACTTTTTAAAGAAGCAAATATATTTGATTTATAAATACGTATTTTTGGTGAATGGGTTTTATCTCATATTTTACGATTACATAACTATTTAGTTATGTAATCGTAAAATGTGAGATAAATCCCATTCACATGAAAAAATATTTGTTTGGTTGTCAAGTGTAATTTGTAAATAATACATTCGATTTTTCGTATATGTAAACGATTTTTTTGCATACAAGTGTATCCGAAGAGTCGCAACACTACGTGCAGTGACCTAACTACGTAACTTTGTAATGAGGTCAGAAATTATTTACTGTGTAAATATGTGTTATTTTGCTTTGTTTGAAAGTTTTCAATTACATTTAGATATTAAGAATTGTACATTTTTAGATACAATAATGAAATCTTTCTAAATTCATGGTTTTATGAAAAAGGTTATCGAAACTGAATAATGTACGTATGAACAAAGTTGTTTCGGTTTGAAAAATATGAAACGTCAAACGGTACTTCTTAGATTTGACGGACTGTAGTGGGTTAGAGTCCCACTGCACTAACTGCACTATCTCTCCGTAGTGGTGCAGAATGCATGAGCATTTTACCGAGTTAAAAAAAGGGTGTTGTATAGTGTTATAAGAATTCTATATAAATTCATGGACAGTTTAATTGCTGAGTATCAAAGCTTGTATCACTTATTTTTGTAAACAATAAAGTAATAAATTTTTGCAATACTAATATTGAACAAAAATGGCGGGATACGACGTGAATACGAATGACTTTTTTTTTAATTACGGCGCTGTGGTAGTGAAATGCGCGTAGGCTAGCAGCTTGCCATGCAAGTGACACAATGTAGTATGTATAGACAAGTGTGTGTACCTCGTCCTGCGTGAGGAAGTGCACGGGCAGCAGCTTGCCGTCCAGGTCGGTGAGCGGCAGGAAGGCGCAGTCGCCGCGCGCGTCGCGCACGATGTAGGCGGCCGAGGCGCCGGGCGCGGGCTGCAGCGGCACCAGCGCCGAGAAGTGGCCGCGCGTGTAGGCCAGCGCCAGCGGGGACTTGCTGCAGCCGTCCGGCTCGCACAGCAGCGGCAGGTACAGGCCGCGGAAGCGCGCGTAGCCCAGCGCCTCGCCGCGGAACGAGTTCACGACGTCCACGCCGTACACCAGCAGCGGCCGGCGCAGCACGTGCGCCAGCGCGAACACGTGCAGCTGGTGCAGCGCCGCGCCCGGCCGCGCCGCCGCCGCGCACAGCCGCGCCCACTCGGCGCGCAGCTGCGGCTCCTCGGGCGCGTACTGCAGGCGCGCGGCCTGCGCGCGCTCCCACGCGGCCCAGCGCGCGTACAGCGGCCGCGCCGCGTGCGCCAGCGCGTCGCCCAGCGCGGCGCGCAGCGTGTTGGCGCGGTCGAACACGCCGTAGGCCGCCTGGCACAGCGCGTCGGGCAGGCAGTCGCCGGCCGAGCGGTTCCACAGCGCGTACAGCCGCGAGCCTGCGCAGCGCCCGACTCATCTCACTCCTAGCAACACCTAGTTCCGCTAGGAACGACACCGACCAATCTTTTTTCGAAAGTGATTGATCTAAATCTAGTTTACTTTACAGAACGATTGCAAAATTACGGCTATTCTTTATGCTAAAACTTTTTTCTATTTCTTAGTGCAAAAACTGAAAATTAAAATCTAAGATAGCGGCTATTACAATATACATGGTTATAAAATTACGAAAGAGTGCTGTCAAAAATGATAAATATTTAAACCGAAATACTACCGAGCCGATAAAAGTTCGAGTCTAATCGAAGGCACTTCGAACTATACGACTAAAATTGTGATATGGGCGGCATGTAATTAGTTTCCCAGCTAGCAGCCACGCTCACCCAGTCGCACGGTGAGCTCGAGGCTCCAGTTGATGAGCGGCGGGTCTGCCTCCAGCGTCTGCTGCGCGTCGCGGTCCAGCAGCTCGGAGAACAGCTGCTCCTGGATGGGCGCCGGCAGCTCCTCGATCTCTGCAACCAACACTAACATTGTGTCACAGTACTACACAGTTTAATACTTTGCGCGCAGCACGCACTTCGCTGTCCGGTGACGATTATAAAGTCATAAGTCATATTTAACCTGTTAGCATCTTCAACCACATTGAAGTGTATGAGGAGACGCTAAGCAGAAGCAAACGATCAATAAAACAATTTGAAGCTTTAAAGTCAATATTTAAATCGTTAGATTCGTTCGCATTTCTGTTTCTTTTTCTGAATTTGAATAATATTGTCGTGTTCACTCATACTGAAAAACGTATCTGTATCGTTCTATGCAGGATGCGCGAGCTCTTCTTTATTCTTCTCAGTATGGACATTTTTTCAAGTGAACTAAGAATGGTGAGGGCAAATCTATAGATTGAATTGTTTGTTTGCAACATTGCGTCGCGAGTGCGGCGGTGCAGTGGCGTGTTACCGGCGGGCAGGTAGAAGGTGCAGAACTCGTTGATGTAGCGGCACGGGAAGCTGCCCTTCTTGTAGCGCACGCAGCTCGCGATGTGGCGCCGGATCGCCGACGCCAGGTCCGGCGCTGGAACACACGGGATCGTCTCATCACTAGTGTTGATAGCTTAGCTTAGATCTATAACATTCTCCGAATACACGATCAAAATAATGAATTCGATCTGTCGCTTTATTGCTACGAGACACTTGCGCATGTATAGCTTGCGGCTAGCGGTATGTTCACAACACCCTCGCGGGCTCCACAGCTCCCGACAGCCGCCGCCGCCGCAGCGCCGCGGCGGGACTTTGTTCCTGCCTTCGTACCCTATTCAGTATTCAATACACCTACATTTCGCCATTTATGTTTAGGTTCCACATAAAAAGGCGCTGACCCAGGCTGAGTTGCTACAGAGAAATTCTATATGGAATACTCCAATGATAACTTGTCCAACCTCAAGATCAAACCCAGGACCCCATACTTAGCAGCCGCACTTATGACCCTCAGAGCAACGACGCAAGTAGTAGTTTTTGTTTTATTCAGGTCATTCTATAAAGTATTTTTTTTATAAGTACATTGATTTTTTTTAGATGAGACAGTAAAGGTACGTTGTAGCTACAAAAAAAACGTTCTAAGGAAACTATCCCTCTCTACTCTACTACACTACTCTTTGAATAATTGCTAACTGCATTCACAGATCTTAGATAAATGGTACAGTCAGCTACAAAACCCTTCCTGCCTTCATTATTATGATTTTGTTTTTATACACGGCGGCAGGGATGTCCCTGCCGCCGCGCACACTATGACCATGAATTCAGCAAATGATTCTAGAACCCTTCGCGTAGAAATGAAAACAAAAACTGCTGTTTCGTAGAAAAGTCTACACGGTTACAATGTATAGAACAGCATTTTTTTTTTAAACCGACGTATAATTTCTACGCTAAGGGGTCTGGAATATATTTGTACAGATAGTTATTTCACAAATATATTGTAGACCTCTTAGCGTGGAAATAATTCTTGTTCTTCGTGTCGCTGGCACGACTGTATTTTAAATCTTGTTTTCTCTAAACTTTGCTACGTACTTCCACGGCGTTGTCGTGGCAGCGCAGAGGTCACTTTACAGAAATAATTAATAACTGTATATATATGTATAGATAGTTATTTAATTTAGTGCCTAGTATAAACATTGTATAATAACTTTATACGGTATGAAAGTAAATATTCACCAATGTATGAAGGAGATCTCTTGAGGCCGGGCCCGCCGCCCGATATCCGCGACAGAAGCGTCGACAGAATCTCTTGTCGCTGAAACCTGCAACACAACACAACGTTAGTGAACGTGTGCTCAACACTGGCGCAACCATGGGGATGATATGGATTCAAATGATAGGTAGTATGCTTAAGGACGCGTTTACGAATTGACGCGCTTCAATTTTAGGTATTGAGTCTTACTACTACACGTGCACGGCTCACACACACACAGCGAGATAAGCGAAGCGGCGAAATTATGCGTAAACTGACACGACTTGATACTTGAGCCTATTTTATTTAATTTTTGCCGTGTATTTCATTGGACAGTCATTAATCAAGGACTTGCCAAAGTACCTAAACCTATGTATTTACAATTTGCGGACGAGCTTATTGAAAACAAATAATTTAAAATAAGCTTATTTTATTCGTTTTATTTCGTGTTTTATTGCATAATAAATTTGCTATGGTATCAAATGCAAGTAAGTTCTCAAATACTAGAAAGAAAATATGTTTATTTGGCACACACACTATAAGGCACACAGTACCAATACTTAAACAATATTCATTGCTTCATAAATGTTTAAGAAATTCGTTTGCACGACAATAAAAACAACGCATGGATATTGTTGAACTGTCAAATTGGAATGAATTGCTATTCCAATAATGTGTTACGCAATTAGGATAACGTACTAAGCCGGACCAGGAGCTGTAAATGATCAGAAATAATAAAAGTAGTGTCGTAAGTAACGAAAAGACCCAAAAAAAAAACATTATAACAATGTGAAGAATGCTCTTGTGGTTCCATAATTTCTTTTAAGTCTTGGATCAATCAATTCTGAGAGAAGACCGGCATGAAGTTTCTTACAAGAGCTCTTCCCAAACGTCTTAGGCCTTGGCCTAAAACCACAATTGAGTTATAAGAGGTAAACACTATACACATTCATATCAGCTAGTTCTGCTCGTGTATTAGTTCCAGTAGCAGTCTTCAAAGTACACCTTCAGGTCACTCCATCCAGTCCGGAGGTAAGGTCTCAACATAACTAACAAAACGAGCCCAAACTCGGCACACCTAGCTCAGCTCGTCTATTAGTTCTAGGAGCAGTCTACGAAGTACACCTTCAGGTAATTCCATCAAGTCCGAAACGAAATATGAATAATATAAGACTGAATAAAATATTTCCTTGGGTAGACATACAGAATGCGTGAAGTATCAAGTTTGGTATATATCATATATTTTCTATCCGTACAGCGATCTGTATCAGCACAAGCTGCTGCTTACAACCGACACAAGAGTCCACTCACGACGGCGGCCGAGCGCAGACTAATATTTCATTACAAATTTTTGTGCAATAAATCAAGACAGTGACCAGTAAAATAACCCTTAATTCAATGTATTAAGATTCACACGTTACAGCTAAATATGTGAAAAAATAGACTCGTTTTTTTTTTTTCAGCCTGTGTAACATTTTGGTAGTTCTTTTTGCTACCTTTTTGAGTTGAACATGTCTGCTTACATAAAATATTTTTAAATCAATAAATTTATGTTATTGAATAGAAGAAAAATGTTCCTAAAGTCAGCACGATATCGTCAATTTTGTGTGAAGAGGCAACGGAAATTCTTTTTTTTACAATATTATAAAACAAACTTTTCGAATTAAAATTTGCTACCATTTGAAGATGAAGGAGCTATGTGTGGTAATTATTAGTTATATTCGGTTTCATATCATTTTGCTGCAAAATGCACCGAAAAACTGCTTATTTGCAAGATTCGTAAACGCGTCCTTAAGTGGAAACGCGAGCGGTAAAACATTTATTTATTTATTTTATTTATTTATTTTATTTATTTATTTAATTAAAACGGTTTAAAACCAATTACAGTAATTAAATACAAAAAGATACACAAAAGAAACATGAAAGATTAAATATAAAGTCATCAAGTAAGAAAAAATAAAGTTAACAAAAAAGTTAACAACACTTTCATACATCTCTCTCACAGTACTTCTGACATGCCGACAAAATCTTCGTCCACTCGTCCACAAACAAATCGTTTGATGGATTAAAGTCCAAGAGATCATTAAGTGCGGCCAGAGTACGTGGTACTGGTGACTTAGCACGCGCAACTGTGCGACATGTAGGCACAGCAAACAGCCTGTGCTTTCTGCCGCGGCAGTAGTTGTCTGGCACAAAGAAGCGGGCCAGCACAGCATTTATGTCAGGCGCGTCAATAGTGCCACGGAGCGTCTTACAGGCTATGGTGAGCTGGTCTTTTGCTCGCCTTACCTCTAACGAGTTATATCCAAGGCATCCTAGTAGAAATTTAGTCGGATAGAGGTAAGGGTAATAGCCGTGTTTACGCTTATATAAAAACCTAAGGAACGCTTTTTGTACCTTTTCCAGTAAAAGCACGTAGGTACTTTCGTGCGGATTCCACACGCACGAGCTGGATTCCAATTTGCTACGTACGAGTGCATTAAATATAATTTTGATGGCATGTGCTGAGCGAAAATCGCGGCAATTACGCAAAACAAAACCCAATCTTTGGTAGGATTCCTTAGCTACCGTGGCGATGTGGTCGTGGAAGGTGAGCTTTCGGTCGAATGTGACTCCCAGATCTTTCATGGCTGATGTTTTCATGATGGTATTGTTATTTAAGTTATATTCATAATTAACTGGGTGCCGCATTCGACCGAATGTCATTGCAAAGCATTTGGAGGGGTTGAATTCCATCCTATTGTCTAAGCTCCACTTGTATATCGCATCTATGTCTTGCTGTAGTGCTAAACAGTCACTCACGGAGTTTATTTCGAGGTACAATTTTAAGTCATCAGCGTACAATAGACATTTTGCATGATGGAGAACTTGGGGAAGATCATTAACCATGATTAAAAATAATAGAGGCCCTAAAATTGAGCCCTGACTTACTCCGGAACGCGTGTGGTAGGTGCTTGATTCGTATATACCGAGCCTAACGAACTGCTGACGATCGCGTAGATAGTCTGCGAAGAAACGGAGGAGAGATGGCGCAAAACCGATTTTGCTAAGTTTCATCAGCAGCGTGTCGTTGTTAACCCTATCAAACGCCTTCCGAAAGTCGAAATACAGTACGTCTACCTGACGCCCGCGGTCCAAGCTGGAGGAGACATATTCAACCAGTGTCAGGAGATTCGTGTCAACTGACCTCTTGCTTCTGAAACCGTGCTGCTCATTACATAAATATTTGTTTACTTGCTCGTATATGGCATTATGGAGGATGTTCTCAAAGACTTTCGCCGGGGAAGATAAAATTGCGATAGGGCGGTAATCTTCAACGGAGCTTTTGTTTTGGGTTTTAGGAATAGGTGTTACTCTAGAAACTTTCCACTGAGAGGGATATGTACCGGTTTGCAAGGCTAAATTGAAAACATTGATTTTGATTGTACATATTTGTTTTATTTTGTCATATTCGTCAAAGTTTGTCGCATGTCTGATTACGGCGGTATAACCGGTCAGTTTTAATAACTTAACATGGTTTCTAGTTCTTGTAATAATTAATTTATAGAATAAATCAAAACAGGAATTTGGCAGTGGTGTAAGTGTAAGGTTTAACAAAATTGCTCTTGGCTCTTGGGATCCAGGAGGAAACTGAGGAATACTTTTGTATGGACTAAACGCCATCTGCATTTCCTCGTATGAATGCCCATTACAGTCAAACCGCTTGGAACTCGTCAGACATTATGTACGAGTATGTTAGCCGTACGTGACGTTCTTATGTATAGTCGACCTCGTTATTGTTTTACCACGTTTGATGGCACTTTCCAGCAAATTGAAACTCAATAAGGTTGAAAGTATTTCACTGTTTTATAGACAAATAGACTTTGTCGTTTTAAGATGTGCAAGTGACTTCCAACCTTAGGGTGATAAAAAAATTACGAGTTCGACTATACACGAGCGTGTGGCCGGCGTCGAAGGCCGAGGCGCGGTTGAGGAGCGCGACCTCGGGCGTCAGTCAGCTGAAGGTGCTCGTACCTGATGGCGAGGTGCACGAGCGTGTGGCCGGCGTCGAAGGCCGAGGCGCGGTTGAGGAGCGCGACCTCGGGCGTCAGTCAGCTGAAGGTGCTCGTACCTGATGGCGAGGTGCACGAGCGTGTGGCCGGCGTCGAAGGCCGAGGCGCGGTTGAGGAGCGCGACCTCGGGCGTCAGTCAGCTGAAGGTGCTCGTACCTGATGGCGAGGTGCACGAGCGTGTGGCCGGCGTCGAAGGCCGAGGCGCGGTTGAGGAGCGCGACCTCGGGCGTCAGTCAGCTGAAGGTGCTCGTACCTGATGGCGAGGTGCACGAGCGTGTGGCCGGCGTCGAAGGCCGAGGCGCGGTTGAGGAGCGCGACCTCGGGCGTCAGTCAGCTGAAGGTGCTCGTACCTGATGGCGAGGTGCACGAGCGTGTGGCCGGCGTCGAAGGCCGAGGCGCGGTTGAGGAGCGCGACCTCGGGCGTCAGTCAGCTGAAGGTGCTCGTACCTGATGGCGAGGTGCACGAGCGTGTGGCCGGCGTCGAAGGCCGAGGCGCGGTTGAGGAGCGCGACCTCGGGCGTCAGTCAGCTGAAGGTGCTCGTACCTGATGGCGAGGTGCACGAGCGTGTGGCCGGCGTCGAAGGCCGAGGCGCGGTTGAGGAGCGCGACCTCGGGCGTCAGTCAGCTGAAGGTGCTCGTACCTGATGGCGAGGTGCACGAGCGTGTGGCCGGCGTCGAAGGCCGAGGCGCGGTTGAGGAGCGCGACCTCGGGCGTCAGTCAGCTGAAGGTGCTCGTACCTGATGGCGAGGTGCACGAGCGTGTGGCCGGCGTCGAAGGCCGAGGCGCGGTTGAGGAGCGCGACCTCGGGCGTCAGTCAGCTGAAGGTGCTCGTACCTGATGGCGAGGTGCACGAGCGTGTGGCCGGCGTCGAAGGCCGAGGCGCGGTTGAGGAGCGCGACCTCGGGCGTCAGTCAGCTGAAGGTGCTCGTACCTGATGGCGAGGTGCACGAGCGTGTGGCCGGCGTCGAAGGCCGAGGCGCGGTTGAGGAGCGCGACCTCGGGCGTCAGTCAGCTGAAGGTGCTCGTACCTGATGGCGAGGTGCACGAGCGTGTGGCCGGCGTCGAAGGCCGAGGCGCGGTTGAGGAGCGCGACCTCGGGCGTCAGTCAGCTGAAGGTGCTCGTACCTGATGGCGAGGTGCACGAGCGTGTGGCCGGCGTCGAAGGCCGAGGCGCGGTTGAGGAGCGCGACCTCGGGCGTCAGTCAGCTGAAGGTGCTCGTACCTGATGGCGAGGTGCACGAGCGTGTGGCCGGCGTCGAAGGCCGAGGCGCGGTTGAGGAGCGCGACCTCGGGCGTCAGTCAGCTGAAGGTGCTCGTACCTGATGGCGAGGTGCACGAGCGTGTGGCCGGCGTCGAAGGCCGAGGCGCGGTTGAGGAGCGCGACCTCGGGCGTCAGTCAGCTGAAGGTGCTCGTACCTGATGGCGAGGTGCACGAGCGTGTGGCCGGCGTCGAAGGCCGAGGCGCGGTTGAGGAGCGCGACCTCGGGCGAGGTGAGCGCTCGCGCGGGGTCTCCGCCGGCCGCCAGGTAGGCCTCCACGCAGCGCGCGTCGCCCTCCACCACGCCTGCGAGCACGCCGAAGAGTCAAGTACGGCGTGTCATATCACAACTCTTACGCTAGACCCTATCGATTGGTGATTGAAAATCACAGGGTGCTATTTTTACGCATTTGTGTCTGATCGACTTTAAAAGAAAACTTTAAATGCTTTAAAACTTTAAATTTCTATTTTTATTAAAATATGTTTCCTTTGGCTCAAATTAGCTGTCTTCAATATTAGCGGCTTTTCTCTTCACTGTGTAAATAAGACAGCTCACCGAGACAAGCCTGCAGCCAGATCCAGTCGGTGTTGTTGTTGCGTCGCTTGGACCGCCTGTTGTTGGGCTCCAGCTCGTGGATCGACGCGTTCTGACTGTTGCAGATGTCGTTTATACCTGCAAGTCACACAACATCGTAAATGAGAAGACTGAATTTTAATGTTGGTGGCAGGTTTTTATTTCAAACTAAGTTTCGATGGCACCAACTGCAGCAGACTGCTTGGAAAGTAAACTTTTCAATTGCAGCCGGATTTATGTTTTTTTTTCCAATATTTCACTTTTATTTTAAACCTTTTTATAATATTATCCTCAAGCCCTTTACTATGATACCCCACATAATCAAGGTACTACATTTTTTTTTCAAGGCATGACTTATTGACATCTAAAATCCGCCGTTATATTATTATCGTGGCACCTAAACGAGTCGATAGAAGGCTTCGAGGGTATAAAGAGTCCCACATACAAAGATAAATGGATACCCTGATACGCGTGGAATACATAAGGCTGTGTTAGCTGGCGCGCTATGGGAACAAACACTGTGTGAGTACAAGTAGCTAGTGTCGTACCGAGCGTGGGCCTGGCGCCGGCGGGCGGCGGGGAGGGCTGCGGCGCGGGGTTGCTGCTGCCGCACATCGCGCACTTCAGCGACTTAGGAACAAACACTGTGTGAGTACAAGTAGCTAGTGTCGTACCGAGCGTGGGCCTGGCGCCGGCGGGCGGCGGGGAGGGCTGCGGCGCGGGGTTGCTGCTGCCGCACATCGCGCACTTCAGCGACTTAGGAACAAACACTGTGTGAGTACAAGTAGCTAGTGTCGTACCGAGCGTGGGCCTGGCGCCGGCGGGCGGCGGGGAGGGCTGCGGCGCGGGGTTGCTGCTGCCGCACATCGCGCACTTCAGCGACTTAGGAACAAACACTGTGTGAGTACAAGTAGCTAGTGTCGTACCGAGCGTGGGCCTGGCGCCGGCGGGCGGCGGGGAGGGCTGCGGCGCGGGGTTGCTGCTGCCGCACATCGCGCACTTCAGCGACTTAGGAACAAACACTGTGTGAGTACAAGTAGCTAGTGTCGTACCGAGCGTGGGCCTGGCGCCGGCGGGCGGCGGGGAGGGCTGCGGCGCGGGGTTGCTGCTGCCGCACATCGCGCACTTCAGCGACTTAGGCCAGTTGTCGTACGTGCACGTCTGCAAACACAGTCTACTTGTTAGTGCAACTTTATTAAATAGATGGGAAATGACGGCGTACGGGAAGCGAGGGCATGGCCTGCAAAACTGTTTCACTCCAGAGTTATCTAATAGACAGGGTGAAATTTTAATCACCGTTTTCCTCTTAAGGGGTCATTGTACTAACAACTTTTGTATTGTATGAACAACTTTTACTTTGGGACCAAACCCGAAATCGTGAAAAAAATCAGCTGTTCCCTACATTTATGTTCGCATAACTCGTCAAAATGTAGGGAACAGCTGATTTTTGTTTCGCGATTTCATATTTGGTCCCATAGTAAAAGTTGTTCATAATGATGAGTACAATGACCCCTTAAGAGGAAAACGGTGATTAAAATTTCAACCTGTATCAATTCTCGTGTCACAGTGTTTGAAACAAAACTACTCCGAAACGGCTTGACCGATTCTTATTTGTGTGTATATTCAGTAGGTCTGAGAATAGGACGTAAAATATTTTTTATTTTTATTTTAAAACTGTTTTTCGTGTAGGTTAGGGGTAGGGTAGGAGTAGGGTTGGAGTAGGGTAGGGGTAGAGTAGGAGTAAGGTAGAAGGTTAGGGGTAGGAGTAGGTTAGGAGTGGGGTAGGGGTAGGGGTAGGAGTAGGGTAGGGTAAAGGGTAGGGTAGGTAAGGTTTAGGACACCACGCGAACGAAGTCGCGCCGGGCAGCTAGTTTTATTTATAAAAAAATACAATAAAATAAGTTTAGTTTGTTCACAAATTCGCGTTTAGGGCTTGGGACACATTTACTGCCGCTGAGAGTACTAGGTAATGACTTTATTTATAACGGGTTTTATAATTCGTGGAGCAAGGGTCTCCCTGCACTTATGAATCGTGGAATCTGCTAAAATCTGCTTGAGCCAGTCAGAAACACTTTTATGCCCCCTGCAACACAAGAGAGTAAATGACGCTAACGTCGCGTTAAGTCTTCTAGCCATAACACTTGTCAAAAATAAGTTAAAACCCTTTCTTACTGCATAGCTCAATTAAATTTCATGAAATGAGATTACAAATATCTTTGTAACGAAGCCTGTTTAAGTACTACTTCCTTTGTTAGATTTAATTTGTAAAAGCTATATGTAGAAGCGTTTGACAAAGTTTATGGATAACGTGAAGAACACGGTGTATATAAAGATTATTGTTTACGCATCTGTATGGCTCATCATTCAACCGAACGAGGGGAGCAACACACCAGAGGGGGCACGGGGGCGCGAGCGAATAGCAGCGCCACCGGCCGCCTCGCGACCACGGCGGCGCAACACTTGACGAACCGACTGCGGACGCGAGCGAATAGCAGCGCCACCGGCCGCCTCGCGACCACGGCGGCGCAACACTTGACGAACCGACTGCGGACGCGAGCGAATAGCAGCGCCACCGGCCGCCTCGCGACCACGGCGGCGCAACACTTGACGAACCGACTGCGGACGCGAGCGAATAGCAGCGCCACCGGCCGCCTCGCGACCACGGCGGCGCAACACTTGACGAACCGACTGCGGACGCGAGCGAATAGCAGCGCCACCGGGCGCCTCGCGACCACGGCGGCGCAACACTTGACGAACCGACTGCGGACGCGCGCGCACGTATTCGCGCTTCGTTGCCTACTCACGCCACGTGTACCTACCTTTTGTAAAATTGCATTAAAAATAAGTATCATATTAGCAACAAATAAAATGACATTATTGAAGAGCTCCCAAGTCCTGAAGACCTCACACACACACACACACACACACACATAATCAAGAACAATTATTAATTCCTACTTTCCTACTAATATTATAAATGCGAAAGTTTGTTTGGATGTTTGTTACTCTTTCACGCAAAAACTACTGAACGGATTTCGATGAAACTTCACAATAATATAGCTTATACATCAGAATAATACATAGTGTGACGTTGCAAAAAATTAAATATTAATCGTGTCTAGTAGCGACACCTGCTGTAATTAACGGCGGACTAACGCCTTGGTTGTCAACGCTGTTCTACGTTGACACAGATGGCGTTGATGCCTTTTGTTTAGTTAATTAATTGCAAGTTTATTGGATAACTAAATAATAAATAAACAAACTTACATAATTTACCACATTTTATTTTTAAAAAAACAATGTCTGATAAAATGAAGATACAAATCGATAAGAAATCTTATATGGTCTGTGAAAGATGATTCGAGAAACTGTCAGATTGGTCTGGAGGAAAAGGCGGGGTACGGTGTCCGGTCTTTACGATCATGGACACGAGCCTAAAGGCCGATTGAGAGGGACTTAATCCTAGGAGGATTGGGATGTGCCCAAATAACCCGATGGGGTTTTTATAAATATGAGCTGTTATAGGCAGAATTCCGTGAGTACTAAACCATTTTCTCTGTTCTTGCTGGATAGCCTATAGCTTAGATTCTTGCATGTGTGTTCTGACACGAGGACGTTGTTTCAGGTCTGGCTTTTATGCTAGCCTTTTAAGATTGGTGCTATGCGCGATTGATTTGATGCCTTGGTGTTGCGCCGTGTGATGATTTGGTATTCATCAGAGCGCAGGCGGATTTGAGGTTATCCCTTGCGGTGTGGTCCTCCGACGTTAGGAAGGCTTTACCTAGCCGAATCCAGGTGATGAGGGAAGTACGCCACTCCAGGTAACGAAAGCGTCACCATCTTGTCCGTAGGCCGCGTTCGCGTGTGTTCACAGGTTTCTCCTGTGAACGACGCCAAGGACCCTGAACCGTCAACTGAGGGTGTTATACTGAAGGTTTTATAGAGAGTATTATCTGTGTGTCATTGTGATTTAATCTATGAGAGAGTTAGGCCTTTTGTAGGAACTAGGTTGTTTTAAGACCAGTTGTTGTAAGGATATTGTGTCTCGGGTTTGCTTAGTATAGTAGTTATTTTCCCTATATGAGCACAGTCCTAAAAAGGCCAATACATGTTCGATTGAGCTAGAAGTTGTTAATTCGATCACCTCACGGATTCGCTATAGCGACTCTGAGAAACTGCTATTTGTCTCATTGCTGGCGTTCACTGACACCACTAGGAACGGAGACTAGTTGTGTGGGTGTATGCCGTAGACTCTGGGAAGGGTACATTGGTTTAGTGGCTTGCCACATTGTTTGTAAGTACTTTCAATTTTGTATAATTCCAATAAACTTTGTGTTGTGTAAGAAGGTACTTGTTTAATTAATCCTTTCCTAGCAGGTTATACCTTATAAATTTACTTTAGCACGGTGGTGAGTAGTATAGTCAAATAGAAACCATCATCAGCTTGTTTCCAGTTAAATAAACGAATAAACTACAAAAACCGGGTTACAATAGGCTACAATTTATAAAGATTTTGTGTGATTTGGTCAGCAGCAGGCGACTTACATGGCGTCCCAAAGAGCCACAGAAACCTTTAAAACGGCTGAATCTCGCAGACGCGCTGTTGTTACACGAGTATAATGTATCGTGGGACTGTTCGTCTTAAACAGTTCTAAATAAATGTACGCGACAGAATATATCTACCTTTTATGTGGAAGCCCAAAATATTGAGCCATATCGAAAGTACCTCTTTCTGTATGTTACCTTTTCGTACCTAAACCAGTGAACGGATTTCGATAAAATTTGGCAAGGAGATAAGTAGCATCCTAAGGAAGGACATGGGCTACTTCATCGGTACTGTCCCTTGGGATAATTTCCGACATCCACACGGGCGAAGCCGCGGGCAGAAGCAAGTATTAAAATATGTATTAAAGGGTAATTTTTTTTACATTATTTTAATATATTATTATCATAATTATACTAAAGAGATTGTAATGAAATAAAAGTCAAGTAATCAATGTAAGTATGAATAACAAAAACACAAAGTACGAGTATAATAACTTCTATACTATATGGTTTAGGGGGCTGATTTTTTGAAACCGTACTGGGTTTACTATAGTGAACCAATTTTTATACATTTCGTTGCTGGCGATTCTGAGTTTTTTGGCTATGACCTTTTAGCCATGTCTTTTGGTCTGAATTTCACGATCGGTTTCCTCAGTAAATAATGTAAGTTATTTCCTAAAAAGGTCGATCGCGGAGACATTTCATTATAGAAAAGTGATGAAATGATTCGTTTTCAACAAAGGGTGTCTACGTTTAGCGTATAATCCAGACGAAAATTTTATGGACGGCCCATCGAAGCATCCTCCTTAAGAGGACTACATGACCTAAAGCGCGGTCTTTGTCGGACTGCATAGAAAAGAAAGAGAAGCGCGATGCCACAACGCTGGTAATTTCTTGCAAAATATGAAGCAATTATCGATTTACGAAAAATCTAGTGTTTGGACTAAAAAACTAAAACACTATAGTTTTAGTATGTTGCTTGTAGAATAATCTGACAAAAAATCATAATGATTGTATGTATATTAGTATGAATTTTGTTGTAAATAAAAAGTTTTTAGAGGTATCTTCATGATTTTTTTCTATCGTACCAAATAAGTTGTATTATGTTTTCAACACACTATCATCCTAGCATTTATCCTGAAGAATATCATATATTTTTTTGGTTTTTTTTACTGTAGTCTATCATATACTTTTATTGTTTCTAAAACTTGCGTTTTTTGCGTTTAGGTCTTGTAAGCCCCTTAAGGTTAATTCTTAACCGACTTCAAAAAAAGGAGGTTTTCAATTCGGTTGTTTTTTTTTATGTTTGTTACCTCAGAACAATGTTATTTATAAGCCGACTTGCAAAAATCTTTTTTAATGGATAAAGTATGCCTCAGGGACAGTCCCATATAAATTTTATTAACTTTGCTTGGGTGTTTTTGAGTTAGCTTCAATAATACGAATTTATTCCACTTACTTTATATTAGTGATGTTTTAATAACTTCCTGCCACTATTTATTTTGTGTGGGGTATAACTAAAAAGTGAAAATAACTTTAATTTCGGAAGTTGCTGTCGTTGGTTTTTTGAAATTTTAGTTTTTTGACACCGACTTCCGAAATTAAAGTTATTTTTCACTTTGTAGTTTTTTTTGGAAGTCGGTTTTTTTTTTTTTGTAAAAAAGATTTACAAGCTCATTTGTTTCGATGATTTTTCTATGACAATTTAATTAACAATGTCATTCAAACTATAATTGTTGGAAAAAGCGGTGAGATATAAAATTTAAACCTTCCAAATACAGATGAATGTGGTACTAATTACCTTTAGTGTGTGATTGCGTAGGAATTTAACCTGAACAGGGTTGGTTTACACTTTGATCAGATACTTTTGGAACAGATCATAGGTAGGCTAGTATGCACTGACCGGACAAGGCCACTTGGCGACGGAGGAGGCGCTAGCGCCCTGCGGCGATGATATCCGCAGCGGCTTCAGGCGCTCTGCCACTGCTTCCGCACCTAAACAACAAACGATACATAAAGTTCGTTTTTTAATCCCAGAGACTAATCGGACTGGTGTAATGTCAGACTTAAATGTCAGATTAGTCTTTGGGATTAAAAAACGAACTATAGAGAGACGAGACCAACTCACATGACAGCTCTTGTCACTGACTGATAATGACCACGTGAAAATTTTACGTCTAACATCTAATTATGAACATCATCCGTCTCGCAATTGATACTTTATGGCAAACTTGGATGTCCGGGCATGTATTGCCTTAGCTGGGCTAAGTCAATCACGGCACGGCAATGCTGCTACGATGCGGGGGACGATACATTGGCGGGGGGAGGGAGTCCATTTCGATTCTTTACGAAATGGACTCCCTCACTCATTCCCAAAACGATACTGACTATTACCACTAATAGTCAGTATCGTTTTGGGAGTGAGTACTCGTGTTTATCAGTGCAAGTATCTGGTGATAATAATGTTACCATGTTATTTCATCATGTTATGTTGTTAGAGATAAAGGCTAAAGCACACTGGGACGAGTCGCACAACGCGTTGCAAAAATCTTTCTTCATCACTTTCATACACTTTCTATGGACCAACAACGCACGCTACAGGCGCCGCATCGCACTCTTTGTATGCCTCGCCCGATGCAGCTGTACTCTGTGCGCTTGGCTCTAGGCTACGTTACCGCAGATGTCCGGCGAGGGCAGCGCGCTGGCGCCGTCCTGCAGCCGGAAGATGTCCTCGTTGAGCACAGACTTGGGGCTGCGGCACATGGTGCACTGCAACAATTTCAAACTTCACATGTTTCATCATCGCCACTGACATCACACGAAGCAACACATCGGAAAACGCTGCTTGAACAGCACACATTTGGGACGGAATCGAGAATTGTCTCAATTTTATTTTGGATTTATTCGATATGGTGGCTGATATTTCTTATTTCGTCAGTGATCTTCCCTTAATTATGAATTCTGTTTTCTTCAGGACTTGAACTCTCGAAAGTTTGCGCAGACAGCTTGGACTGAGAGGCGACAGGATTTTTCATAACGATCATGGATACGGTTAGATTTACTTTTATGGTTTGTAGAGTAGCCCCCTAATGTGAATGGTGTCGGTCTGCCTGCTCTCAGTGCTTGCAACTTCGAGTTATTAGCGCTTACAAGAGGCTTCATTGTTGCGAAAAAAAAACGATCAGAGAAATGGTCAATTTTAGTACATATTCAAAGTATGGCGTCTCCGCAGATGAAACAATTGGTCTGCCGGCTCTCAGTGGTTGCATTTCAGAACTATGACGCGCGCAAGACACTGCATTGTTGGGAAAAAAAAACGATAAGAGAAATGGTCTCCTCCCTTGGTAGAAATGGTAGCCTCTTGTAAGCGCTATAACTCAAGTTGCAACCACTGAGAGCAGGCAGACCGACATCATTCACATTAGGGGGCTACTCTACAAACCATAAAAGTCAATCTAACCGTATCCATGATTTCCATGAACATTATGAAAAATCCCGTCACCTCTTTAAACTATGCGCACCTATGCGCTCATACTGCGCGAAGTAAACCCGACTGTTTTATGGCGCAAGCGCAGCGCATCCTACCAAAAGTCGGCAGTAATTTCAATGCGATTGGGCCAGCTGAGGCCCCGCGGGAGCCATTTACGTTCCTATACGATTCGTAAGCAACAGATTATGCCAAAATGATAATGCGATAGGAAAATTAAAATACCTACATCTACATAATTATGTAAGCAAAAGAATAATTTAAATAATTACCAAATGTGCATAGGATACAAGAACTTTCGCTCGTTAACAAAGTGATGACATTTTCTAAACTGCAACTAATTACTCATATTAATTAAGATTTTGCCTTATATCGAAACTAGCAGCGCCCCGCGGTTTCACCCGCATAAGTTTCCCGTGGGAATATCGGGATAAAGACTATCCTATGTCCTTTCCCGGAACTCAAACTATCTCTATACCAAATTTCATCTAAAACGGTTCAGCGGTTTAAGTGTGAAGAGGTAATAGATAGACAGACAGACACACTTTCGCATTTATAATATTAAGTATGAATTTGAATAGACTTACGCGTCGCACTGTACAACGAGCATGATGCATGGTTCGTGTCAGGCGGCAGGCGAGCGCAGACCGCGCTCAAAGTGAAAGTGTTAGCAATTAGATAAAGCTAAACACTATAATTGATAGCTTGAGAACGGCTGCAGCGTACATTGGTGCTGTTTATTTTATTCTTAAAGTATTGCAGACACAATATTCAATCGAAATGATGTTCTTATCGTCATCTCAGTTTCCTAGATTGGTTTGATAAAGTCATCCATTCACGGTGCGAGCTAGTTTATTGTAGACAACAATACAATCAAAATAGACGAGAACAAAAGCAAAGTCATTGTGAATACGATAAGCGTCCAGCGTCAATACAATACACTAAAAGTTATAAAAACCTGTCTTTGTGGTTTATCATCTACTTAGTCATCTCTGTATACATAGAACCATTAAATTAATTAGCAATTAACATGAATAAACAATAGTTTTCGTACTTCATAAAGTGGATCGGGCCGAGACGTCGTTTGTGTCGGCTGCAGATCCCACACATTCTGTTCGGTGAGATGTGTGTAAGCATTGCCACCGAGCAGTGAAACACACACAGACAACAACGCACGATATGAGATTCAGCTCCGATTTTGTTTTTGGGTAGCACGTTACTAGCGTAACGTTATAACGTACCGTTTGTTGTTGCGTTGTTGTGCTAGGTTCACGTCAATAGAGGCAGGGACGGGATCAAAGCTAACGATCCCTCGCTTGCTTGTCCGCGCCTTAACCGTTGGTCTATTG
Source organism: Hydraecia micacea (assembly GCA_914767645.1). Taxonomy (NCBI): domain Eukaryota; kingdom Metazoa; phylum Arthropoda; class Insecta; order Lepidoptera; family Noctuidae; genus Hydraecia; species Hydraecia micacea. The sequence continues at coordinate 14,704,052 of OU611798.1, read as the reverse complement.
TTTAGATGTTTACTTTGAAGTGCGATTGAATATAAATATTAATAAGTAGGCACTAATAGCCGCGGATCCACTGGGACTGATCACAATCGTAAACAGATACGGAGTCTAGTCTCTGTATAGTATGCAATCTACCGATGAGAACGTAAGTAAATGAGCCTTCTACACATTATTCTATGATGGCCGCGGGTTTAGCAAGTGGTGTGAACTTGAAAAAGTGTTACAATGGAGTAGATGGATACCTTTCGTGAGAGTGGGAAGTTTTCGTAGGTGCACACGTCGCAGCACCACTTGCCGCCCTCTGTCGCCGGCACAGAGCTTGCTGTCATCTGAAGCAATTGTATGTAGCTGATTACGTCATCGCGACGAGACTACTGAATACAAGTTGATTGTACTGCTTACAATACGCGTGCATCGTCCGAATGGTGGCATAATTCTACTACGTCTAACAGCTCAAATATTATTCTTGTCACATCTAATTGACCAGACTCTAGCCGCAATCCCAAATCTCACGCTGCTCTAATTATATGCGAATAGAAAAAACATAATAATACGACATAATTATTCAGACACGCATTTTTAATTTAAAATGAAGCTATTTCGATTTTAAAAGTAAGTAAGTACATAATGGAACCAACACAGGCCAGGCTTAGAAATGTATATACGGTCAGCAGCACGTCATCGCGACATAGTAACAACTGAATTACGAAAACCGCTCTTAATACTAGGACATAAAGATACTTTCAAGGCTACACTGTTTCTAATGATGTGCAGTTGAATAAACACCTAAACTAAAACTTAGGGTTGATTTGTCATGGTTTTTTTCCAAATATGTTAACAATACATAATATGTGCACAGCCATGAATTATGGAAACATTGTATTGAGTAAGTTAGCACTACTTGGAAGATAGTTGTGACCATTATTGTAATGTCAAAGTGCTTTGTATTCACCAGTGAAACCTGGGCAGTTGTAGGCCATGTTGTGCAACCGAGACTAGACAACTAGACCAAGCAAAGAAAGCAATCCATAGTTGATAGTCTGTACATTAATAGCATGCATTCATTACCAGCGTGACAATGTGTGCTAACATTAAGTACCACTAATAATAGAAATCAAAAAATTTGGTTGCACAGTTTTCAAATAATGCTGCTTCATCCTGAGCTAGCAGGTCCTGTACAAAAGTGAGCAATCATCACCATGTGCAGTTCCACAGACTGGCACCTAGTGGAGCCATAAACTTAGTTGGTTTACTTTATCTCAGTAAATTAACCAAGTCCATAAATTATCTTTAATGTGCAGTTAACTGGTACCAACTACTGGCTACTCAACATCCTGCCTTTTGGTTCCAATGCTTCAACTACTTTTGGCAGTAGATCAGTCACAATTTGCAATGAATTATATACTACAATCATAGTTGAGTGAAGTTGCTTTCTTTATTTTACTCACACTTTTAAACAATTAGCCAGCCTATCCACTGCTATGTTTTGACAGTTTTTCAACAAAAGAAAATTAATTACAAATATTCCTATAACTTGCATTTAAAAGAACAATTGTGAAATAGTTCATTTAATTAAAAATGTAATCCTGTGAAGTATCATGGAAGCTGTTTGATTATTTCATTACAATCGCAAGGTTATTATGATACTGCCTTAATAGGTTAGACAAGCGGCCCATGCTATATAACACTCATTGTATATGTCACGTAACCTTACAGGTTTGTTCCTACTTCCATTGAGTTTATGTTAATGAGAATATTAATGAGCATTTCAGCAGTATATTGTACATTGATAACTTGACATGATCAAGGTTAACTTTTAAAAATAAACAGATCATTTTTGTGTATCATGAAGTGCGGTCACGGGAGGAGTTGGGGCACCTCTACCACATTATGGAATCCAAATAAATATATGAATATGACTTAAGAGGACATAAAAGGCTAGACAGATTTGATCAAAATATATGAATCTCATTTCTGGAATATTTGTGTGACTTTATTTCCATGGATTTGTGATGTTCTCCTTATGAGGAATCCATCCATCTTCACAAACTTTATAAATGGTGACAATGCCACATAACGCAGTAGATGCACAGTAGTTGCTACTTTCAAAAGCTACCGGGTACCTCTGCAACAACCCAATTTAATTGAGAATTAGCAGCTTACAAGGTATCAGCACTATGTGAACATTCAAAGTATGTCAGATTTAGCACATTTACTGGAAAATAGGCACAACAATTGATGTCACACTCTAGTGACCTGTAGTGTTTGGTAGGCACCCTGGCAGCCCAAATGTTAACCTTTTGTTCTTTGTTTACTGGATGAGATTAAATGGATATTTAAAATTAGTTTTATTTATTTAGGACTAGCAGCACCCTGCTGTTTCAACCGCATAAGTGTCGATCCCTTGGGAATATTGGGATAAAAAGTATCCTGTGTTATTCTGAGGTATAAGCTATATTCCTGTAAAGTTTCATCAAAATCCATTCAGTAGTTTTTGCATGAAAGAGTAACAAACATCCATCCATCCTCACAAACTTTCGTATTTATAATATTAGTAGGAAGTAGGATATCAGGTCAAAACAGATATAGCATTATAATTATATCCTCACCAAACGTAATGTTTCCGCTTATTATATTACAGGTAGATACTCTTCTAAAAGTAACAACAATGGCACCAACTTCAGTAACACTAAATTGAATAGTGTTTTGCCATTATCATAGTGCAGTGATTTATAAGTATATTGAGCACCTTTCCTGTCCTGCTTCAGACTATGTATAGAAGTGAACCAGTGAGTGTAATGACTTAATTGTTGGCCTGCCTGTGTACTATAGTGTGTAATGTATTGAGGGGTTGTGCTGTGTGAATTACCTGGCTGATGGTGGTCTGTGAGACGTTGGTGGAGGCGTCGAGCGTGGCGCACTCGGCCCCCGGCGGCGCGCCCGGCTCGCCGAGCGACGCGCTGTTTCTGCTCCCGTCATTCTGCCCCTCCTCACTCATCTTACCATCAATTATAACATTGAGAATAAACTTCACGCGCTACACTTCACAATCAACTACTATGAGGTTCTCATCATACGAGATTCTTTAGTATGTGCTATGCTTCTATTTACACAGGTGTGCTGTTCGTCGACGATTGTTGTCTTTACGTGCGCCTGTAGACAGTTTCCTGTGACCTAAAAGCAAACGTACACCATGAACTGACCACTGAGAATACCAACACATACTCACGGATTGAGAAATAGAAAGGAGTGATAATTTCACCTCAAGAATTTCTTATTGGTATCATTGACAGATCGCGACACAACATACGTGAATGCGAAACTTATTTATTATAGATCCGAGGTTGTTGATATGAAATTTGGCATCGTTCTTCCTAGAATTTTGGCGTCGTTACACAACATAAAACATCGAGAGTGCGATGGCATAAGGTCAAGACTACTAGAGCGATACGATTTACTCACACTGTGCTGACGATGTGACGATCAACTTAGAACGGTTTTACTCGTGAAAATTGCCAAACAATGGATAAAACAAACCCGGGGGAGACGGAAGAAAACATAAAAGAAATAATGGAGATAGAGGCAATTATGTTTATACGGTATTTTGACAAATTTTGTGTCAATTTTGGTGTCATTCAAAGAAACGAGATGGCTCACTCACCTTTTGTCAAAATTGCTTATTAGTGAACTGTAATTGGATAAAAAGTTATTGGTTTTCACAAAACCTACAAAACTGCCAATGAGAAACATCATTCTCAGAATTTACCAACGAGACAACCAATAATAATAAAGTATGTTCATAGATATAGAATATGTTAGTTTATTCAAAATGGCTACCCTAAAAAAAGTAAAAGATTTCTGTCTGTGGTTGTGCGTTCCGTTTCATGTTCACGCATGGAGACTATTCTCCATTTGTCTTCACGGAATGTAACTAAAAAAAACCATTCAAATCGCCCATCAGTGAAAATCTGTGGTGAAAATAATGAAAATTCACAAAATGACGAATCACGAAAGGTGTCATAAGGTAACTTCTTAGTCTGTGGGTGTCATGTAAATGACAAATTTTTGGTACAACTGTTTTCCGCATTTACAAAATAATAGTTATTTACTCCAAGCTTAGTAATAAGTAAAAAATTTGGTTTATAAATTCGAATGAATTTTAGACGCATTTTGTCGAAAAGTTCGTTGAGGTCCTCGTCATCTTCGGGTAAAAGTCAGAAGAAGCCGGAGGAAGTAGCGAAATTGCAAAGTGAATTAGAGTTACTCAAGCAAACTATCGATTCCTTAAAAGTTTCTGTAGAAAGTAGAGATGCAGCCATAGGTACGCTAGCTCGTGAAAAAGAAAAAATATATGTTGAACTAAAAAGTGCACAAAGAACAAATAGGAACTTACATCAACAGCTTGTAGATGAAAGGTGAACAAAATAATATACATTCTTACGTGACATCACGCGGAACTCCCATAGCCGCAAGTGCGGGTAGGCAGAATATACGTATCGCCATTATTGTGCTTCATATCATTAAATAATAATATACTTGACAAAATATTACATTAATTTGTATCGAAGTATTGAAAGATAATGATTAAACAAAATTTTAGGGACATTCATTCTAAGGAAAAGGATTTTTTCATCAACGAGATCAAGAGATTGCCTAAACAAGACGAAAACGAAATAATAAACGCTCAAGAAAGTAAGGATGTAAGTAACTAATCTACTACCTACCTACTTATTATACTATAGGTATATAACTACTATATAACTTTACTTTTACTACATTCATTTTATTTGAATAACTTTTTTGTAGATAACCGAAGATCAAGTAAAGGACTCCTTACTAGACGAATTAAAAGCTAAGGATGAAATAATTTATAATATTGGTGCTAAGTATTTAAAGATAAAATCGAGCAAAACGTTTTTCCAAAAGCAATTGGAAAAATTACAGGTTCATAACAAAAAGGTATCCACCATTCTATATTACACTAATATTATAAAAGCGAAAGTTCGTGAGTGTGTGTGTGTTTATATGTTTGTTACTTCTTCACGCTCAAACGGCTGGGCCAATTTTGATAAAATTTTGTATGGAGGTAGCTGACACCCTGGATTAACATATAGGCTACTTTTTATCCCGATATTCCCACGGGGTCGACATTTACGCACGTGAAACTGTGGGGCGCAGCTAGTTCTTTATAATTGTTGTTCCGATTAGTATTAGTACCTACCGCTAAGGCCGCACTACGGTTTTCTACAGCGGACGGCTACAGCTGCTAACCGCGACCAACGACACCGATCAAGGGTATACGCACTAATAGGTGCGGTTAAAAATCGCCCACTATTACGTCACTTGCACGGCGCCGACCATAGGCCGACCGCACAGTGGCGCCCTCATCGTTTTTTTGCTTATTTCTTTTATATTATTTTAGAATGAGAATGCAGAAAATGAGCACGTTAAGTTGTGCTCCACAAGATTATACGTTAATATTATTACAAACGGTAGTTTTACATTATTTAGTTTTATTATAATCGCTAAAACGGATAATAGTGGCCACTTTTATCCGTTTTAGTGATTATAAAAGAAATAACCAAAAAAACGATGAGGGCGACACTGTGCGGTCGGCCTATGGTCGGCGCCGTCTTAAATTTCGTTATGTTATCCTAAGGCCGCTTGCAGACGTCTGCTTTTATTATATTTCAGACATGTGAGAATATAATTTTATTGTTACAAGACAATAGAAAAACCTTGGATAGTCTCCTAGATAAGTTACTAAAATCTGCTTCAGTTTCTCCAGACAGTAAAAAGTATTTAAAACTATTGCAAATCAACGCCAGCTTGCATTACGAAAATACTCAACTTAAAATATATCTTACATCTCAGCAAGAGTCACCCAACAATGCAATACAAGAGCAGTCTGAGAAGTGTTGTCCGATTGATAAACAAAAGACGACTGGAAGTAAGTTAGAAGAAAAAATGAATCGTCACTCTTTTCATTCAAAGTTAAAATTACATAATGCCCTCGAAGGTGTTAAAAATTCGCATGTTCGAGGTACGATATGTAGGTCAGTTTCAGATTCTTGTATCGTAAGATCTACTTTTAAGTGAATTATAAAAAAATTAAAATAAGTATGATTGTTTTATTCTGCCGCACAATTTATAAACGCACTTTACTGCGTTTATAAATTGTGCGGCAGTATTGCGATTGTAAAATAATGTAAGACAAATCTGTAGGTCAGGATCTACACCATGGGAATCGCAACTAGGTGTATTGTCATCCTAGAGACGTCTCACGAGTCCATTATTTCACCGGCAATCGGCATGCATGCGGCAGCCATACAACCTTACCTTCAAATCGGAAAACAGCAACGGCATTGCTTGCGGATATTCTTTCGGGAGTAGGGGCTCTCACGGACAAGCTCATGCACAAAGAGCTTTCTACCAAGTACTTACCGTACTAATTTCTAGGCTACGTATTACATAGTACTCAAAAGAGGTAAGTATTGGTGTTAGAGATTGATGGTTGTTGAAAGATAGCCGAGAGTGAGTGGGCACCATTTTTTTTTATCGGCAGAAAACGTCGCATACGAGAGACTGCATTCGACAATGACCACGACATTTCAGTTTATACTGTGAAAAAAGGTCCGAAGATTTTCTAAAAATGTTCCCCAAGTCTCAGACCAAATTAAAAAGTCAAGACATAGCGCTGCGAACGGTACTTGCCCGTGGTCCCGCAGTCTAGTCCCCCTTGGGGTACCACGAACAAATATTTTTGCCCGTGGAACCCCCAAGGGGGACAAAGTGGTACCATGGGCAAATTACTTGGCCCATCATGGTACCCCCGCTAATCGCCAGATAAATAAAATGCAAATACAGTTAAACATGCCAAAACTACACCTCCGCTCTGTGCATACGCGCTCACACGCACACATTTACAATCAAACAACACCTCACTAAGTGCACCTATGTTTACGAAACCGGCCTCACTTTACTGTTGACAGCACTCTATCTTGGTTTTTTTTTATCTGAGCCCCAAGTTTGACGCGGCGTTGAATGGCGCCAAACACAAGTTGCCCGATCCTGACAATGTTCTCGCCGAGTATCTATCGTCGCGTCGAGGACCTCTGCAAAACTATGACGGTCGATTGCGATCGTACAATATCATGCAAATCGCGAACCAGTATAAGTACTACAATTCTAGAAACAAACATTACGACTCACGCGTTCAAAAGACTCAAACAGTTCATGCACAAGTTTGGAAAGAAAATGGTCAAATCCGAAGTGCGCGCATCCACATACGACTCGTTCTACAATAATATACGTAGAGAGGATCGTGTAGGCAAGTGGTTCGATGTAAATCTCACTGCCAACGAGCTGAAGAAACACTATTGGCTGTACGTTCCGCTGTTTATTAAAGCCACGTATTCACTGAGCAACAATTGTTTATAAACTCTGTTTCAGAAACAAAATCTACGTGTTTCTGAAACAAATCATTTTGTTTCTGAAACAAATCATTTTGTTTCTGAAACAAATCATTTTGTTTCTGAAACAAATCATTTTGTTTCTGAAACAAATCATTTTGTTTCAGAAACATATAATTTTGTTTCTGTAAGCACTACGTGTTTATCGGTATGTTTCGGTGCTCCCCACTTGCGGCGGAGATCACAGAAACAAATCAGTTGCGCAACAGGTGCATGCGAGTGTGGAGTTGTGGACGCGTCTAAACATTTGTTTATAAACATGGCTGTAGTGTGGGACGATGAAACTGTCTTTAAATTGATAGAACTGTTTGAGAAAAACGAATATTATGGGATTGTTCGACAAAGGACTACAAAAATAAAATCAAAAAGAATGACGCCTGGGAAGAATTTCGAATGCTTTTAATTTTGCAAAAGATATTCACAAAATCTGATTTTGACATTCGTAGAAAGTTTATAAATGATCCATCTTCTTAGCAAGTAATTCCTGACCCACCATCCTTTTCTTTTCTTTTTACTAGAAATGGACTTATGCAAAAAAATGAAGGCACCACATAACAACACTACTTCCTCGGGCGACATGACCTAAGCAACTGATTGTGTGGACGGCAGAGTTTCCGAAACATTGTTCCTGGAAACATTAACGTGATGTTTCAGAAACTGTGTATCCGAAACATTGTTGCTCAGTGAATACGTCGCTTTAGGATCCAACACGAGCTGAATGAACACAATAAAAACTCTTTCAGCGTGTTCCCGATATATTCGCATGATTTGAAGCATATCGCGTACGACACGAGGTGTGTACACGAACTTTTGCGCCGACTGGACCCATCCAATACTCCGTCCACACGGGTGAAATTCTCAGAGAACCCTACACTGTACTGGCGGAGACACTTTACACTGCCATCCAAGTTTGGTTACAGTTTCACCACTGACGGTGTGTGTGTTTCGTTGTCGATGAATCGCATTGTGGCAAAAGGGTACAAGTTCAAGTCTAAACGAGTCAAGAAAGTGGAGGCTTCGCATGAGAACAGCCTCAATGCCAACGGATCCCACTATAGAAAGATCATAGCAGTGGATCCCGGAGAAAAAACACCGATAGTCTCATGCACTCGTAACGGTGACGACTCGTTCGAGTATAAAGTTTTAAAGAAGGAGCGTGTCGTGTACGAGTCCAAGGAGCATCACAGAGCGCGTAAACGTTTACGTTCCTCAAATAAATTGAAACACGCGCAAGGGCGGATCCAGCTTTGGCACCAGGAGGGGGTCACATAGTCGTGGTCAAGTCAAGAACTTATAATTTAATTTTGATAACAATAGATACCTACAAGTAAAAAGTAGGCACCTATTTTATCAACCTACTACTACAATCAGCCAAATTTCTTTAATAGATTTTCAACTTTATTGCTAAAGCATAAGGTTCGAAATTAATTAGGAAAATTTGACAGTTTGGGGTAGGTTGATGTGCTGGCGTCTGTACGTAAGTACTGTACTTAAAAATATTTATTCTTTATTGTACACTTGAAAAACTTAACACATAATAACTTGTACATATAAGTACACGTACATATTGCCATCTTCTCTTGAAGACATCCAGAGAAGCACTATCACGCACGGTTTTTTTTTTTTTGGTAATGGCATCTCGCATTTCAACCTATGAGGTTGTCGTCTGCTTAACCGGACTTGCCTGTGGATGCCTCAAAATTAAGGCCTCCAGCCAGGGCTTAAAAACTTAAAAGCTAAGCGACTACACGCTAAGGGCACCCCCTGTGGGGTACGGACCTCGGCTTAGGGCGTCGCTGGGGGAGGGCAGCAAGGGACAGGCTGGATCGGAATTATTTTGGGGCGAATTTAATACTACAAGCTCAGCGGCGCGGGCTGGCTCGAGCAAGGGTCAGGGAGGAGAATTTACGGGGCGTCGCGACGGGCGTCCTCGACGGCGGGGACGGAAGGACGGCTGACAGGTCTTGTTTATGTATCTCTTAATGGTGCTGGTGACTTTTCTGCTCTCCTGTAAGAGGGTAGTGGCGTCGTCGGGAATGATGAGGGTATGTCTTGGTCGGCGAATCCTAATTATACGGGAGGGAGTATATCGGGAGGCCACCGCAATCAGGGGATTGGGGTGCTTAATAGCGGAGTCGAAGAAACACTTGGCGACGAGTTTCATGAACTGCTGGACGGAGGGTATTCTAACATCCAGGTGGAGATTTATGTTACGGACATAGAAGGGGGATCCCGTGACCTTTCTGAGGGTCCAGTTTTGAAGGGTTTGCATTTTATGCAGATGGCGAGGCTTGGCGTGTGCGAAGACTACGCAAGCGTAGGTCATGATGGGACGGATGACTGCGGTGTAGAGGCGCAATTTGAACTTAAGTGATAATTTGCTGCGGGCAGTCATTAGGGAGTGGAGCCTACCGAGAGCAAAAGCGGCGCGCGAGCGCGTCGTCTTTATGTGCTCTTTGAAGTTGAGGTTGTGGTCGAGGATGACACCTAGGTATTTGGCTTGTTTACCCCAAGGGATAGGCTTGCCATACATAGAGATCGGGCTGGGGTATCACGCACGTAATGAGGCAGCCTATTTATTTTCCATAACCGTGGTGAATGATTTGTCATAACAGCTAGAGGTATGTCGAGGGGTATGACGCAAAACTCCGCATTTCTTGTAATGAATGAATTTGCAGCAACAATTTTTAAGAATACTTATAGAGGTACACTTATAAAAACATTATAGGTAGAAAGAAATTTTAGTTTTTTAACTTAGAACTATGTTATGATATGTTTATTGAAGGTATGTAGTTACATAAAATCTGTATGGTGACAAAATATATAAATAAAATCATTATGTTCAATTAGTGGTCCACCTAAGTCCTGGAACCAGCTCAGGGGGGGGTCATGACCCCCATGACCCCCCCCCTGGATCCGCCGTTGAACACGCGTCAGACTGGACCGCGAAGCCATAGAATACTAGACTCGGGAGTCGTATTGACCTCAAAATCCAGGAATGTGCAAGCCTATACACGTTTTCAACTAAAGCGGTTCACCGGGAAGCAGCGCATATATGAACAGCCATTTTGCGAACAGCGCAGAGTGCAACGTCTCAAATTCGACAAGTTTATGAACAATCAAAAAGTTATGCACAAGATTGTGGACGAGTATTTTGGAAAAGAGCCCGACACGGCGATACCCTCGTAGTGTACGGTTCACAAGGTTGAAGTTCACAAGGTTCATTATTATCGTAACTTGTAGCTTGTTCGGTTGTGCAAGTAAAGGGTTACTAAACAGAATAAAAAATCGTTATTTTATTAAATAATCCAGAGAATTCTGTTCTATCTGTGAATTTTCCATTCGTAGTTCGTCAAATTCACAGTGGTGATTTTGAAAGTGGGGTGGTGGACAACAAATAATAATTGTATCGGAATTCGGAACGAAACATAGAGTATATTGTTGGCAACATTGATCTCCAGATTTGTGTGCGCCGGCATCGCATGTGAACGTGTCGCAAAAATCTCAATAAATTAGTGAAATCACCATGTCGGACGAATATTTTTATGGTAAGTCTTAATCTTAATACTATTGCGCTTACTTTAATAGTTTTATTTGCATGTTTCGCATTGTACTTTGTTCTGAAATATGATTATAACATTAGCGTTAGCTTTGACACCCGGCTCTCGCCATTTTATTTCACAATAATGTGGATATCTGTTTCAATTGCTGTCTATCGTGTTATCTTAACGTTTCATTCGTTTGCGCTCGTTGCAGGTTATAAATTTAACGTATTTTAAGTTTTTATCCGACTTGCCGCCATTTTTGATTAAGGAAATGAAATGGCTAATTTCTTCTATCAGTTCGTAATGGCGTTTTTGAGCAACGAATTAATTCTACATCCCACGCGAGATGAGTGCTATTGATTTTTTGTTAACGCGTGGTGCGTTGGAAATGTGCGAAGTCAGTGGTGGTTGGGCGCGCAATTTGAATGCGCGGCGTCCAAGCCGCGACAGTTTACATGCCATTGAGTTGCCAAGCATTTGCAAAATTGCTAACTCCGTCGATTCTAAGCTCGCAACGAGCACATCAGCACCGCTGTTGTTTATGTCGGCGCCGCGATGTCAGCGTTTTGAGGTTATGATGACAAAATTAACACGAGTTCATACGATGCGGTCGCCTGCTGCGAGGCCGCCATGTCTCACGATATGCGATCCCGATTGGACGAGTTTCGTCAAACATGTTGACAAGGTTGGTGAATGTTTCAGGTGTAACTCTGTCGGCGTCACATCAGTCCGAGACATGGGACCCCGAGGCGAAGGCGGAGTACCCCCGCAGCAACAAGCTGCTCATACGTCAAGCACTGTTGGGTCCAGATGCCAAGGCTGACGAACTCAATGTTGTTCAGGTATGTTTTATTACCTTGTAAGCTTGAGCTTTCTGAAACATGAATTCAATAATAAGGTATGTTGCAAAAACTATGTGTGAGGTTGGCCATCTCTTTATACTCTAGACCAGGGATGCACAGAATTATTGAGACCATGGGCCACTTGGGCAAATTATGAACTATTGGCGGGCCACTAGCACAAATTAAAAACATAAAAATAGCCAAAAAAATTAATTTCAAAAATAATATAGTAGTTTGAAGTTACAAACTTTTTAACATTTGGCTTTTTAATTTTTAACCTCAGCAATATTTTTCCTTCAAATGTACGAGGGAATATTTTTGCTGGCGGGCCACTGGCATATTCCCGGGGGGCCGCATGTGGCCCGCGGGCCGCGGTCTGTGCATCCCTGCTCTAGACTTCCTTCAAATGTGAAGTGTTGTGTTACCATCATAGTTTAAGTACATAATTACAATAAAATGTTACTCTTTATAATGTATTATGTATTGCAGTTTTACAATAATTTGGCATAAAATTATACTGTATTACCCCATTTACAGCAGGTACAGTAATTTACACTATCTAATTTTTCAGCTTCAGATAAGTGTTAAATGAGTACTGATAAAATATGACTTTCAGTTATTTTCTGTCAGTCCTTATCTCTATTGACTGTCAATCATCTAATCATAGCTTACGAGGCAATGCAGCTTCCTTGATGTGACCTTTGTTCTATGTGCAGGTCGAAACCATGTCACTGCAGGAGACTGTCAAGATCCCAGTGGCTGTACTGAAGGCGGGAGAGACAAGACATGCACGTCTTGACATTGAATTCCCAGATGCCCCTGTCACATTTACTCTTATTCAGGTAATATTGTAAAGATATATTTTACTAGTTTATTTTGAATTGGTTTATTGCATTCAATTTGTTCCTAAGGAAAAGATTGGGATTATTTAATTTGTTATTTGTATAAAGTGAGTCATTGTTACTCCACTCACTCCACTATTTGTGAATAAATAATTAGTTACCATATTTTATGTACCTACAATGTTTTGCGAGGTATCTGAGATAATAAATTATTTGCATTATACTTTCAATAAGACTGAAATGATGATAAAAACAACCATTGGTTATTTGATGGGCGCGCGACGTCGTTTTGACTGTTGCACCGTCTGCTTGTGATTGCTCGAGGCATTTGTCTGATCTATTAGAGACAACAATTTAAACTAATGTGTACAATGATGCATAAACTTATCATAACATTGTGTTGTACAGGGATCAGGGCCAGTGCATTTGATTGGCCAGCACCTCCTAGGTGCCCTTGTGGAGGAATTTGAAGATATGGAGGAGATGGAGGAGGAGATGTTAGATGAAGAGGAAGGAGATGATTCTCAATTCAAGGTATGTACAATACTTGTGACACTCTTGCAAAAGATTTCAAAGACCACTTGACATTTCTTAGGGCTATCTCATATTGTTGTGCATGCTGATTAGTTATTTACATGCCAATAATTAACTGACTCAAAATTATGTAAGTGATAAAGTAGATTGCTGAATTTACAGGAAGATGAGAATAAAAGGAAAGCATCAGCAGGCAAGCGCAAGACTAATGAGGTACTGAAAACCTTCAACTAATATCAAATTACAAAAGTGACTGGTTCTGTACACGCTCTACAGAGGGAAAAGGACCTGTGGCCCAGTTCTGTTAAACAATGACAGTTCATGTAAGATTGTAACAAAATCTTTGGGCTATACACTAAGTTGATTAATCTCATTTCACTGTCATTTTTCATACAACTGGGCTTGTACACTGTGGTGTCTAAATTGTATTTTCAAGAAAATGTCATGATAATTGGCTGTTGGTTTTCTGTATACTCATTCAGTAAAATAACCTTTACCTTCTGATAGCTGGATTACACATTTCGATAAGCAAAAAAGGCCACCTTGTATTGTGAAAGTAAATTACGTAGGGATAGTGACAAGCTACATTGTGCATCCTGTGCTCTAGGTGGCCTTTTTTGCATAACCATAATTCATTTTACAATTGGGTTGCATATTTTGGCATGTGATTTTAAAGAAGTAAATATAATAATTTGTTATTATTACAGGATGAGGATGACGAAGAGGGAGAGCCTAAGGGCAAAAAGTCGAAAATGTCAAACAATGCTAAAGGCAAGGCTCCGTCGCCCAAGAAGAACGCCAAGAAGTGAACCGCCTGCCGCGCCCGCCCCGCCAGCACGCGCCCGGCCGCTCGCTGACCCGCCGCACGCGCGCCCGAAACGAGTCAGACAGACCAATTCCATTTAAGACTGACTGCATCCTCGATCACTAAACTTTAGGTATACTTTACCTGGCGTAATTATTGGAGATATTTCGTTGACGTTAGCACCACATGCCAGTAGTTGGCAGTGCGGCGCGGCGGCGAGCGGACGGGCGCGGTTGGCGGCCGGCGTATCTCTTAGTTGTATGACATAGTGTGGTAATTCAGTCTAGGTTAACGTTGTATCGACTCGAGTGTGCCTGGGTGAGTGGAAGTGTGAGTATTTGTTTGTGATAGTTACTTATTGGTCGAGGTATCTGCAAACTTATCGATCCGATCCTGAGTGGTTACCGATGATCGAGTGTGATTTCTTCACTTAGTTTTTTTATTTTTTTCTAAACTAAATTTCCATTCCTTACTGTGGTATAGTGTTATGGATGTCAAATTTAATATTAAAGTAAGTCTTAAATTCACAGATGTATTTTTAAGTTAAGACATAATTAAGCATAATCAGTGTACTTTTAAGACATTGATCATTTTGTATGGAGTAGCTACCGGTCGGAATGTAATTGAATTTGCTAACGATTTCTCATTTCAGAATGAAAACTGATAATCTATTATAGTTTGTTTGTACATATACATTATAAAAGCATAAGAACGGTAACAATAAAAAGCATTTCTAAACATTCTCACATCTTTTATTTCTCTCCACAGAAGATCCCTGTACAAGTTTGTTCCTTACCTCTTGACATGATCCAGTCCACATCAGCAATATGATGTTTTATTAGCAGACCAAGTAACACAATGTCTTCATCGCCTACTAAATCAATTTTTATCTAACAATGCCTGTAATATTCTATTTCGTTCCCTTTGTATGTTGTTTGACTCTTCCACAGCCCGCACCAAACTTTCAAACTTGTCATTGTCTTTCCTGTCCTGCACTTCTTGCATCACTCTCTTTATTTCAGTTAGTGTCATTTCATCTAAGTTCACACCGTGGCTGCATGTCACTGTTCCTGTGGGTTCATCAAATATTTTTTCAAAATATGAATAATATGGCCAGTTGTTAATTTTTCCAGTTTCTTTCTTTTTCTCAGCAAGTCTGATGTAAGTTTGTTTCAAGTTACGGAATTTTCGATCACATTCTTCTGAAGACAGCCCTATTTTTGGAGCAAACAATCTCCATACATTTTTCTTTTTGACTAGAGGATCCCTAAATCTTTCCTTGTTGTCTACATAGAAAGTTAAAAGCTGCTTGACATAATCGTCTTCTTGTGATTTGTATGTTGTGTTAGGTGGTCCATCAGTGGAGCTTGTATAGCTAGTTGGTCCACTATATATTCCTTCAAAATCTTTATAGTAGCGCCACTTTGTTATACATCTTCCTGTATCTGCTCTCACTTTTAATCTAATATAAGTTTGTTTTAAATTCCTGAACTTTTTGTCACAGTCTGTGGGGCGTTCACCTACTGAAGCTGATATCTCTTTCCACAACTCTTTCTTTTGGTATCTCGGATTTTTAAACTTTTCAGCTATTTGCTTGTACTCTTCTATTAGCAACCTAGTTTTATTTTTGTCCCAGGGACCTATACTTGGATTGTAATTGTAAAATATTCTCTCAAAATAGTTATGGTATTGCCACTTGATTGGTTTTCCAGTTTCCCTACTCTTTTCTTTCCAATTAAAATATGCTCTTTTCAAATTCTTGAACTTATGGTAACAATTGTACTCTGTTGTCCCTAACTGTGATGCTATCTCCCTCCAAACATCTTTTTGCAAGCAGTCAGGACTTCGGAACTTGTTCAAGTTCTCTATGTAGAGACTGAGCAATCTTCTTACTTTGTGCTCCTCCCATGGCTCCAACACAGATTGTGGAAGTGATTTGCATTCTTTGAATACCTCTTCACAGGTGTTGTAATGTACCCATTTGATCTCTTTGCCCAATCTTTTCTTTTTCAGGAGTCTTATGTAAGTTCTCCTCAGGTTTCTATATTTTTTACTACATTCATCAGAACTTGTTCCCAAGTGCACAGCAATTTCTTCCCATAGGGATTTGTCTTTAGTTACATTTTTAAATCTGCTATCCAAGCACAATGTAAGTAACAGTTTTATTTTGTTCCTATCCCAAAAGTTGTCATCATCCTTGGCCTTCATTAGCTCCTTTTCACTGTTTTCAGAAATATTTTCTTGGACAGCTACAGGTGTCTCGTTAATTTGTATATATTGTCTGTTGTCTCCCGTATCCACGATATATCTCGCCTCCTGCCCTGTAACTGATGTAAACAAAACATTAACAAAGTAAGTACCTACCTATAATCCAGTTCACTAGAACCAGCTACCGTATTTATTTATAATAGGTAGGTGCACCAACAGCACATAGCTATTTACATTTAAATATTGTTTGGGAACAAAACTTACTTTGTGGATTCTGGATG
Source organism: Hydraecia micacea (assembly GCA_914767645.1). Taxonomy (NCBI): domain Eukaryota; kingdom Metazoa; phylum Arthropoda; class Insecta; order Lepidoptera; family Noctuidae; genus Hydraecia; species Hydraecia micacea. Next base: position 14,687,526 of record OU611798.1, on the reverse strand, counting down.
GTGAAGTTATTGCTACTGAATATGACATTGCTTTGATCTTCCCTGAGGACAAACCAATAACTTTGGTTGTGGGGATTATTAATATCCATAATAAAAGAAGTTAAAAGTGATATAATACAGCAATATCAGGATTTTAGATTGTAAACAGTTGTAGTAACAAGTAAAGAAAAAGTACTCTGTGAAGTAAAGTAATAAAAGCGCTTTCGAGCACGACAAGCACTGAATTGTGTTGTGTGAAATGAAAGCACAGAACATATACCCTAAAATGAAAGTATATAGTGGAATAAACTATAAATCAAAAATAGTGTAGTGACTGTAGTGGTTGAAATTGAGGTCTATGGTCAAATAGAAGTTCTGAAAATTGGTGTCTAACTCTAGCATGGGATTAGTATTACCTCGACTCGATTGCAAAATCTAGAAACAGGTGTAAAATCTCTAAAAAAGGACCAGCCACCAACGCCATACAATATAATAGCATACGCGAAAAATATGTCTACTATGAGTAGTTAAATTGATTGGTTATAATATATGTGAGTGAAACAGCCAGTGTAATTATGAGAGGGTGACGGGTGTTGCTATACCTTTATCTACACTAACTTGGGTGCCCTGTTGTCACCCGGTGGCAGCAGCGCTATCGGTTACAGCGAACAAAAATTATGTTATGGGTTTGGTTTCCGCACTTAGTCCTTCAAATGGACCATTGTGGTGCGTGGGTCATGGCAGCCGTCGGTGGTTATTCACATAGTGATTTCTATTTCGTTAGTTTCAACCATAGTTCCTCATTATGGGGAAGAAAACTGACAATTTTGCCACGGGTGTCGCTAGTATCTTATAGGCCTGCCACACACTCGTCGAGTGGCATGCCTTGCCTCACTTGTGCCTACTTACCTCGTTCTATTCCAATGAATAGACGTCATCCACCATCTCCGTTGGCGAGGACGACTACGGCGACGTATATTTATTTTTATTATGACAATGATACAATTAGTTACGAGGGTGACACTGAAAGTTCTTAGAAAATCAAAAACTGAACAAACTAGCAAGTTATTACTTTTATTATATCTTTTCAAAATAGTGTCCATTTACATCAATACATCGCTGCATCCGATGGAACCACTGAGAAAAGCACTTTTCCACTCGTCCTTAGGGGTCACTTCGACGGCATTTTGAAACGCAACCACTCCTCGGCGTCCATAAAACGTTTTCCTCGAAGTTTTTCTTTTATTTTCGGAAATAAATAAAAATCGCAAGGTGCGAGGTCGGGGCTATAGGGTGGGTGACCCAGTAATTCTACGTCTGACGTCGCCAAGTAGTCGTTTTGGATTCAAAATTTACATACGTTAGGTATCGATACTTAACGTTAACATTTTTATTCGTGCTAGGACACAGAACACTGTCAAAATTTAAATGATTTCATTATATTTTAGTTTTTTTTTCAGTTTAGTATTCTGGGTATCAAACTAACAGACTGGGTTAAGAATACGACCATCCGTTCCATCACAAAGATACCGTAACTGATTTCACTTGGAAAGTCGCCACGCTAAAATGGAATTGGGCTGGACACATCTGCCGCATGTCAGACGAACAATGGGCCAAACTTACGACCCAATGGGTCCCTCTTAATGGCAAACGACATCGTGGCAGGCCCAGACGGAGGTGGACTCCTTCAACAAGAACTGGGTCCTTAGCAGCTTTGAACAGAGAGAAGTGGAAAGAGAGTAGGGAGGCCTTTTCTCTGCAGTGGGACATCACAGGCTAATAATAATAATTATTAAATTTTATTTGTACCAATATAATGAATGTCAGTCCTTGAATTTTCCTGTGTATAAAAAAATTTTTGGTGACCCTATTGGATAGAGACAAACAGCCACAGTGCTCGGTCCTGTTTGTATTATAAGTCCACGCTGTGAGCGCTTATGGTATAATTCGGAATGCAGCCTACAATAAATCGCTACGGGCGTCGGGAGCCGCGTGACGACTCCCGGCCACCGTAGGCGCGGGCCTGCGGACGGAGAGTAATGGGTAGCTCTCCGTCCGATCAGGACCAGGCCCGTGCCGGACGGCGCGTATGTGTTCCACGCGCGCCTCAAAGAGATGTCAGCATTAAGGAAGGGGCCCGCCAGGGCCGAAGCCTGCCGGGGTAGCGGGATCGTCCGAAAGGGTTACCGCTGCCCCGGAACATAAAGGGCTAAGGAAGGAACACGGGTGGGTTTTAGTCAGTAAGAGTCTGACACTCCCTTCCGCTCCACCCAGAGCGGGAGGAGTCATTAGATGATTTCCCATCCACAAAAAAAAAAAAAAAAGCCTACAATAAATGACTTACAAAAAATAAAAATATATTAGAGAAAAAGCAACTCAAAATAAACGGTTTTTCCAGCTTCCTAAAATTCAGTAGGTTAGGTAACTTAGCGGCATGAAACTGTTTAAACCACGATGGATCTTCTACCTCCAGAGAGTTGGCACTTATCCTCTTTTAGGAAGTTGAAAAAACATAATCTTTCAGGAAGTTGATGAGATAGGGCACAAGCTCCGAAACAAAACGGGTGACTCCCGCTCCGTTTTTATAATGTTTGTTTTCGTTTAAATCTCCGAGTTAACTAGACGAAAACAAACATTACTTAAAATAAATACTCTTGTTTATCGCTTTTATTCAATTTCGAGTGGCCATTGTTGTTTACATCTTTGGCAAATCTGCCGCGGTCAGACCTTAGGTAAACGTGTTTTTGTGTCAAATTCAAATTTTCAAATTCAAATTTTTTATTTGTTGAAAAAACTGCTTAATATAATAATTCGCACTTTCCCATAGTTTATCTAATCTGTGCATGTGGTGACTGGTGTGTGAGGTTTGGAAAACGCAAGCGACTAAAGTACAAAGTTCTGTCACAGCTATTAATAAATAAATATTCGCACATGCCTTATCCCTCAACGATTTCTTTGTTTGAAACGTCTGCCTTGCAAATGATTAAGTATGAAATATAATGAAAGTAAGTTAATAATGAAATAAATAAACAGTTGTAAGGTTAGCCGGGTGTTAATAATTAGTATTAACCACAGACAATTAGTCGAGTTAAGAACAGATAAGAACGCTTATGGCGGCTCACTAGGGCATTTGACACGCGCTGCGAAATCGAAAATGGACGACGCCATTATTTGTGTTTGGCGTTATTGGTGACCGTGTTATTATTACTGATTTTTTTTATTACAATTACATGAGTTTTGTAGTTTTATGTTCGAAGCATACTGATTGAACACGTTCTATATTTATTACGGATTATGTGTAGAAAATTAACTAATTATAGTGGAGGAAACTGACAGCAGCGGTGAGTTTATAGAACACAGCCGGTGCGCGTTGTTTTATTTTGAATTTGTTTAATGGCTAAACTGCCATTTAGACTATTAGAATATTTATCTAAACTAAGTGACTGATTACTGTACCTAACAAATATTATGCGATAATGTTTCATTGGTTTCATGTAAGGGCTTGGGGCCCGTTGGCGGGAAACTGCTGGGGTGTCCTGTCACTCATTATTCGTCCAGAAATTGACGGAAATTTCCAATTAAATGCTAGATGTTAGCCCGCGAAATCCAAATCTTTAGTTTTTTTTATACTTACCATAATATTGCAACTTTTTCTTGGTGTTACTTTGGTCGAAATCTGATTAGCAACAGTAATAATAATAGAAAATTTGAGAAATATAGCTATTTCATGACAACATGACGTTTTTCCATATAACTTAAAATGTTTTTTCTTGAGGTTTAGCATAGCTGCATTAGAATAAAGAAATCCGCCCCTAACACGACCCACTGACCTAAAGTTGCAGCTCAGTGGGTTGGTTTTACTTGTGAGTGTAGCATTATGGATGCTGGTGCACATTTTTTCTATATGTGAAGGTGGCTTGGCCAATACTGTTTGCTCCTGAGCTTGCGGACATAGAAACTGTAAATGTGCATCAGACGCAAACTGAAGACCAACCAGCCTTTGTGAGATAAAATATCGACATAGGAAGGACCTGGAATATGTACAAAAACTTTATAAATAAAAATAATAAAAACATCATTATTGTACTAGTTGTTGACTTTGTGATGTGGTTTTTCAGTAATGTCAGGTGGGCGGCTGGTGGTTCTGGACCGGGCCGGGCGTGATGTGAAGCGTTTCCCGCTGGCTGAGGGGCTGGCCACCCTGGGCAGCGACCCGGCCTGTGATATCCGCATTATGCTGCCTACTGTCAGCCCGCACCACGCCACTGTTGTTGTTCATGCTAACCAGGTAATGTGTTGTGTTTCATCAAGATTTCTGCTATATCCTTCTATATGTAGGTTTTGTAAAGTGCATGTACTAAGTAAACATAGGGAACAGAGTGGGTAGGTATCAATTAAACCTGTAACCAAAAGAAAATAAAAAATTCAGTCTTTAAGTGGCATATAGGACCTAAACGCAAGTGTTAGAAACAATAAAAGTATATGATCGACTACAGTAAACAAAATCAAAAAAATATATGATATTCTTCAGGATATATGCTAGGTTGATAGTGTGTTAAAAACATAATGCAACTTATTTGGTACAATAGAAAAAATTCATGAAGATACCTCTAAAAGCTTTCTTTTTACAATAAAAACCATACTAATATACATACAATCATTATGATTTTTTGTCAGATTATTCTACAAGCAACATACTAAAACTCTGTGTTTTAATTTTTTAGTCCAAACAATAGCTTTTTCGTAAATAGACAATTGCTTCATATTTTGCAATAAATGACCAGCGTTGTGTCATGACGTGCATCAACTAATGTGCTGGATTAAAAAAAAAAACGAGATGTAGATACCCAAAGTAACATAACCGTATATATTCCATTTCATGAACAAAAGTCATGTAAACTAGCGTAATCATCCTATTAAAATTATTTTTGAAATGGAAATATTTTATAGTAGATATATACTGTGGACACTGTTTTCAACACTATCGACTTTAGGTGTTGTTTTGGTGTAGTAAAAATGATTATAGAAGCAAGCATGGATCTCGCCTGTAACATAGATTTTAAACCATTTGATTGGTTAAACAAGTTCTATGTTGAGTTTAAAGTTTGAAGCTCATTCGGTTATTTGGGTGATTTGTTCTGTTGGTGCAGACAGTGGTGCGCAACGTGTGCTCCGACGAGACGCAAGTGAACGGGCGCGCAGTGAGCGTGGCGGCGCTGCGCCACGGTGACGTCATCAGCATCGGCGGTCGCCACCTGCGCTGGGAGTACAGCGACCCGGCTGCGCGCAGGCCGCAGGCGCCCGAGCCAGGTCAGCGGCGTACCGTGTTAATAATAAAGTGCTAAAACTAATTGACAAACAATAGTGAGACAGAAAAATACATATTGTTGTGATTTGAAGGTTTTACAAATAAAGGTTGCGTTCTTTCCATAGCGCTGTACGTGTCGCGACGCAAGGGTCGCGGCGTGCGGCGCGGCAGCGGGCCGGCGACCGCGTCTGCGCGCGACCCGCAGCTGCAGCTCGCGCTCGAGATGTCGCACCGCGCCTCCATGCCCGGTAACTATACAGTATACACACACCACACACCGGTTCTCTAACGACACTTAGAGCTCTTACAACCACGTTTTTTTCAGGCGCCATCGACGCGCGTCGCACGCAACTGTAACACGCTGCAAACGCGATGTTATCGCAACCAATTTACCTATTCACACGTTCATAAAATTTTAGTATGCAGACGACGACCTTTACGCGTGCTGTCGACGCGCTACTAGCGCGGAGTTACATGGATAGAGACGCGCTGGCACAGCGCGTCAACACACGTAAAGCGCATTTTAATTACAATAAATACGTAGGCAATACAAGTGCGTTCTGAATGAAGTACGGACGGAGTGTGCGCTGCAGGCCTCTTCCCCTCCCTTTTTTTCCTCGATGTCCGTTGGTGACTCAGCGCACGCACGTTTCCAGCGCGATACACGCACGTTTGTGGCTCGTTCGCGCCCGTGCTACGCGCGTTTTACTTTATAGAATAGAATATTTATTTGCCAGAAACATGGTGTTTATAAAGGTGTCCATAACATTGCATAGTGCTACATGTCTCACCGTCTTAACGGTATGCAAAATCAATTTACAATTAAATACAATTTACATAAATTTTCAATTTAACTACATTGTTTGTTTACATTACCTTAATTTTAAAATTTAAATGTTATTTTAATTATTATATTATATACCTAAATACTACACACACACCACAATAAATATACTACCATTTTTACTACATTATTATTAATAAATAAAACAATACATTTAACATTATTTCAACATATTAATTAACTTAAATAATTACTTATGTCTGTATTTTGATACCAGATCAAGAGAAAAAAATTTTTTCTTAACTTTGCAAGGAGAGTTGCTCACGCGCGTTTCTTGTGGGTTTGCAGCGATGCAATCGCATGTAAACTGCCTTTTTCAAGGGACCCTGCCGTTTTGGCAAAATTATTTTGACAAAATTTCATTATCCAAACAAATTTTAGCAAACTTTTTTTATACAAATGCAATATTAGAATGATTTTAGTACGAACATTTTCATTTGGTCAAATTTTTACTCGGCAGAATATTACTAAGGATAATGTCATTAAGGCATTTGGTCTTTAATCAAATGATTTATTACAGCAAACAATCTTTACACAATAAACATTTAGTTAAATGATTTGTTATGAAAAAATATATAAAAATGAAACTCATTCTTACATCGACGTGCGCTAATAGAAAAAAAGATATTATTTTTAGTAGGTAGGCTACCCGGAACCGAACTAGTTAGATTACGTTAATTATTAAAATAAAATGTGGAACTTCGGGAGTGCCGACAGAAGTGAAAACTTGAACAATTACGTGTGTGTATTTTTTGAATCGTCATATAAACAAAACACAAACAGAATACTTTGCCATCACTCACTGACATATCGGAAATACATTAAAACCGAGTACATCCCGAGGACAGCCGAACATATCCGAATGTAGCGCGGTGTCGGTAACAGTGTCGCGAGTTCAATGGTTTTTTCCCGTCACAAAATATGCCCAACGCGCCTAAAGAAGTTTTCACTTCAAAAAAATTGTAAAGTTAGGTGATAACTGTGACCCCTACGCACGAGCCGAGCGAGCGAAGCGAGCGGTGCTACGGCAGCGGCCGACCAGTGCCAGAAACGACTAGATTATATAGAAAAAATACTATTATTATTAAAGAACTTTAGTACTTGCCTGTAAATTATTTGACCCAAATGGAAAATACCCTCATGATCAATTTGTTTAGAAAATGATGTTTTGTATAAACGTGATTTTTTCAAAAGAATCTAAATATTAACCCCCTTACACTTAAACTTTGTATAGCGTCTGTATAGTTATACAGTGCTTTGTCTTCTTCTTTCAAAAGCTAAATTACTGACGACTGAAAGAGAGAAATCGGTGTCTAACTATTCATCTGATATAATGGGTTTATTAGTGAGGGGGTAAATGTATAAATGACATATACAGTATTCTATTCTATTCTAAATGACTAAATATCATCCGAAATATTTGTAAAGAGGCATATTTTGTAAACTGACGATACTAAATATTTGAGTTATTTTATTTTGCGTAAAATATGTTATACCTACCAACTGAAATATTTGACTACATTAAAATTTGTAAAAGTACTAGTTGGTAAGCAAGTTATTGTTTAAACGTTCACTTGCCAAACATTAGGTTTGCGTTACAATTATTTGTGAAGAGTTTATTTGCTAAGTAATGATTTGGCAAATTAAATTATGCGGAAATTGTTTGGGAAGTGATAATTTGTCAATTTTTTTTTGATGAAACAAGGGAGACCCCATTTTCAAGTTAAGCAGCGCCGACAACGCGCGATATCCAACGCGCGTCGACGGCGCCTGAAAACATTGGTAGTCTCCTGTAAAGTCGGTTTACGGACGATAATTTTACGTGATACCGTCATAAGAAAACATCCGATCGTGCCTCTCTATCGCTTGTTCCGCGCTCTCGCTTGCACACTCGGCTCAGGCGGAACGTGACAATGAGTCATGCTTTTTCGTGCGTGCAGCCGGCGTTCATCGATTTATAAGACGTTATCACGTCAAAAACGTGGTGTGTAAGAGCCCTTAAGCCGCATTTACACGACTTGAGTTTCTTAACTGTGAGTTACGTGATGACAGTAAAATCATTAGTCAAATCAAAACAAATATATTTATTTCGGATTCAAAAAAATGTATCCATAGGTGTTAGTAACAATAAACTTAGCCTAGTGTTAGTACAGTTTATTCATAGGTATAATTAAATTTAAGCATGCGCCGGGCTGAGCGCCCATCCATATGAACACTGATCCACTGCTTCAACAGTGGAGAATCCCACCTGTTTGCCAACGCGTCCACGATGCCGTTTGCAATGCCACGCACGCGTCTGAGCAGCGAAGCGCTTCGCTTACGGGTGATTGCATAAAAGCAATCAGTGTGCGCCTCGGCAAACTTAGTCGATGCGCTGCAAAAACGAGACAGCCCAAACAACACCCTAAACGCGTTGTTATATTGTACACGCAGTCTCCGTACACTCGCTGCGTGTAGTTGACCCATAGACTACACGTGGCAATGACTTGAAGTCATTCCTTAGTCGACGGCATGAGACTACGCCGACATCAATAATATAATAATTGAGTTGCGTTTAAGAATTCGGCCGCACGTGTTACAATACCCAAAACAACATCTCAAACTTGTTGATAATATAACTCTGTTTATACCAAGAACATGTTTTTGCATCTATAAAGCCAGTCTTAAAAAAATATTGTAGCTACCCTCTCTAAACCTTCACGGATTTTTGAGACTTACCAAATTTAAAAATATTTTTTTCATTTTGCCTTGCTGAACATACTGCTTAGAGTCTAAGCAGTATGTTGTCTAAGCCTTAGACAGTTGTTCAACAGACACTAGTGATTATGTCCGTCACATCTCCGAGTGTTCGCATGTTTTGTTGCCCGTGCTAACCACGTGAGCTATCGTTGACAGGCAGTGCCGGCGGCAAGCAGGTGGCCATCGTGCAGCCTCAGAGGAGAGACACCAGTGATCACATTGGTAAGAACCAACCAGTAACAAGCGCATTACGGGCATATTGTTGCTAACGCGGCTAATTACCGATTATATTGTAGACAAGAACCCGCAGAGGACGCCCCTGGTAGCGAATAAGCGGCCCAGAACGTTCAAAAGCGACCTCGACAAGTCTGTCAGTGAAGCAGAACAAGAAAAGACTAAACGCAAGTCGACCGCGCGAGTGAGCCCCAAGAACTCTCTGTCTAACTTACAAACCACGACGAAAGCGACGCTCTGGATCGAGTCGCGGAAGACGAGTCCTAGAAAGTCGAACAAGACACAGACTCCCACACAGGAACAAGTGCTGAGGGCTCGTAGGAGCACGGCGTCGGCTAAGAAGAGCACGCCGCTGCGACTCACTGTGCTGAAGCGGGCGCAGAGCGCTCAGAAGATGAGGGTCACTAAGATTGAGGGACCGCTGACAATGGGTAAGTCCTTACATTCATTTTTATTTCAGTTATTTAATGTATTTACAAAAGGCGGACTTAATGCCTGCTGCCGGAAATGCCTAAAAGGATCTTCTATAAAAGGCTGTTGACGGAAAACATCGCCTTTATCAGTAATTAAAGTCTCTCGCCGACACTCGGCACTGCACTAGCGACCTCTAGACACAGCGTCTTCCTACATTAGTGTCTAAATAATGTGAGTGCAGTGACCTTGAATTAAATGAAGTTGGTAAATATATCGCGGCGATAACTCCCACCTCAGCGCCATAGTAGTGCGCCGTCATTCATTATCATATTCGCCCGGAGACTTGGTCGCAGGCGCATACCGATTTACATATTATTACGTAATCACACACTCAATAACAGCCGGGTGCATGCGCGAGACACACGTCTGATTTGTTCAATCACTTTGTTTTAATTGACTTCTAAATTCATAAGTAAGTTCCTATTTCTGAATGCAATGGAAAGAAATATTTCTATAATGACTGCTTTTCTCTAAGTCGCTTTTTGTTGCAAAACTTCTCCCTTTTCAGCTTGTATTAACCCATAGCGCGCGATGACGTCATTATCTTCTGCGACTGCATTTCCTCTGTTATCTATTAGTTGGCGTGACTCAATTACTTAGCTCATGTAGAGTTATTAATGGAATTATGTAGAATTGTAGGTGAGCGAAGTAATAATAGTAATCACTATGTTTTCGTACGTCGCGCAGACCACACGAAGCAGGCGGCCATTCGTTTGATGACCGGCCACCCGCCGAAGTCCAGTCCGTCGTTTGTAGTGAAGAAGCCGAGCCCAGTGCGTCGCACGCCACGCTCGCGCAACAGTCGCGCCACACCCGGCAACAGTCGCGCATCACCTGGCAACAGTCGCGCTACACCCGGCAATAGTCGCGCTACACCCGGCAACACTAGCAACAGGAGCAGTGGCGCCGACCGCACTGTGAGTAATACACACGCCACTAACTAAAAAATCCATACTAATATTATAAACGCGAAAGTAACTGTCTTTCTGTGTTGCCTTTCACGCCTAATAGGCAGAAAGGATTTAGATGTAATTTGGCACACGGATAGACCATGACCTGGTTTAGGCCATAGGGTTCTATTTACCTCGGTAGTACGTTCTCGTTCTCGTGGGATAATTTCAGACTTCCACGCAGACGAAGCCGCGGGCAACAGCGAGTCATAATATACATTAGGCACTATGCAGCCGTCAATATGTTCATCAAGTTTTAGAAAAGGTTCTGTTTTGCATAGCGTCGTCTCTGTCCCTCATACCAGTGTGACAGTCTCTTTCTAAAACTTTTTTGCTGTCCCGTAATTAACTAGGTACAAATAGAAGAAAAAAATAGGAGTGAGATATTACATTTAAATTAATATAAGAATTACGCTTTCTTAGTGCACCTTGTGTCGGCTAGAAACGTCATCAGCTATAAATTGAAATTGACGCGCCCCTTCAATGCGCTCCGTACAGATAGACAGTCATATAATGCACTTTGCAGTGCATAGTCGACACGAACTATTAGTTAGAACATTTTTTTAGTTTTATACTGGTGCAGCAGGTAGTGACGTGATTCACGAAATATTAATAGTCTTTTTACTTTAGATTTTTAATCTTAAAGATATTTACAACCTCACCACAAAACGTACCTTCAGTAAATACGTCTTTTTTTTAGCTTTTCTCACAAATGTAATGCAAGATAGTAGATTGTTTGTCAAGGGAGCAAACAAGTATGTATTTTAAAGGCGAGAGTGTTTCTTTGAATCCAGAGCGCAGCGAGGGGTTCTAAAGTAGAATCCTGAGCGCAGCGAGGGATTCAAAGTACGTCACTCAAGCTTAAAATAGTGTAAACGGCTTAACGTGCTTTCCGAGGCACGGAGGGGTCTCGGTATGTAAAGATGGTTAGCTTAAACTGATCGATTGACCTATGCGGCTGTTATTATTTAGCCACGGGCCCCTCAAATGATGTAACTATTAGAGGACATAATTTTCTAGTTCTGATGTAATAGATTTGGTTGTTGTATCGTCGACTGTTTCCCCTACAGCTATTAAAACTTTTATTGCTCGCGCGTGTTCACCATTTATTTATGAGTTATATACATTTATGTATCATATACAGGGTGGGCCACGAAACGAAATTAGGCTTCCCGAAATACCCGATGAATGTTCAGCGATAATTTATAGTTTAGGAATTTCAGCTTAATTGGATAAAAAATGGAAGAGCATAAAAATGGATTACTTACTACTTCAGTAGTACCACGAATGAAAAAAATAATATTTTTCGCCAAACCTACCATGTTCGAACTCCAATTTCTCCAAACAATGTCCCAAACAGTACTTATTATTTGTATTTCTTTGGAAAGCTGAGGACCCATGGAAATTTAAAAAAACTATTTTGGGTCATTGCCACCCTTCATATTCATATTCATTTATTTTGCGTTCCACAAGGTAAAAAAGATGTTTACAAAAAGCGTAGAGCTAAGAGCCATTGTAGACCCTGTTAGGGCACAGCAAAGTTTATATTTGATACATAGCAGCTATTACATAACAGTTTAAAAATCTAAATCATAGAAACTAAAATTAAAATAAAATTATACCCTTCTTCTTTTCTTTTTATAAACACTGAAAATCTAGAACGAATCTTGTTTCTCCTAGCTCCTAAACTTTAATTAATCGCTGAACATACCGGAACATAATAATATATAGTGTTTCCGGGAGGGAAATTTCGCTTTGGACCTCGTTTCACGGGCCATCCTGTATATATATCTTTTCAAACTGTGTTTTCCCACTGCTGGACAAAGGTCTCCGCCCACAGCTTTCTACTCTTCCCTGTATGTTGCTTATGTAGGATACGAGGTTTGTTAAAAAAATAAGGTGACTTTTGAAATTTCGCGGACAACATTTAGTTTTAATTTTTTTATACATGTCCCGTTGACATTATTAGCCATTTTGCAATTGTAGTTTGACTTTAAGACGCGTTTATAAATAACGTGTTTTAGTGTGATAGGCTATTTTTTGCTATCGAAAAAAAAATGGATCAAAGAATCTGTATTAACTTTTTGTGTGAAAAATAAAATTAAGTGCTCCGACGCACTTGAAATGTTGACTGTAGCATTTGGCCTGTCTACTTTAAAAAAAAAAATGTTTATAAGTAGTACAAGCTTTTCCTTCATAGAAGGCCGAGAAGATGTTAATGACTATGCTCGCCCTAGCACGTCAACAACTGATGAAAACGTTGAAGCAGTGAAGAAAATTGTTATGGAGAATCGTCGAATCACTATTACAGTAGTTGCTGAGGATGTCGGCGTAATTATCGGTTGGCTCATGTTATCCAATGTTTTGGGCATGAAACTTGTGTCAGCGAAGTTTGTTCCGAAATTGCTAAATTTTGACCAAATGAACCGTGCTATGAGCATCGCTCAGGAGCTGTTGAATGACGTCAACGACGATCCAGATTTGCTCAAAAGGGTCCTAACTGGTGACGAAACGTGGGTATATAATATGTTTATGACGTCGAAAGACCCATGAAAGGACCGCATCGCTGGAAGAGCTCAAGGCCATACCAAAAAACGCTTATCATAAGTGCTTCGAGGATTGGAAAAAGCGCTGGCACAAATGTATTAATGACTTCTGATTATCTGACTATTTAGAAGGGGATAAAATAGATATTGATGAATAAATACATATTTTTCGATAAAAATAAAAAGTCACCTTATTTTTTTAACAAACCTCTTATATGCAAAATAATATAATACATAACTGAATATTATTTCAATATTTCCCTAGGTAACCATTCTAGAGATAACCGATTCAGACGGACGAAATTCATCTCTACGAAACAATACCGCATCGCGTCGCGGACAAAAAAGTCCAAAGAAGTCGTTGGGGTCTACCAGCCCTATAAAGTCTGCCCTAAAAGATCCTTCAGCTAAACGCGGGGCTCGGAAAACTGAATCTATAAAGTTCGATCTGAGTAACTTGGAGAACTACTCGCAAGACACCGACGTGCTGATGCTGAGCGATACTACGCGGCAGTCGTTCGCGGCCGACAGCGCCTCGGACGATGACGTCACGCTGCGCTACTCCGAGTCGTCCGCGCAGTCGCCGTCGCCGCGCCGCTCCATACACTCGCGCAGCACTCGCATGCTGCAGCACGCGCTCGCCTCGGCCGAGTCGCCGCCCGCGCGCACTGCGCATGCGCGCCGCACGCGCTCGGGCCGCGGCAGCTCCATGGTGCAGCAGGCGCTGCTCCAGTCGCCGCCGCCGGGCCGCCCCGCGCGGTCGTCGCCGCCGGGCCTCCCCGCGCGGTCGTCGCCGCCGGGCCGCCCCGCGCGGTCGTCGCCGCCGGGCCTCCCCGCGCGGTCGTCGCCGCCGGGCCTCCCCGCGCGGTCGTCGCCGCCGGGCCTCCCCGCGCGGTCGTCGCCGCCGGGCCTCCCCGCGCGGTCGCCGCAGCACAGCCTGAACACGTCGCTCGCGTCTGCGTACCGCACGCGCACTCTGAGCCCGCGCACGTCTCGGAACGACCTCGAGTCTTACTCCATCGTCGACTTAGTTTCCATCGACACCGACGAATCCGCTCTCTCTACGTCCGTGTATGGCTCAGCGGGCTCCACTGCCAGCACAGCTTTTGGAACTCCACAAAATACTACCGGCAGGAAGACGAGATCCACCATCGACCGGACTCTACTCGGCTCCAGCACGCCGTACGTGAAGGGCAGGCCGTCCACCCCGCGGTCTCGCTCCGACCCGAGCCCCCACACGGCGAGCAAAACCTCCATGAATGGTACACAGTCCACCATCAGGAGCTCAAGGTCAACACGATCCAAGTCCTTGTCGACGCCGGAGAACACGGAGGATGCCAAGAAACATATCTCCGTGAACAGCACGCGAATATCTCGCGCGTCGCGCAGCAGGTCGCGACTTAATGACAGCGAGCTCCTGCTGCTGGACGAAGACGACGACTCGCCGAGGACTTCCAAGAGGATCAGCACCACCTCGAAATCTGGCAGGCTTAGCGCACAAACAGCTAGTAACGACACAGAAGTCACGCCCACTCACAGCCCTGCACAAGACAACGGCACCTGCACCCCAGAGAATAGACACAGCCCTGAAGAAGCTAGCACTCCCGTCCTAAGTATTCAAAGTCTTTTAGATTCCAGCCAAAGTTCCTTTGCTTCACAAAGACCGACAAGAAAAGGCAGACCGTCGTTCAATACTAAAAGAAAGACCATCGGAGGAGTCACGGCACCTAAAACTAGAGTCGGCGCTAAGTCCAAGTCTTTGAGCTTCAGCGCCAGGCAAACTAGACTGAGATTAAGCAGCGACTCCGTGGAGATATTAAATAAGAATGACGACAGTGGGATAGTGACGCCTAAGAGCGCAGTTAAATTGGTACCCGAAGGAGTTAAAAACAAACACTCGACGGCCAAGAAGCCGCAGTCGAAACGTTCGATCATAGACGACTTGAACGAGTCTGATATAGTGAAGCAGCTGTTCAACAGTCCCGTGAAGAGGAAGCTGTCGCAGAGCATGACGGAGTTCTCCAGGAAGCAGCTGTTCGATGACGACGACTTCGTGCCCACCCAGCGACCCACGCGCAACACCATCGCGCTCACAGGCCGCACCCCCGACAACTCGCTGTTGGACCACACCGAGTCCTACACGCCGGAGATATTCGTGAGTCCTATCAGCACTCCCACTCGCAGTCCAAGTCTAGAGGGTATTAAACTTATGTTCGCTAAAACTACCCCCGAGAACGATCTACGAAACGTCAGAGGTGTGAAAAACTTACTGCGCACGCCGCGCACGAGACGATCTATCAAGAATGACCTGACGAACGTGTCCGGAGTTAAGAATTTATTTGCTAAGAGCCCTAAAAACCGACTGAGTGATGTCAGAGTGAAGGAAGTGTTTGCTTCATCGCCTAATAACGATTTGCGGCGCGTTACCGGAGTCAAGTCCCTGTTCCGACCTACTAACAAAAGAAAGTCACCTAGAAATGAACTAGATGACGTCAGAGGAGTGAAGAAGCTGTTTAACACACGGAGTCCAGCGAACGACCTGCGGAACGTGTCGGGAGTTAAGAGAACTCTGCGAAGACAAAGTCCGAGGAACGACCTGAGTGACGTGCGGGGAGTGAAGCGCGTGTTCAGGCGAGACAAGCGGAACGACTTGAGTGACGTCAGCGGAGTCGAGGAGTTATTTAACTTGTCTAACTATTCGTCGGCCACTGTCTCCACTAAGGCGGAGAGCTTGTTCGACCAGCTGGTCGGCAAGCCACAGATAAGGGCGGTATATTCTAAAACATTCTCCTCGAAAACTGTTCCGAAGACTAAAGGCCCCAGAGCAAAGTCGTTGCACGCATCTCTAGACCTAATTACCGCCACTGATAACAACTGGCTAGAACAAGAACTGAACAAACGACTACAAATAAAGAATTATTTAGATTCTTTGAAATCTGCTAACACTTCCAAAGCCAACAGATCTAAGGCAAACAAATCGAAGCCCTTGCACGCGTCTCTGGACGAAGTGACCGACGTCGACGTGTTGTTGGAACAAGAGCTGAACAAGGAGCAACAGATTAATAAGTACCTAGAATCTATGAGATCTCTCAACGAATCCAAAGGCAATAAATCGAAGATCAACAAATCTAAAGTCAATCGCTCCAGGGTCAATAAACCGAAAGCTCACACATCTAAAGCCAACATGAGTCGTGAGCTACAGAAGTTGGTAACAGAGACCGTGGAAGGCGACGCGCCGCTTCGCACCTCGAGAGTGCGAAACAGTACTGTATTACGCAACGAGAGTGACGCAGATCGTAAGGAGTCGACGTCTGAGCTGTACAGCGCTCATACTCTGCCTATAAAGAAGCGCTCGTTGGTGGATGCCTCGGAGAAGGCGTTGCTTCCGCTGAAGAAGCGCGCCGTCGTGCACTCGACGCCGGTGAAGGGGCGCCTGCACGTCACGATGAACGCGTCCGTGCTCGCGCGCGTGTCGCCCATACGAGCAGATGAGACGCGCTACACGGAACACGATACTTCTATTACGTAAGTTCATTTTATTACTAAAATTTAAATTTTCTTAAATTTTTTGCAACTTGCAGGTCGGTGTCAGGGTGTGTGTTGATCAAACTATGATTCGCGACGGTAACAAATATCATCATCATTCTCCTGCCCTTATCCCAATGTATTTGGGGTCGGCGCAACATGTTGTTCTTCCATACTTCTCTTAGTCATCATCTCGGTAGTCACTTCGTAGCCCTATCATCTTTCACACAGTCCATCCATCGTTTCTTTGGTCTTCCGCTACTAGTACAGCCATCACACTCAAAACTTTCCTGACGACATTTCCCACATTCCTTCGCTTCACATTTCTGTTACTGGCCTGCATCATCCCACTGCTGGGCAAAGGCCTCTCCCCATGACTTCCAGCTCTTTCGATCCAGGGCTAAAGTGGACCACTGGTTGTTTGTTTTCTCCACGAGTTATGCGAACATAAATGTAGGGAAAAGCGGTTTTTTTTTTGCGACCGATTTCGTTCATTTTTTTTGTATATCGTCAGAAAAGGCGATAACAAGTATGTGGTATAATTTATTGCATATGTGGTTTCCATACTGTATATTTACAGCATGATTACTGATGAACTCTAAGTTAGGCTACAAATGTCATGATTTCATGAAATAGTCATTCAATAGGGTAATTTTAACTGACAGACTTGTATTGATGATTTTAATTATTATAATTCTGTAAAGACATGTGTTACGGTCGCGAATCATATTTTTATCAACATTCAAACTGATACTGACGTGCAAATTGCGAAATAAAAAAATAAGATTTAAAAAGATTTCTTTATTTAGTTTCAAGTTTACTGCTGAAATGTCGAAATGTGGTTGTACTAAACTACTAATTGTGGGTGTTATATAATACCTTAGGGGGAGTATTCCCCGAAACGTGATATTATGTTGATGTTGTTGGGAACCAAACTTGGTTCTAAAATATAAGAAGGATCATGACTTGATTACATATTTTTGTGTATTTTTTTCTGCCATATTCGTAGTACTGGATCACTTAATATAGTTTTCTTATTCATTCCAGGGCTATTCAACCAAAAAAAACGACTGAAGTGAGATCAAAGAGCACGAGAGGCACAAGGTCGAATACAGAAAATCTCGAAACAGCAATCGCGTCTGAATTTGTGAAGCCATCGCCTAGAAAGACTCGCGGGAGGCCGAGAGCGGTCAGTCCTAAAGTTAAGCCAGCTAGCCCTGCCAAAGAGAAAGCCGCCGCAAAAGCTAAGAAAGCAAGTCCTGCTAAGGCCAAAAAAACAAGTCCCGTTAACTCCAAGGCAAGTCCTGTTAAGGCCAATAAGGCAAGTCCCGTTAAGGCCAAAAAGGCAAGTCCCGTTAAGGCTAAAAAGGCAAGTCCTCCTAAGGCTAATAAAGCCAGTCCCCCTAAGGGTAAAAAATCCAGTGCTACTAAACCTAAATCCAGTCCTGCAAAGAAATTAGTGAGTCCTGTTCCAGCCAAAACGACACGCTCTCGCAGAAAAGATGTCTTGACACTAGGTTCAAACACTATAAAGCGCAGATCGACATTAGTTGTCGCTAAGAAGTCTCCCGTTATGAGCCCCAAGCCGAGGGCCACGCGCAAACGAAAAGAACCGGAAACTCCGTCGACGCCTAAACCGAGTCCTAAGAAAACACGCGCGACGCGCAAGAACACATCTATCAAGGATGACAAGCCCAAGACACCAAAGAATACCAGAGCTAAAGTACTGAAAGCCACCATAGTGGTCAGTAAACCTTCGCCGCAGTTGAAGCCGCGCACGAAGAGAGGACTCGAAGACCAGACTGAACAGGAAGCGACGAGGAACACACGGAAAACTGTAACTGTGCAACATAAACAACCAGAATCTCCCAAGAAATCTCAAGTACAAACAAAATCGTCGAGTAAAACTCGAGCAGCTGAAGTACAACCCAAAACTAGAGGACGAAAGACTGTTGTGAGCGAATCTATAGACAGTGCTGAAGTTGAAAAGGCTAAAGCTCAAACAAAGAAGGGACGTAAGACAGACGAACCCGCTAATAAGACAAGGAGTAATAGACAAGAGAAGTCTATTGAAGAGGCTAAACCAGTGCGAACTCGCGGCAAGAAGGTAGAGCCGCAAGAGAGTGTGGAGTCGGTGCCGAGCTCGCGAGGCCGACGGGCGGCGAAAGCTGATAGTATCGCACCTGAAGTTAAAACTCGCAAACGCAAGCCAGACACAGCCCCAGACAATGAGGTACCTCCTAAAGTGAGGAAATCTAGGGAAGTCGCTGAAAGAGGGAGAAACCGGGCGACCAACGTGAGCACGGATACTAAGGTTACGTGGAAGAAGTCCGCGGTTAAGGAGAGTAAAGGAGAGAGGGTAAGTGAGGCGCCCGTGAAGCTCACTCGCAGCAGGAAGACGGCGGCAGTGGAACCTGTGAAGACGACGAAACAAACCGAGCAGAAAACACGAGGGAGAAAGGTGAGCTACAATTGTGATTGTTTTACACCAAAATTTAACAAAACACTCTTTGTTATTAGATGTGAAGTGTATTGAATGTAACATTGTAACTTCTGTTTGCAGGCAAATATTGAGAATGTTCCTGATAACCAGGCTTCTGGGAAGCGTAAAAGACCAGCTGCAGCAGAACCATCGCCCGTGAAGGAAAGAAAGACGCGCGCCACTCGCGGCAACACTCAGCCAGAAGGTATATATTACAATAAGACTATTACTTTATGTCATCTTCTTGCCCAGAAGTTGTCCCTTGTTACTTGGAGTCGGCGCAACAAGTTTTCTTCTTCCATTCTCCCTTGTCAACCGTCACGCTATCAGTAACTCCCTTTTCTTTCATATTATTCCCCACACAATCCAGCCATATTTTCTTTGGTCTTCGTCTCCCACTCCCACATTTATGTCATCACTCTTTTAGTCACATGTGTTTTCTCCGTCCTCATCACATGCCCATACCAAGCCAAATTATATATATTGTATTATATATATAGATTTTCTGTCACTGATGCCAGTTTCAAACTTACTCATTTCTTACTTTATCTATTTTCGCTAAACAAATTCATTTCAACATTCTCATCTCATTTTATCAGTTATCAATCTTCCTCTTCGTCGTATAGGTGATTCTATTGTATTAATTTTATGTAAGCTTCAACCAGGATTTGGCCACTTCGACAGCGCTAGCGTTGACCTCGCAAAGGTCTTTTATAGTGCGGGTGTTAGTTAGCACAGAGAGCACGACAAGAGGTGAGGCTTCGTTTGTGATGTGGCTCCACAGTCGCACTGTGGCTATTAATAAAAAAAACACAGTTTAGAAACGACAAAGCTATTAATATCTCTCTATGGGGAGTGTTTAGCACAAGTAAAAAAGTATACTGTTCTAATTGCCTCTAGTCTTCCGTTAAAAATGGCAGTTCAGAGTTCGTGTGACATTTGTTTTTGTGTCGTCAGATAAGCCGGCGGGCCGCAGCCGTCGGAGATAGCGCGCGTTCATCGTACAACACGAACTACAGTACAAATACATAGTTTACTTAAATAAGGTGAGACATAGGATTTGCTATTTATTTCAAACAAAAATGTAACTCAAAAATGTTTATTAAATATAATATTTTCTTACAAAGTATACTTACTATAGTTTACAGTCCTTATCACAATGATATAAAGTTCAAAATAATAACCTTCTAATATTTACACTACAACTTGTTTGTTTCAGGTGTGTGCAGACGCCGCGCGTTATATTTTGTGAAGAATTTTTATTAAGAGTATTTTTAATTAATGTTCTAGCGTTCCTCCGGGACATTGTATTCAATGCATATGTTTCTGACAATATTATGTACAAAGTATGAAATAATAGTTAATATCCAGGTGATTTCTATTCATACGAACCATTAGTCGGCAACGAATCTATTATGCAATATATTCAACTCGAATAGTTTATCCGACTCTGATGATGTGCAAACAGCATGAATATTTTAGTAAAATTGAACTTTAGATTGTTATAATAATGTCTCAGTGTTCGTCCATACTTGATATCGTTAAACATTTACAAAATTCTAGTTCGGTTGTCACGCACTCGCGTGCACAGTGTTACCCTCTGTTGGCAGTAGCCCACCATGCGTGATTAAATGATAATGTAATGTAGTATACTTCGTAGTCCACACCTAGCATAGCTTAGTACATTAATGTTTAACAATGCAAACGACTTCCCCTTTGAATCCTCACTACCAATCATGTTAGCTTCAACTTATTTATAATTATGATTTAAGGTCTTATTGTTAGTTTTTCTTATTTTACTAGTGTGACATCAACTGTAACGTAGGGTTGCTTTTATAGTTGTAGTGGTATTTTACTGAAACAGGATTCAGTTAGGAAATCCTATGGAATAATTGTTTGATAACATAGTCGGTGCTAGGTGAACGCACATTATGTTCAGAATGTTTGGTACTCTTGGATTCATTTATGTTTATCTCAATTCCCCGGTTTCTTGTCTCGTGATTTTATGTCATGTGACTACCAAAAATATTTCACATTAATGGAACGATAATGCAATGATAGAAATATATCGGGAGCAAAGTATATCGATTGAAAAACGACAGTTTTAGATATAGATTGACACACGTCAAAATTATTATTAATATGAGAAGTGGAATTGATATTTTAAAAATATTGTTGCATATGATAATCATCTTTTAATAAATAAAATTGTGAATTATGTATGTTTGATTTTATTTCTTATTTTCAAGGAACATTAGATTCATTTCTGCATTGCGAGCTCAACCTTTTAATTACATAGCGGCCGTTCACACGCTGTTTTGTACGATATTTTACTTTAAAAAATTGGGATTACACGCCACAATCCCGCTGTCCATACGGTTAAAAACAAATGCAGTATAAAGTTGCAACGTCATTCCAAAATTACACAGTAAAATTTCGTACTGATCAACGCTGTGTGGTGACCTTAGAGGTCATTTAATGTGTCTGGTGTAGACCGCGTGTGGGCTGTATAGCTGTACAAATATATTTTAGCGCGTGGCTGAAATCGGAACTAACGCCGTCATCTCGTTGCACACAAATGTTTACCAACAGCGCCCCTGTACAAGCTCGTGGCTCTACGCGGGCGCCTTGAACTTGACGGGGTTGGAGATGCGGAAGATGTTGGGCAGCAGCGCCGCCAGCGCCGCGAACAGCGCCGGCGCCGCGCGCGGCGGCAGCGCGAAGTGCAGCGTGCGCAGCTCGGCGCCGCCCCAGCCCGCCGCCTCCAGCACGAAGCCCTTCACGCACTTCAGCACCAGCTCCGCGCGCCGCACGCACCACGCCGCCGTCATCTCCTGCGCACGCACGACCACTCAGAACTGCCGCGCTTGCGACTCAGACCACTCGGAATTAGTCGCTAGCTTTTTTGAATTGATTCCGATAAAATAATTTCATCAAAACAATCTGGATACAGTCGACCTCGTAATTTATTTACCAAGTTTGGACAAAATATCAGTAAATTGAAACTTCAGCAAGATTTAATGATCTAATTGTCACAATGGTCCAATGGCGTAGCTACGTGACCAGGGCCCCGGTGCGAAAAAAAGTTGGGTGCTCTATCTAAACTGGTTAAGTTTTATTTTATCAAGAAAAAAACATAAATACTTACATTGTTTAGAGGATGTAGGAGTACCGTAACTATATTTGGTAGAAGATGTCAAGGATATGGAAATATGTCAAAAAATCCCAGTGCAGTTCATTACTAATATTTCAGTAGAGTAAGCTAATATTCATAAATCGGTCGCACAACAGCCGATTGGTTGAAGTGGCTAAACACAAGAACTTACACAACATAATAAAAAGAGTTTATTATATTTATGTTCTGATGGTGTAAGAAATTTTTTGCTAGGTCAGTTCGAGGTTTGCTGGTCAGGGGCCGAGACGCCCCCTGACCTTGGGGACCCCAGTGCACGGCACCGCCTAGCCCTCCGATAGCTACGCTATTTTTGCTTTAAGACCTTAATAAGGTCTTAAAACAAAAATAGACCTTGAGGACCGTCATAGAAATGACGAGCAAGTGACATTCCAACAACCTTGGGCTGGTAGAACAATGACGAGGACGACTGCACCTACAATAAGTACTATAAAATAAATTAAGCCGCCTAGCAAACAAATCCACCACTGGTTCTAAAAAACTAGCCATCGATTTGTATATATATATATATATTTATTTTAACGTAAGTATACCTCGGACATTTCATGTCTCAGTAGCAGCGGTATCGATATGCTGGTGATGTCGTTGCTGCACGCCGCCTTCAGAATGTTGCGCAAGCCCAGGATGGCCGGGTGACGCGATGTGATGTCGCCTTCAAATATTAACACTGTTACTGTTTTCTAGGCTATTTTGATTAAAGCGCCTCTAGTTTATAAAGCGCGCTTCACCAATATTTTTGTTATCATGAATGCACAAGCGAGTTTAAACCAGTTTGCTACCATCATCATCATCATAAAGATATAAATTACAGGACGCGGATCTTAGACCTGTAATATTGAACTTTATCATGTTAGCAATAAGGTGCTAAGTCGCTTGGAAAATTTGACTGCTCGCCCGTAGATATGAACCATGAGTAAGTTACATTATCAAAAAATACTCGACGAAAGTAACTGAAAATACGGAATAATTAAGAATAAGCACTTTGTAAAGTCTGGAGAGAGGGAGATTAATTGTTTATCAAATTGACTACCAAATTAAGTTGTCCGTATAATCGAACCACAACTGTCATTCGTTGTATGAAATGGCTATAAAACATTAAATTGACGCAGTGTCTCAATTTGAAACAATTCATTTCCGTGACTGACCAAGTCCAATTTCGAGAAGTGAACTGATCCACATTCCACTACTTTCGTTAAACAAAAACGTGTGTTTCATTGTGTTTTGGTGGTACTTGTTGACAGGCCTACACTGTCATCCCATACCCAGAGTGCGCGCGGCCGAAATCAGAAATAATCGTTGGCTGCTATCTGGACGTTTATTTCAGGTGTCAAGAGAGTGTGCTGTGTTCTATGTTTTCAAAAGTAAATAATTGCCATCATTATGCCGTAAGTGATTAAAAGTGCTGGCAGGGATATAATCTTGAAGTCAAACGTCGTGCGCACTCTATTAACAGTGGAATTTTTAAAAGAGTACATAAGCTGACGTTTTATAAGTGCCCATGTAAGTTTATGTAATCATCTGCCTAGCCCAAGCGGATGCAACTGAATACCAGTATTTTACATGGAGCGAATTAAGTGAATTAAAAAAAAAATTAATTGAAAAAGCACCCACCGGATCGGAGCGAGGAGTCATCGACGATGAGGTGGAACACCACGTGCACCTCGGCCAGGTTGCTGTGCTTGGTGATGAAGATGTCACCCGTCTGCAGGTTGCGCTTCGTTCGTAATCTTGAGCCGTTGTTGTTGGCTGAACTGGAGCCGTTGGAGACGTTCTCTGCTTGTTCCTTCACGCGCTGCTTGTTGCGCCGTTCCACCTGCGTTGATGGAAAGTAAACAAGAATAGAAGGTATAGTTTGGAATCAGTCTTCCAAAAGTATGAACCACGAGGTCTTGGCGAATAGGCTGCCTATTCTAGCGTTTTAGTAGGGCATCAGCAGTCACTGACCCACCTAATTTTATTAACACGGTCAAGTCCGAGTCGGACTCGCGCACCGAGGGTTCCATACAAAATAAGTATGTAACTACAAATTTACGGTTTTCGGATTTTTCCTTTACTTTTGCTACATGACATTGCTTCTTGTCAAATTTCATGATTCTAGGTCAACGGGAAGTACCCTATAGGTTTTGATTCCCTTGCGAGTATCAAAATGTGTGGCATAAACGGAACATAAACGCCCGTATCTTTTGATTGCGTTGACTTAGAAGTTTGATTTTGTCACTGTTTCAAGGGATTGCAGCCCTGAGTATTTGATATTAATTTCTCCACACGTTCCTGAGAAAAGGTTCTTGACAGACGGACAACGAAGTGATCTTATAAGGGTTCCGTTTTTCTTTTTTAGGTACGGAACCCTAAAAACGAAAATAGAGCCCATTAACGTCCTGAATCGACACACTGTGATCCAATTTTTTTGACAAATTAAAGACATACCATAGCACAGTTATATAGCATACTAGCGTGGTGGCATAGTTGATTGTTCGGGTCCTTCGAAGATATATAAGGAAAAGGAAATGACTGCTAGTGCCGTGGTATAATGCAGCGATTATAGTAACAAGCAAAGTAAAAATATTTTTATTTATTTATTCATTTATTTCAGGCGTCGCAGGCCCATAGATAAATACCTTAACCTAAACATACATAATTTTTATTATAAAATAGTACTTCACTTGACCAGCTTGTTCTTTTTTTTTTTATTTTAAATGGACTTGCTCTTGACTCTAGTCTAGGTCAAAGGTGACAGAGACAAAGTCGAAGATGGAGCGAGCTTATCCAGAAGAAGCCTGTTCACTCTCACTTTGAAGAGATTTGGGTTGTATGCGCTCGGAAAAACAAAATATTTTGAAAAGTATTTTTAGAATTGCATACAGTTGTTAATTTATAATGTTGTAATCATGGTAATACAAAACAGAGAAGTACTGCCATGGATTTAAGAGCTCTATATTATTATATACGAATATTCCAGATCAGTAACACCTTGTCGTCAAAACTGTTGACAATCGAAAAAAAAAAAGTTAAATTCGTTCACAGTGTGGACGATCGGGACTTTTCCATTATTCCCGATCAGTAATACTCCTGTCGTTCACAGTGTTGACAACAAGGTGTTACTGATCGGGAATATTCGATTAGATCTCATTATCGGGCGTATTTCCGAAGTTAGACGGTGATTGCCGAAGCACATACTTTTGTTCGGAAAGCTTACCTAAAACGTTCACTTACCGGCCCCTGCACCTTCTCGCTGATGTCCCGCAGCTGGTGCTCGACGTCGGCGAAGTGATGCTCCGTGCTGCGCGCCGCCGCAGTCAGCAGCAGCGAGGTGGGCGGCGCCGGGCGGCGCGGCGGGCTCTCGGCCAGCAGCACCACGCCCGCCAGCTCCGCCGAGTACAGCGACAGCGACGTCTGCAGGCGTCGGGACGAGTCCGAGGGGCTGCACGGGCCGCAAATGCATTAGAGTGTGCATCGGTAATAGTGTTCTGTGGTGCATACGCACGAACGACACGCGTCGACAACAGAGGCAACTGCCCAACTAGCAAAACAGACGAATAATGAATGAGTTATTTGGCTACAGATCGAATAAATGTTGAGTAGCTAAGTAGTAACCGCAATGTAGTGTAAAAGCGTTTATTAAGACTTAGCATTTTTCGCTTTTAAGTGCTTTAACCGTGTCGTATAAACGTTTACTCGGTATCCTTATAGTGCATTTATTAAATGATCATATAGTAGCTACCATTTCTCGTTTATTACTGCACTCACATGTGGTATAAATACCACATGTGAGTGCAGTAATAGTGCTATTAGAGTTGTAGATTCCCAAGTTTCATGTTTAAGAAGCTACTATATGGCTGTGCTACTCGTCATTACTATATTAGAGCAAATTCGCCGAATAAAAGCTACCTATTTACTGAAAAGTATCTTAATATCTGTAATAGCATGCTAAATGGATTAGTTGCATGTAAGTGTTTATATTGCAGTTACTGATCTTGAATCTTTGTGAATGCTGGTATAAAACATTTATTGAATTAGGTGTTGTATAACAGATTGTTCATTAATTTACAAGCTATTGAAAAATATTAAAAATTGACCTGATGGATTACAATAAATGGAAAAATATTAAAAGAAGTAGTGCTTATCAGAGAAAAGTCAAAGAAACTTTGAAAAAAAAAATGAAAATAAAGTGTATAGAGACAAAAGAAATCACAACAGTTGCCATTCAAACACCATCAAGTGAAATGTCTAAAAGTGATGGAGGTTCCGTACAGCTTTAACATCCTATACAAGAAATTGGTTGCCTACCATCAACCAATAAAGTGAGAACCGAAGACTGTGACAACCGTCACAGTCTTCGGTTCTCTCTCTCTAGAGATTTCCCCGGTTTGCAGTGAAAGTTCCGACATTGAAAACTCTGAAAATAACATCTAAAAAATAAAAGCTTGTTTTTAAAAAAGTTTTTTTTACTTTTAATTT
The DNA here is from genome assembly GCA_914767645.1 of Hydraecia micacea. NCBI lineage: Eukaryota > Metazoa > Arthropoda > Insecta > Lepidoptera > Noctuidae > Hydraecia > Hydraecia micacea. Next base: position 14,660,794 of record OU611798.1, on the reverse strand, counting down.
ATTTTTTACTTTTCATGAGGAACGGTCTGTTCATCTCATTCAGCGCATCATTGTTGCAAGGCCGTTTGCCGGTTCATTTCGAACAGTCGAGCTCTTCAATAAGGAGACCTTCTATACACCAGCGTTCGCCCCGGCGCCCTGAGGCGGTACGTGCACGACATCATGTTACACCCTGATGCCACTCACTCCTCGGCACGGCCTCACCTTGATTTGGGTGTTTGGCGGAATGCGCCACTTTTTTCAGCTTGAAGCTTACTTGTGCTTCACGAAACACAGTTCCGGTATTTGATTTTGGATTTATCCTTCTCCTAGATAGGTTGCAAACCCATGTTGTTGACGCCTATGTCGCCAAATTACACAAGTCAAGGTTAACCAACCGATGGTACAGACTCGAACAATTCGACCTCAATATCATAATCGAGGACTCCAAAAACCCCAGTACACCAAAATTTCAGACGGATTGGAGCAACGGAGTTTAGCTCGCATTCGTATTCTCAGCAAGTTCTTTCATTTGATACCCATATTGTAGGAAAGCATAAAAAACTTAGTCCGCCATATTGGATTTAGAGTGACGTCACTTTATTTTTCGAGGTATTCTCAGCAAGCCCTTTCATTTGATACCCATATTGTAGGAGTGCATCAAAAATAACTAGTCCGCCATCTTGGGTGTTCCGTTCCATGTTGGATTTAGAATAACGTCACACAGCTAACGATGCATTGTCATCCAAACTAAATGTGTATACAATATTTCAGCTCAATCGGTTGAAGATATCTGCTTCAAAATTGAGTTGCAAGGTTCCACCCGAACAAATATAGTTACATACATAAAAGCTTGTAATAAGCAAGATCGAGATTATTCTAGTCGATTAGAAATAAAAGAATGGGCTCTCCAATTTAAAATATTCATTGAAAGGAATGAAATTACGTAATTCGTTTTTATTGACTGTTGTTTGATAGTCATAGGTACCTACCACTTTTAATAATTATTTTAAAATGAATAGTACTTATGTAGTTAATTTTTGTATTACACTTTGCTTACACACCTGCTTCTAAGTAAAATAGTTATTTAATATACAGGGTGTTTGGTGCATTGTTCGCCAAATGGAATTGGCTGAAAGGAGAGGTCATTTGCTATCTCTTAAGGCCCAGTAACTCATTCCTTGTTACAACGATTTTTTTATAATGATTTTTTAATTTTTATTTAGAAAAATACAGTTTTCATTTTTTTCAATAAGTTTAAGCTTTAACGAAAAGAAACGAAAAACAAACTTTAAAAAAAAAAAAAAAATAAGCAGGTGAATATACGATCTCGAAAATCTCGAAATCACGATCTTGTTACAATTTCGGGCGAAACCTCGAATAGCGAGCCCAAAATTAGCACGCGAGACCTCTAGTCGAGATGCCAATCTCGACTCTAGATTACATTCCCTATCTGAGAATTCTAAAGAAATACGTACTTGTCAACTTGTTCAACGGCGCACAGATCGAGCAGGTCCATGGCGACAATGCGGATGTTGTGCGTCTGCTTGAGCTGGCTGCCCAGGTGGATCGTGAAGCTCTCTTCCAGGCGGGCGCGAGCCGGCGCGGCGGGGCCCGGCTGGACCGCCTCGGGGGAGAACGTGGCCAGGGGCGAGTTGCTGCCACAAACTGATTTTGTAACTACCTCCGGGTTTCGAAAGGTTGGATCTTTAGGTGCCTGAATGACATCGATAGGGGGCGTTGCGTAACGACCTCTTGTTACTACTTGCTGTAGTCAATACGTGAAGGAGTACACCTACTTGATGTTGTCAATACGTGAAGGAGTACACCTACTTGATGTAGTCAATACGTGAAGGAGTACACCTACTTGCTGTAGTCAATACGTGAAGGAGTACACCTACTTGCTGTAGTCAATACGTGGAGGAGTACACCTACTTGCTGTAGTCAATACGTGGAGGAGTACACCTACTTGCTGTAGTCAATACGTGGAGGAGTACACCTACTTGCTGTAGTCAATACGTGGAGGAGTACACCTACTTGATGTAGTCAATACGTGGAGGAGTACACCTACTTGATGTTGTCCATTATTTCTGTATCATGTTTGCAGACCGCTCAGACTGCCCTCTCCTAAAGCACTGGCGAGACAGTCATAGATGCTGTTAAGTGAAATTTTTCTTTGTGTGCTTATAGCTTTAAGATTACACAGCAATATGCATTTAATTTCGTAAATAGATAATTTTATTCATTTATATTGTGTATATCATTTGTTGGAGATTCTTAATAATTAAATACCTGGGCGTATTAAGAGCCGAGGTGCTCTGGTACTCCTCGAGCGTGTTCATGAGCCAGGCGCGGTGCTGCGCGCGCTGCGTCTGCATCAGCGCGTCGAGCTGTGAGCCCCAGCGCCCGGCCACCAGCGCTTGTTGCTCAAACTGTTGTGTTGCTAGCTCGTTGATCTCTTCCTCTGTAGTTATAGTGTTTAGCAGGCGAACTTTCTCTTCCATTTCTTCAGTTTGTCTATCAAAGAAAAATATGTTTTTAGAAGAAGAAAAAAAAAGTAAATAGCATAACATGTTTTGTTTATTTTCTTTTGAATTAACTTATTGTTATTCTTGAATCCTGCTAATATTATAAATGTGATAGTTTGCATGCAATCTGTTTATGTCTGTTACTCAATCACACAAAAACGGTTTAATGGATTTGGATGAAATTTGTCACACAGTTTAAAACCTGTAGTACCTAGAGGCAAAAGCTAGTAAATAATATTAGCTACAGCAATAATAATCAATATTCTATTTAATTAATTTGTAAAAAATGTGATAATATGTAATGTTTATTTTGTTTTGCAGTGTTGAAGCAGGGTGCATGTTTGAAACATTTAGTTTTATTCCAACCTATGTACAGACGCCAGCACATCAACCTACTACAATCTGTCAGATTTCTTTAATGGATTTTCAACTTTATTGCTAAAGCATAAGGTTCAAGATTGATTGGGAAAATTTGACAGTTTGGGGTAGGTTGATGTGCTGGCGTCTGTAAACCATATTTGGAATAAACTTAAACTGATTTGATTTAGTTTTTAAAGATTAAAATAAAATAATATGTGTTTCACCAAGTTTGAAATCAACATATTAGTTTATAATATGTTCCTTGTTAATAAGAATCCAATCAAAATGTTGAAAACTGAGTTCATTCACCCCATTCTTTTACATGGGAAACTGTTTATCGGAAATATTTAAATAAAAATAAATAATAAGATTTTAAGGGGAATCCGGCCAGTGGGTCATCTTAGGGGCCTATAAATACAAACTTCTGTGTTAGTTTCTCAATATCTTCATCCCTGTTCTTGAGTGTATTGATCACAGTCTTAGCATAGGAGTTCTCAACTTGTAGGATAGTCTCGAGTGCAGGAGAGTGCACAAGTTTGTGGTATGCGGCTGCAAACACCTCCTCATCCGATGTGCCCTTCTGTTCCGCAAACTCCATGACATTGTCTTTGAACAGCTTCTCCCAGCCCTTCACAATGCCTTCTACATTGATCTCACTATTCTTCAACTGGTTGAGAAGCTTTTTATCTCTCTCATTGTGAAAGTTTTTAGTTTCATCTGCTACAAATTCTGCTAATTTCACATTTAGTTCTGTAATGGAATTCAGATTTCATTGTGTGTAGTCGCAATTTTTAAATAATAGATGTGTAGACATCAATGACTTCAACAACGGTGTTAACATGAACACCAGATACTAGAAAGTGGGAGGGTAACTTATGATAACGTAACAAGTATAAACAGTGGTCAATTGTTTACCGATCTAGTATTTATTGCGTAGACTTTCTTAAATATACATATTTAGGTCCTAGGTACCTAGGCCCTAGGTTAAAGCGCAACTATGTACATACCATCCTCCAAATACACAGGAATATGAAACATGTTGATGACCCTCTGAACGAGCTCTCTCGTGGAGCCGGCGTGAGGGATATCCACCGGCACCTCCAATTTGAATAGTAGGTCCTCGTTGGTACATGTTGGGAAGGAATATTTGAACGTCTTCGTTATATACTGGCTAATTTCTGCAGTCATTGTTTATCACAAATTCACAACAATCGCAAATAAGCAAACAAGTCGACTCGATTGGAACGACTGTCAATGTCATGTCATTGTCAAATTGTGACGTCTTTCTGACAGTGACAGATAATGTTTCGTTCAGCAGTACGATTCTGTAAAAATCTCACCGTGAACACATGTGAAGTGAGTTTGAAGCGAGCTGTTCCTCTGGTGGAATGACAGCTCACTTCACCTAAGTTTTCACGCAGAGATTTTAGCAGAATAGACCGGCAGAAATGGTAACTCTGTTCCTCAGTGGGAAAAAGTCTGTCTTCTGTTTCGTTTCCACTGACGTCGTGACGTCTGACTTTGTTCCAGGTCTAACTTCCTAAGAGCTAGTTTGACTAGTTTGTCATCCATTTGTAGGAAACAGGAACTTCTATTTATTTAATAGGTAAATAAAACACTATTAAATGGCCTCGTTGGTCCTAGCGTCCCGGGTTCGAATTCGGTTGGGCAAAATGTTATATGTGGCCTATCCATTAGGTATTTCTGATTAGCAGATCGGTGTATGAGCTTTGTGCTATTACATGGCATTTGAGACGACTGAACTAACAAAATGTGGGTGTACAAATACATCTCTACCTATTCTTTGGGGAACACATGCGTGATCTTATGCTTACGGTATGACAATGTACCTAACAGATGATCACGATCAATAGAGATAGATGTTAGAGTAGTTAGGTAGGTATAGTAAGCTACCACTAGGCACGTATCATATCTCGGAGGGCGCAGACATCACACTCTGACTGACTACTATGTTTATTATGAGATACTCTTGGACTTAAAGATGTTTAGTGTTGAAGTTTATTTTAACTTCAGCCATGTTCTCGATTCGATAAGCTTATTTAAGTAGAGTTTGTAAATGAAGGCTTTTGTCTGATTTAGTTAGACATGGGGCCCAAACTGGAAATAGGAGCTGGAGATCGAACCCAAGGCCTGCAGTGCGCTTTAGGTCAGATAATAATAGTGTCCCTTCTAAATAATAGTATAGGTACTTAAAAGCTATTGTTGGTTGCCCGTCTGTGTATATGTGTGCTAGACATACCATAACTTCACACCTGTCCTGTATTCCCCGAAGGGTTAGGCAGAAGTGTATCTATAGTATACCCACATTTAGACAGTTATGTTTAAGTTAAGTCCCATGTAATAGGGAGGAGCCTATTACCATCAACCGGCCCCTAATTTAGACTCCGGGGTACTACTGAGAGATTCCAGATGGAAAAACCAATAACACTTTCCCCGAGCTGGGAATCGAACCCAGGAGCTCATGCACAGCAGTAGCGCTTGCGACCACTATTATGTCCCTTCTATATTATAGTATTGAAGTTATTGTTGGTTGCCCGAGTAGCTGTGTGTGACTGTGTGTGCTAAAAATATCCTGGAGATTATTTTGGTAGCTTAGTAGCTACCAAAATAACCTCCAGGGTATTTTTGCCGTTGCGTTGCCCCGACACATGGTAGTCCATGTGTCGGAGCAACGCAACGGCTTGCTGAGATCAGAGTGTTAGGTTTCAAGAGTTGGACAGAGCCGAACTAGAGTAACTATCAACAATAGGTTTGCAACCTATTGTTGCCCCCCCTACATAAAGAGTTGCAGTCAGGTGTTTTGAATTAATGTCCTGAGTGAACTCGTGCATCAAGTGTCCTGATGATGCTGCAGTCTATGTTTTCTATAGGCTCAGATAAAAAAGTTATGAGTTAGATTGAAGAGTTTCCAAATCTCTAAGTACTTATGTATAATGTATAAATATAATTCTACCCACTACTGTATTACTGTAAAGGGTCTTGTCGTCTGACTTTGCAGGTGCATCGTGTGGTGTAATGAGAACATTCATGTTTCTGTAAAAGTGTGACCTTTAGGACACATGTCATTTAGTTCAGACTTTATAGATTCTTTATTTGAAACAGAATAATTATGAATACATAGTATTCCTTATAAATATCTCTTCTGCAGTTGGTCATACATAGTACGGGGGCAGTACTACACGATAGTTTGGTAATAGTAGAACTATATTTTCATTATATATAAATTAAAAAAATGGAAACAATAAATTAATTACATAAAGAAATTAAATAAAAAATGTTGTCGGTTCACATCGTGGTCTTTAATCCGATGAGTTGGAACCGTGCGGCGGCCGGGCGGTGTGCTGCTGTGCGCGTCTCAACACCTCTTGTTTCGATGATGACAATGATGGAATATTTACGCGGCCTCGCCGCCCTCCTCCTCCTCAGCGCTGGCGGTGAGCATGGTGATCAGCTTCACGGTGTCAATGAAGCCTTTGTCGTCGATCTCCATCTGGTCGTACGCCTCGTCGACCTCGTCGGCGGAGAACTTGTCGCCCCAGGTCATGAGGGCGTGCCTGAGCCTCTCGGAGTCGATCTTGCCCTCGTCATCGAAGGTCTTGAAGGCGTTAATGACGACGTCATCCTCGTCGGAGCCGCCGGACATGCGGTTCGCGAAGAGGGTCAGGAGCTGGGTGAAGTTGATGGGGCCGGATGCCTCACTAACCATCTCGTCGAGCTCCTTCTCCGACGCCAACCTGCCGAGCGAATCGAAGGTGGCGCGCAGATCGTTCTTGCCGATGATGCCGTCCTTGTCGTGGTCCATTAGCTGGAAGGCCTGTAGAAGAGAGATGCATTGTCAGAACATGTAGAATAGAATAGGTTCGTAGAAGGTGCTATGAATTCTACACAGTTATTGTTTATCGGCGAGTCCTAACTCAATCGACGATCTTACATCCTTAGAATCGTAGTAAGTTGAAGTTGTAAACTGATGATGTCACGAGCGTACAATTTTGAAAATGTAGGCATTATTAAAGACAATGATAACAAGAGATGGCAGCCATGTTTACAAAACAGGCGGACGGGCACGAGCTAAACACGATTGTGACACAATTCGTGAAGTTCTAGATAATGACGCAGATAATTGATCCAATTCATAGAATTTTGATTCCGGTAAGAATCCTCTCAAAATTATTTGGGTAGGTACTCTTTCCAGCATAAAGTTTCATTAACAAATACATTATGTATTTCCACACCCAAGTTTAGGAATTACTCTATGCAGGAAGAAGTTTATAAAAAATAGACACTTGCTACTACTGCAACTAGGTAGTAACCTATATTTTTGGCCAAGGTTTCGACTTTTGCCACCGTAGGTACTTCTAATTGTTAAATACTGGAGGTGTTGTTTTATAGTGGTGACGCTTACCTCCTTGAACTCAGCGACCTGCTTCTGTGAGAACATGGAGAAGACATTGGAGCCGGTGCGCTTGGCCTTGCGGCTTCCGCGCGACGACTGCCTGTCACTGCCCCCAGTGGCGGCGGGCGCAGCTGGCGCCTCTTCTGCTGGTGCATCTTCCTTTGCCTTCTTCTTCTTTACTTTCTTATCTTTATCCGCCTGTAAACAATTATATTCATTAGTGACCCGCCTTAAAAGAGCCTATAAAGTCAATATGTGTGTTCAGTGTTAAATGTTCAACCTAGTCTATACTCCATTTAGTTGCGCCGTGCGCGGTTCTAGTTTAATAATTGTCCACGTATCTATTCTGCTATTCAAATATGATTTTCTAATCGCTTTAATAATATTCTTCATTTTTTCATCTGTACTCGCATAATTCTTTCATCCTTCCGCTACGCTACGATACGGTTTACGCTTTGCTAATATAAAAATTAGTATGGGTTCGATTCCCGATCAAGTAGAAATTGGTGTCCATAGTGATTGTCTACATTGGTTTGCGATACCGATTTTCTTCAGGTTTGTATTCCGTTGAATTTCAATAGGAACGTCAGAAGACCTGATTATTTATACCGTTGCTATTTTCGTCATAGTTGGCTCAGAAACTACTTTTCCTTCCATCATCATTGGTGTTTATTCTCATTTTGAAAGTTTCTAGTTCGTCTAAATGATTTCCTTGAGCTGTTTGATTTCTAGCTTTAATTATTTTGATTATATTTTCTTTTCACCCATTAATTGCATGATAATTACCGCGTGTGTTCACCGGCCGTCCCGATTAGGCGTGGCTAGTGGCGCCTCTATATTTAGCACGGTCCGGCCTGAGCTGCCGCCCGCCTCATCTCCACTACTCAGTTACATCATGTTATTTATAGAAGCGCGCGTGCTCGCATTTCTTCAGCTTCAGTTTTGAATTTATCATTTGATTACTAATTATTAATTACTTTTACATTTTGTTTGAGTTGTGATTGTTATGTTGTTTTCAGATAATACTTTCCACGATTGGTTCCATTTGATATGGACTTCCTCAATGTTTAGGTGTAACCGTTGCATGTTCGGACTTTGAATAAACTTCATTTTGAATCAGTTTTATTATTTTGTATTTATTTGTATTCCGTGCAATTATTATTTGACTTAATTTTCCTTTCGGAACCACGCACGAGCGATACTTTTAAGATTGTTTTAATGCACTGGAATTGTTTGTTTAAGTTCTGGTTAGCGGCTTCAGTTAACATTTACTACATTTTTGCAATACGATGTATAGTTATCACTAGCACTATCGATTGGTTCACTACTGCATGTATCGCGGCGTTCTTTCGTATTATTTGCTTAGTTGTTTGTTAAACCGGCGACGACTTCATCGGAATCAGCAGCGCGAGTTTCTTCAAAGTGTTCACCACTTGCATCACAATTCACTTTACTATCACTTGTGTATACACTGGGCGTCACTGTGTTAACACTTACCATTGTGTTGTGTGTTGGACTTCGACGAAGGAGAGACTGTTCCGCTCGGCAGTCCCACCCTGACTCCGAGTTTTCGTTCCCTCTCGTAGATCCAGGAGAATCCCCCCTCCGTCTCTCCCCTCCCAACGGCCGCTGCGCTCGCCATTCCTTTTTTAGTTCGACAAATACGATAGTCTTCGACTCAGCATCAGAACGGTTTGGGGGGCTCGTCGGCTCAGCCGTGGCAACGCTTTTGTTTAGATTTATAAATAGTCAGCTCACCTGTCACTGTTTCCTGGGTACGTCGAACGCCTCAAATATAACTTTATTGAATGGAAGTTTACCGCGATCGGGTCTCTTGTTACTTGAAATACTTTGTCCTCTACATCTGCTGGTCGAGGATCTCCCGATGCTTCACCACGGATTGCCATTTAGGTTAAGTCTTCTGATTCGTGTACAAGTCGGAGATCGATGATAGTTTACTAGATGTGAAGATACGTTATTCTTCAGAGTACCCATGTCAGTTGATCAGCACCAGCTGATGTTCTTATAGTTAATTCGATTTATGCTTTCTTTCTGTAAAAGCTTCACTATCAAGTAGATAACTTAGTGGAGGACAGGGTTTGTTTATGTTGATGCGTTAAAATAACTTCATGATTTACGATACTGTAAGTGGCTTCTTGTTTAAAATATAGCGTGAAGTGTTTATGTTATGGTAGGTATAAGTTGAAAATCTGAGCAATCAGTGTATTTTTCAAGGTTGGTATACGAGATACACAGTAACAGTCGCACAGTTCGATCGATCAAGGTTAATAAGTTACTCTTGCCCCGTTTGGTCCATGGATGGTTTGGTAAGTGGTGACCATCCCTTTCATACTGAGACCCCTCCGTGCCTAGGAATGCACGCTAAGCTGTTGGTCCCGGCTTTGATTCTTTGTAGATCTTTGACAGTCGTTACGAGTGGTCAGAGGCCCAAAGACTGACAATCAGTCTTACCAAGGGGTATGTTATCTAGTAACTGGGTTGTGGAGTTCAGATAGCCAGTCAGTAAATGTAAAATACTGATATTCAGCTGCATTCGGTTCGACTGGAAACCAAGCCGACCTCAATGTAGTTGGGAAAAAGCTAGGCAGATGATGAGGTATACGAGATGTTCAGAGAGTGTTGATCTGGTAGATCGGAATGTAGGAAAATATAGGGTGTGACGTTTTACAGATATGTATGTAGCCTAAGTATTGTAACTAAAAGTGCATTATTTCCAGTAGGTAGATATGGGTCGTGCACATTGTATAGACAGTCCCTATCGAAGGTGAGCCAACCAACATAGTGTCGCTTTACAGATTTCTTTATACGCGACAACACGTCACCTGTGAAATTGTATGTGTTTACGCAGCGTCTACGTGGTGTTAACGCGATGTTAATGTCTACGTTAGATTTACGCTCAGTGCGAATATACTCTTAGGAAACTCAATATGCTGCACTGTTCCTCAGAAACAACAACACACACTGAATGCTGCGGGTGCAATCAACGTTTATTTCAACAGCTTTGTACCTAACAGGGTTTTTCTAAGATGAAGAATCATCTAAATCTGAATCAAATTCATTGCGGTTTACCTATAGTTGCAGTTGTTAGTTTTGGTGCAGTGAGGCAAAACATTTAGGTATTACTAGCCTGCAACAGTCCCAGTGCAGAAAATACGTCCAGGAACACACATTGAACGAATGGTTTGGTGAAATGTTTGTTTTTCAGATTTTTTAATACAAACTCGTCTGTGTTCAGAAGTGGCTTGGTCTGTGACCCTTATGACTCATTTTTGATCATTTCATCAGGAGATTATACATACGACCAAATGACTAGACGCGAGGACACTAACTAGGTAGGTACTAGGGGCTCCGACATAATCATGAGCTGGGTAGGTAATGTGCAGGATAGGTCAAGGTGACAGTTAACAGTTGCAGCGCACATGGTACAGCATTTTATGACATTTCATTTTTCGTTTTCCGGGTTGATGGCAATAATAGGCTCGCCACATGCCCTTATTACATAGGACTTAGACATAAGTACGTAACTGGCGAAATGTGGGTGTACTATAGAAATGTGGGTGTACTGACCCCAGGCTGCGGCCACTAGCGGTACTAGCACTAGAGGCAGCAGTCGCTACCTCACACAACATGACGTCACACCTGGACTTCCTGAAGGGTTAGGCAGACGTGTACTAGTGTACAGCTACATTGCACCAGTTATGTGTAAGTTCCATGTCATACCGGGCGAGCTTTGCCATCAACCGCGCACAAACCCAGGGAGTTGGCTGCTGCTGACAAATTCTAGATGGAAATAACCCAATAACACTTTACCCGGCCCGGGAATCACACCCAGGACCTCATGCTCGGCAAAAGCGCTTGCGACTACTAGACCAACGAGGCAGCTTACTGCCATTATCATCGTCCAGACAGCTTACCGCTGGACATCAGTTCTCATATTGCTATTAACCAAATACTGAATGCAGGCTTTTACTGAGAACTTCCTAATTAGAAAATCCCAATAACACTTTTCGCTACTTGGGAATCTAACCCAGTACCCCAAACTACGACCAGTAGCGCAGCGAGGCAGTACTTTCCTTAATGTATTAATATTTGGTCTTATTGGCGGCGCTCGCACCGTATGGAAACAGGCGGAGTCCTACATTCTATATCGGTTCGTATTGGGAACTCATTGGATATGGAGCATTCTTGACGGGGGGCCAGCTGCGCAGACGCCGCGCCGTCGCTCAAGTAGCACAGTTTACAGTATTGCACGTACGATCCTTTTAGGAATAGAATGGAAATGGAAACTGAATTGAATGGGAAAGTTGAATGAGATTGTTAATCTATAATGCATTATGTGACTGACTTACGCAATGATGTGGTTACAGCTGAGACGTGTTTGGTCGTAAGTTCATAACAGACACCACTTAACAGGTAAGTAGTAAAACAAACAAAATGTCTAAATGTTTCGGAAATAATACATAGTCAAGAGTCACCAGAGTAATATTGAGTATTGGACTACACACATAAAGCAAGTCATCTTACAGTCGGAATCCTTATGTCCCTACTGCACTGCACATGCTGGGTTCAGTGAGATATTTCACTTCATCATCGTCATCGTCCACAGCCGACTTCACCACTGCATAGCCCACTCTTTACTTGTGGCAATCGCCACGCTCCCTTGGCGGCGTCTACCCGCGATGGCAACAATGTCGTAACAATATATCACATACCTAAAGCAAATCATGCTTGATAATCTGACGTGTTCCATAAGTGGAACCATAATAAGAAAGAAGTTAGTCGAACATTATAAACATTACAGAATATCCTGGTTGTAGCCCGACCTCTTTATGTTTAGTGACGTAGGAGAAGATGAGTTCAAACGGATGTTATTGCCGTAATTACGTCGCTCAGCAGTCGGGTCGCTACTTTTCTTGTCTCATCATGAAAGTGTTGGTTCACAAATTGATGAGTAAGTAGACCATGCGACCGGTGATTTACTGTAGGTCTCTTTGAAGAAAGATTGTTAGATTTTGAAAGGTATTAGACATAACTTACTTCGAAAGAAAGCACGCTAGTAAAGGATTGACTACCAAGATGATGGCTAATAGAGATGTATGTAAGACATAATATGCTGCATCGACTACTGATAAACTTGGAGTAACGGCATGAGGATGAGTATCTTTATCTAGGTATGTATGTCTTAGTGTTCATGTAGATCTCTATAGTCATGTATTACGTAAACTGCATTGGTAGCATCTGTTCTGTTCTGACGCATTTGATAAGTCAGTATTGAGGTCAGGGCTTCCACAGCTGACGGATTACTTTGGCCTCCACGTGTACCTATGCAGACAAACTGCACTTCCATTGCAGCCAATTTTTTAGCCACTGTGGCAGATTTAATGAAGCCAGGTATTTGTATATTCTGCAACTACAAAACATTCGTACTAATACGATGATGTATGAATTACAAGCATAAATAAATAAATAAAATTATTTCAGAAAAAACATATTTAAGTACAGTTCACAAAAACTGTTTTTCAAGTAAAAATAGAACATTCCAGAAATAAGTGTATCGTTGGTGTCTGCACTGCAATGCAAAAAATGAAAAAATCATTGTATCACAAACACCAACTGTTGCACCAACAATGTTTGTGTTGGATGCTGTTATTGAGTTTTCTATTACAACTACAAGTTTGAATATTTCGAAAAGGTTGACAAAGATGCAAACCATATTTATTTAGTTGTATTAAGTCCCATGTGCCAAAGGAGGGGCGGCACCCCGTAACACACTATCAATCACAATCTGAATCATTTTGAAGGATATTGCTAATCCAGTGTTTCGAATGTTCGAAAAAAAATTCTGCTCAACAATGTACTTAAATACGCAATGAATGTTGTTGAACTGTCAAATTGAAAGCCATAGCTACTGAAGTACGGATAGTGTGTTACGCAATTACCACGCTGGTTAATACTCCAAACTTCTACTAAGAAACTCGGGTTAGAAAAGAATTCCTAAGAACACTTGCACTTCCTCCAGCCACTACATGAACATCGTAATCAGAATGACACGCCGTGTACCTACACCATTGCATGTATGGCTGCCATGAGGCAACGCTATAGAATGCAATGCGAACATAAAACTATCGATACATTTCACAATAGTATCGGTTAGAAAAGTGCTGGCAGTTGGCATGTTGCGACACGTCAGTTGTAGACCAGATCGGGGCAGTGCCGCTTGGCAGGAGAATGGCATGCCAGACAAGCCGGGGTGGCAGAGTGGAAGCTGGCTCACAATGTATATGCTGGTAAAGTTATAAACATATCGCTACATGTGACTCACGTCTTCTTTCCATGGGGATGGGCAGAAACTACAGAACGCAAAGTAAAATCATTTATTACAAATAGGCACACAGAAAAGGCACCTTTGAACGTCAAAAATAACTATTAATTAAGTATTATTGACTCTAGTCGCTTCCAAAAGGTAGTTTTCCTACATGGAGAAGAATGGGCATGAAACTCCACCGTTACTCTTTTAAAATGTTTTACAATATTTTGTATACATTAATTATAGTATATGAAGACGATGCACCTAGAATAAAATTACTATACTTACCACAATAGGTAAAACCATTAAAAATGAAGCCATGACAGATGAATTAATTATGTGATAGATACATGGTGCTCACATATTTACAAACATCGTAAAAGTAGACGATTTTCATAAAAATAAGAAGTGATAAGTCAGTGTGTGGGTTAAAGTACCTAATTACAGAATTTAAATCAATGTCTAAAAAAATACAATTAAATTTGCAACCATTTTGGTTTTTTCAGTTTGATTGTCCTATGGAGCAGGACCAGCACGTTCCCAAGCATTCTTATCTTGGATATAATCCTCTAATTTGTAATATGCTTGTACGCCACCTGCTATCGTTCCTTTTCCTTACATATTCCTTTTGCTTCGTTTACGTTCATACATCTAGTCATACACGCACGCCGGTTGCGAGTACTACGCACCTGACCATTGTGGAGAACATCACCAATAAGGTCACTATGTCAAGAACATTGAGTCACAATTTTGTCACACTCCATCCTTGCCCTTAAAACAGGGGTTTACTAATTATTAACATGGCAAGCATCTTGTGTTACCAGCATCTGGATTGTGGAGGTCAGATAGGCAGACGCTCCTTCTAAAATACTGGTATTCAGATGCATCCGGTTAGACTGGAACGCGACCCCAACATAGTTTGGAAAAAGCTAGGCATGTGCTGATGATGATGATGATGATGAAGCAGCTACACACAATAGGCATTGTGTTGTAGCAGGTCGTGTTGATCTGTACAGAGAAGAGAAGAGAGAATCTAATGTTGCTTTTGCAGATGTCATAGACTGCAAGCAACACGCACGCATGCGCGCTGCTGTGTAGTCATAGATATATATGTTTCTATGGTAGTAACACTTGAATTGAATGTTTTTTGAAATAACGCGCCTTGTCCTTATTAGTAAAGTGAACCTCAGCTAAAGGTGGCGCGAACCGACTAGATGCGCAAGGTGGAGAACAGGGTGCTGCGGCACAGCTTGGGAAATGCCTATGTCCAGCAGTGGAGCGCGACAGACTGAGTTAATTGAAAACCAGCTAAAGTATCTACGGTTGGAAGGATGTTCAAATAAAGAAGGACACTATTTATGATTCACAGCTATCATATTATTATAACTTAGTTGCAGACTGTAAGGAATTAGAAATAAAGATGAAATCATATACTACTTAGATCTTGATATCTACAATTGTATATTTCACATTTTAGCTGATTTCATATTATGTTTACATACCGTTGATGTGTATGTGTACATCTAATCCTCACAATTTATGGAATATCCAGCTGGAGAGTTGCTCTTAAAATGTCACATATCTCTGTGTAACGAGACGTTATGATGATTTCACGTGTGTAGATGACATCTTGAGATTGTCTGACAGATGTTAATTAAATATTCTCATAATGAACTTCACGTTTTACATAACGTGCCGGTCAATGCTTAGCCTGTGGCGGATTTTAAGATGTGTGTAATGCGTACCTAATATTCTTCATCATGATTCGTGGTCGTATCAACGAACATTATTATAAGGGGAATTATTAACTGGCGAATAAATAGTATATGGATGAATTACAAGTGACCGAATTAAATACTAAATTGGGAAGAAAAATACTGAGTGGGCGGGCGCATCGTGCGTACTTCGGGTGACATTGGTTGCATGGTTGCGGTCGGTCGATAGGCAACGTAGGATGCAAGAGCGAGCGAAGGGCACCCCAAGGTTGGTTTGGTTAGATTACTTTAAACCCTTTACACAGAAATAGGAACCCCGAGGAGCGGGGCTCTGTCGACGTAGGATGCAAGAGCTGTTTGCTTAAGAATTTATACCGATCGTTCTGAATAACTCGTACTTCAAATTCGTATTTTTAAGTCGCTGTTTTCAATATATGGTGTTCGTCCTGTCTTTCGCGCACTTAGTATTTCAATACGCCATAATCAGTATTTTTGACACCATTAGTTTGAATTTATATTCGATCGTTTAAATACTAGCCTTATTATAATAAACATATTTGTATAGGGTATAACGCATAGGTAGGGTAGGGTTTGGTAGGGTATTCCATTGCAGTTTAATAAAAACAACATACAATATTTTAGTTTATTAAGATCTTGGTGCGTAGCTGATATAAGAGTCGGCGCATGCATCACCCAGCCTCTGGACCATACTCGTACATACGAGAGTGCAGGTCCACGTCACGAGCCGGGAGTCGAACCGCGATACCATCGGTGTGGATTACAATGACCTTATTTCAGCGCGTGACTCAGTCTGTGCCCGGAATAGCCGAGCGGCGCGGGCGCACCGACGTCACTAATACGATTATTTTAACTGGACATCGAGTAGATAGGTACAGAAGTTCCACTCCAGAGAATCCACCTTTACAAGCTCGTGCCTACGTGGATGAAGGACAAGCTGTCGCTGAAGCTCCAGCAATAGCTACGCATGCATGTTCATCAATGTTGGAACGAAATTACAGTTTAGGCTCAAAAGTATGTCATTTCTTAGGTGGTCTATTTTATACTGTTAGCAAAACCTGAAGGGCCCTCAATAAGAACCCTAATTGCGTATCACACTATTACTCTCAATTTAAATCATTTTGAAGCATATTTGTAATCCATTGCTCCATATGTTCGAAAAATGTGTCTGCTCAACAACGCAAATAACGCAATGAGTATTGTTGAACTGCAAAATGAAATCCATTGATACTGAATTACTGATAGTGTGTTACGCAATTACAGACTATAACTGTGCAAGGCCATGCTTCAGCAGCTTGGCAGATCTGACAGTGGTACTAGAACCTCGTTTTAGGCTGTCACTGAAACAAATGAGGATCAGAATCTTAACAAATTTAAAGAACATTCTACTGCAGTCTTCTTCTTCAGTTCTTCGATTGATTTCGAATGTGTTTCGATTTACCTAAAGTAGTAACAGCAGCTCATCTTGTACTTGCAGGACCTTCTGTCGCATCTTCGTGTGTGCCTCCCGTGTTATGTTATTCGGTGATCAGGATCGCTATGTTGCTGTTATTCCGATATGCGCGTGATGCGAAGGTCGTCTATTTGCTCGATATGTTGCCGTCCTAAACATTCACGCAACATATGATTTCATGCAGTGTTATCTACTATGTATATAACATGGTATAAAGTCTGACTGTATAAAGTGTCATTCAGAGTTCTAATGGAGAACTATTAAACTAAGAGAATATCGTAATATCTACTTTACTGGAGAGATTAAAACAATTAACGATCTACTTTAATTAAACTATAAACTGCATCTATAAAGCTTCGTCTACGCTAGACGAGCCGAGCACGAGCCGAGCACAAATTCGTATAGTGTGGACCGACTTACGAGCCTCGCACGAGCACGCCTCGCCATGTGAATTCGTGCTCCACTCGTGCTCGGCTCATGCTCGGCTCGCCTAGCGTAGACGCAGCTTTACGGAATCATTAAGTAGTGTGTACTTATGTAAAGTTTATTATACTATACCTACCTACTATTAAAAGAAAATAATTCGGAGCTGTAGAAAATAGTAACAAAATCACATGGAAAAGATATTTTCATAGCTATGTGCTCATAAATGTTACCCAATCTCCGTTATATGAACATTTGTAACCAGAAACTGTCGATCATTTATAAATTACATCAGACATGCAATAGTTCTACTTATTACATGAAAACCCTCGATTGATAGATCTAACGATTGGATGCATGTATTTTGGCAATAAGGGGTTTAGTTAATATTCAATTGACATGAAACATGTTACTGGCTCATCTAGGTACCTAGTAATTAATTATATATTTTATTTTAAAGAAGGCTTACAGACTAATAAACCGATGACATAAAGAATGTAAAAAAATGTAATGTGTTCTTTATGAAGATATAGGCTTACTTGATATGTGATGAGGAATAATTATGTCAAGAAAAAAGTTTAATTATGACTGTAAATAATCAGACGAAGAAGTATCATTATCGGATGCTTCTTTCTTCTAATTCTTTATACAATAACATCACATAACATCACGCCTGTAATCCCCGGAGCCTAAGGGTTGGGCAGACGTGTAGGTACCTGTAGCACACCCACATTTCGCCAGTTATGTTTAAGTCCCATGTGATAGGGGGCGAGCCTATTGCCATCTATTAAATTCTTTACAGTCATAATTAAACGTTTTTTTACTTAGTCTTTTATCAACTACATTGGGGACGGCTTGCAGTCTAACCGGATGCAGTTGAATATCAGTGTTTTACATGGAGCGACTGCCTATTTGACCTCCACAACCCAGATACTGGGTAACACGATACCCCCTGGTAAGACTTGTTGTCAAACTTACTCCAATGGATGAAGGTCTTCGGGATCACACATTACTTTATACATACCTATTGTACCCTAGGGTAAAAATCATTTTGGAATTCTTTTGACATTGTAGGTAATTGATAAGTTTAGATCTATCTCTGCTGTTGCCTTTGTGCAAATTTATTTCTGACAGGCACTTTTGACTTGTCAAGGGGTCGGACTGAATTTTCCCACTTTTATGTAAGATAATTATTATATGAATCACATTCTTAAATAAATTTTTAAGACAAGCAATTTTTATTTAAGTCAATGAGTACTTATTCCTGTTGTTACTTGATATCGTGTACACACGAAGACACATCAAGCTATACATTTCCAGTTTTAGCTGTCCTCGCATTGTAAGTATAGTCATTGTAAGTATAGTCATTGTAAGTATAGTCATTGTAAGTATAGTCATTGTAAGTATAGTCATTGTAAGTATAGTCATTGTAAGTATAGTCATTGTAAGTATAGTCATTGTAAGTATAGTCATTGTAAGTATAGTCATTGTAAGTATAGTCTTTTCGTACAATGAGAAAATACTGCTTAGGTAAATGTATAGCTTGATATGTCGCCGTGCGTACATAATTTCTAGGTGATCAGAAATTCCGTAACACATTGTTTATTGTATCCGGTGTTAGGCAACAGTGGAGGGTGGCGCCATATCAATAAACAAAATATCTACCACGACCACTTCTGCATTTGAGTTTTTTGCCGAAATAAAAAAAAAAAAACAAAGTCTACATCTACCTACTTAGTGTTTTCTTAAATAAAAAAAAATATACGCGTCGAATTGATAACCTCCTCCGTTTTTTGGTCGGTTAAAAACCCACCTTAATCTGTTCCTTATGTCCTTATGTTTGTCATGATCAGGAAGTGGCCAAGGAGGTGAAGGAGGTCCATTATTATTTTAATTGTTTGTGTGGTCCATATTGAGTGAGTTTTGATTTAGATCTAAAGTTGATTGTCTCATCATTTTTGGATAAGACCAGGGAATATTTTACGAGAATTATGAAATAATCCAAAGCACAGTAATTGACCTAGATGTGACAGATGCAAAACTAAATTAACTTTGACATTGAGCTTGCTTCATATTTATGATCGCCGTTAGCCGAATTTACAATTTCTTGGCTTCCAAATGATACTTATAGTGAGACATTAGTGTGGCTAGTAATAATAGTAGTAATAACGAAATTATGTAATGAATGCCGGTTCACTACTCTAATGATGGTAGGTATGTTTTGAAGGGTCCGAACCGATCAATCGCAACTGTCAATTTCTATGTGATTGATACACATTTGTTAACGCCTCGCATATGTGTGCAAGTGCACACACACATATACAGCCACGAATATCTATGTATACAACCGACGTATGACAGAAGAAGATTGGAAGATTCCAGAAGCCTGCGAAACAGAGGCACGCACACGACAGGCGCGCCCTCTTTAGTTTCAGAAAACCTTAGATTTTTGACAAGAAGGATAGCACTTTTATTATTTTCTACCAATGATTTCAAAAGTAATATATAAGTTAATGATATAAGTCAATGTTTTCTACGAATTACTTTATGTTACATTAATTATATTATATTAAGAGTACCTACTAAATAATATATTATATTACTAATTAATTATACTATATTAATACTACTACAATTACAATTGATGGCAATTGATCAATTGCAATTAATCGTTCGTACTCACAATTCTTTTTTTTTTCAAAGGACTTCTTTGAAAAATAATATCGTTTGGGTCCGAGGGACCCCCGGCTGACTTTGAAATTATTTCAGCCGTCATCTATTAGATTTTTATTTTGACCTCACTATAGGTTTCAGCACTCTTGAAAACCATGAAAACTCTCTCTCACTGTGAAAGAGAGAAAGTCGTATGCAGGCTTATAGCTTTTATACTATACCAGAGGGAGAATCCTCGTAATTGTAAGAACGACCACTTTCTGATCTGTCTTAGTCTGTCAAAAATACTTACCTCTAATTTCCCTACATTTTTGACAAGTTTTTGATATTGGTTGTCGCTGAGATGAGATTGCGATTAGTTTTTAAAGTATTGACCTTCTGCTCGGAAAGTAACTTATTATATATAGATAGCTTTCTTTTCTTTAATTTACCTATCTGAATTTTCAATTTGTGTTTACGATCTACTCGAAATGCAGCCTAGTGATAGTGAAAATTTGATGTCGCCGGCGCCGCCAAAATTAAAAGAAACTGGCCAAGCTGTTTATGAGAGTCTATTGCTCCAGAAATCCAGAAATAAATAGGTACCTATAACAAGACATGAAATTTTTTTAATGTGGAAAAACGAGAAAAATGCGCCATCTTTTTCTGAAAATGTTTTACTGTCTTACTTTAGTAAAAAAGCGCAAATATGTAAGCAAAGTACCTTGTGGTCTTTGTGTTCTATGTTAAAAAGTACCTACTATTCCCTCACTGACTCGTCTATGAACACGAGTTTTGGGACGACAGTCCCATAGTTATGAGTGTTGTTAACTTTTTACTTGATGATTTTATATATTTTATCTTATATGTGTGTATGTTACGGCTAACAGCCGAAGTGTGGCTACACCTAGTTTTAACCAAACCTAACCTCGGGGTGCCCTTCGCTTGTTCTTGCATCCGACGTCACGTCGCCACCCGAAGTACACACGAACCGTATGTGGCCGGCTGCACCTAGTTGTACCCGGCTAAAACTAGGTGTAGCCGCACTTCGGCTAATAGCCGTGACATAATAAATAAACTGTGTCTTTATTTTCTGTAATTGGTTTTAAACCGTTTTAATCAAATAAATAAATAGTGCCGGGACTCTAGGTAAGGTCTTTTTCTACCTTTCTTTATATTGGTTATGGGTTCATTTAGACATTCATGAATGTTATCCCTGGGCTGGACCTACGTACATAGGTCCTTATTGGGTGCAGGTTTTTCATATCAGAAATTACAGTGCCCGCTTTTCTGCAGGTTACCTATTCCCTCATTTCACTTTTTCTCTACAATCCTCTAGGACGAGGTTAATAGTTTGCAGCGTGTGCTGTATGCTACCATACTCATTACATAATTTGAAACATCCCAATGTTGGCAATGTGGACAGAGGGTCAAGCAAGGTAATGCTATAACCAGTTTCATGGTCGCACAACACACAACCATTATTTTTGTTTGACTTTATTCATTAGCTGTTTGTCACATCAAATATAAAACCAAATCAAGTATGATAAAGGATTTCCGTTTGTGTTTTTGATATTGGAATGTTCTCTACAAGTTAAAAGGCTCTA
This sequence comes from Hydraecia micacea, assembly GCA_914767645.1. Lineage (NCBI taxonomy): Eukaryota > Metazoa > Arthropoda > Insecta > Lepidoptera > Noctuidae > Hydraecia > Hydraecia micacea. The sequence goes on along the minus strand of OU611798.1, from coordinate 14,639,317 downwards.
GTGATAGGTACTACACATTCAGGCAACAACTGTCTCATAAAATAAGCTGTTACGTCCACTGTCAGGTTTAAATCTATCGTGTTTATCAATTCCAGCATTCCAAGCAGCTTCCTGGTTTCTGCAAACAATTAAATCATTTTCTCCGGTTTACCGCGAAAATCACCGAATGACGACTTATCATTTCCTTCCACACCACCTTAACATCTTGTATCTTGCTCTAACCGTCTACCTGTCTTGTTCTCTAACTTGTACTTGAGTGTTAAGTCAGTGCCTTTCACTCCGTGAGAGAAACCAGTGGCATCATGCGTTACGATACCACGTCTAGTTAACTTAACTATAGTTTAGTGACAATGATTTACGGGTTTAGTCATGTGAGACCAAAGTTCTTGTGTTTAGTGTATTTTGTGTTGTTAAGTGTTGGTAAGTTGACACAAACGTTTGAAAAAAGTTGGGCGAACTTTGTTTTTATATCCTGTTTGGCTGGTTTTGAGTTGATTTCTCTAGTATTAGTCATGATTTAGGAAGTTTTGGATAAATAAATGGAAGAAAAGCAGAATAATATTGTTGTTTTAGCAAAGAAGTAATAACTTAGCCACATGTTAAGTAAATTTATCCTTAGTTACGTGGTAATAACTTTCCAATTTATTAATATTCTGCAATACTCATGATTAAAGCAGCACAAAAAAAGCACTTTAACTTATACAATACCTACTTTAACTTAATTGAATTTAACATATTACCTACTTGTTCAATGATTAGAAATTGCTATTGAAAAAACTATATTTAATCATTAACAATATCGGTTGATAATTTGCAACGAAGTGATTATGAAACAAACTTTCGAAAGTGCACGAGATATCTCTTTGTTTTGTATCCAGTGACAACAAAAACATGAAATGTATCAAGGGCATCAGAGAGGGCAGTCAACGCCTGGTGTCGAACTATGTACTTATCATTGCGATCACGTTGTGGAGACAGTGGCGTAACTGGACACTAGGTTGAATGAAGTAAAAATTTACACAAAAATGTCGCGTTTCGGTGAAAAGGAAACCAGGTTCTTGCTATAATTGTTTGGTACTGTTGATCTGATCATATATGAGGGACTATTCGATGCTTGTTAACAATAATTTTGATAAAAATACTGAGATTTGATAAACGCATAGGCAGACGCCGAAGGGGTTCAATGATTACAACTGGAGATTGAACTTATCGATCATAGATGGATTCTATGTAGTTTTGATATCCATTTCGTGGTACAGCAGTCTCAGTCAGTTTAAACCGCAGGCATATTGTTTACAAAATAAATCAGTTTATAGAGCTGCAGATGCTTGGAACTTGGATACGTAATAGCACGATATAAATATAAATATGGGCAATAGTCAATTATTGCCTTCGTTAAGCATAGGAAAGCCAGTAAACTATACCTAAGAGGGTTTTAGTATATATGTATAGTTGTATTGGACGATGTTACTTTTGTCAAACTTAGAAAGAATACAATGTAAATCCACCTCTATTCCCTCTTCCAGAAATATCAAAATGTTTGGTTCTCCGTGCGTACCTGTCGCAGCACGGTCTGCACGGCGAGGTGGAGTTCTCGCACAAGAACGACTCGCTCATCAGCATCCGCACCAACCTCAAGCCCACGCTGCAGTTCCCCGACGGCGTGTGGCGCTGGACCATCCACGAGTTCCCCGTCGACTACCGAGACCTGTCCGAGGCCAGGTGTTCCGACGGTAACCTTGGCAAAGAACTCATTGATCTCACTGAAGAACTCGGTTACCTCATCATTCCAGGGAAGGACCACGCGGAATTTGAAAGCAAAAACACGCTGACAGGCCCAAATGGACTATGGGGCAAGAGTATAGTCTTCGAAACAGCTGAACGAGACAGGGTCATATGCGCATCAATATTATCAACAGATAAGACTTATGAGAAGAATGCGATGGCAAGGTTCTCGTCCCCAGTGGCGGGGACGCTGCATTTCAGATGGCTATCAGCCAGAGAGTCTGACGAGTCAGACTCTTACATCCAAGCAGACTTATATCATACCAAAGGTGTATCAGAAAAAGTAGCATTTACAGAACATAAGTGGAAGTTATTTGTGACAGACATTTTTGATGCTGACAAGGGTAACTATGAGGACAATTGCAATGTTCTTCAGCTAGTGTTCGATCCTGAGAACAGTGGGGACGGGATGAGTGTGGGGGACCTGGACAGCAGGCTGGGGATGATCAAGGTGGCGACTGACGCCAACGTGATGAAGACGAAGACGTTGTTCAAGGATGAGGTCATCAACGTGCTGCGGAGTGACATGGAGGTGACGCGCCGGAGCCTGTATGTCGTGATATATGATAACAGACATTCTGATAGTTTCCTGGCGTGCGCCAAATTGAGGCCGATGGCGCCGAAAAGTACAAAGTGAGTACCTCCTTTTGTATCCTTTAGATACAGTCACATTAACTGCTGACCGCGACTTTGTCCGCTTGTATTTTGTATTTCATCGTTTTTTTTTACAAATGTCCAGGCAGCGTTCGACAGAGAGAGGAAGGCCTCTGCCCAGTGGTGGGGCAATAAAAAAAGACTGGAAAAATAGACAATGGCCTTTTCCAGGTTTCAGGCTACCTATCTGCATAAACAATCGGTTCAGTGGTTTAGGGTTTAGACGAGAAAAGTTGACAGCCAAGAGACAGTTTCTTTTGCAGTTATAATATTAATATGGATGCCTAAAATTACCAATACACAAGTCAAATATAAGAAGAAACGATCGTTCTCGGCATAAAGCGCAGGCGCACAAAATAATATATAGCCGGGCTGCTAGTACCTATTGTACCTAACATCAAAATAATACATAACAATAATAATTTGGAAGTTATTTCTGGGCATAATCATAACAGTGCATACATAATTTATTCTTGTTTAAAATATTCTTACATTCTTCATCACGCCATTAATCCCCGAAGGGTTAGGCAGAGGTGTACCAGTGCACCCACATTTCACCAGTTGTGTTTAAGTCTCATGTAATAGGGGGCGAGCCTACCATGAACCGGGCACAAATCCGGACACCGGGCTGCTATTGCATATACCTAACTTTTTTATCCATAATCTAAAGTGTCATATTTTTTTTGTCCTAATCATCATTTGTCCGAATGATAGCTTGCCCGAACTTAATGTCACATAATATCACATGCCATAAAATTTAAATCCCTAAATACGTACAATATGTCCTAAATTTGTTTGTCATAAATATTACAATCAATAATATACAAAAGACTTAAAACCGTTTTCAATAAAAGTTATAAGTCCTAAATTCAAATTATTTAATATTTATTTTATCCTAATAATGTGTCTAAAACAAATTTGTAGGTATTACAAAGCTTTTGCTATGAACTTCTCTCAGGCGTGCAGGTGCAAGCAAGCATACAAGCAAGCATGCAGCATGCAAGCGAGCATGGAACATGCAGCAGGCATGGTTTATGTTACGGCTCCGGCGGTCCCAGGCGTGTTAATCGTCGCAGACGGCTTTCGCGCATCACCGCGGTTTCGACTTGCCGCGGCGGCTCGTTTGCAACCTCCTGCTCCTCAGCCCGCGGGCCGCCTCGCCCCTACGCGCCTACGCGATTCTAAATTACTCTCTAGGGGTATGGCATACAAGATTACGTGGAGTCGGATTTTACAGCAATTCGTTTCAATCTGTCCTAACCTAATTTTTAGCAAATAACAATTTTATTATAAATGGACATTCGGAATAATACACATTATATAATACAATACTTAGGATATATGACTTTATTTCATGCAAAATTAGGAGATTCAATTATTATAGTACCTACTCGATATTATGGCAGAGTAGCTTTAGAAATAAAGATAATTATGTAAAACAAAATTTAGAGTTTTTGAACATTATGGTTACTGAAGTTTATAGCAAACGTGTTATGAATAATTATTTTCGGACAAACAAGTTTAGGAGAAGAAGAAGAGAGAGAGTACGACCTCTTAAGGCGCTACCTCTAAAATCTAAAATCCTCGAAAACTTACTAACCGAGCGAAAGTGATGCAATTACTTTTGAAACGCAAAAGAAGAGTGATGGCTATAGTGTGCGTGCGCTCGGAATAAAACGACGTATGTGCCAAAACGAATTTACTCCTTTTTTAACAAAATAAATGAATTAAATTTAAAACTACTTTGAGTAAACTTTGATATGATAATTCTCTATGTTTTAAAGTAAATTCCATTGAATAACTCTTAAGCGTTACGCCGTGATGTCGAAAAAAAAAAATATAATTTCGCAATTTTTTTGTATCGACAATTTTGTATCGATATACCAGAGTCAAAAAACATATACCAAAATGTTAAATCCCTATTCCACGTACTTAAAAAGTTACACGAAATAGAAAAACCACATTTATAATACACATTAATGAAAAAAAAAAACAGTAACACTTTGCCCGACCCCGGAATCGAACCCAAGCCCTCATGTACAGTAGAGCGCTTGCGACCACTAGATCAACGACGCAGTCAACTAAAATAAAATATCATGTAAAATATTCTAATTATGGCTTATCCGGATGACAGCGATGCGGATGAGTACTTCGACGCCTAAGTGTCCTTTGGGGTTTTTTTTTAATTTATTTTTATTTATTTGTATAGTAGGTTAGTTAGGCTTTTATTTTAGTATCTAGTGTATATAGTTATATTGTAATTATGTGTAAAAGTTATCTACTTTAATTAATTGTCAATTATGGCTAATTTGCATAAAAACACACCTTTAGACTAATGTCGATGGTTATGTTCACCCCTATGGTATTTTTTCAAACTTTTCCGTATTGCTAGCCAATTGAATTCTAAGCCATTGACTTATATATTATTACTAGCGTTCTAAGCTTAATTAATGTGCCATAATGCTAAGGATCAACTTTATAGGTATAGTCATACATTTCATATTCCTCATGAAAGTTAAAGAGCCGGTATCAGTATTCGGAGCATCAGCGACATCATCAAGGATATTATTGCATTCCTCCCTCAGAATGTTCATTGTAGCAGATTCCCAAGATGACGACGTGTCGGCCTACGTTAGTGAATTGATAAACCAAACAAAATACCATCGTACTATCGCAATAATTAACTAAGTATAGTTATGCAAATAGGATTGAAAAAGATTATACATTATATATATATTGTATTGAAAACACGACAAAATTGCACGTGGGTTGCCTTCAAAGGTAACATTAACACAGAGCGGCAAGGGTAGCCACGCGCACATTGTAACAGGTTGCGCGTCGGAGTCCCTGACGCCTCATACACAGAATAAAAGCAGTGCATCTTATATGTCGCTACATCAAACAATATCTTTCAGCCATAAAGTTTTCTTTACCTATTCAAATCTGAGTCAAGATTGTTGATACGGAAACCTAACCCTGACCCATACTTGTCATTCATGCTTTAACATTAACAAATTGGTTATGTCATTGTCATCCAACACCCGTGTTGTCATGCTTATTCCAGGGTTTTAATAAACATGGACGGCATCCGCGGCTCCATCGATTTCACGCAGCGCTCCCCCTTCGACCCCACCTGGACCAACTTCCAGCTGGGCGCCTCGGACGGGGACTACGAGTCCAACCTGCGCTTCGTCAGCTCCGTGCTGCAGTACAGCGTCCAGGAACTGCCTCCCAAGCTCATCGCCGATGATATGGACTCCTTGTGTAATACCACGGGAGGGATCTATAACCCTTCTGGGCTTGATTTGCAGAAGCTGCCGCCGCCAGGTGAGATTTGAACTCTGCAATGCTTAAGAGGCCGGCGAAGCATGCGTTGTTCAACGTAATACCAAAATAATTTGTAAACTTCGAATTAAACTTGAATTACTTTAAATTTGTACACTGATTTAAAGACGAGTTGTGAGAAAAATAAGTTTTCTATAGAAATTTGAAATTCCTCATATCTCGTAATTATTTCAGAGTCCTTTCTAAATATATAATTGGGAACCTAGGTAATCTGTAATCCAATCGGAATAAATACAAACTACGAGTACCTTAAGAATATGTTTGATTTGCAAATTATTTTGGTATTACGTTTGTTTGAACAACGCATTAGCATGCGTAGTTCGCCGGCCCCATAAACGACGAGGTTACTCTTGAATTTTTTCTGGAGAAGGCGATCGTTAGCTGTGGAAACTTGGATACTCTGGAAGAGTTGTAATTGTAACCATACCAAGTCCGTCGACGAAGATACGGGCCCGTCTGAAAGTAGTTTGAATCCTCGGGGTGAAATCTACACACGATTAAATAACTTTTTCGGAGGGACAAAAACACATAGCCAGTAGGGAAAACTGTCAAATAGTCATTCATTGTTAGGTTGGGCCCCATACTAATCTTATGTCCGCAGGTGATACGGTGAAGGAATCGTCCGCAACTATGGCCGAATATACGCATTCTATGCTTAGGGAGTCTACTCTCTAAGAATTAAATCCGTACTTAGACCGTGTTTTTGGAGTCCTACCTCCAGAATATACATCGGTACTAATATCTGCTACGGCGCACGGTGGGCTGAAAATCGGCTTTCATAGACTTAGGGATTTCAATTTGCAAGTGTCGGATTTTTTGCCGGATATCGCTTCTATTAGTTATTACTATATTCAAAAATGACACCCGAGTTAATTCTGCACAAAAACGAAGGAATTATAATTTTTTTTACGAAATATTTGTATGAAGCTAGTATGAAAAAGTTAATTATCTCGTAAACAGCAAGGAAAACCGTAATATCCTTACAGGTGGTTATAGTACTAGTTATTTATGATTTTTTGACACATCTCATATAACGGTTATCGCTGCTATTTTTTTTTTTAAAATCGTTAAAATATTTTTATTTATTTTTACATTTGAAACGGTTCCTTTTAGTGACTAAATTAAGAACATTGTTAGTTATGAAGAATTTTATTGACCCAAATATTAAGAATATATAAATCAAGAAAAATATTTAAAAAAATAGCAAAAATAAAAAAAAATGGAATCAAATATTAAACATTTTCCTTATCACTCTCGTCATCGGAGTCCAATTCTGAATCAGAATCCAGATTGGATACATCTAAAAACTTGAACTCACTTTCCTGAAACCGATTTAAGTCGAGAGTTTCAGCAAAAACTTAGCATCTAACTTAGGCCTTTGTGCACTTAGGAAAGGATCCGAAGAAACAACAAGCATATTTAAGATATCTTGATTAGAATCTTGCCTGCTTCTTTTCCGCGAATGATGTTCCCGGTACCTCCTAAAATCTTTGTTTCGAGACTGAGGCTTCTTCCGAGAGAGTCCCAATCGGCACAATATCATTTTTCTCGATTATGTCAGCCCCGTGTATTAATAATTTATGTACGGTTGACGACATGTAGTACCAGTCGTACAATTCCACGTACTTTTCTGCTGTTTTGCGGGCAAAATCTTTAAATTTTATTACGTCGATCTTCTCGCCAGATGTTATCGCTTGCAAAATCACAGCAAATCTTTTAATAACATCTTCGTCCAACCCGGTAATAGCTGTAGTTTTATTGGGAAACTCGAAAAACTTTCTTGCGGTATTCCCGTCATTGGTAGATCGTGAGCCTTGTTTCACAATATCAATCAACATACATCTAAAAACTCGAACTCACTTTGAGTTCGAGTTTTTAGATGTATCCAATCTGGATTCTGATTCAGAATTGGATTCCGATGACGAGAGTGATAAGGAAAATGTTTAATATTTGATTCCATTTTCTTTATTTTTGCTATTTTTTAAAATATTTTTCTTGTTTTATATATTCTTAATATTTGGGTCAATAAAATTCTTCATAACTAACAATGTTCTTAATTTAGTCACTAAAAGGAACCGTTTCAAATGTAAAAATAAATAAAAATATTTTAACGATTTTTAAAAAAAAAATTGCAGCTATAACCGTTATATGAGATGTGTCAAAAAATCATAAATAACTAGTACTATAACCACCTGTAAGGATATTACGGTTTTCCTTGCTGTTTACGAGATAATTAACTTTTTCATACTAGCTTCATACAAATTTTTCGTAAAAAAATTATAATTCCTTCGTTTTTGTGCAGAATTAACTCGGGTGTCATTTTTGAATATAGTAATAACTAATAGAAGCGATATCCGGCAAAAAATCCGGCACTTGCAAATTGAAATCCCTAAGTCTATGAAAGCCGATTTTCAGCCCACCGTGCGGCGAAGATATTTCTAATACAGTCGACAAACTCATACAGGTACAATGCATGTTCAAATCTATTTCGGCGTGCGTCTAAAAACGTTCACCCAGTTTATTTGTCAGAAATAGAAATATGACTAAAGTAACTAGAAACACTAGATGCTCGCGAATTGATTTCAGAGGTGTCTTCCATAATATTTTATCTGCCCAGTGCTGTTAGCTAGTATGTCTATTTTCTGAACAATTGCTTCTGCCTTAATTGTTCGAAACGTTTCGATCTACATACATGCATAATCCCACAATGTTCCCACTGCTGGCACACAGGTCTCCTCTCTGTGAGAGGGAGTGGGCCGTAATCCACCACGCGGACTCAGTGCGGGTTGGCGGATGTCACATGTTTGAATTTTTGGGTCTAGGATATGTTGGTTTTCTCTCGATGTTTTCCTTCACCATTTTTGAGAGCAGGTGTATGAAATAATTTTCACAAAGTAAAGTGCTTGCTTGGATTCGAACCCACGACCTACAACTTGTAAGACGCGGCCATTACCACTGGACCACCATTGCCTTCTCTCTACATACATATTATATCAAACTCTCAAAATAGAAATAAGAAACAGAATCAAAGACCGCATCCACAAAATTAACATTCTTGTTTGACGCAACTTGATTGCTAGACTTTGATGGACTGTCATGGAAGATTTTCGGCATAATCTGGTACATAGCGTCGAAGCACGGCGTGGCTTGGTGGTGAGCCAACAGTCAACAAGTCGACGAGCCAATCAAGATGTTTACGTCTTCACTAGGATGACGCGTCTCTAGGCATTCTCGCGATCGACATTTGTTTCCAAAATAACTGTCAATTCGCTCTCATTACGACGATAAAATTGATCGAATACTTCTATTTGATGGATTGTTTTGGTGTGATGTTTAGATAGCCGAAATGGCTAGATATTATTTTTATCCTGCTTATGTGATATGATGGTAGATATACGAAGAGACTGCCAAAAGAGAGTAATGCGTAGGGAACTAGGAAATTAGGGATCACAGTAAAAATGAAAAAGTCATTCAATGTTTAGTTTACATGTTATTGTATTTTACACCGTGTACAATATACCATAGTGTATTATATTGCATAGTGCACATAATATACCAGCTCGCATGTAAAGCGCCGTTTTGCCTTTCAATATAAAAAAGCCCAGAGTCTTCCGTTTTCCCCTCAACGAGAAAACGCAAGAAAATGACATCCAATAATTTATAGAACGCTTAAAAGACTTACATACAGAAAAACAGGATTTCTTTCTATTTATACTTCTTCCTATACTTCTAGGCATGGGCACCCAAGACCAGTATCCGGTAGGAGATTTGCTGGGCAAGCACAAGGACCGCACGGAGTACCTGAACCACAGGTACCTTCTGCCTGGCCTGGCGAACGAGCTGAGCGGCGCGTACTGGGACGTCTACCTCCCCCTGCAGGGCGTCAACAGCGTGGTGCATAGAGCGGTGGTGCTGGAGAGGTAATGGGGTTTATTATTTGACTTTACATATACACGTGGTGAAATCTAGTATTTAATACTAGCTTCTTCCCGCGACTTTGTCCGCGTGAAATTTCACCCCCCCCATTCACCCCCTTAGGGGATGAATTTTGAAAAATCCTTTCTTAGTGCACCCCTAGACCTCATAAGGAACGTACGTGCCAAATTTGGAATCTCTAGACCCAGCGGTTTGGGCTGTGCGTTGATATGTCAGTCAGTCAGTTCTCCTTTTATATATATAGACTACGCATAGTCATTTTCATTCATGTTCAAATATCTTTAATTAGGCAGCATAAGAACAATGAACAAAGTGCACAATATCCTACTTACAATATTGATCAATTTTATGAGGCTAGCGGTTTGCCTTACGCGATACAACGCATTGTGGATGTGATCGAAAGTTCAAACAGTCAGCTAAACGACGAGAAAGTTGGACTCCTCAAAAATGTCAAACTTTTCAGTGAAATATGTCATAATATGCATATGAGATACCGTTTTGAATAAAACTAGTGCTTCTCTTGATGGTTCTGGGTTCGATTCCGAGGTTGACCAAAGTGTTAATGGGTGCTTCCAATAAGAATTTCTCGGTAACAGTCCGGAGTCTAGATTTGTGCTTGGTTCATGGCAGTAAGCTTGCCGCTACTCGGTAGGTACATGTAGCACAACACAACGGGCGTGGGTACCTACTATACACCTCTGCGTTACTTTTGTGGGTTATCTATTCCCGCGCTAGGATTAGGTTTACATAAGCAGTAATCCATGCCATACCCGTATATAGATACTATTGCTGCTTGATTATTCTAATAAGTCCTATATTCCCGTTCCAGACGCCACCCAAAACGCGACATCTGCGGCACCATCCTGCTGTACGAGGCGGACACGGAGTACCAGACGCCCATGTCTTCGGCGCAGGTGGTGTTCCGCTACCCGCTGGTGGGCACGGTGCTGTTCCGGCAGCCGCAGGACAAGCCCTGGGAGGACACCACCATCATTATTGAGAGCATGGTGAGCTGACTGCTACGAGCATTGCTAGTCATTATTGAGAGCATGGTGAGCTGACTGCTACGAGCATGGCTAGTCATAGTACGTGTGCTCGTCAGAGCAAAGTTAGCCATGTAAAAGAGGTTAATCTTCCTATTCGTGTAAATCTGTAACCCATCCCCCAGGTGCACGCGGACGGAGCCAGCGTGAACAACACGCACTCGCACCGCTGGGCGCTGCACGAGCGCGCGCCCGGCGCCGACTGGTACAACTGGACGGCGCGCTGCCTCAGCGCCGGCCGCGTGCTGGCGCCGCACGCGCTGGACATCGACACGCGCCACCCGGAGGCCTACTGCCGGCCCGGGCTGGAGGGACTCTGCAGGCTGGGAGACTTCACTACCAGGTTAGTAAACTCTAAACTTTATTTATTTCCATTAAACCAATTACAGAACTTTTGAATTGTCAAGGATTAGGTCGTCAGAAAACTAATCGCTTTTAAATTTGACGTAAATGTAAAGTATGTATGCTCATGACTGTACACCTCTGCCTAACCCTTCGGGGATTACAGGCGTGATGTCATGTTATGTTGGACTCCAGCTTTAATTTTCTCCTTCTCATTTCCAGACACGGCATGCTGCAGGTGGCCGGCAAGAAGGTGGACTCGGCGCGTCTGACGCGGCGCCTGTTCACGGACACGGTGGTCGGGCTGGCCGGGAAGCACTCCATCATGAGGAAGTCGCTGGTCATCTACGACGACCACGGACCTGTGGCCCGCGGGGAGCGGATGGCGTGCTCTGTGTGAGTTAATAGCGAATTCAAAATATTATCTTCGTGTGTGTAATGTACCTAACAAACTCAAACTATTTATTTCAATTAAACCCATTAGTAATAATAAGAAAGATGAAACTAATAGATCAACCAAAGCGTAGTAGGTTTCTATGGAGAAGAACGAGCAAGAAACTGCGCGGACACTCTTAGACAGTAACTGGTGTTAGTTGTTGTGTGATTTCTGTAATGATGCTGGGTGACAATAAACATTAAACTGTATTAATAAAATATGAATTCGTAATTGTGTTGGTGTTAAATTGTTTTTCTCTCCGAGACTACAGTAGCACACAATTGAGATTGCTCTGAAGATAATGACAGGCGCGCTCGTCACATGCTGCTGTAGTACTGTACTACGTAGTACCTCGAGCTTTATAGAGAGGCTGTCACAGGTATGAGTGACCGAGACGAAGACAGTCACAAATAACTGAGTTTTTCTTAAAATCGATAATATGCCTTAATAATAATTGCCGCGTACCTACTGTGCCAATTTTCATCATCAATTTTATTGCTCTAGTTCAATTAATATGATTCCAAAGACCAATACTTTCAAACAACCTTCACCTTGCCGTTGGTTCTGTGCCGGATCTTTCTCCGGTCGTGTCGGATTGCCGTCCTTAAAGACTATTTGAGTGAGGAAAGAGTGAGTGCACTTGTGTCTGCGAACACACTTGTGTACTATAATATCTCTCGCGTAGATAGCGAGTCTCCGTTCAGAATGGCCGCCATGACCAAAATTCGGTCTGGAGGAGCACTACAACCTTCACAAATGAACCTTCAACATTGTCTCCTGTGTGTACCCCAGCGTGACCGGCCTGCACCGGCGCAAGGCGGTGGCACGTGACTGGTTCGGTAACGGCGAGCCGGCGCCGCTGAAGGGCCGCGTGGAGCTGACGCAGCAGTCCGAGTACGACATCACCAACGTCGTGGTCACGCTGGACGGGCTGGTGGACGTCAACAACTACAAGATACATGTGGTCAGTATTATTCACATTTTCAATGTAGATTTATTTGCTTTAGCTGTTGTATTAAGTTTAAGTTATGTAAAAGTTGTGACGGCACATACATTTTGAGTATACAAAACTTGGTTAGGATTAAATGTCAGTTCCAACTGCGTATGTGCAGTCTTGCGTCATCCTCTAAGATCTAGGGATGAAAGGGAAGAGAGACTTGTTATGGTCATGTCTATTTAAATGATAAACTATAGAATTTCAGAATTAAAATCATCATTCTTAACTTAACTATAACTTTTACATACAATATTCTTTTTTCTCGTTGCAGGTGCCTGTAGAGAAGGACTTGGCGTTCCCTTGTGAGAAGACCACACTCTACGATACCTTCAATCCGTTTCATGTGAACAAGAGTTTAAGTCCACCGCCTACTAAAGGTACAGTGAATAGTGATTTATGTTTGTATACGCACCGTTACTACGTATATTATAGTCTTTAGCGTTTTTAGCAAGCTAAAAGCGTTTTTGTAACATTATTTATACATCATGGGACGCAATAAATTAATACGAATATAATTGAAGTTTTTTAGTACCTAAGTCTTTAACCAGTTTAGGTTGTTGTTGTAAGGTTAAGTTTTCAACAAGCCTTCTATAAATATGAACATGTAACCATAACATAACGCATGAACGTCACACTCAGGTACAGCAGACCAGTACGAGCTGGGCGACCTGGGCGCGAAGTACGGCCTGGTGGAGTCCCGCTCGCTCACCACGCACTACAACGAGACACAAGTGTCGCTGTTTGGCCCACACAGCATTCTGGGCCGGTCCGTTGTGCTGCATCGCAAGGTCCGTAGAACGTTCTGCATTTTTGATGTATAGTGTTAAAATTGTCGATGTGATTGATGAAATAAGAACAATTAAACAAACCTTAAGAATGAGGATTATCCCATGTTTGCGATGCGAAAGACAAGTAACCGTAATTTCGTGTAAAATGATTGAAATTCACAAACTAACGCATCTAGTTTGACTGGCAGTGGACCTTAACGTGGTTGGTAAAGTGGACCTTAACGTGGTTGGTAAAGCCAGCTTGGACTGCCAGCCGTCGATGATGTATTTTATACTGCAGTTGTGGTGCTACCACAACAGAAAATAAATTGTTAGATTGGAAGACAATCCTGCTTCGTTTGTTCCCACCATCTGCCTTTTGCCATAATTTTTTCCATACATACCAGGAACTTAACCAACATTGAACTACAGATTAAGGGGCATATTATTATCATGTGATAGCTAACACCTCTCAACCCTCCTCGCAGAAGAACCGTCGCTGGGCGTGTTCGTCCATCGAGCGTGGCTACAGCCCCTCAGAAGCCAGAGAGCTGCGCGCCATCGCGTCGTTCCACCACCCGGGCGGCTTCGCGTCCGGCTACATCCGCTTCACTCAGCTCATACACAACGACGGCAGCGCCAGCGATACCGTCATAGAGGTCAAGTTGAGGCATCCTGGAGTGAGGGACACTAACCGGGTGAGTGGGGCTTGGCACTTGGAACACAAACCTTCATAAATATAGAATGACAAAACGATCACATGTAGCAGACTTTGCTTACATTTTCTTAAATAGATGAACAAGGAACACAAGGAGTCTAAAATAGATGAACAAGGAACACAAGGAGTCTTAAATAGATGAACAAGGAACACAAGGAGTCTTAAATAGATGAACAAGGAACACAAGGAGTCTTAAATAGATGAACAAGGAACACAAGGAGTCTTAAATCTAGCAGTGTGTGGTACCTTGACTGATGCTGAGACGATGATGATGACTGTCAATAATGTACCAGTTATAATGTACCAGTTATAATGTACCAGTTATAATGCTGTGGTTTTTAAATGGATCAACTACCACTGTAACCGCTGCATTATAACTGCCACACTATTGACAATCATCATATACTGTTCTCTTGGCGTCCCTTAAAAAGAATATCTTTTGCTGTTCAAAGCTTATTTTAGAATTTAGAGTATTTTTTTGCGATTATTCGTGTGCCAATGTGATTACCTCTCAGGGACGAGCTGGGTCAAATTTGTTGCGTTTGTTCTTTAAAAGATACAAATATGATATGGTTTCAGACAATGAACCACAACTGGGCGATCTTCGTGAACCCAGTGGGAGTGGACGCGGCCGTGCAGGTCAGCAACACGCGCTGCGTGGCGGGAGGGTATCGCTGGAACCCTTACTTCACGCAGCTGGCCGACCCGCTCAACGTGAGTTTATATTATCTATTGTTGCTGCAGGTGGTTCGCTAATAATGTAGCTCTAAATTAAAAAAAGGTATTCTTACATCATACCCTGATAGAGACTAAGTAATAACAGCCGCACGGGTCGATCGATCACGCGGTGCGTTATTACTAAAGATACCTTGTGGAGACCTCCCCATAGGGTTTTGGTCGGGTATAGTTAGTATGAGGCTTTCGAAATTTCTAACTACTAAATATACCCGGCCGTGTAATGCCAGACTGTATATTACCACATACATCCATAGTCTGTGCTGGACGCTGGACCGCTCTGTGCTCGTTACACTAAAGAGCAAAATGTATTTCAACACAGACATTTGCTGTATTAAGTAGTATACATACATAAAAACTATTATGCATTATGCTCGTCATTTCTAAAGCAAACTATGTTAGTACATAGTACAACCCTGCCATGTGCTGTACCTAATGTTAACATGCTAATATATATTTTAAATATTCTGTACATTCATCTATATCGACATAGTAAAACGCAATGAGAACTTAGGATGCAAGAGCGAGCGAAGCGAGCTCGGGACTTGGGGCACCCCGACTCGGACAAAAGGTTCGAAGGGGATGACGGGGGCTCAAGTGAGCGAACAAAGTGAGCGAACGAGCCGCCGTCATCTCCATCCATGTAGATAGACGTAGGTATTTACGCACCTTATTAGGTACCTACATAAGACTATCGTAATTGGCGATAAGTGGCTCAGCCTATCCCGTTCGAGAAGTACAGGCATGATGTAACGACTTGTGTGTCAGCTGTTGTTCAGGCTGTGGTTTTCATAGTTGAATAAAATACTTTTTATGGCGCCTGTACACTCTTCCGCGAGTGCTCTATCGCCATGTCTCGCCGTGAGGTCGAGTGACGAGTGCGCCCCGCTCTCGCACTCGTCATGCATCACGGTTCCTTGACGAGAGCGTACAGGCGACATTACAAGAAAGACATTTATTTTACAGTAGGTAGGTACAGTCAAGTTATTTAGTGGTACAGTTGAGTAGGGACACTTTTAAATTCAGCGTAACGTAACGATCCTCGCTATTTCAATTTTACCAAGCTGTTTTTTCTTTTATTGATATCGAATTTTGTATTCTTGAATTCGACTGGATTTGGAACTGTGGAGGCCCTACGTAGGTCACTTTTTTGTCCAAGATGTCCCCACCGAGTTGCGACTCAGTGACTCAGCCGCTAGACGCTGCCGCCGAGTCGTCGTTGCCTCCAAACTCGACCGCTAGATGTCGCTACTTGACCCTTCAATTGTTATCTTTTAATTTATAATTTCGAAAAGTCACACTCTGACCTTGCTTAATAAACATTATAAATAATTGACTAATTCTATGCTTACAGTTCGACTTGTACAACCAGGAGTGTGGCGCTGACAATCCGTTACGATGCGATGTGGGCGACCTGACCGCTCGACTGGGAACCATTAGTAAGTATCATCACTTACTGTGTACTGAATTACTGATATCTCCATCATAACTTGGTGAAAGACTCCAGACCAACTTGTTTAACATCAACTATGAGAAATAATAGTAATGTGAGAATTGTAAAAAAAATTCTCTTCCTCCTGTAATAATATACATGAAATTTATAGGTTATACTTCCATCATAAGTTTTTTTTCCACAAAATACAATGATCATAATGTATAAATTCACACCGCGAATATTGTGTATTCCAGGACCAAATAATTAAAATAGTCATTTTATAGGCGAGATGGCCCAGTGGTTAAGGCCTCGCCTCTTATGCACAAGGTTGTGAGTTCAAATCCGGACAAGTACCAATGTGACTCATTCAATTCATATTATTATGTACATTCCGAGTTTATCTTGAACATCACTGACATCGGTGAAGGCAAACATCGTAAGGAAACTTGGATTTATAATCAACATAAGTCTGAAATCGTCAATCCATCCTGAGCAAGCGTGGTGATCAATGCTCGTGCCTTCTCTATATAAGAAGAGGCCTGTGCCCAGCACCAGCCCAGCAGGGACAACTATAGGCTGGTATTATTAATATTTTACTGACTAAAGTCCTCCAGAAGCTAACCCGCAGCTCTTGTACCCCAGACATAGGCAGCGACCGCCAGATGTTCGTGGACAGCAACTTCCCGCTGGAGGGCGCGGTGAGCGCGGTGGGGCGCTCCATCGTGATCTTCGGGCCCGAGAGGAGCTCGGAGCGGTTCGCGTGCGCTAACATCGAGCCCGACAAGGACATCATCAAGTATGTCAATATCATGAAGCCGCCGAGATTTGTGCTGTGAGTATCTGACGTACCTGTCTCATGTATCCGCAGAGAAGGCGGCGCTCTCTGCAATAATGCTAAATTTAATGGTTTTGGGCTGGGGCTCTGTCTCGCATAGGGTCGTAGCATTATTTGGATTGTGGATGTGACGCATATTTTCCCCCAACTAGTTCTTTTTATGTTTGTGTTCTTTCTTTGCGTCATTTTTACAGCATACCTATAGGTATATTATCGTTCTTTTATTTTTTTTCTTTCTAACTTTAATTATAATATTCAAAAGAATAGACGAGCTTAACAACAAAAATTAACTTTGCTGTGCCCGACAGGGTCCATAATTGATTCGATGTTTTGACATACCAACTATGTACACATTATGGAATGCAATAAAGTATTGAGTACCTAAGTTAATTTAGGAGCAGCCATGTTATTTATGGGAGTATTTTGCAATTTAATCTAAATGTATTTCATAATATCTACGTAAAGACAGGGATTTTGAAACACCTTATTACAAAATGGTAGAGAAAATCTTGCAGTGCTATGACAATTTGTTTGGTGCGGTCTCTTCTCTGGTTTTCGGTGACATAACAATGACACGAAAATTATTAGCAGCTGCATACCTACTCATGCCTGCTCCAACTAACTGTAATCATCAATCAACTGCCAAGCAAAGCAACTTCCCCTTTGATCATTCATTACTGGGTCTAGGACATTCGTGGTCACCAGTAGTCTTTTACTGTAGGCTGATGTACCCGGTTTCCTTGGTTTATGAAGTGATGTGTGATGTCCAGCGGCACGTTCCTGGAGGAGGCGCGGCGCGTGCTGGGCGCGCCCGAGTGGATGATGTCGCTGGACGCGCGGCGCACGCGCACGCTGCACGGCGGCGCGTGCATCCAGCTGCTGCTGCACTTCACCGGCCCGCACGCCAACAGGCTCGAGCTGGACTTTACCAAGTGAGTACCATGGAACTGGATAGACACCCATCCTAGAACATACTTCTGTATGGGACAGTTGATCATTTTTCGGGATCCGTAAGGTCCTCAACAAAACTTTACAGACTAATTAATTTATTTTGACTATAGTTAAACATGTACCCCATCGTAGCACGCGCCGAACTGGTGTTCTGATTTTACTAAAGATGAGAACTAAGTTTGGTAAAGAATGTTAACATTTTAAGGAGCATAATTTTATTGCCCATACAACAAAAAACCCTCAAGTATAACAAAAACTTTTTTAGAAAAAAAACCCATCTTCAAAAAAAAAAAAATACAAAGTGAAAAATAACTTTAATTTCGGAAGTCGTTGTCGTTGGTTCCGCGTTTTAGTTTTTTTACACTGACTTGCGAAATTAAAGACTAGTGTTTTATTTTGAAGTCGGTTTGTTTTTTTCTAAAAAAGTTTTTATTTTTCACTTTTAAAAAAACATGTTTCAATTATTTTCTTATCTTTGGGCCATGAAAGGTCCAAAATCAATCAACAGAAAATATAGCCATGACCATGACGTTTTGTTTCAGACTATTAGCATCAGGTCGTCTGGACTCACCCAGTATTTTCATCCCAGGCTACATAAACACTAAACGGAAAAGGACCATCTCGTACCGACCCTGTGGCACCACAGACCCCAATGAAAGGAAAAGTAAGTGAAGTTTTAAATAAACTTTCTGTGTGGCATATCACTTCCTTAGAACATGACTCGTGAATTAAAATTATGTACACGGATATCTATGGTTATGTAACAGTAGGACCTTTTTGAAAGGTTACACTATATGAGACTGGGTTACACAAAATTAATATTGAACAATTTCCATGATGTTTTTATAGAAATTGTTATACTAGAGTCACGTCGCGCTGTCAGCCTTTAAAATCTCTTTCATTACTTTTTTCAAATCGACAGTCCACATGCAACCCTCTGTGTTACCGGACACCCCTTTACAGTCGCCATCCCATAGATATACCTCCCGAGCGCATTTAATTAACTCCGCTGGACGTAGGGATGCTGTACATAACGCACTTACATTACATCTGGGGGAAGAGTTCGTCGCGGAATGACTGATAAACTCTGACATTCTGTTATCATGCTAGGTTCATTTGTTATTAGGTAGATAGCACTAATAGTCACTATGTTATATACATTCCGATTAAGATCGTTTACGAGATTAGCTCAGAAATTCTTAAAACTGTTAATCATAAGTTTAACACTGAACTAGACCAGAGTGGTAATTGCGTAACACACTAACAGTAGAAATGGCTTTGATTGTGACAGATCAACAACATTCATTGCGATTTACGTTGTTGAGCAGATTTTTTTTTCGAAATAATGGTTTAGCAATATCCTTCAAAATGATTCAGATTGTGATTGATACTGTTTTACATTTAGTGTGTAGTGTCGTGCTCTGACTACGGTCTGTGGTGTTTAATATACTCAGTTAACAGGTGCCTTTGAATGACTCGGCATGACGTATGCACGCGAGGGATAGATGTAGACTAAAGCAGATTGGGACGAGTCGCACTGCAACACAACGCATTGCAAAAACCCTCCTTCTTCACTTTCTATGAACCAACTCACACTACGTGCAGTAATGTGCGCATGACTACTCTCCCCTCACCTTACTTGATAGAGATGAACACCATCAAGAATAACATCGGAAAGATATTCGCACCCTTAAGCAGGTCAAGGTCTTGAAGGGACATATACCTACTGAACGTAAAAGTTCATCTTAGCCCAACGTTTAACAGATCGATAATGATGGAAGAAATATTTTAACAGTTGATTTACCGCTGTTGATGTTTTCTATAATATTTGGCTGGGCCTTTTAAGGAAAATAATATATGCAGGTGAAGCAAAGTTCATGAATTTGTACGGCTACAACGAAAACTTTGAGGAAAATGCCCAAATGTTCAATAATGTTTTAGGGGAAGTTTGACTTCCTTTTTGGAATATAATAGAGGTCGCGCGTGTAAAAGCCGTACAAACTGTAGTACCTACGCACTAGACCGCTTATGAGGAATAAGGGGAACTTGTAGACTTGTTTGTAATTACAGTAATGTTAGGATTTTGTACTACAGGTTGCTTAAAAGCTAAGTATGCTGCGGTTACAGCTAATAACAATTATTAGAACATTTTGTTTAGCATAATCAATCAGCCTATAATGTTCCCACTGCTGGGACACAGGCTTCCTCTCTTCGAGAGGGAGTGGGCTGTAATCTGCAACACGGACCCAGTGCGGGTTGGTAGATGTCACACGTCTTCGATTTTTGGTTCTAGGACATGTCGGCTTCCTCACGATGTTTTCCTTCACCGTTTTGAGAGCAGTGGTGATACAATTATTTACACAAGGTAAAGCACCTGCCTGGGTTTGAAATCGAACCCACGACTTACAACTCGTAAGTCGGCCGTTGCCACTGGGCCACACTGCTCACACTCACACAAAAAAGTCCCATAATAACAGCAAAACAAAAACGAGCACTATATCGAACCCTTGTCGTATTCAATTAGTTCTTAAGACTCTTCTTGGTGACGTGTTTGTGACGAATGATAAAAAATGGATTTAGTGGTAGTCTTTTACTGTTGACCTTCAGAACCTTGTGAAGAACATGCTATCGATTTCCCCTACCAGGTGACCTTGGCCTTGGGTATTAGAATATTGGCATGTTTCTCTCAGATTGCGTAAGGTCAGGGTAGTCTTTCATCCACATGTTTAAGAAACTTGTCATCTCACCTGAACATTATAATTTATAACCGTCAGGAAATTCACATAGTGCCTAGATAGCCGACCACACCCTGCTTCCTACATACCCTGCAACATCATAGGTACATGGTCACTACACCACCATGCACTTGTGTGCATCTCTTTGTTGTCCGTGGCACAATCCGCGGGACGCATGCGTGGCGGCCCGATCGGGTCGATATCTTAGGTCTTCTGTGTGCCTAGTACATGGGCACGGTCTGAGCTCGTATATAGACCCTTATATATAAGAGTCGAGGGGTAGGAAAGGGGAGAGGGCACGGTAATGCAGCGTGCAATGGAATATTCTATTATAATAGGGAATGGAATGTTCTTTTATAATAGAGAATAGAATGTTCTATTACAATAGGGAATGGAATGTTCTATTATAAAAGAATGTTAATTGAATGTGTGTGTGAAGAGTGTTGAATGTTGAGTGTTGAATTATTGATATGTTTCGATTCTTTGTTCAGTTTAAATGTCGTATTGTTACTTTCAGCTCACTCCATCGTCGACTTTGTCTCTATCACCTCTGAGGCTCTGACCTAGACTAGAGTCAAGAGAAAACCTATAAAAAAAAGTAGTTCAGTATTTGAATATTTAGTCGTAGTTTTAGCGGTAATTACACTTTTCTCATCAAATCTTAGAGTAGGTAGGTACCCAATATGCTATTTTAATTACTTACTTACAACTTATAAGCAAATAATTTTAAAACCCATGAACAGTTTTTGGGAAGCATAATCATACATAATCAGTCTATAACGTTTCCACTGCTGGGACACAGGCCTCTCTCTGCTCTCTGGGAGAGAGAAGCACGCGGGTCCAGTGCGGGTTGGTAGATGTCACATGTCTTCAAATTTTTGGTTCTAGGACATGCCGGTTTCCTCACGATGTTTTCCTTCACCGTTGAAGGGAAGCTCCTTGTGTTATTATAGAAATAGACTAAACCACTTTTACAAGCCAATGTTTCAATCTACGTGACTGCCTTAAGGGGGTCTCGTGCCTCGAGGGGTGTTGGCAACTGACGTATACCATCCTACCAATGGTAAAAACATTTGTGTTATCAAAACAAAACTGCGGCGTGCACCAAACAAACACTTTCTGCTCCTAGTCAATATATCTTCCCACAGCTCACAGTCAACAGGCTGGCATCTTGCCACTATTTGTTTACGTTACCCCTCGTTACCCTCCGACACCACAGGACTGTTACCCAATAAACCGTCGCTTACCTACCACAATAAGTAATGTTCCTTGGTTCAACAGGTTTCTTGGCAGCTCCTTTAAGTAAGGGGCGATCGTTGGCATAATTTATCAGTTTTTTGCGCAATCAAATGAGGCAAACGTTTTGGAAAGAAGTTTTATTTCATAAAAGCCGTGTGCCTCACGTGTGCCTCATCGGAAAAAATTACGAATTTCCATATAAACTTTCATCACCGGATTCATTTTAAAAATCCTTCCTTACTCTGATGATACATGCATACTACGCTTCTGAACGTTCTGAAGACTATCACTATTAAGAACTAATCTAACAAATGTATTTCCTATTGATGCATGCATGCCGTCTGTCGGGACGGGACAGGTTAACTCGAAGCTGCAATGGCTCTTTCTTCAAAAGACCCTTCCAGACATGGCCCTGCATTGTCTCTAGTCTCACTTAATATCTTAATAATATAATGCTTGGCTTTTAAAGAGACCATAATCTCTGACTTTGTTTCGACATTTCTTCTCAGGGGTCAGTCAAATAGGAAATACCGGCGCCATCTAGTTTTAAAATATTGACCAAAAACGCTACGGCTAAAAGTGTCCTATAGGATCTACTTACAAAAATGAACATTTAATTTTATCTTTCCAGAGAACTCATACTTCTTTTCGTCGAGCCCGTCGTCGGCGACGCTGACGTCACCGGCGCAGGCGCTGCTACTATTGCTGTGCGCCGCCATGAGACTGATGCGACTGTAGTGTACTATAGTGGATTGTCTGTTTCAAAAGTAGCTGATGAAAGTGTAAATAAACTCCGTCCAGATTAAATTCTTACGCAATCACTCCCTAAAATTAGTAACACATTTATCTGTATTTAGAAGATTTCAACTTTATATCTCAGGACTTTTGCCAACAATTATTGTTTGAATAACATTATGAAATTGTAATTAAGAAATCATCGACGAACGTTGAGGTTATAAAATTGACTTCAATTGGTAAATGAAAAACACCTTTAAGGTGATTGAAAATAGTACTTCAGGTTTAAGTATATTCAAATAAAAGCATTAGATATGTAAGAGACACAACAAGCTGGCATCCACAGGAACCATTTCTGATCCCTTTGTTTACATTTTCATCAGCTACTTTTGGAACAGTTCTTAGTTACTCATACCAAACTGTACATAAGTATAATTAATACATTGCTTGTTACATACGTGTGTAGTTTTATTCCACTTCAACTATTCATTATGGGCTATTGTGGAAGAGACACTACAATTTTGCGAAGTCACGTAAATGATATCATCAGGTACCTACTATGATCTATAAAAAAATTATTTGTTACAACATATCACTGTTATTTATATTTACACATTCAA
The DNA here is from genome assembly GCA_914767645.1 of Hydraecia micacea. Taxonomy (NCBI): domain Eukaryota; kingdom Metazoa; phylum Arthropoda; class Insecta; order Lepidoptera; family Noctuidae; genus Hydraecia; species Hydraecia micacea. The sequence continues at coordinate 14,616,009 of OU611798.1, read as the reverse complement.
ATATTTACATAATTTAAAAAGCTGTCTTAAAATAATAATATGTACAAGTATATAAAAAGGTACTATGATAGACAATCAAACATTGGAGCTTAATTGGTGAATGTTTCTTTGTTGAAAATACAGGATGACATTAAATAGGGGCGACAAATTAAAACATCTAATTCAACGTGTTATAAAGTAAATTTAGAGCATGTCATTAAGAAAAGGGATGCACTATCTAAGACGATAATTACACGTTTTTTTGCAAGAATTTAGATTTGGGAAATGACAATTTCTAATAATTATTTAGCAGTTACTGCACCTCCTATTTCGATTTGTCGCATGTTTTCAATTTCATCTTGTATATACAGAGTGAAAGTAAATTAAAAATATATATTGAGTGCGAAACTACATGACGTACTTTGAACATTTATTTAAAACCTATGCTGTCCCACAGATGGGCAAAGGTCTCCCATATTTTCCGATTTTCATTATGTTGTGAATTCTGCCAGCCAATCGGTTGATTGAACATACAAAAATAAAAACAAATACCTAAACATTTTAGTCGCGGTACAGACATAACTATTTTGTTTTTAATTAAAATCATCATGAAAATGCATAAGGAAATCACTTGACGAATACGAGCGAACAAGTTTAGTATAATTGTTTGTTATTTTAGCAGACATAACATATCAACTTACAGTAACCGCTGTACTATTTAATGTTGTGGCCACTCTGACTGAATACAAACACAAACAAGTCCACACAGACATTCCAGTGCTCCCCGGGGCAAAAGAGCGAAAAGAGAAATATTTTCAAGTTGTTACAATTCATTAATTAATTTAAAATAAATATTTTACTCTCTCCATGGTACATTGTTCGCTAACTGATTGTACGGATAAACAGACGTCATTTTATTTTTATTAGGAAATACAACAAGTCTTACCAAGGGGTATCGTGTTACCCAGTAACTGGGTTGTAGAGGTCAGATAGGCAGTATCTCTATGTAAAACACTGGTATTCAGCTGCAGCCGATTTGACTGGTAGCCGACCCCAACAGCAGGCAGATGATGAGATGATACTCGTAAGAGAAAACAAACAATTGTACAGTACATATAACAATTATGTGGGTGTACTACAGGTGTACCTCTGCCTAACCCTTCGGAGGCACAAGGCGTGATGTTATGTTATACTCGTAACAGTCAAATATTAAAGTATATGAAGGATGACTGTCCAATCCACCACGTTTCCACGGATAACAAAATGCCATGTCCAAGTTGCTATGAAGTTTTTATGTAACCTCTTTATGCTTACAAATACGTTCTAGTTGCATTAGTGTCTTTCAATCGATCGCATTTCTTGCATTATAAATGCACCCATGGGAAATTCCCAGAAGTCGCTTGTTCATTATTAATTCAGTACCCAATGGCCGATGCCGGTATCATTCAATGCAATTTGAAACTCTTTACCGAAACGCAATTACACCGCATTAATTTTTATTTTTATTCTTCTTTTAAAGCGAAGAAAAGCTAAGCGAAGCAATGTACCTTATGCGGCCTGCCCAAATGTCCTTTCTTTGATATTGTTCATCAAGTCATTGAGCTTCTTAAGTTCTACTCAATCTGTGTGGTTCTTTCCTCAAAATACCATTTCAGACTGATGTCTGCACATGATCTGACCAAGATTATGTCTGGACGAGAAGAGACTGTGACCTCTGAGTTTGTTTCGGCCTTTCTTCTCAGAGCAGTAAGATAGGAAACGACGACCTCATCTAGTTTTTAAAATATGATTGAAATGTAATAGTATATTGTTTGCCAAGGGAGCAAATAACTATTTTGAAGGCGAGCGTGTTTCTTTGAATCCTGAGCGCAGCGAGGGATTCAAAGTACGTCACTCGAGCTTAAAATAGTGTTGTTTTCGAAGTGGACACTCTACTTTTTGTCACCCTCTATGAAAAAATAAGTAAGTGCAACTTATGAATAAGAATAGTACGTTTATTTATTTACATACAATTTTGAGCAAACAATTACGAACGAAGGCAGAATGCTTTTCGCGCGTTTTTTATTTTTTCACTATTTTTTTTTTTAATTTGGCTCTCGCTTTTTACTTTATCATACAACCTGTTACTTGTTCATACAATGTTTGTAATTGATCTCATTGGTGATTGGAAGTTTTACTAACAATACCCACTTTCCAAATTTAAATCACTTTTAGTCCCTAAGGATTAAAGAGCTATTTTTCGAAGTTAGTTTTCGAAGAATACACTAGCTCTTTTTGAATAGATAAAATCAGCGGTGTCCAAATTAATCTTCAAAGTCCAATTGAAAATGAATATGGTTTTAAAGAATTAAAACTTCTTTTATGTACCTAATACTAGCGGCCCGCCCCAGCTCCACACGAGTGCAATTTTTTTTTTTCGAATTTTCGAAATATCCTTTCATACAAACCTTGTCCTGGCAATACCGAACAGAAAAAAAAGAATTATGCAAATTGTTGCATTCATTCAGAAGTTATGCGCGTACAGATATTTCGGCGACTTTGTTTTATACTATGTAAGGATTACGACAAATGTTTGGTCATCGAAAACATACCTTCGATAGAGCTAGGGAAACTTAAGGCCTGATCGTACATAATTTAGTATCCGATGGCCGATGCAGCTACCATTATAATATGTAACTTGAAACAGTTTCATTCCGTTTACCGACACGCGAATGCCACGTGCATCATGTTAAATATTCATCATCCCTTACGTGGCCTGTCTGTATTAGTATCGATACTATAATAACTCCACCCTGTAATATTGTCCGGCTGCAGGCTAAAAGGTTTTTCCCATAAAGAGCTGCAATTACTTGGGTCTTTTGTTTACTTGTTATTTCTTTAAATGGTAGGGAAATCGTCTACGGTTACAATATTTGTAAAACAGTGATCTATACAACTTGTCCCGGAATTAAAGCGCACCACCAAACACCCCACATCTTCTTCTCCGTGTCGCTGGCACCACTGTATTTTATTTAAATCTTGTTTTTCCCAAAACACCCCAATTAGAATATTATGTTATAATCATAATACATACACTGAATATATACTATTATTTATAAAACATTCTTTATTTATTAAATTAGTTAAACTGATGATTAAAAGAAAATTGTGGTCAAATTACAAATCTACGCACGCACGCAGTCGCACACGTATAAGGGTCTAGCGTAGGTACTTTGTGCATTTTGGTTTGTTTTGACTGTACGGCGGAAGTGTGACTGTAATTTACGTAGTTAATTATTTTTAGGATAAAAAATACCTATACCGAGTAAAAATGACACAAATAGATTCAGTAAACGATTCTGAACCAATTACTTTCATAATGTGCATCAATTCAGTTACACATTGTATATCTCTCGCAGATGGATTGTAGAATCCGCTGTTTTACAAAACCGCTAGTGGTTTTACAAAACAGCTTCGTTATCTAAAACAACTGAACAATGTTCAGCGGTTTTCCATAATTACTGAACTTGAACACGCGGAATTGCATAAACGTTTTGAATTTATCAATGCAGCGGGACAACAATTAGCGGTTTTATTAAGTAGCGTGACATTAAACGTCAGATTTTAGATTTTAATTCTAAATTTTGTCGCTCGTGGCTCTGTATGTCTTAGCAACAATAATGGCGTCCGAAACAGAAATAAATAATACGAGTGAAAATGACCTTAACTCAAGTGAAAACAATGATTTTAAGGACAATATTAATTAAAAGTTAAGAGAGTTTTATGAAAGACGCTTATGGTGTCGTAAGTCTAACTTCGTCGGTAGCAGTTTTGTAAAACGTAGCGCAATGACAATCCAGCTGAACGTTGTTCAGTTATTTTACATAACGGAGCTGTTTTGTAAAACAATTAGCGGTTTTGTAAAACAGCGGATTCTACAATCCATCTGCGACATAACTATCAATCTAATTATTAATTTATCCATAATTGCTAAGGTAATTTTCAATATCTATAAATTGTAGTATAGTAATTTTATTCCAGGTCTTTGTCTACACATCTAATTATGTAATTACTGTATCAAAAATATTGTAAAACATTTTTAAAAGAGTAGGTCGGAGTTTCTTCCTCGTTCTTCTCCATACGATTTTCTTGTAATTGTTGACATTCAAAAGTGCCTTGTGATGGCCTACTTGAAATGTATTATTTGACTTTGATTGTAGTTATCATTTAGCTGAAAGACGTCCACAGTCACTGCTGGACATAGGCCTCCCCCAAGTACGGCCTCCACGAGCGGTCCTGTGCTTCTCGTGCCCAGTGCTCTACCGCTAATTAATGATGATTGATGTGATAGGTCCGAAAAACAATCGTTTACCGAGATCGAACATAGCTAATTAGTTCTTAAAAGAATAACGAATTAGCTTACTTTCGATTTTAGTCTTTATAAAATGTACTGATTAAGTAAGACTGCATCATAACAACAATTCAATCTCCCCTCGACTCCTCGAGGCTCCCTCTTGAAGTTCGATTTACGAATTCATTAGTACATAGTCAGTCTAGACAACTGCAGGAACCCTTAGGTACGGAGGGGGCGGTTACATAAGCGCTATGTGGAGCTCGGGCGCATGCGCGGCACCGCGGTCGATAGCAGCCGGGGCCCGGCCGCGGCCCAGCGTGCCTCAGACATGGGCCGCGCCTAGCCCGAGCAACATGCGGTACGAAGTGCTGCTCCTGCTCTTCCTATATTCAGTTCAGGCCAATCTAGAAGGCCCATTCCTCTTCTTCGGGCCAAAGTCCTTAGAAAAATACAAAAGACCCGCGTTGAAGTACTTGGATCAAGATGAGCTCATGCGGATATATGGAGAGCAGGCGGCGATCGTGGTGTTCAACAACCAGGACTCGGTCCCGCTGTCCAGCGGCTACTTCCCGCGCCTGAGGAAGATGCTGGAGCGCCAGGCCACGCTGGTGCTGCCACAAGACTTCCTCGATGTTCACCCTGACTACATCAGCAACGAGACGCAGGTGGGTGCTACTGACCGTTTCTAATACTCCTCGGAACACATTATTCTATAATGGATTTCTTCTAAGTACCCTCTGTTGAAGCTGTAGTTTGCTCGCCACGATACTGAAACCTGCTGAAACTGGGGTTTATGCTATATGATATTGGGTGGTCGAAGTGTTATGATTGCATTCAGATTATGTGTATGGATAATAACGACGAATGACGACGTGACGTCATACTGGTAGATAATATGTATGTGTAGAGGTACTCGTATAAGGGTCAATGAGTGAGCGTGAGTCGTCATTGGTCACACCCAGCGAGCCGCTGAACATCTGACAGTTTGAACTTACTGTCTAACCAGGACATAGTATTAATTGAATATAGTGGTATTAATGTATCCATATATTATATAATAGGTTATTATTCACATATTTAATAAGGTTGGGTGCTGTAAACAATGCAGCTGCACATTAATTCGCTTATTTTGGAACAATATTATAATGGTATTTATAAAAGGCCAGGCAGATGATGATTTATAATACCTATCCATAATATCTATTTATCTTATTGTAAGTTAAATTAAGTGAACTTAGTTTTTAATTTAGTCAATAAGTTATTTTTTATTACTTACTTCTGATATAGGGATTCTAATATGATGGCAAAAAATATCATATTGGGGTGTTCAGTAAACCAACGATGACCTTGCGGTTTCTAAAGGGTGGACTGTGGACTCACAGTGGAGCGGCATGGCGCGACGTGGCCTGTGTGCGACTCACAGTGGAGCGGCATGGCGCGACGTGGCCTGTGTGCGACGTTGTAGTGATCGAAATATTGACTCTTAATTTACACTTATTTTCGTAAACTACCACAAAGCCTTAACAATTAAACAAATTCTATTTTGGTAAAGAATAAATATGGTTTTTTATTTTAAATGTCTCGATAACTATGTCGCTTTTAAGGGTCACTTCAAGCTATTTTGTTCTACTATGGGTTGTCTTTTTGCAATGGCAAGGTTGTCGTTGGTTTACTGGACACCCCACATATCGCCCCCAGGTCCTAACGCTGCAGGGTCCCTGGTCGGAGAGGGACGCACAGATGACAGAGACCTTCGCGCGTCTGCAGGACATTTATGGAGCAGGCCGGGTGTTGGGCATCTTAGGTACTTAGTCATTAATTAACATATTTAATTTGAACCTACGAAGACTTGGATTGGATATTTTTTTTCTCAGGAAAGAGATATCTGGTAGCAATTGGAGGCCTGTGCCCCGCAGTGGGAGTGTCGGCTGAATACAATACACGCGCACATGCGTTATACATACATACTTGGGTTATACTTGTAACATATATACATACCGTGTACATGTAACATGCACACAACAATTCAAACGTGCATGTGCAATATACTATACTTTACAGACGTAGTACCATATATTAATATTTATTTTATATTCGCAGGTAACTCCGTATCGCAGAGCCCGTCGGCTGATTACATCGATGGAGAGCCTTGGTCTCGGGTACGACGTCAAGCGCTGAATGAGACCTCGTCATCAACCAGCTCTCCTGAGGAGGAGAGGCCTACAAAGGTCATGCAGAAGTTTGCACTTTATAATGCCACAGGTATGGTTCAAAAGTCCTAGGTCTACGAGAAGTAGCAATGAATATCAAGATTGCCTTCTGATTCCACACTATACTCCGCAGGCCTGCCAGGCAAGGGCGCCCTGCTGTTCTCGTCCGGCTGGCCGGAGCTCCGCCGCACTAACGGCACTACTATCAGACTGAGCACGCCTGTCGGAGAACCCACCATCAAGCCTACCAGGCTGTACACCATCATGGTGGTTCGCTTCGTGGATGGGGACAGCAGAGATAAGGTGAGTTAGCGGGTCGGTGATGGACAAATAAATATCTTTTTGGATCTTCTACCATTTTCTCTATCACCTAATTTACTGTTACAGATAACTCTTGAGTTCAGCTTCAAGCAGTCAGCAGGCTGGTGGACGGCAGTGGGTGTGGAGGTGAAGTTTGGTTTAGAAGTTACCGGCATTAGCTTGAAGGCACCCAGCCCGCCCGATGGCCCGTCCGCTGTGCTCGGCAAGTCTTACCACTGCTCGCTGCCCCTGGTCTACTCCGCGGAAGACGCCACACTAACGTTCCCAGACATACAGGTGGGAGACAAAGGAGTGAATGAAGACGTATCTTCTTTTGAAATGAGTGACATTGTAACACATGTTTGTTCTGTGTCAACAGATGCAAATGTTCATGGACAGCACGGAGAGGTTCGCGGATGCTTTCGACTGCATCGGCTTCACAACTGTCCCAATCTGGCAAGTTCTACCGACTCGCAAGCTATTCATATCTGATCAGAAGCACCAGGTTTATAGTCAAAGTATTTTTCCTGAAAATGTCGACTAATGAGTATTGTTGATCTTGTTCGCAGGTCAGGCCTAATGGTCTCGTTCATCATGCTGATTGCTTTAGGCATCTCCATATCAATGATCTTGGACATCAAGACCATGGATCGCTTTGAGAACAACAGAAGCAAGCAACTGACCATCACCGTCACCGAATAATTTGTATTTAGGGACAAACCCTTCTGTAAAATCTCAGCCTAAATAAATAGTTCTCTAGTTAGATATTTAAGTGCCATTCTTCAACGCACAAAATGTTTTTCTAGTTACAAGTTTCCAAAGAGGCACGTAGGGTACTCCGTAAATAAATGTTATCGTGTGCAGAGGCTTTATCATATGATGGATATGATAATGTCTTCTCCTTCAATAAAAACAACATAATCACTCGTTGAGAGCTTCCTGTCAGGGGCGACATGGTCCATCGCGAATGTCTCCCCGACCACACTCGTCACGTTCAGTGAGATAATACATTTTTATAATTTCTGTGATGTTGCTTTGTGTGTTCATCTTACCGAACGTGATAACCGTATCTTTCCACGCTGGTCTGGGAAAGAAAGAAAAACATAGAAGGGCCAGCTGCTTGTCTTCCCGCGCAAGTCGTAAGAGTCGACTGAGGGAGCCGGGGCCCGCGGCGCACGGGGCGCGGGCTAGCAAGCCGCCGCCTCACAGGGCGCCGCCGACATCCCAACCCCTATTGCTAGCAACGCTTGAGGAGGTGCTTCTCTTGAAGCGTTGCTTATAGAGTATTTTTGTACCTAAATTTTAATCGCAGCATAAAAAGCCGGGAAAACGCTTAGCAAAAGATATAATATAAAGTAGCATAATGATCTGTCTCTGTTCCTGTCCTCTTGTCTTTCCTTAGGTTAAGGTTAGTTAGCTGTAAGTTGTACATAAGTAGTGCAAACAATGTCGCGTACACTGCGTACTTAAGGACGTTGTTTAGATTTGTTTTATGCCAACAATACAAACGATTGTACATGTGTATTATAATTAAATATCATATCAATGTTATTATTGAATGTTTTATTTAGCTCGCTACCTCGTGTCACCTCCATGTAAAACAAATGCATGCTAATAGAATAGGCTCGCACGCACATGATGCCAGGCATCGAGGTAAGCCCCAAGCAGCCCGCGATGTATTTGTTTTTGTGTGTCTATTAGCATGCACTTGTTTTTTAATTGTTCTTTCTTTTTTTCTAAAGATCTCCGATCCGATCCATTTTTTATTGTAGGAATTAAGGACAGGTATGTCTTGTATAATCTTCCAACTTACTTAAAAAGTTAGCTTCAAAAGTGTTTACTATTAGTATTCTACAGCCACTATAGTAGTCTTACTATCAACGTTGACGATCAGCGCTAATTCTCCAACCCGTGGCATGCATAATTGCAAAAGTGTGTGACAAGCGACCTCCGGCTCTGCTGACCCACTCCGCGTGATATAACACACTGATAATATTCATATTTGCCGGAACAGCAGCATATCTGAGATGAGTAGTGACATGCTCTTCGTCAGGGAGACTTACCGTTGTGAGATCAGTCTGGTGATTTGGAGTTAATAAGGAATAATAAATAAGCAGTATCTGAACCCTCTTAAGGGGACTACATGACCTAAAGCGCGGTCACTGTCGGACTTCATAGAATAGAAAGAGAAGCGCGGTGATACAACGCTGGTAATTTATTGCAAAATATGAAGCAATTATCTACTTATTTACAAAAAATCTATTGTTTGGACTAAAAAATTAAAACTCCTACTTTAGTATATTGCTTGTAGAATAATCTGACAAAAAATCAGAATGATTGTATGTATATATTAGTATAGTTGATGATTTTTTTCTATTGTATCAAATTAGTTGTATTATGTTTTCAACAAACTATGTAACTAGCATATATCCTGAAGAATATCATATATTTTTCTGATTTTGTTTACTGTAGTCGATCATATACTTTTAGGCATTATAAAACTTGCGTTTTTTTGCGTTTAGGTCCTGTAGTCCCCTTAATATTTCCTGTATTATTTGTCATTATTTGTTTACTTTGGTTTTGGGGGGGTCCGTGGCTAAATAATAACAGCCGCACAGGTCGATCGATCAGGTTAAGCTACGCTTGCCGCGGTTGGTCTGTGGATGGGTGACCATCTTTACATACTGAGACCCCTCCGTGCCTCGGAAAGCACGTTAAGCCGTTGGTCCCGGCTATCATTCGTGGATCTTTGACAGTCGTTACGGGTAGTCAGAAGCCCGAAAGTCTGACAACCAGTCTTACCAAGGGGTATCGTATTACCCAGTAACTGGGTTGTGGAGGTGAGATCGGCAGTCGCTCCATGTAAAATACTGGTATTCAGCTGCATCCGGTTAGACTGGAAGCCGACCCCAACATAGTTGGGAAAAGGCTAGGCAGATGATGATGTTTACTTTGGTTTGGTCATTTGCATAATGCATAATCAGCCTATAATGTTCACACTGCTGGCATACAGGCCTCCTCTTTCTGTAAGAGGGAGTGGGCCATAATCTACAATGAGGACTAACTAGTGTTACGCTCCGCCATAGGCACTTGCCGAGAAAAAACACACACTACTTTTTTTTTTTAAGTTTTAATTTATTTTCTACATAAATTTTCTCGTAAACTTACCTCAAAAATACATTGATCCCAGCCTTTCGACACCTGTCCTTGAACCGCTTCACCAATCATTGAATTAATTAATGTTTGTTTATGAATTATGATAATTATAAATGAATGAATTCGCCTGATAACTCGGCCATCGATCCACAATCCCGCATATTGTCGCGCCTCACCTCAACACATTAAATAAGAAACAAACATATTTCTCCACTTTTTGGCGCCGCTCAATGTGGAGCCTTCACGTTCTATCCTTTTAGGGGTAAGTAGAACGGTAGGCGACATTGACACTGACAATGCTACGATCATCATATTGCCGAAAATAAGACCACAAAAACATGGAATATTTATGAAAGAGCAAGAGTCATTATTATGCTGAAATTGTATCAAAGAATTTGAGCATTTCATCGAAACTTACTGATGATGCTTTTGTATTTATTTGGTTAGTTGTCATATTACTCATATTATTTAGTAACTGGTGTAAATTGTCAGTTGTGTTTTATACCTATTGCATATTTAGCATTTTAATGTATATGAAATAAAGGTAGATAGTTCTAAAAAAAAAAAATTGATGCTACAAAAAGATTCCTATCACAGCCTTTCCCAAACAATGTTGAGGTCTGCGAATGTCTGATGCCGCTGAATTATATGTTAGTACCAACTACAGAAAAGAAATTGATTTATTTTAAAGTTCACGACCTCGTGCTGGGACTACTGTGACAAGGTCATAATACCTACTCATGATTCATTTTGGTTGATTCTGAAACTATAGATATGGGCAATCCACAAACGCAAAGATGTTACGAACGCCCCAGGATTTGCAAACTATGAAAGTATGAACACTTTACGAAACCAATGCAATTATTTTTAAGAATGTTTCTATTGCTGACTGAACGCGCGTCTCCTAAATCATGTTACATTTGGATGCCTTAGTTCTAAAAGTCACTAAATCCATTTTTATCGATTTTAGTTGTCTCACCAATTATCGATATAAGTAAGACGCTTTCTACCGCGAGCTCGATAATCCTTGGCAGACAGGTCTTAAGTGTGCTACCAATAAAATAGCATCGCATTTGTTGTGCACATTCCTAGAAGTAGGAAACTTGTCATGTCGGGTTGTGAGGTCGAATAAGGGAGAAAGATGATTTATTATGAAGGGCGGTGCGTATTATGTCTATATATATAAAAGGAGAACTGACTGACTGACATATCAACGCACAGCCCAAACCGCTGGGTCTAGAGATTCCAAATTTGGCACGTACGTTCCTTATGAGGTCTAGGGGTGCACTAAGAAAGGATTTTTCAAAATTCACCCCCTAAGTGGGTGAATGGGGGGGGTGAAATTTCACGCGGACGAAGTCGCGGGAAGAAGCTAGTTTCAAATAAAGAAGTCTGTGTGAGTGTATGTAATAAATAAGTAGGTACCTATGGAAATGGAGGACACAGAGATCGTAACATGTTTGACATTGTTACTTCTATCTATGACATGGTAGTTTGTACAAAGTCAACATTGGCATGAAAATAACCACACGACTCTACGGAGGACCTTCCAAGAAGTAACCTGAAAACAGACTTTTCAATGGGGTCACGGATGACTTGAATAGACCCGACCCGAGGAGTAAGGGCCCAAAAATTTTAAAGTAGATGAACCGTGTTTTAGCCAGCAGGGAACGCATTGCCCTCCGTAGACATAGGAAGGAGGATGCGCACAACTTGACTAAATAGAGAACAACGAATGTTTACCATAGTTTGTTTTTATGTCCGACTCTGTCACGAACACATTTTTTCCTTTCAAAAGATACAAAATGAATTAACTTTACTCATTAACCTGCTTCGCCTTTACCACACCCATACAACAACGCCCAATAGATTCATCTAAACGGCAATAAAATAGAACCATCACGCGAGACAAAAGCGAAAGTTGTTCCAACGTATGATGTATGGCCCACGATGGTGAACCACGAACCATGCTGCTCTATCGCGTGGTGGCCATGGCTTTCCCTCGCAACAGGGGCAAATGTTAACTTTTATTGGAAAACATAAAATGTTGATAGATGGAAAAGGTATTGTTCTTAAGATCTTAAGTATCGTGGTGGTTTTTATAACCACGTCTCTTAGGTTGATATCTATAAACGCTACTTAGCCCGTGCTTTGGCTTAGACATGTTCATGTCTCTATCTTCCATTTTTAGTTTGACAGTTGTGCGACAGTGACGCTTAGCCAAAGTTCTAAGTAACGTTTATAGATCTCGGCCTTACAGATTATGGGTTATACCTTGGCAGGTGCAGCTGGCATCTTTACATATTATAAAACGCAACGTTTGTATCCGATTTACGTGTGTCTCTTTTAATTGATTTAAGATAACACACTGCTTCATTGCAGCCAGAAAAATACACTACCGAACAAAAAACTTCTCCAAGGTTTTCCTCAAGTATCTATTCTGGGTCCCCTGCAACTTTTAGCTATTCTTGACCTTTATCATGTTATCTTAGTTCATCAGAACCCTAATTGCGTAACACACTATCAATCACAATCGTAATCATTTTAAAGGATATTGTTAATCCATTGCTTCATATGTTCGAAAAAATTCTGCTCAACAATTTAAATAACGAAATGAATGTTTTTGAACTGTCAAAATGACTTCCTGTTAGTATGTTATATCACGCTGTTTTCGCTAAAAGGAAAACTCTAGACGAATCCTGGACTTGATGGTGAAGAACTGAAAACTTGCAGGCAGCTAGCGTAGTGGTCAATACTCATTCGATCTCTCTATAGCCCTCAATGGGATGCTAATAATTATGTTATTTATACAAATGTATGTACCTAATTCTGTTAGTAATAATATGGTCTATGGTAATTTAGCTTATGGACACAGAGAGGTTGATATTCCATATATGGGTTAATGTATTTGATTGGATCGGGTAAAAGTTAAAGGCTGTAGCGGGTGAGAAGGAGACAATAAAAGCTGTTTATTTGGAAGACAACGCAGGGACACTCATCATTTTAGATCTGAATTTCAAGAAAGTACCTAAGTATATTTGGACCAAAAGCTATTAGGATTCAGGACAAGTGCCGAAGTTGTGTATTTTTAAGTCGATCCAGAATTTTTTTCTAACTTTAAAAATAAAAAATATTAACCAATTATATTCAAACGTATTTTATAAAAAAACTTCTCCTTGGTAGTCGGGTAAAAATACGGTATTCTAAAAATTGATCAGACTCTATTCTCTCACCACTTCGCACCACACACCAAACTAATATTTCCATCACAGTGATAAACTTTCACTTATTAGCGTGCGGGCGAGCGCGGGGGTGAGGCACCTATCGACCGGTGGCACGGGAGGGGGAAGGGGGCAGTGGGAATAGCTTCGATTTATTGAAATTTTATTTAAATGGCGGCGGCACACTTGTACCGGCGACCTACTGCGACTGCGTTATGTACTAGTTCAGATAATCGATGTTACGACTTAGTTTCCGATAGATCTATATTCTAATTTTGATTTCTTCGCTCCATTCTTTTACTGTGTGTTTATCACCGGAAGTTTTTCTGTGTCCTAAAATCAAGTAATAATAATAGGTTAATAAAGATTAATAACTTTGATCAGGCAGGGGTCATAGTTCTTCCATAGTTCTTGGTAACCAGTCCACTTCAGCCACCCAAACCCATAGTCCAACTTTTTATTTTTCCATATCCTACAATAGTCCTACACCAACCGGGGGTTATCCTTGGGTGCACTTGCATAGTGCATACAGGGATAATCGTCGGATGGTGCCGCATTTCATTAAAATTTCCTAAGGGGCCTCTGCGAGTTGGCTTCGGCCCCTCGTACGCCTTCCAAAGGACCGGGACCCCATGGTCCCGAGATATATAAATTAATAATAATATTTTTTTCTTCTTCCTAATGCTGTTAGTAGGTACTCACAGTCACGACACCCTGGCTTGCCAGTACTTATTTGGTTTCCCCAATGCAGTCTCATAAAAAACAAAAGATTTCTGGAAATAGAAAGTATCTCGACTTTGACAGTCGTAAATAGGTATTTTATACAACGAGAATAGGTATACGTCAGATATGTGTCACCCATAATGCAGGAGAAATCAAAGCAAAAGAAACTCAGAAGACCATTTCAGACACTAACCTACATGGTCATTGGTCAATGGTCCTCACCTGATCTGACCAAGATTATGTCTGGACTTTAAGAGAGACTGACCTCTGAGTTTGTTTTGGTGTTTCTTTAAGAGAGACTGACCTCTGAGTTTGTTTTGGTGTTTCTTTAAGAGAGACTGACCTCTGAGTTTGTTTTGGTGTTTCTTTAAGAGAGACTGACCTCTGAGTTTGTTTTGGTGTTTCTTTAAGAGAGACTGACCTCTGAGTTTGTTTTGGTGTTTCTTTAAGAGAGACTGACCTCTGAGTTTGTTTTGGTGTTTCTTTAAGAGAGACTGACCTCTGAGTTTGTTTTGGTGTTTCTTTAAGAGAGACTGACCTCTGAGTTTGTTTTGGTGTTTCTTTAAGAGAGACTGACCTCTGAGTTTGTTTTGGTGTTTCTTTAAGAGAGACTGACCTCTGAGTTTGTTTTGGTGTTTCTTTAAGAGAGACTGACCTCTGAGTTTGTTTTGGTGTTTCTTTAAGAGAGACTGACCTCTGAGTTTGTTTTGGTGTTTCTTTAAGAGAGACTGACCTCTGAGTTTGTTTTGGTGTTTCTTTAAGAGAGACTGACCTCTGAGTTTGTTTTGGTGTTTCTTTAAGAGAGACTGACCTCTGAGTTTGTTTTGGTGTTTCTTTAAGAGAGACTGACCTCTGAGTTTGTTTTGGTGTTTCTTTAAGAGAGACTGACCTCTGAGTTTGTTTTGGTGTTTCTTTAAGAGAGACTGACCTCTGAGTTTGTTTTGGTGTTTCTTTAAGAGAGACTGACCTCTGAGTTTGTTTTGGTGTTTCTTTAAGAGAGACTGACCTCTGAGTTTGTTTTGGTGTTTCTTTAAGAGAGACTGACCTCTGAGTTTGTTTTGGTGTTTCTTTAAGAGAGACTGACCTCTGAGTTTGTTTTGGTGTTTCTTTTCAGAGAAGTCGAATTGACACCGACCCTAACTAGTTTTAAAAATAATTCGTTTTGATAAAGAAAAATATCATAACGTCTAGGATAGGAGAAAAATGCATTATCTGGCGTGCAATCTTATAGGTATTTGTTTGTTTGTTTGCTATCCACTTTCGCGGCATTGTGGGAAGGTCGTGAGACGACATCAGATAACAAGTGCATGCTCGTGCGTGAAATCGTAATGTGCATGAGAAATGAGGAGAGGTGACTTTATGAGAGGGTATGTGATATAATAGACACATATTGTAGTATTAGCTTATAGCTAGTTATGTATTTGCTAACGTGAATAGGTAACGGCGTCAACTTACGTACAGTCTACCACACGTCGCTGGTCTTTGACCTTCACCTGGCCTAGCGTAGTACGGAGTTTCAATAGAATTAGAGGTCAGTTTATTAATAACCAGTACCACGTGCATCTTACTGTACCAAAGCTGTTAAGATGAGACAATAATGTCACAAACTATCTGTTTCAGGACAGAAGCGTATTTGACACACACAATACTGGATCACATATTGCATTCCACAATGTGTACTTACATAGGTGGAAACTTATAATAAAATGAGATCATTATGGGCTATGTCGGGCACAGCACAATCGAGGTACTCGGAGGAGAGAGGAAACTTTAATTTAACGTGTTGGTATTCATCTACATTCCTTTAGGTAATGTTATAAGAAGTATGTTTTTTTACAATTTGTATGAATTGTACTAATAGGTAAGTTAGCTAATTTGATTTCAGAGTATTCAATCTAACACTTCTTAAGATAACACGTCAAGGAAGGCCTGATCAATTTGAATTACTTGTCTAAAGGTAACTAAGAAATACATAACATCCACCCAAGTTGCTGCCATATTTGACAAATGACATACACAATTATCAGTTTTGTAGAGACGTGGACAGGTACTTATGTTTAGAAAGTGGTTACTTTTTGTCACTTTATCAAACACGCTTTAGCCGATACAGTCAAACATGTTTTGTGTGACATAACATGTCTGACGTTCCAATCCATCGGTGTCGGAGTCTCAGGACAGACAGGCATGAGAACTTGTGTGACGGAGCATTCATCATCTGCCCGTTTACATAAACTGACTAGGTACATAACATGGTGCTCCAAGTATCTTATTGGATAGGTTTAACCTCTTGACGAGAAACATTTCTTAGGGTAAGATTCATAGTCGGTGTGTTATAGGTTTATGAACATTGATGATCTAACGCGAATTTTTTATTTAATTTGTCATTAATGTCCCACTACTGGGCAAAGGCCTCCCTACTCTCCTTCCACCACTCTCTGTCCAGAGCTGCCAAGGACCAATCTTTATGAAAGGAGTCCAGCTCATCCCGCCATCTCCGTCTGGGCTGGCCGCAATGTCGTTTGTCATTAAGCGGGACCCACTGGGTCGTAAGTTTGGCCCATTGATCGTTTGACATGCGGCAGATGTGTCCAGTCCAATTCCATTTAAGCGCAGCAGCTTTAGTGACATCAGTTATTTTAGCGATGGAACGGATTGTTGTATTCTCAACAGAAAACTCCGTTCTATAGCTCTCTGGCAAACCTTGAGCGTGGACCTCTGCTGAATTGTCAAAGACCATGTGTGAGAATCATACGTGAGGATAAGAAGAATACAGATGTTGATGAGTCTTCTCTTCAGGGATAGTGAAAGATCGCCCTTCATTAGGTCTTTCATGGCCCAATAGCTCCTCCAGGCATTTTCAGTGCGTCTTGCAACTTCTTTGTTTTCTCTTGCCTGGAAAGAGACTATTTGACTAAGATAGAGATACTCATCGACATAATATTTAACCTCCTCACCCGCCACGGTGATCCTGCGATGCACGCTGTTCGTCATCAATTTGGTCATTGACACACACACACACACACTTTCGACTTTGCCATCGTCTGGGACGGTACCGAGAGCTCCTGCGTTACACACACATCAAAATTGTTTGTACACTTGGTAACCACAAGTAAAGCGCGTGTCGCGTGATAAAAATACTGTAATATTCGTAAAAGCGAATGTGAGCAAGCGTCACATACAAATATTGACGTTGACGTTACACTTATGTTCATATTCATATGCAACGTTTACTTTACTTAGAAATGTAAAGTCAAAGAGCGCTCTGTGAGTCTTGAAGTTAGTCACCTCTGTCTACTGTCACCTTGTAGTACTTACAGATGATCTATCAAGCATCATGTGTCGTAAATGAACAAGATTTAAAAAAGCCTTTCCACTTCTTTATCTCTCGATGACGAATCGCTATCCGGTACCGTTCATAATTTATGACTATCTTGTTTAAAGTTGTAAATATATTCAAACATTAAAATATAATTATTCAATACTGTGACAGCAAACTCCGCCGCCCATAAAGACTACTTATGATAAATCGTTAACCGATCGCGTCACGATAAGTGATGAGTGACGCGAACGTAGCGCGATGCTAAGCGTCACTTGCATCTAGCGGGACTGTTGGACGGTAGGACGAGGATACAGTGGGGTACACTCATAAAGGGTGAAGGATGGACTTTTAAGGGGCTTTCATTTGAAGTATTGATTATTTTTTGGACGCGATTCGCCACGTATGTTTTGGACTTTAGTTTGCTCAACGTGAATAATAAATACCGAAACTGACTGTAACTAGTCTGTGTCTGTGACTGTCCTTATAGAGCACAATGGTTGTCAGTCACCAGGAAACTTCATACCATTCAGTTCAGGTTATCTCGCGAAGTTTTCCTTTTCCGTAAGTTAGTTATCAAATTGAACATATGTAAATATTGTTACATTACAATGCCGAGTATTAGAGTCTCCAGAGGGGCTCGTGACTAAATAATAACAGCCGCACGGGTCTTAAATTATAACTTTTCGCGGACGGCCCGTGAATGGGTGACCATCCATTAGATATCGAGAACCCTCCATGCCTCGGAAAGCACGTTAAACCTTTAGTCCCGGCTGTCACTTGTAGATCTTTGACAGTCGTTACGGGTACTCAGAAGC
Organism: Hydraecia micacea; assembly: GCA_914767645.1. Lineage (NCBI taxonomy): Eukaryota > Metazoa > Arthropoda > Insecta > Lepidoptera > Noctuidae > Hydraecia > Hydraecia micacea. Next base: position 14,597,953 of record OU611798.1, on the reverse strand, counting down.
CCGAAAGTCTGATAACCAGTTTTTCCAAGGAGTATCATATTACCCAGTAACTGGGTTGTGGAGGTCAGATCGGCAGTCGCTCCATGTAAAATACTGGTATTCAGCAGCATCCGCTTAGAGTGCGGAAGCCGACCCCGACATAGTAGTTGGGTGAAGGCTCGGCAGATGATGACAATGTCGCGTCTTGAGCTCACTACTTGATTCCATAACCACTACGAACATACACTCACGTTATTACGTAATATTTCGGAAGATAAACATTGAGAGTGTACTGTTTTTCATGTTTAATCAAGACATCTCGGTATGAACACAATTCGCCGATTACAACCTGCAAGACAAACAGCACACTCTCAATGTTTATCTTTCAAATACTTCTAGTATACCAAGTAATGAGCAAAGAACTTTATATAATAAAAGTAAATACGCGTGACTTTTACCTGCTTATGTCAATAGTGAGATATACCAGTGATTGGAAAGCACGTTTGGGCTAGAAAGTGGCGTGTGGGCGGGAATCCCTTTGCGTTGCGACTTGCGTCCATAGCTGGGCTGAGAGCACGCTTGTGACCACCCAACGGGGCAGTAAGGGGGAGTGCACCTGCGTCTGCGCACACGCCTGTACTATGTCTCCGTTGAGATTGGCCGCCATGGCCGAAATACGGTCTGGAGGACTGCATGTCAGTCGCAAGTGCGTCTGCGGAGTAAGAAGTTTTAGAGTTCACAACATTTTCGAAGTCTTGTTTTTTTTTAAAGTATGAAAAGAAAAGCATCCCGGATTAATTAATGATGTAACCAATATGTTGTGTGGAGTTTGTTGTCCGTCCTTTTCTATATAAACTTACTACACATTGGAATGGGCAACTAGCTTCATTTTTCTCAATATAAATTACCTATAAATAACTGATAAATGTTTTGCGTTTGATTGCAGCTGCTTCAATTGTATAAGAAATTGTACTACTATCGTTGGACTGTAGGTGACACAACAGGAAGTAGAGCCACGATGAACCTTTTAATGGACAAAACTTATACTACAACAAACCCTTTAATGTTTTGCTATGACCAAAACTCCCCTGGGACCAATACAAATACATCTCCTTTATTCTCAGTGTGTCCCCGACCTGCTCAACCGCGGTGGCTAGTTTGCTAATGGTTACATTCCGTGTACTAGTGATGTGTCACTCACCATTACACTATTATCTGCTCATCGCGACGACGTTATGCAGATGGGCGTCATTTCGATCAGCGGTGCGCGCACGCAATATTAGCGGTACACGCCATTCTGTTGGGTGTACGCACTGGGTGGTTAGACTGTAGCAGTGGATTGAGTCAGGTATTGAAGGAGATGGTAGGGTAAAATGGATGCCTGTTTAAAGATTGATTTCAGACGCTAAAAAGAGTTACGTGGTAATCCCAGTATTTTGCACCTTCAACCTGCAGTGGGCACAGGCTCGAAAGTGTAGTAACGAAATATTTGTTACTAGACTCTAAATGCAAAGCAAGCGTCAAGGTGCACACCTTGACGGTCGACCCTTTACGCCTACCCTTTGCATAGAATGCTGATTGTGTCAAAAACAGTCACTTTGAAACGTTTTTTTTTAATGATTCAGTTAATACCATATAAGTGAAGTGAACCAGCTGAAGTGCTAGTGAAGCGTTTATGCGTTTATTTGTGATTTGTCTTGAAGAGCTCTTACGAAACTCGTGGTTTCTATTCAAGGGGGCCAACATACATAATAGAGAAATGTATTCGGAAGGACGACATTCCTGTTATGACAGCATCATTTATTACATTAATATGTAATAAATGATAATCCCTCTATGATCTCCTAATCTACCCCTATCCTAATGGATAGGTCCAAGGACGTGCCTGGACAAAACCTAGTCTAAAAAATCTAAGTTTTGACTAACTAGTGCGTTATACAGCAAACACGCAAATAACCGAACAAATGTGTAAACTGGAAAAGAAATCGTTATCGAAAACATATAATATTAAAATGAGTATTTCAATGTTGCTCTGCGAAAGACACATGATTTTTAATCTTGCATAGTTTGAGTTGCTGTTATTAATCAACTCAGCCTATCGCAGTCCACTGCTGGACACAGGCCTGTCCCACGCGGTGCCTCAACACCTTTTGTAGGAGTTTCATGCCGCATATACCTATGAGAAGCTACCAGTGGTTAATTTATCAGCTGATCTGCTGTATAACGATGATGACAATAAAATAACCAGCTGCACCGTTCATATGAGATGACAAACAATCTTTCTCCTTCACACAACAACGTATCATCAGCAGCCAATTACAACCACTATTAAGAACAACGACATACAATAGAAGCCGCATCATGACAGTGACGAATGTGCTTGACAACATAATTACTGAGCGTCGCTTGTAATTGGACATGTGGCATCTGTTGTTTGTCGAACTTGACATTGAGCTAGTGGTGATGAGAATGATGAGTTGTTGGAATATGTTATTGGTACCTAATTTAGAAGTTAGTTTAGTATCGTGAGAGCTAAGAACTCATTCGCTAAGCACAACATGGTGGATTTAAAACTATACAGACTGAAACTACAATTATTTTAGTGCCAATGTATAATGACTTACCTACTTTGGAGAGCACATATCCTGTCTAGACAGGGATCTTTACTGGAAAAAGGTCGACTTCCTTGAAGTATTAATGATGATGTGTATCAGTTGAATTAAACATATTCCAATGCAGATTCCTAAACGAAAGAACGATGAACGTAGACAAAGCAAAAGAAGTATGTAAGGATCGTGGTAGCTGGCGTTCTGTAGTTTCTGTTTCTGTCTCCATGGGAAAGTTATGAGTTATGGGATAGTTTATGCATGTATGTATGTATGTAGATTTCCGTATCTACCTACACAAAAATCAAGCCAACTTCTTAGTACAAAAAATCTCTAAAACACTAACAGCAATAGTTTTGTCAAAGTTAATGACTGACCCAATCTTCACGACTCAATTTGTCACAACTGTCAGTACTAAACTAAACACAACTATGTGACGGCCATGACAGGTGAACATCGCAGAGGTTTTTATGTAATTACACAGCTATGTGAAAGGCTTCTGATGGATCCCACGGAGCAAGTACTTACAAATAAAAAGTGGAATCATTTGTAATGTAATCTGTCTTTGAAGATGTTTGTTCAAGTTAATAAGGAAGGGAAGAGAGATGACAGACAAGAATGTGAAAGAATTCTCAACGAGGCTTTGTTGAAGAGTGGCTTAGAAGCAGGACAAGTTATGCTGTGAAATGATGTTCCGCTAAAGAGGCCATAACTGCCATATTATCACTGAAAAAATTAAAGCAATAAATATCTGTAAAATGTGTGATGAAAATGAGGAAGTCGGATCGGAGTCTATTGCGAAAGTCTCTTTTGAAAATGTAAACAAGAAACTGTTGCGAGACATTTGGGAAACCATTGAAACTATTTCAATGCAACAGCACAAGAACAAAATATGAATCACCCTACACATTGAGTAACAAACAACTCCCTTTCGAAGCCACAGCAAAGCATTCTTTTAACAACACTCTTTTTTCGTTAACGAATTTAAATAAACGTTTTTATTGCTCCAACGTTTTGCAAAGAACCCAAAAAAGTTACAAAGAATAATTTGATTTGGCAATATTTAATTATTAAGGTGATAGTTGTGTAAGGAGTTACACTCGAAAGATTTTATATTTCTTTTAGCTAGATATCTACTATAAATGCGTAACGAATTGGTGATTTGTTCACTGATTATAATTACTAATATTACTTCATCATAGCATGCTCTCTCATACATAGTTTTTCTATTGCATGGAATCTGTTCGAAAATAAAGGCCATGTTCTATGTTATGGGTTCGGTTTCCGTAGTCGTTCAAGTGGACCATTGTGCGCGGGCCATGGCGGCCGTCAGTCGTTCAAGTGGACCATTGTGCGTGGGCCATGGCGGCCGGCAGTCGTTCAAGTGGACCATTGTGCGTGGGCCATGGCGGCCGGCAGTCGTTCAAGTGGACCATTGTGCGTGGGCCATGGCGGCCGTCAGTCGTTCAAGTGGACCATTGTGCGTGGGCCATGGCGGCCGGCAGTCGTTCAAGTGGACCATTGTGCGTGGGCCATGGCGGCCGTCAGTCGTTCAAGTGGACCATTGTGCGTGGGCCATGGCGGCCGGCAGTCGTTCAAGTGGACCATTGTGCGTGGGCCATGGCGGCCGGCAGTCGTTCAAGTGGACCATTGTGCGTGGGCCATGGCGGCCGGCAGTCGTTCAAGTGGACCATTGTGCGTGGGCCATGGCGGCCGGCAGTCGTTCAAGTGGACCATTGTGCGCGGGCCATGGCGGCCGGCAGTCGTTCAAGTGGACCATTGTGCGTGGGCCATGGCGGCCGGCAGTCGTTCAAGTGGACCATTGTGCGTGGGCCATGGCGGCCGGCAGTCGTTCAAGTGGACCATTGTGCGTGGGCCATGGCGGCCGGCAGTCGTTCAAGTGGACCATTGTGCGTGGGCCATGGCGGCCGGCAGTGGTTCAAGTGGACCATTGTGCGTGGGCCATGGCGGCCGGCAGTCGTTCAAGTGGACCATTGTGCGCGGGCCATGGCGGCCGGCAGTCGTTCAAGTGGACCATTGTGCGTGGGCCATGGCGGCCGGCAGTCGTTCAAGTGGACCATTGTGCGTGGGCCATGGCGGCCGGCAGTCGTTCAAGTGGACCATTGTGCGTGGGCCATGGCGGCCGGCAGTCGTTCAAGTGGACCATTGTGCGTGGGCCATGGCGGCCGGCAGTCGTTCAAGTGGACCATTGTGCGTGGGCCATGGCGGCCGGCAGTCGTTCAAGTGGACCATTGTGCGTGGGCCATGGCGGCCGGCAGTCGTTCAAGTGGACCATTGTGCGTGGGCCATGGCGGCCGGCAGTGGTTATTCCAACCAGCCCACCTCCCTCCAGAAGTTAATTAAGTCTATGTTTCAGAGCAGTTATTTTGGCTGTTATGAAGATGACTCAGAACAAACAACTAACCGTTTATATAATTTAATTTAACGTTGCTAAATTAGGTTGTATTACGAGTAAATGCAGTAGCGGTCATTGTAAGCAATGTAGAGTTTGAAACGTTGCAGGTATAAGTTGTAGTAAGTCGCTCCAAAGACAGATAACTGAATCTCTGGTAATTAAGAATGTTGCTGATACAGAACTAGAAGAGGGAGCCGAGCTAGGGAAATCTAAAGTGTCATACCATACTGAGCACAGGGGCAGATGAAAGTCTTTAGGTCTGTAAAGTATCTCATAAACTTGCAATTTTTCCTTGTTCAGCCAATCAAAGACAAAAGACAAAACAAGCGTGGTAGTGAAAGTTGACACACACACACAGACGCGACAATTAATTATAATAATAAATGTTGGTGCGCGGTGAAAGGTGATTGATTCGCGATAAAGTCGGCGCCTGCGTCGGTGACGGCTGACGGAATGTGAGGATTTTTCTTGACAGCGGACAGTTTATGGTACGTGATGGGAATAGTAAATCTGCTGTCTAAGCTCATATACCATATTAGTAGAAGTGTTTGGGTGATCGTAAACCAAAAGCCAATCATATCAGTTGATAACAAAAGCTACTTGATCGGTCGTAGAGCAGCATTCTCTTTGTAGAAGTATTCTAAAATCCGAGCGTATGCCCAATGTAACATTCATTAATTTCAGCCGAAAGACGTCCACAGCTGGACATAGGGCTCCCCGGAGCACCACCACTTCGAAAGGTTCCGTGCTTCCCAATAATACAAAAATGAATTCTTAATTTATTTTCTTTCTTTCACATTGATTTTCACCAATCAGTTCTGCATCTACTGTCTTTAAATAATGATCATCTGTGGAGGTTCCCTCATCTATGTAAGTATACTGGTTCAAGATCTTGTCTCGTTTCAGCCACTTTCTTCACCCACTGTTACTAATACGTAATATTTTATCTAAAGCTTCATAAATCAACATATCGATCGTTAAACAACTGGGCGCTTCGGCCTGGCTGGTTGCGTAACATAGAGATACAAATCTACCGTACGACTACGGTTCCTTATCTGTCAGATGGTAAGGCCGTCAATTTGAGGAAAGGTGGCTGCTGTAACGTCCGTCAGCGAATTATTAACAAACGATAATCTTGAAGTGATCTTGGAGTAGTTAAATTATGAATTAATGTATTCTTAGCCTTATTTAAGGCCAAGAATGCGTAAAGGAGAAACTTAATTCCCTGAAAAATTGCATTCTGACTTTTGTTATCTCGTGTCAGCACGATTTTGATATGCGATGGTAAAAAGATTACCCGGCAGTGTTAGAGGCAGGGTTGACTGCCTCAGCTGCGTAGAATGAATCAGTACTTGTGGAAGGTCAATGCAAAACTGGTAAACCCGGTACCTGTGCTGCTGGGGAGTTTGATGCGCCACTTCTTCTTCCCAGCGAAAGCAGTAGGAAGGGGTGAAGGGCGGACGTGTCGGGGAACTGTCTTATGTAATATTGACGTACAAAAGTGCTGATTCTCAGCCTAATTTGAATAAATGACTTTTGATTTTGGAATTAATTAATATTTTAATTTAATATTTGTTTCCTTTCAAAACTTTCAGATAAGAGATGTTCATGAGCATAGTCATACGAGTATGTGCAGTCTGTCGGAAGCGAGACTCGGGACTGGTCAGGTGTTACTGCCTCTAATAACTAATAAATGCAGTTCTTATGTAACTTTATCGAATAACCTGATTTTTTTTCCATTGACTCATATCTGTTTTAAATATGCAATGAATTAACTACAACATGCTAAGAATGTTATCTTTTAATCAAGTTTGCGGTTAAGCACAGATACGTAATCGGAAACGATTTGTCTCAAGCGATTAGTACAAGCTCGAACTGCGTTAGATCTGCATGTTCATTGACTCGGCCACCATTCACTAGAGTACATTCGTTACGTAAAGTGGACGTGCCTTCATTCATGCTGTGGCCGATGAGAAGGTGTTACAGAGCTGGTACAACTATGTGTGGGCAGCAAATAATAGAGGTGGGAAAATTAAATGTCAATGAGGAATCTATATACTTATTTATTAATAATAAAACTGAAGAGTTTGTTTGTTTGAACGCGCTAATCTCTGGACCTGCCAGTCAGGTTTAAAACAATATTTTTGAATTTGATAGCCCAATTCTTGAGGAAGGCTATAGGCTATTTAATGTTACGCCAGGACCCTTAGGAGGAGAGCAAAAAGAAAAAATGTCTGCAAGAACGCAACGCTCAGCGAAAACTAGTAAATCGCGGGTAGAAGCTAGCGGCATATATACGTATATAGATCTTTATAATTTAAATCCAATTTCAAAAGTCAACCAAAACTTCAGCATAACTGATCACATTCTTAGACAGGCTTTCAGATTCTGAACTCGGAATCTCAAAGGGTCAAGGTCAAGCAAAGGTTATTAAAAATACTGAAAAATCGTATATGTAAGAGAAGTTTATGTCACATCTCCAGCAGTGCATCATTTTGTATAAAACTGGACATCCCTAAAAATATTTTACATGAACACAAAACTTATAATTTTTTCGGCTATCAGCACGTAGACATAATCATACTATGCATCATTTGAAATACTAACACGCATCCGAGGTACATCCGTCTATAATGAGGGTGTAAATAAAGCATTAGCGTTGCTTTAAGCGCGATGGTGCTGTAATAGTGCTTAGCTTGAGAGTCCGTGTCGGGAGGTTGCGCTCGCGCATTGTTGTGCGCGAGCGTGCGTGACTGAGGAGTCTGACTGCTGGTCAGACAGGTTCAGTGGGTACTGACATAGACGGAAATGTAGATTCAAGTGCCATCCGTGATAACTATATTGTGTACGTGATACTAACTATTTACACTAGGTACTAAATTAAATAGGTAACTAACTAGTACACACGGCTACACATCAAGCTATACATTTCCAGTTTTATCTGACCTCGCGTTGCATCGGTTTTTCTTACAATTAGATGTCAGCTTATACTGGTTATGTATAGCTTGATGTGTAGCCGTGTGTACCTACTCAGGGTGAGGCTGCAGTAGTCGTTCCTGCGCATAGATCGTACCACAGCGATCTTGCTTTACCCGGGATTCTTGGACACAATAGGTAAACTGGCCCACTAAATAAAAAGTCGCACAATCTAGTCATCTACATACGGAATCTTCACAAAACCCACGAATTTATTTAGTGAACCCGTACTCCGCTGACGTAACGCGCGGTAACCCGACTACAGTTTTTGTTGAACGAAAGTTGTCGGTTAGGTAATGATCACCTAACACACATCTATGCTATCCTGGTGACTGGCCCGGTCTGTGGTCCGGTGTCAGTTACTCGTTATCTAATCTTTTGGAGATATTTAAAACTTAATGACAATTTAGACTATAAAAAACATGGCGGATTTATGTAATGCATTTTGTTAAAAGATACATCAGAATTGCGGCTTGCTATATGTTTGTCCCAGTGATATCTATGGGCGTCGGGGCTGTCTTTTTAAGCTTATTGATGCCCTGTGTGCCCTCCGGGTGTAAAGTAATAGTAGATAATTAATTTTGCGCCATTAGTCCACCCAAGACCCAAGACTTGGACGAAGTACATAGTTGTAGACTATAGTCAGACTAAACATATCTCTAGGAGCGGCTCCATAGAATTCAGGGCCAATTATGTAAGACTATTGTGTAGTTAAATAGTTATTATCAAAACAATTGAAATGTTCTATGTGAAGCAAAAAACATGAGACGATCAAAGGCTTGCAACTGCGATGCTAATTTACATGTAAGAGATAACAACAAGTAGAATGTAACAAGAGAGTGCGCAGGCGCCGCGGGAACAGATGTCGATCGACAGACTCGTGCCGAGTGTCGATGAACTTCCGGCCGCTGTAGTTACTGACTAAGTCTCTCTGTGGGCTGTCTGCCTGGTATCATTTTTAAGAACTTTATTTCCATAAAATGCAAAGTAATGTATCGTTGTTGCCTGTATCAATCTGGGAACATACAAACAGCTATTATTACCATATCAAATGTCGATAGCAATAGTATTAGCAATCAGTGCTCTGGCACACTACATAAATATTTGGGATGTGTACTTCCAGTGTTGTACCTTCGTCAGACGTGATACCAAACTTGCTTACTGCAAGCTAATCTCGAATGGGTCCTACAGATCGCCATGTCTTTAATTTGTCGAGGTTAACTCTTACAACCTCTACTCACAAATAATTAAGAAAGCTGCTAAATCGGTACGTTGTAGAGATAATCATAGCACTGACTTTACAATACCACCATCCAAATATTTGTGAACGCCGTCTAAAAGGAATAACAACATTTGTTCCGAGTCCAAAGACCAATTTAATTCACTTTCCCAATACCGCAAGCAACTCAATGTTCTTCCTGCGGCGACCGTCACTCCCTTACAAACATCTCCCCCGTCACGCGTCAGTAACTGCAGTCACGTTCAAACGTAAAAGGTACAAGAGCCTAATGTTTCATTTTTTTGAGTCGAATCAATTCGTTCGCTTTACCGGCCGCGGCCGTGCATGCGGAGCACAGGAAGGGTTCAGTCATTTCCTGGCTACTTTTTTTAAAGATAATATCGCTTGATTGATTAGTGTCGATTCGATTTTGTTTGTCTGTCGGTTGGGGGAGCTTCCCGTACAGTTTTGACAAGAAGTACTAATTCAAAATGTTCGGGAACTGTAGTTGATGACTTGGCCTTTGTGACTTGCGTAGTTGTTATTTCGGTAGGTTTCAAATAATGAGCAATGGTCAGTGGTATCATTGAACTTGCATTCTTGTTTGCTCTAGCGATAGAAAGAGTACCTGTTTCGTATCCATATATATTTATTCAAAAGATTAACCACTCAATCCCGGTGTGGTACGATATTGGCTCATTACAATAGAAAATCAATTGCGTCCCATTACCGGTGATTAAGCGGTTAAAGTCTCAAGATCATACGTCATAACACAATCAATGACGTAGAAAAACGAATATTGTTTGCGCTAAGTGACCAGAAAATGTGATAACGGTCATGTTGTGTATACCCATTAACAGGACACTTCCGAAAGTTACACAATTTCATACACACCCTACACCTACATTCAACCTATTATCCACCTTATAACAATCTTACAAAAAGGAGAATATGGTTTGCGCATTAGGTGTGATATAATATGACCTTTAGTGACCCACTGTGCTAGGATGCTATTATATTTTAGCCGATTTAAAACACATTATTTTTTGTTAAAGAAATAAAACTGTGAATCACCGTTATGATGACACAGTTTAATAATTATCTACTATTCGTGAAAGAGAATAAAATAAAATGGATGATGCATTTTGGTTTTTTATGTGCTGTTTTAGACAAACACTTGTAAACGATCTACTGTGAACCGAATTCTGTTGCACCGACTGAAATCAGCTATATGTATTAACTTGCAGTTAAGTAAGGTCCCGATGGCACAATGCATCCGGACGTGACTATATAATGTCTCTCTCCGGGACCCTAGACCCAGTCCAGCAGTGCTATTCTGTAAAAATCTCACCGTGAAAACTTTGGTGAAGTGAGCTGTCAATAGGGCAAAACCAATTCAGGCCACCTCATCAAAATTCAAGAAGCACTTCACCCTGTTTGTGTACTAATTGTTTTGTAATTCCACCCAGAAGTTCACCAGCATAAAGATATGTACGATTGTACGCAAACAATTCCCACAGAGCAGTAATGTAAGTTCACGCAACATTATCGCACTGCATGTAATCTCGGTTTAATACGGCTTTTATATTCACATTAGACTCGCGTTTAGTTAGCTGTGGTTATCGCGACGCTGTGCGGTCATAGGAGGTTGACTTGTCAACTTGGAGTTGGGTCTGGGACTACGTAGTGTTATTGAGTTTGCTCCGACGAATGGCGATTGTAAAGTTAGCATTCTTATTGTTATTACACCACAATTTGAAAACGAAATAAAATTTAACACTTCCAGTTTAAAAAAAAAAGTGAAAAAAAAGAGTATCAGTGCTGTCTGACATAACAAGGGATGTCTAATGATCGTCCTTATAGAAACAAAATCTATCGAATCTAGGCAAATTCATTACATAATACACACCTTGAAGATGATGGAGACTTAGGTTGGGTGATCAATACAACATGGTATTCAAAGACAAATCAAATATGAAGCAGTCAATTGTCTAATATATAAAATAGGTTGAATAATGAAACTTTAAAGATGAGGTGGTTCCATAAATGTTCATCAATACTAGGCTAAAATAGTTAAATACTACAAACTTTTTGCATTTATCGTTTGTGAAGACACTGGCTACAAAGCTCTGTGTGATGATGGTCGAGCGATGTGTTAACTTCTTTAGTATGACTGGCAGTGGAAACAACATCAAGTATAGGCGGGCGATGTTGCTTAAGAATAATTTGGAAAATTTAGCATAAAGTAGCATAACACAGGGTGGCAGGTCGACGCGCAAACTGTAACCATGGATACGGTACATGATTCTGAAAACGCACCCAGCGTTGAAATTTTTCGTCGGTTATTAAAAAAAAATGCCGTTCCATATATTTTGACCGCGTAGGTATTGCACTGTTCTAAGAAATAGCAGCCTTTTTTTTAAACCGACGAAAAATTTCAACGCTCGGGGTCTGGAATCATAAAATTTCGACGCTCGGGGTCTGGAATCATAAAATTTCGACGCTCGGGGTCTGGAATCATAAAATTTCGACGCTCGGGGTCTGGAATCATAAAATTTCGACGCTCGGGGTCTGGAATCATAAAATTTCGACGCTCGGGGTCTGGAATCATAAAATTTCGACGCTCGGGGTCTGGAATCATAAAATTACGACGCTCGGGGTCTGGAATCATGTGCTGAATTCATGGTTTCAGGTTGCGCGTCGATATTCCTGCCATCCTGTATAATATTCTCACATACATTAGAATACGGACTTCCTCTCCGGGAGTGGGCCATAATCCACCATGCGGGCCCTGTGCAGGTTGGTGGATGTCCTGTCTTGGAATTTTTGGTTCTAGGGTATTGAGATTTTTCTTCGCCGGTTTGAGAGCAGGAAAATGCAGTAAAGGGAAGGGAAAACGTCAATCCAAAGTGTTATCTAAACAGATTATTATTTATTATGTTTCAACACCGGATTAAGGAAGCTCCGCGATGATGTACGAGCACTTCGCACGTACTCATTATTAATAATAATTAGTAATTCATTTCAATGCTCCTCTGTAATGTTTCGTGACCTTGTGCTAAGGTTGGTACAAATTATTGTTATATAACGTTAATATTTCATGCCTCGTTTAACTAAAGATATTGAGGTTGTTTTTTTGTTGTAACTTATTAATGTTAATTTAAGTTTGGCATGAAAATTACGCATGTTGGAAGTCAGGTGCTATACAGGGTCAAATTTAATTAGCTAGTGAAACTCTGCAGACGTGAGGTGTATCGATACCTAAACACGATAAAAAGAATGTATCTTTTAAGAGGTCAACGACCGCTGGTAGTGTTGTTGCTTGAAGTATGAGTTGAGAAAATATGTTTTATCGTGTTTCGATATCAATACCACTATGTCTGTGAAGTTTACATAAAAAAAAACAGTGGCACTCCGGGAGTGCCGACAGAAGTGAAAACAAAACACAAACAGAATACTTTGCCATCAATCACTGACATATCGGAGTACATCCTGAGGACAGCCGACCACATCCGAAGCGGTGTCGGTTACGGTAACAGTGGCGCGAATTCAATGGTTTTTTCCCATCTCAAAAATGCCCAACGCGCCTAAAGATGTTTTCACTTCAAAAACTGATTTTTAAACTGACATTTCAAGTGAATACGCTAATTGCTAAAAAAATAAAATTAATTATTTTTTTTCATGTTGAAATATCGATACCTATCACGTCTGCGGAGTTTCGCTACCTAATTTAATTTGACCCTGTACTTAGCAGTAGGTAATTAGTAAACCTTCTTGTGAATAAAATCATGGCAAGTATGTGGTTTGTGCTGCCGAAATTACAGGGACATGAAACGTGTTGATTTAGTCTCCAAGGTTGACACATTGTTGGCAAACCTCCTGGAGGTGTTTCAGTTGTGTACAGGGGATGATATCTACTCGTACTTTCTATTGAGTTCATACAATCCTACACAATTAATTAGAAAGAAAGAAAAAAATAGGTTTATTTGTCACAGACACACGTGCATACAAAAAGATAATTCACTCTAATAATTAAGAAAAATAAAAACAAAATAGATCTATCCAGAAATAGTCGAGAGCTGTACGTCATGACTGTGTCAAGAAGGCTTCCACTCAGCATGTTGTTGTGCTATGGGGGACCACAGCACAACGCTGATTTTCAAAGGTTACCCGAAAAGGACGAAAACCGAGTCGTATTACTTGTTTTTTAATTAAAATCAGGGATGTTTAGAGGGCCTACCATGGTTTATTCTAAGCCTCTATTGCTAAGCCATTGGGATCTCATAACATAGGTACATACCTAGTTACGCCTGTGTGTTACTCGATCTTGGTGGAGTTGTGTGGAGTGTTCCAGCTGTCACGTTATCTTTCACTCCCTCTTCGTTCAAGTTATTCCAATTGATCTTTTCTTTAATGTCTTCATCCATCAACATTTAATCTCTTTCGGTCACGTGGTTCCCCTTCGTTACATGCCTATACCAAGAAAAACGAAGCCTTTTCAACTTGTCCGTCACCGTCCAAACTTCCTGATTTATTTGAACACAAATACTACAGTAGTTATCCGTCGAATTAATAGACAAATGAGTTCTATTAGTGTACTAACACTTGAGCAGCGATCCGCCTCAGTAATCGAACGGCTCTATGATCGCCGCATCGCATCATAAATCATGTCCGTACCTTCTCTGTAGCCGCTTGCGCATGGGAAACTGCTGCGGAAGCAAGACCACCTGTTGCTCGAGGATGGTGTTATGCTGCACGTACTAAGTTTGGGTAAATCACATTTTATTTTATTTTTATGTTCGAAATCTACTAACCCGCACTGTGCCAGCGTGGTGAATCATGGGCCAGTCCCTCTCACCGAGAAAAGGTTAGTGTCCCAGCAGTGGGAACATTATAGGCTCATTGTGTCATGCTATTGTAATGTTGAACGTTGGAACCGTGCATTGTGCGTGGTCACACGCACTTGACCAGTTTTTTTACAATTACTATTCCTTAATTCTAATCTACATGATATACAAAAAAACAGTCAACTGTTTACATTGTACTTCTTCTTTACAACGATATTATTGTATTTTTTTTTATTGCTGAATGGGCCCGCTCTTGACCTCGATCACGCCTGATGGAAAGCGATGAATGAGGTCTATGATGGAACGAGCGTGCCCAGAAGATGCCTACGGCACTGGAACTCCCACCATCCATCGGCGAAACACAGCAGGCTGCTTGACGCCGGACTCCGGTGGGAGGGTGGTCGCAAGCCAGGCGGACGACAGCCCTACCACAGCAAGGTTCGGTCGAGTAACTGGCGGAACAAACTGCACTGCACGAGGAGGCTTCTTCACGCATCTGACGCATCCCAAAAAAGATGATCGTTTCTAATTAATAACAGTCTAGTCGTCTGTTATGTAGTAACATTGTGTTTAGTAAATATTTGTCATGTTGTATGTTTGTCAGGCTCAATAGAGTCTGACAAGAGACAATAGTCAGTGTATGATGTTTATTATTAGATAATGCCTGTAGTGGAATTGTTATTGTATTGCGGTTATTATGTTATTGATATAAGCACTTCTCTTGTCTTGAAATCGGTTAAAAGTAACTGTAGGCACATTTAAAACAACTACTACAAAATTTGAAGCACTTTCAATTACTTTACATGTTATAAAGGAAATGTGTTCCTAAAATTATAGAGAAAATTCGTCCACATAACTGTCATTTCACCCAAAGATTTAATACTTGACGTGACTTCCCTCCACTGGCAATTGGCTTACACGATTACCACACAGAATTTTAAGAGCTGAGCTGTTTAATAAGATTTTTTTCATGATCGTTCGTTGTTCGTTTTCAGCTATGGCCTCACTTCATAATATACCAATTGTCACAACTCTGCTCAGTACAAACTCTGCTCAGCACCAATTTTGTAAACAATAACCATAACACAATACTGTTGTTTCCCATATCTGCAGATATAAACAATAACATCTATGATGTCATTCATTAAGTACTGTCATTCAACAATAGCATAAATTCTTCAGTCTCACATGATGCCGTTCAAAAGCTTTCTCGCGTCGCGTCTGGGTGAGTCTTAAGCTCGGTGCTACTCGTGAATCAACTCCCGCGCACGCCGCACGCTCATCCGTGTTTCGTGTATTGACGGCGTTCGAACGTTCGATTTTATAATTCATTCATTATTTTTTTGTTGACTGTGCACTGTGGACTGGACTCGAGTGTATTAGTGATTGGATTTTCTATTTTATTTTTGTTGGATTTGTCTCGTTTACGCGTTGTAAGTATGAATGTTTTTTATTTAATTTTTATTAGCAGTTATATAGTAAATACATATTTTTAAGCCCGCAAAAGTCCCATGAAAAGAACTAATTATCGACTAATTGACATTCAAAACAACAGCACCAACAGCACTTTGTATAATGACGGTATACGGTGGGTCAAAGATACAATTTTTGGATCTACTTTCAAAAGCCTAGATATAGCCTGTTTTATGATACCATAGTATCTAAACATCTTCCATGTCTACCGGTCATACCATTTTCCAGTAAAACTACAACGAACATAAAAACTTTCTTCTTAACAAACAAGAAGGCAATCAATTAACATTTAAAACACGATTAATCTTTCATAGTTATAAGAACAATTGCCGCTCCATCGAGTACAGTTTCGCCTCACTAGAGATCAAGGTCGCGGGTTCGATTCCCCGGGCGGCACCGCATCGTCTGCATCTCGCATCGTATAGATATGAAACTTAATTACCACCTTTGTTTCAAATAGAGCGTTGATTTTCTTGTTTAGATCTCCAATCTAGTATTTCCATTCATCATTTTCCCAAAATAGTAGTGGAAGACTATTTTGAGAAAATTGAAGAAGAATGATTGAAGATTGTCTTTAAGAGGAAATCAATCTGCCTAGTCTTTTCGCAACTATGTTGGGGTCGGCTTCCAGTCCAGCCTGACTGCCTCAACCCAGTTGCTGGGACGATCTTAGATTCGATGCGGAGGATTATTTTGGAGTTCCTCTTAGGAATGTCTTAACAAGAAACTCTAATAACAACCCCTAATTGTAATACCGCACCACACTAGCACGATCGGCAGCATAGCATCTGATTACTAATTGTAATACCGCACCACACTAGCACGATCGGCAGCATAGCATCTGATTACTAATTGTAATACCGCACCACACTAGCACGATCGGCAGCATAGCATCTGATTACTAATTGTAATACCGCACCACACTAGCACGATCGGCAGCATAGCATCTGATTACTAATTGTAATACCGCACCACACTAGCACGATCGGCAGCATAGCATCTGATTACTAATTGTAATACCGCACCACACTAGCACGATCGGCAGCATAGCATCTGATTACTAATTGTAATACCGCACCACACTAGCACGATCGGCAGCATAGCATCTGATTACTAATTGTAATACCGCACCACACTAGCACGATCGGCAGCATAGCATCTGATTACTAATTGTAATACCGCACCACACTAGCACGATCGGCAGCATAGCATCTGATTACTAATTGTAATACCGCACCACACTAGCACGATCGGCAGCATAGCATCTGATTACTAATTGTAATACCGCACCACACTAGCACGATCGGCAGCATAGCATCTGATTACTAATTGTAATACCGCACCACACTAGCACGATCGGCAGCATAGCATCTGATTACTAATTGTAATACCGCACCACACTAGCACGATCGGCAGCATAGCATCTGATTACTAATTGTAATACCGCACCACACTAGCACGATCGGCAGCATAGCATCTGATTACTAATTGTAATACCGCACCACACTAGCACGATCGGCAGCATAGCATCTGATTACTAATTGTAATACCGCACCACACTAGCACGATCGGCAGCATAGCATCTGATTACTAATTGTAATACCGCACCACACTAGCACGATCGGCAGCATAGCATCTGATTACTAATTGTAATACCGCACCACACTAGCACGATCGGCAGCATAGCATCTGATTACTAGAGCAATAAGGATTGAGAGACGAGACCTGCACTCGAATTGTCCTTTGAAATTATTGTCTCGGATTAACGTTGTCTTCAACATGGTATGTTTGTTACAGCCGGTAATTTTCATGTTTAAGAAAGACAGTTGCGCATCGAAATAGTAGATAATTAAACGCAGACAAATAGCAAGTCCATAAAAAATAAGCAAGTTACAACCGTAAACGATTTCATTTATCATCATCATCTCAGCCAAAAGACATCCACTGCTGGACATAGACCTCGCTCAATCACCGTCATTACGACCGGTCCTGTCATTCCCGCATCTGATTTCATTATAGAACATATTGCACGAATATGTAAGCGACCACCAACATAATCTAGATTTCCATGTGCTAACTAGAAACGATTAATGTCCCACACTTGCTCAAAACGAAAGCCCGTCCCGTCGGGCAGGTTGTAACATTTCACCGCTATATATACGACTTGATGAGGGACCCGAGCAGGTGGAGCTTCGAGAAAGTTGTGTGATGCTGCGGGGCTGTGGAATGTGTGGCTAAGATCGGAAGGGAGATATGTGGTATGATTTATGACATAAACGTATGTAAAATGAAGTTCAAGGACTTTTAGTGTATAATTTCATACACAAGTGTGACATTATACGGTTTTAATTCTCCTGTCCATATCCCAATTTATTTGGGGTCGGCGCAGCATGTCTCTTTCTTCCATACTTCTCTATTAGTCATCATCTCACCCCACTTGGTATTCACCCCCTTTCCAGCCATATCTTCTTTCACACAGTCCATCCATCGTTTCTTTGGTCTTATGAAGCATTGATCTAATATTATAAAATTTCGAGTATTTCATTAAAATATTCCAGCAGTATTTTGCCTTTACCTATACGAAGTAATGTTATCAGCACCAAGGCCAGACGATATTTACTTGGATATTATAAGCGAATAACTAAACACTGTGTGTTGTATTAAAGATTACTGTTTCCTCTTTACTTTTGTGATTTTCATATAGTTATTATATACAGTTGCAGTTGTTATGGGCAGTCAATATTGAATTAGCTTTCCTGCTCTATTTTTCCAACGTCTCTATTATGAAATCAAATGAAATGTTTATTTATTGTAAGTAGATCTTTTAAGACAGTTTTACACGTCAATATTTTGTTGGTCAATATTTTAAAACTAGAGAAGGGATGCCGAATCAAACTCAGAAGTCATGGTCTCCTTTGGAACATGCTTAGCAATCATAATCCCCTATCATTATAATCTATTAATATAATAATCTATTTCATCCCGCTGTATGATTATCTTCTTGAAATTTCCCTCGTATTTCTCTCAGAGCTCAATTAACTCTTGGACGGGAAGGAAAGTGGTTGACCTATTTTTGCTCTTATTTTATGATGGTTTCTACATATCTCTATTTAATTGGTTTTAAGTAAAGACTGAGAGTAGTGGTGGCCAGTGGTATCGGCCGCGACTTACGAGTTGTAGGTCATAGGTTTGAACCCAAGGAGGCACTTTACTTACTTTTTTTTGTAAATTATTTCATCACCACTGCTTTCAAAACGGTGAAGGAAAATATCGTAAGAAAACCGGCGTATCCTAGAATCAAAATATTGAAGACATGTGACATCTGCCAACCCGCATTGGGCCCGTGTGGCGGATTATGGCCGACTCCCTCTCACAGAGAGGAGTCCTCTGTCCCAGCAGTGGGAAAATTATAGGCTGATTATGCTGACTGACTAATGAGAACGAACAAAACATTTTTGACTCAAGATCAGTAAGTTTGATACTGATCAGTAGAGCAGCTTCCGTGTTTAGCCATGTTGGTCACTTTCCACTTTTCCTTCTCAGGGTATTGTCTCCCATCTCCTTTGTTTAATTCTGTCCCTACCTCACAGCACACACGTCCACGCCTCGTCCTGTTCGACGCGTACAGCACAGATTATGCTAAGCTACACATACATTATGCATGGCCGCCACCTCGACTAGAGCATTACTAACACCTAGATCAGTCGCCTAAATACCACAACATATCGGTAACTGATTCACGTTGTCACCTACTTATGGGAGATCACACGTTACGCGGCTGGCTCGTCTGTCTATTGGATGTCTATGACTAGAGAACTATTAAAAACAAAAAACATGTCAATGTAGTTTGAAGGGCTTGCACTTTCCAATATTGAATTCGGTAGATGGTTCGGATTCAGATGCTGAGAAAATGGTTATTAGAAGTCAGATTCTTTGTGGATTCCTTGTGAACACCCTCCGTCTAGAAAACACGGGTAAGATATATTGGTCTTCTATCAAAATTTACCTAATTACCACTTAGGAACCCTTTTTGGGATCTTCGTTAACATTAATCTTAGGAAACAACGTATTAACTTACAAAGCCAACTAAATAATTGTAATAATAAGCTAGAAAATAGCAGACAAATGTATTATGTTGACATACAAAACCTTCAAAAGGAATTACTGAGCAGGGAAAATACACTTAAGGAAATATCCTGTAAGTATGAGTCTAGTCAACAAATGTTAAGCGAGCGCTTGCAGGAGGCCTGTGAATTGGTGGACCTAGTCAAGTTCAATGCAGAGAGGTACGAGTCACTAACAAACAATCTCACTTGTAGCTGTGCTCCCACTCACACCACCACCTCACCACCTGATTCACCTCACATGTCACAGCATGTTGTACCTGCTACTTCACCCGTTTCAACTCATACTATAGATACCATTTATCCCACTCAAAGTAATGTTTTGGTGTTTTCTGATAGATTAGGATCAGGTTTTGGATCATTATTAAATAACCGCTCTAAACATACTATAGTTAACTGTTCTTATCATAACCTGCATTTTAATGAGCTTGTTCATAAAATAAAACATACACAAATGAATGAGCAGACTACTGTAGTTCTTTTAATTGGAAACAGTCTGAGCTTAACGAAAAGGGACATAGTTAATGGTATTGACACCCTACTTAAATTAAAACTAGGTAAATTAATATTATGTGCATTGCCATATTCTAATAATTTGTATGATGCAGAAAACGATTACATTTATAGTTTAAACAACTTAATGCATATTTTGGCATGTCGTCATAGTGACCGTTTATTGTATTTTGATACAAATTATTTTGTTAGGGATTTTGTATTAGTTCAGGAACATATGTTTCTTCCCAAGAAAAGCAAACATGTATTGGCTACTTTGTTAGCTTACAATATACACGCAGTTATTGATAATTTAACTGAGACTAGGTTAAGTGACGAAACAGTATTATCTAGTACTTCTAGTAATACTGTAATTCATTCTTTAAACTTGTAGAGTCGACAAAAGAGAAGCATAATAAGAATATTTTACTATATCATCAAAATATTAATCGCTTCTCTGGCAAAATCCTAGACGTGGAAATGTTAATAGATAAATATCATATGGATATCTTATGTTTTTGTGAAACCTGGTTAAAACCAGATAGAATGTTGTTTAATGTAAATGATTTTTCAGTTGCCAGTGCATACAACAGGTCCTCAATAGGGGGTGGTACTTTGATATTATGTAATAGTAGTTTTAGATATAAAGAAAGAAAGGATATCACTGCTTGCTCTGTTGATCGCTTATGTGAGGTAGCATGTGCAGAGGTGGAAGGCCATACTTTCTTATGTGTTTATAGACCACCAGCCTCAAACTTGTCATCATTTTTGATCATAATGGAAGAAATACTAAGTAAACTTTTTGAAGATAGTAAATTTGTTTTTGTTTGTGGTGACTTAAATATTGATCTATTAGTTAATTCACCAGAAAAATGTAAGCTAATCTCATTGTTTAAATCATTTA
The DNA here is from genome assembly GCA_914767645.1 of Hydraecia micacea. NCBI lineage: Eukaryota > Metazoa > Arthropoda > Insecta > Lepidoptera > Noctuidae > Hydraecia > Hydraecia micacea. The sequence continues at coordinate 14,576,917 of OU611798.1, read as the reverse complement.
ATTTAAAATGTGTATTTAATGAAGCGACTAGAATAACAGCAACTTCAGCTTCATGCATAGACAATGTATTTACTAACTGTAAAATAAAAGAATCGTCCTTAATTAGTGGCGTCAGGTCAGACCATACTGGTCAACTTCTATCATTTCACTTAGGTAAAAAATTACACATTGATAAATCCATTCAATTAAGACCTCTAACTAAAAATAAATTGAAAATGTTTAATAATAATGTTCTTAGCAATCTTTCAACAGTTAGTTTTGATTCACAAGACCCCAACATAAGCTATGGTACATTATTTTCTACAGTATGCCAAGAATTCAATAAAGCATGTCCTGTAAAAAAGGTTACTATAAATACTAAACCAAAATTTAGTGAATGGGCCACTGCTGGCATTAGAAAAAGCAGAGATATTTTATATAATTTGTATTACGAGAAATCATTAACTTCTGATCAAGCCTTTCATGATTATGTAAGAATCTATTCAAAAATATTCAAAAGAGTTTGCGCTGAGGCTAAATCTAAATTAATAATTAACAAAATTAGTATGTCTAATAATAAAATAAAAGCTGTGTGGCAGGTAATTAACAAAGAAACTGGAAACACAAAACAGCGAGATCAGAATGAGTTGTCTATAAAAACTGATAACCAAACCATTTCAGATAAGATAAAAGTTGCTGAGACACTAGAACATTTCTTTACCAACATCCCAATAGAGGTTACAAAATATCTCCCCTCATCACCTATATTAGCTGAAGCTCTTCTTAAAGAAAACTTCAACAATAAGGATATTCCAAGCTTTGAATTCAAGCCTATTTCTGTTGCCACAATTAAAAAAGCATTTAAAAGTCTTAACATAAAAAACACTGAAGACTTATGGGGGATTTCTGTTAAGGTTCTTGGAGATATTATTGACACAATTGCCCCTGCCCTAACAGGCATATTTAATCAATGTGTAGACAGCGGTACGTTTCCTGACTTAATGAAACATAGTAAAGTTGTACCAATTTTTAAATCGGGTAGTAAGTATGATCCCTCCAATTATAGACCTATATCTGTGCTACCAGCATTGAGCAAAATCTATGAAAAAATCATGCTGGACCAGATGTTGTCACATTTTAACTCAAATGGGATTTTACATAATCGCCAGTTTGGTTTCACGAAAGGTAGGTCGACGACGGACGCGGGAGTAAAACTCATCAGTCACATTTTGGAATCCTGGGAGAAGTCCCAGGATGCAATTGGCATATTCTGTGACCTCTCAAAAGCGTTTGACTGCGTTGACCATAATACACTGCTCTGTAAATTATACCATTACGGAATTCGTGGACAAGCTGCTGATCTTGTTCTTTCTTATCTATCAAACCGGCAGCAAAAAGTAAACGTTAACGGGGCGACGTCATCGGGGTCTCTAGTTAAGATGGGCGTGCCTCAAGGCTCAATTCTTGGCCCTTTCCTATTTCTAGTATATATTAATGACCTTCCTTACATGATGGCTAACTTATCGGACATCATTTTATTCGCTGATGACACTTCCCTTATTTTTAAAGTAGATAGAAAAGATACGGATGTCTTACATGTCAACGATAGTCTGGCTGTTCTTTCGAAATGGTTTGCAGCTAATAATCTTTTACTTAATGCGAACAAAACTAAATGTCTTAAGTTCTCATTACCAAATGTACCTCAGGTTGGTCTGAATTTAAAACTTGATGGTAAAAAACTAGATGCTGTTACGGAAACTGTATTTCTGGGAATTACTTTAGATTCAAAATTACAATGGGGCGCACACATTAGAGCTCTTTCAGGTAGATTAAGCTCAGCTGCATATGCAGTAAGAAAAATAAGGCAGTTGACAGATATAGCCACAGCTAGGTTAGTATACTTTGCTTATTTCCACAGTATTATGTCTTATGGTGTTCTGCTGTGGGGATCGGCAGCTGACGTAGATTCAATTTTTATTTTACAAAAGAGGGCAATCCGCGCAATCTATAAAATGGGTCCTCGAGAGTCTCTTAGAAACAAATTCAAAGAAATTGATATACTAACTCTGCCTTCTCTTTATATCTTAGAAAGTATTTTGTATGTTCGCAAAAACTTAGGACTTTTCAAAATAAGAAGCGATTTCCATAATATAAATACACGTAGTAAAAATGAAATTGTGATACCTAAATTTAGATTAACTAAGACTAGTAAGTCATTTCTTGTAAACAGCATCCGTTTTTATAACAAGTTGCCAAAATCGGTTACAGACCTTAGTGGCGGAAAGTTCAAAACCCTCGTCAAACGTGTCCTTATCAATAAAGCATATTATAAGATTAAAGACTACGTTGAAGACAAGGTGGTTTGGCAATAATTCCTTCTGCACATGTGGCTTCCCTGGCACCTCATTAACGGCATAACTACGTAAATGTCTATTAACTGTTCTCAAATTACGATGTTTATTTTTTATTTGTACATACTTCTTTGACATAATCTTTTTATTATTTGACATTATATACAGACAATTTTAATTTTTCACCTATTTATTAGTTGAAATGGCAATCATATCTCTTGGTTTTAGTAGTTTTTTATATTTTATTTATCCTTTTGATACATTCTTATTTTGTAAATGTGAGGACTTTGTAAGCCTTGTACCTAGACTTTAGATCTGTAGACCATTTTTTATTGTATCAAGTACTTACCTGTACTTGTTGACAGGCCTACGTTGTCCTCCCATACCTACTGTAACTTGAAAACATTGTAAAAGCCAATTATTTTTTAAAAGAGTAACCATGGATTTTCTTGCCGGTTCTTCTCCATAGGAAACGACCAATTGGAACCGTGCACCTAGCATCCGACGTTTCATAAGTGCCCATGTTGGTTTATGTGAAATAAAAATATTTTGATTGATTGATTGATTGATCGTTGAAAGGCACCCTCCTGTGCTACGCTTTAAACCCCATTAGCGCAAATAAAGGAAAAGAAAATCTTCAGTTTGCACCAGTTACATAGTTAAGTATCTATCTTAATTTACATAATCAGTTCTCACCACGTCACAGTGAAATGAGAACAGTGAATCAATTCCGTACAAACACTGGAAATTGTTACACATACCGTTTGCCGTCGCGAGAATTATGTTAATTTGTATAGTTGAGTTGAGATGATGTTTAGAATTATAATGAGTGTAGGTCGGAAAGCTGTTGGATTTCTGTGTCAAGGTGAATAAAGTGTTAAGTGATCAAGGGTTTTGGAAAATGTATTACTTTTGTTAAGTGACATTTGCTTTTTCTCAATATATTTTGTATGATTGTGGTATTTGTGGCTTAAAAAACTAAAATGTATAAATACATTGGTAAAAAACAACAAAAATGCTTAATTGATGAAGAACACTTTAATATTGAAGTATGACTTCCGCAGCGTGTAATAACGTTAAATAACATAAATAGCGTTATAACTTTATAAGTAGCGTTATACATAACCGACCACGATGACTTGCACTCAATGAAGTATCGATAAACAAGTGATCGAGTTTATTGAGCGTCGATTATATTTCGTTTTCGATACATTCTCAATTCGATATCTCCGGAAAAGAAAATAATTCGATATTATATCGGTATTGATTGTGTAATCGATCGAGCAGTAACGATGCAGTTAAAGTTTTATTAACTAGGTTAAAATATCGTATGTACCTACAAATAATCGTAATAGTGAAAAGAAAACATCACGTATACATGTATTAATAACTAGCTGAACCGACAGGTTGTCCTGTCCAAAGGGTGAGTTCGTACAAAAACATTTTTTCCCGAATTTGAAATTTTCCCAATTTTTCTTTCCATAAACATCTACTTCGGACTATTACTAATATTTTAAAACAAAAAATAGCAAAATCGGTCCAGAGTGATGCGCTTACCAAGGAACAGCATTCCATTTTTATTTATATATAATATTATAAATTTTAAACAGCTACTTATAATTTTAATAAGAATTTTCACAGAAACAAATACAATGATTCGCATAACAAGATACAATAAGTAAGACAATTAAAAACTACAGTTACCTAAACTTGCGTCATTATAAAACAAACATGAGAATAAATTCACGCGAAGAATCGTGAGTTTTTCTCATTTGTATACAATCATTTAAAATAACAATATAAAGTGTAACAAAACGTGTTTTTTAGCATTTTGCTGAGATTTCGTAAAAAACTGTAATTGCTTTACTGTTGAAGATGAACTGTGGCAACAGTCGAGTTATCTCAGGCCAGTTAAGGTGTTGTTCTTTAAATATTTTTAAACAATAGCGAATCAGTAATTGTCTTTGACTATTTAGTGTTGGCATTGTAAATAACACACAAATATTTGTATAGGTCGCTGAAGATATCAGAGGGGCAATTCTCATAATTTTAAGAACGTTCACAGAATGATCTTAGTCCCAATCTATTAAGAACCCCTCTAATTTCCCTACATTTTTGGCAAGTTTTTGACATTTGTTGAGATGAGACTGCGACTAGATTTTGAACGTTTTAAATTATGAAAATTAGCCTTCAGATCCCAGGGATATACTAAACTTCAATTTGATTATTTTAATTTGTTTTTATGACCTTACTTCGGTTAAGATAATTTCCAATTCATTTAAAAATGCGAAAATTACCTACCTTTAAATCAAAAACTATAATTATCATATAACAAGAGAAAACATTATTATAGTGCAGGTTAAACTTGTTGCGCATTTCCGAGCGAGTCGTGAGTTCGAGTCGTGATTGAGACAGAAACCTAGTTTCACAAATAGCACATACAAGTTACGGGCGCAGTCAGGATAACTAATGTTTCAGGATTCTGTGCTGTTTGTTATCTTTAGAAGTAAGAATTAAATTAACTTAGATACAACTATCCTAATATCTGTTTTTATATCACATTATAAATAGAAAAGATTATTATGCAAATTGGATAGATCAAAATTACAAAAGATAGTCCCCCAATCCCAAAAGCCTGCCCTTCACCACTTCCTAGTGCTTTCGCTGGGAAGAAGTAGCGCAACAAACTCCCCAGCAGCACAGCTGTCTGTTCAGTTAGAAGATACTTGATTGTGTACAATACTAGATATGCAAAGAAATTAACATTACAGGACACAGAACATTCAATTAAATTATTTGCCATATATGTCAGCTAGCCACGCCATACTTATAGGAAGACAGCTATTATAACAAGACAGGATTAAAGAACTGCACCCTAATTGCGTAACACAGTATTACTCTCAATTTGAATCATTTTGAAGCTTATTGCTAATCCATTGCTCCAAATGTTCGAAAAATGCGTTTGCTCAGCAACGTAAATAACGCAATGAATGTTGTTGAACTGTCAAAATGAAACCCATTGCTACTGATAGTGTGTTACGCAATTGCCCTGCGGGTATATAAAGACTTACCATCTTTTTTTCATTTTTTTGTACTGAATACTGCAGGTTTTAAATCGTACGTTCGTGGTTTCGTTCGCCTAATTAGAGTTACGCGATCACAGGGATTACGGTTGCAGCTGTAATTTAAAATCTACAAGTAAACTTTCTAATTTTAAAATATAATTTATAGTACAAAAAAACCGCAAGTATTAATTCCTATTTTTTTTAATTTACTACCAATCCGTCAGTGTATCATCACAAGTTTCTTTACGAGTTCTACATTTTTTAAACTATTTTAGTATTTTTTTATATTCGGACATATTTTAAAAGGAAAATTATACCTTTTAGTGGCGAAGAGTTTCTGTTTTATTTTATTTCGCTACAGTAGGTACCACAATAACAGAACAACTTTTGGTTTTGCTTACCTACTTCGTTGGTAATATTATAAAAAATATTTTATTTTGATTATTTCATCACTAAAAAACCATGACTAAATTCAGTACTGCGGCTGCAAAATTCTTAGAAAAAAGTCGTTTTTTATGAAACCGCACTTTAATTTTCGACACCAAGAATATTGTTAGCTCATCCCGTTACCATAGCAACGCTTAGCAACTAACGGAACCACATAGTTTTGTCGCCCCGTCGTCAAATGTCGCGCCGTAAAGTCCAGCCACAGGTTCAGCTAACAATTAGGCGGTACTTGTGCGATTATGATTATGACCAGTTTTATATTGTTATATGTATGTGAATAGTTTACGGTATATGAGTCGACAGCGAATGGAGAGCTAACTTCATGCAAGCATGCTGCAATACACAAACGGCCCTGCGGGTGCATTTCGCCGAGCTCTAACTCAGATGATGCTTGGACTCTGTTAGATATTTACTCATGTCATTGTGATGTCGGGCTAAAAACGGCTAACATACATTAACAGGCAAAATAAATATTGCCTATCGCTTAAAAAAATGTCTATATTTTCTTAATTACTTACCATGTAATGTTAATTACTTCATAATTACGTCGTGCTAGCTTTTTTCCGTCCACTTTTGATCTTTCCTATTTTTCACATCAAATGGTCTTGTGTCGCTCTCATCTATTAATCAGTTCTTTTGTGCCAATGGGCAGCTATTTTTCTTCAAACAATCATAATCTTAAGTGTTTTGATAGTTCAGTCTGTGCGGCTATCCTAATGACAGAAAAATACTGAATCAAAACATGTGCAACAGGTAAGTCTTTTCTATTTTAAAGATTGCGAATAAACTAGAAAATCAACAAGTTCCACAATAAAAAAGTACTGGTAGTCATTTCCATAACCTGTCCTTTAAAAAGAGAGTAACTAGGTATTCTAGGACGAGCCCATAAAGTGGTTTTTCTTATACTTTCATATCGCTTCAAGCCTTGTACAGTATCAATTTGCCAAGCCCAAAGACACTACTCGACGTAGACCTAGACGTTACTCTATAATCTATGAGCATAGTAACCTCTTTACCTCAATATATTCACTTTCGCGAGTCGCCTTATGTCATTATGTTTTAGATGATTCGATCATTTTTGTATGGAAATTAGCTTTTTTTTCTAGCCGGGTCGTTAACTTGATTTAATAGGGTCAAGCTACGCGAAAAGTTTATAATAATTTGTGACTATACTACGTGAGTAATTATTTGACTTATTACAAATTACAACGTTGGTTATTATAAGTTATGCACATTTAAGATAAAGTAATCTTACTTCACACACTCTACTGCTGTAAGTACGCATGTTTATAGGGTTTTCAGCGAAGAAAAGCTAAATATACAAACCTAAGTTGCACATATACGCGACTTTGAACACTCTTCAGGTTTAATGCGGATACATTAGCTATGGTTAATACATATAAATATCAATAATTACCTGACCTATAGAAATAACAGTTAAATATACTTGTTGTATTACCAAAGTGTTAATTATACCCCGATACGGAAAACTTAATCTCATCCAAGTTAATAACAGCCGCTGACCCAAAAATTAACAAAATGGCACTGGAAATAAAAGACAGTCGTAGTATAGTGAGGTGCCGACATGATGGTCATTGTTGGCTGTCATTGGGGTACAGTTGGCATGGCATTGTTGTGTGGTGTAAGTTGAAGGATGGTCAGATTCAACCATCTGCTCGAAAAGATTTCGACTAATAAGTCGAAATCAAGAAATGTCATATCAATACATATGACATTTCTTGCTGACGCAACGGGATGTTGCGAATTACGTCATGAATTCAGGAATTTACATCAAAATCAAGTCATTTATTCAAACTAGGCTGAGAATCAGCACTTTTCGAACGTCAAACAACTCATCAACTTTAAGCATTCGAATTTATTAAGAAAAATATGTAACTGCAGCATTATGTTGAGGTTTTTTCCTTTTCGGCCTGGCACAGATCTCTTTTTTAAGTGTTACTTTTAAATGCTCCTTTTCATTATTTGTTTTTCTGTGCGTGTCCTAAATAAAATATTCTTCTTTCATTCTTATTGGACCGCTATAATTTTTTTTCATAACATTTTTGTAGTAATTAGTTTTTAAGGTTCCGCAGCAGTGACGTAAAAATGTTACAATGTATCCGGAACATTGCATAAAAAAAAAACTAGTTTTACATTTGGAGTGTAGTGTCTTGTAATGAAACCGAAATAGATTAACTTTGTTACGCAATACTTTCATTTTTAGCTCAGTGAGCAGTGCATTGAACTGTTGTAGCCTTACAGGTAACGCAAAGAGGATAAAAGTAATTTATTCTAATCGCCATTCTAATAATTAAAATCGAGATAAACTAATAATTGAAATGAATCCGTAGTTTCACTTGCATTTAAAACTTAATTGTTGATACTTAAATTTCTTTGTGTAGTGTTCATAATTAATCCAGACATCGTATATTGTTATTTAAGTATTGTTTAAATGTATTTATAATAGCAGCAATTTGACAGTCGTTACGGGTAGTCAGAAGCCTGAAAGTCTGACAACCAGTCTTACCACGGGGACATGTTACCCAGTAACCGGATTTTGCAGGTCAGATAGGTCGCTCCACGTAAAATACTGGTATTCAGGTTGCAGTGCAGTTGTACTGGTATGCAGTGATAAAGCATGGCAGATAGATTTACGTTTCTAGCATACGGTAATGGCTGAATCAATATTTTTCTTTCTGTTCAGGAAGGCTGAAGGTCCTCCCTGATTAAATCGCTCCCGCCTGTCACTTCCCCCTGTATATTCCAGTTATCATCTATTACGTTTAGTCATCTCGACTCATTTCTGTAATTTCTCACAAATCGAACAAAAAACTTTTTGTGAAGCTCGTTCTAATTTGCTCAACGGTATTATAAGTTTACGACGTTTTTCTGTCGACTGTTAGGTTAGTAAAAACTGGTATCATGCTCAGGTCGTCGCATCACTAGGCTTGTTTTCTTTTTAAACTTTTTAGGGTACTTGAGAAGATTTGTTTAAATTATCAGAAAAAATTGTGAACTTGCAAAAACTCGGTGAAAAAAGTAATCGGCTACAGATTGACCTATTTAGGTATTGGATTTTTTAAAACCATTGGATATTTTAGGAATTCAAGATTACTACATCCATGTTTATAGTCTCTGGCAAGAGCCTGTTCACACTCGCCTGCGTAAGCTGTGCCTACGTATTGTCAATGAATTTGGCTTTAATTCGGCTAAAAAAGTATTGCGATATTGCGTTCTATGTTGTTAATTAAAGAGTAGGCGTATGAAAATCAATTTTGACATAATGCCTTTTGTCACCTCCTGAAATATACATATGTGTGAAAATAGTGAAACAAAGAAGGTTAATTAAATTAGATAGAAATCGAGTAGGTAGGAGTCTAGAGGTCATTTCTAAAGGTCATTTCGAAATTTAGGTAGCAATTTTAGAAATCCAATCCAATAAAACATGGGGTAATATTTAATGCCAATTGCAATTTAATTCAATTAATACTATTGCACAATAAGTTTCATGATTGGTTGCGTTGCAAGTCGTAAGTCAACAACATGCACCTCCCTAGTGCCTAGGAGTATGGGTATTGCATTAATGTCATGTTACTAAAAGTATTAAACGAATTCCGAACCAAACGTATCAGCTATATCAGATTCTTATCTCCCTTCTATCTCTTATCAACTTTCATCTCATGATATAACCACACATTGTACTTATCAGTATAAATTCTTTCACAGATCGAGACGTAACTTCAAAAAATTTAAAGGAAAAACAATGGGCACTACGCCCTACTGCCGGAACTCGAAGCAAACATGAACGAAAGTCGAGAGCGAATTCGGCGTGAGCGAGAGAGAGAGAAGAATACGTACACCTCTCCTCGGCTCGCGCTACGTCGCGTGCTGCTGTTGGCTGAGGGCCGACAGTTTCGTGAGGCGGCGGCCATCTTGTCCAGGCTGGGGCCTGGAGTGCTGCAAAGCGTGGCGTCGGAGTTGCCCATAGATCTGCTGGTAGAGGCGCTGCCTCACTCAGCGCATCTTATTGAAACTCTTTTGAACAGGTCAGTGATGGTGGTTTTACAATAGCTTTAAGCTTGGGTGTCCAAGTAAGCGGTGGTTTGATTTTGATTTGAAGCGGTGCCGTCAAATAACGGCCGCCAAATAGCGGTCGTCATGCAAAATTACCGTTTCACTGGTGTAAAAAACGCTCTCTATATGTATGGACAGCTGTTATATGATGGATCCATTATCAGGAAACCCAAGTGGAAGAACCTTTCAAAAGACTTGCAAACGTACGGTGCAAACGTGCGGCCATATGTCAATAGCTTTCGATCTGGACGAAGTTGGTTCAAATGATTAACACTAACACTAGTAACGTGTTTCTCTGTGATACGTAAGAAAATATTTAGAATCTTTTCTCTAACACTTTCTTAAATACCTCCACAATTACACAATCAAATACAATAAAAGCTAATCTTCATAACATCAGCACAATAAGTAAATTAACAGCCCATTCTTCGATTAGCGAAGGTCTTTCTTCCTATGCTCTTACTACTAGAAAGTAGCATTTAAATAACCGATACGACACATGGCGAATTTCCAAACGATTTGTAAAATAATATTGTGCAGTAATGCAGAGTCACAAAACAGATAGTGCTGAAGGTTGGCTGCATAGCAGGCTGTAATAAAATACATGGCGTCAATCAAATACACACATAATTGTACACTGGATATCGTTATCTGGATTTTGTTATCTCTCTCTATCACTTAAGGTTTGCTGGGAGAGAATTTAAGAGGGATGCGCTAAGGCCGCTAAGGTAGGCCGCGAAACTCAAAGTTACGTTTTTTGCAATTTGCTGGTCAGTGTACCGGACACTGACCTGCAGCATTACAGAATTATAATCATTAGAATCAGTAATATAACTCCTTTAGTTAGAATTAGCCTCGAATGTCATTATTGCATAAAATAGTATTGATGATTTTTATGATGATTGTAATTCTATAAATAAATATTGTTTATATATAAACATACCTACAACCGTAAGAAAATTTGAATTGCTCGGGCTACTCTGAAGCTTTCACCTTACTTTTGTACGGAGATCTCAAATTGTCTGAAACAAATGCCAGTCGCGGTCGCGAGTGCGTGTGGAGTGTTGTATGGAGTCGTCCCTATTTTGTAGCATTGCAGAGTCATTGTATTGGAAGTGATTCATTTGAGTAGTTACCGTGAAGTTACGTTTCTGATGTCCGTTATCTTTGATCTGAGGTCTCGGTTGACGGCCGACAGCGGTCAACTGCGGCGGAGTTGCTGTAAATTTACTATCCTATTCATGTATGGGGTTGTTATCATCTGCCTAGCCTTTTCCCAACTATGTTGGGGTCTACTTCCAGCTAAATACCTACCAGTATTTTATACCAGTATTTTTCACAACCTAGAACCAACCAACCAACCCAGTAACTGGGTTGTGGAGGTCAGATAGGCAGTCGCTCCATGTAAAATACTGGTATTCAGCTGCATCCGGTTAGACTGGAAGCCGACCCCAACATAGTTGGGAAAAGGCTAGGCAGATGATGATGATTTTTCACAACCTAGTTGCTGGGTAACACGATGATGACGCTGTCTCATACAAGTTTCATACAAACGAATATGTGTTTTGCGAATTTAATCTTTATTAGCTACTAGAATTGTCGCACTGACTCGTGTCAGGAACACATTCTCTCGACAGCCGGAATGTAGTATTGCTTTACTTTGGTTTGTTGTAAATATGGTTAATCGATCACACAAATCAAAAATGAGTTTAACACTAAATCAAATCTGAACTTGTTGAATATAAAAGTATAGTTGTTTGAGTACAGTCACGAGCACTAACATGTCAACACTTGGCAATATTCAATTGCGATTTTTTCGTCAAATAACGAATGCAATGTTGAAATAAGACACTTTACATAAACCTATGGGTTCGAAAATACTATGGTCTTAATAACATAAGATTTCATTCAAAAATAAAGCAGAAAATCGCCTTTGAATAAAGCCAAGTATATACATACTTATGCTCGTGACTGTACCTCTCAATTTTTTATAGTTTCAATTTTCAAATATTTCACGCCAATTTATTGTAGAGTTGATTGCAGATGCATAAACATTACAATATTATATTTCTTCAAGATGTGCTACTAATGACATGTACATATTCAATTAAATTGCAACAGATCAATAGGTAACGAGATGCTATTAATCAATTTAATTTATCTTGTCAACATCTTAAACATCTCAAATAGCTTCATTAATCTCCCAATAAATATTAATGAGTCTAATCATGCTCTAATCTGTCACACTAATGGATTTCAACTAATTCTGCACGATGAACTAAAACGCCAAAACGCTACAATTTCTAAATTCTTCGTGTCAGTAAGATTATACGCCAATGCAGCTCACCTACTATCTTCGATCTAAGATTACATGCAAGCCTTCATATGCTACACCACTCCCAAACAATAATCAACTCTTAAAGCTACGCAATAAAGTCCAAAATAAAAACCTCTTACACTTAACGTGTTCATTACAACATTCATTAAGATTTGGACAGACAAAAACAGTCCTTAAATCCTTGTGTTAAGAACCAAGGATGTCACACAAGTTAATTTACGGGATTCTCAACGAAAGTGCCAGGTGACCGGTTTCCTTGGTATTTAGTGTTCAGACTACTTTCACATGATTTATAACGATAATGACCTTCAAATTGGAGACTTGGGGAACCTGAAGCTGAGAAATTATACATATAGCAGGTTCTGAAACCATTGCGCAGATAGTAGGATACTGGTGATCGATGTTGTTAAAACTGCGTACAACAGCCGCAATGGAATAAAACGCAATACAGTTGCGTTTACGTACACTAATTTCATTGAACACTATTAAGTATTCCATGAAAAACGAAATCCATTTAATTTAAGGCAGTGTAAAACTTGCTACATTTAAATAATGTGAATGTAGTTTATCTCTTCATTTCAGTTGGTTTAAGAAACTGAGGATGTTGCGTTGTAACGAGAAACACAGTCATCTCCTCTGCCTGTTCCTATCTACTTTACTTCACATTTCTTCTTCCCCACTCTGCGCGTTTTATTATCTAAACTGTCTTCAATAGGTCTTTCATCTGGTTTATCGTTTCCTCCATCAAAGAGATGTGTCATTTGTGGCTACAAAAAAAATATTCAAAACTCAAATGTTATCATCATGTTAGTTGCGAGTAGCTAACGACCACTGCCGAACTTGGGCGACCCAATGATTGCTTTGTGAACGTTCATAGGGAATTTTGCTTTTGGCGGACAAATGGCAATCCACCTTCCTGATTCCATGTTCCCTTATAAGATACTTGCTTTTGACAAAGGGGAGGTCGATTGTTGGAAACCTCAAGGACCACAAGTCAAAGTGATTGTGATCTTTATGAACATAGACGTGGCTATCGCCAATATTTTGTGTTTCATGGCAGCATCAACACATAAGAAGTAACGATGATTATAATGTATACTGTGTGTGACTTTTAAGTAACACATTGCATAAAACTTGATTAAGTAATAACATGTGCGCCACGCTACATAAGTGAATATTATGCCATAACATCTCCTATTAAACCAGTCTATTGTTACCGATATTGAATAACATTAGTTACGCGAAATGATTCAGCGAGTTCAGAGGTCAGAAGTAAATGACTTGCACACAAAGACACGATGATGTATGCCTGAGTTGTATAGGCTTTTAGATGTAAGTTCTGGACAACCTTTTAACAGCAAATCTTCTTTCTCGGCTCTTGAAAAAATCATTATATTTGGTCGCTTGTTATCTGGGCAAGAGAGTTTTGGTAATGGTCTCTCATTAAAATAAGATTGCCTATATTACTTAAAAGTTTTTCAAATGAGAGCAAACAATTATTTCCTTCAAAAGTGTCATTAGAATTAAAAGAATTAGAATAGTGACCCAATCCCACCAATAACAGTAATTTTAGAGTTGTAATGAATTTGTCAAGTTTTGTTTCATTACGTAAACAACTGATATTCACCAAAACAATAGATGAGAAAGATGTGGGTGGTATGCTACCTACCTCATTTGAATAATAAGCTCTCGTAAGATAGGTTCATTAATCAATGTGAGTATCTTCTGCCGTATCACTAAATAGAAAGGATAATTTAATTTAATAACAGAGTACCAAAATATAACCCACATTACTCAGACATGGGATTGGAAAGCTCAAATATATTCGCGACAACGATTAATTACATGGCCACTCTCCGATAATGTTGGATTACCAATAACAATTTATTACATCTCCCGCCAAAACCGCCATCTTGGTCTGTACCTGTCTGTTGACCAAGGCATTCACTTTTACTGCCTAGATTTTTGACAGTTCATGAGGTTTCACTTTCGAGACAGGTCCCTAATGCAGATGATAAGTTTATTGTCAGGCACGGTTGATTGCATGCGTCGGTTCTGCATGATGTGTTTCATGAATATTTAACCGGTCTATCAAAGTTTGAAATTTTATCTATGTCGGATATTTTGATTTGTCTCTTTTATTATTTTTTATGTAAGATTTTGAAATTGGTAGTGGCGTAACCTACGTCAGTTTCTTCTTTAAGGATTTATAATTTTGAGCTTACTTTGTGATCAATTATGTCCAACACTTAGCCACCCAAAACATTGAGTTTAAATTTCCGAGCCCCGACGCCATTACCATTGAAACCGCTAATCAAAGACAACCCTCCCGCTTTAATACCTTACAATCAACTAATGCCCAATAAATGAACACATTACACTAACATCCGCAAATACCAATCATTAAAAACTAAAAAGAATCAAGCCAGCCGCCTTCAAGTCTACTGATACTTACGTGAATGGTCTTTACGTCCATAATCGTATAATTATACGTCGGCTGTCTTTCTTGGGTGAAAGTGCACCGGTCAGACCTGTTGCCCAGACCCTCGAATTTGGTGGTACAGTGAAATTTATGAACCTGTATTGATTGGTTCTTGTAATATGTTGCTTTATTCCATGTTCAGAGTGTGGGAGTGTTGTGATTGTGGTTTTTGTTGTGGGTATGAAAAGCGTGGTTGTAAGAGAAACGGTGGAAATGGAGCTAAAAGGAACGACTTATAACAAAAGCGGACAAGAGTAGATATTACACAGAAATCAACTTGAGTGTCTCATTTACGTAACATAAGCAGTATAATATCGATATTTGCGAAAAGATATTCCCACTTCAAAATAATGTACTTAGTATATACAGTTGAAGGCGGAAGTCTTAAAGATATCTACTACTGCTTTGAAATCTTAGCAAGAAAAAACAAAACGAAAACGAATTAGTTGCTAGCTCAAATCAAAAGCGTCAGGTCTGGTGGTATTGTTATTTATTTGTGTATTACTTTCATATTTTATTGTGATGTCTTACTCCACTCCACGTTATATTACAACCAAACACGCAATATCTTGAACGTGAATTTAATGTTATCTGAAGCGTGAAGAGATTACCACCTGCCTGCAATTTTGTAATAAAACTTATGAGATCTTGCTTTCGGGAGTACTTTAGTGTCGTGGTGAGTATTGTTAACAAATGGACTGTTCTTTACTGTGCAACTTTGTACACCAATGAGTGATTTGATAATAATGACCTGACAGGTCATCACAAAATAAAATCATCATTATCAATTCATCATCATTGCCAGCCGTGTTCCACCCACTGCTGAGTACAGGCCTCCTCCCTCCTGTGCCGTGCTTCCCAGCACCCTAATTGCGTAACACACTATCAATCTCAATCTGAATCATTTTGAAGGATATTGCTAATCTATTGCTTCATAAGTTCGAAAAATGTGTCTAATCAACAACGTAATGAATGTTGTTGAACTGTCAAAATGAAACCCGTTGCTACTGATAGTGTGTTACGCAATTACCCCGCTGGTCTGTGCGAGTCTCATCAGATCTTCATCGTTGTCATTAAATATTATCTATGGATGGTTATTTCTTGTTAGTTTCTTGCTTCTTCTTCTTCATAGGTACCTACTACGCTCTGGAATGGGCAACTATCTTCATCTTTCTGACTAATAATGTGAAATCCAAAAGTGCCTGTAATTGGTTTCTTTGAAATAAAGGCTTTGAGTTTGAGCCTGAGTTCAGTCTTCATCTCTAAGATGAACATGATATCGATAATCGTATAAAATTATATAAAAATATATTTACAAAACTGATAGGTAATGGACTTTACTTCTGACATGTAATAGACTCGTCTCTTATGAAAGACATACTAAAGTGAATGTGTTATGCCATTTAGCAGAGTCAACAGACAACGAAGTAAACATACAGACAAACAATATAATTATTGTTTGAACAGAAATAGAAATGAGTGACAAAAACGTGAAACATGATCGTGTGTCGTTGACTCAAACAATTTCACTCACTGTTGTAAACTGGAAGGTATTCACGAATGTATACACGTAACACTGAAAAAGTAAAAGCTAATTAGACGATTGTAGTTGGATTCTTTTAAGTGAAGAGAAGTGGACTTTTAAAATCAAGTTTAAACTCGTCTATGAGAATATACGGGAAACACCTGGATGAGGGACGCACGGAACCGGGAAGTGTGGCAGAAGAAAGTGGAGACCTGTACCCAGCTGTGGGTAGTTCCAGACTGAAGTGAAGATGATGATGATGAGAATATACATACAAGGACAGGGTCCGATAGAGTCTATTGGACCCTGCACAGGAGAAATACCGTTATTACGATACTACAATCTAAGAAATGTTGCTACACTGTTACTGCAGGCTTTTAATATAAAAAGAATAATCCTTCTGAATGTTGAAAGACTTAATTGTAGGGAATTTGAGACAAAAGAGTTGAATTGATGCTTCATTGAACATTGACATTATTCAATGTTTTAAACAAAGTCAATTCCAATGTCTAATAATAAATAAATTAATTCGCACAATCTTTATAAACCTTTTCCGACTCCCAGAGCACATACAATATTTCACATCAGAATCTAAGAAACAATTTCTATAAAAGAACCGCATGAACGGTAACACAAACGAACAATAGAATCAAATCGAACTAAATCAAACAATCATCAGAAATGCAAATAAAAACCGTTTCATTAACTTTAAACGTTGGTTATCATGAAACAGTCTCGTCGCCATCTTTGTAAGACTCTTAGTACTCTCATTGTTAATTCATGGAATATATGATGTGAGAATAAGAACGACGTTAATAATTAAGTGCATCTGGATCGCGAACCGTTATACTCTAGCGCAGTTATGATGGTGCCACATTTGATGGTGTATGGTCAATAGGTGTCATGTTTTTTTATGGAGTTGTTTTCGCAAATATGGTTATTACCTATAGAAGGATGTGAACGTCGAGAGGATATGAGTGTTTACATAATATACCGCTTTAGTGAACTGTAGCGTATTAGTGACGTTGTGTATAATCCTAATCGTTTATGCTTAGATGATAGGTATTTATGATGGTAGAACTAGTAAAGAAGCCTGTTACTATTGAAAACGATTTGAAAAATACAGACTGATGGACGTAACTGAGAATAAAGTCGAGAATGACAATCGGGGATGATTGTGCCTAATTCAACCAAATTGTAATTAATTTTTTTTTGTTCTTAAACCATTCGTTAAGAGTTAAAAAAATATGTGGTGTTTTGAAAAATCTTCGGTTGCATTGAACAAAATTCTTCTAGAATCATTGATAAGGTAACAGTTTCAATGGTTTGCTTTTGTTGCATATCCACTATAAATCGGTATGATGACGACTAATAACTTCATCAAAGAATATAAAAACAACTGGAGGTCATCAAAGTCAGCGGTGCGTTCGTCCTTGCAACAGCACGGAATATGCAATATTAAAACATATCAAAATAATTAATTAAGATGCTAGGAATGGGCGCAGGCATTTTTATAATACGGCGAAGAATGTTAATGAAGCAGACGTAATGGCTGCATTCGTATCGATACGCCATCTTTTAATTAAAGTGTTGAATAAATATAAATTTATAAGTTAGATGTCTTTGTAAATATTTTGTTAAAAGAGTTTCTTCGTAGAAATATGTATTTAGTTTCCGTGTTCTGTTACGGGTGGCGCTGTTGCCTTTTACCTTTTTGTGTAGACAAATGTCATGCCCCTTTGTGCTCTATAGTAAACACCGTTTATACAGAAATCTAACGTGTCTTATTGAAATATTACTAAAATCCCAATAGGTTATGGGCCCAGGCACATGATAAGTAAATATTTCAATAAAAAGTCAAGTTAAGAGCAAGATTACTACCGGTGTAAAACTGGTCTACGTAATGGAGGTTACGAACGCGATGAAAATTGAGAAGTTTGATGGCAGAAATTTCAAACAATGGAAATTTCAAGTAAAATGTGCATTAAGAGCAAAGGGATTGAACATAGAAAAGGCAAGACCCTTGGAAACCAGTTCGCAAGTGCAGTGGGATAAAGATGATGGTATGGCCATGTTCATTTTAACGTCGTCCATGGATTTGAACCAAATATCTCTTATAGAAAACTGCGAGACTGCTAAACAAGTCATGACAAAATTAGAAGCAATCTATGAACAGAAATCAGAATATAACAAAATGTTAATTCATGAGAAGTTCTACCAATATTCATATAGTGCCAGTGATACGATGGCACAGCATGTGTCCAAGGTGGAAGGCTTAGCAAAGCAGCTACGGGAGACTGGTGAGAAGATCAGTGACACAGCAGTAATGACAAAGATTCTAAGCACGTTACCATCAACATATCGTTCGCTTAGACAAGCATGGTTGTCACTCGATGAAGATCGTCAAACAATTCAAAACCTCACTTCTCGCTTAGTGGATGAAGAAGCCAGCCTTGCCAGCGATACAAGTAGTAGTGAGATTGCATTAGTGACGTCAAAAGGAGATTCCAAATCAAGAAATGGAAATAAACAGAATGCTTCAGATGATCAAAGAAATTCAAGTCATAGATTTGTATGCTACAATTGCAACAAAAGAGGCCATTTCGCTAGAGATTGCAGGATGCCAAAGAAAAAGTACAATGATAAGAAACCTAACAATATGTTGGCATTCAGCGCCGAAGGTTACTCATCTGAACATGATGAAGAGGCATGGATACTAGATAGTGGAGCCTCAATGCACATGACCTTCAAACGTGACCACTTATGTGAGTTGAACGAGTCTCAATACAACAATTCTGTTAAATTGGGTAACAAACAGAATATCAAAGTATGTGGTGAAGGAACTATACTGATGGATAAACAAGTTAATGGTACATGGGAGAGATGTAAACTTGAGCATGTGTTATATGTACCTGATTTACGGAGAAATCTGTTTTCTGAAGGTGCTGCCACTAGAAGAGGATATATAATAGTAAAGAATAATGAAAAAGCAATGATAATGAAGAATAATGTTGTTGTTATGAGTGCAAGATTAACAGAGAACAATTTATATGAATTGGATGTCAAAACAATCAAACAAGAAAATTGTAATATTGTGCAAACAGATATAAAAGTTTGGCATGAAAGATTAGGACATTTGAATGTCAAGGAACTTCAAAATATGTGTAAGAATGGTGCGATTCCAGTTAAATTGAGTGGAAATCAGAATTTTGTTTGTGAAGCGTGCCAATATGGGAAGCAAGCAAGACGCCCCTTCTTGAAATCTACCCGAGGTCCAACACAGCCTGGTGAAATTGTGTACAGCGATGTGTGCGGTCCTATAGAAGAACCTTCTGTGTCGGGTATGAAGTACTTTGTTTTGTTCAAAGATGGAGCCACAAGTTATCGCCATGTTTACTTCATGAAACATAAGAGTGAAGTATTTCAATGTTTTCTGAAGTACAATGCAATTGTGAAGAACAGATTTCAACGTGATTTGCACATACTACATACAGATAATGGTTGTGAATATGTGAACCAAGAATTTACATCATTTCTGGAGAAAAGCGGAATAACCCATGAACGTACTGCCCCGTATACCCCACAACAGAATGGGAGAGCAGAGAGAGAGATGCGTTCTATCATGGAAACTGCAAGAACTATGTTATATGCAAAGGACATTCCCTTAAACTTGTGGGCAGAAGCTGTCAACTGTGCAGTATATTTGTTGAATAGAAATACATCAAGCCAGACGGGAGATGTTACGCCATTTGAACTGTGGCATGGAGTAAAACCGAACTTACAACATATCAGAATATTTGGATCCATTGGTTATGTACATGTTCCAAAAGAAAAGCGAAGGAAGCTTGCCAAGAAAAGTGTGAAGATGTTGTTAGTTGGATATGACCATGGTAATTATAGAATGTATGATCAAAATACCAGAAAGATTACAGTATCGCGGGACGTGAAGTTTGATGAATGTAGTACACCAGAAGAAAAACAAAGTTTTGTAGAAATAAGAGTTGAACAAGAAGAAAAAGAACATTCTACAGTGTCTACCTCACGGCGTGAGTTTCAAGATCAACGCGATGTACCTGAAGAGATTTCTTCAGATGATAGCATGAAGAGTTTAGAAGATATAGATGAAAGTTATATCCCTCCAAAAGGTATACATTTCGAACAGGAGGAACAGAGAAACATCACGTTACGTCCTCGTCGACATAATAAGTTAGAAGCTAATTTTACAGAGCTGGAAGTACCTAATACTTATGAAGAAGCGATGAATAGTCCAAATTCTCATCTATGGAAGAAAGCTGTGGCTGAAGAGCTTCAGTCACACGAAGAAAATCAAACTTGGATACTGACTGATCGAACTGAGAAGAAGCCTGTTTCTTGTAAGTGGATGTTCACTTTAAAGAAGAATAAAGATGGAGAAATAGTACGATCCAAAGCACGAGGATTCACACAAGTCAAGGGCTTGGACTATAATGAGACTTTTTCCCCCACTAGCAGGTATGATTCCATCAGGGTGCTGCTTAGCATCGCTGCGAGAGACGAACTACAGATTGAGCAATTTGATGTGAAGACGGCCTTTTTGTATGGTGAGCTCTCCGAGGAAATATACATGGAGGTGCCAGCGGGATTTGAAACTGAGTCTTCAAAAGTATGTAAATTAATTTCCCATATAGAGAAGCAGTGGGAGCATTGCTATTCTAGTCATCTGTATCTAGACCTGACTTAGCATATGCTGTGAATGTTGTTAGCAGGTATGTCAATGACCCAGGTCCAGGTCACGTTACAGCTGTGAAAAGAATCTTACGTTATTTAATTCAAATATTATTAGAGATAATATGATGATATATGTTTAATGTGGCTAATGTTTAACGTTTGAGGATTAAATCCGTGATTGATTTCTGAAATTGTTGAAACAAAGGATGTAAGTTAAAAGTAAAAATACATATGTAGTGAATTATTAAGTCTACCTTATAAATTTAAGTGGGAGTGTTGAATAAATATAAATTTATAAGTTAGATGTCTTTGTAAATATTTTGTTAAAAGAGTTTCTTCGTAGAAATATGTATTTAGTTTCCGTGTTCTGTTACGGGTGGCGCTGTTGCCTTTTACCTTTTTGTGTAGACAAATGTCATGCCCCTTTGTGCTCTATAGTAAACACCGTTTATACAGAAATCTAACGTGTCTTATTGAAATATTACTAAAATCCCAATATAAAGGATGCCCGTAATTTAGAGTTATTTGTAATTGCTCGTGATGCAAAGCTTACTTTAATATTGTTTTATTACATGCCTAAATACATCTTTAGTAACATCATGTCTTATCATTGAAAACTCGGTTCTTTTTCAATGTCGTTTCGATCGCATCGCTTTCAGCATTAAAAAATTATGTTTATATCGATTTTGCGTGTGGAAATTCTATAAGCGTCCTGATGGTTTATTAATTTTTTAGTTCAGACATTAAAGGTAATGTGTATTTCAATATGAGGATAAGCGAGAACGATCCAATATTTTGTCTTGTGACGCAGAAACATTCTAGCCCAGCCTTAAATACCTATTTATTAATTTCAAAACTTGTGAAACACGACTGGCTCTGACGACGAATTTCATGAATTAATATCAACGTCCAAAAAGTACCTATATTAAATTATTCATTTGAATCCATTTTAACCATCAATATTGTCCACAGACTAATATCCCTAGAAGTGACTCCCCGGCCGGACGTGCAGTGCGAGGCGATAGCATGGCGTCTCGTGGGCCTTTTGGGAGTAGACCAGGGGTCAGGCCTGAGGGCCAGGACGACGCGGCTGGCGACCGCGCTGATGCACTACACGCCAGATACCAAGGATGCCATCGATGCGAGGAGGAGGCAGCTGGATAGTGCTGTACAGGGTAAGATTTTTATCATGCAGAGAATCCTTAAGATTTGAATATTATAGAAACATTAGTTGCGCCTCGCGGTTTCACCGGCGTAAGTCTCTATTCCAAAAAAAATCTGGGGAGGGCCACCCTTAGGGGTATAAAAAATAGACTACGACCTATTCTCAGAACTCCCAAATATACACAAAAAAATTCATAAAAATCGGTCAAGGCGTTTCGGAGGAGTTCGATAACAAACACTGTGACACGAGATTTTTATATGTATAGAAATATAGATAGTGTCATCCACGAAGACGCGCCCCACTCTTCTTACTAATCGCTAGTGGTTATCGCTAGTTAATTCCGCCAGTTTTAGTTTTTTGATACACACTAATTACCCACTAATAAGTAATTACTGTGTATCGACAAAACTAAAACACTAGCGGAATGTTGCACACTTCTACTGGAAAGAAGAGTGGGGCGCGTCTTCGTGGATGGTGCTATCTGTATACTGCATTCCATGTGCACGAAAGAAGGTTATAGAGTAATTAAGTGTAAATGGGAGGACCTTAGTTAAAGCTAAGACGAAACAGGCAAAGAGAGAGAGAGAGAGTAAAGAAAGAGAGTAGAGTTTGTCTCTGCAGCACACAAAGGTTGGCTGGTAGAAAATGCCTGTGGCAATAAGTCCGCTCTGTACGTTTGAGTGTATAAATAATACCTTTATTCTAGGGACTAAACATTAGAAAGAAGTAGAATAGATATAAAGCTAAATGTACCGAATAGTAATTCAAGTAGTTAGACAGGCAATAGAGATATTATTACTTAGAATTCAAAAAAACACTGTAGTTACCTACCTTTTATTAAATCTCATAAAAATACAACCTCAAATAACTCAACATAAAACCAAAGCAAGCCTTACATAAT
The DNA here is from genome assembly GCA_914767645.1 of Hydraecia micacea. Lineage (NCBI taxonomy): Eukaryota > Metazoa > Arthropoda > Insecta > Lepidoptera > Noctuidae > Hydraecia > Hydraecia micacea. The sequence goes on along the minus strand of OU611798.1, from coordinate 14,553,883 downwards.
TATCTAAATAAATCAGCAAACCGTGACAGATATCCATCATAATATTTACCCATCACTTCCATGTGTTGTGTGTTAAGGGATACTGCAAGGTCGATCTGAAACCGATTAGGGATGATTCAGAAGCCGAAACAAGATGGTCAGATAACTGGCATCCTACAACGGATGCCATAATTTAGCTGAACGAGGAAATATTACACTAATTACGTTTGTTTCCCTTACCTTAACTTGATGTTTTCTTATCGTCCGTGGGTTCTGGTGCGGAACTGTGAATGCATTGTTGTTGTGCTAATGTAATGGACTGTTTTAGCTTTTGACTTTGTAAATGGTTCGTGAAGTTCTAGGTTAAATTATTAGTCATCTAAGGTAATTTCATTTGGTCTGAATTAGCGATATGTATTTTGTTTCCAATTTTGTGAAAAGTTTAACCAGCTGCCTCTCCAAACGGTGAAGGAATACATCGTGAGGAAACCGGCATGTCCTAGGACCAAAAACTCGAAGATATTTGTGACAGCTACCAACCCGCACTGGACCCATGAGGTAGATTACAGGCCACTCCCTCTCACCGAGAGGAGGTCTGTATCCCAGCAGCATATTAAAAGGCCTGGGCGACGATTACCTCCATATTTTCTTTTACTGCCCATTCTTCGATAACTAAACATTATTTTTTTACCTTTAGGTCTGGGTACACACGGTCTGACGGCGGACGCGAGCGGCTCCCTGATCTCGCTGCACGTCGCCATGAAGAATGAGCTGCAGCGACACGTGGAAGTTTACAAACAAGCGCTGCATAAGCTGGAAGAGCTGGTAAGAGTAATGACAATAGTCAAATACTGGTTATACTTTGAACTAACGTTGAATTCTGTCAATTATTTCATGAATAAAATGTCATATTATGTCGTATTGTATGTATATTGTTCTACAAAGTTACAAATAAATTCTCATCATATGTAAGATCAGTAAGGACCAAAAACTTATCAGATCCTAGCCATGCCATACGGCGGACGACTTTTTCGAGACCCACCGACTCCCGAAGTCGGAGAATTTTGAAAGGGTCGTTTGCCCTGAACATAGTTAGTCATGTCATGAACACAGAACAAATTGGTAATTAAATTGTCTCATTAGTCAAGGCTTGATGGGTTAACAGATGTGACTATGTATAATTACCACGCTCTGTACAATAATATGGACTGATCGCAGTATTTTTTAGCGGATGCTCTGTTCTTTGTCCTTTTTAACGACACATTATAGATGGTGAGATTCTACGAATGCTATATTAATTTAAATATATCAATTTGCACCTGTCTTGTCTCTCCCGCAGTCACCAGTCACCATAACCCAAGACCCAGCCTCGTCATCCCACCAGCGTCTCCTAGCGCTCTCCCATGCTGACGTGGAGAGAAGGCTCATAGACAACAAGTCCCTGCTCACCATCGTCGATAAGCCGGCTCTGAGGCAGCTGCCGACGCTGGTGGATGCCCTCGCGGCCAGGGTCGAGAGCGACAAGGCCGTGTTGGCTTGCATTGGGCAGATTAAGAGAAGTGATCATTCGCTGGATTTGACTGATACGAGGTAAGAATTTTTGGAAAGCTTTTTGATATTCATCGTTCATCGTAAAAGGAATGTTACTTATTTTCATCACTTGTTTGCAATGGTTTCCTGAGGGCCTAGACAACTGGCGATCGATTTCAAAGCGTTTCGTGGTTCTACAACGACTTTCAACAGGATTGACATACGTAAGCTCTACGGTAGCTAATTATGTCAATGCAATACATTTTCCATCATCGTTATCGCTGATAGAATGTCACTTTGTCTAGGCGGTCTAGAACTGTTTTTAGAATATGATTGGAATCATCATTGCATGCAGATTCTTCGTATTGCGGAGTTTTTGTGTTAACTTTCGGACGGATATTATCATAATAGTCATTTGGGGAGTTCATTTTGGTAAATAATACGACATCATTGTTTTTAATTCATTGAATCGCTATTTTACTAATAAACAATTAAGAAATTCCTGTAGATACGTAAGTATATAGCCTCATATTCAATCCTTAACACGAGTTTTATAAGATTTTTATTTCATCCGCATTTTGGGATTTTTGCAAAACAGTATCGAATGATTTTACTCTTGGGACTCATTACCTGGCTAGCTGCTCATAATAATTAGAAAATCATGTATCGTATAGGTATGAGACAAAGGTACATGAGGACTAAAATCAGTCCCAAAAGTTGATTTAAAATCTTAAATCGTAATTATTTTAGAAAGTGGTCGCTCGACTTTCCTTCCAGTATATCATTAAAGTCTTAAATTAAATGCTGTTAACTTTTGATTAAGAATCGATTGATTTATCGATTCATTAGATTACTTTCTTCTAATTCCGTTGTGTCATCTGTTAATGATATTACGTGAGTTTTGGACTCATAATCAGATTGATTGGAAACTGGTTTTCTTGTTGATTGATTTACGATTGTTGATATTCGCTGATTAGACAGCCTGTGCAACTAAGCAAAATATACGGCGTCCAGACAACTGTATTTCAAAACATTAAGATGTCTGGGGTTATACAGGGTGGCGTGAACAACGACGCGCCACCTGTTACCATGGATTCAGTACATGATTCTGAACCGCACTCCGCTGAATTTTTTGTCGGTTATTTAAAAAAAATACTTTTCCACACATTTTGACCGCGTAGGTATTGCACTTTTCTATTAAAACAACTGATTATTTTTTTGATAACTCACTAATGTTTCTGCCCTAGAGGGTCTAGAATCATGTGCTGAATTCAAGGATACAGTCTGCGCGTCGATGTCCCTACCACCCTGTGTTGATACCAAAAATATACGAGATATTTGAATAAAACTATATATTTAAGGTGACAATAAGACTAACAACTCCTGTCTCTTAATTTTCTCTAATCAACAATCCAGACTGTTCATAATATGGTACAAAGATGGAGGATGCATGGAAGTCGGGTAAAAATATGCGCATTTTGCCAATGAAATAAATTCTCTCAATGTTTTACTGTTCAATAATTCCTTATAACTAGTGTCACTGCCACCATAACGATCACGTCCTTAAGATAGCAATAAAGATAATGAGAGCATAGTACTTAATATTTTATTAAATTTAATAAAACAACATGGAAACGTTGTATGTGTTCCTATAACAATTAACATAAATGGTAATGCTCTGCTGATTACGGAACATTTAATTACTTGAGTTAAATGTAATTTTATTTTAGCTTAAAATTAAGTGTAGGTATATTGTTATGGTTCGTTGTTTGTTTATTGTGATATCCTGTGAAAAGAGAAGAAATGTCGAATAAAAAATGAAAAAATAAAAACAGAAAAAACACCATCTGAAAAATTATATTGATTTTCTAATCAAGCTAAGAAACAAATGAATGCGTGTAAGTATTTGGAAGCACGCTGTTTGAAAAAATTTGACCACGCCGATATTTGTATTTCTTATGACCGCCATAAGGATTAACCAGACAACTATGTACATACGTAGAAGACTGATTACTTAGGGTGCGTACTTACATAAGTACTTATCGTAACTCGAGTAGGCTTTTTTAATGCACGTAAAAGCCATTAAAATGAGGAACTACACATATCAAACAATTGCCATACATTACTCCATTATCCAAGAGTAGAAAGACCTCATTAAGTTGGAAGGTGATGGCATCAAGGAAAAGGAAGGCGTTACGTTACACATAAAATATTATCTCGCATGGATATGTGTTTGTGTGTGTGTGTGTGATCTAGAATGAGTGTGTGTTTAACAGTTGCTCATACGTAATCATTTTATTATGTGTGTGTTCAATGTTTGTTTGTAATAAACAATTTCGCATTCATTTCTTAGAGAGATGCTGGTGTGCTGCAATTGTTTTTCTTTTGTTTGTATGGTTATGTAATCAGTAAAGTATTTGTTAAATGTTTGAAGCTATTGTTATGATGGTCATAGAACATAACGCACATTTATATTACTGCGTCTCTGGGGGAAAATAATGAAAACAATATCGTCTAGAATCCACAATACATGATTGTACGAACCTATGAGGAATCTGGCATGTCCTAGAACCACAAAATTCGAAGACGTGACACCTGACAACCCGCACTAGGCCCGCGTGGTGGATCACAGCCCACTCCGTTCCGAAGGAGAGGAGGCCTGTGTCCCAGCAGTTGGAATATTATAGGCTGATTATTTTATAGATACGGGTATGTAAATTGTGTGATAATTTTTCTGAAAATTCTAGTATATAATGTACACCACTGTTACAACGATCCGGCTCGAAGGACCAAAACATTTTTTTTTTGCATTTTCTGAAAGACCAATCGATACTTAGTTCCGATGCGTACCTATATATGTAAATTTACAACTTAATAATGATCAATGGTTGAATTCTAACTGAATGCTAGATTCGTTAACGTTAGTTTTTCTAGTAGTTTCTCTTTTTACGATCAACCTCTAATTACGATGGGTGATGAAAACTTACGAGAGCTGTTCGAGTTACAATCAGCTGTCCGTGAGAGAATCGAATTCGAAACAATAATGTAATAGCCGTGAAAAGTAATAGTTGTTCATTTTGAATATTACTCTGTTATTTTCAAATAGCTGTGTGACTTATGTAGATTTTTTATGTAGTATGGCATTGAATGAAGATTTTATGTAATGTTTGTTATTGTTTTTGTTCGAATGTGTATATTGAGTTGACACTTTTTTAAGACAGTACTATTTTCTTTGGTCATTAACGTAAACGTTTAAGTTTACGTACAAATGTTTTATATTTAGTGACGTTTGTCACTAGCTAAAACTCATTTCTATTTATTTCGGTCAGTTAGGCAAAATTTAGTCATATTAACCGTGTGCAAGTATTACCCAGTAACTGGGTTGTGGAGGTCAGATAGGCAGTCGCTCCATGTAAAATACTGGTATTCAGCTGCATCCGGTTAGACTGGAAGCCGACACCAACATAGTTGGGAAAAGGCTAGGCAGATGATGATTAACCGTATGCAAGTCAGTCAGAAGGATTTGAATGAACATCATTATGATATTTAAAAAAATATACGTGTCACCATGGCTTCAGTACATGATTCTGAACACTGCGTTGAATTTTTGATCGGTTATAAAAAAAAATACCTGTTCCATACATATTGACCGCGTAGGTAGGTATTGCACTTTTCTATGATCGAGGGTCTGGAATCATGTACCTACTGAATTCATGGTTTCAGCTTGCGCGTCGATGTCCCTACCATCCTGTATATATTAAAAAGACTTCGTGAATCAAGTGTCTTACCTTTAACATAAAGTGAATAACGTCTGACGTTGTTACTGCTAGAACGTTTAACGTTTTAACAGCTAAGTAACTACTTAGTAGTTAACGTTACGTTTAAATAAATAAGGAAAGATAAAGTATTTATTGCGACTCGTACAGGAAGATTACAAACTAAACACTAACAAAAATAAAAAACCAAGTTGATTATTTGCTAACAGGCTAGATTGTAAAGGCTCCCGCAGACAGGCGCAACGCGACGGTGCGATGTGATTCTGGTAGAACAATTTCCATATGGAAATTGTTCTACTACAGTTGCGTTGCGCTGTCGCGCCGCGCCTGTCTGCGAGGACCTTAATCTGAAAAGTACCGACTGTCATACAAGGAATGTGATAAAAGGAAAAAGAAGATAATATGTCACATTGTTCCGTATTAGGTATGCACCTGGTTTTAAACCTCGTGCGCACCAAGTGGGTCTGTGATCCTCCGAACCATACTTGTGACTAAAATTATCACATTTATTACATCATCCGCTGTTAGCTTATTTATCTAGCAATTAACAATACTGGTGCAAACGTTACATGACAATTATTCTCACCATACGAAGTGCTTCTCATACAAACTCCGTTAAACGATAGCGCTTCATCACAATTACAAACTCTCGCATACATTATAATGAGAGCTACTTAACTAACGTATCATATCACATGCGCCGGCGCAATTGTCTGCAATTATTTTAAACGCACCGTTTAACACATTAAAATTGCCACTTACACCCATTATTGAACAATCAACTTTATTTCGAATGTTGTAGAGTCTTATTTAATTGCGATAAGGACGTTCTGGATTAATGATTAAAGATTGATATTTAATATCAGATATTATCACAGATGTGTAGTTGTCATTAGCAATTATAAAAAAACTGACAAGTGCATATCAAACCGGAATTAAGGAGGGTTCCGTATCATTATGATTTATTTCTTATGCGAGATTCCTTGATATTTAATTGTCCAATATCCTATGCATTAATGAAGCTGATTAACTAAGGACTTATTTTTAAATAGTCAGACTTTTATTTTACGAATAAATATGATAGTTTGACATTATTTCTACACGAAAGCTGTCAAACCGCTTCTCGGTCCTAAAGCTTGGTAAATTATATTTTTAGAATGTCTCTTATTATTAATGCAACGATTTTTCGATTTAAAACCGTATCTTGTTAGTTTGCTGGAGGGTTATATACTTAGTAATTTCTGTGACTAATCGTCAGACAGACTAATTAACAGGGGTTCTTCATTAACCAGCGGAACCCTAAAATATTACTTAACAGTGATATAACAGAGAAAGCGCGCTTTCGCGTACCGTGTGACATATTACGTCACATTATTTATGTTATTTTGTGCGTTTAGTGAAATCTTTTTCAAAAACGCAAATCATTGATGCATTCAGTTAAAGTTATGCATGTAACCGGTTATTTTGAATAATTTATGAATGTTTAAGGTATAGATATGAGTCAGGGCCTAATGGTGTGGTGGTAGCATGTGTGGCTTGGGGTTTACAGGTTCTAAAGTCGTGGGTTCGATTTTCACGTTGGAGAATGGCGTCCATAGATCTTTTATATTTCTATGATGACGATGCATGTTTTGGCCCTTCTGAGTTATATTTGTATTCATCTAGGGTGTGACTGTATGTACACTCTACTGCATCTTTTGAATAAACAGGGGAAGGTAGACCAATAGAATACAAGCCAATGTCAAATGTGAAATCCTGGGTTCGAATCTCAGTTCGAGGAATCTATTTATGTTTCATCTTTGTCTAAATCCCCATCTCCTACTGTAATGATGTGTTGAGGTGCACCAAGCGCTTACTTCTAACCCCTTCTACCTTTGTCTTCTCCTGCCGGAGAATACAGGTTCTGAAAAGTATTTATATCTGAAGTTATTCACCCAGCTCGGCGGACTCTGGCACCAAGGGCGGCACCACACTGAGGAGGAGAAGGAAATTGCCCGTAGTCCACTGTGACCATGACGAGGGGTGAGTGTATGGCCTTACTGGGCAGCTTATCTGGCCCCGTCACTTAATGGGGCTGATTTATACTTTTTTTACCTTCTATCTTGGGTTTCTCCTGTAGGTATGTATACATCTTTTTCTAGTACGAGGATCGCAGTTCGTAGTATGAAGAACAGTAAAAATTATGTTGCATGGGAATCGAACTCAGAACCTTCAAGTCTGCAATAACGTAGATAGCTACTGCTGCGCCAGCGCACAGATAAATAATGTATTTTAAAGTAAATAGAAGACTAATCATATGAATGCTGGATAAGTACGAGTACATAATGCTCATAGCTTTTCTATCCAGTGAGAGAAAAGCTTAGAAAAGTTGAAAGTTTTTCCTGCAACCTATTAGACAGTGCTATTCCTACTATAAATATGATATTGTAGATATGTACTAGTATTTAACTTTGTCTAAAGAAATACCTGTATGCTTATCGCAATATTGTCTGTAGATACTATGGCTTTTAGTCCTTCTAGTCTGTGTCCTTCTAGTCTATGTCCTTCTAGTCTGTGTCCTTCTAGTCTGTGTCCTTGGGAACAATAAACACTGACGGTAATCATATTCGTCATAAAATGAAGACACCTAATAATTGTTAATCTACTGATTACCACATTTACATTTTAGAGTCGCTAGTTTAGGTCGGTAGGAACTAAAACTACAAAGATAAACGATTTTTTTGACAAACCCTGGTGACTGGCTTGTATTTCCAGACAGCATTGTGCTTTCATCGTAGGTATAGCTCTCGCCAACAAGACAGAAGAATCACTTACAAATGCATTGGATATAAATCTCACTAAATGTATTGTCAATTGCCTCTTAAACTTTCCACCATAAAAACCGTCGAGCTATCAGAAAAACATCCCAATTGAAACAGAACCTTACCATCTACATGCTTGAGTCGAATTTTCAATAAGACACGTGAAGAAAAGTAAAAGATGAATTTATAGTGCCATACGTCGTATTGTTCGAACAGAAACATGGAAAGTCAGTTTCCACTTTCAAAACTGGTTTGGAAATCGTAATATAACCAATCGCAGTTAGATAAGCTCACACAAACGTCAATTTACATGAAAACCTTTTGTTTAAGTCGGTCGTTACTTGAGTTTCGTAACTTAAGGGTCTGAGAGACGAGCGAACTGTTGCCGATGGGGTACCATAAGTATCTTTTGTTTCTGGAATAACAGTTTAAGTCTATCGTAAAATAGGTACGTGAAGCTTTTGTGTTAGGGTGTCTGTGAGGGGGTGTGTATAGGTGCTATATTAAAGCTGCGGTGGTGTCGTATGATAATTTTAAAAGAGCTGATGTTAGGATTTTCTTACAGGTGGTGGTTGAGCAGTCTTTTAGGTCGCAGATTTTGCTAACTTTATTGTAAGTGTTGGAATGGCAAAAATGGGTGCCCGTTGCCCGTTGCACCCTTTCTAGCGTTATAAACGTACTCTTACCAGCGCGTCCCCAAATGTAAAGTAAAAAAATATAATGATTATGGTGATATGTTAAAGCCAACCACCATGAGATGACGATAATGATAGGCGATCGCAGGCAGAGAACCCACTTTGGACACATCAATTAACAAAAGCAGACCAACTGAAGAATAAAACCCCGTTACCAACAACGGAACCACAAAATCAAATTAAGATTCCTCACCTCTTATGAAACTAGCTCTTCAACAATAGTTTCCCATCCATTTCTCCGTTGTATAAGTTTTTACTCGTCTCAGAACTAACCATTGTTCGGATCCAGTTTACGATCAGAAGTCGTGGGAATCCGAGTTATATGTATACTTGTGGTTAATATTAGGGTTGAACTCGATTATGTGAAGTTTCGGAGAAAAGCCTTGTGAGATGGAGTGTGTCATAACAGTAAGTAATGGGAAGGTATAGCTGAAGACAATGGAAGATGGTAAAGAGGTTTATGGGTTGGCTTGTAATGGTAGTGATGAAATGCTGCTGCCTAGCGCATCAAACTATCTTAACGTAACATAGAACATGTAGATGCATGGACTCAATCAGCAGGCAGTTCCCGTTATTAAAAACGTTCAAAATCTAGTCGTTATCTCATCTCAGCGAGCAGTCAAAAACTTGTTAAAAATGTGGATAAATTAGGAGTAGGTATTTTTGACAGATTGCGAACGTTCTGGGAATTGCTTTCTGTTCTCAATGAAAAATATCGTATCGTCATGTGGTTTCTAAGCGAGCCTCTTATGTGTGTACAATACCTAATTAATGATCATAACATAAACATACGAGTGATGAGCACACAGGGAAAGGCCAAAGAAACGATGGATGGTCCGTGTGAATGATGATATGGCTAGAAAGGGTGTGACTACCGAGATGACGATGAAGAGCACGTATGTACACAACAGCAACAACAAAAGCATATGAAAAAACGGAAAACTGGCTGTCTATTGAGATCATAGCTCCGTTGCAGAATAAAACATCATTATACGAATAAACAAAGCTTATAAAAACAATTCCTCCTTACAGGCCAGTAGCCGGAGTACTGATGACATACTCCCGCGGATGCGCCGCAGTCCTCGGTCAGATGTCTGAGGAGGAGCGCAGCAGCAACAGCAACCCGGCCACTCCTCGTTCCACCGACTCCGCCAGCGACGGCTACCATTCAGACAGCGATGACTCGCAGCAGCATCCTGACAGGTATACCTTCATCTTTTCTCGTGTGACTTTCGGTTCCTGGATTAGTAGTAAACTAAAAAAAAAAACTAACACAGTCAAATATGTATTTTGTCAAGTGATTAAATGTCAGTCAAGCTAATCACAACAGCTTGACACGTCTGTTACCTTACGCAGGAAACCGGCATATCCTAGAAGTAAAAATTCGAAAGAATTTTCGAAAATTCGAAGGCCTCTGTCTCAACTCTGGGAATATTGTAGGGTGATTATGCTAAAGAAACTGATGCTAAAACAGTTTTGGATTTGACTGAAATTGAATCTAACTTTCTTGCTTTAGATTTTATCTCTCTTATCTATACAGTGAAATCTAGCTGTGGATTCTAATGCTTATTATATTTATTGATTTATGTATTAAATAATTTATTGTACATCACATAAAATACAAAGACAAACATATATACGAGTACGTCTTCAAACAATATTATAGACGAACGATTGTATTTTAATGGAGAACACATTTTGATTATTCTTTCTGCTATTTCCAGAAGTAAGCTGGTGTCCCAGTACGCGGCCGTGTGGTCCCGCGCCGCCGGCGAGGCCATCCCGGCGCTGGCGGCGCTTGAGCAGCTGCGCCACACGCCACACCTCAAGTATAAGATCGTCTTCTCTGTCGTTGTTGTAAGTATTACTGGTATCATTAGTATTACTTTCATTCATTTTTTTTTTCTCTCGAAGTAAGGCGTAAGTTCTCCCTGCTTATCACCGCCTGCCGTATTATGTGAGGTGAGTCCGTTTGTTAGGAACTGGTGGCGCAGTTGGTAAGGCTTTGTATCTCAGTTGTCGCCAAACAACAACTCAGGCCGCGAAGTCACCGGCTACTAGCCGTACCGTCAGCACGCACAGTATCACGAGCTCACTCGCTCGCCCCTCGTTCGGGCCCTCACTATGCTCAATGCTCTTCTGACATCAACACAGGAGTGTGACTTGTTTGCCGGGAGATGGATAGATGTGTGTCGTGAATGTTTATGATTTTGTGAGAAGTTGGATGAAAGGTAATAAATAATTAGATAAGTATAAATAATAATGTTTTTTTTTGTTTGTCACTTTATTACATTTTGTTTATTTTAAAGTGTTTTGTTTGTTAATTTTGTAATTTTCTTGTTTAATTTTTTTTATATTTTGTATTTTACTTCCTTCCTTCAGTCTTAAGTTTTATATGAAATTAATGTATTTCTATTCTATTGTAATTTGTATTTACAACGTTTTGTTACAGCTATCGTTCCGCGCAGTCATCAGCCTCCGCGACCGTCGCCTGAACGAGATGAAGGCGCTGCTGGGTGTGGGGGAGTCTGACAGCAGTGCCAGTGAGCCCAGTGTGACTCGGCTTTTAGGAGCTGCCACCAGGGTGCTGCATACTACAGCACACAGCTTTCCACTAGGTGAAGCTGAGAGGACTGTTATCAACCAGGTAAGCCTGACAAAACTGAGTAAGGGTGCAACCGAATCGCTCAAAATAAATGTGACGTCATATACCTATCAAAATATATGACACAATGTCGTCGATCCACCGTGGTCAGGTGGCACCGTTAAGGAAACATGCTTCTGATATTAAATCGAACTATGATAATAACTGGAAAAGGTTTCATTTTGTTAACCAGTGAGAGGTGAACCGACTTCCTGACAGGCATATTCTGCAGGGAGCAGTACCAGTAGGTGTCTCTGTTTGATGACAGTCTGATAAGCTGCTTCCACGAGAAATTATTATTGTAGATTTTTTGAATATAGTGTTCCTAAGAGACAGCTTCACTTACCTACTGCCATGAATCTCAACATTTCCACTCTCTTTAATTTAATAAAAGCTTATACCGTAATTTGGCGAGACAGTGCTTTACATGGGTTCGATGACATGTATCTCATAAATCCGATTTTTAGGTAGTAACGTGTAGATAGATATTGTTATACGTTACCGCGTGAATGAAATTTCTAGCACTCTGAACGGTATCTGTACTCCAGCTGTCCCTCTCGCAGGTGGTGAGCACGCTGCGCGAGTACCCGAGCCTGTCGTCGTGCGCGGCGCTGCACGCGCTGGTGGCCGCCGCGTGCCGCGCCGCCTGGGCCGTCAGCCTGCACGCGCCGCCGCTCCGGATCGATACTGACTTCACACCAGGTGAGATCTCACGCGCTAAACTAATCTTAAAAATCTGCCCTCTATAAGTTCCTTATAGTTCTTATTATACAATGGTTTTCTGGAAAATAATAATAATGTCAACGATCAGACCACCACTTGTGCTGGGTTGATGTATGTTATGTTACGATGTTCTTCGTTTCTGTGTGCAATGAAGAATAGGAATCTATATACATCTTGTGGTTTGCAAGGTACTCTCTTATAAAATAGGTAAATAAATATGCTCTGTATTTATTTAGAGAACTTTTCAATAAATTCAGAGACAAACTATGACTGTAGCAGATATAAAATAGTAACACAATTTTCGAACTTGATATTAAAACATTTTGTAAGCTCTGAAATATATGTGTAGAGTGTATCTACTCCGAAATTGTAACAGATTTTAATACTTACCATATCTCCTGCAAATAACATATTTACGTGTGTCTCCCGTCTTTTAGAAATAAGTAAGTATATCTAAACTTGAAAAACTCAAATTTCTTTTCATTCCAGTGGTAATGAACCCAGAGAAGCACGTCCGTTTCTCGCCGGAGAGCCGCGAAGCCCGCGACCGTCGCTCCGACCTCATCAAGTCCTTCGTCTGGCCCGCACTGATGGACGGCAACCGTTGCGTCTTCCGAGCCGTGGTGCTCACCTGACGCACTTGGGTCATCGATGTCTGAACTGCTTTCTCAAAAAATTCATTACTCTTCTCTTGTATCTTGTTCAAGCCGTGGTTTATATTAGCCATTAGGCTTCGATGGCTGGGTACACATCATAGCATTATATTCGTAGAGGATCTTTTAATGTCAGTGTATTCACGTCTACTGATCTATAACGTCTTCTACAAGGATATAAAACACCATGTAGGATCTCCTAGGAAACGAACTGCTGGTCATACAGATAATAAAAGATGCGATTATTATTCAAATGCCCAGAGGCGTTGCATGATTGGATACATATTAAGTAAGAAAAAGTTTGATCCTTGTCTCATCTTTAATGTTTAACGTCTCCAAGGACCGCTATTTTTTAATTGTAATGAAAATCTGTCGCAGTAATGTGGTGGAAGCAGGACATATATTGATGACTCACTACACATACTTACATATATCTAAAATATCATGACGTTATACTCTGTAGAGTCCGTCTTGATTGTTATTGGACTGTATGAAGCGGGCGTAACAATTAATATTTACATTTGGTAGTGACGCATACAAATATGTAGGAATACGTAAAAAACACGTCATGCTCATTAAAATAATTGATATATTGACCAATCATACAGACTCTTTGTTTGTTGTCAGTGACATCGTATGACATTCTTATTCGTCATAACTATATTTATGGAACGAACTTTCTTCTTGTATGTACAAAATGTTTTCTTACTTTCTCAAGGTTAATATAGTTATAAAACTTAGATATAATAAATTATTATTATGTAACATTAACACTAAACAATAAATAATAATTAAAGCGAAAGTTATTTTGTTTTATTGTGACTAATGAATAACGCAAACCATATGAATCATAGACGTATCAGGCTATCAGCTTGATAAGCATGATAAGATACGAGATAGACCAGTATTTGATATAAACCGTTCACTAGTTTGAACTCTTCAGTATTGTGTGAAATTCAGTGCAATCATGAGTTATTCTGGAAACCCTTACGGACACTACGGGCCCCCGCCGCCGCCGGGCGGTTGGCCTCCTCCGTACCAAACGTCAGAACATCCAATGTACCCTCCTCCACCAGATTTCGGGTACCCTCCTTCACAGTACCCTCCTTCTCACTACCCTCCTTCTCAGTACCCGCAACCGTACTTCGTTCCTGGTACCATGATGATCCCCGTAGCAGTACCACCGGCACAACCACCGCCACCACCAGAAACCGGACCCAACTCCACGTATATCACCAACTACATCTACCATGGCGAGACTACAGTCACCGATAATAATAATCAAGTATCAGTAGTGGAATCTTCTGGAGAGTTCGACTGGGTGCCCACGACCGCCATGATGGCAAGCTCTTTGACTGGACGAGCAGTTGTTGGCGGACATGAAGGCTGGGATGGCAGTCCCCTCTGGGTGATCCGTGCATGGCATAACGGAGACCTGATGCCTGGCAAGTTGTCTGTGAGACACAACTCGGCATCGGTCGTCTATGAATCGAAGGAGATATCAGTGCAGAACATCGAAGTATTATGTGCTAAGCCTGAAGATCTGCGCTGGATTCCAGCTTCAAACGGCAACGTCCCTCCCGGGGCGATTCCTGGTGGCAGAACGGCCTCTGGAGAGACTTTGTATGTCGGCAGAGCGAGGTATCAGCTGTCGGTGACTCCTGGGAAGATCCATCCAAGTCACAACTCTTGCTACATCGGTTTTGCTGGTCAGGAAGTGGCTCACAAGATGTACGATGTGTTGTGCAGGATCAGCTGATTTGTGTGACGTGGACTGTGATTCCGAAAATGGTTGGCGAAAATGTGATTTTAGACTGGGGTTTAAGTGAAGAGGACTCGTCTATCTGGGGTTTATTGTTTTTTATCAACGCGTTGCTTAGCAGGCTGTGTCTTGATAAGCCAGAATGACGACACGAATAATTATTGTTTTTATGAGCCCTAATTATAACCTATAGGGTGATTGACTATAAATCTCTATCATAGTAAAAAATATTAATTTATTATAATCTAAATCATGTCGAGCTCTCCCCCTTCATTGATTTTATTTATATTGAACCAATGTTCTTGAACACTGTTGATAGCGCAGTCATCACCCTATTAAGTGTCAATTCAAAATCAAATCGTAGATCTTGAAGACTGATATAATATGTATGTCACGTAAGAGGAAAAAGTATATAAAAATATGATATATAAAAAGCAGGTATTAAAAATAAATGAGATATCCTTCATACCATATCGTTGTTTTCTTTGTATTCCATCGCTGAAGTAGGTGGTCGATATCTTATCGGTTGTGATAAACGATGAGGTGACATGACTTGAATAACAAAAAACGATAAAGGATTATCACCTACATGTCAGTTCACAGGTACTAGTGCGTTCAATTTCTCTAAACTAATATTATAAAGAGAAAAGATTTGATTTTTTGTATGTTTGTTTGTAATGGATAAACTTAAAAAATACTTAATCGATTTTAAATTTCTTTCACCTATAGAAACCTACATTATCAACGGTAACATGGGCTGCCATTTTTTTTGAAGTATATTGGTATCTTACGACTTCCACGCGAACGAAGTCGCGGGCAGAAGCTAGTTTGCTGTATTTAGATCTCCATCACCTGATTTGCAATTTCGTGTAACTTGACCTCGATTACGCCTGATGGAAAGCGATGGATGAGGTCTGTGATGGGACGAGCGTGCCCAGAAGATGCATAAGGCACTAGAACTCCCACGCATCGACGAAACACAGCAGGCTGCTTGACGCCGGAATCCGGTGGGAGGGTGGTCGCAAACCAGGCGGGCGTCAGCCCTACTACCGCAAGGGAAGAATTGGCTAGTCAAATAAGGTGTTGGGTGTGACTGTCCAGGATGCGCCGAGCTCTCGGTTCAGTTGAGTACCTGGCGGAACGAACTGCGCTACACGAGGAGGCTTCTTCATGCATCCCAAAAATTTGATGGGAAGGTACAGGTATGAGATTGGTGGCCCCTTCCATTATCGATAAATTGATTTTAGTCCTACCAGGCCTATAATGTACCCAAGTAGGCCGCTGCAGACACAATTTGTCGAAGTGGGGTATTACTGACCCTCCAACACCCGGTGCGAGTGCGGTGCTTCTGATCAGACCATGCCCCACTTGCTGAAGTTGTCCTAAGTGCCCGTTCACCTGCACCTTGGATGACCTAAAGAATGCCACTGATGCCGCAATCAACTCCACCTACTGGGCACAAACTAAATAGGTACCTATAAAAAAAACAACGAGGAAGAGTACCATAGACACGAAAAGAAGAAGAAGGGCTGATTATCTAATTATTTATGGGTGCCGGATGTATTTAATTAAGTATTGATTTTTGCATACTTGATTGTTTCTGATACATTTTTTATATAGGCTGATTGTCAACAATTAAACATAATGACATCACCTCGCCAATTGACTCTCATTCTTCACCACAACATTATTTATATACCTACAACACGCAATTATCAACCTAAAGTATTAGTTTTAAGAGCTACTGGATCTGCAGAAGACATGGTATTTCATCAGCAGGTATACAAACTTGAAGCAACACTTGGGACAGGCGACCGTGGACTTTAAATAGTTGTGTTAAGATATAACGAAGATGAAAGAGTGTTGGTATATGAGCTGGTATACATGTGGTGTCTAATAACTCTATTAACCTCTTCAAGTATGTGTGTGAGAGTTTGTGCGAGGTGCCATTGAGAACTGCAGACAGCTGTTAATAAGACCTGCATTAGTAAGCTGCTCTTATTAAAGATACGTTTGGTACGAGTCCATTTTAAGAAACTGGTAATGCTTATTTCATCAAAAAACATAAATCCTGGTAATTATAAAGACAGAAAGAATATGATGAATGATATTCTCATTTTGTGAGCTGCTCTTAAAATTCTGACTCAAGAACTACTGTGTTGAGGTTACTTGGGCTAATCATCCAATATGAAATGTTACTAAACATGGCTATACTAATAATATCTATATTATCTGTTGTATCTCAAATAAACGCGTAAGTTAATTAATCAATATGTATTTAATACAGAGCAACACATGACATTGTAATGTAAAATAGAGAGACGGAGAAAAATATAAGAGTGAGTGAGTATAAGTAATCTTAAAGAAGCGTTCCAGATCTCACATTATCTTTCAGTGGGGAAAAGGTAATTGGTACCTACATGTATGCCTGAAGCACAGATAATATAATACTCTAGATAAAGTCCTCCATGTTTTACGTCACATAAGTTTTGTTTTATTTTTTCAAGTTGTAGGTCATAGGTTCGAATCCAGACAGGCGTTTTACTTTGTGTAAATTATTTTATCACCACTGCTCTCAAAATGGTGAAGGAAAACATCGTGAGGAAACCTACATGTCCTAGAACCAAAAAATCGAAGACATGTGACATCTGCCAACCCGCATTGGGCCCGCGTGGTGGATTACGGGCCCACTCCCTCTCACTGAGAGGAGGCCTGTGTCCCAGCAGTGGAAACATTATAGGCTGATTATGTATGTATGTTATGTAATAGTTTTGTAAATATTGCGACTATGTTCATTTTCATTCACCCAATCGCTCTCAGACCCCACCTTGCTGCTGATATTCAAATGTGTCATATCCCTGCAATACATATAATCGCAAGCAAAGTATATCCTCTATCCTCCGGAGTGTTCCGATTCATTAATATAATATCATTCAGAACAACAATATCTAATCTACCTTTATCGGTTCATTATTCATCAGTGATAACTAGCACAATAATGTTAGAACAAAGAGCTCCTAGGAAACAGAATATTTGAAATTATGACGGAAAATATCGCAATGAAATCATAGAAATAAGACGTTGGAAAGCTTTGGAAGCCGGAAGTTATTTGTAGACTGAACTTTGAAACAAAATTTGTGTTGCTACAGTTTCAAATGAAGCTGGATCACATACAGTATCAACTAGTACAGACTACAGGGGGGTATTGTGACTGTTACTGGCGGCCTTATTTAGTGTAATGTCAACAGTATACTTAAGGTAATAAATTGTGCATAAAAAAATATTAAATTAAATACAACAACGCGCCACGCGACGGGGTGCAGATAGCGCGCCCCCGCGCGTGATTTTTAGGGTTCCGTACCCAAAGGGTAAAAACGGGACCCTATTACTAAGACTACACTGTCCGTCTGTCTGTCTGTCTGTCACCAGGCTGTATCTCATGAACCGTGATAGCAAGACAGTTGAAATTTTCACAGATGATTTATTTCTGTTGCCGCTATAACAAAAATACTAAAAACAGAATAAAATAAATATTTAAGGGGGCTCCTATACAACAAACGTGATTTTTTGGCGTTATTTGCTTGATATTAATAACGGCAACAGGTAGACGCTTGAAATATTCACAGAATATTTAGTTGTATATTCACTTTAAAAATAAATAATTAAATTAAAATAAATATTTAAGGGGGCTCTCATACAACAGACGTGATTTTTTTGCCGTTTTTTTGAGATAATGGTACGGAACCCTTTGTGCGCGAGTCCGACTCGCACTTGGCTGCTTTTTTTTTACATACAAATAAAAACGACTTTCTACGCGGGGAATTTGGCTCTGTTTGCCGCGCACCGTCGCGTGGCGCGTTGTTTTGTGTGATTCGCCTTAGTACCACAATAGTTATCGTATGTATGCAACATTGAAACAACATGAAAATATGTTTATTTTCCTAAACGAAAACAAAGTTGACCGCCATGAGACGATGAGATTGCGACCGGAATGTGGAAAGACCGAATTTTAAGATAAACAGAATACAATTTTTTTGTCGATTCACAATTTCATCGCATTCCACACGTTAATTAGTAGAATTGAGTTTCTAATTTTTAATCAATTAGCACACATTCACCGAGCCTCCATGATCATATCGAAGACAAAACAAATGATATGGATACAAGATTATTTATTTGTGGCAACATAGATAGGGCCGTAGTGGCTCAAAAATATTGATACCAATTTAAAAAAAACAGTTGGAAAAACTAATTACAATTTCTGAATTTAATTGTGTTTTTGAATCTTAGTTTTATACAAATTATTACTAAAACAAAACCAAAGAGGTTATAATAATTACTATTTAGTATTTTTATAAACTATTCAATTAACATTTACATCACATACCTGAATACTGTAACGAACACAGAACAGTAAAAGTCTGTTCTGTGGTAACAAAGGACTCATCAAATTCGTACACGTTCTATGAATTACTAGCTGCGCCCTGCGGTTTCACCCGCATAAATCTCGATCCCGTAGGAATATCGGAATAAAAAGTATTTTATGTCCTAATCCAGGCCATGGTCTACCCATGTGCCAAATTTTATCCAAATCCGTTCAGCCATTTTAGCGTGAAAGTGTAAAAAAACAAACATACAAAAAAATTAATCTTTTGTATTTATTAAAATATTATAAGTTTAGAAATATTAGTTTAGATAAAAAGGTTTTAATCTCGTTTTTAAAGGTTTTTATTTGTCGCGACACATGATACCTCCACCATGGCTGATGATCAATCAAGCTAATTGTGTCCAATCCATTGTCTCACTCTCGATTCTGTCGCATGAGGCTCAGCAGAGAGGTCGGTTGCGTCCAGTTTAATTAAGATAGAGATACATTTATTTATGTCACTCTGGGTGTGCGTGAGAAGGCAATAGTGAAGTGGAGTTTATTGAAACATTGGTGGATGTTATGTTGTGGTTTTAAAAGTGTGTTTTGTGTTTTTTAGTAAGTACTAAGTACCTTTAATGTTAAGTTAGGGAAATCTATGGTTAACCAACTGAAATTGTCCGTGTATTCAAATCACAACTGTCATTTAACAAGGGAAATTGAGGAACAGAATTTGCTTATAAATGTCTAGCTGCGCCCCGCGGTTTCACCCGCATAAGTTTCGATTCCGTGGGAATATCGAGATAAAAAGTATCCTATGTGTTAATCCTGGATATAAACTATCTGTGTGCCAAATTTTATCCAAATCCGTTCAGGAGTTTTTGCGTGAAAGAGTAACAAACATCCATCCATCCTCACAAACTTTCGCGTTTATAATATTAGTAGGATAACATAGTAGGAGGTAGGATAACTGTTTAGTGTTATTTTATGTAAATTGAAATACAACGTTAATAGTAGAAACACGTATGCAATAGGTATTGGTTCTGAATCATTTAAATCGATTGACATATATATAATTTACTCAAAATCAAAATATTTTATTTCGCATAAATCTATATGGGCACTACAAAAAATCGAGACATGGATGATGATGATTTAAAATAACTAAAACTAAACAAAACTAAATGAATAAAATCTAAAACAATATCCATATTACAGAAAGTATTATAATATCAAACACGTCAGTTCATTCATTAATTAAGTATTATGACAATATCTGGCTTGTGTGTCATCCTTCTGGAAAATTATGGCACGAGCAGAAGAATGGACTGTTCATCTTTTATGGTTTGTAGCCTTGCTATAATTCACTTGTAGGTACTTCCTTTAGTATTGATGACTCTGACAGCCTTTACTAATAAACAAGATTTATGTAGTTTTAACAAAATAAAATAATTTATTTTCTCATACAAACGTGCACAAGTAAAACATGTCTTGTGCCATACCCGTGTCCATACCTATCACGCCTGCGGAGTTTTGCTAGCTGATTTAATTTGACCCTGTATAAATAAATCAGATATAATCAAATCAAAATAACACAAAACAAATAAAACAAAAACAAATAAGCATACGTAACATACAATAAGACAAGTGTGCCCTGCGCCGGGTGAAGGTACTCGTACAGGCCACGCTATCGCTAGTTCGCATTTGTCATGAAGCGACTGTGTACTATTAACGGCCGCACCCTATAACCTATTGACAGATCGCTACTGATGGTAGCCAGTATAATTATAACTGCCAGTATAATAATTATAATCATACAAATCGCTACTGATATAGATTATTGGGTTTTTAGTAGATTTTCATATTTTATTTATCCTTTTGATACATTCTTATTTTGTAAATGTGAGGACTTTGTAAGCCTTGTAGACTTTAGATCTGTAGACCATTTTTTATTTTTATCAAGTACCTGGTACTTGTTGACAGGCCTACGCTGTCCTCCCATACCTACTGTAATTTGAAAACATTGTAAAATCCAATTATTTTTTAAAAGAGTAACCGTGGAGTTTCTTGCCGGTTCTTCTCCATAGGAAACGACCAATTGGAACCGTGCACCTAGCTTCTGACGTTTCATAAGTGCCCATGTCGGTTTATGTGAAATAATAATATTTTGATTTTGATTTTCTACCTCCAGTAAGCTAAAACTGATGGTAGATAGGTAATTGGGTTCGGCCGTAAATCCATACACGCCATAAATAGTAGGCGCAACTGTGCGTTTATTTGTCCGTACATCTTCATTTTCTATCCATACTTAATATTTTGTGTAGGTATGTACCTCTTTTTAAGCGATTTAAGTGATTGGAAATATACATAGTTTGTCTGCTAGGTACCTTTCATGCCTCGACGGCTGAACGGAACTGAATGAAAGGCATACGAATAGGCCGTGACCTGGGTTAGGACATAGGATACATACGAATAGGCCGTGACCTGGGTTAGGACATAGGATGCATTTTTATCTCGGTAGTTTGTTCCTATAGGATAATTTCCGACATTCACGCGGGCGAAGCCGCGGGCAAAAGCTAGTACATATGTATTTTTAATTTCATCAATAGATTCTATGATCTGCTTTTAAAAAGGTAAAAAAAAAATTATAAAGCAGTTAAAGGAATATCAACTCTAATTCAAAGCATTTAATTCAATTAAACCATTTACTTTTGAATTGTCAAGAAGTCGGTCAGTTCAGATTCCAAAGCGTAATAGATACAACCGCGGACAATGGCGGTCGACCACTATTCATCCTTATGCCCTTAGTAATAAGGTTGAAAAGTGGTCCACCACCAGTGTCCGCGATGTTACCGATGGAGAAGAACGGGCAAGAAGAAGGGCTTTATATTTTTACAAAAATATTAGTTACAAAATACACAAAAAATAATTAATGTTGAATATATATTTATATGTAAGAACGATGTAAAAAAAAGATGTATACGTTAAAAGCGTCTAGAGAACAGTAAATAGTAAAAAAACAAACAATCCAAAAATAAAACAATTAATAATAAGCCGAGGCAGTTAAGTGATATCTTTACATGAATCTATTCTTATTGGCAGATAATGGACAAACATGAAAAGAAGTATAAGAGACTGGAAGAGCTAGACGAGGAAGGAGTAGTGTCTCTTCTAGAACGATGGGACTTGGACGAGTTCGTCGAGTTCGCCAGGGAGAGGCGGCTGGATGGGAGGAAGCTCTTTGTAAGTATGAATATTAATAAAATTATAATTTTAGTAGTACACTTCTACTAGGTACTACACTACATCCCATTGTTATCAATCTTATTTTAAAAATTTAAAAAACTAAACAACTACATACCAATAAAACAAAAAAAATATTTTCTGGTTAGAAAATTATGACTATGACGGAACAAAAAATGTATTCGGCAGCGTTACATGATACCCAGTCACATTCACTACACACATTTTGTATTGCTGTATGGGCCTGTTATTGACCTCGATCACGCCCAATGGAAAGTGATGAACGAGGTCTATGATGGAACGAGTGTGCCCAGAAGATGCCTGTTCACTCTTGCTTTGAAGGCAGACGGGTTAAATGTGGAACACAGACGCTGGCAGAGAGTTCCACGCCTTGGCTGTTCGCATAATAAACGTGGAGGAGAAACTTTGAGTACGACTGGTCGGGATATCAACCAAGTGTGCATGGTTCCCTGCAGTACGTCTGGTAGTCCGGTAGTAAAAGGGCGATGGTGGGATCAGCCACCTAATTGCGTAACATACTATCAATCGGAATCTGAATAATTTTGAAGGAAATTGCTAA
This sequence comes from Hydraecia micacea, assembly GCA_914767645.1. Classification (NCBI taxonomy): domain Eukaryota; kingdom Metazoa; phylum Arthropoda; class Insecta; order Lepidoptera; family Noctuidae; genus Hydraecia; species Hydraecia micacea. The sequence goes on along the minus strand of OU611798.1, from coordinate 14,531,131 downwards.
TCCATTGCTTCATAAGTTCGAATTTGTCTGCTCAACTCGTAAGTAACGCAATGAATGTTGTTGAACTGTCAAAATGAAACCGATTCCGATTGATAATAATGTATTACGCACATGCCCCGCAAGTCGTGGAGCTCCTGCGCACACTCTCCGAAGTGTATAACTTTATTATATTCTCTGTTAATTGCGAGGTCTGGCTCTTGTGATACAGGAACTCCTAGTACAAGAACCAGGGCTACACTGATGTTTGTGTCTTGAAATGAAAATAATTATTAAATAAATCTTATTCCTGACTATGACAGATGGGGACATTTCTCTAAGTAACTCAAAGATATACGCAAAATATAAAAAAAAAAAAATTTATAAAATTGGTTATCATTCATTAATTTATTGGCAATTTTTCAACGTTATTGGAATCCTGTCCATGCTGATATCCAAATCACTTCATCACTATAGGTGAAGCTTAGTTTGTGGCTCACCGAACATGTCACATTGTAATTACTTTTTGATTAATAAACTTTTTACTATTACTATTTATGTTTATATAGGTATATTTTATTTCCGTTGTGTGCTGTTAGTTCCCTAATGGAAAAGTTTTGGTTCCATTCAGATAATATCTAATAGGAAATGTCGTTAACGTTGTAAACATGCTAATGTGAACGATATAAAAACACGAACGCAAATGTGTGGACGACCGGTCATGACACTTGTCATAAAAGTTAACTATCAAATGGACAGTAATTAACCTTATCAATTTAGGTAGACTGATTAAATTAATAAAGACTAGGCTAAGAGCCTTAATCTGAATAATTTTACCAGCGTATAAACGACCATCATCACCTCGTAGAGTACCTTTACCACGCTCAGTTCCTAAATCTATACTACATGCTACAAATAAATAAAATTGAAGAGTCCACAGCTTTTTACTAAATGCATACTTATAACAAAATAAACAATTAAGTAGTCTGTCTGTGTGTTCCTGCTAATCTCCAAAACAGCTGGACCGATTTTAACAGAACTTTTCAGTAGCAGATAGCTGATGTTATAAGGAATAACTAAATAAAAAGAATTAGGGTAGGTACCGCGCAAAAAAAAAATAAAAGCCATGTTTCTGACTTCCACGCGGATGAATCCGCAGGCAGAAGCTAGGTCTTAAATAAATGACTGTTGATCTTAATCCCTTATTAAACTTCTGTAAAACGCGTAATGACTGATATTTTTAACCGACTTCAAAAAAGGAGGTTCTGTATTCGACCCGTATGTATGTATGTATGTATGTATGTATGTATGTATGTATGTTTGTTTGTCCGCGATTTTCTCAAAAACTAATGAACCGATTTTGATAATTCTTTCACTAATGTGATCTACATACTTTCAGGAAGGTTTTAGTATATAATACATTATATAATTATTCTTATGTACGATGTTATATGCATAAATGTACTGCATCTCCGGCATTTCTATGCGAATTTTGATGATTCTTCTAGTCGGTGTCTTCAATTCCTCAATGCACTAGTGATATTTAAATTTGTGTGGAGTAGGTACAACTAAAAAGTGAAAAATAAAAACTTTTTTACAAAAAAAACAACCGACTTCAAAAAAAACTACAAAGTGATAAATAACTTTAATTTCGGAAGTCGGTGTCAAAAACGAAAATGCGGAACCAACGACACCGACTTCCGAAATTAAAGTTATTTATCACTTTGTAGTTTTTTTTGAAGTCGGTTGTTTTTTTTGTAAAAAAGTTTTTTCTACTATAAAATATCATTATACCATTTTCAGGACGTCAGCGAAGGAATCGTTAAGTTATGGCGACCGAAAGCGAATGCAAAGAAATTCATGACATTCATCGAAGATATGAAACTGAATCCCAACAAATATTTAGAAAACAAAGACAATACCGTAACAATGGAAAAAATTGACTCCAGAGAAAAAACAACAACAGTTGACATTCAAGCAAAAAGTACGAATTGCGACCAAAATGATATTGAGTGTCAGTATCAAACGGTAACTCACAGGAGAAAGGACGAACATGTACAGGCGACCACACACTCAATGAGCACAGTTGAAGAATTGATTAGGAGAATTGTACCAGCAAAGAGTTTCCTATACAGAAACCAACAAAAAGCTGAAAGAACACCTTCGTACTTGCCTATGGATGCTGGTTCTCCAAAGAAAAAGAAACTATTCAGACTAAGCTCATACGAATACCCATTCTTCGACTTAAGGGCAAGATTCTCAAGACAAGAAAGTTCGAACGATAGAGGATATTACGCCATGAAAAGAAACAGCAGATACTACATAGCTAGGACCTACAAGAAACCTGAATCTAGACCCAAATATAAAACACTATCTACTCCTGAAGAGTTGAGTGAAAAATATCCTGAAGACCATTTTTACGAAGACTTATGTTACAATGAGGTAGAAAAAGAAATAGAAAAGCCTGTGGAATCAAGAGTACCTAATGTCAAACCTTGTATAGTTAAGATTCAAGAACTGTTCCAGTCCTTCAGAGTGCCTTTCTTCAAGAAACCTGAGATATTAGAGGAAAGGAAGATTGAGACTGTGGAGAGTGAGAAATCTTCAAATATTTATGAGAACAGTGACAGTATCGCTAATATGTATGACTCGGTACATGTTAATAGGCAAGCTGCTGATGGCAGCGAAGTGAAAGATCAAGTAAGTTCAAAAAGATTAGATATTATTAACAGGAGTGAGTAAGAGTTGGATACTTCAGCTACCTAAGTATGCATACATTAAGAACTTGTAAGTAGCAAGTTATTATTCAAACTCAATTGATATAAATACTCACAAAAAACATTTCTTTTTCAATCCTTCAATACCGTATTGTAATTGAGAAAAAAGGTTTCATTGTTTTCTTTCTTATGCCACTTTTATATGAGTCTTTGACTGTTTTTTTATTTATTTTTTATCATTCATATTTTACTGTTACATTATACTTAACAACAGTATTTTCTCCATAGCAGACAAAATTACCAGTGGAGGAGTATCTAGAGCCAGTGCAGCTGAACAAGGACTATTGTGATGTCAACTACAGAAGAGAGAAGGAAGAGTCACTTCTAGGGTACATACTCAGCATCTTCGAGAATCGATTCGGAATTCGAAGAGGTAAGTTATTCAATATCATAAATACGGAGAAAATATTGTTTATTGAACTTTACGAATGCAACCAATTAATTATAAGAATTTTAAAAACATCCATATTACTGGACTGCTTGTAAACAAGCATATGAAATCTTCTGCATAGCACTTGCTGACCGGAGTAAGTAACAATAAATTCATCCAGCCATTCTATCCATTTTATCAATTGACCTTGTACAGCGATGCAACTGCTTATTTGTCACCCGCGCGACCAAAATTGGGCCACTGAAGGGCCTAATTGAAAATGAAGTTGCGAAAGTGCCTTGCACCATGCATTAGTGACATTGTTTCGTCTTCATTAAAGTCTATGTCTGTAGCAATGTGCACAGAACTCCCTATATTTGTAACAGTATCTCTCTTAGTAGGTAGACGATTAATATTAATAACAATACTGTTAGTTTGTACTTTCTCATCAATTTTTGTTCTTTTATTTCCTGAACAACATGTGCCGTGTGGGTGACATGTGTGTAGGGATGGGACGCAGTGGCGATGGATCGATAAAAACAATGAATAAGTATATTTTAGGCACAACTTTGGGAACTATTAGAATTTATTGACTATCAAATATAAAATAAAACACTTTACGCGAAAATCTGAGGGGCAATTCTCGTAATTTTAAGAACGTTCAGTCTGATCTCTGTATCAATCTAAAAAAACTCTAATTTTTACAAGTTTTTGACATTGATTTTTGCTGAGATGAGATTGCGACTAGATTTTGAACGATTTTAATTACGGGAATCGGGCTTCTGATTTGACTTCGTCTATTTTCTATAGATATGTGGTATCGATACTATTGAGTTTTTAATCATTCACATGAACAGAGACAAATAAAATCAAGCAACAAAAACATTGCCAGTAAATAAAAGCTATATCGATAACAATACATTATGTTATAGAAACGATAACGACCTTATGCATTCTACCCATAGTGTTACTTCCATAGTGTACTTTCGATACATAATATTCACTTGAAGAGTGTCTGTTTGTTGGCATTTGGCAATAATACTTTTAATTTCATACAACATGTTCAGCATTATAAGTGAAGGAGAGTCTAGCAAGCAGCAGTTACAGTTAATATTCATCTTGACCTTCATTCATGTCTTTTGAGCCTCATATTATATATATATCACTTATATTATATATATATATATATATCACTTATTGCCGATCGAAGTTACTGTAATCGTGACCATCTCAAACTTCAAAGGCAAACCACAAGATGCGATCAGGTTGTGGCAGAAGGAACCAAATACCAAAATGAACAGGCATAATTATGTTCCTAACCCAAGCGCCACCACGGAGCACAAGCCAGTCTTTATAAAAAAATAATAAAAAAGCAATGATGGCGTGGAACAATTATTTGTTTACTCCTCATTAGTACTGTGCGAGTGACACCCGACCCCCATACGTGTTGGGTTGGATTACTTTCCGTTGGTTGCATTTGAAACTAAAGTTAATTAAAGTGTATTTTTCCAATAAAAGTGACTTTGGTGGAGTTTGTGAAATGTGTTTTAAGTATAAAAGTGATATTTTATAAAGGACTAATTCATTTTCTAGAATATATCTATTCCGGAACTGAGAGGAGAAAGTATTACACAGTCAGCAAAATTGGTAGCTGGGCTACACGTTTGCAGTAGGTTCGGTTCCTGAGTCGAACAAAGCGCGCCTATTCGATAATTATTTCAACATAAATTAACCTATTCTGCTGTGCATTGGTTTGGCCAAAACACTATGAGCCATAATACTATCCATCTTCATACTTTTGAAGACCCACATCATTCGAATAACAGACGCATTATTCATTCTTCCTATGGTCAGAGCTATGACAATGTTTATTGCGGTTCCTTCCAATTGTATTATCTTTTACGACTCCCCATACATCTAAGTACTCATATAATTTGATACTTCTAATTGAATAGTGACAAGTGGCTCTTAAAAAGCTCGGAGACAGTGAGTCACGTCTGATTCACGTATACTCGTAGTGTCATTACAATTGATTCTAATTGAATGTCATTCGTTAGGTCATACACCTTTTTAGAACTTTATGTCTAGGTTTGCAACTTTGATATCCTTCATGGTTCTTTAAAGCTACATTTTTTCTTCTGTCTCTCCATCATTTATTCTCTCACCCGTCATCTTAGGCCGAGATCTATAAATGTTACTTGACTTGTGACAACTGTGAAACTACAAGTCCAAGATAGAGACGGGTACCATGTCTAAGGGCCTTAGCACAGTTCCGCCGCGAAAATAATGATGGTAAAAATGAATTCCGTTAAGGAACTACATTATGTCGCGCTTCGAATAGTGAAACATCATAAGAGTCAGTTGAATTGTAGCAATTGGAGCAAAATGTCGTCGCTTTCGACTTAGTGGATACAGTATAAGTCTACATCGGACCTCTTCGATAGTTTTTCCGTTAAATAAACATCCATTTTACAAATAAAATAAGTAACAGTTGTCGACTGCCACAACGTATTTGTATACGTGCGAAACAAACGCAACACCGCAACAAAACAGCGGGCTGAGCGCGAAGGTGTAACTGCCTTCCGAGCAGATCGACGAGATCACGCGGGAAAGAGATACAATCATAATCAAATCTGTGCGTTAGAACAGCTGTTTCACTTGTCGGACAACGGACAAATTGTGGCGGAACTACTGCGTTTTCGCTGCTATGGTTTCGCGGCGGAGAAGTGATACCCCGAGTTAAAGCACATGCTAAGTAACGTTCATGGATCTTGGCTTTGAAGTTTACCTCTTTCCTATCATATCAATTTCCACATACTCGTCTTGTCTGTTATAGTCTGCCTCAAGATCTGCCTTTTTCTTGCAGCCTTAAATTGCCGTAGGTAAAGATCATACCATCTTCCTTTTTTATTTCTTTTTTTGTTTGATTGTTTTTTTTTGTTTTTGTTGAAACTTAGGTGAAGTGAGTTTGAAGTGAGCAGTCAACAGTGTCAATCCCTACCATCAGGTGGACTGACAGCTCACTTCAGCTAAGTTTTCACGGTGAGATATTACAGAATAGACCGGCTGGTATTGGTAAATGGTTGCGGCCGTATAAACAAGAGCAATTAGGATGTTATATCCTCAATAAAACAAAATCATCTATTAGATAACAAAAACCTTGTTGAATGATAAAAATGATATCGACGTTGCCGGCGTGAAAGCCCCGCATACTAAAACTGGTAGTGTTGTGAAAATGTGCTGGTGGCTCAAAGTGAGTGTGCCTTTAATGTACAACTTGGGAGCTCGGCTCGGGAGCACGGTCGTGGATATGTTCTACCACATAGTGCACTGTTTCACTGATGTGGTTGCAGGTATAGTACAACATAACGAATCAATAATACTGAATTAATGTTTATTTATCCTCGATTCTATCGATCTTTAAAAAAATACACAAACGAAGTGAACAATTTCTTTTGCCACTCCATTCAGACGCGGGCCGATAACAGCCCATTCCAATAGAAAATCAATTGTGTCTCATTAGCGGTGATTAAGAGGTTTAGTGCCGGCGGGTTAGCCTAGCGGCTTCAAAACGTTGCAAGTCGGGCAACTTTAGTTTAAAATGAGTCTGGGTTGGGCCGTCGGCTTTGGTGTATAGACACCTTAACGGAAGTTCGATGGGTCATGCTGCTTAACTTTGGATCCATGTGTGTATATATGTACGGTCGTTATAATTGTAACTACTATTGGCGTTATCTATATTGTTTATATATTGTTAATTGAATATTGCATTGAATCAGCTAGATTGTATTCCTCCCCGTAGTTGAAAAAATAACTACTGAAGTACCAGTTCTCGGCTGTTAATATAGCACATCATGTTGTTTTAGAAAACGATCGGCTTTCAGTCGCTCGGCGTCGTCCCTGTCAGTTATATAACTATGTCCATTTCTGCCTAAAGCTCCTTGGAGTTTCTTAACAACTAAGTAATATATTTTCCACACTAAACTTACCAGCACTCACGATCCTCCGTACCAAAAGACATTTAAATATGAACCATACTCACAATTCCGTCACCTCTATTTCCAGAAACAAATGACGATCATCCGTCTGAAGACTCGGAAGCGGACTCACATAAGGCCGCCGGCACACTGAGCGATGAAGCCGCGCGCAAGTGGCCGGAGGGCCGCAAGTCCGGCTGCACCAACATGGCGGACCGGCCACTGCCCGTCCCGGTGGAGAACGAGCCGTATTACATGAACGTAGATAGAGGGGAGGCACAGAATCTGCTGAGGGGACAACCGGACGGAACGTTTATATTGAGGCCGTCTAGTCAGGTGAGGGTCACATTCGTTTTTCAAAGCAGTTCTTAGCCCACGTGCGTACAAGCGCTTTTTCAACTCGACTATTTTGTATGCTTAGATGGTTCGGTCATGTTAAGAGAAGAATGAAAGGTGACTAACAAACGGTATTGACAAGATAGATGTGAGTAGTAACCAGATGTGTGTAGTGTGGGAGGGGATATAATGAACTTATTGGTGATTTTCTAAGATGAGGTGCGTAGCACTCGCAACCGGCGTGCGTATGTGACCAGCTGTATGAACGTAAACGAGGCAAAAGGAGTATGTGGGGATTGTAGCAGGTAGCGTTCTGAAATCTCTACTTTTTGCTAGTTTAAAATGCGATCGTTTTTCATTGAGTTTTTCAACAAATTTTCGGATACTTTATAAATATAACTAGCTTCTGCCCGCGACTTCGTCTGCGTGAAATTCTTACTTTCCTCTAAAAATTACGAAAATGTATGTATGATCTTTATCATTTATTTAGATAAATATGTATTTGGGCCAATTTGTAAGTTTATAGATCAAAGTAATCAGATTTTTCAAATAAACTGCTTTTCACCCCCACAGGGGTGGAGTTTTGAAAAATCGTTCGGGATGTGTTCATAACTTGACTCAAAGACCCATACCCATTTTCGTGTTAATGGAAGCAAGCAGTAATATCCACTCCTTAAACTTTATTACTTACCCTTTTCCACCTTGGAAGGAGTCGATTTTTGAAGAACCCTAAAACACATACTTTTTTATTTTTTGTTTTATTAGTACCGAGTTTCGAGTTAATCTGACAGCGGGTTGCATATTTTTCTAACCTATTAAGTTTGTCATCCTCTAAATCCTCTGCAAGGGTTTTTTTTAGACTAAAAGTGACATTCTTTATTATTTACGGAGCCAAATATTGCCGTTTCATGTTTAAAATAAGATTTTTCACATAAACTGTATTCCCGCTTTTCACCCCTACAGGGGTGGAATTTCGTAAAATCGTTAGGATGTGTTCATTACTTGACTCAAATATTATTTATACCAATTTTCGAGTTAACCACGCAGTAAAATCCTCCCCTGTAAAATTAACTACCCCTTTTCACGCAGTTAAGGGTAGATTTTCGAAAAACCCTGATACAGATTATTCTTTATTTTTAGTCTTAAGTATAAATACTGAGTTTCGAGTTAATCGGACAGCGTGTTAAAATTCTTCCATACAAATTTTGACACCCCCGAATCCCTCTTTAGGGGATAGTTTAGAAAAACGAAAAATGCCGAACTTCATAATTTACTTAGATAAGTATTCGTGCCAAGTTTCAAGGTTATTAACTCAAGGAATAAGATTTTTCATACAAACAAAATCCCCCTTTTCACCCTCTTAAAGATTGAATTTCCAAAAACCCTTTTTTATTGGATACCTACTCTTCACAAAGAACAAACCCTCCAAAATTCATGTCCCTAAGACCAGCGGTTTAGGCTGTGCGTTGATATCTCCGTTAGTCGTTGAATTTTATATATAATTAGATTCATTCAATAAAAAATCTGTTTTCAGCGTTTAAAAAATGAACATGACACATCCCTTTACATAAACCCAACAAATAAAAGGTTATGTCATAATCAGCCTATAAGGTTTCCCACGAGAGTGGGCCAGAATCCACCACGCGGGCCCAATGCGGGTTAGTGGATGTCACTCTTTGAATTTTTGGTTCTACACGATGTTTTCCTTCACCGTTTTGAGAGACCACATTTTAACTAAATAATGGATATAAAAGAACAGTTTTATACATTCGAATTGCCATTTTATAAATATTCATAATTATAATATATTCATATTTATAGGATAAAATAGTTATATTATAATTATTATAGCGTGAGCTCGTGTATTGTGTAAAATGATTATATTATAATTATTTTAGTGTTAGCTCGTGTATTGTATTAATATGAGAAGCTGCTGATTGAAATGACGAAGTTTTATTACCTATAAATGGAAGTAAAGATAATCTTGTTCGTTTTACAATTATTGCGCAATTCTGATGAAATCAAGCAGTAAATATCTAATAATAGGTACCTACTTTGTTGTTGTGTTTTTTTACTTCTTTTTTGTGTTAAACATACCGTCAAATGGGGTGAATAGGAACCGAGGGGTGAATCGGGATAAGTTCTTAAATGGATTTTACCGTTGATGTAATATAGTTTATTGCCAACAAGGACACTTAATCGTTAATTATAATATAGTAAACACATTAAACACCTTTTTGGCAAAAACCTATATTATTTCAATGTTAAAATCCATTTTAAATTTTCGTCCTGAACCACCCCTGCATTCCTTTTCACCCCATTTTACTGTACCAAAAGTCTAGGTGTCATGTCACCTAGACTTAGGCGCCGCTAAGTATACCTAAATAATCCTACCAAATACCTAAATATACCTAAATAATATACCTAAAAAATAAATAATAATAAATATACCTAAGTATACCTAAATAATTTTGAGACGGCGCGCCGTCTCAAAATTATTTAGGTATACTTACATTACCTTAAGAACTATTTATTAAGGTTAAATAAAAAAGGTTTATTATTTTTTGTTTTTTAGTTTTTCGAAGGTTTAATTTTTTTGTTAAAAAGTTTTTATTTTATAATTTTTTAAGGCTTTAATTTTCTTAATTTTTTATTACCTACTTTTTAAATAGCTACCTACCTTACTTTAGATATTAACTGTTATATAATCCTACTTTAACTATTATTGTTAGTATAATAAAATACTTAACAAAAAAACAGGCTTTATATACCAACATGGGTAGGCCTTTTTATTTTTTAACTGTAATACACAACTCAGCATTAACATCTGTGAATGAACAATAAATCACCCCTAATCTCCCACTCTTAGGGTAGGATTTTTTTCCAAATTTATATGGAACCAACTTCGAGGTATGCTATCCAATAAAAAAAGAATTATCAAAATCGGACTACTCTGTAAAAAGTTATGAGTGATCATACATAAAAAAAAAAACGCGTCGACTTGATAACCTCCTCTGTTTTTTCATCGGTTAAAAAGTGCCCATGCATACGTGGGCCTATAGAACCGTTCCATTGTGTTGTATTTTCCAAATTGCCGTCAAAAACTTTAGTGCTTGTGTTGTAAAACTATTTGCAATAGTAACATTGATTGGAGATGGATTTTAGTCCCATACAACCTTGGCCCAGAAATGGACACAAATAAAACAAAACGTATTAAGAAGCAAATAATAGTGTTTCAAAAACCTGTATATTTTGTTCGTCGTAAAACTTGGTGAAGGGCTATAAGATCCTTCCCAAATCTGATGATTTCAAACCTGTCAAAATAATTAAATTCAAACCTGTCGATCACGGAGTTATCCACTGTCTTCCAACAGATTGAATTTCACTAAAATCTAACGACTGTATCACAAATTCATTCGCTATGCCCCAGTTTATAGAACGTTGGATCTACGTTGGAAACCAGGCAAAACCAAAGTTGTCCGAGATGCGAGTTATACCTAGCTAGTTAGGTATTATAGCCGAGACGCCAAGGTAAACTGCAATGCAAAAAGTCCATAGTCCAAAAGGCGAAGTCACTCAGAAATGCAAAAAAGATAACCAGAAACACAGCCAATTATATTTCTGAACAAATCACAAGAACAACATAACATTCATGATGCTGTCACACGCGGCACCACAGAGCTACAAATAAAATAGAAAGCACCAAACCGGGCTGACAAGAAGGGTTATGTTTTTGGCGCATGTCTTTTTATGGTACATAGTTATACTCTATGTATGTAGGATTCTTGAGTCTTACATAGCATCCAAATGTCTGCGTGGATGCATCGTAATGATTTACATGTCGTTAGAATTGTGGTGACCGCCCAGGGTAGCGCACGTCACTTTCAATCGCAATCCGGAGGATTTTGAAGGAAATTCCTAATTCAATAGTTGAGGTTTCATAAAAATCAACATGGCTGACTTTATAACCCGATAGCCGTGAATAAAGTTTTTAGTACTTACGTCAAAATAAAGGGCTCGAGGAGACGATTCCATAAATATGTTTTATGACTCTGGGGTCACCACGGTCATTTATTTATTTTTATCGGTTCACTAACAATTGTTTACACTGGTTTATGCTAAAGGTAACATACAAAAGTATGTATGAGACAGTGTCACAGTGCAACAATCACTTACGGTCATAAGTCATATTATTGGGATCGTCAAAAATAACTATTGGCACATATAAACACTAAAGGATACTCTTTTTAACACAGGATGTTTCGTATAGAAAAAAGAAAAATAAAATATTGCGTAGCATTGTTTATCTTTTAATGCCTCTTCTATAACTCTGTGTAAAGCATATATGACATAATATGACAATGACGGGCAGTGACAATTATTATGAACGAACGATAAAGAAGGTGCTGCCATTACATACTTTAAAGACTGGACTTATCTATTTGTTTAAAAATGAAATTGATACATTCTTCAATTATTAAATATCATGTTCATAATAGTGTAGTTATTATTCGATACGTTTTAAATAAAGTTTTGGTATTCTATATTCCAAAAATACTCGTGAAATTATATCAATTCTTACAATAAGCATGTCCCAAATACCATCTTATTTCCAAAACTGGCAACATAAATACCTACCTCCCCGAATACTTGAATCAAAATAACAATCTTTTAAATTGAAATATTTTCTGCAAACATTTGCCAAGTAACGAAAGCTGTGGTGGGATTTTAAATATTATCAATTATTTTTTAAATATTATTAATCTTTTGTCCGTACTAGACCACATATCCATTTCGTTTTAACAGTTTTTGTCATTGTCACCCGTTATTATTATCCCAACTAAATCTCCAGGGCCCAGTGTAAGTTTACTAAGCTTGATTTCTTCTTATCATTTCAGCCTGACCACGCCTACACTTTAAGCGTAACGTGCGCAAACGCAGTCCACAACGTGGGCGTGCGCCGTAGGCCGGACGGTCGGCTCGCGCTCGGCTTCGCTCGGCGCGGGGAGCAAAGCTTCACGAGCGTGACGTCACTGCTACGTCACCATCGCAAGAGGAGGCTGTTGCTGGTCGCGGGAGGCGATGTAATCGGGGCTACCACGTTGAATGAGACCCCTCATTATTATCAGAGTCCTAGTAGTATTCCTGTGCCGGTTGCTATTTAGGTTGAACGATGATGTTGGTCTTTTTAAGATTACCACCTCAAAGGAGATACGGAAACGTGTATTGCCGATCCGAACAAAGGTGTCAGAACACCGCCATAAACGTGGCCACCTTTTGGGCCCAAACTGTGTAATATAGATATACTGTCGAAACGACAAGAAGAATAGCTTGTAGCTTTATTGGGATACAACAAATCCTTGGCGACTTTGTGCTCAGAAATTATTAGAACGAAGTTCGTTAACGCGTTTGCGGTACGAGCTGACTGGCAGAAATCGTCACGCAAGGAAAAAGCGTGATGCCTCCATGCGATTTTCTCTCTTTCTATTATAATATACGAATGTTTCTGCGTACGAGTATCGCGCAAGAAAATTCGTACCAGACGGGGTTTGTCCCGCCGACGGGGGTCCTCCCACCGATGGGGCTCCTTCCACCACCGCACACGTTTTTTTGTGAGTTAAAGTGATCGACAATGCAGTGAAAAGTTGACACTGATACCGGAAACGCTAGGTCCTCATAGGCCTCATTTTATCCAAAGTTTAATGTGGATATTCCTCCATTTTGTGCTGGTTGCTAAATTTTAGATGCAGTTATTTTATATGTGGGAAGGTTGAGCATCTGAATAAACTTTGTTTAAGCTCTTAAAGCAGACGCTACACTATGTTTTTAACTAAACTAAATCCCACTTGCACCAGAAATCACCAAATGCGTTTAACTCTAAACGTACCTATTAACATAATATTCAAACGATGGACAGAAATAGAACGATGTTTAAGTTCGTTTAGCGCCTAAGGAGGATGCGCTAGGTAGTCCGCGAAATACAAATTTTCTTACGTTTTTTGCAGTTTGCAGATCAGTGCAGGTTGTATTTTGAACAAAACATTCATTTCATATTTGTGATTCGCGAGCGTAACAAGCATGTTTTTGTAGTGTAAGTTCATGTAATCCTATTGATTGATATTTCATGAAATAGTCATTTAATAGGATTATAATTTATGAATTTAGAGGGTTGTACTTGTATTGATGATTAATAAAAAAAAAATTTAGAATATTTTCGAGAAATAGTGTTACAGCCAAATTAGACCAATTTTAAATTTTCCATAGAAACAGAGATTTCCAGTTATCTCTTTTTTAAATAAGACATTTCGAAAATGTTCTTTACTAACTTTTTAGGCCTTTGTATCCTGCTTATGCGTATGAAGTTTCATTAAAATCGGTTCATTAATTTCGAAAAACAAGGGCTTGAAAGTTTGTATGAAATGCCGTATGTCGTAAACGCTCATAAGTGATTTGTGGTGCGAGTGGGCCTTAAGACCTACGCATCATAATGTAACATAAGAAGAATACTCGAATCGTATTATGCCATAGGATATTTTGCAAGTAATTTAGTATTTAATAAATAGAAATAAATTATTCCAAGTTGTACTATTTTGAATTATCTAAGTATTTTGTTATTTATTGGATTGAAGTTGTATATAACATTTTTTTTTATTCTGTACAGTAATCTGTACAGAATAAAAAAATTGTCATATCCTGTATAATTACAGGGTGTAAAAAGACCCATCACGAAGCCGTCATTTACGCATTGTATACATACAACTAAGTATCTATGTGCAAAAATAATGCTGGAAAACGACTTTTATTTTTGGTGTAAAAATCCGCTGGTACCGAGTGCGCAATGTAACGCACGCAAAACATTGTGCGTATAGGTGCATGCAACGGTACTGAGATCATGGCAGTATTTATAGTTGAGTTATCACATCACTATAGAAATACATATAAATGCATAACATTAAAAACTTGTTTTCGTAAAAAAAAACATAAAAAATTGGAATTTAGACCTTCAATATCTCCGTAACCAGAATATAGTTCTCAAGGCCCCAATTTTGTGTGGTACTTATTCTTCCCCGCATAATCTTACCACCACTGCAACACGTACGGTTGTCAAGCGTGGTATTTTGACAGTTCAAACTACGCCATCTTCGCGTTCATTGCGCGCGGTAGGTTCATTGTGTCATAGAGAATACCTTATTAGCAAATCTCGTGATTAGCTAAGGAATTGACGTGGTTTCGAAGTAAGGAATCACTAAGTGGTCATAGTGACTTAGGGTCCATGTATGGTCCAGTATAAAAAAACGCACACTGACGGGAAGAACAAGTGACTGTCGGCTTCGTTAAGCGTTTTCTTATACCCGTTGTAACTTGTAATTATAAACTCTGTTGTCATACAGTTGTAATTTTCAGGTTCTTATTTTAATTCGTATCGATTTTCTATTATTTTTGTGCCATCATTTTAGTATTATCATGTTTAAAAATAAGCCTATGTACAAAATAATATGTAATTAATAAACAATTTGCCCACCACTGTACTGTTTTCTTAAATACCTCTTTACTACTAGGTAAACGAAGCTAGTCCTGACTAATACACACCTAGTCATGACTAGTCTGAAACTAGTCGTACCTAGGCTAAAACTGGTC
This sequence comes from Hydraecia micacea, assembly GCA_914767645.1. Lineage (NCBI taxonomy): Eukaryota > Metazoa > Arthropoda > Insecta > Lepidoptera > Noctuidae > Hydraecia > Hydraecia micacea. Next base: position 14,516,057 of record OU611798.1, on the reverse strand, counting down.
ACAGCTAATCACGTCTAATTTCGGACATATCGTGGACCAGCACCCTAATTGCGTAACACACTATCAATACAATCTGAATAATTTTTAAAGAAATTGCTAATCTATTGCTTTAGGTATATGTTCGAAAAATTTGTCTGCTCAACAACGTAAAAATGAGGTATTGTAGAACTGCCAAAATGAAAGCTATTGCTACTGAATAGTATGTTACGCAATTACGCCGGAGCTTGCCCTCTAATGCTTTGTCCTTATTATTCCTGACTATTTTAAGTATCATAGCATCAAGTTAAAGTTGTGCTAGACCCGACAAGGAAATTATTCATAGCGAATCAAAGGCATTTTTATGAGCTCCAGAGCGTTTTACAATACCTTGTGTATTGTACATTCTGAGAGACGAGGTCTACCTGTTGAATGGGTTTAGGCGCATTAGGAGGTGATAAAGTAATAAAGAACGTTCTACAATCATAGCTGCAATAAGTTTATTTATTTAATAAAGAACGATCTACAATCATAGCTGCAATAAGTTTATTTATTTAATAAAGAACGTTCTACAATCATAGCTGCAATAAGTTTATTTATTTAATAAAGAACGTTCTACAATCATAGCTGCAATAAGTTTATTTATTTAATAAAGAACGTTCTACAATCATAGCTGCAATAAGTTTATTTATTTAATAAAGAACGTTCTACAATCATAGCTGCAATAAGTTTATTTATTTAGCCTTCAATAAATTACTTACAAAAGTAATGTTGCAATTATGGCTTTCAAATATTCGTTTTGTTATATTCGATTTTTACAGGTATTTCGAATATTAAAAAAATATCGTCTTAACAATCATGTCTTTATTTGCCAATGTCTTAGATATGTCGCAGAAAACTGGTTTAATTAGTCGTTTAGTTAACCGCCTGGCCTTTGGTTTGGAAGTAGGTAGTGCTCGCTTCGCTTCGCTTCGCTCTCTCGGCTCGCACGCGGTTGATCACAGTTCTAACATTTTTTTTTATCGTTTAGAAATGCTCATGCATTCTGCACTACCACGGGGAGATAGTGCAGTTATGTGGGACTCTAACCCACTAAGACTCCACGGTGTCCTCTGCCGCTTACGGCGGGAACACGGGCACGCGTTAGCACTTATCCGTGAACCCGCCGCGGCTGTGCGTCACCGGACCCTCCTCTGGGGAGTATTCCCCATCACCAGCGCACCAGAACACATAGCACATCCGTGACCACCCCAGGGACCAAACCAGCACATGGGCGCCAGACGACCAATAATATTGTGATCGCTTTCGGCATTCCGAAAGCGATCAGAATATTATTGAAATTGACTACCTAACGATTAGAATGTTCCCAACAAATAATTGAAAGCAAACTATTCATCCGTTATTGCTTAACCTACTACGTCAGCTGAAACCCAGTGAAGAAATAAGGATATGACGTCATGCACCAATAACATGGACGAGTACCAATCATAGACAAACACTCTATTGTTTACAATTCGTGTAACTGCCAGCTATTACTAAATGTACCCATATTTCGTAGCTGTAATGTAGTATCGATTTATGGATGTCGTCATTGTTTTCAAACTGTGTGGATGAGCTATCGGTTTATTTATTTAAACTTTTCGCTCACAAAAAGTACAAAGGCGGACTTAAAGGAATAGGAACCATAAAATAAGTACACAAGTACATAAATAGGTTATAATATATTCTCGGTTATCGGTTACTTACTTGCTTTTGACATTGCTTCTTTTTTTATGATGTGTTTTCAGAGCAAATAACACGAGTGGTGAAGTGGCTGGGTGTATTATCGATCTATGTACAGTCAACAAAAGAGATAAGTATACAGGATCGTCGTATATAGTTGAAGTTTAGTAAGAAACCTACGGATGTTCTCAAATAAAATTTAATATTATTGATAGAAAACAAACAGCTAATTTATCAAATTAAATTTGAGTCGACAACATCCATCGGTTTATTACTAAACTTCAACTAAATCCGACGATCCTGCATACTTATCTATTTTGTTGACTGTACATCTCTGCCCAACCATTCGGGAAATAAGGCGTGGTATTATGTTATGTTATAATTACAGCACAAAACAATCCGTCAAAGTCAAATCATTTATTTTATGTAGGTCAATAAAAAGCACTTATTTACGTCAAAATGAACAAGAACATAATAGAATTGAATCCAATTGCCAGGTTCTAAAAGAAGAAACTATAAACTTGACACGACATGATCATGAACGCATTTGGTAGTGATACACCTAGACATACATTTTTATTGTATTACTCAAGGCGCTCAACAGCCACGTTACGTAAACCCAAGTAATATTCTAATAAAAGAATGATTCGATAATTTTCCTGCATACTAAAACAGCATGAAACTATATTGAACATCCAATAAACCCTCGACGTGATAAATGATCATAGCACGCCACATTACACGCCCCAAAACACACAAGAAATAAACACGCAGTTAGTAAATAAACGGAAGTGTGAACATTGTTTTAATTAACTTTAGGAAACCGAAAAAATATTGGAGCAAATGTATCGCAAGTTTAGTACAGCCTGTGATAGGGTTAGCGAGAATGGGAACAATCATTGAAATTGTAATAAATAGTGCTCTAGTGTGTTCTAGACGGGACACGCTGCAGTTGTAGGTTGACAAGTATGCGGATGTTGCGGACGGATAGCTGGTAGCACACTGAAGTTTATTTTACAAGTCAAGATGGCATATATAAAAACCATAGATCAAACATAAACTATACAACATAGGTGCCAATGGTTAAGTGATGTAGAGAAAACTGATAGAGAATATGAGTGGCATGCAGGCTAGATTGAATTCATGACTTTATATAACTGTCACATAGTTTATGGAGTAGGCAAGGGGTATCAGTGTGCCTGTATGAGTAGCGCGCGGAGGCACTACGCCGGGGGGAAACTCCCCGTCTGCGGCAAATCGCGGCGAAGCGGACGGACCTCCGGCGCGATCTCATGGTGGCATGGAAAGAGCGACTTTCGCAACCCAGCGCAGGGCACGCCACAATAGTGGCGATAAGACCCCTCTTTGATGAGTGGCTAGAGAGGCGTCACGGCGTTCTCACCTACCGCCTGACGCAGGTCCTCACCGGACACGGATGTTTCGGGAAGTTCCTGCACATCATCAGGCGGGGGGAGACGCCCGGGTGTCACCATTGCGAGGATCGCCCAGAGGGACACGGTGGAGCATACGATGGAGGTCTGCCCCGCTTGGGCGGAGCACCTTCGTGTCCTCGTAGAGGCGATCGGCAGCGGCGACGACCTCTCGCGTCCGGCCCTGGTTCAAGCCATGGTCCGGAGCGATAGGGAGTGGGAGGCAGTCACCTCCTTCTGCGAAGCAGTCATGCTAGCGAAAGAGGTGGCGGGACGGCTGAGGGAGAGAGCCTCACGTCTCAGCCGCCGCGGGAGACGCTCCGGGCGTCGGGAGCCACGAGACGACTCCCGGCCACCGTAGGCGCGGGCCTGCGGACGGAGAGTACATAAAGGGAACCGGAACATAAAGGGTTAAGGAAGGAACACGGGTGGGTTTTAGTCAGTAAGATTCTGACGCTCCCTTCGCGGGAGGAGTCAGATGATTTCCCATCCATAAAAAAAAGGGATATCAGTGTCTATTGATAATTATTCAATCTATTACTATACACTATTTACATATTCATATATCACACTATTTAGATAGTACAGACTATCAGCCAATAAAATAAAATCATTACCCTAGAAAAATGGATTAGTGATTAGGTACACTTTGCCGTAATTCATTAATTCTCGTCGTTCTATTATAGTATTTTCTAGAAAGAACGTTAATATCTTTACGTCGATTAAGGCCTTGATTGAAATACGAATAATTAAAATTCGAAGGGCAGATTTGCATGTGGATGTCTTGATTAGTTATAAAATATGACATTATAGTACCATTTACTTCGAGTGTGTTAGAAAATAATGTAGAATCTATTTATAAGTCTATATGTATATTACACAATTTATATTTGCTTTGAATATCAGAATGGTAACTAGTTATTTAATATGTGTAAATGCAACTATGAATATGGTATGTAGGGAAAGGATTTTATGAAATAAAGCACAGGAAGACAAGCTAGACATTTATTTCAATTTAGGCTTGTCAGCAATTAATCAGAAATCTAGTTGTCCATTCCAAATCTAGGTCATGGAGAAAAAGGACAAGAAATTCCATAGAAACAGTATTAAAGTATTCTATCAACAAATTTCTTATATGGCCATAAATTATCATTATTTAAAAAACAATTAATTATACCTCTTGGATATGGTCCAAGAGAACTCAGAATAATAGCAACATAATAACAATAGCTAGGAATATTCCATTATACACTTTAAAACATTGGCATTATTGGCCATATTACTACATTTACAGAAAACATAGTTATCAGTAATAATCAAGATAATAATATCAATTAACTTACATGACATCTGGTCGATCTATTCCACATAATAACGTCACTAGCACTAATCAACTGACTGTAGGGCGGAGCTCCGTTCTGGTCGATGTCTCGAACAAGAATGATCCCCGCCACTGGAAGCTCCCCCTTTTATAGTCGTGAACAGAACAAATTTGACGTTTCTATCTACCGTCATCCAAAATATCAACAACATAAAAGGTGGATATCCGTTTGGAATATTTTCTATGTTTTGCTATATTATTCCTTAATATTTAGGATATGCAAAACATTACTATTTTATTAAGTTTTAACAGTAAAATGATAACAATAACAATAGGGTTATCTATTAAGTGCATAATTATATTATAATTGCATATTGAAAGCAGTATAAATGAAGCAATAACGAAAGTATGAAAACGGTCGAATTAGGTAAGTAGTATGACAATGAAAGCTATCCCAGTTGTGGCATAACGAAGACGCAATCTGGGAACGGAATCTTGATACATGAATTAAATATGGTGTTACCCAGTAACTGGGCCGTGGAGGTCAGATAGGCAGTCGCTATTCAGTTGCATCCGGTTAGACTGGAAGTCGACCCCAAATTAGGAGAAAAAGGCTAGGAATAGGAAAAGGCAGATTGATTGGTTTTAATGTTGATATCTACATTGAACCACTTGGTACCAATAGTATATTACCAACCTGATCATTGTCAAGCTGCCACTTCAGAGAAGAGTGAGGCAGCTCCGACTCAAGTACTTTTGTACCTTAGTAGGATTGCCTCAATTAAAAAAAAAAAAAATATTGCTGTATGGGCATGCTCTTGACCTCGATCGCGCCGGATGGAAAGCTATGGATGAGGTCTATGATGGAACGAGCGTGCCCAGAAGATGCCTAAGGCGAAACACAGCAGACTGATTGACGCCGGACTCCGGTGGGAGGGTGGTCGCAAACCAAGCGGGCGTTAGCCCTACCACCGCAAGGGAAGAATTGGCCAGTCAAATAAGGTGTTGTGTGTGACTGTCCAGGATGCGCCGAGCGCTCGGTTCAGTTGAGTAACTGGCGAAAAAAACTGCGCTACACGAGGAGGCTTCTTCATCCATTCCAAAATGTATGTATGACACAATGTTTAAGTTGACTTAAAAAAAATGTATTTAGTATTTGGATTTTGTATCACTTTCGACAACCCTGCACTATTGGTTGCCCTTTGGATATATAGCAGGGCTTAAGCAATGCTTGTGCAGTCGCGTAGTTCTTATCGGTGAATTAGGGATAATTTAATAGAAGACTAATTGGAAGTTGAGAAATACAGGATCAGGAGGTAAGCTGGAGGGCTTCGGCAGTACAGGAGGGTAAGTGATGGACAAATTATTAGTAATCGGTTCTACGAGATCTTTTTCTTATCAAGTTCGCTGGTTCAATGGTGTGCTGTGAGAATCATAATTATCTTCATTTGTTATTGGTAAGTACGAGTAGGTATCAGTGATTATTTAGACTTTCATGTGCAAAGTGAATTTGTGATTATTTAGAAAATAGTGTCAGTTCGTGCAGTGGTTGTGAATTAACAGACCGTGTATGAAATACTACACTGTGCGCCAAAACAAAGGTCCAGTGAAATAAAGATATGGACTTAAATAAAAAGAAGGATTGAGAAGGCAATATTTTTGGATGTTTGAACTGATGAATTGTGGGTCAATATTATTGGCATCACTAAGATGTTTACATGAATCTTTGAACACTGGAACGCTTAGAGTTAAAACAATTAGGTATTATAACTGGATCGCCTTATTTGGAAATATTGGGACGATCACGTAACATCACGCCTGTGTCCCCTGAAGGATTGGGCACGGATGTATATGTATAGTCCACCTTCGTCAGTATGTTTAACTCCCATGTAACAGGGGACAAGCCTACTGCCATTAACCGGGCACAAATCCAAACTCCGGGTGGCTACTGGGGAGAAATTCCAAATGGAAAAACCCAATAACACTTTGCCCGACCTGGGAATCGGACCCCACGAACCCCATGGACCTCACGCACAGCAGTCACACTTGTGACCACTAGACTGACGAGGCGGTCCCAGAAGATATTGGTACGACGACACCAATAAACACCATAAACTTAATATTAAAACAAACAGTGATGGTTTGTCGATGTTGAAAGAAGATGTAGAAGATTAATGGATGAATTAGATATATGGAGTTCCTTGGAGAATAGTATCGTAATACTAAGTCGAGCAGGCGAGGCACACGTGATGCTGGGGCCACACATTGGACATAATTTGACCCAAGATGTAGCCTTGGAGCATTGGCTCCAATGTGTGTATCGGGCTTGGACAGATGTGAAAGAAAAAGAAAGAAAGAAAATACATTTATTTGCGGCAAACATGACGCATCAAAAATACAAACAAAAAAAAAACAAAATAACAATTTGGGAGAAAACATGCGTCACATCTACGCAAAACGGGCATCGCTCAGCATAATGCTATGACCCTATACGAGACAGAACCCCAGCGCTGATTTTCAGCGACAGCCGGCGTTGACGTGATGACGTCAACCAGTGCAGCATAGGTACGATTAGATATAAATAAAAAACAACAATAAAAAAAGAAATTAAATATACATTACAAAAAGATGGATGGTATTGGCCAGGATTTTACTGATTTTGCTCAACATTGAATGTGGTGCCAAGTATGAACAAATGGACTAGGCCAATGCTGCCGTCATAAGGAAAAAGGGCATAACTAACATTTTTTCCGAAATTGAGTTCTATACATATTCGGAATCAGAAAGAAAAGGCCCATCTGCTAATATTATTTGTACAATTTCGGAATATGTGTATCGCCGGCGTGACACAGTCCTTTCAATGCAGCTCACCACGAGCACTGAACCGGTGCTCATACAGTTTGTGTACCAGAGTGTGACGGTTAGCTAGTTCTACACAAGTTCAGTTGTTACTTGATATTTAGCTATATTCAGAACGCTAGTCCAAATAACTTCAGTTCGTATCATTTGATAATATAATATGTTACGGCTATCATACAAGGTGGCGGGACATCGTCGCGCAAGCTGTGCGCAGCCATGAATTCAGCGCATGATTGTCATGCGCTGAATTCATGGCTTTTTCTGCTTTTTTTATAACGGCGTAACTTCCTTTCAGTAAAAAAGCGGAAGATCAACAATGTTCGCTCTAGTGCTATTCTGCATCGCGTGCGCAGCTTATTGGGCGTGGCGCCGGAAGAACACGAAGTCTACCGAGCCGCCATTCTTCCCGGGAGCGTGGCCTATTGTGGGCCATGCACCGGACCTTATTGGGGATAGCTGCAGTACGAATAATTACTTTTATTCTGAACTTTTATTTGAAGAAAACAGAGCATTTTATGTGTTACTCGTACTAGAATTCGAAGACATGTAACATCTGCCAACCCGCACTGGGCGCGCGTCGTGGATTACATCCCACTCCCTCTCATTGAGAGGAGGCCTGTGTCCCAACAGTGGGATCATTATAGGCTGATTATGTATGTTATGTATACCAGAGTGGCATTACTTAGTCTCTCTCTAAAACTATATAAGTCACATGGCCGGTCACTCTAACTACAGTATGAGGTGCACAAGTTAGTAGATGGCATATATGGGAATATTATGGTTTAAATCCTCACTCATGCTACCCAACAAGAACTAAACTAAACTATCAATTATCACAACCTAATCAAAGAAGTCCCTCATATTTATTCATCACTTCATACTACTTAATTACAGATAGCAACAACCACAGGTAAATAAAAAAAAAAAATGGTTTTCTATACATAATCTATATTTTTAGAACTATGGAATGGCATCAACGACCTGGCTAGACAAAGTTACGACATTGGAGGAGTCGTGTCAGTTAGAATTGGATCACGGACTGCGTATAGTAAGTACAGAATATGTTGCATTACGAACGCACGTCACTCATTCCAATTTATACCTTATTACAATATCATAAGAGACCGATGATTTGCACTGCCCAGACCAGACCCTATATGATATCCATTTAAGCTTCTGACAGATCACAGATGAAGCTTCAGTAGTGATTTAACCAGAAGAATTGCTTGCCAACCAAGGCCACCAATTACCAAGGCTAGCGATAACTAGCTCTGTCGCCATTCTTATATTTAACATAACATCACGTCTATATTCCCCAAAGGGTTAGGCAGCGGTGTACCTATAGTACACCCACAGTTCACCAGTTATATCCAGAGCCTATTGCCATCAACCGGGCACACATCCAGACTCCGAGCTGCTACTGAGAAAGACGACTACTAAAATATGATAAAAACTGACCAACTAACAATCTTACGTTACTGATTATCGACAATGAACACAAAACAAAAGGGAGCCCCTTGAGTTTTGGTGTTTCAAGATGGAACAGCTCAGCAGCACTCGTGACTCAATAAAATAAAAATAGTTCTTCTTCTCCGTCGTGTCGCTGGCACGACTGTATTTTAAATCTTGTTTTCCCAAAACTTCACCACTTCTACATGTTTTGGGACACAGAGGGCAGGACAAGAGGTGGAGCAAGGTATGTGACATAGCTCCACAAACACACCCTAGGTACTGCCGTTCCGTCAAGGTAGCCCTTTACCAGGTTGGACTTACATCTTCCCACTTGTGTCAGTAAAAATAAAAATAGTTTATTCAAATGCAATCAAATATTGTAAATGTAATAATTATGTTGCAGTTGTGACCGACCCGGACGACAGTTTCACAGTAGCCAACACGTGTCTCGAAAAGGACGGGTATTACGACTTCGCTAAACCGTGGCTAGGCGAAGGCTTAGTCACTGGGAAATGTGAGTTGGATATTCTCTACCACCTTCAAAGTATAGTATCAAAAAAGTGGCCATGTAGTTTCATTGTGGCTGTTTAAAGTATGACTTCCGAAATAACATTACAAAACAGACGCCCAAGACGTCCAAGCTCTTGGTATTCCCCTTAACCAATATGTTTGATCTATTTTTATAACCAACAACACAAACCATCCAAGTGCGCGTCTGACCACGCACAATGAAAATGAACATTGTTGTTAAAAAACATATTTATTTGCGAGTATCAAAATATGTCGCATAAATGGCCGTAATTTTTTATTGCGTTGATTAGATGCTTGATTTTATTAGAGCTCAAAGGGACTGTAGACCTACGTATTTGATATTAATTTAGTAAATACTGATAGACAGACGGACGCACAATGAACTGATGCAGCAATGGTTCCGTTTTTTTCCTTTTGAGGTACGGAGCCCTAAAAATTAGCCAATAGTACCATAGCACCTAAAAACGAAATACATATCTAATGTAAATTTCACCAGATTCAATATGGAAAAATCACCGCAAGCTCCTGAACCCAGCGTTCAGTCAGATACTCCTGGACACGTTTATGGGTGTCTTCAACAGTCAGTCCAGGAAGCTGGTGAAAGACCTCGATAAAGAGGTCGGAAAAGGACTCTTCGACCACTGGACATACACACGACACAACGCTCTGGAGACTATTTGCTGTAAGTATACCTTATGATAACAAGACTACCAAGAAGAGTCTTCGAAAAACCCAAAAACTGAAGCCTGTAAGAGAAAAATATATAACTTGGACGGAGGATTGAAAACTTAGTTGATTGTTTGTTGCCCTCATTGATCAAAATGAAAATAAAGCAAAAAAAAAAATCAGCTGTTCCCTACATTTATGTTCGTATAACTCGTCAAAATGTAGAGAACAGCTGATTTTTTTTCGCGATTTGATGTTTGGTCCCATAGTAAAAGTTGTTCATGTGATGAGTACAATGACCTCTTAAGAGGTTGTTGGTGTTTTTCCAATAACCCTGTATATATTTGAAAATTAATCACAAAACCATCTTTATGATTTCTTTCAGTGACAGCGCTAGGAGTAGACTTCACAGATTCGAACCTCAACAGCCAGTACGTGGAGGCGACAGAAGTGATTTTCAACACGATGGTGGAACGATTCATGAAGTTCTGGTGGCACAGCCCCTTCACCTTCGCATGGAGCAACGTCAAGAAGAAGCAGGATGCTTGTCTGAAGATACTGCACAATATGTCAAATACGGTGAGGATACCGAGATTTCTTTAGATGTTTCAGTGCCACAAAAATTGCAGTGCGGAAGTAAAGTGGACGTTAATTAAAGCATAATATTTAGCTTTAATATAAATGAGTTTCATTTGGGAGCATTAAAACTTACTGAGTGTATAACTTTTCGCCTTTTTAATGTATCACATTTGTAAAATTGGTTGCAGGTTCTACAAAAAAGAAAGTCTGAGTTCAATGGAAATATTTGCGCTGAGAGAAGTATAATACCAGGTAACAAAGCTATTCTAAACTGTTTTTCTTATAGGCACATCCACAGAGTTCAGCCAACTAAATATTCTTCCACTCTAGGAACAAAATTCAAACCCTTCTTGGACCTCATCCTGGAGCTGTCAGTTGAGAAGGGAGTGTTCAACGACAGAGAGATCAGAGAGCATGTGGACACTATGATCGTCGGCGGCCATGACACCTCGGCGAATGTACTTATGTTTACCATGATATTGTTAGGGTCACATCCTGAGGCTCAAGAGAAAGTGTATGCTGAGTGAGTAAAATTTTTTCTTGTAGTTGTGAATCATTCAGAGAATGTTTTAATGAAAAGCATTTCAATACGGTAGAAAGATGATTTCAAAATTTAGGTGCTAATTCTCTAAGATTGCTTACACTCAACAGAAGATTGTGATGAAGTAATAAAATTAATTATTATTATAATTCTTAGCTGACCTTGACCTGATTTCAGATATCAGACGCTTTTGTTTAAAAAAAAAATGAACATAGGATTTCATGAGTCTGTCCTCAACCGTTTTTTTTTTCTCCGTAACATTTTTATATTTTTTAGAATAAAAGATGTCCTGGGAGGAGACAGAGACGTGGAGAAGACGGACTTATCAAAGCTGGTGTACTTGGAGGCAGTTCTGAAGGAAAGTATGAGGATCTTCCCAATCGTACCAGTCCTGGCCAGGAAACTGGATAAAGATATTAATCTAAGTAAGTTTTATTTATTTTATTATACAGGGTGTCCCTGGAAGTATGGATCGAATCGAATAGGGGCGTGGGAACGGTCATTTCCAAACTTTTTGACCCTGGCAATGTCGGTAAATTTTGTAACGGTTTAAATATTATGACCAATTTTTGTTATTTTCAATCACTTCACATAATGCTCAAAGAAAAAATAAAAAAATAACTATCAGGGCTATCTAAAACGATTAAATTGACAGCCCTGATAGTTTTTTTTAATGATTTTTTTCTTTGGGTACTATGCAAAGTGATCGAAAAAAACAAAAATTGGTCATAACTTTTAAACTGTTAAAAAATTCACCAACATTCTCAGGGTCAAAAAGTTTGGAAATGACTTTGCCCACGCCCCTATTCGATTTGATCCATACTTCCAGGGACACCCTGTATAGGAACAAAAAAGAGCTACATCTAGCTCAACATCAGCTACAGGTGGACTAGGAGGTAAACTGTTCATTCATGACAGTTACAATATGTATTATAAAAACTAGAATCTGTATGAAACTTAGTCTAAACTCTGTCTAGTCTCAACTGCTTCATACAAATGACTACGCAAGCTTTTCAAAAAGCATGTATGTGTTGGCGTTCGAATGCTTCATTGTAGGTTGCTGCCATTTACCAAACCCGTATTAGATCGGCAGGCACCTACTGCAAAGAGTGTGCCTGCCATTCCCATTTCAAGCACTAGGAAAGTGGTGCCCAGCAGGCGTTTTAGGGGACTGCCTTAAGTAATTTTGAACATAAAAAATGCTGATTGACTTTTTATTTTGATTTGTGTTTTTGATTCATCAATATCGCAGGCATCTGAAATTTCATCTATGTTCCAGAAAACTATACCCTCTCGGCCGGTCGGACCTGCTTCCTATTTGTGTTCGGGCTCCACAAGCATCCAGTCTGGGGCCCAGATGTGCTCGAGTTCAAGCCTGATCGTTGGCTGGAACGTGCCAAATTGCCTGACACGCCTAACGCGTTCGCTGCCTTTAGTTTGGGCAGACGACAATGTATTGGTAAGGACCGATTACTACTGTCTAACGAGGCTTCAGATATGGAAAAGAAGCTTCAAAAGATTAAAATATGGAGTCCCATAAAGTCTGGTCTAGTCTAATTTAAATATGTGAGCCAGCACGGGATTGTGGTAATTCTATGAAGAGTTGGTCATTAAGAAAATGTATTCTGGAAGGTTAATGCATTATAATATATTGATAATTAACTAAAGTAATGCACAAACATCATGGTGTTTTGACAAGTCGCCAGTACATCCGTGCGAAGCAGGGGCCGGTCGCTAGTTTATTTATAAAAACTCTTTGTTGGTGATGGACTTGGTTCTCATTAGCTCTTTTGTCCAACGAGTTGGAGTTTCCTTGTTATTGTTTTCATTCAACTTACTCTCTTTTGTCAGATTATCACATCAGTTGTCTTTAGTTTTACTTTCTTTAAATTTTCTTGTAACGTCCTCGATGCCTTTCCAGGTAAAGCCTATGCCCTGATGTCAATGAAGACGACCCTCGCTCACGTGGTGCGGAGCTACAGAATCAAGGCTGACCACACCAAGCTGCGGCTGAAGATCGATGTCATGCTGAAGCCAGACGCGGGACATTACGTCAGCATTGAGAGGAGGACGTAGCACATAATGGATGGGAAGCTGTTGAGAGATTATGTCTGATGAGAGAATACAAAACGGCGGTTTACATAATTTTTATAGTTCGGGGGGGGCTACGATAGGTCAAAATTTGAATAAAAGTGACGTTTCGTGCTAAGTGTGAAACGATATTGTATGTGCAGTGCACATGGTGCAGTGCAATTATTCACTGTCACTTCGACTTGCCGCACGGCGAGTCGCCAAAAGATCTTTCTAACAGTCTAGGTACACACCTAGACTGCTAGAAAGATCTTTTGGCGATTGAATAACATTGATAGGGCGGCGTTGTTGGTAAACATGAAATATTGAAAAAAAGAACAAGATGGCGACGTTAGATCCAATTTTGCCACGCGCCAAGAGATCCATGTACAGTTGTCACTGCGCGGCTATTTTGAAATAACATTGTTTAATCTAGGCACAGAATACTTAATAGTACTACATACAGAAGGGACACTCCTGTAACCCGGCTTTTGAGTAGTTTACAGAAATTAACTGGAAACAAACTGATGATGGTTTCTATTAGGACTGTACTACTCACCACCGTGCTAAAGTAAATTTATAGGGTATAATCTTTTAGGAAAAGATTCAATTAAAAAAGTACCTTCTTACATAATACAAAGTTTATTGGAATTATACAAAATTAAGGTACGCATACAAATAATGTGGCGAGCCACTAAACTAATACATCTTTCCCAGACACTACGGCATTCACCCATACAACTAGTCTCCGTTCCTAGTTGTATCGGTGAACGCCTGCAATGAGACAATAACAATTTCTCAGAGTCGCTACAGCGAGTCCGTGAGATGAAACACTTAATAACCTCTAGCTCAACCGTACACGTATCGATCTATTTGGATTGTGCTCATATGGGGAAAATAACTAATATGCTAAGCAAACCCGAGACACAATATCCTTACAACAACTGGTCTTATCACCTAGTTCCTACAAAAGGCCTAACTATCTCATAGGTTACCTAAATTATAATATTAAATTACCCAGTTAACGCTCTCAGTTAACACTCTCAGTAAACGTTTTCAGTTAACGGTTTTACGGTCCTTGGCGTCGAGCACAGGATAAACCTGTGATCATACGCGAACGTGGCCTACGGATAAGATGGTGACGCCTTCGTTACCTGGAGTGGCGAACTTCCCTCATCACCTGGATTCGGCTTAGTAAGGCCTTCCTGAACATCGGATGACCACACCGCAAGGGATAACCTCAAAGCCGCCTGCGCTCGGATGAATTCCAAATCATCAATCAACGGCGCAACACCAAGGCATCAACTTAATCGCGCATAGCACCAATCTTAAAAGAGGCTAGCGGTCAGTGGGTCGTCTTAGGGGCGGATTTGAAAATACTTGAATTACAATTATTACAATCATTTAAATTACAATTATTAGAATTACCTACAGTGATTTTAATTACTTAAATTATTTAACCAGTATCTTAGTGTGTGTGTGTGTGTGAGTGGACACCAAATCGGCATGTGCTTTTATTAAAAAAATCTTGAACATTATAGAAGCTCTCCTGTATTAACCATTTTCGCAAAGCACAACAGAACCTTTTATATGGCAGCTCGGTCATTCCTTTGGGCAAAGAGTTATATATTAGAGGTGCCATATATAGGCACAGTTCTTTCTGAACAGTTGTAGCTTAGGCACAGCCATTTTTATATTGACAGTGCCCGAATGCATTTTTTCTGTGCTATGAACACCCTCGTGATGTCATAGAAATTTCCCCAGACAACTATGCCATACCGTATAATGGAGCATAGTAAGCGTGATATACAATAATAGAGGTATGTCTGCTCGTCACGTCTTTTACCCTTCGAAGTGCAAAAACAGACTTGTTTATTTTTATGCCTAAACTATTAATAAGTTCTTTCCATGAAAGATGTGTATCGAGAATAATGCCTAAGAATTTTGCGCTGTTTATCTGTTGTATAAGTGTATTATTATAACTAATATTTAATTCGATGTTTTTACTCTTATAAGTTTTGAAGTTAATTAGTTTCGTTTTCTCTATGTTTATTTTTAATTTATTTGTGTCTAACCACTGAATAACATCTAACGTTTTATATATTTCCGTTTCATATGTATCAATATTTTTAAAGTTCATAATAATAGTTGTGTCGTCTGCGAACAAGACACAATCATGTGTGAGTGCACTCGAAAGGTCATTGACGTAAATAAGAAATAACAGAGGCCCTACGATGCTACCTTGTGGCACCCCAGAATAGTTAATTCTTTGTTTCGAGTCAAACATAACTACATTATTTGTTTCAATATCAAATTTAGAAATCCTAGTGAACTGTTTCCTTTTTTGCAAATAGGACTGAAACCATAGCAAGGAAGCCCCCTTATTCCACATTTGTCAAGTTTCGAGATAAGTATCGAATGATCAACGAAATCAAATGATTTACTGAGGTCTAATAGTAGAGCTGACGTTGGGATTTTATGGTTGATATTATTAATGATGCGGTTTATTAAGGTGAAGGTAGCTAATTGCGTTGACCGATATTTCCTGAAACCAAATTGTTCCGGTGCCAAAATGTCATATTTATCCAGGAAGTTAACTATTCTTTTGAGCAGCCGGCTTTTGAATTGCTGGTCAGATATAGAACTCTAGCTATTAGTGTGTTTGAAGTTAAGGTGAATGGTTCTGAGCTAAGCCCGATGACAATAATAGACCCTATTCCCTTATCGATAGTGTATATGTTACCGGAAATGTATGAAACCTAGGAATTGTACACAATTCCGAGGAAATATATGCATTTCCGAGCCTACTTAGGAAATGTGTAAAATAATGTTTCAAAGATTCCTCAATACACACAATTCTTGTAAAATGTATGTATTTCCTAGGAAATACATACATTTTAACTAGAAACATATAAAAAGTAATACTTTCTGTGACTAAAAGAAATAAAACACGTTTGTAAACTGAAATCAGAATTTTTATTAAGGCTCTCGTTGACAAAATCAGCTGTAACAATCATATCGTAAAATATAAAATATTCATAGGGCTTATTACTAATTAAACTTAAGAAATCAACTATTTATTCCGTATTAAGGCCCATCTAGCACGCATAAAAAATCTACGTATAATTTAATACGTAAATACGTATAAAAACTTTCATTTGGTAAGTAATCAGTCTGTCATTTAAGTAATTCTATGTCATCACAATATACGAGTAAAAGTAGAAGTCTTTCTATTTTTTAAAATTATATGTTAAGAAGGCCGCACACGTGGCTAGGTATCTAGAAGCTACTTTGCTGTCATATGATAGAGTCTAATTGTATGTATTTAATTAGACTCTATCATATGACAGCAAAGTATAACAAATAGCATACTTCCAGGGACACCCTGTATAACCTACCAAAAAAATTAAATGTGGGTATTTACGTGTCAAAAGTAGCGTTAGTTATAAATCAACTGTTGCTATGTCAAGAGTTACGCAACCGAACTTATATGCTAAGTAAAAAAAAACATTAAGGCTGTAGGTAGACGCCCCAGTCTTATTAGATTTCAATTTAAAAGTAGGTCAATCGCCGGTAGATACCCGTTTACCGCAGCTCGCCGTGAGGGTAGGAGGATGGTACAACGACAAATCCATCCACCCAATTATAGTTTTGTACCTACCTAACTTTTGTGGTAAAATGAGAAAAAACAAAACGCAGTCATAATGAACACACATAATTCTAAGCGAATGGATTGTTGAATTGCTCAGCTAAATAAATTAAGTACTTACTACATTTTGAACAATAACGATATTCCCCAATAATCTGCACAGCTATTATTAAACCAATCGCTTGGTATTAAAACATAAGACTAATAAGGCAATAACAATAAGTGGGTCATCATAGGTTGGTCACCGTTAATACGTTGATCAAGCTAATAAAACAATTAGAACAACTCACCCGTAATACTCGTATATGCAACCAATTTTACGAGTACCTTAGACCGTGCGGTTGACGCGATTAAATACCACTTCTGAACTTTTAAAATAAACACCGATATAAACGTTTTACAAGATTTATTTTAATTTGAATTAACAAAATATAGCACATAAACGAGTCAACCGTTCGTAGATAATAATAAATGAATTTATTTATTAGAATATTGTTGTACAAAGGTGTTACACGTAATATGATGTCCATAATATTCTGCCGTTTCCAGCGTACAAATAAAGAATTAAAATAAAAGAGTATTAAAACAATGTCAAAATTAAACTATACAATGTCAAGGGTTATTAATTATAATATCAAGAATTTAAAAAATTATCCAATACAATGTCATAGAAATTAAATTCCATTCAATTATTAGCACAAAGGTGAGTCGTCGTCTAATAATTTATATTTTGAATCAAATTTTTCATTTAAGAACTCATTTGTTGAGTAGTAACACTTATGCAATAGGAAATTAAATAATTTATTTTTAAATGTCATGAAGTTAAGATTTTTAAATACATTAGGTAATCCTAACATTATATATATATATATATTCATTTATATTAATTAATAATTTATTATAAATGCGACAGTAAGTTTGTTTGTTTGTTACCTTATTCCGCCTAAACCACTGAACCGACAATACTTTAATTTTGCATATACGTTGTCAGGTGTACTGAGACGGACATAGGGTAACTTTCATCCCGAAAAAAAGTGCTGTTCCCGAGTAAAACAACAATAACGTTATTACTTTCCCATACAAACATCCATTTTTTTTATTGAGAGGTGACCATAATTTTGACATAAATAAAGGATTTCTTTTTAATCTACTAATCGGCCGGTAGCAGCCACGCCTACTTTGTATTTGATTTTCCCGTAGGAATAAAAGGTTTTCCCGCAGTAAAAAGCGTAAGTATGTGTTAATTCAAAATAATAATTGACTACCAGCGCTGCAAAAGAGAGCCCACTTGTATTTCGTGTTTAGTTAATTATCTTAGCAGGTAACTGAAAATGAGAACTATACTCGACAGTTGGCATTGTATGTACTACTAATAAGAGTAAGACAACTATTAATTATTATTACCTACAGTTGTTCGTATAAGTATCTTTCTTCCATTAAACAAAAAAAAAAAAATATATATATATATATATATATATATATATATATATATACTTAGTCCTACATAAAACCTACAATATTTGTAACCCTACTGCAGTGTTTGTATAGAAAAATTTAAATGACCTATTTGTTTTGAAACTACGCAAAGTTTCTCCGTCACAAATACAGGTTATCATTGATTATCGTCCCCGTCACAAAATTTTGAACATATTTCGAAGGCCGTAGATGATCAGGCAGCGGAGATACATGTGTCCAGCCAGCTTGAATTCAGGCTGGCTGGACATTAAGTTTTTAAGTTTTTATTGATTTCTCGTAAACCTTTACGTGTGACGCCATAAATGAAACGTTATTACTGTCACACATTGCGTCACTAAATGTTAGTAAAGGAACCATATTCGAAAACGCTCCCGTTATTGAGATTCGGAAGTGCCAGCCAGAAGTTTTATACGTAAATTCAAGCTGGCTGGCCCCACATTTTTGCATTTTTCTACTAAACCGCTGTACGTATCACAAAGCTTTTAGCTCGATGCCTGTCACAAAGGACATCATTCACGTTTCATACAT
Source organism: Hydraecia micacea (assembly GCA_914767645.1). NCBI lineage: Eukaryota > Metazoa > Arthropoda > Insecta > Lepidoptera > Noctuidae > Hydraecia > Hydraecia micacea. The sequence goes on along the minus strand of OU611798.1, from coordinate 14,497,257 downwards.
TTTTGGGCCAAATCTGAAAGTGCCGGCCAGAAAAAAAAAACGTAATATTCGGATAGGTCACCAAATTCCTATTATTTTTTACTATGGCACCAAACCTGTGCGCCCTATGGTTATGTTGTTACATGCTTTTAAAAAAAATGTGAAATAAAATGTTTTAAGATGTGTGTTATTTTAATACATTTGGTCAAATATAGTAAATATGAAAAAAAAACAAGCAACAATACCAACAGCACCTCATTTAGATTCAGTACCTTTCATTTAGGTAAAAAAGAGCAAAATGAAACAACATTAAATTATTGTATAAAGTCATTTATATTTGTCCTAATCTAACATATACATCATCTAATCCTATTGCAGGTGGGGTGAGGTATGGGTCATGTCTAGCATAACCCATGTACCAGACTATGGTCATGGTATGTGAGCAGCATCCAATGGTCCTCTTGCCGATATTGCATGTACAATAATAATGAGCTAATGCTCGACGACCATTTGCTGCCCGATCTAGTGCAATGTACACATGGTATTTTTTGGCTTGGATGTGGCGGGATTGTATTCGTCCTCTTATAATCCACAAGTCTTCCCCTTCAAGTTCCCTGACTATTTCCAGAGGAATCCCACCACCGAGCTCAATGATAAAAACTCCGTCGGATTGAAGGTGCTCTCCGTAATAACTTTTTGCTTGTTTGAGCTGATATACACCAAGGCTGAATAATATTAAATCTTCTTCTGTCAATGTTGGAAAATCATTGAAATCTGTCATATCCGCAGCCATGGGTTGGAACTGTGCTCGCCTTCGGTTTAAATTGTGTCTATTCACAAGATCTCCCAGTGTATTGGGCGTGTTTATTCTTTCACCTATTATTTGAAGGATATCAGTAGCGTGAACGTTATCCACTATCAAAATGTGATAGGTATTTATTAATGCGGCAGCAATTCTAAAATAATCCATCATATTGTGCAGTGTTATATTGATGTTGACGTGTCTCAGCAGCCGGAAATCTCTTTTAAATCGGCCATTTACGACTTCTACGACCCATCGGCAAATAGTAACAAGTCGCGACTTATTAGCTTGTTCTGTCGTAAGTTGCGTTTCCCCAGGGAGCTTTGTCTCGGGCATCTTAGCGGTGTATCCATATCCTTCAAGGCTGGAAATTGCATCTCTAAAGCCACGGTCCAAAATAAATACGTCCCCATTTCGGTAAAACCATTGAAATAATCCGTCGCCATAATCATTTTCACTTTGTACAATATCAAGCATTATTTGCGCATCTGAAGAAGTAGCAGCGTGTGGACCAGAAACTTCTATGATGTGCCCGTCACAACAGACAAACAGAAACGGCTTTAATAAGTTTCTGAACTTGTGGCTGCTATAGGATTTCCTTTGAAAAAAGTAGTTTGAACTCTTTTGTATATATATGTAAGTGCCATCGACAATTGTTATGGCTTTTCTTTCGTCGGTAGAACTCTCCGGGTTCCCAAAAATTCTTTCAGGAATCATAAGGTTCCTTCGTGCTACATCTTCCCGGGTCATATGGTCAAAGCCTAAGTGAATAGGAACAAAGTCCTGCAGTAGTGCTTCTCTGCCAGTATGGAGGATTCGCGAGTAAGTGGCTTCGCTGGTTTTAAAAATCGATGCTAGCCGTGCATTTGATTCGCCAGTTCGGAGTTTTGCTAACAAAGCTGCTAGAATAGTTCTTTTGTTTCTTCTTTGATTTAGGCTAGGTGTGTTGGCTAATAAATCAGTAAACTGTTCAATAGTCAGGCCAGTCCAGTCATGAAATTCTTTATCATTTATTAGTTCATAATGTTCAAAATCTAAAACTTCTGTGCTGATATGGCTCATTAATAATCTTAGAGCACAAACAATTTGAGTTGCACTGAATCCTCCGATTAAATTGTCTTGCAAAGCAAGTAAATGCCATTCAGCTTGCTCAAGGTGTTCACTGCATACACGCTATTTTCGGTTATAAATAGGCTGTAGCGGCATAACATTCGTAGTATGATATCTTCGGGTACTCTGTGCCTCGTTGCATTTTGACAGCGTTGAAATACACACGTATTCGCCAAATTACCGGTACGGCTGAACCCGGGTAAAACGGTTGGTGAAGCATGAGGTTCAGCGTTGACTTCTTCGTCTGCAACATCATGATCCACTTCACGTTGGTGTCGGAGATACCGACGCTCAGCCCGTTGCCAACAGGGTCGACAAATAACCTCTGTAGGTTCTTCCTGTAAAACAAGAAACATGTATTATTCGTTGCACATGTACATACATGAGCCGTGATATTCTAATCGTTTTGTTTCCTAAGCAAGAAGGGTTCTATTTCACGGTATATACATACAAGGTGATACAATGATTAGTTAAGTACAAAGGAGTACTTATATATAGAAACAAAAACGTGTGAAATAAATAATTCTAATAAATGGTCAAAATGAATGAGTTGATGGCAAGTGACCAAATTATTTGGAAAAAGAAAACATACTGCGCCGACATCAGATAAACTGGTATACAGACAAGGAAATGATGAAATAAAGACTTAGTCAAAATCATATAAAACTCTAGGTAGGTAAAGGTCTGTATATAAAATGAAATAAAATAATAATGATTCATACCTGTCGAACTAATAGATCTTCAATAACAAACTGTGCAACATCCGTATGCTGTGATTCTCGGGAAGTCCAAGTATAACTTCGACGATTACCGACAGGCGTACGACACGAAATACACAATTGTCCACTCATAACGTCAGTTAAAACAATAACAATAACTATAAACAAATAACAACAAACAAGAATAACAATATTAACTGAGGAGTGCAAGTCGCGATTTAGCCGTCCGATGTAACAAGAGTCGCATGGATAACTGAACAAAACAAAAGGCGGGTGACGCGGGGTACAGTAGTTGCGGGCGGCGGGGAGGGACAAACCGGTGATTTTCCAGGTACCTGCTTAAAACAGGTTTGGACTTGTTGTGAATTGTGACGCTCTGTCTGTGCCTGTGCGGTGCGTAGAGTATCAATGATGAAAATACTCTCTTAATAGAGAATAGAATTCATTTTATTGCACATCAAAAGGACATACACAGTATGAATAATTAAATATACATGATCAAATGTATGAAAATAACAACTTCATAATAACATTTTTATTGTATTTTAAAAGTGTTTAACACCGTAACCAAAGGGCGCACAGATTTGGTGTCGTAGTAAAAAATGATAGGAATTGTGAGTTCTATCCGAATATTACACATTTTTATCCTGGCCGGCCACTTTCAGTTTTTGGTCCAAAATGAATGATGTCCTTTGTGTGACGCCCGTTGATATGCAAAAAGTCGTCAAAATCACTTCCGTTACCGAGATTGAGAGACCAGCGAAAAGTGCTTTTTCAAGCTGGCTGGACACGTTTTCGATCGATTATAAATTATCTAAGACTCTGTAGCGTCACAAATTCTGTAATAAGGGTGTTTAGCCGTCACATAAAGTGCCATATTGACCTAGTTAAATGCGAGCTATTTTGAAGATTTGTTCAGCCAGCCTGAGTCACATCAAGAAGTGCTATCTATGAACAGAGATCTCTGTCAACAGTGCTTCCTATGAACCGAGATATCTACAAACAATGTTTTCTATCAACAAAGTTTTCGGCAAAACGTACTACCTAGGAATAGAGATTTCTATTAGCCATGCTTTCTGTATGTAGTCTTATCGTACAAGCGTGTTTCTATCTTAGGTTTCATATTCGAGTGCGCTTGGCCTGACCTTAGTAGAGTTCACGCACACATTTGCACGTGTACAAACGTCATTTGGTTATGTAGTAGTGATAGGTAATTATTTTTGCGAGCATTATATGAAGTGTCCGAGGTGTGCTGGAGGGCTTCGGCAGTACAGGACGGTAAGTGATGGACAATTATTGGTAATGGGTTCTAGATTTATTCATTTGTCTTTTTCTAATCAAGTTCGCTGGTTCAATGGTGTGCTGTGAGAATCATATCTTCATTTGTTATTGGTAGGTAGGTATCAGTAATTATTTGGACTTTTATGTGCAAAGTGAATTTGTGATTAGGTATTTGGAAAATTGTATGTGTCAGTTCGTGCAGTGGTTGTGAATTAACAGCCAAAACGAATGTCCCAGTGAAACAAAGATACCCGGACTTAAATAAAAAGAAGATGATGAACTGATGAATTGTGGGTCAATATTATTGCCATCACTAAGATGTTTACATGAATCTTTGAACACTGGAACGCTTAGAGTTAAAACAATTGTACGTAGGGTCCTAGGTATTATAACTGTAATGCTATTCTGTAAAAATCTCACCGTGAAAACTTAGGTGAAGTGAGCTTAAAATGAGCTGAGTGTCAATCCCTAGCATCAGGTGGAATGACAGCCCACTTTTAATCTCACTTCACCTAAGTTATCACGGTGAGAGTTTTACAGAATACATCGGCTGGATCGCGTTATTTGAAAATATTTATTTATTTTTATTTAAGGATTACTAACGAGATACATTACAATTATCTTTTACCATTATATAACTTGTATTATTATATATTATCCTGTAATGCACACTCAATTACAGGTAACCACAGCTGACGCATTATCGAGTACACATGCTCCGAATACATAATTAAATTATAAATATATTAAAAAAAAAAAACTATAACGTGCTATTAGGAGATTTACATGCTTTAAAAGATAAAAAATTACATTTATAAAATACAATAGACCAAAAAATTTTTTTTAATAGTAATAAAAAAGCATACGTAGTTTAAAAATTAAATTATAAATAATAAATTATTTAAGTATTAGAATGATAGATCAAAAATGTCCTCCAACCGAAAGTGTAAAGTATAGTTGTAGTACAATTTGGTAGCCCTCGTAAGGGGAGAGTTGTCACCTAAATTGGTTTTGTGCAAAGGTTGTCTGAAAAGATTGTAGGTAGGTATGTGACCGTGGTAACCTGCGAGGAACAGTAAAATACGTTTTGGATAGCAATAGTTTAGTGTTTAGTTTAGATGTCACTAATTTGTGAAGGAAACAAAGATCTAGAACCTTTTTACAATTGGTGAGGCTTTGGAGTTTGAAGTGCTGAACACGCTCTTTATAGGAATTTAATTGTATCGCATTTTTGCTTTGTAAGGATAGACGATACAAGAATCTCTTTTGAACTCGTTCAATACGTTGCTTGTGAACGTTATAGTGGGGTGACCACACCTATGAACAGTATTCCAAATGACTGCGAACCAACGTCTCATATAGAATAATTTTGGTTTTAGAGTTGTTGAATGGCTTTGAGGTTCTTAATACAAAACCTAGCATTTTGTTTGCGTTTGATATTATTTTATCTATATGGCCATTGTAGATCATTTTGCTATCTATCATGATTCCCAGGTCCCGGATAGTAGGTATTAACTTCGTTGAGTGTCTCGCCAAATATTGTAATATCACGCCTGTGGTCCCTAAAGGGTTTGGCAGAGGTGTATAGTCCACCCTTTTCAGTTATGTTTAACTCCCATGTAACAGGGGACGAGCCTACTGCCATTAACCGGGCACAAATTCAGACTCCGGGTGGCTACTGGGGAGAAACTCTTAATGAAGAAAAACCCAATAACACTTTGTCCGACCTGGGAATCGGACCCCATGGACCTTTTATAACGGAGTAACTTCCTTTCAGTTAAAAAGCGGAAGATCAACAATGTTCGCTGTAGTGCTATTCTGCATCGTGTGCGCAGCTTACTGGGCGTGGCGCCGGAAGAACACGAAGACTACCGAGCCGCCATTATTACCGGGAGCGTGGCCTATTTTGGGCCATGCACCGAAGTTTATTGGGGATAGCTGCAGTACGAATAATTACTTTTATTCTGTTAACTATTATTTGAAGAAAACAGAGCATTTTATGTGTTACTCGTACCAGAGTGGCATTATTTAGTCTTTCTCTAAAACTATATAAGTCACATGGCCGGTCACTCTAAACTACAGTATGAGGTGACACAAGTTAGTAATAATTTGGTTTAAATCCTCACTACCCAACAAGAACTAAACACTAAAACTGTCAATTATTAGAACCTAAATAAAGAAGTCCTCATATCTATTCATCACTTCATACTACTTAATTACAGATAGCAACAACCACAGGTAAATAAAAAAAAATGGTTTTATATACATAATCTTTATTTTTAGATCTATGGAATGTCTTCAACGACTTCGCTAGACAAAGTTACGACATTGGAGGAGTCGTGTCAATTAGAATTGGACCACGGACTGCGTATAGTAAGTACAGAATATGTTGCATTACGAACGCACGTCACTCATTCTAATTTATACCTTATTACTTTATAAGAGACCGATGACTTGCACTGCCCAGACCAGACCCTATATGATATCCATTTAAGCTTCTGACAGATCACAGATGAAGTTTCAGTAGTTATTTAACCTCAGCTTGGCCTTGATAATCCAAGACTAGCGATAACTAGCTCTGTCGCCATTCTTATATTTAACATAACATCACGTCTGTAGTCCCCAAAGGGTTAGGCAGCGGTGTACCTATAGTACACCCATAGTTCACCAGTTATGTCCAGAGCCTATTGTCATCAACCGGGCACACATTCCAGACTTCGAGCTGCTACTGAGAAAGACAAGAAAAGAAAATATGATAAAAACTGACCAACTAACAATCTTACGTTACTGATTATCGACAATGAACACAAAACAAACGGGGGCCCCTTGAGTTTTGGTGTTTCAAGATGGAACAGCTCAGCAGCACTCGTGACTCAATAAAATAAAAATAGTTCTTCTTCTCCGTCGTGTCGCTGGCACGACTGTATTTTAAATCTTGTTTTCCCAAAACTTCACCACTTCTACATGTTTTGGGACACAGAGGGCAGGACAAGAGGTGGAGCAAGGTATGTGACATAGCTCCACAAACACACCCTAGGTACTGCCGTTCCGTCAAGGTAGCCCTTTACCAGGTTGGACTTACATCTTCCCACTTGTGTCAGTAAAAATAAAAATAGTTTATTCAAATGCAATCAAATATTGTAAATGTAATAATTATGTTGCAGTTGTGACCGACCCGGACGACAGTTTCACAGTAGCCAACACGTGTCTCGAAAAGGACTGGATTTACGACTTCGCTAAACCGTGGCTAGGCGAAGGCTTAGTCACTGGGAAATGTGAGTTGGATATTCTCTATCACCTTCAAAGTATAATATCAAGAATGTGGCCATGTAGTTTCATTGTGGCTGTTTAAAGTATGACTTCCGAAATAACATTACAAAACAGACGCCCAAGACGTCCAAGACGCTCTTGGTATTCCCCTTAACCAATATGTTTGATCTATTTTTATAACCAACAACACAAACCATCCAAGTGCGCGTCTGACCACGCACAATGAAAATGAACATTGTTGTTAAAAACATATTTATTTGCGAGTATCAAAATATGTCGCATAAATGGCCGTATTTTTTTATTGCGTTGATTAGATGCATGATTTTATTAGAGCTCAAAGGGACGGTAGACCTACGTATTTGATATTAATTTAGTAAATACTGATAGACAGACGGTCGCACAACGAATTGATGCTGCAAGGGTTCTGTTTTTTCCTTATGAGACACGGAACCCTAAAAATTAGCCAATAGTACCATAGGTCCTAAAAACGAAATACATATCTAATGTAAATTTCACCAGATTCAATATGGAAAAATCACCGCAAGCTCCTGAACCCAGCGTTCAGTCAGATACTCCTGGACACGTTTATGGGTGTCTTCAACAGTCAGTCCAGGAAGCTGGTGAAAGACCTCGATAAAGAGGTCGGGAAAGGACTCTTCGACCACTGGACATACACACGACACAACGCTCTGGAGACTATTTGCTGTAAGTATACCTTATGATAACAAGACTACCAAGAAGAGTCTTCGAAAAACCCAAAAACTGAAGCCTGTAAGAGAAAAATACACTTGCGTGCAAAAAAATCGACCCACCCCATGCTCTTCGATTTGAAACAATATAATTCAACAAGTTTTACTAACAATAACCTAATATATTGTATATTAAAATCTTCCTAACAGTATGTAGATTACGTTACTGAAAGAATTATCAAAACAGATTCATTAGTTTTTGAGAAAATCTCGAACTTATAAATATGGGGGTTGAATAAAGAAGCTCCATTTTTTTTAAGTCCGTTAAAAAAGTCAAGTTCAATTTTGATTAAACAAACAGAAATACACAAAATTTTACATTTGTCAATTTCATTGACAAAAAAAGTCACACACTTTTTCCGAGCAAAAGTGAGTAATGAGGACATCTGAAGAATCAAGTCGATCTTGTCAAGGATATTTCTTTGAACAAAGTATAGTGTATGTTCAAATAAACTGTACCTTACCTACCTTCACACAGTATAAAATAATAAATTATATTCATTACGATTTTTGAGATATCGTGTCTCAAATGGAGAGCATGGGGTGGGCCAATTTTTTTGCACGCAAGTGTATATAGGTTGGACGGAGGATTGAAAACTTAGCTAATTGTTTGTTGCTCTCATTGAGTCGCGCGCGCGCATCCATCCGGGGTGGTAGCGTGAATTCGATTGCGCCACGAATTGTGTGTGTTGAAAAATGAATGTTCGAAAGTGTAACGAGTGTAATATCGTCATTGACGAAATGCTAGCATATATTCAAAATAAAGTTTCAGTAATCGATGAAGATACCCTAGTACGAGTTTGCAAATCATCGTTTACAAATCAAGAAATTAAGAAATCGAAATCATTGTTATTCGATTCCATACCTACAGATTCTCGCAAAATCATGGGAAAGAACGGAAGGAAGGAAGAAAGAGACTTGGCAGACATCGTCAATCTGTTTAAATCCGCAGAACCAGATATAATTCCAGTGTTTGTTGCCCGTCAACTGGAAAAATTACCCCCAATTATGTGGGGTCATCTGGACTGTACGAAGTTTTTGAAGGATCTACTTCGAGTAAAGACCGACGTGGAAGAATTTAAATCAACGTATGCCACATTAAACCAGTTGAAAGAATTAAAATCGGAGTTTTTACAATTCAAGAACGATTCCTTACCGCCCTTGGTATGCAAGGTAAACATGAGGAGGGGGGCCTGGATAATGGATAGTGGCCCAGTGGGTTTATTGCATCATCATAACTCTACGATAAATGCATCGTATAACAATGGCACTCTTGTCTACATTATCCAATGGTTCCTCATTGGATAATGTAGACGAGAGTGCCATACAGAATCAATACCAAGAAATAGGGAGGGTAGTAGCAAAACGTAGTAGCAAAACATCCCGACGGTGATTTATCAACACGGCAACGGTCGGCGGCAGGCAGCGCCGATGACGTCGTCGCTAGCGGCGGGACGGTCGGTACGGCGAACTCGCCCGAGACTGAGAATACGTCATCGAAGGAAGCCGTGATCGTACAGAGCGGGCACCAGCTGACTCATAGCGATAACGGCATTAGCGGTGATGGACGTAATTGCGACATTGTAGTAGACGCAGTACCGAGTCCTCTGAATGATGTCGATGGTGGTTGGCAAAGAGTAGAACGGCGCCGGAAACGTTTGAAATATAGTACTCGGGCAAGTCGGGTGTGGCGAGAGATTTAGAGTTTAACTCTAGGGCCGCCGATAAGAAAGTACCTGTGTTTATTACGAATGTCCACAGTGAAACTGTGTCGTTACAGAAAATCGAGGTTAAAAAGCAGACTGATCACAGTGCGTTTATATTTTTCGTATCTGAGGCGAAATTAACTATGTATCTGGATGAAAAGCTTTGGCCTGAAGGCATAATTTTCAGGAAATTTGTGAATTTTAGTCACAAAAATAAGAACAGAACTTCGTCTGTATCCGACTCGATTAACAACAACAATGGATAAACATCCTTATAGATTAGCTAGTTTTAATTGTAAGAACCTTAAACGCTCTGTAGACGGCATCAAGGACCTGTGTGTGTCGCTCCTGTGATTTGATTCAATCAATCAATCATGTGTTGATTACCCTGCAGGAAACATATCTTCTACCGGATGAGGTGCCTTACTTGAGCACGGTCGACAGTGAGTTTGGGTATACAGGTATACAGGACACTTCGGCGGGAATATTACGAGGGAGGCCGTTCGGTGGCGTTGCCCTGCTTTGTAGGAGCAGTGTTTTCCTAAATGTGTCAGTGCTACGGTGCGATAATGCTCGTGTTTGTGCAATTAAAATCATTACAAGTGATCGGCCTGTGATTGTAATGAGTGTGTACATGCCTACAAATGTGAGAGAAAACTTGCCGGAATTTACGGATTGTCTAGGGATGGTGAGTGCTATAATAGATGAGTACAGTGTAGAATCAGTCTTTGTGTTGGGCGATTTTAATGCCGATCCATGTGAACTATTTTATAACGAACTTATACATTTCTATAGTGAACAGGAATGTGCTTGTGTAGATGTTGAGTTGTTGGGACTTCACTCTGATACCTATACTTTTATCAGTGAGGCACATGGAACGTGCAGTCCATGGAAAGCATTTATTTCAATTAAACCATTTACAGGCACTTTTGAATTGTCAAAATGAAATAGTCAGTTAGTCAGAAAGTTGAAGCTAGTTCCAAAACGTAGATCTCTATGGAGAAGAACGGGCAAGAAACTCCATGGACACTTTTAAATCAAGATATTACAAAATCCTGGGTACATTATTCTTGATGCTTCTATATGTGAGAAAAATGTAAAAAAAACACACACAAGTGAAGAAATAATTCAAAATATAAGATTAAAAATAAGCCTTGGCAGTTAAGAGATGACCAGTCTCAACCGCCGGCGCCCGTTCACGAACATGACGCGTGGATCAGCACCGTCCAGCTCAACCATTTTGTAGGGAACCGAATGATCCAACACACGCGCCACCATCAGTGAGACATTTAAGTGAGCATGACACATTCTCAACTGCCATGCTCTTTCATGTCAACATCAAAAAATCATAATAAACAGATCCATGGTTCTTACATTTACAAAATTGAAAAAATGCATCTAAATTATACAAAACTATAGATTGCAATTTATTTAAAAGATGATTAAAATTGTTATTACTAAACAGCAAAAGGTGTTTAGTATTGATGTATTAAACAAATTAAACTTGATTGAATAAAATAAAAATAAACATTGAGATCGTAATGTCAGAAACACTAAAAGAAAAAAAGAAAAAGGGAAGCACCTCTTCCAAATATTGAAAATTTTAACTAGTGAGCCCAGGTGCCTGTGGAGCAGGACCAGCATTTAGCCAAGCATTTTTATCTACGATATAATCATCCAACTTATATGTAATATGCTTGTCTACATAGTGTGCGTTTAATGCGTGTTTTAAATTTCTTCTCATTTAGTTGAAGAATATCGAGTGGTATTTTATTATAACATTTTACACAGTAACCCATAAAAGAAGTTTTTACTTTAGACAATCTGAAACGCGGTTGATCTAATTTGTTCCTATTTCTAGTGTTAAAATTATGCCTGTCAATATCTTATTAAGAATATGGAGATTATTTCGAACGTACATAATGTTTTCATATATATATATTGACAAGGAACCGTCATGATGTTAATTTTTTTGAACAGTTCCCTTAGAGATTCGCGTCTGCTGAGCTTGTAGATGGCTCTGACAGCCCTCTTTTGCAGAATGAAGATAGAATCAATATCTGCAGCCCGTCCCCACAACAAAATACCGTAAGACATGATGCTATGAGAGCAAGATAAGAATGCTTGGAAACATGCTGGTCCTGCTCCATAGGACAATCTAGAGTCTAGACAAAATCAAACTGGTCGCTAATTTAATTTATATATTTTTTTATGACATTAGTTTTACTTTTTGTGGCTACAGTAACTCACACACTTGTTAAAATTATATAAAAATAATCTACTTTAACAATAGTTGTAAATATGTGAGCACCATGTATCTATCACATAATTGATTTACCTGTCATTGCTTTATTTTTAATTCTTTTTACCTTTTGTTGGCAGACTAATTTTTATTCTAGATGCATCGTCTTCACATATAATTATATAATTAATGTACCTATACAGAACTTGTAAAACATTTTAAAAGAGTAACGGTGGAGTTTCTTGCCCATTCATCTCCATACGAAAACTACCTTTTGGAATGGGCGACTAGAATCAATTGTTTTACTATAATTTTTGACGTTCAAAAGTGCCTTTAGTGTGCCTAATTGAAATAAATGATTTGACTTTGACTTTGACTTTATGAAAGTAACTAAAATAGACCAGTCTCGCGGTATCCACGTCTGTTAATTGGCGGATTTTCCAAACAGCGTAAGCGGATGAACTTAGCCACCCTGCAAGTGATGTTAAGTGCGGACTCCACTGCAGCTTTAAGTCAAGCGTGATCCACAGGAAAACCGTATTTTCGATGAATTCAAGTACCTCCTTATTCAATACAACGTGACATTCACTACTTCTAACATTCCGTAAAGCGAATCTAATGCATTTAGTTTTTTTCTCATTTAATACCAAATTATTTACAGTAAACCAATTATGGACCAAAGGCATAGCATTATTTACGTCGTCAAGCTCCTGTGCACGTCTGCTTACTTTAAAAATCAGAGATGTGTCATCAGCAAATAACACCATTTGGGATCGGTTTATCAGTAAATGAGGTAAATCATTTATGTATACTAAAAATAGGAATGGCCCCAATATTGAGCCCTGCGGTACACCCATTTTGACTTTTAAACCCGATGAATTCACACCGTTAATTTGAACTTGCTGAAATCTATCATTTAAATATGATTTTATTAAACTAAGAGCATGTTTACCTAATCCGTAATGTTCAAGTTTCAAGAGCAGTGTATCGTAATTCACGCAATCAAATGCCTTGGATAAGTCGCAAAAAATGCCTATTACATCTTGTGCCTCTTCCCATGCGTTAAAGACGTGTTTTAATAAGGTGACACCGGCGTCGGTTATACAACGTCCTTTGGTGAAACCATACTGTTGATCGTGTAGGATGTTATTACGATTAAAATGATTGAGCATTTGATTTAACATTACTTTTTCAAACACCTTGCTGAAAACCGGCAATACCGATACGGGTCTATAATTGTTAGTGTCTTTGCTGTCCCCAGATTTGAAAAGTGGAATAACTTTACTGAACTTCATTAAATCCGGGAAAACCCCTTGATCTACACACAAATTAAATATTAAAGCTAAATATGGTGCAACTGTCTCAATAATGGATTGACAAACTTTAGTAGACATGGCCCACAGATCCTCGGTAATTTTGATCTAAAGTTGCTTAAATGCCTTTATAATGATTATTGGGTTTATATGTTTAAATTTAAATTCCACAGGACAGGCTGAGACATTCGCTCTTAATAATTCAATAGCTAGTGCGGGCGAGGAATTTAAAGTTTCTGTAGTTTTAATTGGGATATTGGTAAAGAAAGTTGCAAATTCCTGAGCAACATCGATGTTATTGCTAATGAGACCGCGGGAAGTGTCCAGTGTGTAATCAGTATTATGTTTTTTGTTCCTGTTCGTTTCATTGTTAATAATTTTCCAAACTGTCTTTATTTTATTGTCTGCTGATTTAACCTTGTTACTAATGAAAGAAGCTTTAGCTGCTTTGCAGACAGTTTTAAAAGTTTTAGAATAAGTAGCAACAGTGGATTGGACCACTGTATTGTTACGCAATCGGCAAAGCATTCTGTCCTTAAAGTATATGTAGATAATAACACTTTTTGGTCTGCTCATTTTCCGCTCATTATTGATTGTAATTTAAACTTATTAACACCAAAGCTACCTGATAAAAGCGTATTATTAATTTTTTTTATTACTATTTAATGATATTGTAATACAGAGGTGTTTCTTAATTTTAAACTCGCCAAACTTTTACGTTTGATGGCGAGACGATATTAGGTAACGATGTGTTATGGGGGAACAGAACTGATGAACAAATTGCGTTATATGCGAAAGAATGTCATAGTAGGCTAAGATGTGTTTATTTTCCCGTGGAGTTTACAAGCTGTGGAGATAGATACTGTAATAACTCGGACCATCGGCATATTCTTGATAGGCTATACTCCGACATTGTGACTGCCTTACGAGGGGCGGCGTCGGCGACCGCGACGGCTCGGAGAGGCACTCCAGCGGGGAGAGGTGGGCGGGAATGGCCCACGCATTGCTGGGTGGGATAGGCATACGTATTTCATCGTTTTTCTAAAATGATCCCTCAAGAGGATAAAATAGGGGATGATTTTAAAATTCACGTGTAATATTGACATTTTTATGTAACTATTTTCAAGAGATTTAAGGGATTAGAAATATAGTCATAGTCCGTATCTGGAGGTGACATTTAGTCTTTATTTCAACCGGTCGAGTCCCGACGTCATAATTTTGACACAACCTGTCACAGGCCCGGGCGACTCCCCGCTGAGCGGCATGTTTATGACCCTGCTTGCTGCTTGAACGGTTAAGCTACCATGTGCACATGCACATGGTAGCTTAATCGTTCAAGGTCGGGACTTTACCGCTCAAAATCGGTCCACTCGGTCAAAACTTGGCTTGGAACGGAGACTTTACTCCGTTCAAAGCCGTTGCAAGCAGTGATAACTTTTACCAGTGTGCTCGATAGATGGCGTTGTGCAAATGACGCGATTTTCTGAATCGCGGTGTTAAGACTTTTCGCAGGATAGTAACCCTCATTCATGCAACATTTGCAACGTATAAGGGTCGTGTTAGGTTGGTCGTTCGTTTCTAAAAAAAAACGTTCGTTCGTAGATAGTTAAATTAATAATATTGAATTTCATTGATTCTTCTCTTCGCTTAGCTGTGTACATTTCTCGGAAAAAAGAAATTCAAATTCAAATTCTTTATTGCATTCATGTGTACATTTAGTTGTTACAATATAAGTAAGTTCCAACATGAAACCCGGTTAGGGCACGGCAACATAATAATAATAATAATTTATATGCAAATAATGAAATAAAGGAATAATTTAACAACAATAATTTAATAACAAATAAAGGGAATAATAATTTTAACATAATAATAATAAGAGTAATGTATGTGTGCATTCTTTTATTTTATTTTTTTTATGACTATAATAAAATATGTAATTATTTGTCTAGCTATCATTTATTTTCTAATTATTTTTGTTCTAGGTATTCTGCGACCGAGTAAAAGCATTATTGTGTTAGATATTCTCTCAATTTCCTGTTAAATGGATTGAATTTAGTTTCTTCTTTTATTTGTTCCGGTAATTTATTGAAATTTTTTATTGCCATGTAATATGGGCTATGGTAAAGCATTTTGATCCGAGAGGGTGGAAGATGTAATCTATTTTTATGGCGTGTGTTTATGTTATGGATATCTTTAGTTTTTGGAAAAATGTTGCTATTTTAAAATACAAATGTGCAAAGGTCATATATATATATAGAAGGTAAAGTTAGGAGTTTTAATTTAACAAAATATGGTTTACAGCTTTGGGTATTGTCAATTTGGGCCAGTATTCTAACACATTTTTTTTGAATTATAAATACTTCACTTGCGTTGACACTGTTTCCCCATAACATCACTCTATATCTTAGCCACGAGTTTGCGTATGCGTAGTATGCCGATAGTGCTGTTTCTGTATTTGTGCTGTACTTAAGTTGAAACAAGGCATAGGTAAATTTACTACTTTTTTTTTCGGGTAGGTGTAAAAAGAAGACATACATACTCTAGTATTGTTTTTATATTTAAAATAGTATTTAACAGTATTTTCACAAGTTTTTTATATATTATCGCTTTATAGCCTATACACAACGGGTACTCACGTTTGCAGCACGTTTATGTGACTTAAGCAATCATTTTACACCACCTGCCAGCTCATCACTTCATAATACTATATTCACTTCACCAAAAACAAGTGGACAATTATTATTACAATGTCTCAATTTGATGAGATAATATCAGCACAGAAGACCCTAGAGGATAGCTTTACCCGGAAGATGAGTGAGTTGGAAGCGCAAATACAGTGTGCAGGACCGGCCAAAGATACCGTAGCGAGGGTAGCCGAAGAGTTTCGCACCTTCAGGGAGCTGATCTTCACCATGCTGAGTCTGCTGAGAAGGCAGATCAGTGAGTGTGCTCGACAGGTTGACGGGTTGGAGACCAGGCATCGGCGGAAGGCACTCATTTTCCAGGGCATAGCAGAGGTTGATGGGGAAGTCAGCAGCGCAGTGATCCAGGAGGTGATAAGCGAGAAGCTGTCCCTTAAAACTATCACTGCATCCTCCATAAAAGTCTGCCACAGACTTGGCGTAGCCAAAAAGGATCACCATAGGCCTATCCTAGTCAAGTTCTCCAGCTATGACGACAGGTCTGCGGTATGGAGAGCGAAGACAGGACTGAAGGGGTCATCTATCTCTGTCAAGGAGTTTTTGACTAAGACCCGACAATCCATCTTTGGGAAGGCGCGGCTTCACTTTTCTATGCGGTCGTGTTGGACTCAAGACGGTGTCATCGTTATTAAAGCCCCTGATGGCAGCAAACATAAGGTGACATCATTTGAAGAACTGAGTCCGCTGCTGGTGAAGTATCCCCGGGTTCAAACGTCTGGAGATAGCCTGAAAAACAAGACGCGTTAGTTATGGTATCAATCTTCAATTATTTCACTTTAATATTTACGCATTAGACACCCATTAAGTATTTAGGATTTCCTTACCTTAAGAGTTTGCTATCTTCCACTGTTTGTTATTTTTTTACTTTTGCCTTGTATTCTTGCATAGTACTAAATTATTTGTCTCTGTTCTCTTTCTCTTCGCAGGTCTCTGAGTTGACAATAATTATACTAGTAACGCATACTTTCGGATTTTTACCCTCAACTGGATTTATTTTTCACTTTTTATTTTCATTTATCTTAAGTTTGCATGTTTCTAATGTCATTGTCAACTATTGTCATTGTCAATCAAAGTAAATGTCATAATGGTCATAATCATAAGTGAAATTTTTTACAAGTTTGGATACGTTCGCGGAAAATGTAATGTCTTTTGAATGCTTAATGGGTGCGTTCGGAATTATTAAAATTAGCTGAAGAATTCCTTTATCGCTACTACTTTGTAATTTGTATGTATGTAACTTTTCTTGTTTTTTTTCGTATTGTGTTCACTATATGTAATGATGATGTTAGCTGGCGGGTGGTGCAGAGATGCAAACGTTCTACCAGTATTTCGTGTAGGTTTATTTTTAGTATATTTGTATATTTATATTTATTTAGTATCTATATTTGTTTTTATTGTATTTATTTGACAACATCTGATAGCGAATCTTTTTTCTCTGCTAACGAATCCACTGCCTCTTCTGGTGATGATAGCTTTTGTTCTGTTACGGAAAGCCTTGGTGAACTTTTACGTCTAAGTTTCAGCCATAATCTTGGCCGGCTGTTTAACGTCTGTCATATAAATGCTCAAAGCATTCCAAGCCATTACAATGAGTTGTATGAAACTTTTTCGAACAACAACGTCCATGCCGTCCTGATTTCTGAAACTTGGCTAAAACCTGAACTTTTATCCACCTCTTACTCTCTCCCAGGATTCGTTCTTTTGCGGAATGACCGAGTCGGTAGGAGAGGGGGTGGTGTAGCTATATACCTTCGTGCTGATCTTCCTTTCAAAGTTCTCTCTACTTCTTCCTGTAATACTTCGGCTGAGTTTCTTTTTCTAGAGGTCTGTGTCAAAGGAGCTAAAACCGTTCTTGGTGTTGTGTATTGTCCCCCCGCACTTGATTACTTCACCGAGTTCGAATCGGTCCTAGAATCTTTAGGTTCGGAGTATGCACATCACATAGTCTTGGGGGATTTTAACACCAACCTCCTTGCCCACGACTCCCATCGATCCCGTAAACTTCTGCATCTGGTCGAGTCAGCTAGTCTGCATGTGCTGCCTCTCCAACCAACTCATCATAACACTGCCGGTGATGATACTTGGCTCGACTTGATCCTCACCTCAAATCCTTCCCTAGTCTCCTCACATGGTCAATTTGACGCTCCTGGTTTTTCCCATCACGACCTTATTTTCCTGTCTTATGTCCTTAAATCTCCTAAACCCAAACCTACGATCCAGTACAGGCGTGCCTTTGCGCGGATGAATTGTGAGAAACTTGCACAAGATGCTTCTAATATTGACTGGGCACCCCTGGAGGAAGCCACTACAGTTTGATTTTTAATAATGTTGTAGTTAAGCTGTACGACACCCACGCTCCTATCAGGCGAGTCAAGCTAAAGCGCCCACCTGCGCCATGGATGAATGTGGGAGTCCGGATGGCGATGCGACGGAGGGACCGCGCGTTTCGGAAGTTTAAAAGGGATCGGTCGGATGATAATTGGACCCTCTTCAAAACTGCTCGCAATCGTTGTAATCAGATGATACGCAATGCTAAACGTCGCCACATTCTTGATAACATCACTTCTGCTTCTCCTGCTGATATCTGGAAATTCCTTGGAACTCTAGGTATCGGCAAATCGCGGCATTCAGACCTTCCTAAAGCATTTGGCTTGGACGATCTAAATCGTCATTTCTCCACTGTTCCTACCCTTGATAATCCAACCAAATGTCAAACCCTTGACTTCCTTGCTGGTCTGACGCGACCCAATATTACTCCCTTTGCCTTCACCCCAGTCGACCCGGGAGAGATCAAAACGATTATCCTGTCCATCAAATCCAAAGCTGTTGGTTGTGATAATATCAGTCGACACATGATCGTGACAGCGGTTGATCAGCTACTTCCTGCAATTTCCCATATAGTTAACTTCTCCCTTTACTCCGGTGTTTTCCCTTCCCTGTGGCGGAAAGCCCATGTTCGACCACTACCTAAAATCCCTAATCCCACTCTTCTCAGTCACTTTCGTCCAATTTCCATCCTTCCCTTTTTATCCAAAGTACTCGAGGCCTGTGTACATAAACAATTCTCCAACTTCATTCACAAAAACTCCCTCATCAGTCTATTCCAATCCGGGTTCAGGCCCGGGCACAGTACTGTTTCTGCTCTCCTTAAAGTGACTGACGATATAAGGCGAGGAATGGAAGACACTAAAGTTACAGTTCTGGTGTTGATCGATTTTTCGAATGCTTTCAATACCGTCAGTCACGAAGTCCTTTTGTCCATCCTCTCCTATCGCATGGTCTCTCACGAGGTTCTGGAATGGTTTTCTTCCTATCTTCGGGGGCGTCAGCAATCAGTTCTCGCTGGTGACTCTAGCTCCAGCTGGTGTGATCTTGAAACTGGCGTCCCTCAAGGCGGCATTTTATCTCCACTTTTGTTCTCTATCTTTATAGATCTCATAACTTCGGAGCTTCAGTGTGCGTATCATCTTTACGCTGACGACTTACAGCTCTACTGTCAGGCAGGTGTTGACAGCTTATCCGGTGCGGTCGAGGAGCTAAATCGGGATTTACGAGCTGTCAAAAATTGGTCTGATCGCTTTGGTGTGGCGGTTAACCCAACCAAGTGTCAGGCTATCATTGTAGGGAGCCCCCATAGCTTGAGGAGGCTGAATGGTTTAACGGTGCCACCGGTTATCTTTGATGGCACAGTGATTCCGTTTAGCTCTGACGTCAAGGATCTGGGTTTGCATGTTGACACTTGCCTTGACTGGCGTAAGCAGGTCGCGATTGTGAGCAAGAAGGTCACTGGAACGTTGCGGTCGCTCTATCGCTTGAAAAATATTCTCCCATCACACATTAAGGCATTGCTTGTACAGTCCCTTATCTTCCCCATAATTGACTATGGTGATGTGTGCTACTATGACCTGAATGCAGATCTCCTCAATAAACTTGACCGACTTCTTAATAACTGCATTCGATTCGTTTTCAATCTTCGCAAGTATGATCATGTGTCCGCACATCGATCACTTTTAAAGTGGTTACCTATCCGGCAGCGCAGAGCGTTGAGGGCTTTGACAACCCTGTTTTCTCTTCTTCACAAACCCACTTCTCCTTCTTATCTGACTTCTCTTTGTCAATATTTATGCTCTGCGCACAGCAAGAATCTTCGGTCCGAGAATAATCGTCTGCTTCGTTGTCCTTCTCATCGCTCTGGTTTTATAAAGTCTTCTTTCTTTGTCCAGGCGGTTTTCCTTTGGAATGCGCTCCCTCAGAATATCAGGACGGTAACCAATCGGTTCACATTTAAAGTGAAAGCTCGAGAACACATACACAAGAAGTTGGCAGATTCGTCTCAGAATTGAGTTGTCGTAGAGTTTCTTGTTTATGTCTCATAACTTTTTTTTTATATATATATATATATATTTTGTTGTATGTATGTATATATGTATTTATTCTTATATCTTTTATAAATATTTTCAATTTTTTTTTTCACTGTTATTGCACCTGCTGTGAATTGTCTCTGCATCACCCTAAGGTAGACTGGTAGAAAATGCCCAAGGCATTAAGTCCGCCTTTGTATAGTTTTTACTTGTGCATAAAGTTTTAATCTATACTTATAATAAATCTGTAGAGAGGTCAATTCTGTACATGAAATATATTTCCAAAATAACTATCAGCGAAATAACAAAATCAAAAGCAAAATAACTATTAGTGATCGATACTGACGCCAAAAATGCAATCAGTAAAATTTTTGTCTGTCTGTCTGTCTGTCTGTCTGTCTGTATGTTCTTTATAGAAACAAAAACCACTCGACGGATTTCAACGAAACTTGGTACAATTGTTCTTCATACTCCTGGGCAGGTTATAGTATACTTTTCATCACGCTACGATCAATAGGAGCAGAGCAGTGAAGGGATATGTTGGGAAAAACGGAGAACTTACTACATTTTTGAAGCTTCCGTCGCGTGTGCAGCCTTAATGGTTAAAGCTACACAGAAATTATGTATGACGGAAATGTTCTCCTTAAAATTATATAAAAAATATTCCACGACAGCAAATGTCTATATTTTATGGTTGACTCACAATAATACGTGTAACTCCCGATAGCTTAGCAGTTCGGAGCTTTCTGATTATATTTGTCTACTCTTACGTTTATAACACTCTCACTCATCCCTAATTAAAAAATGTTAACATTATTACCTATTTAATAAAAAAATAATCATAGAAATCGGTACAGAAACACCAAAGTTATACATGAAATACGCTAATAAGCCATCGCGCGTGAATACTGAATCATGCTATAAGGATTATTTTTGTGTAACGGTCGCCGCGCTCGACGCGGCTCGCGGCGGGAGGTATAAAAGGGCGGGGGATCCAAACGCGAACTTCACACCGTCCAGCAGTTCATGAAGCGCCTCGGGTGCTTGGGGTGCGGGGAATTGGGGTGCTTTATAGCAGAGTCGAAGAAACGCTTGGTTTCTTCGACTCTGCTATAAAGCACCCCAATTGCCCTGGTTACGGCGGCCTCCCGATATACTCCCTCCCGCATAAGTAGGATTCGCCGACCAATGCATACCCTCACCATCCTCGACGACGCCACTACCCTCTTACAGGAGAGCAGGAAAGCCACCAGCACAACACGACCCGACAACCGTCCTTCCGTCCTCGCCGTCGAGGACACCCGTCGCGACGCCCCGTAAATTCTCCTCCCCGACCCTTGTTCGAGCCAGCCCGCGCCGCTGAGCCTGTAGTATTAAATTCGCCCCTAAATAATTCCGATCCAGCCTGTCCCTTGCTGCCCCCCCCCCCCCCAGCGACGCCCTAAGCCGAGGTCCGTACCCCACAGGGGGTGCCCTTAGCGTGTAGTCGCTTAGTTTTTAAGTTTTTTTTAAGCCCTGGCTGGAGGCCTTAATTTTGAGGCGTCCACAGGCAAGCCCGGTTAAGCAGACGACAACCTCATAGGTTGAACTGCGAGATGCCATTCCCAAAAAAAAAAAAAAATGCGAACTTCATACAATATTTGGCTGTTGATGCGAGTAGACGTTCCGAGCATTCGACCTTATTGACAGACAATATTGTTTATCAGCGCGACTTTTAGTCTTTAAATTAATTTAGTTTATTTAGTTTTCTTTTGTTGTTATTTTATAAAATAGGTATTAGTTATTTTGGTAGTGTATTATATTCGTTCAAATTACAAATTATTAATAGTTTACATTTTATTTCTTTTTAGGTGAAGTAGTGATTTCGTTGTATAGGTACTTAAGCTTGATGTGAACGTGATCTAAACAATATTACCAATACATTAACTTAATAACACACAAGGAATTACACACTGACGGAGTTGCGGGCACAGCTATCTATATCAGTGGCGAAGGGTGAATTTATGACAGAGGTAGGCCGTAGCAAAAAAAAAATACCCAAAGAAAATTACAATGATGAATTGACTATAGAGTGGTTATGCTCTGAATTTTCGAAGGGAAGCCGGCGGGAATCGAGTTGTATGGTACCTTCGCCACTGATCTATATCTATATAAATATAAAACTCTTCCGTTACTGAGTGACAGACAGACACGCACAGCCGAAACTACTGGCAGTAGAGAGCTGAAATTTGGCATGTGTTTGTTGGGAGGATTAGGCTACCACTAAGAGAGGATTTTTGGAAATTCCCTCCCAAAGGGGAGAAAAGGGGGATAAATTTTTTTTTTCCGGAAGTCATTATTCCACGCGGACGAAGTCGCAGGCAAAAGCTAATAAATAAATAAATAAATTTAGATAATTTAGATTTGACTGTTTCTATGTGCTTTTTCCAATTGAGATGTGTGTCTATGTTTATACCGAGTAGGTTAAATGTAGTTACTGAATCTATAGGCGTGTTATTAAAAATTACATTTGCATTTAGGGGAGGGGTTTTATACGATCTAAATTGCATCATTTTAGTTTTATTACAGTTAACTTCTAAATTCTCGAATCGATCGAACTGGTTGAAGTTCTGTTGGTTCGATCGATCGGATTTTTTTAGTACGAGGTCAGGAGGTCTAGCTTCTCGGTCGAGTGTTTTACTCACCTGGGGCGGAATATTGTAAAAGCAATAATTATGTCAGGAATAGCAAAAGGAGAAAATGTTTTGATTTCCCGTATTCCAGTTTTATTAAAATTACTTTGCATGTTGTTATGGAACATAGGATACTTTTTATCCCGATAGTACGTTCCCGTGGGATAATTTCCGACCTCCACGCAGGCGAAGCCGCGGGAAAAGCTAGTACATACATAAAAGCTTGTAACATTCATACATACATAGCAAGATAAATAAAAGCTTATAAAAAAGAAGCAGTTTATTAAAATCCAACATTTTCCTTAAGTTTCCCGTATGTCATTACTTCCCAGAATTCGATCCTTATTAGCGACACTATCGAATGGTGTTTTTTTTTTCAAAATCAAAGGGTTCGATTCCTGGCTTAAAATATTGATTTTTCAAAAATCCAATGATGCAGTTTCAGTTTTCATCAAAATCGAGCCCGTGACTCCTTTGAATACTTTTCGCTATTCCTCATAGTTTCGGATTTGGCCATCCACGCCCACTTGAAAAATTCACCCTGTTATTTGAAAATTAATCACAAAACCATCTTTATGTTTTATTTCAGTGACGGCGCTAGGAGTAGACTTCACAGACTCGAACCTCAACAGCCAGTACGTGGAGGCGATAGAACTGATTTTCAACACATACATAGAACGATTCATGAAGTTCTGGTTGCACAGCCCCTTCACCTTCGCATGGAGCAACGTCAAGAAGAAGCAGGATGCTTGTCTGAAGATACTGCACAATATGTCAAATACGGTGAGGATAGCGAGATTTCTATAGATGTTTCAGTGCCACAAAATTGCAGTGCGGAAGTAAAGTGGACGTTAATTAAAGCATAATATTTAGCTTTAATATAAATGAGTTTCATTTGGGAGCATTAAAACTTACTGAGTAGTACCTTTCGCCTTTTTAATGTTTCAAATTTGTAAAATTGGTTGCAGGTTCTACAAAAAAGAAAGTCTGAGTTCAATGGAAATATTTGCGCTGAGAGAAGTATAATACCAGGTAATAAAGCTATTCTAAACTGTTTTTCTAATAGGCACATCCACAGAGTTCAGTCAACTAAATATTCTTCCACTCTAGGAACAAAATTCAAACCCTTCTTGGACCTCATCCTGGAGCTGTCAGTTGAGAAGGGAGTGTTCAACGACAGAGAGATCAGAGAGCATGTGGACACTATGATCGTCGGCGGCCATGACACCTCGGCGAATGTACTTATGTTTACCATGATATTGTTAGGGTCACACCCTGAGGCTCAAGAGAAAGTGTATGCTGAGTGAGTAAATTTTTTTCTTGTAGTTGTGAATCATTCAGAAAATGTTTTAATGAAAAGCATTTCAATACGGTAGAAAGATGATTTCAAAATTTAGGTGCTAATTCTCTAAGATTGCTTACACTCAACAGAATATTGTGATGTAGTAATAAAATTAATTAATATTATAAGTCTTAGCTGACCTTGACCTGATTTCAGATATCAAAAGCTTTTGTTTAAAAAAAAATTAACATAGGATTTCATGAGTTTCTGTCCTCAACCGTTTTTTTTTTCTCCGTAACATTTTTATATTTTTTAGAATACGAGATGTCCTGGGAGGAGACAGAGACGTGGAGAAGACGGACTTATCAAAGCTGGTGTACTTGGAGGCAGTTCTGAAGGAAAGTATGAGGATCTTCCCAATCGTACCAGTCCTGGTCAGGAAACTGGATAAAGATATTAATCTAAGTAAGTTTTATTTATTTTATTATACAGGATGTCCCTGGAAGTATGGATCAAATCGAATAGGGGCGTGGGAACGGTCATTTCCAAACTTTTTGACCCTGACAATGTCGGTAAATTTTGTAACGGTTTAAAAGTTATGACCAATTTTTGTTTTTTTCAATCACTTCACATAATGCTCAAAGAAAAAATTAAAAAAAAACTATCAGGGCTATCTAAAACGATTAAATTGACAGCCCTGATAGTTTTTTTAATGATTTTTTTCTTTGGGTACTATGCGAAGTGATCGAAAAAAACAAAAATTGGTCATAACATTTAAAGTGTTAAAAAATTTACCAACATTCTCAGGGTCAAAAAGTTTGGAAATGACCTTGCCCACGCCCCTATTTGATTTGATCCATACTTCCAGGGACAACCGGTATAGGAACAAAAAAGAGCTACATCTAGCTCAACATCACCTACAGGTGGACTAGGAGGTAAACTGTTCATTCATGACAGTTACAATATGAATTATAAAAACTAGAATCTGTATGAAACTTAGTCTAAACTCTGTCTAGTCTCAACTGCTTCAGACAAATAACTACGAAACCTTTTCAAAAAGCATGTATGTGTTGGCGTTCGAATGCTTCATTGTAGGTTGCTGCCATTTACCGAACTGGAGAACGTAGACCCGTATTAGATCGGCAGGCACCTACTGCAAAGAGTGTGCCTTTTTTTTTTTTTTTGTATGGGAAATCATCTAATGACTCCTCTCGCTCTGGGTGGAGCGGAAGGGAGTGTCAGACTCTTATTGAATAAAACCCACCCGTGTTCTTTCCTTAGCCCTTTATGTTCCGGGGCAGCGGTAACCCTTTCGGACGATCCCGCTACCCCGACAGGCTTCGGCCCTGGCGGGCCCCTTCCTTTATGCTGACATCTCTTTGAGGCGCGCGTGAAACACATACGCGCCGTCCGGCACGGGCCTGGTCCTGATCGGACGGAGAGCTACCCATTACTCTCCGTCCGCAGGCCCGCGCCTACGGTGGCCGGGAGTCGTCACGCGGCTCCCGACGCCCGTAGCGTCTCCCGCGGCGGCTGAGGCGTGAGGCTTTCTCCCTGAGCCGTCCCGCCACCTCCTTCGCTAGCATGACTGCTTCGCAGAAGGAGGTGACCGCCTCCCACTCCCTCTCGGCCCGGACCATGGCTTGAACCAGGGTCGGACGCGAGAGGTCGCCGCCGCTGCCGATCGCCTCTACAAGGACACGGCGGTGGGAGCACCGCCGTGTTCTTGTAGAGGCGATCGGCGGAGGCCCAAAGAGTGTGCCTGCTATTCCCATTTCAAGCACAAGGAAAGTGGTGAGCGGCGGGCGTTTGAGGGGACTGCCTTAAGTAATTTTGAACATAAAAAAATACTGATTGACTTTTTATTTTGATTTGTGTTTTTGATTCATCAATATCGCAGGCATCTGAAATTTCATCTATGTTCCAGAAAACTATACCCTCTCGGCCGGTCGGACCTGCTTCCTATTTGTGTTCGGGCTCCACAAGCATCCAGTCTGGGGTCCAGATGTGCTCGAGTTCAAGCCTGATCGCTGGCTGGAACGTGCCAAATTGCCTGACACGCCTAACGCGTTCGCTGCCTTTAGTTTGGGCAGACGTCAATGTATTGGTAAGGACCGATGACTAGTGTCTAACGAGGCTTTAGATACGGAAAAGAAGCTTCAAAAGATTAAAATATGGGGTCCCATAAAGTCTTGTCTAGTCTAATTTAAATATGTGAGCTAGCACGGGATTGTGGTAATTCTATGAACAGTTGTTCATTAAGGACATTTATTCTGGAAGATTAATGCATTATAATATATTGATATTTAATTAAAGTAATTCACAAACATCAATGGTGTTTTGACAAGTCGCCAGTACACCCGTGCCAAGCAGGAGCCGGTTGCTAGTTTATTTATAAAAAGTTTTTGTTGATGATGGACTTGGTTCTCATTAGCTCTTTTGTCCAACGAGTTGTAGTTTACCTTGTTATTATTTTCATTCAACTTACTCTCTTTTGTCAGATTATTACATCAGTTGTCTTTATTTTTACTTTGTTTAAATTTTCTTGTAACTTCCTCGATGCCTTTCCAGGTAAAGCCTACGCCCTGATGTCAATGAAGACGACCCTCGCTCACGTGGTGCGGAGCTACAGAATCAAGGCTGACCACACCAAGCTGCGGCTGAAGATCGATATCATGCTGAAGCCAGACGCGGGACATTACGTCAGCATTGAGAAGAGGACGTAGGACATAATGGATGGGAAGCTGTTGAGCGATTATGTCTGATGAGAGAATACAAAAGGGTGGTTTACATAATGATTATAGTTCTGGGGGGCTACGATAGGTCAAAATTTGAATAAAAATGACATTTCGTGCTAAGTGTGAATAGTAGATTGTATCATAAGGGAGCAAACTAATATTTTTACGGCGAGGGCGCTTTTTTGAATCCAGAGCGAAGGGAGGGATTCTTTAGTAGAATCCTGAACGTAGCGAGGGATTCAAAGTACGTCGCCCGAGCCAAAAATATATTTTGCGCCCGAGTGATACACTCAGACTCTACTTTTCATCACCCACTATGAGAAAATAAAAGGAGTCTCATATTTTATTGTAATATTATTATTTAATAAAACATAGAGTAACAACTAAATTGAAATTAAATCGTATCTAATAATAAAACAACTAAAAATGAAGAACTCATTTTTCAAAACAAATTCTAACAATTCGTGAAAATTTACGAAAACGCGGGTCGTAGTTCGCGCGTTTTTAATTTGATTTTTTTTTTATTCTGCCGGCGGCGTGACTGTGGGCCGTCGTACCAGCCAGTCTTTATTGAAACAATATAATTGCGTTCGATTTCTTTGGCGCTGAACACTAACATGTTCCAAACTCAAAAAGTGCGCGGCAAAGATAATTGCGGCGCACTTATACTCGTAAAGTGGATTAAAAACTCATTACTGCCCGCTAAAAGTTTCTTATAGAAAACACCACCTTTGGGTGTACTTAAAGGCGAACCAAATCGTCCTTTTCGAATAGATGGGATGAAAACGATATTGTATGTGCAGTGCAAATATTCAATGTCACTTCGACTTGCCACACGGCGAGTCTCCAAAAGATCACAACAACATTGAATTGAATAACATTGACAGGGCGGCGTTGTTAGTAAACATGAAATGTTGAAAAAAAAAGAAAAGATGGCGACGTTAGATCCGATTTTGCCACGCGCCAAGAGATCCATGTACAGTTGTCACTGCGCGGCCATTTTGAAATAACATTGTTTATAAACTGCTTATTTTTATTGAACCTTTCCTTTCCTTTTTATTGGTTCATAATATCAATAAAAGTAAGCAGTTTATAAACAATAATGTTCATATTTTCAATAAATGTAATCGTTGTAGTTCTTACATTTTGTCATTATTTTTGTAGACTTTTTAGTTTTGCATTATTGCGAACAGTACAAGGTGTATGTAATTTCAAGGGCCTTATATTTGCTTTGTTGGATTGAGATCAGTACTTAGTAGATATAGGAATATAATATTGTAATGTGTATGTTATGCTTATTTAATAAATCTTCATCTTGCATTTAATGTTTCACATTATTTGATCCCTAGTAACACAAGAAAATACTGATTTCCCTAAATCAACAAAACCTGTTGTGTTTCTGTCACAAGTACTACCCTATGTACCCTATTTATTTATTTGAGACTTTTCTATATACAATCTATTACTATTAAGTTATATACCTACTTCTATTCGTCGCAAAAACATCCCTTGCAGTGTTGGGCCGCCAGTGGGCGCAGGTCCAAGGTGGTGTGGTGACAAAAAAACTTTTGAAACTGAAATAAATGTTTCCATTATTATTATTTAATCACATTTCAGTAACAGAGTACAATACTTTTGAATGAAGACGTTTTTGCGATGGTTTGTATTTTATATGGCATCTAGCTGGCCAGCCTATAAGGTTGTCGGAATAATTTGGGATGAGTTCAAGCCTTAACGCTGGCTAGAACCTGGCAAGTTGTTTGGTAACCCTAACGCGTTTGCTGCTTTTTGTTTGGACAAACGTCAGTGTATTGGTAAGGGTCCATCACAAAACTATCGGTTCTTCAAACACTCCCATGAAAAACTTGAGAATATTTTAAAATTTACAATACATGCAAATAGAAAAACAAAAGGTGCGGCATTCCAATTGCTAAGAGGCGTAGATTAGAATGAAACTATGGAACCCTGAACCCTTTTATATCAAATCAAAATCAAATCATTTTTATTTCAGGTATAGACCCATATAAAATTTAACCAGATTACTTAAGTCTCGCTTTTGTATTTCTAAAAAGAAAAGAAAATACGTTAATTTGCGCGTTTATTGGCCTAACGCATGATTGATAGTATTTTGTAGTAATTTGGAATGCAATGCAAAGTAAGGTACTCTTCATGCTGCACACAATTGGAAGTACGTTATGGCATCGTGTAGTAGTAAAACCTTTAGACGAGACACTTTAGATAACTCTTTCATAAAAATTCTACCCCTGTTTTTAGAGAGTTCCCCGGGGCGCAAGGCGGTCCGCCGTGCGACTAGCGAGCGCCTGGGAGGAATTTCTCACCTTCTCTTATAGGATTCTGCATATCCAAACTTTAACAAACCAAATTAAAGATAACTGTAAAAATTCGACCCTTATTTTAGTTCCAAAATTACCTGTTGTCAATATCCTATCACGTAGAGGATTACCTATCTTCACATGTAGAATCCCAACTAAGTGAAGGTCACATCAGAGGAGCGGCCAGGTTACTCTTCAGTAGCGATGTGGTGGCGCCCTACACTCCAGAAACTCTTTCAACCCTGGAGACTGCCCACCAGCTGATTGCAGCCGTGAGCTTCTTCCGAAGTGGTTCCGCTGGTGGCCTTGATGGCCCGACTCCTTAGCATAAAAGACTTTATTGAGTTCAGGCGCCGGGAAAGCTGGTGAATCATTTTTGAAGGTCGTCGTCGATCGTACCAGAATCCCGGAATCCCGGTATTAGATTTTTTTTTTTCCAAAGTTGTTTATTACCCGACTGCGCCAGAAGGAGGGTTGTGTTTTTCGAGTGTATGTTTTAAATTAAGTAACTTATAAGTTTTACCACAAAACAATATAATACCGTTTTTTTATATAAATCTCTGCGTAATACTTCTATTGTTCTATGACATACCACCTACCACCTACATACATACCTTTTGTTTTCACCGAGCGTCAAATACAAGGACCACCATTATTTTTTATTCTATTGTTTACCTACGCAAGTAGTAGTAAAATGTAGTAAAACGACGAGATAATTAACATACGCAATTTATAAAACTTATCCAGAAAAAAAATTGGCTGGAAATATAATGTGCAATAGAACGAAATTGTGTCACTGTAGTTTCTACTGAAGATAAAATAAAATCACCAATACCGGGATCCCGGTATTGAATATTTCAATACCGGTATTGAAAAATGAAAAAGAATTGCCGGAATCCCGGTATTTGAAGCCCTAGTTCCAATCCAAAATGCGAAAATCTTTGTGTCAATACCGACGAACATATAACAATAGCCCAGTTTTGGAAAAAAGTTCAGTGCACCTCCTAGGCTCCCCAATTTTAGGAAACAGTTTTTTAACCTTTCGTTGACGAAAAATTTAACATTTTAACGATATCTCCGATAGACTCTTTAAAAGTAATTTACATTCGGCATTCACACTTATCATATACTGCTGTTTCGGTCCATATTTTATGTTTTTTTCGCCGCTCTTTATAGAAGCACCTTTTAGAATAAATCGATCAAATTATTCGAAGTACCTACTCTGACACCTATTTTAAATGTGGCATTGGACGACCGCGCGTGGCTCCAAGACACACTTTCCATTCGTTTTGGTGAGCTCGGCGTCCGCAAAATTTCTAGTGTAAGTTTTTGTTCTCGGTCCTGCACCGAAAAGTTAACCAAAGAAATTTTAGCCCCTTCTCAGGGTTATTTATTTATTAAAAAACTTTTTTACAAAAAAAAAACAACCGACTTCAAAAAAAACTACAAAGTGATAAATAACTTTAATTTCGGAAGTCGGTGTCGTTGGTTCCGCATTTTCGTTTTTTGACACCGACTTCCGAAATTAAAGTTTCAAATCACTTTGTAGTTTTTATTGAAGTCGGTTGTTTTTTTTGTAAAAAAGTTTTTATTTTTCACTTTTTAGTTGTACCTACTCCACACAAATTCAAATAACACTAGTGCATTGAGGAATTGAAGACACCGACTAGAAGAATCATCAAAATTCGCATAGAAATGCCGGAGTTGCAGTACATTTATGCATATAACATCGTACATAAGAATAATTATATAATGTATTATATGTATACTAAAACCTTCCTGAAAGTATATAGATCACATTAGTGAAAGAATTATCAAAATCGGTTCATTAGTTTTTGAGAAAATCGCGGACAAACAAACATACATACATACATTCAAATTCAAATTCTTTATTGCATTCATGTGTACATTATTTAGTTGTTACAATATTAGTAAGTTCCAACATGAAACCCGGTTAGGGCACGGCAACATAATATTAATAATAATTTCAAAATAAATATATACATATAGATATATAAATTCAAATAATAATTTTAACATAATAATAATAATAGTATGTATGTGTGCGTTCGTTTTTTTTTTTATGACTATAATAAAATATGTAATTATTTATCTAGCTATCATTTATTTACTAATTATTTTGTTCTAGGTATTCTGCGACCGAGTAAAAGCATTTTTGTGTTAGGTATTCTCTTAATTTCCTGTTAAATTGATTAAATTTAGTTTCTTCTTTTATTTGTTCTGGTAATTTGTTGAAAATTTTTTACATACATACATACATTTGTTACATACATACATACATACGGGTCGAATACAGAACCTCCTTTTTTGAAGTCGGTTAAATACTTCAAGCCAAGCACATAAATGTACAGAGGCGGACTTACAGCCATAGGCATTTTCTACAAGTCAACCTTTGGGTGATGCAAATAAATATACATAAATACACGAATATAATAAAAGAAATAAGACAAACAATGAGAAAATATTACCGTTGCGATGATACTGCCAGCTTCTTGCGAATGTGTTCGCGAACCTTAACTTTAAAGGTTTACTAGGTTTTTGTGGGTTTTTTAGGTTACTTTTAAGGTTGACTCTGAAGTGCCGTGTTTGACCGATGCGATGAACGCCTGGAAGCTGACTTGCCTGGATACGGTTCAGCCCGAGAACGTGTCTTTCCCGAGACAGTGGAATGAGCCGCTCTGCAGGTTGGTACGGAATAACCTCTAATACGTCCACCAATACTGCTGAGCGTGCCCGTCTGCTAGTTGTGGGAGAATGGGAGTCGGGCCTCTGGCTTCAGGCGCTACCGTAACCCAACATAGGCACTATGCTGGGTGACACCACTTTCCGGCTCGCTACAAGTCTGCGTCTGGACGCTCCTTGCGTGGCCCCACATCGTCATCAGTGCAGTGAAGCAGTCGACCGTCTCGGACACCATGGCCTTTCCTGTAGAAAGAGCGGCGGTCGATTGGCACAACACACCAACATTTATGACGTCATCCGTCAGGCTCTTGTCACCGCCGAGGTGGCAGGTGAACTTAATGGCTGGGCACGCGACGAAGGGGAGAGGCCAGACGGAATTACCATAATGCCTTGGAAATTGGGATAGGCCTTTGGTATGGGATGCAACCCGTGTCGACACCCTCGCGCCATCCCATTTTCCTAACACGTGGGCTGCTGCAAGTGCAGAAAACCTCAAACGGCACAAATATAACAACCTTATTGGGAGCTAGCTATATGTTTGATCCATTTGAGACAATAGGGCTGCGGGGTCCGAGTGCTTATCGAGTATTTCGGAACATCGCCAAATGGTTGGTCGACTCTTCACGTGACCAGAGGGCTGGCCTATTTTTAGTATTAGTATAGTATTGTCATCCCACGTGGCAACGCTGCCTTCCTTTTCTTCCCCTTTATATACTTGTACATAATATATATATATTTTAGTGTTAGATTGTATTTAAGATTATTATCTATTTTTAACATTACTTACGACATTATCAACCTTGAACATTTGTATAAGATTCTAAAATGTATACAAAAAAAAAAAAAGGTTTCCGTCAAATAAACGTGTCAAACTTAGTTGATTGTTATTTTAGGGTTTCGTACGAAAATGGTAGCAGCTGCTTATTTTCAAACTAAAAATGCTATCGAAATTTTTCGAATAGTTTATAAGTACTTAATACTTGTCCACCTTCATTGCAAAAAATGGGGTATTTTAGTACAGTACATAGTATAGTACTGCAACAACTTTTTTTTTTTTTTTTTTTGTTTAGCCTATACTGTCCCACTGCTGGGCAAAGGCCTCCCCCAAGTCCTTCCAGGAACTCCTTTCCCGCGCCACCTCAAACCAGCCCTCGCGGTACGCGTCCAGGTCATCTCGCCACCGCTTTCTGGGCCGACCTCGGCGGCGCCGTCCATCTTCAGGCACCCATTGTGTAGAAATTTTTGCCCAGCGGTCATCCTGCATGCGGCTGATGTGACCTGCCCAGTCCCACTTGAGCCTGGCAGCTTTCTTGCCTACGTCTGTTATACCCGTTTTGGAGCGCAGCATGGTGTTCCGAATTTTGTCCTGTCTTTTTACACCCAGGATGCTGCGCTCCATCGCTCTTTGGCAAACGCCAAGGCGGAACTTTTGCGACTCGGTGAGCGACCAGGTCTGAGCACCATAGGTTAGGATGGGCAGGATACACATGTCGATAAGTTTGCGCTTCAGGGAGATCGGCAGATCACCCTTCATTAGCGTCTTCATGGACCAGTAGCTTTTCCAGGCGTTTTCAATTCGGCGATCGATTTCCCTTGCCTGCCTGTTTTCGAAAGAAACTAACTGGCCCAGGTAGATATACTCATCGACATAATGTATTTCCTTCCCATCTACCTCGACCCTACGCTTGGTGCTGTTAGTCATAAGTTGGGTTTTAGACCGATTCATCGCAAGTCCCACCTTGAAGCTAGCCGTGCTCAGTTCTTGGAGCATGATCTGAAGTTCTTGAGCTGTGGGGGCAAAAAGGACTATGTCGTCGGCAAAACGGAGGTTTGTCAGCCTCTTCTTGCCGACGTCAATGCCCTTGGTCTTCCATGACGCTGCCAGTGACTTAAATATCTCCTCAAGTGTGCTTGTAAATAATTTGGGAGAGAGCAACAACTATCGAGGGATAAAGCTCATGTCACATAGTTTGAAGGTATGGGAGAAAGTAATAGAGAAAAGATTGCGAGAGGAGAGTGAGATTACCCCAAACCAGTTTGGGTTTATGCCAGGTCGAGGAACAATGGACGCCACTTTTGCACTCCGCCAATTATGCGAGAAATACAGACAAGAACTTGCACATGGTGTTCATTGATCTGGAGAAAGCGTATGATAGAGTACCTCGGGACGTGCTGTGGTGGGCCTTGAAAGAGAAAGGTTTGTCCGGGAAGTATGTACAGTTCATTCGTGCTATGTACAGTCAATCTCGTACCTACGTCCGGTCGGCTGCAGGCAATACCGACGAGTTCAGTGTGGCTGTAGGCTTGCACCAGGGATCGACTTTAAGTCCTTACCTCTTCCTGTTGATTATGGACGCTCTTACGTCGGACATCCAGGAGGAGGCACCCTGGTGCATGTTGTTTGCCGATGACATTGTCCTTGTCGGTGAAGATGGACCTGGGATCCAGAGCAGATTGGAGAAATGGCAACAGAAGCTGGAGAATGTTGGCTTGAAAATCAGCACAACCAAAACCGAATATATGTTCTGCGATTTCGGCAGTCTCTCCAGCCATAGCGCTTGATGGAGCACTTCTCCCAGTCTGCTCCGAATTTCGGTATCTTGGTTCACTTGTGCAAAGCGATGTCGAAGTAGATCGGACGGTTAAGCACAGAATGAATACTGGATGGATGAAATGGCGGCAGGTCACGGGAACAATCTGCGACTCCCGCATTCCATATAAAACAATGATTAGACTTGCTGTCTTATATGGATCAGAATGTTGGGCCACAACAGGGATGAATGAAAGGAAATTGCATGCAGATGCAGCAGAGATGAGAATGCTAAGAAGGATGTGTGGTGTTACACGAATGGATAGAATAAGAAATGAGTACATAAGAGGAAGTTTGAATGTGGCACCGGTAACGGAAAAGTTGTGTGGAAATCGGTTGTCATGGTATGCAGCATGTGATGCGGAGGAATGAGGAAAATGTCGTGAGGAGAGTTTTGAGTATGAATGTCGATGGCTATAAGAGTAGGGGAAGACCAAAAAAACGATGGATGGAATGTGTGAATGATGATATGGTTTAGAAAGGGGGTGACTACCGAGATGACGACTAATAGAGAAGTATGGAAGAAAAAGATATGTTGCGCCGACCTAAATAAATTGGGATAAAGGCAGGAGAATGATGACATAGTATTTTATGAGAAGACTAGCTGTGCTCCGCGGTTTTTGAGGAAAAGACATACTAAAATATATCCCAATAGTTTAAGAGTAGGTGTTACTTCAGATTATTACTTATAGGATTCATGACCGCCCGCCTAGCAGAGTTATTTTAAAACTATTATATTATCTCCTATGATATTCATTGAAATCAAATGATGTTAAGGGCAATTTTGTTCAAATTTAAATACTTGTCAAGTGATGAATAACGTATTTATTTGGATAAGGATTAATATTATGTTTATAAAAACACCTTCGCAAATAATGCATTATATTAGAACAAACATAACCATAAAAAAGGTGATAGTGAGTCAACCTTAAAATATAGAATAATATGCTGTCACGGACTTTTTTTTATAACTTTTAAAGGGGAACAATTCCGTCGTATTTGATTTTTGCGTAACTTTAACCGTTTACGCAGCGTACTTACCTACGCAACGGAATCTCTCAAAAGTAATATTTTTTCCCGTTTATGCAACATTTTTCATTGATGCTCCGCTCCTATTAGTTATAGCGTAATGTTATATAGCCTATAGCTTTCCTTGATAAACGGACCATCCAACAAAATATTTTTTTAAATTCGACCAGTAAGTTCCTGAGATTAGCGCGTTCAACCAACCAAACAAACAAACTCTTCAGCTTTATCATATTAGTATAGATATCGAGACCCCACCGTGACTCGGAAAGCACGTTAAGCTGTTGGTCTCGACTCTCGGGTGTCATTTGCACTTTGCAGATCGTTGACAGTCGTTACAAGTAGTCAGGAGCCCGAAGGTCTGACAACCAGTCTTACCTTATCGTATTATCTAGTGATTGGCTGGTGCAGGTCGGATAGGAAGTTGTTCCATAAAAATACTGGTATTTAGCTACATCCGCTTAGACTGAAAGCCAACCCCGACTAAAACGGCTAGGCAGACAATGAGTTTCATATGAATAGGACGAGCACCTCACAGTCATCTCAGAAGTTTTTTTCTTTCTTTCTTTCTAAGTTTGGAAAATTGATAGAAATATTTAATTGAAATATTTGATGGTTTAGTTTAAAAGTTATACCGATTTGTTTAGGACAGGGGTCACAGCAGCGAACAAGAATTTTAGAAATTGCTATATAAATATATAAAAAAGTATTTTCTTTTTAGATTTTTTAAAATATTTTTTCCGTCGATAAAATGAAGCTTAGTTTCTCTCATTTCGATATATACACATTATGAAGACTCACTGTATTACAGTACCTATAAGTAAAAAGTAACCCCAGACTTATCTCAGAAGTTTGAAAATGTATTTCATACTATTAGCACAGTTTTTAGAAATCTGCAAAACACTTCACTCCCAAAAATATGCGTTTCCAAAATTTTTAATTATTGCGAGAAAACTTCAGTTGCGCTAGTTCGACTCGCACTTGCCCGATGGTCTTCGTATAAAATACACACTACGGCTGTGATGTGAGCTAGTCTCAAGATAGGTTGGTGAATATCTGGATATATTGTGCAAAGTCAGTCTGTGTAGTCGTGGTCGTGAGGTAAGTAACTAACACACTTCGAATACCATCACCAGTGAGGCAAAGAGTATACTTAATAAAAAGAGGGAGGTGGGGGGTGGAGGTACAAAACAAAAGGTACAGAACGTAGCTTCAAAAATTTTGGTTGGGTTTTAAAACAAGTTTCATCTAGTTGAACCTACCTAGTTCGTCATAAAAACATTTCGGAGTATTTAGATATAAGTTGCTGCACTTCTTTCATGTCGGACTCTGTTATAGATTCGGTTTGGATTTTTTTTATATATGAAGTGATATCCTAAACTTTGACATAAATTCTCGTCCTAATAACGGTGGACCACCGTTTGACAATCTTAATATCATGGGTATATTTAAGTACGTAATTTGACCTTGAAAATATCCCAAGGGCGATATTATATTTTGTAGCAACTGTAAAGGCACATTTTTAGGTTACATTTTATCAGAATACGTTCAGAAAAAATATTTATTGTAAAGCGTTTCGGAAATTACACTAGCCGCCGACCCCGAATCCCACTCCATATCTAATCCTACAGCATCAATTAACACCTTTATTATTATAGGCGAGTTACCAACATACCTTACATTAAATAGCTCACATTCCTCGCAGTCATTTTGCTGCGAAATTATTTCCTCCGTGTTCAAACAATGTAAACGTGATTCATCCTTTTTAGCACTACATATTTTCTTTAGATGGCCTTTCACACCACACACTTGGCAAAGATAGTTTTTAAAACGACACTGTTCAGCGTTCGACCCCGCGGCCTCTCGACCCCTCGACCCTTCGACCCCTCCACCCTTCGACCCTTCCGACCCTCGGAAAGCAAGTTAAGCTATTGGTCTCGTCTCTGACATTCGTAGAACTTAGACAGCCGTTACGAGTAGTCAGAAGTCCAACAGTTTGACAGCCAGTCTTACCAAGGGGTATTGTGTAACTCAGTAACTGGATTATGGAGGTCAGAAAGGCAGTCACTCCTTGTAAAATTCTGGTGTTCAGCTGCTTCCAGTTACCCTGGAAGCCGACCCCAATATATTTGGGAAAAGCTTACGCAGATTTAATGAGAATTTTGTTCCTCTGGGAAACTCATGCGCAAACGTCATAATACCATATGCTGTGGTTTGGAATGAAACACTTTTCGGCAGAAAGTAGGAAGATTTAATTTCAACTTTTCAAGCATTCTTAATCTTTCATCGGGCCGCGAAGAATGTGGTGGCATGTTTTGATAATTGCGCAGCACAACAAACACTGAAACTACAAAACAAGATTTAAAAAACACAAAGCTTACCAGAAATAACGTACAAAATGATAGCAAGAGGTGTACCGGGTACACCTAACCACAGAAAGTAAAGAACAAATTTATAATCAAAATTAGTACCACTTATGCCATAGAATAGTAGGGCTTTCTGGTACAATTTACCAATTTTTAACCCCACTGATCAAGATGAGTTTACAGCTGAAAATAAAAAAAAATACTGTTCTTAATACGAGTTCAAGATTTACAGTTGTTATCTTAGCACCTAAGTCATAAAGACCGAATTCAAGTTTTTTTATTGTGTACCTAGGTGGATAAGTTTCATTTAATTTTATTTCATTTCTCCACGATAAAAAAAGAAAAAAAAAAGGTGGATAAGTTGACTGAGTTTAATAATATTACTTTAATAGCAAAGACGTGATTTTAAAACTTTTATTTATTTTAAAATAAATACGTATTCTAAGGTGATTTTATTAAAATTGTTCTTTTACTTACAGTTTTATATTTTTT
Source organism: Hydraecia micacea (assembly GCA_914767645.1). Lineage (NCBI taxonomy): Eukaryota > Metazoa > Arthropoda > Insecta > Lepidoptera > Noctuidae > Hydraecia > Hydraecia micacea. Next base: position 14,458,818 of record OU611798.1, on the reverse strand, counting down.
TGAATTTCCTAGACATTATTAATCCTTACTATGTTTGTGATTTGTTACCGCTCTTATGGCTAGTAAAACTAGTGCAAATTCCGTTTATTGAATACTAAGTTCATTAATTAATTATGTTGCACTAAAGTAAAGCATCAAAGGTTATCGCGACATACTAAACAATAATTTCAAGGAAACGATCGCTACTTTCGATTAAAATTATTCAAGATGAAGATTTTCTAAAACTGCAACGTTATTACTATCATAGTAAATACTATTACCGCGGTAAATCCCCGCGAATATTTCGAAACTATACTTTGTATAGTTACGGTTGTCTTAGTTTAGAGAGCAGAGGGCCTAAAAAGGCCACTTTGGCAGAATCATAAAAGGATAACATTATGAATCACAATAAAAGTCGTAAAATGGTCATAAACTGACTAACATTATACTAATATTATTTGCGTACAATTTCCTATCACGCAATTCATCTGTTTGACAGTTTTGTATGGAGATTCGTAAAATGGCCCACAAAATATGAATTGCTTTAATGTCAAATAATATTATGAATTGTCAGTTTGTGATCATTTTACGACTTTTATTATGATTCATAATGTTATCCTTTTATGATTCTGCCAAAGTGGCCTTTTTAGGCCCCCAGAATACTAGTCCTGTGCTTACCAAATGCGGGTCTCCTCCGTGTGTTACTTTCAGGTGTCTTATGTTTTGTACCGGGTTGTTGAGCTCTCTAAGATAGTGTTGAGCTTACGATGACAGATGCATGCTTGCCGTTTCTTGCGACTCAAACTGTTCAGGTGCTATTTACAAAAGGCCAGTCCGGATTCTGTCCTGTATTTCAGTTTCATGAAAATGATAAAATACTGACTAGGTATTTAACTAGACCCAACATATCCACTGCAGAAAGCATGTCAACATAATGTGAGTGATTTCAATATAAATCTACAAATTACAGAATACAGAATAAATAATTTGATTTTATTTGAAGATCAACAATGTTAGCTGTGGCGCTATTTTGCATCGCGTGCGCTGCGTACTGGTTGTGGAGCCGGATGAACGCTAAGACTACGGATCCGCCATACTTCCCGGGAGCGTGGCCTCTTCTGGGACATGCACCGTTGCTCATTGGGGACGGCTGCAGTATGTATTTTTAGATAAGACGCGATCAGACTGGTCTAAACAGAAATCGTGGCGATCGGTCGTAACAGCCAATATGGTAGTATCGGATTTTAGTCACAACAGTTCTAAAGGTTACTTTGATCATGTACGGGAGGCTGACGACTGGGCTCAGTTGGATATATTAAACTCAATATTGCACGCTCGAATAAAAAGTATTCGCATTATTTGAAGAACTCACCAAAGAGCTTATGTCTGTTCCTGTTTATAGATTTATGGAACCTAATAAACAACGTGGCCAAACAAAGCCACAACTTGGGAGGAGTTGTATCAGGAAGCATTGGACTACGAACTGTACATAGTAAGTATTCTTACGTTGGAAACTATAATACTTAAGAATTCTTTTAAATTGATGTAATGTATCACATACTTATCATGTAAGTTTTAAGTCTGCAATTAATTTTGGGGTTTTACCTCCTGGGGGAGTAAATTTTTCTGCCGCGAAAGGTAACTAACTCGCTATGATACTTAATATGTAAATAATCCGGGTAAGCCAAATCAACTTCCAGAATATATCCATAATTCGTCTCGTATAGTTAATTATGGTCGAACATCACTTAAGGTAAGTTCGTTTAACCATCGATTATAAAGGCGAGAGTTTGTGAGTGTGTGTGTATGTGTTTATATGTTGATTATGTCGGGCCAGTAGGCAGGTTGCAAGAAGAGTTGCTGGAACAGGTTTAATATAGGAATTACAATATATTCTAATTTCTATGGTGGTGACTATCGTTCGAGGGGTGAAGCGAAAGTGAAGTCTGTTCCCGGGTTGTGCCATGTCAGCCGCCGCCGTCCGGTCGCCGGTGTGCGTCACGTGGTGCCGACTTACCAGTATATTCGGGTCGCTAGGCTGATGCAATAACTATGTGCAGTTGGTTCATTTCCGATGGCTTGCGTAGGTACTTAACATGTTTGTTACTTCTTCACACTCAAACGGCTGGACCAATTCTGATAAAATTTTTTTAGATTTTAGAACCTGGAGTGAAATAGGTGAGGCATAAAGGAGGAACGCGGAGGATTTGACATAGAAATTCTTAGCTATGTTTTCAAATCAACAATATTATTAATTAACAATTAGCTTCATATAATCTAGGACATCTTTCTACTAGGATTGTTTGGCAGATCAATTACAAATAGCCGATGCAAAAACCTTGTCATCATTATTTACAAAGGGTCTGTCGTAGAACTTTGCAAACGTTAATGAGTTCCCAGACCAACCCGCTGACTTCGATATTCCTTTTCTTTTAGCCGCCGAGGTAGACGCGTGGCGCGTACTATGTGCGGAAAATATGGTCGTATCTACCCCGCTCTCGGCAAGTACTAGCTTAATCCAGCGGCTAATAGAAGAGGCACTCGCGTTGTGTATAGGTTTTTTAATAAATAGTATGAGTTTAGCAGTCTGTGAAGAATGTTTCAAGATATGAGGAGAAAGTCTTGCCCGGGCAAATTTCTACTTTATGAGGGAAAAAAAGGTATAATTAATCGTGGCATATTTCGCCCCGGTGCTGAAGTTTTAGTGACATTAGTAATAATTATTTCAAAGTTTGAGCCATTGGCTCTAACATTACACAAACGAATTAATGACAGCGTCTGCACACGTTGAGTCCCAACTTTACACGAAACCATAAAAATGTACAGTCAGGATGAAACTCATTTAGAAGAATTAAAAATACTTTCAATACAGGTGGCGCGCGAAGAAAAATGGTTGGTATGTAATGATAATGATAAATGATTTTATTTCTGTAAGTAGGTTTGCACAAACACTTTTACACGTCAATCATATTTTAAAAACTAGATGAGGTCGGCGTTTCCTATCTGACTACTCTGAGAAGAAAGGCCGAAACAAACTCAGAGGTCACAGTCTCTTTTAAAGTTCAGACATAATCTTGGTCAGGTTATATGAAGACCATGTAGATCGATGTCCGAGATGGTCTTTTGAGAAAAGAACCACACAGATTGAGTGGACCTGTCCAGTCAGTGCACGCATTTGTCAGAAATCGTGCAGCTCAACTCAAAACTTAAGGAGCTCAACGATTCGACGAACAATACCAAAGAAAGGACATTTGGGTAGGCCACATAAATTACTCAAACTGCCAGACCATGACAAAAACTAACAGAACAATGAAAATAATACTCGTTATACTCGTTACAATAAATATATTTTATTTTATGTATACATTGAGAATTTGAAGCGCGTCGTTTCGACCGGTTTCTATGAAGTTAAACTACTGTATCATTATTATTCTGTGATATCTTTGATGCCAAAGAATTCAATGTTTCTAAATTATGTGAGTGTAAGGCTGATATATGTGCTCAGCATATTGTTGAAAATGTATTTAGTGATAATCTTTACAGGTGTGTTAAAGATTTGATAAGTAAAATACAGTTTAGTTAAGTTTATATTAAAATAATAAATATTTTAATTTAAGATAACTTAATCAAGCAAATCTAAAGGTAAAGGAAAATGTAATTAATTATATGGAAAATTAATAGTTTAACTAATGTCTGTTTGAATAGATGATCAATTAATATAATGATGATGTAATTATTTGAATAGATGTATATATTGGTATTCTTGAATGAATTATACCTTATGTGAATATACCTACCTATTGAAATGTAATAGTATTTGAATAAACGAAATAATAGTATTTTGAATAGATAAATGGGGTTTCTAGATTTCCTCTGATCAAGAAACTCCATTTATCACCTACTGGATTGCTGTCCCATCGGACTATGAGAGTAAAGGAACAGTGAGTGCACCTGTGTTTACGCACACACTTGTGCACTATAATATCTCCTGCGCATCTGGCTAATCTCCGTTGAGATTGGCCACCGTGACCGAAACCGGTCGCGAGGCTACTATCCACTTCCAACTACTTCTGCATTATTAGATTCTGATTAAATTATCATTTGCCAGTTGTGACCGACCCGGACGACAGCTTCACGGTAGCGACCACGTGCTATGAGAAGGATGAGACATACGATTTAGGAAAACCATGGATGGGTGAAGGATTACTCACTGCGAGATGTGAGTTGCAAACATACTGTAGTATTGGAACTCATAATTTAAAGAGTTTACTTGTCTTAAATAATAACAACATAGTCTAAAGATTTATTGTCCCTTTACCAAGCTAAGTAATTCCCATTCAATGAAAAGGTGTCATAGTGTTAATTATTATTAATTAAAATTCAAATCTACAGATTCGATATGGAAGGATCACCGCAAGCTCCTGAACCCAGCGTTCAGTCAGATACTCCTGGACACGTTCATGGGCGTCTTCAACAGCCAGTCGAGGAAGCTGGTGAAAGAACTCGAGAAGGAGGTTGGAAAAGGACTCTTTGACCACTTCGAATACATACGATACAACGCTTTGGAAACTATATGCTGTAAGTCTACCAGTTATCTGACTTTTTATGACATATTTCCCTCACCAACCTCAACGCATTAAGTCATAACCATTCATCGTTAATTGATTCCAGTGACAGCGCTAGGAGTGGAATTCACAGACTCGAACGTCAAACGTAAGTACATGGAAGCGACAGAACTGGCCTTCAACACAACATTAGAACGCACAGTGTTGTAAGATCCCGATTTTTGTGTCATCGTGTTTTTATTGAATTAATCGATAGAGTCTACAATTTTGAGGATTAGAGTAAAACTCCGGGTTCGCTAAGACTTGTACTTTTAAAAAAAAAAAATGACAAAGTTTCGGAATATCCGACTATAGAAAAACGAAAAAAAAATCATTATAATTTAACGGAAGTACTTATTAAAGAATTAATTTATTCTATCGAAAAAAGGTATAATAGCCGATCCTTCCACCAATTTCTGTTGCTTTAGTATGAATGGGTCGAGAGATATGATTTTTTTTCTCATTTTTCGTTTTCATTTTTTTATTCATCTAAACCGCCGTAGTAGGTGGTCATTCCTACATTGAAAAATTGCTGATACTTTCTATTATGTGTAGTATTTTTTCCAAAACCTAACTCATTGGTTTCCAGGAGTTATTGGAAATTTTAGTAATATCCGAAATATCCGCACTTAGGGCTGCCACTTCAACCAAAACATAATTTGTTTATTTTTATTAAGTTTTAGCTTTCTTATCGCGACCATAAAAAGATATCATTGTTTTGTGGCTTAAAGTGGCACACATTGAGTGATTTTATAAAGGATATTAAAAAACAAATGGAGAAATTGGTATCATGTTGATTGATACACCTTTTTTGGAAACCGTCTATAAATTCAAACCCAAAAGACTCAACTAATAGTTAGCTTTAGTCTCATCGGATCCAATTATCTCTGATTACAACCTCTTAGAGAGAAAAAAAAGGCTAAAAAAATCCCACTGCCACCAGCCGCATTGTCTTTGTTGAGACCTGTTAATGAAGAAAATCTAGCCATCGATGATTATTCGCATGTTGAATTAATTGTAACTAACAATGGTGCCGATTCTCTTGTACACCGAACTAAACTAACTAAACTATCACTAAAATTCCTTACTTTTTGCTATGAGAATCTTACAGCTATTCTGCATGAAAAATTTTCTAAATTTAAAAATAATTTTGACACAACTAAAATCGAATTTGACAATTGCGACTCGTCGACACGTGGTACTTGTTTGCCCTACCCGTGATTTTTTTTAGAGCTGCAGGCGGATAGGGGCCGGCCTTGGCGTGTTTTTTAAGGAATTTTTCACTTTTTGTATGGAAAATATGAAAAATGATTACCTACATGTTGGGTTTTAGGGGGGTTTATGGGTTTTATAAAGGGGGTCGAAATTTGCATTATTTTTGCGATAGGACACACCATTTTCGAGATATAAGCAAAAGAAAAAAAATACTGTACTGTTTTTGCATCTGAAGTCGAGGTGTTGGTGTCTTTCTATTCATTTTTTTCTTCAACGACAACTAATTTTATTCCACACCTTTTTAATCGCGATTAAAAATAGTCAGATTTAGTTAAACAATCTAAATTTTAGGTGAAAAACGTGTAATTCAGAATAGCGAAATTGCCATGTTCAATAGATTAAATAACTCAGTGCAATCTTAGTGCTGTCAAACTAAAATATAGTTAAGTTGTGTCACTTTAGTCAATTTCAGAATAGGAAATCGTCATTTGATAGGAATAAACTAAATTTTAGTGATTTTTAGTCTAGTTTAGAGGCAATTGTGACAAGAGAATCGGCACCAATGAAGATGATTTTTAGTTCGGTTAGCCCACATAATATAAATTTACATACATTTTCCTTTCGAATAGCCAACTGCATATTAGTTATTAGAAAGTATTTAAAACACATTCTTTTTTTTTTCAAATAAAATATACTCTTGTTGCTTTTTTTCGGATACTTGAAAGTGACAACCCTAAGGAAAATTTTGAATTTTCAATAACTCCTGGAAACCAATGAGTTAGGTTTTGGAAAAAATACTACACATAATAGAAAATATCAGCAATTTTTCAATGTAGGAATGACCACCTACTACGGCGGTTTAGATGAATAAAAAAATGAAAACGAAAAATGAGAAAAAAAATCATATCTCTCGACCCATTCATACTAAAGCAACAGAAATTGGTGGAAGGATCGGGTATTATACCTTTTTTCGATAGAATAAATTAATTCTTTAATAAGTACTTCCGTTAAATTATAATGATTTTTTTTTCGTTTTTCTATAGTCGGATATTCCGAAACTTTGTCATTTTTTTTTTTAAAAAGTACAAGTCTTAGCGAATCCGGAGTTTTACTCTAATCCTCAGAATTGTAGACTCTATCGATTAATTCAATAAAAACACGATGACACAAAAATCGGGATCTTACAACACTGTGGAACGGTTCGTGAAGTTCTGGTGGCATAGCCCTTACACTTTCGCATGGAGCAGCCTCAAGAAGCAGCAGGATGCTTGTCTGAAGATACTGCACAATGTGTCTTATACGGTGAGGATATATGTAGATATATGTATCGTTCTGTATATTAAAAAAATTGTTAGTTAGAAGATTTAAATGCATAAGTTATTCTATCGCGTGGTCACTATCTCCTGCATCCTGTAACGTTATTATGTATGGTTGCAGGTTCTGCAAAAGAGAAAATCTGAGTTTAATGGAAAAAATTCCGCTGAGAGGAGCATGATACCGGGTAAAACTTGATCATGCTGTTTTTTATGGATGATCCGTGGAATTGTATATACAAGTTACTAAATAGCTTTCAATTATTCGTAGGAACGAAATTCAAAGCCTTCTTAGACCTCCTCCTTGAGCTGTCAGTTGAGAAGGGACTGTTTAGTGACAGAGAGATCAGAGAGCATGTGGACACTATCATCGTCGCTGGCCATGACACGTCAGCGAAAGTGCTTATGTTCACCATGACATTGTTGGGGTCTCACCCTGAAGTCCAGGAAAGAGTATTAGCTGAGTAAGTACCTACTCGACAATTTTTTTTTTTTTTTGTTTAGCCTATACTGTCCCACTGCTGGGCAAAGGCCTCCCCCAAGTCTTTCCAGGAACTCCTTTCCCGCGCCACCTCCAACTAGCCCCCGCGGTACGCGTCCAGGTCATCTCGCCACCGCTTTCTGGGCCGACCTCGGCGGCGCCGTCCATCTTCAAGCACCCATTCTGTAGAAATTACTATTATTTATTTATTTGCGACTAATTATTATTTCTATTTAATGCAACTAACTTGTCTGGCTAGGCTACATGGCATGGTCGCGCGTGAGCCCGTTCACACAGTTAATTAAGTTCAAACAATTGTGTGATATCGGAACGTAGCAGTATCTCTGGACGGTTCATACATGTTGCTGTCTCGCTCTCTCGCGACCGATCAGCCATGTTGTAAAAAGCTAATACAATACTTTAAAAAAATAAATACTACTTTAATTAACAGAAGTTTTTATCTTAGTACATAACAAATTGGTTACATAAAGTCAGAAAATAAGTACGGACATGATTGTTATTTACACAATGATTTAAGGATACAAGAGGTCTTGGGAGAAGACAGAGACGTGGAGAAGATGGACTTGTCGAAGCTGGTGTACTTGGAGGCTGTTCTGAAGGAGAGCATGAGAGTCTTCACCATCGTGCCGGTCATAGCCAGGAAACTTGATAGAGATGTAAAACTAAGTAAGATGATACAATAAGGCATGATATTGGACTGACAACACCTATCTTACAAGCGCTATCTGTTTCCTTCAGATCAAACTTCGTTCTAAAGACTCGAAGGCCAGTATCTACTTAGTAACTTCTAATGGTTCCCTGTCCATTTGCATACAATTTTAACACCTAATATAACTTGCCATACTTTTGTTTCTCCATGTGCGTGGCTCCTCTTTCTTTCTGGTTTAAAGGAACCTAACCAAACCGAACCTCGGGGTTCCCCTGACGTTTTTTAGTATTATGCGATTTAAATTAATGCCAAAACAAATTAGCCTTCAAGATAATTATGCCAACATAAACTGTATGCCAAAAAAAAATATGGCAAAGTATTATTATGGCAAAACAAATTATACCAAAATAGTTATGCCAAAGTATATTAGGAAAAAGAACATTATGCGAAAAGAAGGGATCCCACTTATAATACCTGGTAGTCCTGGTACATTTCGATGCAAGTGTATAGTCGCCGGCACGTAACTTGACAAGGTTTTGGCGTATTGGGAGTAAGTTAGCCACGGATATCGAAGTTAGCGCATGTACACTTAGTGCAACAAGAAAATGGTCACTTTTATTGTTTGTCATTATACTATGGTTATTACCATAGATTATTTTGGAAACGTATTCATTCGGAATATGGCGTTTTTTTGTATGCCCAAAATGTATATACGGTGATTTTTGTCCTTTGTAACAAACTAAAATTTGAGAAAAATGGCTTACGGTTTTTTTTTTCGTGTGCCGTTCTTTCGTATTTTGAAGGACACACTGACTAGAAGCCTTAAAGTCTACGGTTTAGCCATTATTTTAATGGTTTAATCTCGAAGCCGCCAAAACTGGTATCTTCGAGATTGACGTTCCCAAAGTTCCGCCCAGAATATATGGATTTGCGCGTGAAGCACTACCTAGCGCCTTAATTTAGCTTACCTGTTACAGAAAACTGCACCCTCTCAGCCGGTCAGAGCTGCTTCATATTTCTGTTCGGGATCCACAAGCATCCGATGTGGGGACTAGATGTGGACGAGTTCAAGCCTGAACGCTGGCTGGAACCTGGCAAGTTGCCTGATAACCCTAAGGCTTTTGCTGCCTTTGGTTTGGGCAAACGTCAGTGTATTGGTAAGGGACAATCACAAAACTATCGGTCTTCCAAGCACTCCTATGAAAAACTTGCTTCAGAATATTGTAACATGATAAACGTTTTTATTTCTGTATGTATGTTTAGGCAAACACTACGTGTTTTTTGTGCAGTAGCGGATTGCAACTTTGAAACGAATAGATTGATTGGTTATTTCTTTTATTCAGGTAAAGCCTACGCCCTGATGTCGTTGAAGACGACCCTCGCTCACGTGGTGCGGTGCTACAGAATCAAGGCTGACTGTACTAAGCTGCGGCTCAAAGTCGATGCCTTGCTGAATCCAGACTCAGGACATTACATCAGCATTGAGAAGAGGACGTAGAATAGAATAAGACAATGGAACTATAGACCTTTTTATTCTAACTTTAGTCACATTTGAGGATTTCTGAGGCTTTGACATATCATTGATAGTATTTCGTAGTAATTTGGAACTCAACGTAAAGTCTACTCTGCAGTACATATGGAAGTCTGATTAAAAAGGAGGTGGTGGGTTTAATTCTCGTGATTTTAAGAACGTTCACAGTCTGATATCAGCCTCAATCTGTCAAAAATACCTCTAATTTCTCTACATTTTTTTTTAAGTTTTTGACATTGATTGTCAAAAACTTGCTTACTTTTGGTAAATGATTAGATTTTTTTAATTACGAGAATTGGCCTTCAGGTCGTGTAGCTCCCGGGTTAACGATTAGGGTCGAGGTTCGAAAGCACTACTAAATTACTCGTATATTGGTTTTAGTTTTAAGTACAGCCTGATCTTCAGCTCTTCGACGATAAGCTCTGTTCTTGCCAAAGTCTGTCAAGCTTGTTGCGCAAACTTGTATAATAAATATGCATAGAGAAGTAATAGTCACAGTCGAAATATTAAAATTATTTATGATTACTGTTGTGAAATAATTTTTAGCATCACAACATTATCAGCCGTTCCACTATTTAGGCACAGGCTTTCTCCCTGACAGAGAGACTTGTCAGAATGTATAAAAAAGCTGCTCTGTGTGGAAACACAACATGCTGTTTATATAAAATATCTAAATATTTTCATTTGGCGCATCTATTATTCAATTTCATCCAATTCTATTTATCTAAATTTTCTTTATTACACGTTCAATTAGTTCAACGTGTTATAAAGTAAATTTAGACCATGAAATTTTTTTTTTTTTTTTTTTAATAATATTCCACAACTATCACACAACGCCATCTAGTCCCAAGCTAAGCAGAAAAGAAAGGAAAAGGATTGATTGATGGATTATTGAGGAAAGGGATGCAAATACGTGCGCGCAGGCGAGTGATTTGGCAATTTCGTCGCGCGCTCGTTTTTTCAAAGGAACGGTCAAAATTAGGTACGTACCGCTAGTTCAACGCGTTGCCAACTTGCTTCATGTTGTGAACTCTGCGATGAATGGTTTGATTATCGGGCGCACGCTAAAATTGATACTTTAATTGTCTTATTTGTTTTGATAAAATTGTTTTTTATTTTTACTGGAATTAAATATGATAATTCGTGTCTAGTTGAAGGCACTTAGTTTGCACTATCTAAGACCTTATAATTACACGATGTTTTTCAAGAATTTAGATTTGGGAAATGACAATTTATAATAATGATGTAGCAGTTACTGCACCTCCTATTTATTTTCGATTTGGCGTAAGTTTTCAATTTCATCCTGTATTATATTGACTAATATATACGGTTAACATAACACATTTGTCCTAATTCTTAGAACAAAGGTGTTTTGTGTACCTTAGTTCTAAGAGTAATCTTATTTCGTTTTTAGGGTTTCGTACGAAAGTGGCAACAACTGCACTGCGATTCTGTAACCATCTCGCCGTGAAAACTTAGGCGAAGTGAGCGTGGAGTGAGCTGTCAGTGTCATTCCACCTGATACTAGGGATTGACCAAGCATACATTTACAAGCATAATCGAGATTTTAATAATATTTTTTATGTTAATTCTATTGAAATCAATTAATAATTAATAATCATCATTCCCTATCTTTTGCTAAGCCTACCTAAAAAAATGTATACTGGGCATTCTGTAGCAAACTATTAGAAAGTATCAAAAATAAAATAATAATTGTACAATAAATAAAAAAAAATTAAGCGGCGAGCGCATTCCGAAGATAAATATTCAAATATAGAAACAATTCGGCGCGAAGTTCAATAAATGACTATTATGGTCAAAGGTCCTCAGGTATTGACTCAGTTTCAATATAATGTCCAAAAAACTATTAAAATTACATTAAAAAGCATAAGTCATTATTATTAACAATGCTTATTGTTTTTAATGTTTAAAATAATTTTATTTCAATTTCCGAGTATCGATTTCCGATATTCGACATATTAATTACCCGAGTCAATCGAAATAAAAAAAAAATTGTTTAGCATTATCGCTTTCGCACATCATTACGATAAAAAAAAACAATAATGGACGGCGATTTTGAACACAAATTGAGTAGTGGTAACGAATAATAAGTGTTATTGGACCTGTGTTTTAATATTACGTTAAGATTTGGGCATTTTTGTGTCGTTCATAATATTTTCAATAATATTTGTCTCATTTTAAATCTTATCTACATGTGTGTGTGTGAAATTTGTGAAAAGTAAAAATGTAAACACGCACGATTGGCGCGAAACTTCGACATTAGATATCAAAAAAATTCATTACCACTACTTATGTAACTTGGACAATGGATGAATTCGTCAAATAATTAAATGATGTATTATTCACTGCCCATGTGGTGGAGTTTGAATTTGAATGTTCGAAGTCCCCAAATTTTATGTTTTTTAGCCTCGACCTGTTAGATGATTTGCGTCTAACGCGCATGCGCGGCGTGACTCACGGCGTGAGTCTCACGCCGCGCATGCGCGTGAATTCTGGCTCGTTCCGAATTAAGCCATCATCACCCACAGCGCTCACTTGGATATTAAGAAAAATTAGTTTGATACCTAACGCGCATGCGCGGCGGGAGTTATGGCTCGGCACAGCGCTCACATAAATAATTAGCGTTCCGATTTAGATAAATCACTATTATGGCAGCTAAACTATATTCACTTGAATAGGTACTAATGGTTGGATGGTTGGATTATAGTATTTATTTGTGTATACACCACGAATTTCTTCATCTTTGTTAAGGTGGCGACTGTACTGGCGGAAGCACGATTTAAAAAATGCCACGTTAGTTTAAAGGCAATATATTATGATGCGACTCAAAACAAAACAGCACAACAGGCTGTCATTCATTTGTGACAGCGCCCGCGGTGATAATTATTAATTTAGGGCATGGTCGCCGTTATCGGAAGATGGCGCATGCCATGACGTCATCTATGTCGACTTACGGGACATCGTTATCGCGCTCACGCTAATTCGGAAAAAGGGCCCTAATTCAATATAACCCACTTAATGATTCTTTACTTCGAAACCACATCAATTCCTTACCTATATAATCACGACATATCTGCTATTTACGTATTCTCTATGACACAATTTAATGAACGAAACCGGTTTGAACTGTCAAAATACCACGCTTGACAACCGTACGGCGTGGTAAGATTACGCGGGGAATAATAGGTAATTTATACCAGTGTAAGCAAGCTGTAAACGATTACAGTGCAATTCGGAATGTACCGGATTTCACTTCCAAGAATTTCGTAACCCATAGCAACATCACTTCGGCGTAGGGTTGCCACCAACCACTTCTTCATTTAAGGGTTACTAGCATAAAAAATACGGGTCTTAGTTATTTTTACGGGAGACACTCTGATTGCGAGCTGAGCGAGTGTCGATTGAACCGTTGAATTTTGTAATATTATTTGATTAATGTTCTTTTAATAGTGGCATCGGCGAGTTACCTAAGTAGGTATCTATTTACAATAATATATTTGCACGCGTAGAGAGGTCTGTGGCTAAATAATAACAGCCGCACAGCTCGATCGATCAGGTTAAGCTGCGCTTGCCACGGTTGGTCTGTGGATGGGTGACCATCTTTACATACCGAGACCCCTCCGTGTCTCGGAAAGCACGTTAGCCGTTGGTCCCGACTGTCATTCGTGGTTCTTTGACAGTCATTACGGGTAGTCAGAAGCCCGGAATTCTGACAACCAGTCTTACCAAGGGGTATCATATTACCCAGTAACTGGATTGTGGAGGTCAGATAGGCGGTCGCTCCATGTAAAATACTGGTATTCAGCTGCATCCGGTTAGACTGGAAGCCGACCCCAACATTGTTGGGACGCCTTACAAGTTAAATAAGTAAGAACAAATCTCCAATGTGGTAATGACAGTGACTAACGCGCAAGCGCGGCGTGATCTTATCACTTCACCCGATTCACGCCATTAAATGTCATGGGTCGCGTGAAGTGATCACTTCACGCGACCCATGACATTTAATGGCGTGAATCAGGTGAAGTGATCACTTCACGCGACCCATGACATTTAATGGCGTGAATCGGGTGAAGTGATAAGATCACGCCGCGCTTGCGCGTTAGTCACTGTCATTATCACATTGGAGATTTGTTCTTACTTATTTAACTTGTAAGGCGTCCCAACAATGTTGGGGTCGGCTTCCAGTCTAACTAGTAACTAGTTCTAGTGAAGTGATCACGCCACACAAAGTGGGGTTAAAGTCTAACCATGGTCCGTCACGCGTCAGCAAGGCACACCGTTAGCACTCAGTGACTTGACACACTAGGCTATCTCTTCTAATTGAATAGATTAGCGTTGTTAGTCTTTACTAGACTCGATCTACCATCGCTCAAACTAACAAACAATGTCGATGCGTATTTTCATTAGTCTAGCTGTCTTAAACGTGAATCCATTTTCGTAATTTTTTAGTTTGGTACTATGTTGTTATTAAAAAAAATCATATTTTATTTTGGTCTATTGCTGATAAGTGTAACTATCATAGGAGTGGGAGAATCGTAGCGGTGGTTGGCTTTTTCTACTTTACCTAACTGATTTATAAATTAAACTTGAACATTAAAAGTTTTATACTGAAAAAATACGTTTTTGGACTTAGCAGGTTTCTCCCAGACACCACAGATTTTATTTACTGTTAGTGCGTGACGCGCTCACGCCTCAGGCTATATTGACTAGTCAGTCTAGGAAAAAAATAAAAAAAAAAAACATTAAGTTTCTGTGCTGCTATTTTATTTAAAACCCCCATGAAATAATAATGTTTTGACAACTAAAATACTAGCTTTGAAATTATATAAAATTTTCAATAGAATTAACATAAAAAATATTATTAAAATCTCGATTATGATTATAAATGTTTGCTTGGTCAATCCCTAGCATCAGTGGGATGACACTGACAGCTCACTCCACGCAAGTTTTCACGGTGAGATTTTTACAGAATCGACATGCAGCTTATTTCAAACTAATAAAAATGCTATCGGAACGTTTGGAATCGTTTGAAATACTTAATGATAAATGATTTTATTTCTGTAAGTAGGTTTGTACTAACACTTTTACACGTCCAACCATATTTTAAAAACTAAATGAGGCTTCTTATCTGAGTTTTTTGTGATTAAGCACCCCATAAAGCCTAGGCAAAAAAACATGGAATCGAGGTGGATTTTTGTCCCATACAAACTTGGCCCAGAAATGGACACAATTAAAACAAAATGTATTATGAAGCAATATAATAATAGTGTTTCAAAACTCTGTGTATTTTTGTTCGTCGTAAAACTTGTTAAAGGGCCATAAGACACTTCCCAAATCAGACTTCAAACCTGTCAATCACGGAGTAATCTACTGTCTTCCAACCATGGACTTATTATAGTATTATAAGTCCATGCTTCCAACAGATTGAATTTCACTCAAATCTAACGACTGTATCACAAATTCATTCCCCTATGCCCCCGTTTATAGAACGTTGGATCTACGTTGGAAACTAGGGAAAATCAGAGTTGTCCGAGATGCGAGTTACCTATAGGTATTGTGAAGGAAAGGTGAGGGTGAGGGTTCGTAAAAATTACCTGCCAGATCCCGTTTGCTGCCTCTCCTGAATCCTGCTAAACTTCACTATACATTTTTTCCACAGGTGCTTGTTAATGTTATTGTTCGTATCTTAAGGGGATTGTAGCACAAAATCACAGAAGGACCATTTCTTTTTAGAAAAACATTATAGTGCGCGGAGCGCGTGGTTTGTACACGAGAGAGACGATTGGTTCATGTAAAAAGACACTCAGATGTCCTCCGTAGTCCAATCGGATCACTCAGCGAATAGGCGATGATCAGATTAGCAACATATTCAAATCAACACCCTTTCCATTACACATAAAAGCTTATTTACTAGCTGTGGGGTGAAAGGCTATCCAAAAATCCCTAACACTGAATGCGGTAGGTAATACCTACCTTATAAGAAAACGGTACGTAACAGGTATTTATTTTTTTATTGTAGCCGAGGTAAACTGCAATGCAATAATCCATAGTCCAAAAAAGGCGAAGTCACTCAGAAATGCATAAAAGATAACCAGAAACACAGCCAAAAAATGGGGTGCGGCTGTTTCATGGACACGGCCGTGTGTTGTACGTGAATACGTTTAGGTAACGGGATTGATCCAGTGTCGAAATAGAAGTGATTTCATCATTCACTTGCATAATTTCAACCGCCCAGGCTGCTTATTATTATGTACGGGCACCGTCATTGATCCGCTCGGCCGCATTCAACATTTTACGCTCCCGGCACTGCTGGACTCGGTCATATGGTGTTTTACTGGTACCATTTGATTGCTCTTGAGAAGCCCTTTCCAACCGTATACGGTTTCTGTATTTCGATTTGGCTTTTTGACGCGTATAGGCAGCACCATAGAATTAATAGGCTTACTCTAAGGGCAGCACATTATATATTTTTGATATTATTTTAACAAATTATATTCACTGTCACTATTTTACACTAATGTTTTGTATAAAATCGATAGATATTGACGAGAGCTGACGATTGAAACTTAAATGAACGTCGTAGCTTTTCCGAGTCAAAAGTTATACTAAGTGGATATCTCGATACGCAGCAAAATTACCTCAAAATGGCGGCGCTTCCCCCTCCACCGCGCGCGATGCGTCGCAGTCCTCACTTGGCGTAATGAATTTTTTGAGCCTTTAGCTATCCAATGGTGTAATTGAATTTAGGATGGAGATGATAGATATGAAGCTGCAACACCAAACTGTAGTCCCCCGATTTTGCTATCATTGGTTTTTTTGACTTGCCCCCCACTTTCAGTCTATCAAAAAGTACTCTGTGCCCCCCACTATGGAAGCAATTTTAAAGACGTTTCACGTCAAAACATTCATGATGCTGTCACACGCGGCACCACAGAGTTTTTTTTTTTCCCCTTTTGGCAAAGCCGATGTCGACTATTCTGCCAACGTCAAGTGGTGACGGCAGCACCACGGAGTTATAAATAAAATAGAAGGCATCAAAACCGGCTCTGACAAGAAGGGTTATGTTTAAAGCGCATGACTTTGCATGATAGGTACATAGTGTTATGCTCTATGTATGTAGGATTCTTTATTCTTTCATATGCCATGTGAAATTATGCCAAATAAAATTCTGCCATCTTAAAAGTATGCCAAATTCGGACATATAAACATTCAGCCAAACAATAATTATTAAATAATTTTAATGCCTTAAAAATATTCGTTTAAAGAAGATTATGCCAAGTGTATTATGCCCTAAAATACTTTATTTATACGTACTTTCATAAAAATATAATATCTTCCCTGTTCACAGCAGCTTCGAATAAAAGCCTAGCCTCCATACAAAAACCTAACATGTCCTTTCTGCCAAAAAAAATCTGTCAGATAGAGGGAACCACTGACCTGTAATGCGATTCTGTAAAAATCGCACCGTGAAAACTAAGGTGAAGTGAGCTTAAAGTGAGTTGTCAATAGTGTCAATCCCTAGCATCCGGTGGAATGACAGCTCACTTTAAGCTCACTTCACCTACGTTATCACGGTGATCTTTTTACAGAATAGCACCGCTGTATTATACAACAAGAAGCGTATAGATAAAAGTGGAGGCACTCTAAATACCTAAGTGCAGACTAGTACTGTGGTCGGACACTCTCTTTCTAAATACGTACATATGACAAAGAAAACACATATCACTGTCTCGTTCTTATGTATGTTATACAGGTCAGTGGAGGGGAACCCATGTTTCAGTGGGTACAGTTCAGACGTCAGCACATCAAGCTACCCGATTCTGTCAGATTTTCCCAAACAACTTTGAACCTTATGCTTTAGCGATAATGTTGAAAATCTATTAAAGAAAGACAGATTGTAGTAGCTTGATGTGCTGGCGTCTGTACTATCAGGAACAAAGTAAGCTAGTACTTAATAATTCCATGCACCAGCTTGATAGTTAATGCCAAAACAAATGTCATTTTGTTTGACAACTCGCTTGAATTTATATAATTGGCGTAGACTTATAATAGAATCTGAAATCTTATTTAACCGATACCGATACGTAACAAATCTCAGGTGTGTTCGTTAGTTTTATTTAATATCATTTGAAGGTAGTCGGTATAATTTATAACACAGAAAGTAGGAGTTTTTTTAAATCAAGTTTTAGATAATAATAATACTCATATAAAATTCATATTAAATATTTTCGAAAGTAGTATCAACACAAAAGTAATGGCATGCTGTTCGGTTCCTTCGCTTAGAAACATCACTGCCAACAGTTCCAAGTAACTTCACTCGGTGTTGCCAACGGGCCGTGTGCCGTGTCGTACTTATCTTACCAAAAATGGTTCGGCCAATCATGATTCACGAATAAAACTTCAGTTGCAGTGTTTGCATCTTTATTCTTGTTGTAGCCTTAGGGAATTTCACTGCTCTGAACTGGTCAGCCCATAAACAAAGGAATGAATCTACATAGCTATTCCCCTAAAGATGAACAATTCTAGCTAAACTATCGCATGATTTAAAGTTTCTAGTCTCAACGGATGCTGTTATGTTTATCGCCGATATCTATGTACATCATATAACAGTAACGAAGTCAAAACTACACATTGAATATTTTTGAAAAGTAATTTGTACGTGGTGTACTGAGTGATTTTAATAAACTTATTAGTTTTAGAATACAGACTAGCTGCGCCCCGCGGTTTCACCCGCATAAGTTTCGATCCCGTGGGAATACCGGGATAAAAAGTAGCCTATAAGTAAATCCAGGGTGTCAGCTACCTCCATATTTTTTTTTATCAAATTTGGTCCAACCGTTTGAGCGTGAAGAAGTAACAAACATATAAACACACACACAAACTTTCACATTTCTAATATTAGTGTGAATAAATAGTTTAATTTCATTTTAAGATCAACAATGTTCGCTGTAGCGCTATTCTGCATCGCGTGTGCTGTATACTGGTTGTGGAGTCGCAAGAACGCTAAGACTACGGAGCCGCCATATTTCCCGGGGGCGTGGCTTATTGTGAAATATGCACCATTGCTCATTGGGGATGGCTGCAGTTTGTACTTTTAATTACATTATTTATAGCCTGTGTTGTCCCACTGCAGTCAAAGGCCTCCCTTTCTCCTTTCCACTCCTCTCTGCCTTGAGCTAGTGTGGACCAATCCTGTCTGTAGGCGTCGAGCTCATCCCGCCAACTTCTCCTACGTCTGCCTCGATGTCGCCAGACGTTTTCTGGGACCCACATGGTGACAGTTTTGGCCCATGACTCGATCGATACGCGGCAAAAGTGTCCGGCCCATTTAGTTACATGTAGAAGTCAAAGTCTGCACCAAACCCATCAGAAAAGATACAAGCAGGTACACGGAACGATCAGACTGGTTTCAACGGTTTACTTCTATCAACTAAAAATCGTGGCGATCAGTTGTAACAGCCAAAAATGATAGTTTCGGATTTTGGTCAGATCAGACGGTTCTAAAGGTTGGTCTGGTCATGTATGGGAACCTTAAGACCAGACTCAGTTATATCAAACTCTAATAAACAGTATTCGCATTATTTGAAAAACTTAACCAAAGAGGTTTTTTGTACCGGTTTGTAGATTTATGGAACCAAATAAAGGACGTGGCCAAACAAAGCTACGACCTGGGAGGAGTTGTATCTGCCAGCATTGGATCACGAACTGTATATAGTAAGTAGGTATTTTTATGGTGAAAACTAGCACACTTTGAAACGTGAGGAAACGTGCTTGACAGATTTCTGATGATGTTCTTGCCTATTATAGTTAGCACCCTAATTTCATAAAACACTATCAATCTCAATCTGCATCATTTTGAAGAATATTGCTAATCCATTGCTTCATATGTTCAAAAAAATTGTCTTGCGTTTGCTCCGAAACCGACAAAGTGGGCATACAGCTTCAGAGTAGAGAGCATTGGTCTCTTTATAAAATAAAACTAACACTTGCTTAGCATGGAAGTATTCTTATCTTATCAACAGACCAAACATCCAACTGTCACCAGATTTTCTTGGATTTGCAATAATGATTTAAGAATTTAGAATGTTGTTAGGAACACAATCGACACTTCCAACGGCTTTTTTATTTAATTGCTCGATTCTGATTAAATTATCATTTGCCAGTTGTGACCGATCCGGACGACAGCTTTACGGTAGCGACCACGTGCTATGAGAAGGGAGAGATTTACGACTTTACAAAACCATGGCTAGGCGATGGCTTACTCACTGCAAGATGTGAGTTGCATAAATACCTACATTCATTCATCTTCCCAAAATAATAACTACATTGTTTAAAGATTTATTTTTCCTTTTCCAAACACCTAGATTCGATATGGAAAAATCACCGCAAGCTCCTGGACCCGGCGTTCAGTCAGATACTCTTAGACACGTTCATGGGCGTCTTCAACAGCCAGTCCAGGAAGCTGGTGAAAGACCTCGAGAAGGAGGTTGGAAAAGGACTCTTTGACCTCTTGACATACACACGACACAATGCTGTGGAGACTATATGCTGTAAGTCTACCATTTATTTCTAACTTCGTACGAATACTTATATTGTCCTCATCAACCTCAAGGCATTAATCGTTCATTGATTCCAGTGACAGCCCTAGGAGTAGACTTCTCAGACTCAAACCTTAATAGCAAGTATATGGAAGCGTCAGAATTGATCCTCATCACAATAGTGGAACGGTTCATGAATTTCTGGTTGCACAGCCCCTTCACCTTTGCATGGAGCAACCTCAAGAAGCAGCAGGATGCTTGTCTGAAGATACTGCACAATATGTCAAATACGGTGAGGATATAGATATTTGTTTCGTTATCAACGCTAATTGCAGTGTAGAAGTAGATTTTAGTTTATTTCAAAGAGCGAAAGATCCTGATGATACAGAATGATGTACAACGGTGTTTTGAGTATTTAAAAGATGTTAGATAATATAAGCTTTAACAAATAAGTCATGCCATCGCGTGACCACCTTCTGAATCCCTGTAGGGATCATCATGTGCCTAGCCTTTTCCCAACTATGTTGGGGTCAGCTTCCAGTCTAACCGGATGCAGCTGAGTACCAGTATTTTACATGGAGCGACTGCCTATCTGACCTCCACAACCCAGTCACTGGGTAATACGAAACCCCTTGGTAAGACTGGGGAATATCCTCTGTGAATCCTGTAGGGATACTCGTATTACGTAAAATTGGTTGCAGGTTCTACAAAAGAGAAAATCTGAATTTAATGGAAATATTTGCGCTGAGAGAAGCATAATACCAGGTAAGACTTGTCCATGCTGTTTTTAGTACTGCTGATCCGTAGGATTCTGCTAAGCTTTAAATTATTCTTAGGAACAAAATTCAAAGCCTTCTTGGACCTTCTCCTTGAGCTGTCAGTTGAGAAAACAGTGCTTAACGACAGAGAGATCAGAGAGCATGTGGACACTATGATTTTCGCCGGCCATGACACTTCGGCGAAGGTACTTATGTTTACCATGATATTGTTGGGGTCTCACCCTGAAGCCCAGGAAAAAGTTTTTGCTGAGTAAGTACTTACTCGACCAATTAATATCTACTAATTAAACTGACTTGTCTGACAAGGCTACACGCAAGAGCCACAATGCAATGAATACAGTTCACAGTAGGTAATTGGTTTTACTTGGAGAGTGATGAATATTAATGTTGATGAATCGAGAGGGAGCGGTAGACCAAAGAAAAGATGGATGGATTGTATGAGTGAATGAAAGAAAAAAGAGTAAATGCCAAAGTGACAACTGACAGGTTAGAAAAAAAAACAAGTTGCGCCGACCCCACATAACATGGGACAAGGGCAGACAGTAGATGACATAAAAAAAGTCACAGAATAAGTACGGTATTTCATACAGTATTTTTATTTACACAATAATTTTAGGATACAGGAGGTCCTGGGAGGAGACAGAAACGTGGAGAAGACTGACTTGTCGAAGCTGGTGTACTTGGAGGCTGTTTTGAAGGAGAGCATGAGAGTCTTCACCATCGTACCGGTTATCACTAGAAAACTAGATAGAGATGTAAAACTAAGTAAGTTGATAAGCCATGATATTGGACCGTCAGCGCCAATCTTACGGAAGCCATTCTGTTTCTACCAGATCTAACTTCGTTGTAGACACGAGGGTCAGTATTTAGGAATTACAAAGGAGTTCATTCAATTCCTTTATTCAAGGAAACGGTGGTGAAGCCCGTTCATTTGATTATTTCTATAGGTAATTTCAATCTTCGGCTTCTTTAAAGCGCTACGTATTGCAATTTTGAATGACCTTTCGCCTCAAATTATCTTTCTTTATCTTACGTGTTTCAGAGAATTGCACCCTCTCAGCCGGTCGGAGCTGTTTCTTATTTCTGTTTGGGATCCACAAGCATCCGATCTGGGGAAAAGATGCGCACGAGTTCAAGCCTGAACGCTGGCTGGAACCTGGCAAGTTGCCTGATAACCCTAATGCGTTTGCTGCCTTTGGTTTGGGGAAACGTCAGTGTATTGGTAAGGGTCGATCACAAAATTCAAGTTTCTTTTTCATAATAACTACGTGGAGTGGCGGATGGCAAGTTTGAAACGAAAAAAAGATTGATTGGTTAATTCTTTTATTATCCTGCCAGGTAGAGCCTACGCCATGATGTCAATGAAGACGACACTCGCTCACGTGGTGCGGTGCTACAGAATCAAGGCTGACCACACCAAGCTGCGGCTCAAAGTTGATGTCATGCTGAAGCCAGACGCAGGACATTACATCAGTATTGAGATGAGGACGTAGAATAGAATGAGACTATGGAATTTTCGGGGAACAGAGTACAATTACCAATAAAACGCCAAATCAACCAACTAGGAGGGTTGGCGGTTTAATGAGATAACCAATTAGTCTATTTAATACAATTATTTATACAATTTATTTTATAATAAAACCATTTCCTGCTGTTTACA
Source organism: Hydraecia micacea (assembly GCA_914767645.1). NCBI lineage: Eukaryota > Metazoa > Arthropoda > Insecta > Lepidoptera > Noctuidae > Hydraecia > Hydraecia micacea. Next base: position 14,436,027 of record OU611798.1, on the reverse strand, counting down.
ATACCTAGCTATTAGTGATCTGAATTATTTGAGCTATTGATGAATGTACTGATAACCGGAACTCTGAAAATCACATATCTACGAGCATGGTCGACATGGTCGTACATCACTGGCTGAGCGAGCTGTCACTGGAAGCTGACAAGCAGCGTTGCCAATTTGTAGGGAATTCCCAAAATTGCGGGGAATCTCAAGTTGATTAGGGATTTATTGGGGATTGACGTTATGCGGGGATTTTGACATCTCGCCGTTAAAAATAATATCGATAGTTCATGCTTCGATATTTTCTTTATTTATTTGTGAAACTAAATGAAGGTGATTGAGTAAAACTGGTGTTAAATTACGTGGAACTAATGGCACAAAATATTCTTCACATTTTAAGGTTGCAATAGTACTTACATACAATATGGAACTCAACTATAATCACATGGAATTAAATATAGTTGCAGCAGTTCCATATGAAAGAAATGGCAAAACTAGTTTAAAATTACACGGAAGTAATGGTACAAAAATTCATTTTATTAGGTTGCAATAGTTCCATGTGGAACTAGCTGCATGGAACTACTGGGAATAAAGGGCAAACTCGACCATAATCTGTTAAAAAAACCTCTAATTCACTTAAAGGACAATGCAACTTTTCCCTAGAAGCTTGGCCCATTTTTAAACATGTTGCCCAAATGGTATTTGATAGATCTTATCGTCAATAGTAACTTTTACTATCGCACCAAAAAAATCTATCCCGGTAAAAAAAAGATATGATTTGATTATAATAATAATAAAGCATCTTGACTTGGCTCACGAGGTTGTCGACATGTGGGAAGTGGACTCAGCGATCATTCTGCCGATAGTCGTGACAGCTAATGGTTTAACAGCCAAGAGCCTCGACCAACACCTGAGGAGGCTCTCGTTGGGATGCTGGATCAAGGGCTTGATTCAGAGAGCGGTACTTCTGGCCACGGCCCGCATTGTTAGGAGGTTCCTCTCTCTGGAGCCCTGACCGCCGGTAGCTTGGACCCTGTTCCCGATACCGGTGGGCTACTATTTTTTATATTTTTAAATGTTTTTATATATTTTATATGCTAATATTTAAAAATATAATTTGTATGTAAATAATGAAATAAAGGAAATAATAATAACAAGGTGTTCTCGTCTAGCTAATGGAGAGTACTTGCATAGACACAACCTTGTAGCCAGGATAATTCATCAGCAACTTGCTTTGAAATACAGCATTGTGGAATCGGAGGTGCCGTACTACAGGTATGTGCCCGACCCAGTTCTCGAAAATGGTAATATCACGTTGTACTGGGATCGATCCATCATCACTGACAGGACTATTGTTGCCAATAAGCCTGATATAGTGGTGGTGGATCGATCAGAGCGGCGCGCAATGATTGTTGACATAACCGTCCCACATGACGAGAACCTCGTGAAAGCCGAGAAAGATAAACAAATCAAGTATCTTGACTTGGCTCGCGAGGTTGTCGTCATGTGGGATGTGGACTCGGCGATCATTGTGCCGATAGTCGTGACTGCCAATGGGTTAATAGCCAAGAGCCTCGACCAACATCTAAGGAGGCTCTCTCGTTGGGCAGCTGGATCAAGGGCTTGATTCAGAAAGCGGTACTTCTGGACACGGCCCGCATTGTCAGGAGGTTCCTCTCTCTGGAGCCCTGACCGCCGGTAGCTTGGACTCTGTTCCCGATACCGGTGGGCTACTATTTTTTTATATTTTTAAATGTTTTTATATATTTTATATGCTAATATTTAAAAATATAATTTATATGTAAATAATGAAATAAAGGAATAAAAATAATAACATTTATTTCAGACGTAGTCCATATACTGTTAGTAACACAAAAAACCTTATAAAACTATTATGCGACATTCATTCAAAGTAAACATATAAATGCCTGTTTATATTATAGAGCTTGTCCAGAAAGGGCGAATTCGCTGCGATTTTCTCGTGCGTATTACGCGCGACCGTTGCGTCCAGAAGGACCGTACCAACGCGCGAGCATTTGGGTTCGAATTTAATTTGTCAGTAGAAAACATGTAGTTGAACGCTCTGGAGTTCGCGCGTCAACTGGATGCAACAAGGAGTCTCTAGTATCTCGACTTGCGTGCGAATCAAGCACGAGTCGAGAGTCTGGCGAACTGCACACGATCTACGCGCGTATTTTGAAATCGCGCGATGCTTGTGGGCGCGATGTATTGGCGCCTCGTATCTCTTTTAACGCGTGAATGAATTCGCGCGAAACGTTTCGCGACGTATTCACCCCTTCTGGACAAGGTCTTAAGGGTTTGGTTAATAGGAGGGTCGAGGAGGCATTAAAAAAGGAAATAAGTAAGAGGTAATTTTCGTTTAGTGAAAAAAAATATGACAATAATACTAACCAGTGGCGAAGGGTGAATTTATGACAGAGGTAGGCCGGAGTAAAAAAAAATGCCAAAAGAAAATTTCAATGACGAATTGACTATAGAGTGGTTATGTTCTGAATTTACGAAGGGAAGCCGGTGGGAACCGAGTTGTATGGTACCTTCGCCACTGCTAACCTGCAATCGATTAAAATAATTTGATTTATTTTCAAATTATTTTTTCTTAAATCTATATCACTTAATTTAAAAAACCAGTGTAATAGATTTTATAGTAAATATAGATATTATTTTTCTTCTAATGGTCGTATCTTTTTTTACCGAGATAGATTTTTTGGTGCCATGGTAACAGTTACTAACGATACGATCTATTAATGGGATCAATGGGAATTCAAAATAAAATTACTTATTTATTAAATTTCCTAGTCCCACCAGAGGGACGACGGCCAGTGGGATTTTCTGGCATTCTTTTAGTAGCAGGCGTGGAGGAGAGCTCTGATAAATATAATGTCGATCTCTGTTGACATTGATATAGCAGGATAGTATTGTATTTAGAGCTGTGCTTGTTATGGCGATATTCCTTAATTAAAATCGCACACGATTTTGTATGAACAAGATATGAACGCGACAATCGGATGCACAATGTTTTTACACTTACGAGCATAATGAATTTAGGCGCTGGAAAATGACTCGCGCACATCTATACATATAATAATCGTAGGAAAGTCAAAACTGTACATTGAATATTTTTTAAAAAGAATACTTGGGGCGTGATCTACAATCGATATCGAAGCCAAAAATATAGTTTTTAGAATTTTTGTCTGTTTGTCTGTATGTATGTCCGGGCTAATCTCAAAAAGTACTGCATGGATTTACTTCAAATTTTGCATGAATATTACTAAGAGGTCGGGTCAACATATAGGCTACATATTATCACGCTATCACCTACGGGGGAGGAGCTGTGAATCTTTATTTTTCTTACGCATTCTGTGATAGCGTGTAATCTAACGATGCATATTTAAATGTTGTTTTTGAGTAAGCCATGCTATTATCTAGCTTTACTCTATAAAAACTACGCTATTTAAGTAAGTTGGGCAGAGAAACATAGTTTAATGAATGTTAGTAGTATAAAGAAAAATTTGAAGCAGCGCCATCTATGAGATTTCATAAAAATCAAATCAAGTTACATGTTAACACTTTTTGGAAAATAATAATTTAAATTTGATCATGTTGGCGAGGTTAGTAGTTAGTTTTTCTTAAAATTCATAGATGGTAATGTGCATTTTCTTCATAAAAGTTGTATCGTATAGTTCGTTTTGAAAAATTCAAGTTCCAACAAAACCCTCAAAATCTTGAGCAGAGTTGAGGAAGACAATTAAAAAAAAAATGCGGTGTTAAGTATTACAAAAAAGTTATGTTCATTGATCATGATCATTTCTTCATCAATTTCATGTTGTTAGTACAAAATAAACATTGACTGTTAATACTTTTGTTCGGTATTTATCTGTGTGATTATTGCTTGGTAATTAATATATTTTCATGTCGTATACCTAATTATAAACTAAAATGTGATGTAAAACAAATCCCTTACGTATGACGAGGTACCTCCATATTACACGTACGACAAGCAAAAGGGTTTATTTAACCGACGTCGACGAGGAGGTGCTGTGGAAGGTTTTCCGGGAATTTTCAAGGACACCGCATTGGTTACGGTTTATACCGTGCATCCGAATAATGGCGAATGCTATTTTCTGCGGTTGTTACTTCACACTGTCCGAGGCCCAACGTCTTTCGCCTTTCTGAGGACATTTGATGGCGTGGAGTATCCCACTTACCGCGCAGCCTGCGTAGCACGTCACCTTCTCGACGGTGACCAAAATTGGGATGAAACTCTCGCGGAGGCGAGCGTCAGTGACAGTCCCAGCCGCATGCCGTCATCTTGGTGTTTTGTGAAGTCGCGAACCCGGTAGCTTTGTGGGAGAAGTATCGCCATCATCTGTCTGAAGATTTTCTACGAGCTTTGAGGCGTGCTACTGGAGACGAAGTCGAAGTAACTGATGAACGCGTGCTGAACACCTGTCTCAGTTCACTTCAAGATGTGGTCATTTCTATCGGCGGCAATCCACTGATCGAATATGGGTTACCAGCTCCCCAATCATCACCGCATCAAGACCGTGGAAATCGGGAGTATAACGCAGAGACAAATTACGATCCGGGCGAAATGACCACCATACGAAATGACCATGTCGCTTTGTTCTCTTCAGAGCAAAAACAAATTTATGACACCGTCCTTGAAAGTGTTGGGCAAAACCAGGGTAAAATGTATTTCTTGGATTTTCCTGGTGGAACAGGAAAAACATTTGTTACCACTGGCATACATGCAGAGGTCAGGAGGCAAGGCAAAATTGCTATTGCTGTAGCGTCGTCGGGAATCGCTGCCACACTGTATCCGGGTGGCAAGACAGCACATGCCATGTTTAAAATTCCCATCAATTTAGAGAGCGCCGAAACGCCTGTTTGTGGTGTGTCACGTAACAGCGATAAGAGGCACGTGCTCAAGGATTGCTCTCTGATCGTATGGGATGAGTGAACGATGGCCAATAGGAAGGCAGTTGAGGCCGTGGACTGAACCCTGCAGGACATCCGCAGGAACGAACATTTGATGGGTGGTGTCACAGTTCTGTTCAGTGGCGATTTCCGGCAAACGCTTCCCGTGTTGACGCGGGGATCGAGGGCTGACGAGGTGAATGCTTCGTTGAAATGATCTTCGTTGTGGTCACGAGTTCGTAACGCTGCGCTTGACCATTAATATGAGAGCTCGGCTCGGCGGCAATGCACGTGCTCAAGAATTCTCCGATGTCCTTCTAAGTCTTGGCGAAGGCACTCTACCAGAAGAGAGAGGTGGACAGGTGGTGCTTCCAGAGTCTCTCGGTAGAGTGGTATCCAGCATAGAAGACCTTATTCGCTGTGTGTACGGGGACATCAGTCGTATACCGCACCAGAAAAAATTCTTGGGTGTGTGAGCGGGCCATTTTGATGCCCAAAAATGATCAGGCTGCAGCAATTAACGAATGCATTCTCTCTGAAATTGAGGGGAATGAAGTAGACTACACCTCGATAAACACTGTTGTCGAGCAAGATGACGCCACACATTATCCCGTGGAATTTTTGAACTCCCTGTCAGCAAGTGGACTTCCAGCGCATACCATCAAGCTGAAGGCCGGTGTCCCGATTATGCTTCTTCGGAACCTATCTCCTCCGAAGTTGTGTAACGGGACCCGCCTTAAAGTCATCTCGCTCCACAAACACACCATTGAGGCGGAAATTCTTACGGGTTGTGGCGTCGGCGAGGCAGTATTTATACCACACATTCCCCTCATACCTCATAACTTCCCGTTCCAGTTCAAGCGCGTACAGTTCCCCGTGAGTGTTTGCTTCGCGATGACCATCAATAAGTCGCAGGGGCAGACACTGAGGGCAGCGGGTGTCGACCTCAGGACGAGTTGCTTCTCACATGGGCAACTGTACGTCGCTTGCTCCCGCGTCACCAGCCCTGACTCTCTTTACATTTTGGCTCCTGGCAGCATAACTACCAACGTAGTTTATAGGGAAGTGTTGTAAGTTATGATACCTTTGTACGTATTTTTACTCTTTTGTGTCCTGGAATGTATTCCTACATTATTTTCTCTATTTCCTTCAGTCACATCTTATGACTGAACTCAGCAGGATTCCAATATAACTCTCTTCACTTGCTTCGCTTGCAAAAAAAACTTATATTTTAATGCTATTTTAAAAGTTGTTTACTTATAATGCTATAGCGACACTGGCATCTTAGGTATTTTTGGTGCTGTAGAGCCTTCACGCAGACGACGTCGCGGGCAGCAGCTAGTTCATTATAATTTGTTTCGTTTCGGCACTATTTTTGTTAGAACTAAGCACACAAAGAATGAAATACTTACCATAAAATATTTATTTAGTTTTTTGCGATGTCACTCATAGAAGTAAAAAACAAAAGAAGATGTAAAATTATAATCCTTTCAGTTAACTGCCTTTAAATTAATCGGCGCCGTTCATCTAGCGGCCTGGTGGTGATGGCCTGGTCAGTCATTCAATCAAACAGCTAGGCAAATCACTTGCCTAACCCAGACATTAAAAAGGACTACTCGGATTTGAACACACAACCTCGTGCATGGGAGACACCATAAAGTTTCTTATGTATAATATATTTGTAGATATATTTTGCAGATCTATGTAGGTATGAATTAAAAATAATGAAGTACATAGTTATACATAAGGAGGACAGGTTAGAGAAATAACATACACAGAATCAAAATCGAGGTGTATAATTGCAAAAAACATAATTTTAACGTTACAATTATCTTGCTAATTTACATGATGTGAAACAAGAATATGAACCACCACCTAGTATCCATACAATTTGATCAATTACGTTAAAATACAATTCCGGAGAATGAGAAATATTAATAGTTAAATACTTGACTTGGCGATAAATTCTTGGAGATGACATAGCTAGAAAGGGGATGACTACCGAGATGACGACTAATAGAGAAGTATGGAAGAAAAATACATGTAGCGCCGACCACAATAAATTGGGATAAGGGTAGGAGTATGATAAGGATGATGATGAAAGAAAAGAAACAAAGAAAGTACGTTTATTTTCGGCAAACATGACGCAGAGAAAAAACTTAAAACAAGTTGGGGGAAAATGTGCGTCACATCCACGCAATATGGCCATCGCTCAGCATAATGCTACGACCCTATGAGAGTCCCAGCGCTGGTTTTCAGCGACAGCTGGCGTTAACGTGATGACGTCATCCGGTGCAGTATATACGATGTGATAAATTCTTCGAGAAAATATTAAGCTCAAGTATATAATTTGTGTTCTAAGATTCAGTTTTTTAACTTCTTCGTTTTAAGGTAATCTCGTGTCCGGACACTGCGTGTAGTGTGATGTCTATTTTGAATTGCATCTTGGTGTGATCTGCAGTAATGAAGTAATTGCGTACCATGTGCGCTACCGCGATTTTCAATGATGTCATCGCGTATGTTTTACCTGTGCCAATAAAATTGGAACTGTTAAAAAGATTAATAACAACTACTTGATTATGGAACACCCTCTAGGCCCTCTATAATGGGCAAAGATGATATATTATGGAATCAGGCGTTACTTTACGGAATTCCATGACATTAAGATGTTATGTGTAATATCTAGTTTTAATTCCGTGTAATAAAAACCCAGGCTTGGATGCTGGAAGCAATCTCACCTTCCCACGCTCATGCATATGCTGATGCAAAGATGACCTTGAACTCAAAGTAGCAATTATATAGTTCATGCAACTATTATAGCATAATCAGCATATCGAACCCAGCCAGGCACATTTTTTGTGGAAATTAATTCATTAGGTACCACTGGTTCAAAAATCGTAAAAAAAAACATCTTGAGGAAACTGGCTTGTCCTTGAAACATGTGACATCTACGGTCTACCGACCCGTAAAGGGCCATTGCTATTGCAGGGACATGCCGGTTTCCTCAGGATGTTTTCCTTCACCGTTTTGAAAGCAGTGGTGATGAACTAATTTACAAAAAGTAAAGTGCCTACTTGGGTTTGAACCTACGGCCTACAACTTGTAAGTCGCAGTCGTTTCCACTGAGCCACCACTGCTCCTAAACTGTCAAACTGTAAGACAGTTAAAATAAATTATAAGTAGGTACCTACCGAGACAAGATCGCTTGCCAAAACTAAAAGCGGTGTCGGTAGCTTTGTTGGTCGGCAACGTGGCGGAATCCAGCCATCTTTCTGGTCTGAACTGGTCGGCATCAGGCCCCCAAGATGGATGACGATTCAAACCATGTAGTAGCAAGACGCACTGACTACCAGCACGCATCGTGTAATTCCCTGAAAAAAGTTAAGGCTGATAGCAAATCGAATATAGGGTCCGTTCACAGTTTTTATACCTTTGACAGTAGCAACCCAACATCAACCTTATAAGAATGAGAATAAAGATCACAGTGATGCAAAGTCAGAGGTAAAATAACTGTAGGACTGTCATCATCTGCCTAGCCTTTTCCCAACTATGTTGGGGTCGGATTCTAGTCTAACCGGATGCAGCTGAATACTAGTATTGTATTTGGAGCGACTGCCTATCTGGCCGCCACAACCCAGTTACTGGGTAATACGATACCCTTGATAAGACTGGTTGTCAGACTTTCGGGCTTCTGACGACCCGTAACGACTGTCAAAGATCCACGAATGACAGCCGAGTTCAACGGCTTAACGTGCTTTCCAAGGTGCGGAGGGGTCTTGGTATGTGAAGATGGTCACCCATCCACGGACCAACCGCGGCAAGTGTAGTTAACCTGATCGATCGACCCGTGCGGCTGTTATTATTTAGCCACAAGCCCCAGAGCACGCGTGAAAGGATTCTAGTTATATTATTGTGGTGAACAACTTATTAGGATTAGTCTAAACTAATATAATAATGAGACAAGATTTGATTTTTTGTATCAAACGGCTGAACGGATTTGGATAAAATTTGGCACATGGGTAGACCATGATCTGGATTAGGAATTTCTTTTCATCCCGATATTACCACAGAATCGAGACTTATGCGGGCGAAACCACGGGGCGCAGCAAATACTTAAGAAGTTAAATTTTTGTTCAAAGTCTCAAATATACATTCATTAGAATTTGATTCAAGATTATGTTAATCATTTAGTAGGCTTATAAATCATCATTTCAGCCGATAGACGTCCACTGCTGGACATAGGCCTCCTCCAAGCACCTCCACTTTGACCGGTTCTGTGCTTCTCGCATCCAACGGGTTCCTGCGGCCTTCACAAGGTCGTCGGTCCACCCTGTGGGAGGCCTGCCAACGCTACGTCTTCCGGTACGCGGTCGCCACTCCAGAACCAGAAATGTTAAATACAAGTAGGTATTTAATAGGTATAAAGTAGGTAGTAAATCTACCAACTTACTTAGCTTTACATCTCTGTCTACATATCTCATTATAACTGGTACCGTCGGTATAATTCGAAGGCTCTCCTTAATTACTGCCTCTGTATATACTAACTTCATTAAATCTTCCTTAGCCACGTCTCCATCTGTACCTAAAACTTGCATTATTCTGAAAATGACAAAACAATCAACCATCCATATGACTAATATTATAGATGCGTGAGTAGCTCTGTCTGTATATCTGTTACCTTCTCACGCCTAAACCACTGAACCGATAGGTATAGTGGCCGACAAAACTTATTTCTGTAACATGGCTTTTATCAAAGGTATGCGGACGCGCCCGCAACGGGAAGCATACACGCCCGCCCGCACCCCCACACTAACCCGACAATGGACGAAAGAACGCGAGTTCGTACGCCACGCTCGCGACCTTGTCGTTTTTCCACTTTAGCTGTAATGCCACATTATAAATTCAAATTCAAAGCATTTATTTCAATTAAACCATGTACAGGCACTTTTGAATTGTTAAACTCAAACTCAAACTCAAAGCATTTATTTCAATTAAACCATTTACAGGCACTTTTGAATTGTCAAGAAGTCGGTCAGTCAAAAATAAAATGAAGCTAGTTGCCCATTCCAAAGCGTAGGTACCTATGGAGAAGAACGACGAACTGTAACTCGAAAACATTGTAAAAGCCAATTATTTTTAAAAGAGTACCCAACAAACATTTTAGTGCTTAAGACAGCCTTTTTCTAGAGCTCTTAGTATTATATATAGTATATAAGAACTCCGATAGCAACATTCGACTGTACAGTGGGGTTAGTTATAAATAATTAAACCTTCCAGAGGAATAACAGTAATGAAGGTAAAAAATATAACTTAAGACTCTAGCATGGTGTCTATCGAAACCATTGTATAACTTAGTCATATAGCTTTAAGAGGCACAAACCAATAAAAGTAACTGTAAGGTGTCTACTAACACTTATTAACGACTAATATTCTACTACAGAGGTAGTAAAATGTCTTGTAAGACCTTAAGGTTTACCCTAATAGCTTTAAGAAGTATTAAACGCTGTAAGTGATTATCAGGTGTGTATTAACACTTACTATCTACTGGTATTGTTAAAACGAGTTAGATAAATACTTTGTACCACCTAACAAGTTTTGTCGAGCCTTAAGAGTTAGTAAGAAAGCTATAAGCATCTATGAAGTGTTGATTATAAGTCCTATAGAGCTAGATTCTGCAAGAGTTAGAATCCACCTTTAAATCATTGCAGGCTATATAATGGAGTTTATTGGTCAACCATAAGTAATATTGTGGTTTTCATAAAACATTGCTTATAGCAGCAGACATTATGTGCAAGTTTTATAACTCTTTGTTATCACTTTAAGTTGAGTAATAGGATTTAAGTCACTTAACCTGACCTAACCTCAAAAACTGTAGTTTGTTACGTTTGCAACGCGGTGTTTATTTGGAAATATTTAATTGTTTCAAAATGAAACCATGGATAGTGAAAAAACAAACGGGTGGAGTCAGAAGAAAGGCTTTGAGAGAATATGAGAATATCATTAGATTAACGCAAATCCAATGCGAAGAGCCTACATCAGTTGAGCAAAAAAATTATGACATAGTAACTAGAGAAGCGTCGCTTATAGTAGAGAAACAGTGCTTCCTAAATCAAAATCCAGAAAAAGACTTTGGTGTTATCCCAGGCAACAGTTCTGAAATAAATAAAAGTAAAAAATACAAATCCAGTGAACTCGATAACGATTCATATCAAGAGCAACCAACTGAAATACAACAGGGTTCCGTACAACAGCAAATTATCTCTGATGTTGAATATCCTCTAATTTGTGACGATCTGTTACCTCTCAGTAGTTCAAATAACTCGGATGACGAACAAGAAAGTGAATATATGAAAAACATAAATTTTAAAAATGATTTACGATCATGGGCTATACAAAAAAATATAAGCCAAGCCGCTTTAAAAGATTTGCTTTTAATTTTAAATAAGAGATTTACGGATATTTTACCGTCCGATCCTCGAACAATTTTACAAACGCCAACAGCAATTTGTCTTAAAACAATCGAAGGTGGTCAATATTGGCATCATGGGATAATTATGCCTTTATCAAATATACTTGAAAATTGTAAACCGCTGCCAAACAACATTCTTCTGAATATAAATATTGACGGCTTACCTATATTTAAAAGCTCTAAGTATGAATTCTGGCCTATATTGGCTAACATTTATCAAGGTGGCACTAGTGATCCATTCATTATTGGCATTTATTATGGGAAAGGTAAACCAAAAAACCTAAATTTATTCCTAGAAGATTTTGTGAACGAAATGAGCATCGTTTTAGAACAAGGAGTTTGTGTCAAGGGTATCAATGTGAACGTCAACATTAGATGTTTTATTTGCGATTCACCGGCACGCGCATATGTCAAAGGTTAGTTTATACACAAACATACCACACACAGACACACACACTCACACAGACATACACACACACACAAAAACATACACACACACACACACACACACACACACACACACACACACACACAACACACACACACACACACAACACACACACACGACACAAGAAAGTGTAAATGAGTACACACTCATTTACACTTTCTTCCACTCTTCTCTTAATCTTGTGTGTCGATTATGAAATAATATTTCATAATAATATTTTATTACATTTTCAGGTGTTTGCAATTTTAACGGGAAAAATGGTTGTTTAAAATGCACAACCGTAGGGGACTACGCACACACAACGCATACTGTTGTATTTTCAACAAAAAGGTCATCTACAAGAACCGATGAAAACTTTAGAAGAAAGATGTACGGAAGCCATCATAAAATGGATTCACCCTTATTAAAACTACCTATCGACATGGTCGAACAATTTCCCGTTTCAGATTCGTTGCACTTGATTCATTTGGGAATTATGAAAAGGTTACTAATAGGATGGAGGGACGGAAATTTTGGGAAACTTAAGACTAAGTGGTGTGCACAAAATATCGAAAATGTCAATATATTCTTAAATCAATGCAAACTTCCATCTGAAATTCACAGATCAGTTAGAGGTCTAGATTGTCTTGCTCACTGGAAAGCAAGTGAATTTGGAAGTTTCTTACATTACTTGAGCATAATTATATTGGCAGATGTCCTTGAGCCGGAAGTTTATAGTCATTTTTTGACTCTATTTTGCGGTGTTACAATATGCTCCTCTCAAAATTACAATCAATTACTGCGACTTGCGGGGGAAATGTTTGATTATTTTGTTGATAATTATAAACAATTTTATGGCTCAGATTATATCACGAGTAATGTCCACAATTTGTTACACGTAGTCGATGAAGTGGAGAGTTTCGGCCCATTGCCATCATTTAATGCTTATTCATTCGAGAATAAATTATATGTGATAAAAAATATGCTGAGGCAGGGAAACAAACCACTTTCCCAGGTAGCTAAAAGATTATCTGAGCAAAATAAAATTTTTACATCTTTTCCAAAAAAACCGTTTGATGAACCTTTTTTAACTAAACACAAGAATGATACAGTACTTCACTTCGAACACTTTGTATTATCATGCAAATTTAAAAATAAATATTTTATTTCACTGGCCGGTGATATCATTGAAATTAAATATATCACAGTTGAAGATAAGCTAATAAATATTCACGGTAAACAAATAACAGAAAAAATGATAGTATTTGAGAAACCAATCAGGTCATCGTTCTTAAATATTTATAAAGTGAGCGAAAGTAGCATGTTACCATCGGCATCGAATGAAATTATATTATATCCTAAAGATGTAAAAAGTAAATTAGTTTGTATTAAAAAAAGTGGTTTTCAGTACTTCTTACCTCTTTTACACACAGTTTGAAAATAAAAGATTATTATTTAAATTGTGTTTTATTTAAGATATTTTTCATCAGTCATTTGACATATCTACTAGAAAGTAATAATCAGTCAAAAAGTTATTTAATCAGTCAGTGGATGATTTCCAACACTTTCACACCAGGCGTATAACTCAGTACAATAGCACTAGACAGTCATGAACAAAATCAACATTGTGTTCAATCATTCAACTATTCTTACTTACTAAATTTTAATATTAGTATAATGGAACCATCATAAAAGTAACCATACATGAGCGAAATGTTTTCAACCAAACATTGCTCGAAATTTGGTCGAACAAACTTTGTCAGAATTGAATAAAAATGAAAACGTAATACCAACTTAATCGTAATAACAAATAAAAATCTCTTTAAAAAAGGTATGTTAAGTCTTCATAAATTATTTACGACACGATAAACATGATTCATTGGAGGAAACCCTAGCTGTACTCCGTATGACACAATCATAATCATAATAAAATTAAAAACTTACAATAAAAAAACGAGCCTCATTCATATCATGACTAACACTTTAGTTAGCCACTAACATTCTTAAGTGAAATCGGCCGATTCTTTTTTATTTTTTGGAGACGGTTTTTCTCTGTCTTCTTTTTAGATATTCTTATGAATTTCTTTTTCGGGATGTTTTTCTCGATCTGAAAGTTAGATGATGTACTTGGCTCATTACTTTTATCTTTATTTTTTGGTTCTTTTAATGTCTTTTCTCCATTTTTTTCACAATTTTCATTATCTTTATGTTCGTTTTCGATGTTTTTATCTGTTTTTATATTTTTTTCATTCATGTCGCTTTCTTCATAATTGGAAGAATTTTCTTTCTCCGCTTCTTGATCTTTTTCTTCTGGGTTATTTTCTGTAATAAGATTTTCTTCAACGATTTCACTTTCCTTTTCCGCTTCTTGATCTTTTTCGTCTGGGTTATTTTCTGTAATTAGGTTTTCTTCAACGATGTCACTTTCCTTTTCCGCTTCTTGATCTATTTCTTCTGGGCTATTTTCTGTAATTAGATATTCTTCAACAATGTCACTTTCCTTTTCCGCTTTTTGATCTTTTTCTTGTTTTTTATTTTCAGTAACTACATCTTCTTTATAATTGGTATCGTTGTTACTCTCATTATATATATCTTCATCACTTGTTTCGTAATCATTTGGATTTTCTGCCTTTGAAAGTTTTGAACGTTTCCTTGACGTCGAAGCTCGTTGATTCTTTGCCATTTTTCTTTTTTTTGAGTTCTTTAGGATGTTCTTGAAAAAACTTTCATTCTCATTAATTGTGTACGTTTTATCCCAAGAATGAACCATCTCCCAAAAAAAAGAGAGGACGTGTTTGAAACTTTTCCAGGCAATTTTAGTATCACTTCCACGACTACCTCCACTCCAAGTACATTCGCATAGAAAGTCTCGCGAAAATAGGATGTCTGCCAAAGTATAGGCGCAATCAATACCCTTACCTCCATTGCATAACACCGAATATGTGTTTTTCATTTTTTGTCTTACGCTACTATCCGATAACTGCTGTTCTAGTTCATTTAGTTGCTGAATATTATCAACTGGCTTGACATAAAGAGCTGTGTTACTTGGTGTATATCTAGATTCATTTAAGTTAGCGACCTGGACATTGCTATCAGTTGCTTGAATTATTTGAGAAACTGCATCATCCAACTGTATTGAAAATAACGAAACTTTCTGAATGATAACGTTCTGCACGTTTTTGATACTTTTAAGCTCATTTAATATCTGTGTTTGATTAGATAATATAATGTTTTGAATTTCCAAATTTTGTCCAAGATTAGTGTAACACTGGTGTTGATTAGTTGTACTTTGATTGTCCTGGACAATGTGATATTCATAGACGTTGTCCATTCCAACAGAGGTTGCATCTGGCATTTCAGAAGTAATAACATTGGATCCTGATGTAGCGGGCAGTTCGACAATAATATTATTGGATCCTGATGCAGTGGGCATTTCGACAAGTACATTATTGGATCCTGATGCAGCGGGATACACCTGTAAAAAATATTTCAAAATATCATATGTGTTAATAAAGGGTGTAAGGGATGGAGTACCGAAAACTTTACGGGCGTGATCAGTCCATGAAATCGAACAACTTTACCCAGGAAACATATTTAAGAAATGCAAATAATTGCAACTTCCCATACTAATCATTCAGTTAGTTACAAAAAAATATATCCCAAACATGTTTCTTAAGAAAAGTTGTTCAGTTTCGTGGGCTGATCACGCTTTTGAAGTTTTCGGTACACCGTTCCTTACACCTTGTATAAAATGATTCTATTATTCAGTATTTATAACATAAGCAACCATGTAACTTCGATTTTTTAGGAATAATGCATGTTCCATAGATTTTTAACTCTTACCACGTAAAGTATTGAGACATTGAGTAATAATTATTAAAATCTTTAAAAAAATGTGGGGATTAATTTCATCGTACACTATTACTTTAAATAATTACGGACGATACTTAGAAAAAATATATTATATTCACATTATAATAAGGCATGCGTAGACTGACGCTAGCGGGAACTATATTTATAAACGCGTTGTGAGGAACAAACTTAATGATGAACAAGGTGATGACTGCATGAATGCATGACTTAATGATGAAGGTCCCGTGTTGGTTTCGTGCTGGTCTGGGACTAAAAAGAATGCACTAGCTGTCTCTCTTGCCTAGCATGTCGTAAAAGGCGACTAATGGGATATTTGTTGGTTGGTGATTAAATAGGCGATGAGCTAGTTACTTGTCACAATTTTTCACCATTTCATCGGCAACCATTGTAAGTACGACTAAACGTGGCCTAAGGACCTTTTAATGTCTTTTGGCTTGCCTAACCCTTTTGAGATTACGGGCGTGATTGTATGTATGTATGTATGTATGTACGGTGATGACTACAAAAAATAACTTACAATATCATCTGCGAGAATGTTTAAATTTAATTCTCGTAAAGGTTTTTTAGCAATCGGCTTTTTAGAAGTATTTGTATCGTCTTCAGTGTCTGTATGATTCAGCATTTCCTTTAATACGTATTCAGCAGTCTCGTAACTTGGGATATCTCGCCTTTTGACCACACATCTCAATTGTTTCCAATCAGCTTCCGGTGTGGATTCGTTTTTAAGATGTTTAACTTCGTTTTTCCGTGGCCATTTTAATATATTTTTGTCTTCCCAGAAGGAAGGTACAGCGAACAATTTGTCTTTATTATTTTCATAAGTCTTGACGATTTTGAAAGGCATTCTGAAAAAAAATCAAAATTCAGGTAAAAAAATTTTGACGTAGGTACCTCCCCACGTAACTTATCTAACTAAAGTGCGTACAAGCAGCCCGTGCACTCCACACTCGGTATCAACTTATGAAGTTATAAGTAGGTACGCGCCGGGCTCGTCGACACGGGTTCCAATAGGTACCTACACTTTATATAACAACAAAGATCTGAAACCCTCATATTTCATGAGTCGTTATTTATTTAAATCATCATGATGACAGAATCTTCGTAGGTAGGTACTAGAAGCATTGTAACCGTAAAATTCCTTTGAAGTCGCCGCCGCAGCGATGTGGCTGCGCGCTGTAGGTAGATAGACCTTTTTGTCGGTGCGAGCCAGGGCGGCCGGTATCTATGATCTACTGTGCCAGCACTACACGCTAGTGCGAGTGGACACGAGGCCGAGATACATTTCAGTCTTTTAATGCGAGAAGGACTACAGCAATATTTTAGAATGGTCGTCAATGGATCTCAGCATCGTGTCGACTCGCGCGAGCGTATAGTGCCAGCAAAGTGTACCTACCTACTTTTGATCTATTTACATACCTATTTGTTATTTAACTTAAAAGCTGATCAAAACAAAAACACGTTTTAGTCTCAGGTTTTAGTACCTATTAAGTATTCTTGAAAATATGTAGGTATAGATAAGTTCTATAACTAGCATGATTGTTAAATGTTAAAATTCATCTCCCGTTTTAAGCGCACGAGGGCATACAATAACTTACTGCGTATTGTAAGTACCTAGAGTACCTACAACCTTATGAGGCGACCGGGCCCGCTCACCGGTCAGTTGAGGAGGGATAACGTCACGCGCTACTCGCGAACTGCACTGACGAGATTTCAAAAACCTACGTAAACTTCCCATGCTTATAGTTTTGTTAATACTGCACCGATCGATGTGAAATAAAACTAGAATAATGTGTATGGTCTAGACTTTTAATCTACGTGCTTAAAAGTGTTAAATTGTAACCTTGTTTTCTTCTCCATTATATACATAAAGTTTATTCCATAGGAATCACTCTATTCATTGATGAAAATCGTATAAAAGGTACTTAATGTGTTAGTACCTACATGTAGTTTTTGAGATTATCGCGTAGAAACATACACACTAACTGATTCTAAGATACATATTTAAAATACTTTAAATGGTCCTTACTTGTAATCCGATGCGGCGCCGCCGTTATCGAAGCTTCTCTCTGTCTGTGTGCCGCGCGCGATTGATCTTAGCAGACTGCCGACTGCCGACTGACCGAGCGCCTACGTCTGATAGGTACCCCACCATGCGGGCCGTAAAACGCAAAAGCAGTGTCAACAAGTAGGTACCGCCTGCTTACAATATTGACTTTTATCTGCGACTTATTTACTGAAATAACAGGGGAAGTTTTGTAAATAATGAAAAAAAAAATAGGTAACAATACGAACTATTATTTCAACTTTAAAAAGAAACTACTTTCTTATGTCATTCTGTGTACCTATGTGCAATTGTTTTTCAACTTTTTTGTAGTCAGAAAATATATTGATAGCTAATACTTATTATTAAATTACATAATCATAAGTACATAATCTAAGTATATTAGATATCTGTAATACATAATTCTTGGAATTTTTGTCGTTCAGTCAGTCTTCGAGTGATATTAAAGGGTTTTCTTCAAACGATAAATAGAACCCTAAAAATTATTAGCTTACAGGTCAGAGTAGAACTAATAAACAAGTTAAACCTATAAACTCTTTATTTTATCACTTTTCTAAACATGTTTTAGAACTTCTAGTGTCAAAGAAGTGCTTACTTTTAGTATTTAATCACTATGGGAGGAATAACAGAGTTATCGGGATCCATAAGTAATAAGAACTAAGACGCCATTTAATAAAGATAACCTATAAAAAATTGTGATGGAAAAAAATAAATTAAATGTTACTGGTACACTTATTTACTTATATTGTTCATAATTTTCAATTAAAATGCCTAAAGGCGGTACCATGAATTGATAAGTACGATAATTAAAGAAAAAAAGTTTTGGGCAATACCTATTTTTACATCATTTTATCATCAAAAGTAGTTTATTTTTAAGGCGTTTTAAAAATGAGATGAAAACTAGTATACATTGTTACCGTAAACTTACCGCCGCATGAGATTTAATACCTAAAACACCTTGTAATCTTAAATACTTGACTTACCTTAATTATTTTATTAATATACAACACGCGTCACCACCATGAAATGATTATTATATTATCACTATTGACTTTAACAAGAACGTAAAATTATATGAAAACAGTTTAAATATTTAGCGCTTTCGGTGATATTTATTGCTACTAAATAAGTCCTCTATATTCTTAAGTTATATATTGGTTACAAGAAGTAACCATGTGGAACTATAAAAGTCATTAAAGTGGTTTCCATAACTTGTTTACTACTTTAACTTGCAGTCATAACCCGTGTATAACTTACAAAACACTTGAAGTGGTAATCAACACTGCAATAGCACTGTTCTAACTCTTCTTAATCACTCATTTATCACTACTCTATAACCATTAATTCACTTCAAGCTCTAACATGAACACGCCCAAACCAGGGGTATAAGAGAGATACAGAACGCTTTATCACCCAATTGTTGGTGCCCTTGCAGAACCTTTGGGTCTTAGAATTCTCTTAAGCAGCTCATGTAGCACTTATTCTTATTACCAAAATGTTAGTTGGGTAACCATGGAGTTTCTTGCCGGTTATTCTCCATAGGAAACGACCAATTGGAACCGTGCACCTAGCTTCTGACGTTTCATAAGTGCCCATGTTGGTTTATGTGAAATAAAAATATTTTGATTTTGATTTTGAACGGGCATGAAACTCCATGGACACTCTTTTAAATTAATTTTTACAAAAATATTAGTTACATCATTAATGTTGAATTTATAATAATATGTGAGAACGATGTAAAAAAAGACGTATGCGTTAAAAGCGTCCAGAGTACAGCAAATATTAAATAATAAAAAAAAACAACAATCCAAAAATAAAATAATTAAAAATAAAAATAAGCCGAGGCAGCCGAGTGATGACCAGCCCCAACTGACGGCGCGGCGGCGTCCGTTCGCGAACATGACGCATAGTTAAAATTAAATAGTCGGTCAGTTAGTCAGAAAGTTGAAGCTAGTTTCCCATTCCAAAACGTAGATCTCTATGGAGAAGAACGGGCAAGAAACTCCATGGACACTGTTTTAAATCAAGATATTACAAAATACTGGGTACATTATTCTTGTTGCTTCTATATGTGAGAACAATGTAAAAAAAAAACACACAAATGAAGAAACAATTCAAAATATAAGATTAAAAATAAGCCTTGGCAGCTTATTTTTCTCAACCGACGGCGCCCGGTCACGAACATGACGCGTGGATCAGCACCATCCAGCTCAACCATTTTGTAGGGAACCGAATGATCCAAATCCAACACACGCGCCACCATGACACATTTAAGTGAGCATGATAATTTAAAGTAATCAGGTTATCCTAAGGGATTATTTGATTATTTTTTATTATTAGTAGTTGTATTAGTCAACAAAAACGTTATAAGTGTTCAGTTCAAACATTTGGAACTAGAATTATAAACCATAATGTGGTGTTTCAGAGCTGAAGTGGAAAAATGTCAAATAACTTTTGAGAGCCACTGTAGGTAGCCTTGAGGAGGACATAAGCTACTGTACATCCTGGATATTATTATTAAAAAATATGAAATACAAAATACACGCAGTCGCGAGCAACAGCTATTATCAAATCAATTTAAAGAGAGATGTCGTGTAATAAAATACAAAAATGAATAAAAGAAACAAAAAAATATCGGAATGTCACCTGTTGCCTGTCGGTTTTATTTAAATAGACCCAAGCTTTTACCACTGAATATTCTTTCCTTAAGAAAAAAAATAGTGGCACTCCGGGAGTGCCGACAGAAATGAAAACAAAACACAAACAGAATACTTTGCCATCATTCACTGACATATCGGATATACATTAAAACCGAGTACATCTCGAGGACAGCCGAACACATCCGAAGCGGTGTCGGTTATACATTTTCACCGCGCCGTAGAAAGAGAGGGGGATACTCCTACGCCGCGCCGGCTGTCTACTCTCCATCCGTCTTACGAATTTTCGATCAGGGTCACGTGTCCTGACGCGAGTTTAACATTTTTTACCCATTACAAAAAAAGTGTACAACGCCGCTAAAGAAGTTTTCACTTCAAAAATTAACCTACTCTTTAAATATCCTCTCTTGAACTTTTGGGTATGATCCAATCATAACCAAAACAGTAACTAACGAATGTGATGTAGTATCGAAAGCAGCTGCAATAGTGGTATGTAGTTCTTCGGTGATCTCCTGGTCAGTGAAGAGATTTCTAGTGTGCTGTTCTAGCATCTGGTCTAAGAGCGGCTGGTACGACACATCTGTAAACACATACGTATCATCATGCCTGTTCTCCACGAAGTTATGGTTCCTACTTACTGCTACTTGTTGAGGTTCACTTACTAGGTTTGTCGTTTTTAATGTTACGAGTATACATTTCGTTTAACGATTTTGTTTTTCTTGTTAGTTCGATCTTTAACTATGTTCCACATGGTTTTAACTTTATTTTTTTATTTATTTATATAGTGTAATAAGGGGCTGGTCTGTTGCCAGGCACAAATCCAGACTCCAGGTTGGTACTAAGAAAATCCAGACAAAAAACTACTAAACGACCCAGCAAGGATTCAAAATTATTACAAAAGCTTAAGTCAAACAGAACTAATTTCTACTTGTTCAATAATTTTGGCTGTAATATTGAGCAGTGATGTAGTTCAACAACAAAAATAATTAAATAATACTTACATGTAGATACGGGACGTTTATTTGTTCCATCTAAAAATGATCTTTTCGTATGTATTATCTGAAAAAAAGACACTGTTTCAGTCTCAAAAGTTTGGACATCTAACATGTTCTGATATATAATATTGATCTGCCGTGTTTATTAATATCATATTATTTGGCACCGAGTTGCCGTGTCTGGCCATACCGCTGTTAAGCCCGCGATGGTTTGTGTGGTATGGTTAATTGTGCAACAAATATTTGTAAGCTGTTTTTGTTTTGATTAATAAAAATAAAATAAAAAAGTTTGCCATTGTTAATATTTAAAATTTGACCTATCAACAACATTAATACTCTGTAAACTCCTACCTCATCTGATATTTCATTGACAATAGTCACCAGTTTCGAATCTTGTTTTGTTTCTCCTAAAAGCTTGTGTATAAAATTGTTGTGCAGCCAAAACTTCTGGAATCTTTGCGTCATACGGTACAACATTGCATCGACTGATTTCATATATTTTTCACATAAATTCTCATCTGCAACCTTTCCAAACGTAGTCACTAAAATTACAATATTACAAATCATTATCGTCTTGCGAAGTTATGAATTAAAATTAAATTTGAAAAGATTTTTAGTACATAAATTACAGATGGTCGGGTTATTTTAACAATTTCTACACAGTTCACTAAAACTAGCATGCAAAATGATTGATTATATTAACGAAGCTACTAAAATTGGTGAGTACATAAATCATAGTCATAATCATGACAGGCCTGATGGTCTAGTGGTTAGTGACCCTGACTGCTATGCCGGAGGTCGTGGGTTCGATTCCCACCCAGGACAAATGTTTGTGTGATGAGCACGATCATTTGTTCTGTGTCTGGTTGTAATTTATCTATAATATGTATGTATTTAGAAATATATAAGTATGTTTATCAGTTGTCTAGTACCCATAACACAAGCTCTGCTTAGCTTGGGACTAGATGGCGTTGTGTGATAGTTGTGGAATATTATTATTATTATTATTATAGTTATTATAGGAGAATGGCCAAATCTACCCTGAAGCCCAATAACGTTAAGACATACCAATGAAAAGATCTCACCAAGGAGAGAATTGCTTATTGTGACGATGTCTCTTGATTTTCGTAAGGAGCTACAGAGCTCTAAAATGTAACTAAGTATAATTGAAATTCTGTTATTTCGTCAAACAACTTTTTTTTTTCTGTTAGTCTGTACTGTCCCACTGCTGGGCAAAGGCCTGCCCCATTTTCTTTCACTTTAACTTTCATTTTAATCAACTTTAACTTTCATTAATTCTGTGTCTTGCAAAAGTAACGGACATTTTGAAACATTGACCTTCTAGATGCCGTTTTAGGAACAATGTCTTTAAGAGTCGGTCGGCCGGACAGAACGTTAAGCCTGCTGGGGGATGCCCCAATCGCCTTAAGATATACACCAATGTAGAGAGCTTTTTAAGGAAAACCTTTGCTACTAACACGAGTTTTGCCAATTGTTAGTCAGTACCACAGATAATATAATACTCTACGTCAGTACGGAGACAATGACCAAAAATGTGACAACTTGGGCACCGAAGTTAAGGAATTCTTGGCGCCCAATAGCCATGTCTCTATAATATATCGTGGTCGGATGTACGTATATCCGACCAAGATATATTAGAGAGACAATCACAAAACTTTTTTTGGAACAATCACGTCACGCGAGTCCGACTCGCACTTGACCGGTTTCTTTTTCACAGTAAAGTTTCTCGCACTCATAATCATCTGCCTAGCATTTTCCCAACAATGTTGGGGTCGGCTTCCAGTCTAACCGGATGCAGCTGAATACCAGTGTTTTACATGGAGTGACTGCCTATCTGACCTCCACAACCCAGTTACTGGGTAATACGATAGCTCTGGGTAAGACTGGTTGTCAGACTTTCGGGCTTCTGAACGACTGTCAAAAATCCCCGAATGACAGCCGGGACCAACGCCTTAACGTGATTTCCTAGGCACGGAGGGGTCAGCCATTCACGGACCAACCGCAGCGTAGTTTAACCTGATCGATCGACCCACGCGGCTGTTATTACTTAGCCACCAGCCCCTCAAAGTTTCTCGCACTATATTTCAAAATTAACTTCTAATCATGGTTCTCACAAACATTTGTCTACATGAGTTGCACTATTCACTGTACTTTTAAAAACTTATTTACACAACAATTTCACTGTTTATATATCTTTAATACTAGCTGCTGTCCGCGACTTCGTCCGCGTGAAAACCTATCCTAACTAAAACTTTTTTTTTTCTAAAATAAAAGTAGCCTAAGTTACTCCTTATTACATCAGCTATCTGCCAGTAAAAGTCCCGTCAAAATCGGTCCAGCCCTTTCAGAGATTAGCCGGAACAAACAGATAGACAGACAGACAGACAAAAAAATTGTAAAAAATGTTATTTTGTATATGTACCGTGTATACATCCATATGCATTTAGTAAAAAGCGGTTATTTTAATATTACAAACAGACACTCCAATTTACATTTATTTGTATAGATTATCTTTAATATTATAGATAAATACGCGGAGCTATTCATTTCGTGTTGGGCAGCGCCCTCTGTCGTGAAGTTAAAATAAAATAAAATATTTGCAGTGTAGTGGAAAGATGAATGTTTTTGGCTGTATACCAAATAGTTTGTTCGACTGTACAACATCTACCATACTCACAGTAAGTTATTCCCAGAGAATATTGTCTCAGGTATGGTGAAGGATTAAATTTTCCTTTTCCAACATTTCGGTCAATATCGCTCAGCATTGCTCTTGATTGGCTGTTAAACACTTCTATGTACCCATTTATAATTGGTAAACCGAAACTTGTTTTTAGCACTTGACGGTGACGGTGCCAGTGGGCTCCTGGATTAAAAAAAAAACGTAATTATTATACAGATTTGAAATTTTTTTCAACAATGATACGACGGACGTCTTTGATGATGATGAAGTAAGTATATCATGATTTTTTTTTCGAAATATTTAAATCAGATGCCTGTTTAAAATCATTGGAAAAAAACAAACCACTTTATTTGCTACCCAAATAATTATGGTAATTAAAGAATACTCTCTAAAAGAGGAAGGTGCAGTCAAAAACAGGTAATTACCTAGCTGCTAGCTAATACAATTGTGCTGAAGCCAAAAGTGAGGTCAAAATGAAAATCCAAAAAGCGTATCTTCCTATAAGGAGATGAAACGCAAGCGATTGATAAATAAAATATAAATCCTATAACTTCATTATCAGACTAAAATACAAAAACAATGCAATGGTGAAAAGTTTATGGATGGAGAGGAAGAGAAACGCTCAAGAAAAGTTGGATATATTGTATGAGGAATATTAATGAAAGAACTGTAAGTGAGTGATAGCGTGACGGGGAAGAATGCAAGATTTTCTTTTTCCATTCTTCCTCGCCAACCGTGTTGCATCGACCCCAAGTAACATCGGTTAAGAGCAGGAATAGGAGTCATGTACTAACCAGATCCTGTAATTAGTCCTTCACCCAGCCAATACTTTACAAAGCTATACACAAAATGTTTCTCCAAACAGGTATTGGCCACCAAAAGAGCATCTTCAGGGTCTGTTATGCCTGTAAAAAATTAAAAAATTGTAAATAAATCCTTACTTTCAGGGTTCCCTAGTCTACAAAGGGTTCCTTTACGGTTTGGCCTTGTCCTTCCGTCTGTCTGCCGGCCCGCAGTTTTTCTCAGAGACCCTTGGTACTAGAAAGCTATAATTTGCATTGGTATACAATACATATTATACATGCCAACAAAAAGTTAAATATTTATAAATATTTTTTTTTTAGTGGACCTTTTGGGATGTGTTTTTTTCTCGTCTATCCCTTATTGTGAAGTGTCGTTGGATTTCCATTCAAAAATGTTGCATTATTTTAAAACCATTTTTAGATTCCGAGATCTTGCAAATTATTAAGCTTTCAAGTCCTAATATTTATTTGAGTTCCCCCACCCTGCCAGCTAAATTGTTGGTTTTAGATGTGTGAAAAAAACAAAGTGTTACGTACGGAAAACATTTTTAATAAAATAAAATAGTAAGTGAGACCTCGCTACTGCGGCCTTACGCATATTTACAATTTATATCAAAATAAATAAGTATATCAATAACAATAACCTCCTTTTTGTTTGAAGTTGGTTAATGTTAGACATCACGTCGTCACAAAATACAGAGAGTAACGTCTTCTCGCTCAACTAGAGCTCACATTTTGCTTGGAAAATTTACCACTCGCGCTCGCACGCGCGGCTCGCGCTCCGACAGTCGGTTCGTCTCCAGATCTCGAATACCTTGCACCAGTGGCGAAGGTACCATACAACTCGATTCCCACCGGCTTCCCTTCGAAAATTCAGAACATAACCACTCTATAGTCAATCCATCATTGAAATTTTCTTTTGACATTTTTTTTTTGCTCCGGCTTACCGCTGTCATAAATTCACCCTTCGCCACTGCCTTGCACGCCTCCTGCGAACGCGATCTCGCCGCTGCGAGGCCTCACACTTCCGACTAATCGCGTACCTGCATGCTGTACGCAACACAAAGTTAAAAGGGAAAACAACCACAGCTAAGTAGGCTTTTATATCGATCCTAGAACATATTATTAATAACAGGCTTACCAAATACCTTGAAAGCAATAATTTATTGTCGACCAACCAATTTGGGTTCAGAATGAAAAATCAACTTCTGACGCAGCCTTGAAGCTGATAGATGGAATCGTTGATAAACAAAATCAACGCAAAAATGCCTCACATTGTTCATTGATCTTGCAAAGGCATTTGATACCGTTCCTCTCCCCTGCCTTCTATCTAAACTAGACTGTCTAGGCATACGTGGTATGCAACTCCAGTTTTTTTATCAACATTTTATTACAACAACACACAAAAACTCCATTCACACAAAATCAATCCTCTTACGAAATATGCAAAAACAGATAACATGCTTTCTAACCAGTTTAAACTAAGACAACACTCAATACCTGCTTACTTCACATTCGTAGTGAGTTCTCTAACACTCCGTATCTAAACTCAACCTCCTACCCTTCCATTTACACACACATACACACCACACCACACCTCATCACAAAACACATACACATACTAACACTTCACACTTATTAAGTACTAGCTTTTGCCTGCGACTTCGTCCGCGTGGAATAATGACTTCCGGAAAAAAACAATTTATCCCCCTTTTCTCCCCGTTGGGAGGGAATTTCTAAAAATCCTCTCTTAGTGGTAGCCTAATCCTCCCAACAACACACATGCCAAATTTCAGCTCTCTACTGCCAGTAGTTTCGGCTGTGCGTTGTCTGTCAGTCACTCAGTAACGGAAGAGTTTTATATATATAGATATAGATCAGTGGCGAAGGTAACATACAACTCGATTCCCGCCGGCTTCCCTTCGAAAATTCAGAACTCTATAGTCAATTCATCATTGTAATTTTCTTTTGGTATTTTTTTTTTTGCTCCGGCCTACCTCTGTCATAAATTCACCCTACGCCACTGATATAGATAGCTGTGCCCGCAACTCCGTCAGTGTGTAATTCCTTGTGTGTTATTAAGTTAATGTATTGGTAATATTGTTTAGATCACGTTCACATGAGGCTTAAGTACCTATACAACGAAATTACTACTTCACCTAAAAAGAAATAAAATGTAAACTATTAATAATTTGTGATTTGAACGAATATAATACACTACCAAAATAACTAATACCTATTTCATAAAATAACAACAAAAGAAAACTAAATAAACTAAATTAATTTAAAGACTAAAAGTCGCGCTGATAAACAATATTGTCTGTCAATAAGGTCGAATGCTCGGAACGTCTACTCGCATCAACAGCCAAATATTGTATGAAGTTCGCGTTTTTTTTTTTTTTTGGGAATGGCATCTCGCAGTTCAACCTATGAGGTTGTCGTCTGCTTAACCGGGCTTGCCTGTGGATGCCTCAAAATTAAGGCCTCCAGCCAGGGCTTAAAAAAAACTTAAAAACTAAGCGACTACACGCTAAGGGTACCCCCTGTGGGGTACGGACCTCGGCTTAGGGCGTCGCTGGGGGGGGGCAGCAAGGGACAGGCTGGATCGGAATTATTTAGGGGCGAATTTAATACTAAAGGCTCAGCGGCGCGGCCTGGCTCGAGCAAGGGTCGGGGAGGGGAATTTACGGCGCGTCGCGACGGGCGTCCTCGACGGCGAGGACGGAAGGACGGTTGTCGGGTCGTGTTTGTGTGTCTCTTAATGGTGCTGGTGGCTTTCCTGCTCTCCTGTAAGAGGGTAGTGGCGTCGTCGGGGATGGTGAGGGTATGCCTTGGTCGGCGAATCCTACTTATGCGGGAGGGAGTATATTGGGAGGCCGCCGCAATCAGGGCAATTGGGGTGCTTTATAGCAGAGTCGAAGAAACGCTTGGCGAGGCGCTTCATGAACTGCTGGACGGTGTGAAGTTCGCATTTGGATCCCCCGCCCTTTTATACCTCCCGCCGCGAGCCGCGTCGAGCGCGGCGACCGTTACACAAAAATAATCCTTATAGCATGATTCAGTATTCACGCGCGATGGCTTATTAGCGTATTTCATGTATAACTTTTGTGTTTCTGTACCGATTTCTATGATAATTTTTTTATTAAATACCTAGGTAATAATATTAACATTTTTTTAATTAGGGATGAGTGAGAGTGTTATAAACGTAAGAGTAGACAAATATAATCAGAAAGCTCCGAACTGCTAAGCTATCGGGAGTTACACGTATTATTGTGAGTCAACCATAAAAGATAGACATTTGCTGTCGTGGAATATTTTTTATATAATTTTAAGGAGAACATTTCCGTCATACATGATTTCTGTGTAGCTTTAACCATTAAGGCTGCACACGCGACGGAAGCTTCAAAAATGGAGTAAGTTCTCCGGTTTTCCCAACATTTCCCTTCACTGCTCTGCTCCTATTGATCGTAGCGTGATGAAAAGTATACTATAACCTGCCCAGGAGTATGAAGAACAATTGTACCAAGTTTCGTTGAAATCCGTCGAGTGGTTTTTGTTTCTATAAAGAACATACAGACAGACAGACAGACAGACAGACAAAAATTTTACTGATTGCATTTTTGGCGTCAGTATCGATCACTAATCACCCGCTGATAGTTATTTTGGAAATATATTTCATGTACAGAATTGACCTCTCTACAGATTTATTATAAGTATATAGAAGATAAGTTTTCATATGTTTTTACCGTATAGTCCTAAGCAGTCCATTGGATTTTTTTTTGTACTCCTGTGTCCCACCTGCGCTAGCGAACCTTTATACAGGTTACCATGTCACCTAGCTAGGACGCCAGATTCAATTCTGTTGCAACTCTCCATATGATTTTTCCCTAAATTGTTAAATTATTATATTTATTGTAACAAACTGTATGTACCTGTATGACTATATGTGCACTTTTGAAAGAAATAAATCATATCCTAATTAAAACCGAGGTGATGGGGGCTGTCAACCGACCTGATGCTATGGGATTGACACTATTGACAGCTGCTCACTTTACCTAAGTTTTCACGATGAGATTTTTACAGAACAGCACGGTATGTGAGGGCCTATGCACACCACGTTTTTTAAACGCGCCGTTGAATTGCGTTTGTAGCGATACAAACGCGCGTTAGCATCGCGTTTGTATCGATACAAACGACAACAAACTGCTCTGTAGGATAAAAGCGCGCCGTCGACGCGCGTTTCTAAAACGCACGTCGACGGCGCGTTTAAAAAACGTGGTGTGCACAGGCTCTAACCCCGTTATTAATAAACGTTGCTTAAAGTTAAGTAGTGATTAGCGACTGTTTAACCATACATTTTTGACGTTTTAAGTCTAACATAACTTTACAACAAGTTTATTAATAAGGGGGTAAGAGTTGAAAAAAAATTACTTACAGTAGTAAATTTGTGTTCCAAATTTCACGTAAATAACGCCACCTTGCCGGAGTGAGCACTCCGCTATTTTATTCTCCAGCAGCCATAAACCTGTAATATAACAGAATACAATATCACGGTCTACATTTGAAGGATTTATTCTGGTCTGGGATAGGCAAAGATGAGTTTGCCAATTGCCCTCGGTCAATGTAATAATAGGGGGCGTAATCCAGACTCCGGACTTCTACCCTATGAAATTCGTACTGGAAAACTCCAATAATTCTTTGAGAAACATGGAAGTGTACCCATGGGTGATTACCTCCTGAGTCCTCTTCATTTATTAATTTCACATCTCATCATCATCATTTCAGCCAAAAGAAGTTCCACTGCTGAACATAGGTCTCCCCCAAGCACCTCCACTTCGACTGGTTATGCCACCCCGTATAATTTATCAAAATCCGTTCATTCGTTCAGGAGTTACGAGGGAACAAAGAAACTGATATACATACAGGTCAAACACATAACCCTCCTTTTGGGCTTCGCCGCAGTCGGGTAATAACCTTCCTTTTGGGCTTCGCCGCAGTCAGGTAACTATTCAACAACGATACGATTGGCAATAATTCCTTCTGCACATGTGGCTTCCCTGGCACCTCATTAACGTCATAACTACGTAAATGTCTATTAACTGCTCTCAAATTACGATTTTTATATTTATTTTCTTTATACATACCTACTTCTTTGACATAATCTTTTTATTATTTCACATTATATACAGACAATTATTTATAATTTTTCACCTCTTTATTGGTGGTTGTAATGGCAATCATATCACTTGGTTTTAGTAGATTTTTATATTTTATTTATCCTTTTGATAGATTCTTATTTTGTAAATGTGAGGACTTTGTAGGCCTTGTAGACTGATCTGTAGACCATTTTTTATTTTATCAAGTATCTGGTTCTTGTTGACAGGCCTATGCTGTCCTCCCATACCTACTGTAATTTGAAAACATTGTAAAATCCAATTATTTTTTAAAAGAGTAACCGTGGAGTTTCTTGCCGGTTCTCCTCCATAGGAAACGACCAATTGGAACCGTGCACCTAGCTTCTGACGTTTCATAAGTGCCCATGTAGGTTTATGTGAAATAAAATATTTTAATTTAATTTGATACCCCACTTGACATAGTTTGTTGACTTTATTTTTTTTTCATTTTCACAATATGGCATCCAGTAGTCGCCATATTGAATTTTCACTAACGTCATTTCTTTAGTGACACTCGCCGGACTAAAAGGAATCGATTTACGTGTAAATCATAAAAATCGGCCCAGGCGTTTGGTCTGTATAGTGCTTCAAAGGAACATACAAACATGCATACATAGGCTGATAAACACATTACCACTCCTTTGCGTCGCGCAGTCGGGTAAAAAGGCTAGGCAGATTGATTTTTGGTAAAATCAAAGAATAGACCAAACTCACGAAGTTTGGTCTCCTAAGTAGAGTAGGCCGCACGTTAACACACTAATATTATTATAAAGGCAAAAGTTTGTGAGTGTGTGTGTGTGTTTATTTATTTATAATTAATTACAACGGCTTGCGCCAATGACAGTAATTAGCAGGTAAAACTAAACATAAAACAAAACATATTACTTACATAATTAACATAATTACTTTATATGTTTGTTACCTTCTTCATGCTCAAACGGCTGGAACAATTTTGATAAAATTTTGTATGGAGGTAGCTGACACCCTGGATTAACATATAGGCTACTTTTTATCCCGCTATTCCTACGGGATCGAAACTTATGCGGGTGAAACCGCGGGGCGCAACTAGTTAGTAATAAAGCCAGTATTGCTGGACTCTAACGGGCCTTTGGAGTTTCAATAAATAATGTAAACTTCGTACTACGCTAGGCTGCGTACTGTTGTTGCAACTGAAGTGAATATAAACAAAGTATTTTGATTTTAATACAGCACTAACAAAAATATATAATTATATATATTCAGTAATTATTTATTTATTCAGTTGACTTGACCTTGTGCTGAAATCACAAAATTGTTGGGTCACCTTAGACAACAATAGCAAAAGCAAATTAAAACTTCCCAAGCGTTGGCATTAACTAAAACAAGATCAAAAGATAAACGGCGTTTTAAAACACAAGACTTACGTCAATGTTTAATTAATACTATTGAATCAAGTTATTAACCGACGAAAAAACGAAGGAGGTTATCAATTCGATGCGTATATTATTATTTTTTTTATTTACATTTGAAAGTCAAAGTCAAAGTGAAACCAGAGCTATACGATTAGGTATCTAGAATACATTTACATACTCGTATATTATTAAAACAGGCTTCTGCCCGCGATTTCGAACTCAAACTCAAAGCATTTATTCCAATTAGGTCGTCACCGCCGGGGTGCCAGCTGTTTTAGAACCCAATGGCTTGGCACGCGACGATGGTAACAGACCAGACGGTTAGCTGTGTCGGGGCGGTTGCTGCAGGTGCGGAAAACCTCAAACGGCGCAAATACTCCCATCTCTTTTGAACTTATATATTTGAGCCGTTTGGGGTTGAAACACTAGGGCCATGGGGCCCGAGTGCCCACTTAGTATTTCGAGACATCGCCAAGCGGTTGGTCGACTCTTCACGCGACCAGAGTGCTGGCCTATTTTTTGGCCAAAGAATCAGTATTGCCATACAACGTGGTAATGCTGCCAGCCTTTTGGGCACGTTTCCTATTGACAGCGATGCGGAAGAATTTTTTGATGCCCTTTGATTATTTCCTCTCCCTTTTTATATACTTGTACATATTATTATTTTAAGACATCTTTTAAATATTGTAAATATTTTGATTTGTAAATAAAATACTTGAGACTAAAAAAAAATTGGTAAACCATTTACAGATACTTTTGAATTGTCAAATAGTCTGAAATGAAACTTCCACACTCCTCTCTCTGACCTCCACAACCCAGTGATTGGGTAATACGATACTCCATAGTAAGACTGATTGTCAGACTTTCGGGCCTCTGACGATCCGTAAGGACTGCCAAAGATCCACGAATGACAACCGGGACCAACGGCCTATCGTGGTTTCCGAGGGACAGAGGGGTCTTGGTATGTAAAGATGGTCACTATTCCACGGACCAACCGCGGCTAGCGCAGCTTAATCTGATCGATCGACCCGTGGGGCTGTTATAACTTAGCCACGAGCCACTCAGAATTTATTAATGTGTAAAATACCTTAATATTAAACTAACATACAATAAAGACATCTCAATGTTTTGTCAAGTCGTGTAGATAAAAACCGAGTGAAGCCGGGGCACTAGAATAATATATTTCTAGTTCCTTTTTTTACTTTACGTGAACATTTTATTTTAACCATCAATTAAAAATCTACACTTATAACAAATCTGTAGACGAGGCGTTTCTGTACATTGAAAATATTTCCAAAAAAAATTGTTGGGGTGTTAAAGGATAACCAACAGATGCCATTTCATCAATTTTTGGATTTTTTTTTCTGTTTATCTGTTTGGATGTGACAGATTGATTTGAACAGGTTCAACGTAAAAGTCCCAAACGAATATGGTTAATTTTTATACTCAAATATGGTGTAGAACTCGAAGCAGCGATTAGTTTTGGTTTCATCACAATCGCTTTACTCTATCCAAAGATAATATAATCAATTTAAAGTATTCTAGAACAACTTTTTATTAAGTTTTTTGGAAACACGTAACGACATCTATTGGCGCGATATAGTACCTACTAACGAAAACATAATTGTGAAATAAATAACATTAATATGTGAATAATCACCTCCTATTAGGCTTACCTTTATGACGAAATAACACAGATACTTATGTCTGTGTAATTTTAAACAGCAATGATAATGATACAGAACTTGTAAAACATTTTAAAAGAGTAACGGTGGAGTTTCTTGCCCATTCTTCTCCATACGAAAACTACCTTTTGGAATGGGCGACTAGAATCAATTGTTTTTACTATAATTTTTGACGTTCAAAAGTGCCTTTACTGTGCCTAATTGAAATAAATGATTTGACTTTGACTTTGACTTTGATTATAACCCGCAGGGCAGCATGTGGCGAGCTGTTGGGCAGTAGCGACCCCACGGCCCCTATCTCCCAGGAGAAGTCTTGTTCCTCACCTCTGGCTTGCCTTTATTGGCCGGCTGGAATGAACAACGACGAGGAACAGAGCTCCCACCTCATTCTTGCCTTTATTGGCCGGCTTGAGTGGAGATTCGCAAGAGCAAACGTGCTCGGAGGAAGGAAGTATTCCAGTAAGATGCTGGTAGGGATCTTGACCGTACTTCCGGGATTGTCCTGATAGCCGTGGAATACCTCTCCACTCTTCATAAGCACCTCAGGATGTGTTGCCCCTTTGTCGCTACGTCACTATGTGCTAGCGACCGTTCCCGGGGGCCCATTATTGAGTGTGCAAGTCACTTCCTGCCATTTTATCCGTGTATATATAAAACATTGATCAGGCAGGGGTCATAGTTCTTCCATAGTTCTTGGTAACCAGTCCACTTTAGCCACCCAAACCCATAGTCCAACTTTTTATTTTTCCATATCCTGCAATAGTCCTATACCAACCGAGGGTTATCCTTGGGTGAACTTGCATATTGCATACAGGGATAATCGTCGGTTGGTGCCGCATTTCAATAAAATTTCCTAAGGGGCCTCTACGAGTTGGTTTCGGCCCCTCGTACGCCTTCCAAAGGACCGGGACCCTATGGTCCCGAGATATATAGATTTATAAAATGATTATAACATTAGAAAAATCGCTTGCTATTGATGGTTTATTAGTGGCGCCTGTGGCGCTAAAAGAATTTCAAATAAAAAGTGAGGATAATGTAAGTGGTCTTCTGAGTGATAAAGAATGCAATGCTACATAATTATTGATTTATGAAAAAATAAAAATCCAAGCTGGCAGCTGCATATAAAAAAAAATCGTCTTGGGTGTCGTTTCCATGGTTTCCGATGGTGCTGAAGCCGATAGTGAGGTTAAAATGAAAATCCAAGATGGTGGTTGCAAAAATTTTAAATTTTTTCATCATGAGTGTCGTTTTCATGGTTTTCGAGGGCGGCCGGTGTCGAATATAACCAAAGTAAATGGGTTGCTTTTCACACGGGCAACTTTATGTAGAAGCTCTTTCGAGGGGCAAGCAACGTTTCTAAAATCGTTTACAGAGAAGCATTTTTTTAGTTACATAAGGTTTAAATCATGACTACTTTCAAGTTTTAACCTTAGTTTACGACGTTAACGCTTCAGCACACTCCTCCAGACGGGCAGTTGATTTATTGAGTAGGTACGGCAGTTGCACACCCAAGTAGCACTGCCATATCATAAAAAAGTATTGTAGATTATGTCTTCGAGACAATAACTAAATATTTGGCCATTGTCTTGGTTAAAACCATATCGACCCTCAAGATACCTTTAGGCTATCCACCAAGGAAGAGTTAAGCAAATGTAGGCACAGGTTTACAGAAAAGTTAAGAAAGACTTCAAACTACTTTTCAGATAAACTTCAGTACGATTTAAGAGTAACACCATTGATGAATTCTTCCTTTTATCTCGACGCTTTATAAGGCATAATATTGGTATATAAGATATCTACAACACCAAGTTAAGAATTTCTAAATTTACCGCAGAGAGAAACCAAGACTTCGAAAAACTAACTGCAAACTTTACCTACTTATCTCAGATATACTTTAGACAAAATGGTGATATTATTTTACAAGTTAGTATTCTAAAACAGCCGCAAAATAAAATGGACATACGAGTATGGCTGTTTGGTCAGATAATCAGCCTGGAGCAGGCGCTTTCATTTTTAATTATTCTCAAAAATCAAAGTGACACTTTGTCGCATTGTCATTATGAACCATGAAGATGCAGTGACTGCTGTCGAAAGGGCTGTGGTAGAGAACCCCAGGTAAGGGAAGCGTTACAAGGCAAGATCGGAAGATTCTTCCTTTTCAATGAAGGAGTGGCAATTACACCTTTCCTATAAGTGAAACATTAGGTCAGTGGGTCGTCTTTCAGGCGGGAGGAGACGCCCGGGTGTCACCATTGCGAGGATCGCCCAGAGGACACGGTGGAGCATACGGTGGAGGTCTGCCCCGCTTGAGCGGAGCACCGCCGCCGTGTCCTCGTAGAGGCGATCGGCAGCGGCGGCGACCTTTCGCGTCCGGCCCTGGTTCAAGCCATGGTCCGGGGCGAGAGGGAGTGGGAGGCGGTCACCTCCTTCTGCGAAGCAGTCATGCTAGCGAAGGAGGTGGCGGAACGGCTCAGGGAGAGAGCCGCACGCCTCAGCCGCCGCGGGAGACGCTACGGGCGTCGGGAGCCGCGTGACGACTCCCGGCCACCGTAGGTGCGGGCCTGCGGACGGAGAGTAATGGGTAGCTCTCCGTCCGATCAGGACCAGGCCCGTGCCGGACGGCGCGTATGTGTTCCACTCCACGCGCGCCTCAAAGAGATGTCAGCATTAAGGAAGGGGCCCGCCAGGGCCGAAGCCTGCCGGGGTAGCGGGATCGTCCGAAAGGGTTACCGCTGCCCCGGAACATAAAGGGCTAAGGAAGGAACACGGGTGGGTTTTAGTCAGTAAGAGTCTGACACTCCCTTCCGCTCCACCCAGAGCGGGAGGAGTCATTAGATGATTTCCCATCCAAAAAAAAGTGGGTCGTCTTAGGGATTGTTTTCCGACATCCACGCGAACGAAGTCGCGGGCACAGCTAGTTTTATAATAAGAAATTAACTTACGTAACGTGTCAGTAGCCAGCAAATGTGTATGTCCGATGATAGGCAGAAGTCCTGTGTATGTCGGTGGCAGAGGATGAGCACGAGACTCCACAAGTCGCGCGCGCCAATATATTGTAATTACGCAGATCAGCAGACATACTGCCAGTAGTGCTTCCAGCATGGTTACAGCTGCAGAGTTGTATTTTGTAACTGACCACTTCAAACTTAAATAAGCAATAGAGGGGCTATCGGAAGAAACCGTCGTAGATAAACTGTGATCCAATAGACATTAGACGCATCCAGGGGCTTAAATACCGGTAAAATTTTCATAACGTTATTTGACAGAGTTACCGTTTATATTAAAATAACGGTAATATATTTAACGTTATTTATGCCCCATTTTATGGTTAATCATTATTAACGTTACTTGTTTAGTAACCTTAATTTTATCGCTATTTATAAATGGTGAAACTTGTAGGGTGGATGTAGTGCAGGCCGACGCGCGTGGTGGGCCAAATCAAAACATTGCCTGATTCTTGCGCGTGAGAAGTTCTGGTAATATAGTGAACGGATTTAGCTAGTGATAACTGATAATTTATCCTGAGGGGCCCGTGGCTAAATAATAACAGCCGCACAGGTCGATCGATCAGGTTAAGCTACGCTTGCCGCGGTTGGTCTGTGGATGGGTGACCATCTTTACATACCGAGACCCCTCCGTGCCTCGGAAAGCACGTTAAGCCGTTGGTCCCGGCTGTCATTCGTGGATCTTTGACAGTCGTTACGGGTCGTCAGAAGCCCGAAAATCTGACAACCAGTCTTACCAAGGGGTATCGTATTACCCAGTAACTGGGTTGTGGAGGTCCGATAGGCAGTCGCTCCATGTAAAATACTGGTATTCAGCTGCATCCGGTTAGACTGAAAGCCGACCCCAACATAGTTGGGAAAAGGCTAGGCAGATAAAAAAAAAAAAAAACTGATAATTTATCCAGAATCAAGATGAGTGAAGACATTAATCAAGGTAATTAATGATTATTGTTTATATTTATTACAGTAGTCACGTGCCGCCACGGCACTCGGCACCGACCGCCAATGCCGTGTGTCCACGGCAGCCGGTGACATACGGCGGTGTGTCGCCGACCTCATGCTGCACGTCGATTCTGTAAAATTCAAACAACAACTCGCATCTCACATCGCTATTCACTCTCACTTCGCATAAGGTTCAAAATTACCTTGATTTTGCATTCTGTAAGCATCACCTCGTCACTTGCGAAGTGAAGTGAGCTCCGAAGCGACCAATATTGTACTAGTGATTACCACAATCAACGAAACGTAAGTTGAGATTTATCGATTCCAGTTTTTTGACACAATTGTTGAGTTTTTGGCACAGAATTTTAGCTAATAATTATGATGTTTAAATTAAAATTTCTTATTTTAAGGAATTTGAGGCAGCTAATAATAATTAAAAAAAACAGAAAACTACATTCGTGCCATGAATATAATCTATGCTTCCATTACGAAAAAAAAAATGTCAGATAGACAATATTTTGATAGTAGTTTGTGTTTCATGTGTTTGATTTGATCGTTCAGTGCCGAAAATAATTGTGAAATAATCATGAAGTAAGTTTATATTTGTGGGTGTGAAGTTTAAAAATGATATTAAATACAATAGTATTTATTTTGTTTTCTAATCCAACAATAATGTTCCAAATGAGACACGTTCCTCACACCCATCGTTGGCTCAGGTTGAACATCTGGTAGAGTTTATGAAAAGATACCCGGTATGGCGAAGGGTGTCTTGAGAACTCAAAATGCCAGAGAGTGAAGTCGACGCCAGTGGGAGGAACTAGCCGTGCGCCTAAATAGTGGTTGGTGGTAGTGGTTGATTGCGCTGGTGGCACAATCAAAAATTATAAACAGTGGACCAAGGTTAGCATTGCTTTTTTTTTAATTCCTCAAAGCAAACCACTTGAAATGTGCGACGAATCTTGGTTTAAAGTGTGTCCTTGGTTTCGAAGTAGTTTTTAACCACAAATTATGTAGTTATTGTACTCATTTTTATAACTGTGACATAAAAATATTATTTTAACACTATTTATATAGGATTTCTTATATTTTCACTTGTAAAATAGATGCTTTTTATTTGACACTTTGAATCGGGTTCGAGTGCAAAGTGTTGGCAACACCGAGTGAAGCTTTGAGTGCTGGCTGGCGGTGAAGTCTTTGGATGGAAGGAACATCCATAGAGTATAGAAAACTTCCCGCCATTATTATTTTGTCATGCCGCGAAACGTTTGATTTTGTGGATTGTTATTATTTTCTGATTAATATATGTTTGCATAACTAGCTAATACGTGTTTTAAACACCTTCCGTATAAATATAGTTAATATCAGAAGTGTGTATAAAACTTCTCGCGCCCTAAAAGTAAAGTTAAACTAAAAAAATGGGTAAAACTGGTAAGAGACGCTTAACTAAGCGTAAACACAGGGCAAAGCGCGCTCGTAAACCATCTAGTAGTAGCAATACGAGTTGCAGCAGTAGCAGTACGAGTTCTAATAGTAGCGGCTCAAGAACACCACCGCTGGCATCTCGCAAAAGGATAAAGGTATTTAAGGCAAAAGATACCGGAACTGTGAGTACAATTTTGCATAATATGATACCGGATTTTGACCCCTTGAACGATCATATTACTTCTTGGTTAAATGTGATAGAATCGTATGCATCAACATTTTCCTGGACGGATAGTATAATACGCTATCAGGCACTAAATAAGCTCAAAGGCTCTGCTAAAATCTGGTACGAATCTTTATTGCGTAATGATCACATGTGGACTACTTGGCTGTGGAAGGATTGGAAGGAAAATCTTTCTAATACATTTAGAGTGAAGAGAAATATGTTTGACCTACTTAAGGAAATCGTCGACCGGAAACCTGTGGAAAATCAACCGCTATATGACTTCTTTTTTGAACAAAAATCGAAAATTGATAGTCTGTGCTTAAATTTTACTGAAAAGGACGTAATTTCGATAATATTAGGAAATATCGGCGATAATAACATAACAGCGTCCGTTGAGGCTAGCAACTTTAAATCATGCGATAGTTTAGCTGGATTTTTGTACAGCCGCGTTTACAAAGCAAAAATCGTTAAACAAAATATGATTAACCACAGCAACACTCGTGATAATGTTACGGTTCCATGTCAAGTTCAAAGTTCTGTTTCTCAAACATCAACGGCAAATACGACAACTGGATCAGCCCTAACCCCAAGTCAACGTAAACCCATAGAGTGCTATAATTGCGGCGGCAATCACAAACGATTTCAATGTTCGGTAAAATGTGAATTTTGCGGTAGAAAAGGTCACTCGGAAACATCATGTTTTCACAAAAAGAATTAGTTTCAGAAGAAAAGATTCGACCGGTGTCGCATTATAGCTAAACTTTATTAAAACACAAAGCCAAACAAATGATGGACGTAGTAATAAAATTACTGCCTACTTTTAAAGGCACATTCCAATTAACGAAATGCCTGGATAAAGATAGATATGAAGTCAAAGATATGCGGGGCAGTGGAAAAAGTTGTAGATCGTATAATGGAGTGGCCGCTGTTGAGAACATTAAACCCTGGATTAAAATTAAAACTGGTGTGTTGATTGATGCATCATTAGTAGGTGCAAAAAGGCGTGTTAGCAAGGTAAACAAAAAAAAAAAAAAAAAGTAATAGGTATATATTTTATAAGTCAATAATTCTTGCTTTTTATATTTTTCAGTTTCTGCTCAAGTTGATTACATTGAATTGATACTGGATAAAAAAAAAAAAGGAAGTGTTATAGTCACTTGCCAGAATCAAGGTGGTGAGCTGAAACAGTTACTGCCTAAGACTAAAGGAGTGAAATGGACCAGGCATCACCTTGGATTAAGGAAGTGAGCTAAAATGACAGTAGCAAAGAGGTTGTCTAAGCTTAAAGACTACTCTGTTTTGCGAGCCAGTACAATTTAAATTGGGAATAACTTACTGCAGAATAATTCACAAAGTCTCTAAGTCTAAAGGGGCTTTGTTTTGAGTTCTGTAATATTAAGCTATGATAGATTCATGAATGGGATTGCCAGTTGCAGAGTAGGGAAAATTCCTAAGCCTAAAGGAACAGAAACGATGTAAACCCTGCAACTGGAGTTCTATTAGTATTATTGAATCATGATTGGCCGAAGCATTATTGTTTTATATTTAGGAACACATTACCTAAGATAAACTGTGTGCTTTCAGATACGTGTTTAGTTAAGCTGATGGTGTAAGGCGTGCCTGAGGACATGCACGGCGCAGGAGGGCCGTGTTGGCAACACCGAGTGAAGCTTTGAGTGCTGGCTGGCGGTGAAGTCTTTGGATGGAAGGAACATCCATAGAGTATAGAAAACTTCCCGCCATTATTATTTTGTCATGCCGCGAAACGTTTGATTTTGTGGATTGTTATTATTTTCTGATTAATATATGTTTGCATAACTAGCTAATACGTGTTTTAAACACCTTCCGTATAAATATAGTTAATAAAAGTGAGCGTCGAAGTGACGGGGGAATTACTTTACAGAATACCACTTCTTACGTCATCTCATACTTTATCTGTCAAAATCTCACGGTCAATTTAGTTCAACTCGCTGACACGCTCGCAAGGGTAGCGCTAGTGTAGATTCGAATTATCAACCGAGTTTTTAGAATGCCAATCAAGAAACTCACAGCGGATTCAGATTCGAACTTTAGAATGAGGTCTTACAGAATCACACTGCTGCTCGTCTGTATCAGCGCTTACAGTCACACTATAAATGGTCGCTATAGCATTACTTGAGAGGACTACATGACCTAAAGCGCGGTACATGAATTAAAACGATGTCCTATCTAAAATTTAATATTTATAACTTTTTTCTTTTTAATCAATGAATGTAAATCAATTTAATGCATGTTTTACAATTATAAGCATACATGCATGTTGAAATTGCAATGCCCTGACAGGGCCACTATGTTCTAAGAACTGGTATCTTTTGTTAAGAACTTTATTTATGTACACATAGTAAGCAATAAAGAATTTGAATTTGAATTTGAATTTGCATAGAAAAGAAAGAGAAGCGCGATGACACAACGCTGGTAATTTATTGCAAAATATGAAGCAATTATCGATTTACGAAAAATCTATTGTTTGGACAAAAAAACTAAAACACTAGAATTTTAGTATGTTGCTTGTAGAATAATCTGACAAAAAATCATAATGATTGTATGTATATTAGTATGATTTTTGTTGTAAAAAAAAAAGTTTTTAGAGGTATCTTCATGATTGTTTTCTATCGTACCAAATAAGTTGTATTATGTTTTCAACACACTATCTTCCTAGCATTTATCCAGAAGAATATCATATATTTTTAATTTTTTTTACTGTAGTCGATCATATACTTTTATTGTTTCCAAAACTTGCGTTTTTTGCGTTTAGGTCCTGTAAGCCCCTGGTCCCGTTAAAGTGAAGCCGCATTAATTTTTCTCGTTGGAGGTAATCACACTATTCACTATTTTTGTGTTGGTAGGTAGTAGATGTTTTGAGCACTTAGCTAATTTGAATTTACGTGATTGTCAATATTGTCAATAAGGACTTGTTGGGCCTACATAACCATAGTATTTTTAAGCAAGGCGGCGGCACGGGCATCTCGGCGTGGCGGCAACAGAACATCTGACAGAAGTGATAACTAAGCGAGCGCACAAAAATTTAAACCTACGGAACGGCAACGTAGCTAAGTTAACGGTAAAATTAATTGTATTTATCGTATTTACGTTAATGTTAATTAACGTTATATTATTTGGTAATGTGATCAAGTAACGTTACATTTTTTGTAACGTAATTGAGATATCACATTGAAATAAACGTTACGTAACGGTTACTATTTTGATATTTGGTAACGTTAACAAGCCTTCATTTAGCTTTGAGTGAGGTCATCTAGTCTAATAATATATCAAAAGGTTATCAATTCTTGCTGTGATATTATAATATTCCCAGGCAAAAAAAAAAAACACAAGAATAGAATAGAATACTCTTTATTATGTACACCATACAAATAAGTAGATAAGTAAGTTAAGTACGGTCGAACAAGCTATTTGGTATACAGGCAGCTAACTTGCAACTACTTTTAAACAGTGGTGTGCTGAGTTACTCAATTCATTTATACCACTCTATTTAATTAAGGATGCCATAAGCTGAAAAAGTTATAACGCACAAAATAAAACTAAATATTGGCAGTGTTGTGGAAAGATGAATATTTTTGCCTGTATACCAAATAGCTTGATCGACCGTACAATAACGAAACGTACATTATGCTCATCTCACAATACTCCAGACATACTGATACGATCTGCTTCCATTCTTCACAGCACAGTGTGCTGTGCTTAGCGTCCAAGAGCGAGCGCAGAGAGTGTGCGAGGGATAGAACACTTGAGCGACGGTTTGACTCCGAGGCACGGCGATCAATCTACTATGTGGACGATAGCGATACGCATTAAAAAAAAGTTTAAAAACTAAAATACTGAAATGGATGAATCAAGAAAGTAGGTACCTTCCCGTGGTCGCATGCCGCTGTGCTAACATACATAATAATATAAGCTATGGTAGCATGCGACCACGGGAAGGTACCTACTTTCTTGTTTCATCCTTTTCAGTAGTCGGGTTTTAGTTTTTAATTTTTTTAATTTATTTGTTTTTTGGGCTTATTTCAGTAACATTTATATTTTTGAATATGGTAATTAAGCCCTTTCATTTGATACACCACAAGGTACCATCCCAAAATATTTATTATTAAATTCATTACTTTATGTCCTCTAGAGGGCGCCATATTAAATTTTGTATGACGTCACATAGCCAATAACCAGCGGACGGTCAAGACACTTCTAACGATACCTCATTTGTCAAATTATTGTAAGAACTTTTGAAGTTGTGAGAGAACAGATGAACATACATACCGGTCAGAAACATAACCCTCCTTTTTGTTTCGCCGTAGTTGGGTAAAAAGAAATTAAGAGTAAAAAAAAAACAGATATCAAGATCCATAGGTTTAATTACATTATATCAATATTACAATAATTACAATGGAAATTAAAATGAAAATGGAAATTAAAAAATATATG
This sequence comes from Hydraecia micacea, assembly GCA_914767645.1. Lineage (NCBI taxonomy): Eukaryota > Metazoa > Arthropoda > Insecta > Lepidoptera > Noctuidae > Hydraecia > Hydraecia micacea. The sequence continues at coordinate 14,392,805 of OU611798.1, read as the reverse complement.
ATTATGTTGACTGACTTAACAAGCTTCAAGCTTAATCCTATCAGTCACAGTCTTCAAATTTCGTTGCGGCTACCACGCATTCTGCATGCCAAAGAATAATGTGGTTTATGCCAAAAAGGCAAAACCAACGCAAAAGCTAAGTCTCTTGAGATGAGACACCAATAGAATAGGAATATACTGTGCCTCAACGCTGCACTAAAAATGTTACTTGAGTTTCAAACTTCAACGCAGTAGATCTTGTATATCAGTATCATCACCATTCAACGCTTCAGTAATTGGACTGCTCTTATAAAACTTCTCTCCTTGATAGTTGTTATTGGATATTCTTCTTTCCAACACGATCTCGTGACCGCTAGCAGACCTCAAGGTTATGTCGACGATGAGCTGCATCTTTGTATGGTCAGCCATCCATCGTAACTGTCGCACCAGGTGTGCTAAAATAATTTTCATGGATATCATCGCGTAGGCTTTTCCTGTAACATAATGTTTAGTTAGTGTTTTTGTCTGTTTCTATTTCAAAAAGACTTAAAATAATAAATAATAATATTTACATGTATATCAAAAAGAAAAAAAAAGAAAGTGGGAAAGAGCCATAGGTCATCAAACAATTCGTCCGCATCGCTGTCAACAGGAAACGTGCCCAAAAGGCTGACGGCATTACCCCGTTGTATTGTATAGCGATGCTGATTCTTTGGCCAAGTCAAGGGTTGTTCTTTGGCCAAAGAATTGGCATTGCCATTCAACGTGGCAATGCTGCCAGTCTTCTGAGCACGTTTCCGGATGACAGCGATGCGGACGAGTACTTCGACGCCTGTGTCCTTTGTTTTTTTTATTTATTTGTATAGTAAGTTAGTTAGTCATTTATTTTACTATCTAGTATACACAGGGTGAAATTTAAAACATGCGACTAATCGAAATGGAAGATTGTACTCATCATTATGAACAACTTTTAGTATGGGACCAAACCTGAAACCGCGAAAAAAAAATCAGCTGTTCCCTACATTTTGACGAGTTATGCGAACATAAATGTAGGGAACAGCAGATTTTTTTTTTTCGCGATTTCAGGTCTGGTAAAGTCTTACAAGAAACTCGTCGGCTTGAAAATGTAGCTGATAAGAATTTTGTTATTGTACTAAGTTGATTACAACTTCAAGAATTTATTTTGGAATCTTTCTTTAATTATTAGGCCCTGCGCAGACGACAGACTATCCGTGACGCACTTTTTAGTCTGTGAAAATAGAACCTATGCAATTATATGCAGTAACGCACACGACGAGCAAAAAGTCCGGCGCACAAAAAATCCGTGTAATTCGGGCAGACCGCACCGCGCCGCGGCGCGCCGCTCCGCACAAAAAGTGTGTGAAAAAAATTGAACGGCAACACTTTAGTCGGCAATCTGCATTTGCTAGGGGTGGACGTAACGCACGCGATCATGGCGCCAGAGGTCGATGTAACTATGTTAATTCATGAAATACAAAACAGACCAGCAATTTATGATACTTCTAAGGCAGAATATCATGATAGACATTTAAAAAGAAAAATGTGGGAAGAAAAAAAATTGCCGGATGTTGTTTCAGAATTGAATGTTTAGTATGGAACTGTCCCTTCAGTAATCTTTCCGAAAGTATAGGATGTACCCAAAATTCTCTATTTCTTCTTCTTTTTCTGTACTTCATGTACAAAATAATACTTCGCGATCTCTGCACGATTTCCATAGCGTCTACGTCCCTACAGCTCTGCCGACAAAATGATCGAAGATGTGCGTCGTGTGCGTTGAGTCTGTGAAAAATCCGCGACCGAGATTTTGCGCGCCATGCAGACTTTTTGTGCGCCGCAGACTCGATCGCACAAAAAGTGTGCCGTCTGCGCAGGGCCTTAGTATTAAGTAAGTAGATAAGTTTAAAAAGTTCAACTAATAGTTTATCTTAGATGATGTTCATGAGATATTTAAAATTGGTATTTAAATAATCTTCTACAAACCTATACACGATCTCTTCCCCAAACTGAATGCAGCAAAGGACTTGTTCATCTGCGGCAGTTTCTCGTTGTCAAACCATCTCTCCGGTCTAAACTCCTCCGGGTCGTCTCCCCAAACTCTAGTGCGATGTAAACCATGAGGCATGAAGAAGACTTGGCTGCCAGCACGCAAGGTGTAGTTTTCTGCAATATTGATAAAAATATGTACCATGAATATTATTGTAGTATAATCAACTTATAATGTTCCCACTGGTGGGACACAGGGCTCCTCCACCACGCGGTCCAGTGCGGGTTAGTCGATGTCGCGCGTCTTCGACTTTTTGGTTCTAAGACATGCCGGTTTCCTCACTATGTTTTCCTTCACAGTTTTGAGAGGACCAGTGGTGATGAAATAATTTACACCAAGTAAAGCGCCTGTCAGGGTTCGAACCCACGATCTACAACTCGCAAGTCGTGGCCGTTACCACTGGACCACCACTACTCTCATATCATTGATCATTCATCATTATAATTATTATGAATATCATTGTAATTATTATGAATTAATTAATTTGCCTAGGCGTGTAAGTAAATCCGTTATTCCTTAGTGTCGGCTCGTGCCATAAAATATTAACCTGTCTGTCGGCATCACGTCGTGGTAGTGGGGCTACTGGGGACCCAAGACTTACCAGACGTAGGTACATTTAAGTAATGCTATCCACGTCATGGTCTTGACAGTATTGTGTTAGATTGCCAGGTTAGCCAAAGCCTTATTGAGTTTTTCTATCAAGAATCTCTCAGTGGTTGCCTGGAAGGGAGTGATATGTAAATTACTTAGTTTAACATCTTTGTCGACATATCTCGGAAGTAGGGGCGCCACTGCTAGTAAACGAAGAACTTCCTTTATCACAGCTTCAGTGTACACTAGCTTCGATATGTCTTCTTTTTCCACGTCTCTGTCTCCACCGATCACTTCCATCACCCTGGAAATTAAATGATTTAGTTTAAGTTAAAGCCAATCCTTCGATTTCTATTGTTTTTACTATCTTTCCCATTTAAACTCTTCTAATATTGTTGCAATCTGAACTACCACTATCTTATTCAATTTGTTAGTCCATCCTTAAGTTATCTGGCAGAGATTACTATTGTTGTAACATCCTCCATTGTATCTACTTACAGAAAATAAATAATTTATCATTATTTTGATCTTTGTTTTTTTCTTGGATTTACGCCCGTTTTCACTAACACGACACGCCACTTAATGCATTGTCTAATAAAAGCGCATTGTTAAATGTACAATGCTCGGCTCAGCGCTGAGAGTTGAAATCAGTGTACGATAAAGAGTTATCTATCTATCTCTTTCTATTAAACTAGATCATTCGCACTTCACACTTTATCGTCATCATCATTCTCCTGCCCTTATCCCAATCTATTTGGGGTCGGCGCAAGATGTATTTTTCTTTCATACTCTACTCGCATTTTACACTTATCAGCAATAATTTATTTGTATATAGGAAAAACAAATTAACCAATTCGCAAATTGTAACCATTAATTCAGCATATATGATTCTAGACCCCTTAATGTAGAAATTTTTCGTTGAATATCAAAAAATCTGCTATTTCATAGAAAAGTGCAATAGGTCAAAATGTATGGAACAGCAATTTTTATTTTATAACCGACTAGCTGTGCTCGAGACTTCGTTCGCGTGCATGACGGAAAACGTTTTAATTTTTTTGCGCGGAACCCTAATTCTTTTTCTAAAATAAAAGTAGCTTATGTTACTCCTTGTTACGTCAGCTATCTGCCAGTGAAAGTCCCGTCAAAATCGGTCTAGCCGTTTCAGATATTAGCCGGTACAAATAGCCAGACAGACAGACAGACGGACAAAAATTGTAAAAAATGTTATTTTGGTATATGTACCGTGTATACATCCATATGCATTTAGTAAAAAGCGGTTATTTTAATATTAAACAGACACTCCAATTTTATTTATTTGTATAGATGAATCACGCACTACTCAACTCATGTACTCAACGCATGGGGTTCAGAATGATGTACTGAATCCATGGTAACAGGTTGCACGTCGATGTCCCTGCCAGCTTGCATAAAAAAGAAATGATGTGCCCTTCATATCAACTTACTCTTCATAAATCCGTTCTTGGACTTGTGGGTGTGATCCCATCATCGTCAGAATAAACACCAGTTGTTGGGATGTGGTTTCAAACGCTGCCGCCACCATTGTATTCAATTCTTGTCTCATCTCATCTTCAGTGAACTTGCCATCTGCCGTCAATTCTAGCACTATGTCCAGAAAAGATCTGAAATCTGCAAAGATATTGTTGTTTTACAAGTTTTCAATACTAACCAGTATTTTTAGTTGTAACAAAATCTTCTTGTTTTACATTTATTAATCTATAAAAAGGTTTTTTTATAACTAAGTTTTTAGTATTAATTCCTGTACACACATAATTACAATATAACTATATACACTAGATACTAAAATAATCTATTATAATCAGAGCTTTAAATATTAAATTGTATTAAAATGCGCATAACTAAAGTTTAGTTTTACTTTTTTTATGAGCTTGATTACTCACTTGGTGCATCCGATTCAGTTTCATTCGTTTCATTCTCTAGTGACGCTATTTTTCTTTGTATGACCTAAAAAAAGATTTTAAACATTGTGAGAATTATTACTCGCCAATCTTGCTCACTTACTAGCCGTATAAGACAATACATATTTCGCCGATTGATTGAAAACATATTCAAACATCATTTCCAAAATTTAGTATTGACAAGGACATCGAGGCACGAACTGTAACCACGAATTCAGCACATAATTCTAGACCCCCAGCGCAGAAATGTTTCGCTGGTTATAAAAAAAAATCTCATGTTGCTTAGCAAAGTGCAACTTACGCGATCAAAATGTATGGAACAGCAATTTTGTTTAATAACCTTGAAAAAATTTCAACGCACGCTCAGAATAATGTATCTACTGAAACCATGGTAACAGGTTGCGCATCGATGTACCTGCCATCCTGTATATGTAAACAAGGAAGGCATGTCAATCATGACGCTATTAAAAGTAACCAGTAACAAACTCAAATAACCAATGCGTCAGCACTTATTTGAAAACAAAGCCACAGCACTTATTTGAATGGCGATGGCGATGCGTACACGACGCAATCAATCACAAATAAGTTAATAACGCGTTAGTAATCGCGAACGACATCGCGGTAGGCCCAGATGGAGATGGCGGGATGAGCTGGACTCTTTTAATAAAGATTGGTCCTTGGCAGCTCTGGACAAAGAATGGTGGAAGGAAAGTAGTTACGCCTTTGCCCAGCAGTGGGACATTAATGGCTAATAAAAATATCGCGTCGTGTACGGATCACCACTGAAATTCTAGAGAGCCAACTACTAGAGAGTGACATTCGGGGTACTCATTAAAACCTTTTTATTAGATTTAAAGGAAAATTAGCAAAAAAGAAGATGTAGTGACAAAGATTGCAAAGAAAATGCTTAGGTCGTTTTTTCATGTTGAGAGGATGAATGAAATCGAATAACAATAAAGGGACGCCCAAGGAGGACATTATGCTGACCTTATTGATGATGTTCTTCAGAAAGGTCAGGTGCGTAGTACTCGCAACCGGCGTGCGTGTATGACCAGATGTATGAACGTAAACGAAGCAAAAGGAGCATAAAAGGATCGTAGCAGATGACGTTCTATAATTTCTGCCTATCCCCATGGGAAGAAGGCGTGAGTTTATATAATTATGTTACATTTAACATCACCTACCCCATCACTAATATGGTTCAAGAAGTTCACTAGCTCTGTCTCCCTTCTCTTCCATCCAGCCAGTTTGTAGATCAAGTCACTCTGATACCAAACCTTATTGAGTCTGTTCATTAGTACGTGTACTAGTGCCTCAACTGCGTTGACATAGTTCTTCACAAAGTCTTTGTCTTTATCTTCCGTATCTCCAAATGCTGTTACTGGAATCAAAACCTATACATAAAATTAAATAGTAACGAAGAATTATTGTCCATTTGTCTGTTTTTCTGGGAGTATGTTCCGATTTGGCTGAAATTTGGCACAAATATTGTTTATAACCTGGCAAAAAAAAGGCTGGCAGTATTACCACATTGGATAGCATTGCTGATTCTGATTGTAATTGTTATGTCTTTGTGAATAAATATACCTAGTTAATTTTTATTTTTGTTTAGAATTAATTAAACATTTAATTGTTTAAGAACTGTCCTAGTTTGTCTGAAGGAAGGTGATGGCATTCGTGATACAGGTTGATCCTAGTACGAGTGCCAAAGCACTCCTTTGACATCTAAGTGCACATTACATTTAAGACCATAAGGAGATTTACTGTACCCATTCTTCTAATAATAAAGATTATCATATTTATTTTTTAATTTGTCTGTCAGCTGTCAAAATGTTTGGAACAGCAATTTTTTTATTGATAACCAATGAAAAATGTCTAGGCTAGGGGTAGTAATTTGAATAAGGACACTGAGCTTTTGCGAGGAAATGATAAAATATTTAAGCTTGTTCTTCAAACGAAGAAAGAAAGAAAATAAAAAGATTCCCAAGAACTTACTGCAAGAAATCCTAAGAATGCTGTCTCTCATCAGCATCACGTGGTCAAATGGCCCTTCACCGATATGCTCCTCTAATTCGCTGACCATTCGCCTGGACTGGCTGTTGAACACCTCGAAGAAACCGTTGACCACTGGTATGCTGAACGCTGGGCCGAGAAGCTTGCGGTGGTGCTTCCATACTGGTACTGGAGAAGTGAACAAATATTTATTTATTTATTTATATATACTTTATTGTGCACCAAAAAAAACATAACAAAAAAAAAACATTATTCAAATACAAAACAATGTACAATGGGCGGCCTTATCGCTTTCTGCGATCTCTTCCAGGCAACCTTGGAATGGACAGTGATTGCGTGGATATAATAACATGGGGTTGTCAGTGGTGCAAAATAATATACTATAATAGATACATATATAATGCTGTACAATAGCACTTCAAAAGCAGGAGCAATAATGTTTCCCCGTCGCAATCCATTTTTGAAATGAAGTGCGCCACACTGATCTAAACTGCGGCGCGGCAGCCGGGTTGCTATCGCGTGGCTCTTCTTAAAGCCCGGTTTCCACCGCGAGCGGAGCGGACCCATTAATGACTTCTTTTACTTCGCAAGAGAAAACTGCTTACATGTGTTTCCACCAACAAAGAGTCGAGCGGAAATGACTCAGCGGGCAAAAAGAGTAAACATGAGCTCGCTCATGTCCAGAGAGAATCGACGACTAAACTCTTTCTTGGTGGAAACGCAAACCTATTTCATGAAAACGAAGTCCGCTCCGCTTAGCCATTTCCGGCTCATTACTCTTTCGCGGTGGAAACCGGGCTTTAGCCTTGTACGGACTAAGCGTTCCAATGCGCGCAGTCGGTTACGCGACCAAAACGAGAACGATAGTCCGTACCGCAGGTATTGACTATCATTCCTGTGTTCTCGTTAGTTGGTATTTTATTTTGTTAGTTTGCTTAATTTAGTGGTCGTGGCTAAATAATAACAGCCGCACGGGTCTATCAAAGGTAAGCTACGCTTGCTGAGGTCGGTTCATGTATGTGTGATCATTCATAGCGCATCTAGACCCCACCGTGTCTTGGAAAGCACGTTTAGCTGTTGCTCGTGACTGTCATTCGTAGACCTCTTTGACTGCATTGAATATTTTCGTCTGTCATTAAAAAATTAATTAGTTGTACCAAAACTACCAAACATTATTAATTGACCGCGTAGGTTTCCTATGTTTTTTTTTTTTGTATCTGATGAATAATTTTTACACTAGAGGGTCTAGAATCGTGGCTGAATTCGTGGTTACAGTTGGTGCGTCGATGGCCCTGCTGCCAATTCATAATAACATCGAATTATTTCGATTGACTTACCAGATCCTGTAAACAATCCTTGTCCAAGCCACGGGTGGGCAACTTTATATAAGAAATGCTTCTGTAAACATGCGTTTGCAACAGTATTGGCATCGTCCGGATCTGCAATACCTGAAAGTATACCACTCCTGCCATTAATAATGTAGACAATTGTTATGAAACGTAATCGTCTACTGATGCATGCTCCAGAGCAAAAACTTTGATAATGTTCCTCCCACAGATTTCTTGTGAGGCAAGACGCTGCCTGAATGTAGGACACCGTAAAACATTCAGTTTTTTGTCGAACATCTAAATGTTCGACAAAAAACTACCTATACATATACCTATGCGTATACCTATACATATAGCGAGTAAATATTTGGTGTATTTTTAGAATGTTAAAAAAGATGATTAAAATTATTTCATAAAAATTTCATTATTTTTTAAAATAAAATAGTATGATGATAAAAAAACCGTAAAACAGAGCTTAAAATAGTAGATTGTACAACCAGGGCATAAAAGAAGCCATTTTACCCCGAGACGTTTGTACCCGAGCCGCATGCGAGGTTGGGTAGTTAAGTCCCTTTAGCAGTTCCTTTGAAGGAACTCGAGAGATGAAATGGCTCATTTATGCCCGAGTTATTTACACTCTGCTTTTTACTTCGATTGCGAGAAAATGAAACAGGCTTAGATTATATACCTAACAGCAATTAATTAAAATTGAAAGTGAAATTCGCCTACGCAGACGCGCTTTTTAGAGCATGAGAAGTTATGTCGCCTACTCAGAACATAAATACAGACTTTTAGAGCATAAAATTTGAAAATATTTTTGCATAAAGTATTTTCTAAGACTAAATAATCAGGCCTAGAAGCCAGCCACACGCAAAGTAAAACGTCGCAGTGTAAAGCCGTTATTTTATTTCATTAGCTTTAATTAATATCACTTCCGTGTTTTCTATCGTTAATTTAATAAAACCAGATAAAATAGTTGTCATTTATTATTTAAAAAACGAAAATAAACGTTTTTATGAGTTGGCAGTATGGGGTCCGTGGCTAAATAATAACAGCCGCACAGGTCGATCGATCAGGTTAAGCTACGCTTGCCGCGGTTGGTCTGTGGATGGGTGACCATCTTTACATACTGAGACCCCTCCGTGCCTCGGAAAGTACGTTAAGCCGTTGGTCCCGGCTGTCATTCGTGGATCTTTGACAGTCGTTACGGGTAGTCAGAAGCCCGAAAGTCTGACAACCAGTCTTACCAAGGGGTATCGTATTACCCAGTAACTGGGTTGTGGAGGTCAGATAGGCAGTCGCTCCATGTAAAATACTGGTATTCAGCTGCATCCGGTTAGACTGGAAGCCGACCCCAACATAGTTGGGAAAAGGCTAGGCAGATGATGATGAGTTGGCAGTATGAAGTACCCAAGTCTAAAGACATGTTGAAAATTAGCCCCTCGTAATTTTCAAAATTTTGAGTGTAAACTATCATATTATAAGTAATAATAAAGGAAATTCAATCAACTAAAAAAACTCGGTCAAGTGCGAGTCGGACTCGCGCACCGAGAGTTTCGTACAAATTTGTAGGTATGTAAATACTTAGTTTATCACCGGGTTTTTTTTTTGTAATGTAACTACGGTTTTAACGGTTTTCGGATTTTTTCTTATACTAAACTTGTGCTAGATGACATTGCTTCTTGCTAAATTTCATGATTCTAGGTCAACGGGAAGTACCCTATAGATTATGATTCCGGAACATAAACGCCCGTATCTTTTGATTGCGTTGACTCAGAAGTTTGATTCTTTCACTGCTTCAAGGGATTGTAGTTCTGAGTATTTTATATTAAACTCAACTTGATAACTCTACGCGTTCCTGAGAAAAAGGGTCTTGACCGATGGACAGACAGACGGACAACAAAGTGATCCTATAAGGGTTCCGTTTTTCCTTTTGAGGTATGGAACCCTAAAGAATACCTATAAATTATTCTACTGGGCCGTGTATTTACAAACCTTGTCCTGGCAACACAACAAAAAAATAATTATCCAATTTGGTGCAGTCGTTCGGAAGTTATGCGCGTACATACATTTCGGCGATTCATTTTTATTTACGAGTAGTCGAGTATACAAGATATGCTGTAGAATTAATGTTCAAACTTACCATAGTAAGTATCTGCTCCAAACTGACCACAAGTTACTCCACCATTTTCCACACAGAACTTCGACATCTTCTCCATAAATAACCATAATCCTGGAAACAAAAGAAAATTTTGCTTGAAAGTTATCCTCTCACCCTGTGCTTACAACTTGACGATATCATAATCAGCAGATATATATGTGCATATAAGCACAATCAGCCTATAATATTCCCACTACTGGGACACAGACTTTTTCTCAGTGAGAGGAAGTAGTCCATAGTCTACCATGCCGGCCCCGTGCGGGTTGGAAGATGTCACTTCTCTTCGATTTTTTGGTTCTAGGAGATGCCGGCTTCAAAGAGTGTTGATGAAATAAATTACAAAACACCTGTCTAGATTCGAACCTACGACCAAGTAGTAAATTACTACAACCTACCTATTACTACTCGTAAGTTAGTGTCGTTATGACTGGGCCACCACTTTTCTGATGATTGTGCTTACAACAGTATTTTGATTAAAGTAAGAACTACATACGTAGATGCTTAATGGGCAAGGATTGGGGTGAAGATAGGCATCGCCACCGAGACGAGCCCAAGAAACGCATTGTCACCGCACGCGCGCAACCTATTGTGTGCTTAAACTAAAATAAATATAGACTGACGAGTTTGGAATTTGGACTCGTTCTTCACTGGTTGGCAAAATTGGAAAATAACCGGAGTTAGCAATATATAGCTTGCAGAGTAAGCAAACTGAAGTGACAGTGGGCTGGCCATGTTTGTCGAAGGACCAATGGCCGGTGGAGCACTCGAGTCCTGGAGTGGAGACCGCGTATCGGCAAGCGTAACGCGAACGCCCCTCAGCTACTCGTAGATGGACCGACGACCTCAAAAAGATGTCTCGCAGGGTGGTGCGGAAGGCGGAGGACAGGGTATTGTGGCGCAGAATGGGAGAGGCTTATGTCCAGCAGTGGTCTGCGATAAGCTGAGTTGATTGATTGATTTCAAGGTTCAAGTGACGGAACCAAAATTACACACCCACGTCACAGCTGAAAGTCGATTTAAAATAACTTCATACCTACCTCTAGAACTAGTAGCCAACATATGCGTATGTCCAATGAAGGGCAAAGCCCCTGGGTACTCCGGTGGCAAAGGGTGCTTCGCCTTAGTCTTCAGAGAGTGCCATAATAAGACAGCACATACCATAAGCAAAATCAACGAAATGAACATGACTGATTTCAGAGTATATTCTATACTATACTAGCTTAAGTCAATCTTGGGTTCAACTTATAACCTGCGCTTGCGCATAAAAATCGCGGTTAAGTGGCAGTCAAGATCTTTCGAAGAGGATTTCGTACTTCCGCTTGAAAGACCACCCGCGCGCCGCGCAACCTCCGCGTGCCCACCCACCCCGGCGGCGGCGGCGGCGGCATGACTTCATCGCGAGCGCGCGAAGGGTCGCCCGTCAGATGTGTGAACAAACGTTATTTAATGACTTTCGTTCTGAGTATTTTGCTAAAACTTGATGTTTTTTAATGTGCATAGTAGTTCCACTGCGCTCCAAAATAAAGTAAGTAGAGTCAGCATAAAAGGAAAACCTAAGTTGTTTGATAAACACAAATAAAAATATTATTATTTTTAACAGTGGATTCATCTCTTGTGTCAAAAATGCTCAAAGCCATTTCGCACTTTATGGCCCCCATGTCGCATGATGTTGCATGATAGATAACGCGCGAAATCGCGCGCGCCGCCCAGGGTCACGTTCGTTCAATCTCAGAAGATCTATTAATTGGCCAGATCCATGACGGATCTAGTGACGATTATTTCTATTAGGTCTCTTTATATAAAAAAAATAAGTAAAAAGGATCTAATCTAAAATTTATGTGCATTTGGATTGCATGATCTTTTTTTATTGTGTGACAAAATCTGATTGTACATTTAATCAAAAATAGTCAAAACTAATAGCCCAAAGTAATAAAATTGTCACTCTCAAGGTTCTTCAGTTATTGCCCAAAGTGTTGATCACTCAATTCAGACATTTTGCAAAAACGAATTCAAATTTTTTAAACCATCAAGGCATTTAAACCTTCTTCCATCTATGACAGTATCATTGGATCACTCGGTACAGACACCATTTTGTCTGAGAGATCATTGTAATAAGGTTTAGGTCGACTTTTTCTATACATCTATTTTTTGTCATAAAATGTACATGTTCCGAATATATTTGTACTATAAATATAATAGCACAAATACCTTTTGTTAAAAAGTTATGAGCAATTCAACAAATAAGAATTGACTCTTTTTTGTAATAAAAAATTCAACTAAAAGCGTAAGCATAGGTTGGTATCTAGTATCCCCTATATGTGGAAGACTTGGTCCCCACCCTTAGGTACGTCTCCCACACGTTGGGGGGACACTTGTTCTAAATGTGAATAAATGTTACCATGTGTACCACATGCTTGGGAGACTTGATTTGTTGAGGAGGATCAAGTTTCCCAAACGTGACCGGCAGAAGATACACTTCATACATTCATTAAAAGTTATATCTACTGTGCGTGAAGTAAAAATAAAAGCCAAAATATAAATTATAATATGTTTTATTTAGAAAAATTATTATCATAAATATCTTTAACATTCTGTTCTTACGTAACAATTACTTTAAACAGTCTTGTTTCAAAATTCATTGTTCAATCATTATCACATATAATATAATCAGACACTGGCGATGATGGTAAGATTACTTTCTCTTTATTAGAACTTACATTATTCTTAGAATTTTGTCTTTGTCGTTTCGCTTTTGTTGCTTTTTTAGCCCTTTGCTGCTTTGTTGTTGTGACTTTAAAGTTCTTTTTGACTACTTTAGCTAATTTATTACTTTTATTTTCTTCTCTTTTACGAACTTCTTCTTCCATTTCATTATTTTCAGGTGTATCGGTAATAATTATTGTAGAGCCTTTTTTCTTGCCTCTGCTGTTACTTTTTCTTGGTCCTGCTTTAGGATGTATTGTGGTCTAATGATATCGAAGCTAACGTATTCCGAAGTCGACGGTGTTTCTAAATCGGTAAGAGTTTTATTTTCAGCCACCCTAGGCTTATTGCCGAGGCAAAGAGCAAAGTTCACATTTGAAAATGTTTGCACAGTGGGTGTATAACAAGCCTTTGTTGCACTTGTTAACGTCATCGGTGTAATGTTTGTACAACTCAAGGAGGCATCTGTGGATGATTTTTGGCAAACGGGTGACTCCTTTGCTTGCATTGCACGTAAAGAAGAGTCATCAGAACAAGGGCCAGAGGTAAACGTGTCATTCACCACTACAAGAGACTACTGAGATAGAGTAGCGTAGCGTGATGCGTAGGGTCAAAAGGTATATGATATGATTCCAGAATTAAGGGAGATGACATTCTGTCAGTAAAAATAGTATAGTAAGTAGTGGTGATAAAATTGATCTTTTCATTGTACGAATTGTAAGACAAGTGACCATCAAACTTAGGGCAAAGTGGAATAATACCTACTCACCGAGACCTAACACTTTGCCATATTCTTACGTGGCATAGATCTTGAGAAAAACCTCTGTGACACACGGACAAGAAAGTGATCTTTTATTTAAAACTTTCGTTTTCCTACGCTGGTTGAAAACCTAAAAGTGGTCTCACTACTCAAGAAAACACACGATAAGGTTTGTTCAGTGCTTGACATAACAAGTTTACTATTCAATGTTTGTTTTGCTCTTGAACAGCGTAAAAGTTTCGAGGCATCCTACGAAATCATTGGTATGAAGTGGTCAGCCGTGTGTAAGTGGGTAAAGTGGACTCAATATTATCTGGATCTGTTACCAAATTGAGTTGTGATATACACGTCTTCGGCTCGGTATAACAACGCACAGCAAAGAAATCAAATATATTGAGATACTAGCTTCTGTCTGCGGCTCCGTCCGGGTGGAAGCCAACTATACCATAAAATATATCCTATAGCACTCGTCAAAAGTGTAGCTTGCTATTAGTGAAAGAAAATTGAAATCAGATAAGTAGTTTCGGAGATTACTTACCTACTTACAAACTTTACCTCGTTTTACCCTACTGCGGCGAAGCCCAAAAGGAGGGTTATGTGTTTGACCTGTATTTATGTATGTCCGTTTCTTTGTTCCCTCGTAACTCCTAAACGAATGAACGGATTTGCCGAAACGCCTGGGCCGATTTTTATGATTCACACGTCAATCGATTCCTCTTAGTCCGGCGAGTGTCACTAAAGACAATACATGACGTTACAGAAAATTCAATATGGCGACTACTGGACGCCATATTGTGAAAACGAAAAAAAATAAAAATTGTTTGGCACGCTCTGTAGCCTAAACGGCTTGATCGATTTCAGCTTGAGAGGTGATAGATTCGTCTTAATTGTGATGACACTGGGTATATCAAAATAAAAAAAACAAAATGGCGGATTTTTGGCGCCATAATAACTCTTAAATTTTTTTTTTTTCTTGAAACCTATCTAGTGGGGTATCAAAATAAAGGGTTTTAAAAGTTGATTACAAAAATATATACAACTTGTAGGTTGAAAGTAATTCGAAGTGACAAATCGTAAAAAACACGTACCAAGAACTAAATCGTCTGCGAAATCTTTCACATTTGTAAACTAAAAAGCTGGAAATAAAAAAAGTAATTAAAAAAACTAAAAAACCCGACTGCAACCTTAAACTAAAACTAACTGAAAAGCTAAAAACAAGCCCATTTTAAATTAAATAAAAGTTGGAAACAGGCGGGACCCATACCATTTTTATTATATTTTCAAACTCAAATGGGGGTCCCGCCTGCTTCCAACTTTTATTTAATTTAAAATGGGCTTGTTTTTAGCTTTTTAGTTAGTTTTAGTTTAAGGTTGCAGTCGGGTTTTTTAGTTTTTTTAAATTACTTTTTTTATGTGCTCCAGCGTCGGTGGCACTACTGATCTGCGGTCGGACGACACGAGCGACGTCTGCGGTCGTGCGACGTGTAGTCGGGCGACGTGTCGCTAGCTGCGGAAGGTATTTCATAGAAATACATTCAAACCAGTAGTATCGTAGCGACAAGTCGTCTGCTACTGCTGTCTGCAGTCGGCTACGAACACGTACCTGAAATGCAGTGTTCAATGTTTGTAAAAACGATAACGATAACGATTGGTCGACTTTCTTTTAAAATCAATATTTGCATTTAACTTAATAAAAGTATGTGTCTCAAAAGTATAAATTAAGTGTTTTATGATTTATGACTTATATTAGTTAGTCTATAAAAAGTAAGGACATTGTATATTTTTTCTGAATAAATTATTTTTCTACATTTTACTTTCAAAAGACAATGACAAATATTAGATTGTTTTTATAATATCAACATACCCATTTGTAATACATTTAAACCTTCTACAAGGTCTTTAGAACCGCGTGTAAATTCATCATCATGCTAAGTAGGTAAATAGCAGTTTTACATGCATACATAAACTGGCGTCTTTTTTCCATGAAGGTAGACGGAAACTACAGAACGACACCTGCTACGATCCTTACAAACTCCTTTTGCTTCGTTTACATTCATACTGTATCTGGTCACACACGCACGCCGGTTGCGAGTACTACGCACCTGACCTTTCTAAGGAACATCACCAATAAGTGAATAAGGTCAGTATTTATATCCTTCTAGGGCGTTCCCTCCCGTTTTTTCACTATAAATCTACCTTGTAAAAAAGTTTTTTTACCAGCAGCATAGCAGTATTTTTTTCAAATCAAAAGTCATTTATTCAAATTAATCAGCACTTTTCAAACGGCAAAATTACATTAGACCGTCCCCGAAAAGGCCCGTCCTTCACCACTTCCTATTGCTTTCGCTTGAAAGAAGAAGTGGCGCAACATACTCCCCAGCAGCACTGCACTTATTTTAACTAATAAACAGTAGGGTAGGTAATTAAATAATTACATATGGAAAAAAATTTTCTGCAAATAATAGTAAACGATTTATAAATCCATGTTGGTATTAGCCAACATTTTTGCTTATTGGTAAAGGCCGCAACGCAACGCATTTTCATACAAATAAGTGCGGTTCGACCCGCCTGTAGTCATGTAGTGTGCGTTGGTCCCTAGAAAATACACAAAAGTGACGAAGGAGGATCTCGCAATCCGTTGCGTTGCGGCCCGCACCAATCTGTCTTAGCTTTTAGGTGTCTATTGCTACGTCTGCTTACACTCAAAGAAGAATAACATTGATTAATTCTAGGTAAATGAATTTAAAACATTAATAAAATGACATAAGACAGTCCCCCAAAACGCCCGCCCTTCACTTTCCCTCCTAGTGCTTTAACTGGGAAGAAGTGGCGCAACAAACTCCCCAGCAGCAAAAAATAGTCTCAAAATTCTCTTATTTTGGCCTCGTGTAACTAAAAAACATTTCGTAAGTATAAGGTGGATCAAGGGCACCGTTTTTAAATAAAAAAAATACCTAAACGCTTCGATGAATTCTTGATCGAACAGTAAACGTTTGTTCTTCTAGCCAGAGTGTCACAATGCTTAGTGTGTTGCTGTTGTGTGTGGCTTGGTGTGCATTCGCTGTGCTGGTGTGGAGAGCATACTCGAAGAAGTCTGCGCATCCACTGCCGCCGCCGATGCCCGGTGGTGTCCCGATAATTGGGCATACGCACTTGATCAGAGGAGATACTGCAAGTATGAAGAAAAATTAATCTTTACTTCTTTATAAATTCCCTGGAATTTGTCAGTTGCAGCCCGGAGTCTAGATTTATGCCTGATTGGTGGCAAAAGAAAACATCGTGAGGAAACCGGCATGTCCTAGGGCCAAAAATACGAAAACATGTGACATCTACCAACCCGTACTGGGCCCGTGCGGTAGATTACGGCCCACCCCCTCTCACAGAGAGGAGGCCTGTGTCCCAGCAGTGGGAACATTACAGGTTGAGTATGTGTATGTGTGATGGCAAAAGGCTCGCCCTCTAATACATGGGACCGAAACATAACTGGCGAAATGTAGGTGCCTGCGGTTGTTTTAGTCCCATGTAATAGGGGGCGAGCTTTTTGTCATCAACCAGGCACAATTCCAGACTCAGACAATATTTAGTAAAGGTTTTATCTTGAAAATATTGACTGCGTAGGTCGCTAGAGGTTATAATCGCAACTCCGATCCCTGGGTTCGTTTTCTAGGCCGGCCAAAGTGTTAGTCATTTGTTTTTTTTTTTCTATCATTTGGAATTTCTTAGTAGTGAATTTTTGCCTGGCCTTTTCCCAACTATGTTGGGGTCGGCTTCCAGTCTAACCGGATGCAGCTGAATGACATATTTTAATTGGTTTAATTGGTGGATTTAAAATATGTCATTCAGCTAAAAAATTACTTTTGATTCAATAACCAGGCCGATGCCTGGTTATTGAATCAAAAGTAATTTTTTAAACTTGGCTGAGAAACAGCACATTTTTCTCAACGACAGAACAGTTCCCCAAAACGCCCGCTTGACCAGTTCCTAGAGCTTTAGCTGGAAAGAAGAAGTGGTGCAATCAACTTCCCAGCAACACATGGAGTAAGAAGAACTTGGTGATATACAATAGGGAACAAATAAGTTCGCCCTCTATTTTCTAGGACTTAAACATTACAGACGCGTTGTAAGCACGTGTTTTAAACGCCTCACCTTGCCTTCGAGCAATACAGTCGTTATGCTATGTTATGCTTATCTTGATCTCTCTAGGGGTCATAGAACAGAACTTGATTTCTTCAGTCTTTTTTTTTACTAGCTGTTGAGACCGCTCCACTCAACTTCGCCACGCGCTGGCGGCAGTGAACGACGGGTGCGGGGACAGCGGGAGTCAGCCGGCCGACGACCGAGTGCGGGCCCCCGCGCCACACTGCCACGACAGTCCGCTGTTACTCGCCTTCATGCACGGGCCATGGCTGCGCTTGCGCGTTTTATTAATTACCACTTAATCTCTTATTTAGACCTTTTAACCGACCGTTGTTATTTCATTTCTTTTATATATCATTCATTATACTTCTTGTTATATAGTCCGCTATCCTTTCATTTTGCTCTGGACCTCGACCTGTCGTCGCGATCACCAGCCACCCTGTGCCACTCCTGGGCGAAGTCCTCCCTCCACTTCTCCATCATTCGCGAGCCCGTGCGCCCTGTTACCAGTTTTGACGGAACCTATCCAGCTCGTCAGTCTTACAGGATATTATTCTGATGACATAACAACATAACATCATGTCTGTTTCTCTAAAGGATTAGGCAGAGGTGTCCCTATAGTAGGATACCCACATTTCACCAGTTGTAGTAGTGGACGAGCCTATTGCCATCAGCCGGGCACGAATCCAGACTCCCGGCTGCTACTGAGAAATTCTTGATAGGAAATTCCAATAACACTTTGTCCGACTTGAGAATCGAATCCAGGACCTCATGCTCAGCAGTAGTACTTGCAACAACTAGACCAACGTGGCAGTCATTATTCTTATGATTATTAATTAAACGTGCTCTTTTTCTAGAAATATGGGAAATACTGAATACTATGAGTGTGGAATGCATGCAAAATGGCGGTGTTATGTATGCGCAGTTTGGAACACAGATTTATTACAGTAAGTTGTCATTTTCTCTTCCGTCATCATAATCTTCCTGACCTTGTCTCATGTTACCTGGGGTCGGCGCAACACGTTTTCTGCTTCCATACTCTCCTGTTAACCGTCACACCCCAACTGGCAAAAACATGTGCTACCTATAATAGTCGAGACCATGTTTCTGTTTCAGCTCATAGTTCAATAAGCTAGATGTGATATGTCGAATAAAAAGGAAGTAAACGTTTACTCAACGTGATTTGGGCACAAATTATTCAGCTAATAGTGAGTCGTGTAACTGTTGAATAAGGAACATAATTGTGGAATACTGCCGTCATAAGGAAAAAGGGCATAACTAACATTTTTTCCGAAATTGTACAAATAATATTAGCAGATGGACCTTTTTTTTCTGATTCCGAATATGTATAGAACTCAATTTCGGAAAAATGTTAGTTATGCCCTTTTTCCTTATGACGGCAGAATAATTATCCAGTAAAAAAGCAAAACTGGAACAAATTTAGAGTAGCAATAGCAATATTGCTGCCTTTCCATGACCATTAATGGAGTTAAAGATGTTTCGTTACTATCAATCAACAAAATCGTACAGTAAATGTTGCCACTTTGCTATAAATCGTCATTTTTGTCAGTTACTCGTAAAAGCAAAAAAATTGGTCTTATTCCACAATTTCCCTCTGTGTCAGTTATTTTGTCACTATTATTCCATTATTTTATTAATAGTTGTCATTCCTTTGCCGAAACGGAACTTATATTGTGTGTGACATTAGAACAAACATAATAATACCAAGGTATTAAATATTGAATTTTGCTAGTAAATGAACATGCAAAGTAACTTTTCGATGAAATCTTAGGAATTACTTAACATATATTGTGGGGATCTGATATTTTTGATATGATATATTATCCTGAGAAAAAGGGTCTTGACTGACGGACAGATAAACGGACAACGAAGTGATCTTATAAGGGTTCCGTTTTCCTTTTGTGGTACAAAATCCTAAAAATAAATGAGGACGTTCATTTAAAATAATGTAAGTACACTTTTAAAAATCCTCCCAACAGGTAGATGAGGGTGGTGAAATATCAAGTTAAAATGTTTCGAGCTATTAAAGGCACCTGTTCTACCGCCGGCGATTAACGAGATGCGATTGCGCGACGGCGACGAGCGATTACTCGCTGGTATGCGTATGTACCAAGCGTCAGTCTCTCAGCGAGTGTTTTACTCGCCAAGCGAGCGTCGCTAACGAGTGCTCGCCGGCGGTGTGAATAGTCAGCGATTAACTATGGCAGGTCTAAGGGATTTTAGGTAAAGAGATCTAATAGAGAGAGAATTAATATCTAAATTACCTCTTTATCTACAATCCCCTAAACCTACAATCTTTTGAACGTATCTTGAGCGAAAAAGTCGTTGATAGCTAGTCGCTTCCTCCTCGGCAGTGGGGCAGGTGTCTAAATAGGATAGGCTGAATGATGATGATGAAACTTTGTGGTATGTTGCAGTGGTAACGGATCCTGATGACGCTTTAACAGTAGCCAACACTTGCTTACACAAGCATTTCATTTATGACTACGTGAGAACTTGGCTCGGGAATGGACTACTTACTTCTTCAGGTTAGTCCTAGTCTAGATTAACCATCTAAGGTGCTCTTCCGAAGGCTACTGCAAGCTCAACGTCAAGAAATCGCAATGAAAGACTAGCGACACGGCTGGTTTCTATGCGACTCTAAAAAAACTTATCTATGATTGGGTATTCAATTATAGTCTAAAATAACAAACTAGGCTTCTCAAAACTGATGGAACGGGTTGGTAATTAAAGTTAGCCGTGTGCAAAATTCCAAGGTTCTATAGACGCAGCGGTTTAGGCTGCACGTCGTCCGGCAGTAGTTTAAGATATTTTATTAAGTAGATCGAGTCGTATGCTAATTCGTCGTAATCATAATTATAAATATAAAAACAACGTTTTTGGAAACACGTAATAATTTATGACTAAAGACATTTATATTTATCACAAATATAAATGATTGATGGAAGGAGAGGAGAGGGAGCCGAAGGCCAAGGAAAAGATGAATAGATTACCTATGTGAGGAATGATATGAAAGAGAACGGAGTGAATGATAGAGTGATGGTTGACTGGGCAGAATAAAACGTGTCGCCAACCCCTAGTAACATGGGACAAGGGCAGGAAGATAAAATTATTCTTTTAATTACAGGAGCATTATGGCAACGTCACCGCAAGCTGTTAAACCCAGCGTTCACCGTGCCTGTGATACACAATTTCCTTGGGATTTTCAATCATATGTCCAAGCAGTTTATAAGCGAACTAGAACCTCATGCTGGGAAGGGATCCTTCGAGATCACCCCTTACTTGAGGCTCATCGCTTTCCAGACTTTCAGCAGTAAGTATGATTTTTCGTTTTTGTCTTTTAATATAACAGTAGTATTTGCCAAACTACAAAACAGTTTTTATACTTACTTTTATTCGTCTCTTTTAGGGTTCCGTAGCCATATGGCAAAAATTGAACCCTCATAATTGCTTTCTGTCCTCCTGTGCTTCTGAACTTGTGTCCGTCAGTTCGTATGATTCATAGGAGATTATCGCGTGCATGTCCATTACCTAGATTAAAAAAAAGTAATAAGAACATGGCGACAAACAAAAAGTTCCAAACAAGCTCACTTAACTGCAGAACTATTTCTGCAGTTAAGTGAGCTTGTTTGGAACTTTTTAAATAAATATACTGACTTGCAGGCGCGGTGATGATGCTATTTAACTCATATTCATACCAATATTATAAATTCGAAAGTAACTCTGTCTGTCTGTTTGTCTGCCTGTATGTTTGTCTGCCTGTATGTTACCTATTCACGCCTAAACCACTGAGTGGATTTTGATAAAATTTGGGAAGGAGATAAATGTCATCCTAGCTAGGATTATTTTTGTGACAAAAAATAGCCTTTGTACTTCACAAAGGCTACGTTTTACCAGAAAAATAGTCTTAAAAGGGGTGATATTGTGGATGAAAGTTTGTATGGGAAGCTTAGCATTTCTGAATTTAGGGATATGAAAATTTAATTTATGATTTTGGTAAGAAAAAAAAAACTTAAGCGTTTTTGTAAAAAAAAAATCTGCCTCTCTGTTACCTTTCACGCTTTAACAGCTGTATGGATTTGGATGATAGGAAACTATTTAGCCTGGTAACACATTCCCGTGGGATAATTTCCGACATCCACGCAGACGAAGTCGCGGGCAGAAGCTAGTTTTTTACACCTACGTATTTCTGTGACAAAAAATCATTTTTTATTTCTTTCTGTTTTTTCCAGGGACTGCATTCGGTATCGCTGACGAAAATGTAAAAGCCTTTGCACGAGAGTACATGGAGTCAGCAGACCAAGTGATGAACATGGTGGTTTACAGGTTCCAGAACGTATGGCTCCAAAGTGACTTGCTGTTCCGAATGACTGGACTGAAGAGTAAGCAAGATCGTCTGGTTAAGCATCTGGATGATATGGCTAATCAGGTCAGTTCGTAATTGGTTGAATCCTCCTTTCTGGCCAGGTAAAGATAGTTACTGAGAGTGCGACCTTATGCCACTGTCATTGACCACAGAATTGCTGGCGGTGTCCAGAGAAGGCTGTACTAATAAAATTCAGACAGTGTTGATCCTATACAACTTCTGTCGCGGACGCCATTCAAAGCCAGTTTTCCTACTTTCACGCAGGTGAAGCTGCGTGCGAAAGCTAGTCCATACTATATAATTTGTGTGACAGTTAATTTGTCTCTCTGTCTGTTTATTATACCTAGTTAGTTTTTATTCCGAGTATTTTTGTATAAAAATTAAGAAATGGGAAATACACGCAGATATAGTCGCGGGTAACAGCTAGTATATTACAGCATAAGCATAATCAGCCTTTAATGGTTCCACTGCTGGGACATAGGCCTCATCTGTGTGAGAGGGAGTGGAGTAGGCCCACAATCTACCGTGCGAACCCAGTGCGGGTTGGCAGATGTCACATGTATTCGAATTTTTGGTTCTAGGACATGCCGGTTTGCTCACGATGTTTTCCTTCACCGTTTTCAGAGCAGTGGTGATGAAAATAATTTACACAAAGTGTGCGGGATTGATCCAGGTATAATTACGGGAAGAATGAAAAAATACGTTGCTTGATGTGAAAGTGCAATTTAATTGTGACAATATCAGATGTAGGTAGCCGGTCGAAAAAGTTAAGAAAATTAAAACGATTAGCTATAATCTACGTAGCCTCAACATAAAACTGTAGGTATGCGGATTTCTGTAGGCGCTTGCGGGAACACCAAGTAAAGCGCCTGTCTGGGTTCGAATCTACGACCTACAACTCGTAAGTCGCGGCCGTTACTACTTGGCCATCACTGCTCTCAGTATAATATAATTTATAAATTACGATAAATTGTAAATCTTACATATACGTAGTTGCGCAGTAGTTACACGTGTTTCGCAAAAAGTAATTTTAAAGGCATTCATAATGCTTAGGTATAAGTTCTTATAATTATAATATTATTATTGTTTTGATGTTGCTCATCATTAGTATGAATATTTAAATCCTGGTGATGGCGACAATTTTGTACTTTGGTATTATCATTTTCAAGGTGATAGAGAGAAAAAAGCAAGACTTGAAAGCAAGCAATGAAAAAGCAGCTAATGGATGGATAACAACAGGTATTACTTACCTAATAATTTTTACTATACAGGGTGGCAGGAACGTCGATACGCACAATGTAACCATGAATTTAGTACATGATTCTGAACCCCTTTGTGTTGAAATTTTTAGTCGGTTAACCACTCCCTCTCCCCGCGTGACATCGCCTAGATTCCTAGATCGTCCCAGAACATTTTTTTTCGCCGCGCCACGTGGCGTCTCACCACTTAAACACGACCCGTGCACAATAAAGTTATATGGAGCGGTAGTAAGAAAAAAACTGCTGTTTCATAGAAAAGTGCAATACCTACGCGGTCAAAATGTATGGAAAAGCTATTTTTTTTTAAATAATCGCCGAATCACTTCAACTCCGGGTCTATGAATCTGCTACTGACTCTATGGTAACTGGTTGCGCGTCGATGTATTTTTACATAATTGATAACAGAATCAAATATGTAACACTTTTATATGTATTAACCCAAAACACTTACAAAAGTGAAACCATTATTATATATGTAACAGATATTATGAAAGTGTTAACAGTGGTAATAAGTGCGGTAAACGCGGCGTTGCCAAAATAGCCGCAATCCCGACTGGATTGAGGCTATTTTGCCATCGCCGCGTCTGTCTGTCCGCCGCGCGTTTACGAGTACACGGTACCGTGCAATTATATATCTACAAATGCTTATTTCTGTTACACATATTAACACATGAAACGTTACATTTCGATTCTGTAACATTATTGTACCTGTTACATTTAAAAGTGTTTTTCTTTTAAACAGTTTAAAAAAACAGTTTGAGTCCCTGCCTGCAACCCTTTTTACTATGAAATAATATATGTACCTATGAGCACGGTACTATAACCGTTTGCAGTACTATCACGTTTTACTAAAAAGCTGTTTCTAAACATAGATCAGCTTGAAATTATAGCATCTACAATTAAAGTTGATTGAAAATAGGAATTAAGAAAAGCATAACTTTTAAAAAGTGTCAATATAGGCGATGCAAAAGCCACCACTCAGTGGATCTCCAAGGGCAGGAAACGACTGCGCGGCAGGCCCAGAAAGAGATGGCGGGATGAGCTGGACTCCTTCTTAAAGGATTGGCCTACAATCGCAATAGACCGGGACAAGTGGAAAGAGGGAAGGGCGGCCTTTGGCCCTGCAGTGGGACAGTACAGTCTTATAATAATAAAAATATAATAAAATATAGGCGATACCTTTTTGACCAAGAAGACAAGGCTTGTTCAAGCCTTTTCCCAACTCTGTGAGGGTCGGCTTCTAGTCTTACCGGATGCAGCTAAATACCAGTATTTTTCATGGAGTGACTGCCTATCTGACCTCCCAAGCCCAGTGGGTAATGCTATAGCAAAACCAGTTTTACCCCTTAGAATTAAGACTGTCAGACTTTGAGGAGGCTGACTACCCGTAACGACTATCTAAGATCTAAAAGACCAACTACTTCACCACAAATAAACTACTTAAGTGCATAATCAGCTTGTAATTTTCTCTCCACTGCTGTGACATAGGCCTTCTTCCTTTAAGAGGGATTGGGCCATAATCCATCACGCCGGCCCAGAGCGGGTTGGTGGATGTCACATGTCTTCGAATTTTTTATTCGAGGACATGCCGGTTTCCTCACGATGTTTTCCTTCATCGTTTTGAGAGCAGTGGTGATGAAATTAAATACACTATGTAATGTGCCTGCGTAGGTTAGAAGTGACGACCTCCGAAGAGCAGTGGTCTGCTCTTCACATAAATGATTAATAATTTGAAATTACATTTTTTCCAGGTTCACGATGCAAGCCATTAATGAGCCTTCTAATGGAGCTAAAGAATGATGATACTCTTACTGAGAAAGAGATAAAGGAAGAAGTTGATACTGCTATAGTAGCTGGTTTTGATACCACATCTAACACACTCACGTGTCTTTTGGTACTACTGGGAAGTTACCCTGAAGTCCAGGAAAAGATGTATGAAGAGTAAGTATGGTTTCTATGTTAAGGTGGAAAATAAGTCGAACGAGGATAGTAGCAGCGAACATAGACTTAAAAAAGGCATAATGCCTGATATATAAGTAAGAACCTATCTGATAAAAGTGGAAACAAACAACACACGAGTGCACGAGTGGCACACGTCAAACAACACACGAGTGACACACGTCAAACAACACACGAGTGGCACACGTCAAACAACACACGAGTGACACACGTCAAACAACACACGAGTGGCACACGTCAAACAACACACGAGTGACACACGTCAAACAACACACGAGTGGCACACGTCAAACAACACACGAGTGACACACGTCAAACAACACACGAGTGGCACACGTCAAACAACACACGAGTGACACACGTCAAACAACACACGAGTGGCACACGTCAAACAACACACGAGTGGCACACGTCAAACAACACACGAGTGACACACGTCAAACAACACACGAGTGACACACGTCAAACAACACACGAGTGGCACACGTCAAACAACACACGAGTGACACACGTCAAACAACACACGAGTGGCACACGTCAAACAACACACGAGTGACACACGTCAAACAACACACGAGTGGCACACGTCAAACAACACACGAGTGACACACGTCAAACAACACACGGGTGGCACACGTCAAACAACACACGAGTGACACACGTCAAACAACACACGAGCGGCACACGTCAACGAAAGAGGCAACTGTAGCCGTCGACATGCGACAGCTGCAGTTGGCTCTACCGTTAATGTGTGCTGCTCGTGTATATGACCAATCCAATAAGGTTAAATTCTTACACAAACAATCACTAAAGGGAATCTTTATTTCACTATCACATTCATCTGTATAATTAGAAGGGCTCGACTTTATCCTACAAGATACAGGATTATCCTAGTTTGAAGGTCAGGGGTCTTACTCATCCGTACCTAATAGCCATAGCCCTTTACTGATACAACACTGTTGTTACATAGGCTAAGTCTTTTGGTAAATAAATGATTACTTACTCATAATTATCTCACCACGTTTTCAACAGTTTGATGAGTAGCCTAATGTACTCGTAAATACATATTATTAGTGAAAGTAAATTCTTTTTGGAACGAAGTTCTTTTACGGAGCTTGCGGTGCTATTAATTAAAATGTGAGAAATCGTCACGTAACGAAAAAGCGTTATACCCCCCCAACCAGAGCAGCATTATACCCTTCATGCAACTTTTCTTTTATGTAATAGACAGAGAGTGTGAGTGAGAGAGAGAGAGAGATAGTTTAAATGTTTTTCGAATAGTGAGGTCATAAAGAAAATCCAAGATGGCAGCTGCAATTTTTTATTAATATTTCGTCGTTTGTTTCGTTTTCATGGTTTCCGAGGATGCTGAAGCCGGTAGTGAGGTCAAACTCAAAATTAAAATCCAAGATGGCAGCTGCATTTTTGTTAATTCTTTTTGGGTGTCGTTTTCATGGTTTCCAAGGGTTCTGAAGCCAATAGTGAAGTCAAAATAAAAGTCCAAGACGACGGTTGCAAAAATAAAAAAATAATTGTCATGTGTGTTGTTTTCATGGTTTTCGAGGGTGCTGAAGTCGATAGTGACGTCAAAATGAAAGTCTAATATGGCGGCTGCAAAAATGTATAAATTTTCGTCATTTTGAAGTTTTCGCAGCCGCCATCTTAAATTTTTATTTTGAACTTCGTTCCTGCCGGGGGTCCTCCGCCGCACACGTTTTTTTTTCAATTTATCTATGTGTATGAAGCATTATAATAAGGGCTGTTTTCAGGATTATTGAAGTTCTAGGTCCAGATAGAGATCTCGAAAAAGATGACATCAGAAAATTTGTTTATATAGAAGCTGTGATAAAAGAAGCTCTTCGCATTTTACCTATTGGACCTGCTTTACTAAGATACGTAGAAAAAGATGTTAAGCTAAGTAAGTTAAAATAAATCACAAAGATTTTTAAAAATCCTGCAAGAGGATATAGAAAATTAGGGTGGTGGAGATGAGACATCGCGACATGAGACCTAAGCATTAGAAAGGAAAAAATACTTTAATTTGTAAAAGTGTGCCCTTTCCTCATTTACCAACACTTTTTAATTTTCGGCTTAGATTAATGTGGTTATAAAAACATCAACCCAGCCTATCGCAGTCCATTGCTGGACATAGGCCACTCCTATGCTGCGCTACAACAGCCTGTTCTCCGTCTTCCGCATCCAGTCTGTCCCAGCCACATTTTTAAGGTCGTCGGTTCATCTAGCTGGGGGGCGTCCCATACTACGCTTGCCGACACGCGGACTCCACTCCAGGACTCGTCTGCTCCACCAATCTTCGGACCTTCGACAAACATGGCCAGCTCAAAAAAAACATAAAACTTACGAAGTAGCCTAACTTACGAAGTAGCTTAGTAGTAGTAGTAGTACTTGTTTTGAGTCTCGAAAAATTGACGCCAAATCATCATCATCTGCCTAGCCTTTTCCCAACTATGTTGGGGTCGGCTTCCAGTCTAACTGGATGCAGCTGAATACCAGTATTTTACATGGAGCGACTGCCTATTTGAGCTCCACAACCCAAACGATACCCCTTGGTAAGACTGGTTGTCAGACTTTCGGGCTTCTGACTACCCGTAACGAATGACAGCCGGGACCAACAGCTTAACGTGCTTTCCGAGCCACGGAGGGGTCTCGTTATTTAAAGATGGTCATCCATCCCCAGACCAACCGCGGCAAGCGTAGCTTTACCTGATCGATCGACCTGTGGGGCTGTTATTATCAAGCCACGGGCTCCTCAACGCCAATTATTAATCATTTTGTATATTTCAGAAAACTACACAATGCGAGCTGGCAGCCAGTGCATCATTCTTCCATTAGGAACACATCGCCATGATCTATGGGGTGATGACGTCAACGTGTTCAGGCCTGAACGATGGTTCGACCCTGCCATAGCGTCACTAGGAAGCAATGCTTTCTACGGCTTCAGTATAGGAAAAAGATCTTGTATAGGTATGAAGTGACTATTCTATAATTCTGAAAATAAAGGATGTGATGTATTTAGCAGTGTAAAGTGTCCAAAAATACAGGGGAATTGTATGCAAGGCTAGATTTAGTATTTCGCTGATAAGAGTCACGCGTACCAAGATGCTTAAGATAAATGATGAAAAATGATGACCGACGGTCAGCGAGCGCGGGTCCATTATAATTTGGTACGCGACCGATGTCAGCGCCGACCGTTGGTCGAGCACTAAATCCAGCCTAAGGAACATCGAAGCGCAAACTATTACCATGACTCCAATACCTATATGATCCTAGACCCCGTAGCGTTGAAATTCTCCGTAGGTTATTATTTTTTAATCAGCTGCTAGTCCATACATTTTAATCGTGTATATGTATGTAAGTAACATTATTCCAAAGGGGGAGGGGTTTTTTTCGAGGACGAAAAAAAAATATATCAAACAAAAAACAAAAAATGCATCAACGGTGAAACATAAAGAAGAGCATGAAGGATTCGTAATAAATTATATCGATAGATGTTTTATTTGGTGTGTTTCAAAGTTGGTGCGTTTCGAGGAATACCCCCAAATATCAAGCCTGACTATAGACGCAACTATTATGTGTGCATCCATGTTTGTTTTTATCTTGTTTTTTTTTTTTTTCAAGATATATTTCCTATCCTACTTAAGCCATGTTTTTCTTTTCTCTACAGGTAAAACATACGCGATGATATCGATGAAAGCAACTCTCTCGCACTTCATACGGCGGTTCCGGATAAGTGCGAACGTGAAAGATATGGGGTTCAAAGTTGATATGGTGTTGAAACCTACGAATGCAGCCGTCAGGATCGAGAATAGAAATTGATAACTGATGATAATATTGTTGTTGTAATTATATTAATGATGAAAGAGAGTAAGATGATAAAAATAGTATTGCAATGCAATCATTGTAAAATATATTGTTCAATTAATTCATAATATTAATTTTGTTTTATTTATTTGTATAGATTAAAATAATTTAATTTGGGCACCCTATAGAAAAGTACATTAAGCTAAAAGATTTAAAAAATCCTTGACAGTCAGTAGATTTTTTAAATAAAAAATTAACAATATTTTGGTGACGACGATTTACTGTCATCTGAAAGAAATCCATATATAGACAAAAACTTGAATCACTCCAAGCCAAAGATTTAAATCGTTAGATTCGCCCTACCGAGGCAAATGATGGTCAAGTTTCATTTTAACACAAGTAATCTGACTTGACTTTCATGGAAAAACAAATTGTATCTATACTTATACTATAAAGAGGTACAATTTGTTTGTTTGTATGTCGGGGGTAATCTTCGGAACTGTCAGTAGGATTAGAATTTTTTTTTTTTGCATTTTCCTGAGGAAGGTTATAGGCTATTTAACATCAAGCTACGACCCTTAGGACTCGAAACAAAAAGAAAAAAGTCAGAAAGAACGATAAGCGAAAACGAAGTAATAGCATGGGCAAGTGATGCGATGCGACGCGATGGGTCAGGTGCCGAAATTTTACACGGACGAAGTCGCGGGCGGAAGCTAGTATGAAATAAGAATAAACATGGCGTTATAAACGTCATAATAATTTGCAATAATCCATACTACCGTGCGTGCGTGGTAGTGACAGCATTCTGAAAATGATCGCTGCCAGGGCGGACCCCCTTTCAGGAACCTGCGTGTCGACAGTCATAGGACCAAATAAATAAAATTTTATTTGTGAAAACTAACAATACTAACCTAGTTACCTAAGCAGTATTGTTACTAACATCAAAATACTAACAAAATATGGTCTGAAATAAAGCTTTTTTTTCCGTTAGCCTATATTGTCCCACTGCTGGGCAAAGGCCTCCCCCATAATTATTCTTCCACCTTTCCTTGTGATGTACCTTCTCCGTCCAATCGGTTAGGAACGAGTCCAAATCGTCACGCCAGCGTTTCTTAGGCCTGCCTCGGTGACAACCGGTGAGTCTCTTCAGGCACCCGCTGTGTGACGAATTTGAAATAAAGCTTAATTTAATAAAACAAAATACTTGTTCATTAATTTTCAAAAAAATATTTACGCATTTAAAATCGTAGTTGTAGCGATGGTAGAATTTATTGAATTGATAAAACACTTTCTGAAGGCACAAACATTTTAACAAGCAGGCATTTTAACAACTGCTTGAATTTCCAAGCTTGAAATTACAGACACAGATGCGGAAAATGAAGTAATAAACTTGACGGAAGGAGGCCAATTTATTTATTTATTTAAACTTTTCGCACAAAAATGGTACAAAGGCGGACTTAATACCTTAGGCATTCTCTACCAGTCAACCAATCCAATTCCAAGCCAATTCTTATAATTAAAAACGTTCAAAATCTAGTCGCAATCTCATCTCGGCGACAATCAATGTCAAAAATGTAGGGAAATCAGAGATATTTTTGACAGATTGAGACTGAGATCAGACTGCGAACGTTCTTAAAATTACGAGCGTTGCCTCTCTGGTAGTTATCATTAGCATATCCGATGATGATAACCACGAAGAAGTGTATAAGAATATGTTGTTACGTCCTCCGTTCGATACGGATCTCGTGTCCTGCAACTGGTTTCAATATAAACTCATATTTCATCTTCAACTTGCTCATGTCTGCCGTCACCCGGTACCGACGTAAGATGTGCGCTAGAGTCACCTTCATTGATATCATGGCGTATGTTCGACCTGTAAGATTAACAGCATTACTTTATTTACTTATTAACCTTTGTAATGGCAAAAAAAGAAATATACATTATAGAGCATACAATATGTTTTGCTTCTAACACACGTAGCATGCAAATGTTATGGAAAGAATATCCTAATGGAAAAAAAACCGGCCAAGTGCGTGTCGGGCCACGCACAGTGTAGGGTTCCGTAATAGCCCGTTATAGTACGATTCTGTTATTCTTTATTCTGAATAATATAAGTAATGGTAAAGATATTAGGTTATAATAACAAAAAAATATCCAACACCCATGTTCAACAACTATTACTGCTAAACTAATAAAGTTATCTTAACCGCTATAATTTTCCTTTAAATTTCATGAAATGCACTATCATCGTGAATTTTTCCTGATTTTTCAAGCCAGCAGTTTAGCTTCCAAAATTTCCAAAATTTTATTTCACCACATTTCTACAAATTACAGCTTTCTAGTACTAACGGTCTCTTAGCAAAACCTCGGACAGACAGACGAACATGACGACTACGGATTTACGGAACCCTAAAAACCCAATAAAAATTTGCCCAACCTGTCAAAAATATAATCAGAAGATGCAAAGTATGGTTCAGGTAGGTAAACAAGTATTGCATACCTATACACGCTCGCTTTCCCAATCCAAATGCTGCAAATTCCTTGTTGTTTCTAAATTCACCATCCAACCATCTTTCTGGTCTGAACTGATCGCTCTCCACTCCCCAAGATGGATCGAGATGGGTTGCCAGAGGAAAAATTATACAATGACTGCCAGCTCGCATCGTGTAGTTTTCTGAAATTAAAGTATGTAGTTATGTATTTGGACCAAATTTGAAACTAGTTTGTGAAACAGCCAGAAATAAACCCTCGACTAGGATATTGTTTCCTTTCCTCTTTCATTCGAATAACGCCATTAATGATGATAGACAAACAAACGACTTTCAAAAACAAAGTTTAATAATTTTATTTTTGTTGTTAAATGTTTTTATTTTTAGCTGTTACAAAATACCCAAATCGATAGCGATTTGGGTATGCCTATAATATTTGAAGACTTATCTCGATTTTTCCAGGATCCCTTCATCAGATCGTAACTTAATGACAATGGGACCACCTGGGAAGTATAATTATACTTTCAAACCATATAAGGCTTATCTACTTAAAAGGAGGCTCCAATCACTAGTTTTTAAGGTTAACTTGTCAAAATAAAATAAAAATTTTCATTTATTTTCATTCATAAGGAATTTTCCAAATCGGTCCAAGCGTTTTCGATTAATCGGGAAATATACATTTCTTTTTTTAAGTTTCCGGCGAACTTATTACCTCTCTCTTTTTTGGACTAGTTTTTTTTTTGTTTATCTTATACTGTCCTACTTCCGGGCCAAGGCCTCCCCCAAGTTCTTCCAGGAAGCCGAATAAAAAATAAAAAAATACTCACTAAGCTTAGCATCCCTAAGAACAGTTCTTAATAAAAGAGGAACAGAAGGATACATTCGGAGACACTCCATTATCACTGCGTTTGTATAAACCAATTTGTTCACATCATCCTTTTCTACGTCTCTGTCTGCACCCAGTACTTCTAATAATCTGCAAAAAGCAAAAAAAAATAATTCAAGTTAGGATTTATATGAAATGAGACATCACTATTTACCATCAAATTAGCCATAGACATTCCTAACTGGACAGTTTGTCTAAGGTAAACATAGTCGTCAACGATCAAATCGTACGGTGATATATTGAAAAAATGTGCTTTTTCTTATCGTGTAAAAGGTACAAAAAAAAATATACAAAATCCCAGTTCTATAACAGGGATTTTGTATATTTTTTGACTATGTATATGGCTGGCATCCTGGAAAAGGAATACACGATACAATGCAATTTTTTCGATACTCTTTGTTTGCAAAAGCTGTATTAAAACCAAACTTTGTAAAAAAAAAGGGTACTATAAAATTGCTGATTATTTAGATTTTAGAAGACAAAAAGCTTGCTTGTTAAGCCTTGTGATAAAACCATAAAACTTGACATTTTAATTATCATGCAAAACCATCATTATACACCACTTTATATCATACACATTAAACATTGATGATAATTATATAAAACATGGCATGAATATTTACTTTTTAAAGTATTAAGAACTTTACTTTAATTATTGTGAATGTGAGGACTATGTGGGTAAGAATATTTGTCTATCTATGCTATTTTTAAAGTTGATCTTGCTGTTTGTGTACTTCATGCAGCCTCCCCAAATTTATTTGGGGAGGCCACAATTGTTCGTCGAGTCCTTGAGCTCCTCAAGTTCTGAGTTGAGCTAGACGATTACTGACAAATGCTTGCACTGACTGGACTGGTACACTCAAATCTGTGAGGTAAATTCCTCAAAAGGCCATTTCAGACATCAATCTACGAGTACCTATTGTACAAATGGTCTTCACATAATCTGACCAAGATTATGTCTGAACTTTAAAAGAGACTGTGACCTCTGAGTTTGTTTCGGCCTTTTTTCTCAGAGTAGTCAGATAGGAAACGCTGACGTAATCTAGTTTTTTTTTTGTTATATGACGTGTAAAAGTGATTCTGATATCCAATTTACATAATAAATAATTTCATTTCATTTTAGATACTCTACTGAGGTCATTGAACATTGCATGCATGGGCTATGGTCTCAGCCATGACTAGTGTGTTTTATATATTATGTTGTACATTAATGCATTAAAATCTAACTATAAATAATTCAACTTACTCTTCATAAACTTTCTCTTGCACTTTGGGATGTGCTCCTAGCAGCACCAGAATGGATGTTAGCTGGTTAGATGTGGTTTCATATCCAGCTACTACAGTTGTATTAACTTCGTCTCTGATCTCAATATCTGTCAAGGCACCGTTTTTAGATAGATCTAGGATTAGGTCTAGAAAAGGTTTGTATTTATTTCCTGAAAATTAATAGAATAAAACTTACCTATTAAAGATTACAACATACGTACTCAACAGGTACAAAAGCATCCAAGCAAAAATCGATTTCAAAGTCATCTGACATCTTTATACATACCTGCAGTTACAGATTCAATGTTGTTCAAAACTTTCTCTCTCATAGCAGCTTTTTTCTTTTGCAAAACCTGTAATCAATAATGAAAATAAACTTTAAATACTTAAACCAAAAAAATAAATTAAAAAAAAAACATGAACACATTGTTAATATTTCTTATACTTAGGTACTTTTCAAGGAATACGAATTATTGAATCATTCCACTTTGCCCCACCGAGCCGCCCCCACTCGTGGGGCAAAGTGGAATACCTAAAATGTTGCAGTGGAATCTGCCCCACTAATTCGATTTGGTGGAGCAAATTCCACTATTCTAAAATCTTGTTGGATTCTGCCCCACTAGAAGTGGTGGCCGAGTTTTAATGGCCCGACTAACGAATTCTAGGACATAGGATCGAACCCAGCCAGGCGCTTTACTTTGTGTAAATAATTTCATCACCACTGCTCTCAAACCTCTGAAGGAAAATATCGTGAGGAAAGCGGCATGTCCTAGAACCAAAAATTCAAAGACATGTGACATCTACCAACCCGCACTGGGCCCGCGTCGTGGATTACAGCCCACTCCCTCTCGAAGACAGGAGGTCTGTGTCCCAGCGGTGAGAACATTATAGGCTGACTATGTAGGTTATGTATCCAACATAACATGATGATGAAACATATGCTTCAATATCTCACTTACTGTATCAGCCATTGCTCGTAGAGTCCCTAGTACTTCTTCTTCCTTTTTCTTCAGTCCAACCAGCCTGTATATCAAGTCATTCTGCAGCCAAAACCTTACTGTTTTCGTGAGCACAAAATTTATCATATCATCTACTGATTCCATGTATTTTTTCGTAAACGCTACGTCTTCAATAGGGTTTATTCCCAATGTACCGACTGAGAACAGAAAATAAATTATAGTAATTATTATAAATTGACGACAATACATCGTTTATAACGCCGTTTAGAGGCATAGAAAACACACACTTACCGAAAATTTACTGAAAACATAAATATCATCATTAGTAGGTAATTGATGGAGTACTTAAATCTACATTATTTTAGAACCGTCTGTCATATTATAATCATCATCATCATCATTTCAGCCGAAAGACGTCCACTGCTGGACATAGGCCTCCCCCAAGCACCTCCACTTCGACCGGCTCTGTGCTTCTCGCATCCAACGGGTTCCTGCGGCCTTCACAAGGTCGTCGGTCCACCTCGTTGGAGGCCTTCTAATTCTTCGGGCTATGTCGGTTACCTTGGTCTCCTGCGGATCTCCTCATTTCTGATTCGGTCACGCAGGGAAACTCCAAGCATAGCCCTCTCCATGTTATAATAATACCAGCCTATTTTTGTCCCACAGCGGGACAAAGGCCTTTTCTCGTCTTTATGAGAGATTGAAGCTCGTGGAAGGCGTGAGCATTGATCACATCGCTTGTTCAAGGTGGATTGGTGATTTCAGACTTATTTATTTCAAATTCAGGTTTCCTCGCTTCGTTTTCCTTCACCGATACCGGTGACAGTACAAGATAAACAACCTGTCTATACATAATGAGCATATAATATTCCCACTGCTGGGACACAGGCCTCCTCTCTTTACGAGGTAATGGCTTGTAATCTGCCACGCGGGCTCAGTGCGGGTTGGTAGATGTCACATGTCTTCGAAATTTTGATTCTAGAACATGCCAGTTTCCTCACGATGTTTTCCTTCACCGTTTTGAGAGCAGTGGTGGTGAAATTATTTACATAAAGCACCCACGAACTACAAGTCGTAAGTCGTGGCCGTTACCACTGGGCCACCACTGCTCTCGCTGCTGCCTCTAGTAAGTAGTAATATAGTAAGCAAGCTGTCTATAGTAATAGAAAAAACCACTTACTACAAAACGTTTCCAATGAATTATTTTTCAAATACGGGAAATGATCGA
The DNA here is from genome assembly GCA_914767645.1 of Hydraecia micacea. Taxonomy (NCBI): domain Eukaryota; kingdom Metazoa; phylum Arthropoda; class Insecta; order Lepidoptera; family Noctuidae; genus Hydraecia; species Hydraecia micacea. Next base: position 14,356,876 of record OU611798.1, on the reverse strand, counting down.
ATGGTCCTTTCCCAACATGAGGTTCCAAGAAACTAGCCAGCTTCCTCGACTGACTGTTAAACACATCTAGAAACCCGTGAATTACTGGCAGAGTGAATGCTGGGTTCAGCAACTTGCGGTGACGCTTCCAAATGTCACCTGTGAAAGAGATTTAGTATCACACTAATATTATAAAGTGTAAAGTTTGTAAGGGTGTGTTTATATGTTTGTTACTTCTTCACGCTAAAACGGCTGGACCACTTTTGATAAAAGTTTGTATGGAGGTAGCTGACACCCTGGATTAACATATAGGCTGCTATTTATCCCGATATTCCCACGGGATCGACATTTACGCGGGTGAAACCGCGGGGCGCAGCTAGTTGTTAATATAACTTAAAAACACGTTACTATTTCTTAATGCCAGGCTGACTACGAGGCAACAGAAAGATGGTGGACGATCTATAAAGACCTGGATGAGACTCGCAGAGACCAGGAAAGCATGGTTCAAAAGGGAGGGGGCCTATACATAGCGGTGGGTCGACCAATACACTACAGGTACACCTCTGCCCAACCCTTTGGGGGAACAAGGCTTGTTCTGTTAGCTTCGCTTGAAGGCGTCATTTGCAGTCCGCTTTTTTTTGGTTAATTTGAAATTGTGGGGACGCATCGGGTTGTACGTTCATGCCAACTCAGGGTAACCTGCAACGCGTTAAAGGGTGATCCCGCACCTGGCTAGCTATCACCGTTGCCGTGATATTGATTATGCGGTTACCTGAGACTGGGAGGTGATCATTAGTATTATAAGGTAAAATTACCAATTTTTTTTATTTAGTTTCTAGGGTAGGAAATTTTTGCCGCGGATGGGTGACCATCTTTACATATCTAGACCCCGTGCCTCGGAAAGCACGTTAAGCTGTTAGCCCCGGCCGTCATTCATGGATCTTTGACAGTCGTTAAGGGTCGTCACAAGCCCGAAAGTTATAGTTCAACCAGTCTTAGGTATTTCGTATTACGCAGTAACTAGGCTGTGGAGGCCAGATAGGCAGTCGCTCAATGTAAAATACTGGTATTCAGCTGTATCTGGTTAGACTGAAAGCCAACCCCAACAGAGTTGGGAAAAGGCAAGGCAGATTGATTTCTAATTTATCATTTATGGTCAAATAAGGAATTAATGTATACCAACCTGACGAGGTTAATAGTCCATCTCCCAGCCAATCCTTGGCCATGTCGAACACATAATGTTTCTGTGTACATAAATTTGCTGCTGTCAACGCATCCTCAGGATCGAGTATCACTGTAAAATGAAAGAAATTTTCGGATAAAAAAACAAGCATCAGGAAACTATTCTTATTTCTAAACTTATGCCGTTTTGCCAAATTGCGGAAACTAAAAGAATGCCACATTTTACTATGCTTACATGCTACATTGCTTCATCGACTTTCATATACATATCAATCGTTATATTTTATGTAGCGATTGATAGTGTGGTACGCAAATATTAAGGAGCAGATGTATGAACGTAAACGAAGCAAAAGGAGTATTTAAGGATCGTAGCAGGTGACGTTCTGTAATTGCTGTCTACATTCATGAGAAAAAGACGCGAGTTTATGCATGCATGAATGATAAATGTATGATATTACTCACAATAATAGAGTCCTTGTCCAAAATTGAAATAAGTCACTCCCCCTTGCTTTGCGCAGTCGTCACTTACATACTTCAGTAAATCGATGAGATCTGTTCGTAAAAAAATAGTAGATTGTACAGCTAGTGCATAAAATAAGCCATTTTACATTTAAAATGCGTAAAATGGCTCGTTTATGCCCGAGTTATACACTCTGTTTTTCACCTCGATTCCGAGAAAATGAAACAGGCATAAACTATATAACAGTATATTATAATTAATCAAAAATGTTGCAAAATTGAAGAAGAGCATAGCCAATTCTCGCCACTAAACATTTTAAAAGTTTTATTTTTTATTTTCAACATGTGTCATTCGATACTTTATAGGTACTGCCAAGTCATAAAAACGCGTCTTTCTTTTTAAATAATAATTACAACTATTTTATCTGATTTTATTAAATTAACGGTAGAAAACACGAAAGTGATCTGATATAAATTAAAGCAAATGAAATAAATAACGACTTTAATCTGCGAAGTTTCATTGTGCGTGTGGCTGTTGGGCCTGATGATGGGTCTTAACAAAAAAAAATACTTTATGCACTAGAACATAAAAAGCGACTTTATGTCGCCTAAGCACAACATAAAGACGAACTTTAAGAGCATGAGAAGTGAAAACAATATTTTTATGTCATCCATGCAAACTTAAAATAAAGTTTAAGTCGTTGTCTTTGGATCTGTATACCTATTAGTTGAAGTCGGTGGCAAAAAACTAAAATAAAGTTACATTTTAAACATTATAGAATTATTGTTATCGGGTTTTTCTAACTGTAATTTCTCAATAACAGCCCGGAGTCTAGATGTGTGCCCGGTGGATTCAAAAGAATAGGCTCGCCCCTATTACATAGGACTTATGGCGAAAGCTGAGGGTAGCCCGCGAAATTCAAATCTTCTGACGTTTCTTGCAATTTGCAGGTCAGTGTGAGGTTGTATTTAACATGATTGAATACTTTTTGGGATGCATGAAAAAGCCTCCTCGTGTAGCGCAGTTTGTTCCGCCAGTTACTCAACTGAACCGAGCGCTCGGCGCATCCTGGACAGTCACACCCAACACCTTATTTGACTGGCCAATTCTTCCCTTGCGGTGGTAGGGCTAACGCCCGTCTAGTTTGCGACCACCGGACTCCGCGTCAAGCAGCCTGCTGCGTTTTATCCATGCTTGGGAGTTCCAGTGCCTTAGGCATCTTCTGGGCACGCTCGTTCCATCATAGACCTCATCCATCGTTTTCCATCAGGCGTGATCAAGGTCAAGAGCGGGCCCATTCAGCAATAAAAAAAATAAAAAAATCGCGCCGAATCATATTTTAATCAACTTAACCTACTTTTACGACCTGACCTGCAAATTGAAAAAAACGTAAAAAAAAAAATCATTTCGTGGCCTACTAGGGTAGGCCACGAAATGTTTTTTTTTTTTTTTTGATGAATATGAATATTATTATTATTATTTATTCATATTCATTTATTTTGCGTTCCACAAGGTAAAAAAGATGTTTACAAAAGGCTTAGAGCTAAGAGCCATTGTAGACCCTGTTAGGGCACAGCAAAGTTTATATTTGATACATAGCAGCTATTACTTAACAGTTAAAAATCTAAATCATAGAAATAATAGGTATATTTCTGCCTAACTCTTCCTGCTTGCGTGATGCTATGTTATGTTACACGAAATTCAAACTCAAAGCATTTATTCCAATTAAACCATTTACAGGCACTTCTAAATTGTCAACGAGTCTGTCAGTTAGAAAGTTGAAGCTAGCCCATTCCATAGCGTACTAGTTGAAGCTAGCCCATTCCATAGCGTACTAGTTGAAGCTAGCCCATTCCATAGCGTACTAGTTGAAGCTAGCCCATTCCATAGCGTACTAGTTGAAGCTAGCCCATTCCATAGCGTACTAGTTGAAGCTAGCCCATTCCATAGCGTACTAGTTGAAGCTAGCCCATTCCATAGCGTACTAGTTGAAGCTAGCCCATTCCATAGCGTACTAGTTGAAGCTAGCCCATTCCATAGCGTACTAGTTGAAGCTAGCCCATTCCATAGCGTACTAGTTGAGGCTAGCCCATTCCATAGCGTACTAGTTGAAGCTAGCCCATTCCATAGCGTACTAGGTTTCTATGGAGAAGAAAAGGCAATAAACTCCATGGACATTATGAATTTAACACTACACATATCTCTAATCAATTTTCTTCGAAGTACTCTTGGTACCCATAGGCAATATCGACTGCAGCTAGCCTAAAAAATAAATAAGAAAAAAGTGATTCAAAAATGATTTCCACAGTTTTAGCACAATCAGCCTATAATGTTTCCCACTGCTGGGACACAGGCCTTCTCTCTGTGAGAGGGAGTGGTCTGTAATCTACCACGCGGGCCCAGTGCGGGTTGGTAGAAGTCACATATCTTCTAATTTTTGGTTTAGGACATCTTTCCTCACAATGTATTCCTTCACCGTTTTGAGAGCAGTGGTCATGAAATAATTTACACAAAGTAAAGCGCCTGCCTGGGTTCAAAACTACGACCTACGACTCTTAAGTCGGTGCCGTTACCACTGGGCCACCACTGCTCTCCTCATTGGATTAATATATCCAAAATCACCATTTTCGGGAAAAGTTGCCACAATGGGACTGCTCCACTCACGACTTATCGTCGCGATCAGGAAAAGATCAGATTTGAAATAAAGACAATCAAAATACAAACTTGTAAAGTATTTAAACAGCATGTGCGCATGCCCAATAACCGGCCACTCTCCTGGCACAGCCGGTGGTAGCGCATGCCTGCTAGACTTGACACGAACATACTTCAACCACACACAAACGGTACACAATACACACAAAATGATTGCCAAGCTCATTGTATGAGAGATGTTTTAGGTCTAAGCGATGAGTAGGCGCTGTCAACGATTTATACTAATTCGACAGATCGCTAATGTCGTCTAAATCAGTCAATTTAGACGCAATTTAGAATAAACTTCATTCTAATCACACATGGAAAAAACTTCCATTTTTTTGGCTATTTGTGCAAATTGTTGGATGTAAATGAGCGATTTCAATGTGCCAATGGAATTAAAAAAAATTACAGATCTCGTGCTCTAGCTATTATAATATAAAATAATACTTAAATGAAAGATTATAATTGCAATAAATACATTTTAAATATATACATGCGTGTATTTATCAAGAAGATTATTTTATGTATCTAAACTATTATTATAATTCACATATTTACATAATTTAAAAAGCTGTCTTAAAATAATAATATGTACTTATTAGAAGATTATTTAACTAAATATAACATAACTACTAAATATTTACACAATAAGGAAATTATAAAATGTTACCTACCTACTGAATCTATAAATTGTCTCTAATAGTGATACACGTAAACCTGATCACTTTATTAATAATTTGTAATCTTATAATATGATCTCTTATTAAATAAGTGTTTGTGATAATATTACCAAAGTAAATATACCTTTATCTAAATGTAATAATAGTATTTTAAGAAAATAGCTACCTACTTATATATTCTTCTACATATTTATATGTTCAGTTTTCATGTATAATTTTATTTTAACTTTAGTTTCTATGATTTCGATTTTTTAACTGTTAAGTAATACGAGTATATACAAATAAAACATTTTGCTGTGCCCTAACAGGGTAAGTCTTTTGTAAACATCTTTTTTACCTTGTGGAACGCAAAATATATGAATATATACACGACCTTCGGGTACATTGAAAATGCACTTGGGCAGGCTTTTCATTTTGTACAATGCCTAATCTAATAGATTTAGACCTAATAGATTTTATCTACACCCATGCTATAAATCCTCTATAAAAGTTTCTGAAACAGTTAGCTTATTGCCAACCAGTGTCATAGTAACCATAATATCATCCAAACGAGTGTTATAATGTTGTACTTTTCTTATGCAACTCCTTTGCTTTTTCGATCCCTTCCTTACACATCAAACAGCCACATTCTCACTACTCAATTCATGGTATCTTTATGAATTATTACCTATACATAGTTTGTTTGTATTAGAACTCGGCAATTAAACGTTCCATGAATTTACATAAAGTTCTTACAACACCCTATGGTTTCAGAACCTTTTATAGAAGATTCATATCATGTGTAGACATGATAGACTTAAGGCTTTATGTTAGACTTAAGGTTAAGGTAGACTTTATCTACATAAAGTCTTGTATGCAACTGTACATAATACAATACCTATTGTATTGGTTGCCCTTGGATTTGTATGAACCCTTGCACACGCCGCCGCCGCCGCGGTGCCGTGTGTGGGGGGGTTCATACAAATCCAAGGGTGACTGATGTAGCGGCGCCGCGGCGGCGTCGTTGCCGCTGCAGCTGCGGCATAATGTGTAAACGGCCTAACCTACCGACATATGTATTTAAGGATACTAGAGGGAGAGAATGTCGTGTAAACTTCTTCACGCTTTAAGTGAACTGCGTTATTTTGTATTCACTTGTGATAATTTATTGACAAAAAAAGAAATACATGGTTTCTTAATATTTATTCTATTAAAACTAACTAAACTAGATGATTATTTATGCAAAATATATAATTATATACTAACATAGTTACAATTGAACGTGGAACTTTCTTGTAAAATTTTTAATCTAGACATTATGGGAATTAAATAATAAATTTTTAAGGAAAAAAAAAAAGATTTAAGAAATCCTTAACAATCTGAAATTATTTTTACAAGCGGTTTTAAGTATAAATTAAGTTAATAATTCTATAGAACCACACCCACATGGCATACCACGTTCATAGAAATTAAGATGCAGAAGACAGAAAAAATAATTTTGTTTATAACTTATGACTCTGAAAGTTCCATCCTTCATTTGATTTGATTCCTCATCTAATCATAATCTCGTTCAAAAACAAAGAAGTTGAGAAAAATTCCATCTAGCAGATGATGTTGTTACGTCCTTCGTTCTATACTGATCTCGTGTCCTGAGACTGGTCTCATCACGAACTCATATTTTAACTTCAACTTGCTCATGTCTGCTGCCACTCGGTACCGGCGTACGAAGTGCGCTAGAGTCACCTTCATTGATATCATGGCGTATGTTCTACCTGTAAGATAAATAGGATTTTATTCTTTTCTCGTCATCGTTATCATATACAGTCAAGTACAGGTAAACCATTCTATTAGTTACTAGTGACCTGCCATTTCTTAGCACGAGCACTCGTGCTAAGAAATGGCAGGTCACTTTAGTAGATTGCACAATTTACTAAAGTGGCGACATGACAAAACATCGATATTTCTGTGGCCGTCTGACCGGAGGCGCCTTACTTTTAAATGGAGTATGAGTGAACTTTACACCCTGTTCCTCATACCTCTAAAGTAATATAATTTTTCAGTTAAAATGAACAAAGTCAAATGATGTTGCACTTAGAGATGACCATTAAGTATATACCATGACTTCACGTTCCCTTTAACTTATACCGAATACCAAACCAATAGAATTCATACGAGAGCGAAAACGCAGGCATAGCTAGTTGTTGAATATTATAATATAATTGTATAAATACCTATACAAGCTCGCTTGCCCAATCCAAATGCTGCAAATTCCTTGTTGTTTCTAAAGTCACCATCCAGCCATCTTTCTGGTCTGAACTGATCACTATGAGGTCCCCAAGATGAGTCAAGATGAGTTGCCAGTGGAAAAATTACACAATAACTGCCAGCGCGCATAGTGTAGTTTTCTGGAATAAATAAATGAATCTATATAATTACTAAAATACAGCATCATTTTCCTGCTCTTGGGGTCGCTGAAACACGTTTACTCAATACTCAATCATTTATTACATTCCACGATGTATATGCTCAGGTGGTTTTGTTCTTCCATTCTCCCCTGTCAATCGTCATGCTATAACGCACTTCCTTTTCTTTCATATTCCTCATACGATCCATCCAAATTTTTTTGGCACTCCTTTTCCTCTTTATCCATCCACATTTATATTTACCACGCTTTTAGGCACCATCTACGGTTAGCCTGTAAATAATAATAATAATATAGACAAACAAAAACTTACTGAGTTTAACATCCTTATCAACTGTTCTAAATACACTAGGCACTGAAGGATACATTCGGAGACACTCCATTATCACTGCGTTTGTATAAACCAATTTGTTCACATCATCCTTTTCTACGTCTCTGTCTGCACCCAGTACTTCTAATAATCTGCAAAAACAAACCAAATATACTTACAATACTTACAGTTTCATGAAATGTTTATTTAATTATACAGGGTGGTACGGACATCGATGCGAAAATTGTAACCATTCAGCACATGATTCTAGACCTTTTATTTATAACCTGCTATTTCATAGAAAAGTGCAATACCTACGCGATCAAAATTTATCATACAGCATTTTTTTTTATTAATCGACGAATATTTTCAACGCAGGGTTCAGTATCATGTACTAAATCCATGGCCACAGATTGTGCGTCGATGTCCCTGCCATCTGTGTATCTTTAAAGTCAACTTACTCTTCATACACTTTTTCTTGAATTTCAGGATATGCTCCTAGCAACAACAAAGTATATGTCAGCTGGTTGGATGTCGTTTCAAATCCTGCTGCTATTATTGTGTCCATTTCTTCTCTGATCTCTTTATCTGACAAGACACCCTTTTTTGATAGAACTAGGAGTAAATCTAGAAAAGCCTTGCATTTGTTTTCTGTAAAATAATAGAATTAAGCTATGAGAATAACAACATTGGTGATTATGTATTTTAAACGAAAATAGACTCGAGGTTTTGCGATTGCCGCCACATAACGTCCGCAATTTACCGTCAAGTGACGTCCTTGTAATGTTATTTATGAAAATTAATGGTTTTATTTCCCTAGGGAGCGTTTTTTACACTATAAAGTCAAACCCCGGTGCCATCATTTTCATGAGAGCCGCGGCCATTATGTAACGTATGTTGCAACAGCCGCTACGGAGAAAACAAATGAAAGAAGTTGTTTAGAGGATGCCACGAGTCACCGCAACGCGACTTGTGGAGCCACAGACAAAACAATTGCTGCAGGCGCCTGTCGGTTGACGTAAGTCACATGGCTCAAGATTGTGAACGGGGCCCGCGTGGCCTCAAGCTAAAATACAACAACGTCTCGGTTATCTGAAATAATATGTTGTATTAATATTATCAGCCCCAACCGTTACGTAGTTTGACTTTACACACTGCTAAGCGTAGGCCTCGTCATCATTGAGCCTTTCCCGCTATTCTGCACAATTTAATTAAGTAAAATAACTAGTTTTTCAACGTTTTTTCGTCTACGTTAGTGCGTCATAAATTTATAATGATCTGTGTCAAGGAAAAACCGACGTTTCAATAATTGTACTTCTTTATACATACCAGTAGTTTCAGGTTCGTCTTTCATAGCAGCTCTTTTCTTTTGCATAACCTGTAAGAAATAGGATTTTTCATATTTAAAATTAATATATTTAGGTGGAACCATTTAATTCTCGTAATAGTTACTTCTCAAGGAATTTAAATTATTGCTTGTTTAACATATTATTGATCTCACTTACTGTATTAGTCATTGCATGTAAATTCTTCACTAAGTTTTCTTCTTTCTTCTTTAGTCCAAACAGCCTGTATATTAAGTCATTCTGCAACCAAAATTTTAGTGCCTTTTTGATAGCAAGGCTTAAAATTTCATCTACTGATTCCATGTATTTTTCCATGAACTCCTCGTCATTAATAGCGTTTATACCAAACGTACCAACTAAAAACAAAAAATGTCATTAGTATGATGACATTTAACTTTTAAAATTTAAGTTGTTTTTTACGCTGTCTTTACGCACAGAAAATAAACGCCGCAGTAAGAAATTAAATAATAGTTTCCTAGAAGTGCCGTGGCCTTCACATACCGACCGCACTGTGACAGCTATTATAAAAATAATGGCATCGAAGTTTGACGTAACGCTGTCAAAAACGCTCTCTAAGGAAACACATCAACTTACTTTCATTAATCACATTTCAGTGACGTTATTCAAAGATAAGTTGCGGACGCTATATGGCGGCCACCACAGTCTTAGGCTGCGTTTCCACCAGAGATGTGCAAGGATGCGTAGCGAGGGATATGTGTGAAACAAACCAATAACATCGCTTCATTTTCTTAGTTTAAACTAAGTTAGCGTTGTTATTGGTTATTTTTACACACATTCCTCGCTACGTATCCTCACTCATCTTGGTGGAAACGCAGCCTTAGGGAGCCCTAGCTTAACACTTACCACAAAGCGTTTCCAAAGCATTGTGTTTTAAATATGGAATTTGATCGAAGGGTTCTTTTCCAACATGAGGTTCTATTGAACTAACCAGCTTTTTGGACTGACTGTTAAACACATCTAGGAACCCGTGAATCACTGGCAGAGTGAATGCTGGATTTAACAACTTGCGGTGATTCTTCCAAATTTCTCCTGTGAGAGAAAAATATTTTCGATGACTTGAGACTGTAAATATTTTAGATAATACACTGTATATTTAGAATCAATATCGTAACCATAGATGTAATAATAACAGGACAGGACCATTGTTGCCAATAAGCCTGATATAGTGGTGGTGGATCGATCAGAGCGGCGCGCAATGATTCTTGACATAACCGTCCCGCATGATGAGAACCTCGTGAAAGCCGAGAAAGATAAACAAATCAAGTATCTTGACTTGGCTCACGAGGTTGTCGACATGTGGGATGTGGACTCAGCGATCATTGTGCCGATAGTCGTGACAGCCAATAGTTTAATATCCAAGAGCCTCGACCAACACCTGAGGAGGCTCTCGTTGGGCAGGTGGATCAAGGGCTTGATTCAAAAAGCGGTACTTCTGAACACGGCCCGCATTGTTAGGAGGTTCCTCTCTCTGGCGCCCTGACCGCCGGTAGCTTGGACCCTGTTCCCGATACCGGTGGGCTACTATTTTTTACATTTTTAAATGTTCCTAATATTTAAAATATAATTTATATGTATTTAATTGAATAAAGGAGATAATAATAATAAATAACCAAGCTGAAGTGGCATGGGCCGGCCATATTGCCCGTAGAATCAATGACGTGTTAGGGTAGACGGTCGTGGTCTTGAGAATTTTGCGGCAACCAGCAATCTGTCAATATCTATCAATCAATCACAAGTCATTTCCCGCCCACCCTTCACCACTTCCTATTGCTATAACTGGAAAGAAGAAGTGGCGCAACAAATTCGCCAGCAGCACAGCTGTCTGTTCAGCTAGAAGAACTTGATTCTATACAATAAATCATCATTAGCCTAGCCTTTTCTCCCAACTATCCTGGGGTCGGCTTCCAGTCTAACCGGATGCAGCTGAATACCAGTATTTTACATGGAGCGACTGCCTATCTGACCTCCACAACCCAGTTACTGGGTAATACGATACCCCTTGGTTAGACTGGTTGTCAGACTATCGGGCTTCTGACTACCCGTAACGACTGTCAAAGATCCACGAATGACAGCATTCTATACAATAAATATGCAAAGTAATTAACAATACGAAACCCAAAACATTAAATTAAATTATTTGCCATAATTATGTCAGCTAGCACACGCCAATATACCAACAAAACATCTAATAATAATTCTATGACTTTAAGGTGAATGTTGATAAAGTTTATATTTACCTGACGATGACAGAAGGCCATCGCCCACCCAATCTCTCATAAGGTTGTAAGCATAATGTTTATCTGCACATAGATTTGCTGCTGTCAATGCATCCTGAGGATCCAGTATCACTGAAATATGCAAAAAATGTCAGATAAAAAGAACCAAATAAGATTGAAATAAGTAATTATTTTTGCTTGTACAACGTCAGACCGTAGTAGTGAGATTTATCCAGTCAGTATGGTTAACAGTGACTGTGGGGCTGTTCACCTAGGGTGTGCTGGTAATACATAACTCATTCATGAAGGAAAAACGGAAAAAGCGACGGATTAAAAAAAAACAACCTATTTGAAGAAAAACCACTACAAAATGAAAAATTACTTAGATTTTGGAAGTCGGTGGCACACGCTCTACGAATTATTTGTTTCAAAATAAAAATCATTATTTATTATAATGATTTATAAAAAACGAAAACATAAAACCTAAGACTAGGTACATTTTCCAATTTGTAGCGTTTTTTTTTTGGAACTCAGTCGTTTTTTGTAAATAATGTTGTTTATATGACGTGTTTCAATGTTTAGTTGTGGTTCCTACCCCAGAAAAATACTTACTATATGTATACCTACTTCGTGTAACAGTGACAAGAACTACAATAACTTCGTCGACAAGTACAAGGTGGATAAAGATATACAGGGGCCACATATGACACCACCCGGTGATAAAGATATACAGGGGCCACATATGACACCACCCGGTGAGCTTCCTCTACCAAATGAAAAAGAATAACGTAAATCGGCAAACTAATCACGGAGAAATCGGTATTTTAAAACCAAAACTCGAAGAATGAACATCCTCCTCCTTTTTTTGAAGTCGTTAAAAATATCTGTTCAATTTAGTTGAACTAATATATCTAAACATGGTGAAATTTAGCATCTCTAGCTCATTACTAAGACTACAAGTAGATAGATATGATATAAATGTACTTACAATAATACAGTTCTCGTCCGAAACTGAAATAAGTCACCCCTCCTTGCTTTGCGCAGTCTTCACTTAAAAAATTCTTCAATTCCCAGAGGTCTGATTGTAAATAATAATAACAATAAATGTTTTTTATACTGTTACTGTTAGCCTGCATCATCCCACTGCTGGGCAAAGGCCTCTCCCCATGACTTCTAGTTCTTTCGATCCAGGGCTTAAGTGGACCACTGGTCGTTTGTTTTGACCAGCTCGTCCCGCCATCTTCTACGGTGGCAGACCCCGTTTTTTATACTTATTTTTTATATTTTAAGAAATATTTAAAAATGTAATTTAATTTGTAAATAGATAAATAAACGAAAAAATAATAATACATATAACATTAGGTATTATCATTTGCCATCCATGCATTCAATCAAAATTAAATTATTGTACGAAATTAATTTGAAGTACCTACTTTAGAGAGATTTCAACCCGTGAGAGGTTGCTTTAAAAAAACTGATTATGTAGAAGTAAGTAATTTAATTGTCCAAGTTACAGAACAAAAAAAATTCTTTTCAATTGCAAAAAAAATCAATCTTGGAAAAATAGTTGAAAAAGAAAACGCATTCAATCGAGAATTCATTTGTTCAAGCTACTAGTACACATAAGTCACCGTAGTGGTACTAACCACGTTCCACATGCCAGGCTACCATCGCTTCTAAAAAGGTTGGACAGAGGTACTATTGTAAATAATTAAAATGTAAGACAGCAAAATACTAACTCATAAAAAGTTTGTGCGTATGTCCAATTACAGGCAATTCTCCTGGTACAGCCGGTGGTAACGCATGCGCGCTGGTTTTGACACGAGCATACTTCGACCACACGAAACACAACACACATAGTAGTAAGACTAAGCTCAACATTGTACGACAGCAATATCAGGTCTAAGCTAGAATCAGATACTGTCAACGATTTATACCAAGTCAATAGAGCGGTAATGATGTATCCACTGAAAAAGTATCTGATTTTGAGTTAATTTATTATGTCCACAGCGGGAAAAAATGCTAATGAAACGGCTCATAGTAGTTCTGTCTGTAATGCCAGTTAACTTGAGTCTGTGAACAAAAAAGAAACATTTTGTATCGACATCGGTTAGGAAAAGTCAAAGGTCGACGAAACGAGACACTTATCTAAGTATAAAAAAAGCATTGCGTCGTATATACGATGCAATAAAAAGTCATTACGATTTAGTAATTTATTGTCGCAAGTCACTTCGCACAGAGGGAAAAACGATCATCAATCATTTGGTTGCACAGAGTATAGTGATCATTTGTGAGCATTTGGATATATGACTTTATTGTTGTACGTAGTAAATTACAATCCAATTCCTGCATATGCATGGAATCCACACGAATGTTCCATAGATTTTTATAAATAAACGATATTATTATAGATTTTTATACAGTAAACAATTTTAACCAGTGCTCAAATTGTAACCATACATTCAGCATAAATGATTCTAGATCCTCTAGCATACAAATTTTTGGTCGGTAAAAAAATTGTTGTTCCATACATTTTGACGGCGTAGGTATTGAACTTTTCTATGATACAGCAGATTTTTGTTTAGAGTCATATGCTGAATTCATGGTAAGAGTTTGCGCACGCATGGTTTGTTTTTTTTCCTGTAGCGTAAACATCGATAATATTCTTACGTCTTTCCGACAACATTTTTATTGGGATACCTCAGATATAACTCATTAGAGGTAAAGCGAGAACAGATCAGCTCACGATAACCTGCAAGAATTTGCATGCTGTGCTGGCTCGCTTCTTTGTCCCAGACAATTACTGCCGCGGCAGAAAGCACAGGCTGTTTGCTGTGCCTCCATGTCGCATCGTTGCGCGTGCTAAGTTCCCAGTACCTCGCACTCTGGCCGCACTTAATGATCTCTTGGATTCTAATCCAATAAATTATCTATTTGCGGACCAATGAACGAAGATTTTATTGATATGTCAGAAGTACTGAGAGATTGATTCGTGAAAGTATTGCTAATAATTATTGTTTTATGTTTTTACCTGAATTTCATATAATTATTTTCTTTTCTTTGCGAATGTGTGCCTTTAATTATTGCAATTGGCTTTTAACCGAGTTATTCATTTATCTTCTGCGTAGGTAGCAATTGTCAATTGACGCAGGGTTTTGCGGTAGGTCTGCCGTGAAGATAGTGTACGAGTACAATACTGGTCTAAAAACAGAGCCCTGAGGTACTCCTTCTAGTATGTTGTCTTTCTTAACCTGAAATATTCTATCAGATAGATAAGACTCTAGAAGGTTTTGGTAGCAGTGTGGCAAGTATGATTTATTTTACATAAAAGTCCCTTAGGGCATACTCTGTACTTTGGGAAGAATTAAAACCACTCTCACTTCGATACTCTGTCGAAGGCTCGTTGTACGTCAAGGAAGACCAGATTTTGGGAAGGAGTTGGTTCCAATTCTTCCCAAAGTTCTACTTCTCTTCTACAATTGCTCAGCGATAGCATAGGTAATGTTAGCCTGCATCATCCCACTGCTGGGCAAATGCCTCTCCCCATGATTTCCAGCTCTTTCGATCCAGGGCTTAAGTGATCCACTTTAGTTATAGCTTTAATCTTGAAGGCTGTTGGCAAGAAATGTCCAGTAATTGTGGCACCAATAAACAAACGATGACCCGATTCACCGGGTACATCAATTTAAATACTTAGGACATTTGATTGCTGACGACCTTAGAGATGAGGCTGATGTCGAACGGGAACGCAAGACATTGGTGGTACGGGCGAACATGTTGGCACGTAGGTTCGCTCGATGTACAGAAGCGGTCAAACACACGCTATTTAAAGCATACTGCACATCTCTGTAGGTGCTCGAGCGAACTATGGATCAGCTATACCAAACGTGCCATCAATGCGCTGCACGTCCAATATAGTAACGCCTTCAGGTGGCCTACCATGATCTAATTAAAAACGGTTCAAAAACAAGACATTTCAGTTTAGGTTCCTAAACTGCCTCGCTTGAGCTACTCTGTAGACGTCATGGTACCAAACAAGTATGAATGAAACCAAAACTTGCGACTTAGTTTGGGAAAATCGCTGTCAGCAGATGGCACGGCCTAAACTGAATCGTTAAACTGACGTCATAGTACGAATTAGAAGAACAGTTCAGTTTAGGTCCTAAAATGGATCGCGTTAAGAGCTTGTGGTAGGCCTCCAGGGCGCTGATGCGGCTGCCACGTAACTGCAGTGCGTCAGATGTTCGCAAAAGCCCGAGACGACAGCTTCTCAGCTATCGATCGTACAGAAGAAAAGTGCGTCTCTGCTCGCCAGATTGCGTGGCAGTGGCAACAGCCTCCTGAAGGTGATAGCTGACAGGCTTGATGAGAGCCCCATAATGGGACATTTCATCAAAACAACACTCTGTCGTAGTGTATAAGTATTAACATAGATCATAAGCCACATTGTTACTAACGTGATAACATCCTAGTACATATTATACAAGTGCTAACATAGGTGATAAGATATAAATGTAACTAACATCTTTTAAGTTGTTTTGGCTTTTGTCAGTGTGGACCTTTGTTGTCTATTAAATAAATAATTATTATTATAGCATAATCAGCCGATAACTGCTAAAACACAAGCCTTCTCTCTGTGAGAGGGAGGGGGCGTTATCCACGCGGGCCCTTTGGGTTCTCAGGTCTCATGTCTTCAATTTATTGGTTCTAGGCGACGCCGGTTTCCTTTACATGTTTGTATGCTATGTCTGTGTTACATAATTCCAAGATAATTGACTTTATTAAAATGGGATAATTTATTGTCAATAATAAAAAAACACTAAGAAGTAACCATTTATTATAATTTAATTCTTATAAACGAACTGAACTATATAATATTTAAATATTATTATGTTGAAAGCATTTCATTCAACAACTGAACATGTTACCTATATAGTACTTAGGTTATGTTATACACAGAATCTGTTGTTGTACCTTAATAAATTAATTAAATCTTTTGTGAGCTCACGTGTCCTCCTTGCAGCTTTGACGGAACCTATCCAGTTCGTCTCGCCATCTCCTACGTGACCCCGTTTTACTGTCATACACCACAATACTCCGTTTTACTATCATACACCACAATACCCCGTTTTACTGTCATACACCACAATACCCCGTTTTACTATCATACACCACAATACCCCGTTTTACCGTTATACACCACAATACCCCGTTTTACTATCATACACCACAATACCACGTTTTACTATCATACACCACAATACCACGTTTTACTATCATACACCACAATACCCCGTTTTACTATCATACACCACAATACCCCGTTTTACTGTCATACACCACAATACCCCGTTTTGCTATCATACACCACAATACCCCGTTTTACTATCATACACCACAATACCCCGTTTTGCTATCATACACCACAATACCCCGTTTTACTGTCATACACCACAATACCCCGTTTTGCTATCATACACCACAATACCCCGTTTTACTGTCATACACCACAATACCCCGTTTTGCTATCATACACCACAATACCCCGTTTTACTGTTCTGCAATACGGAAGTGGTTGTTGTAGGAATGTCACTCAATTCACGAGATTTTTGTAAAATGTCCCTGTAATTTTTTTCCTTTTGATCTGGCATCAAAATACAGGCATATAAGTAATAATATCAGTTAAGTAATATGTTAAATGTATTGTTTTATTTAATAATAGTGATATAGTAAAAATGGAAGTGTGTTATGTAGTATATATATATTTATAATATAATAATTGAAATAACATTTAAATTTTACAAATTATTGTTGTGTAAATAATGTACAGACGCCAGCACACCAAGCTACTACAATCTATCAAATTGTTTCAATAGATTTTCAACTTTATCGTTAAAGTCAAAGTCAAAGTCAAATCATTTATTTCAAATAGGCACACTAAAGGCACTTTTGAACGTCAAAAATTATAATAAAACTAATTGATTCTAGTTAAAGCATAAGGTTCAAAGTTGATTAGGAAAATTTGACAGTTTCGGGTAGCTTGATGTGCTGGCGTCTGTACTTAAATTGAATGTAAGAACTGTATTTAATTGTAAATTGTTTTGCATACCGTTAAGACGGTGAGACATGTAGTACTATGCAATGTTATGAACACGTTTATAAACACCAAGTTTCTGGCAATTAAAATTTTTCTATTCTACTGTCATACACCACCATTAACTAACATTAACCTTAAAATACTGTGACAATGACTACTTACAATAGTAAAGCTCACTTCCGAAATTGAAATGAGTCAGTCCTTCCTGCTTTGCGCAGTCTTCAGAAGCATATCTCAGTAACTAGTGGATATCTGACAAAAAAAAAAATATCAACGTCATCCATGCCTTTGTCCATGTTTTTTTTAACGATCTACATATTAATAACCATTTTAAAACGTTAATGTGCTTATTTTTGAAAAACAGGTCTGTGGATTTCCCATTGGTAAAAATGGCGAAATTCCATGCAAACTTTAATTTTCTATATAACCTCTTTCAGGAATTAAAAAAAAAAATTCTAAGTGCTCACTTTCGTTGTTAGTATAGGCACATGTATAGGGAACTCTTTTGCAAAATTTCATACTTTCTAGACCAGTCTGTGAGTGAATGAAAGATGTTTTTTTAGAATATTTTATAGCCTAAGAGTAGAAGAGGCTTTCGTCGATCTCAAAAGGAATTTCATAAATATTACAGATATAATGACGATATATTAATTCTATAAATAGTCACACATGTCACCAAAAATTCGAAGACATGACATGTGACCAACCCACAATGAGCCCGCTTGGTGGATTACGGCCCACCCCCTCTCACATAGAGGAGGCCTGTGTCCAAGTAGTGGGAACGTTATGGGCTGATTATGCTTTAATTTTATAGCCCTTACCTTACATAAAGCCATTAGGTCAAGGTCACAGTATACAGTATGTCATAGTCACAATCATGGTAATACGTCAGATAAAATCATCATGAAGATTTTGTTAATATTTTGACTACCTTTAGCATTTTCTTGTACCTATTAACATCGATTTAATGGTCCCGAAATTTAAATCGATGTCAATACAAGAAAGAAAGAGAAGAAAAGAGGTGAGGGGTAACGAATAAAATGAAGGAGTAAGTAGCAGTCCCCCTCCCCACCCTCTTAAATGCGTTAAAGGATTTCCAAGACTTGAAAAAAATAACCACGAAGACCAACATCTTAGCCTTTTAACAGTGAACTAACAGTGACAATACACAATGGCGTCGTTTTACGTTTGGTTTCACATATCGACGATATTCGGTATGTTATATATTACACTTTCGGGTTCGGCATCGATATAATAACAACCCCTGCTACTTTTTTTTATATATTTCCATTGTACAGACACCACTTTTCTACAATTTTATTATATGTATAGATGTGTTAATTTAAAAGCACTAATTTAAATCGGCGAAATATACAAAATAATATGCAATAAAATGAATTATGCATTTAAAGTATCTAAATCAGTAAATGTAATGTTATAAATTAACTTATATGCCGTGGTTTAATTTTTTATTCTTTTACCTTTTGTGGTATAGTAATTTTATTTTAGGTGCATCGTCTTCACATATTATTATATACTTAATTAATATATACTTACGCAAAATATTGTAAAACATTTTAAAAGACTAACGGTGGAATTTCTTGCCCATTCTTCTCCATACGAAAACTACCTTTTGACTAGAATCAATTCTATTTTATTGTAATTTTTGACGTTCAAAAGTGCCTTTTATATCATCATCGTCATTTCAGCCGAAAGACGTCCACTGCTGGACATAGGCTTCCCCCAAGCACCTCCACTTCGACCGGTTCTGTGCTTCTCGCATCCAATGCCTTTTATGTGCCTATATGAAATAAATGCTTTGACTTTGAACTTCGTACCGCCTCAGATTTTTTTTTTTTGTTATTTTTTCCCATGTTTTAATAATTATTCTGCTATTCGGGGCGAAGACAAATCTAACAAATAAAAGGTCATAAAATCGGTCCAGCCGTTCTTGAGTTTATAAATGGTGTAAATAACCCGATTTTGTTTTATACGAGTATATAAGGTCCCATTAAAATAGATGGACAAACTTTTATAAATCATTCAGACCACCACAATAAGGACGATGGTAAAAAAATATATAACAAAAACGCATTAGCAAAAAAATAATCAGCTAACGAACATACACTAATGTGCCAGCAATTTATTATTTTAGGTCAAAATAAAATCACTTTAATCAGTGTTTTTTTTTTGCTTGGATATCTTTGGTTAGACGTACTGAGCGCTGTGTTAAAATTTGACCATCTATTTTAATGGGACCCTGTATATAGACATGTATGAAGACATTGACATTTTAGTGCGTAGATATTAAAAAAAAAACATACAATGGCGAGTCAAAATGTCAAAAGTGACAGAATATTGCTTAACTACGTTTTTGTTTCTTTATTCTCGTAAATAATTAAGAAATATAGTATTTATGTATACTTACGTCATTCATAATACTATTTTCATCCTTTTATTTATTATATTTTTCTATTCTATTCTATTTTTAATAAATGGCAAGCAAAGCCGATGTCGACTATTCTGCCAATGTCTAAAGAGTGGTGCCCTGTCAGTTTACCAAAAATTAATTTACAAATTTTTACTTGATAAGCAACGATTGGCAAAAACATGATTTGTTATTTCATCATTACACAACAACAAGTTTGCCAAATAATTCACTTTACAAAATAATTACCCGATAAACTTTTCTTTAATAACGTGTTATTTGACAAACAATTCATTTTATCTTATAAAAAAACGTTTGGGATAAAAACGTTTTACATATTGACTTATTATTACGCAATTTCCTAAAAATGAAACTCATTCTTTCATCGACTTGCACTAATAGAAAAAAGAGGCTATTTTTAGTGGGCTACCCGGAACCGAAGTAGGTAGTTAGATTAGGTTAATTATTTAAAACAAAATTGTTAGGTTAGGTTAGGTTAAAACTGTGACCCCTACGCACGAGCCGAGCGAGCGAAGCGAGCGGTGCCGCGGCAGCGGCCGGCGAGTGCCAGAAATGACTAGATTATATAGAAAAAAATTACTTTTACACAAAATATGGGCGCCAGAAACGACTTGCGCTAATAGAAAAAAAAATAGGTTATTTTTAGTAGGCTACTCGGAACCGAACTAGTTAGAATAAGTTAATTATTATAAAAATTGGTTTGGTTAGGTTAGGTTAAAACTGTGACCCCCTATGCACGAGCCGAGCGAGCGAAGCGAGCGGTGCCGCGGCAGCGGCCGTTGAGTGCCAGAAACGACTAGATTATATAGAAAAAAATACTTGCCTGTAAATTATTTGACCCAAATGGAAATACCGTCATGATCACTTCGTGTCTGGTTTAGAAAATCTTTACATAGTATAAAACAAAGTAGCTCCCGCTGTCTGTAAGCTTAGATCTTTTAAACTACGCAACGGATTTTAATGCAGTCTGTTTAATGCAGTGTATATTATAAAATGATAGTTTGTATAAACGTGATTTTTTCAAAAGAAATGTATAAATGATTAAAATATCATCCGAAACATTTGTAAAGAGAAGCATTTGCCAAATAAATGTTTGTAAAGCGAGTGTTTATAAAATAAAATATTTGCGGAATGAGTTGTTTGTGAAATAAATAGAATACGAAACGTTGGTTGTAAACTAAAAATTTGTCAATGGAGTTTTGGTAAAACATTAGTACGGGACTGAAACAAACAAAAAATAGACATAAATAAATATTATAATTCTTAAAACATAAAAAGTACACACATACCACACTCAAACATATTATATTTTTACTTGTTAATGTTCTTGTTGTGACACTTATGTCAAATGTCAAATTGTCAGTTTCTTTTTATTTTTCTGTCTGTCTTAGTCTATGATGCAACCTTTTTGGTTTATACAATTTAAATTATTTCTATTGATTTCGCTAAAATATTGTATTAATTATAATTTAATTTTTATATTATGATTGTACTGAATAACTTAATTCTAAATTTTACTTATGAAATTTACGCACTCGAAGGAGGTCCGATATGTTCGGATCCACTACATTTGAAGAAACTATTTGAAAATAGAAAAGAAGAATGATTTTGAAAACTAGCTGACGGGTATAAAAGCGAGGGCCGTCAGAAGAATTGATTATTCTATCTTCGACTTTTGTACATGAACAGAGTCTATCTTGGTCTGTCTTGACCATCGTGGGGTTCACTTAAGCCCAGAACCTAAAGACAGTCTACGTCTGTCTTCTACGAGTGAGTTCTTCATTCCTGCGGAGGCATCTACCTGCCGAGGCCACTACCAGCTGTGATCCACTTCCTGCTGAAGCCTCTCCCTGCTGAAGACCACTTCCTGCTGGAGCCCCTACCTTCTGAAGACCACTACCTGCTGCGGCCACTTCCTGCTGAAGGCCACTACTGAGGCCTAACCTTCAGTGTATAACAATCAGTGAACTGTCTAGTGCTGAACTGTATATTTGTTTTCTACCTTTCTTGTATTTTTTTCTAAAATAAATTGTATTTTGTCTTGTAAAATAAAATCGTTACAACTCCCAGCTCGAAGAGTTACCGTAATATACCGTGTATGAACAGACACATAGTGAAGCCAAGAGTCACTCTGTACTCCCCGAAAGTGTGATGTTTTTGTACTGGAACGTACCTGTGTACCTTCTTGATACGGTTCAAGTTCTGAGTTTCAACCTTTTTTTATATGTACAACTTAACTTTAAATACCCCCACAACTCCTGCACGTTGCAAGCACCCAAAATGACAATGTACGCTAAGGAATGGGAACCCCCCACAAGGTGGACCGACGACCTTGTGAAGGCCGCAGGAACCTGCTGGATGCGGGAATCATAGAACCGGTCAAAGTAAATAATACAGAAACGATTCAGCACATCACAGGCGCGTGCAAGTCAATAGCCCAAACAGACTACAAACACAGGCACGATCAAGTAGCCAACATCATACATCAAAAATTAGCACACCAGTACAAACTTATAGATTCCATTACACCATACTACAAATACAATCCAGAAACTGTATTAGAGAACCCCTCAACAAAACTATATTTTGACCGCGGCATTCTTACCGATCGAACAATTTATTTCAATAGACCAGATATTACACTTATAAACAAGAGAAACAAAACTGGATATTTAATAGATATTGCTATACCAAATACACATAACTTGCAGACAACAATAGCAGAAAAACTGAGCAAATACACTGAATTAAAAGATGAAGTAGCCCGACTTTGGGATCTGCAAAAAGTTATAATAGTACCAATAGTACTGTCCACAACAGGAGTAATACCGAAACAACTTCACCAGTCCCTGAATTCTCTTAACTTACCTCCAAATAACTACCATCTGCTGCAGAAAGCAGCGATACTAAACACATGCAGACTCGTGAGAAAGTTTCTGCAATGTGAATCAGAAAACCTACATCAAAACTCAAATATGCTACCATCTTCTGTGCAATCTTCTGCACATGACTGCACTTAATCCAACTGATAATCACTTGGCTTAGGCCCGTGTTATCAGCTCTTTCCGGCTAGCCGAGAATATAAAAAAAAAAGTTTATTCAAAAATTATAAGGCATGAAAATTAGTACAGTTTTGCTTAAATAAAATTATATTGCTAAGACTTACGAAAGTGAAGGTGCTTGGGGAGGCCTCAGGCTTGGACTTCAGGGCTACCAGGGTTACAGTCATAATTGTCGCCACCCAGTAACCCTGAAAGGGACAGTCCGCTCTGGCAGCAATCATTTCCAAAATGCTGTGGTCATTACCATGCAGTCACAGTAGTATGAAGGCCGCTTTCTTTCGCACGATGGCATGGAAACCCTCTGTGCGGGCCTCCACGAACATTCCCGAAGCGCTACATCGCCATGGCAGACCCAACAGCGTCCTAAAAGCATGATTAAATTGAAACGTAGGAGGCTGAGGGCTCGGCGCGTATGTGACACCCACAGGACACTCGTGTAAAACAATAATAATTGACAGAACGCTTTAATTGGGGTTACTTTGACATCTGTAGTACTACGAGCGAATTGCGGACAAGCATATCTTTCCTCACAGACAACGCCCTGCGCACCCTTTCTATATATCTGTCAGCTCTTCTCTCTCTAAAGAAGAATTTGTTTAGGAAGATTTTTTTTTTTTTTTTGTGTGTATTTTTATTTATTTTAATTTTAGGTGCATACTTATTAATTTGTGGAAGCTTTTAAATGGCAATTATAAGCGCTAATTGTAAATTATTTATTTTATTTCAATATTAGACTGTATGCTTTCTAAAGAATGAATAAATAAATATAATTATGTTTAACTTTGCTGTTAAACTTCTGTCAGTTTGCTAATTTTATTATCTAAATAAAAACTTTATCTATATATGTATATAAAAGGAGAACTGACTGACTGACATATCAACGCACAGCCCAAACCGCTGGGTCTAGAGATTCCAAATTTGGCACGTACGTTCCTTATGAGGTCTAGGGGTGCACTAAGAAAGGATTTTTCAAAATTCATCCCCTAAGGGGGTGAATGGGGGGGGTGAAATTTCACGCGGACGAAGTCGCGGGAAGAAGCTAGTATGATATAAAAATGTCCATCTAAAACTATTTGTGGTAGAATAATATTTATTGCGATGTACCGACATACCAGATTTGTTAAAATAACTAGTTACGCTAATTACTAACTCTGTTGGTCCCGGCTGTCAATCGTTGACCTTTGACAGTCGTTACGAGTAGTCAGAAGCCCAAAAGTCTGACAGCCAGTCTACCAAGGGGTATCGTGTCACCCAGTTGGGTTACCTGGGTTTTGGACACAGAACAGATAAAATAAGTTTTGGAAGTCGGATAGATATTTTTTAGTACAAACGAATATTACCAGACATTTTCCCATAACTATATACAGGCTTGGCAATTTTGTATTAAAATAACATAATTATGGCAAATCTCTACTTTTAGCTAGTTTAAATAGCGATCGTTTTTCATATAGTCATAATAATTTTATTCTGCTTTCAGCGTTTAAAAATGAACTTGACACGTTCCTTTAGATAACCCTAGTACAGATAAAAGGTTATGTCATAATCAGCCTATAATGTTCCCACTGCTGGGACACAGGCCTTCTCTCTGTGAGTGGGAGTGGGCCGGAATCCACCACGCGAGCCCAATGCGGGTTGGTGGATGTCACATACTCGTATCTTTGAATTTTTGGTTCTAAGACATGCCGGTTTCTCCACGATGTTTTCCTTCACCGTTTTGAGAGACCACATTTTAACTAAATAGTGGACATGAAAGAACAGATTTATACATTCGAATTGCCATTTTATAAATATTCATAATTATAATAATATTCATATTTATAGGATAAAATAATTTTATTATAATTATTATAGCGCGAGCTCGTGTATTATATAAAATAATTATTTTAGTGTTAGCTCGTGTATTGTATTAAGACGAGAAGCTAATTGCTAATTGAAATGCTAACTGCTACTTGAAATAATGAAGTTTTATTACCTATAAATGGAAATAAAGATAATCTTGTTCGTTTTACAATTATTGCGCAATTCTGATGAAAATCAATCAGTAAATATCTAACAATAGGTATGTACTTTGTTGTTGTGTTTTACCTTTTTTTTGTTGTAAACATAAATCACACTAATATTATAAAGGCGAAAGTTTGTGTGTGTGTGTGTTTATACGTTTGTTACTTCTTCACGCTCAAACTGCTGGACCAATTTTGATAAAATTTTGTATGGAAGCAGCGAACACTCTGGATTAACATATAGGGTACTTTTTATTCCGATATTCTCACGGGATCGACATTTACGCGGGTGAAACCGCGGGGCGCAGCTAGTGATATCTAAAAGTCTTAGTGACAAATAATCTATCTTCTATCTTCTATCTATATACTTATAATAAATCTGTAGAGAGGTCAATTCTGTACATGAAATATATTTCCAAAATAACTATCAGCGGATGATTAGTGATCGATACTGACGCCAAAAATGCAATCAGTAAAATTTTTGTCTGTCTGTCTGTCTGTCTGTCTGTCTGTCTGTCTGTATGTTCTTTATAGAAACAAAAACCACTGGACGGATTTCAACGAAACTTGGTACAATTGTTCTTCATACTCCTGGGCAGGTTATAGTATACTTTTCATCACGCTACGATCAATAGGAGCAGAGCAGTGAAGGGAAATGTTGGGAAAACCGGAGAACTTACTCCATTTTTGAAGCTTCCGTCGCGTGTGCAGCCTTAATGGTTAAAGCTACATAGAAATCATGTATGACGGAAATGTTCTCCTTAAAATTATATAAAAAATATTCCACGACAGCAAATGTCTATCTTTAATGGTTGACTCACAATAACACGTGTAACTCCCGATAGCTTAGCCGTTCGGAGTTTTCTGATTATATTTGTCTACTCTTACGTTTATAACACTCTCACTCATCCCTAATTAAAAAATGTTAATATTATTGCCTATTTAATAAAAAAAGAATCATAGAAATCGGTACAGAAACACCAAAGTTATACATGAAATACGCTAATAAGCCATCGCGCGTGAATACTGAATCATGCTATAAGGATTATTTTTGTGTAACGGTCGCCGCGCTCGACGCGGCTCGCGGCGGGAGGTATAAAAGGGCGGGGGATCCAAACGCGAACTTCTACTCGAAACCACGACTTAGACCCACTCCCCCCCGACCTATCACCATGTTCGGCAAACCGATCCCTTGGAAGAAGCGAGCCAAATACCTAGGAGTAATACTCGACAATCACCTCTCTTTCGCAGAGCACATAAAGACGGTCCGCTCGCGCGCCGCTTTCGCTCTCGGCAGACTCCACTCCGTCCTAAATGCACGCAGCAAATTGTCACTTAGGTGCAAAATGCGCATTTACACAGCGTGCATACGTCCAATAATGACATACGCCTGTGTAGTCTTTGCCCACGCAAAGCCCCACCACATCCATAGGATGCAGACCCTCCAAAACCGATTCCTCCGAAAGGCTACGTTATCCCCCTGGTTCGTTCGAAATGAGATCCTCCATGTTGACCTCAAAATCCCCACCATCCATCAATTCATGAAGCGCCTTTCCAAGCGCTTCTTCGATACCGCCGCCAAGCACCGCAACCCTCTGGTTGTCGAGGCCGCCAGGTATACCCCCTCCAAAATCAGCAAATGCCGCGGTCCAAGGCATGTCCTCTCCGACCCTGACGACCCCATAACCCTCCTCCAGGAGAGCAATAAGTCAACCAGTACAGTGCACAAATACAGAACTCATTCCGACCTCGCCGCCGAGGTCCCTCGCGACGTCCTCAATTAAATGCCTCCCCCCGACCCTTGCTCGAAGAAGTGCCAGCCCGCGCCGCAGCTGAGCCAGTAGTTCTAAATTCCCGACCGTGACCTCTGAGTTTGTTTCGGCGTTTCTTCTCAGAGTAGTCAACTAGGAAACGCCGGCCTCATCAAGCTTAAATAATAAAAACCAGATCCAGCCTGTCTCATCTTGCTGCCCTCCCCCAGCGACGCCCTAAGCCGAGGTTCGTACCCCACAGGGGGTGCCCTTAGCGTGTAGTCGCTTAGTACATAAGATATTTGCCCCTGGCTGGAGGCTTTGAGTTTACTTAAGGCAACCACAGGATAGTCCGGTTAAGTAGTCACGACCTCTCAAGGTCAACTACGAGATGCCATATTCTAATAAAAAAAAAAAACGCGAACTTCATACAATATTTGGCTGTTGATGCGAGTAGACGTTCCGAGCATTCGACCTTATTGACAGACAATATTGTTTATCAGCGCGACTTTTAGTCTTTAAATTAATTTAGTTTTCTTTTGTTGTTATTTTATAAAATAGGTATTAGTTATTTTGGTAGTGTATTATATTCGTTCAAATTACAAATTATTAATAGTTTACATTTTATTTCTTTTTAGGTGAAGTAGTAATTTCGTTGTATAGGTACTTAAGCCTCATGTGAACGTGATCTAAACAATATTACCAATACATTAAGTTAATAACACACAAGGAATTACACACTGACGGAGTTGCGTTCATAGCTATCTATATCTATATATATAAAACTCTTCCGTTACTGAGTGACTGACAGACAACGCACAGCCGAAACTACTGGCAGTAGAGAGCTGAAATTTGGCATGTGTAGTTGTTGGGAGGAGTAGGCTACCACTAAGAGAGGATTTTTGGAAATTCCCTCCCAACGGGGAGAAAAGGGGGATAAATTGTTTTTTTCCGGAAGTCATTATTCCACGCGGACGAAGTCGCGGGCAAAAGCTAGTCTTAAATAATATTCGTATTAAAGTAGTAGTATACTTAAAACTAGGTTCTGCCCGCAACTTCGTCCGCATGAAATTTCACCCTCCCCCCATTCACCCTCTAAGGGGTGAAATTTCGAAAAACCCTTTCTTAGTGGATACAAATTTCATGTCTCTAGGACCAGCGGTTTAGGCTGTGCGTTGATATATCAGTCAGTCAGGACTTTAAATTTTATATACATATAGCTATAAATGAACGCCCGGTGAACCCTGCCCCGTCAACCACTGTCACACCTTGGTGACTGCAAATATATAGGGTCAAATTAAATTAGCCAGCGAAACTACACAGACGTAATGGATATAGGACTAGGAAATTTAAACTTTCACTTTTAGTTTGATGACCAGTCGACATCGGTGTTGAAGGTACGGTCTATGGTTTTTTTATTTTTTTTAGAATTCAGTTTTTCTTCTGATTTTCCTGTGTTTATATTGTGTATTGTATCTTCCAGTAAAGTATTTTCATTGATTTTTTTGCATCAATCGCCTCAAAACAATAGTATGGTCGATCAATAAACACGCACCATCGACTATTGTATGTATTCATCGATCGACGTCGGATGTCCGCAATCTTCTTACTACTTTAGGCCTTCCATTCATGGAAAGGCCAGACGGATCAGGCGATCTGCGTCAGCCTAACCTTATATTATGCGTGCACGAACAAAACTCTCTCACAAGTTTTACGATTTACTTCAAGTAGTGATCTCTCTGGGTGTCAGTAGCACGTACACCATGAGATCTTAAAGACAACCTTCCACTGCTACGTAGGATATGTACGGAGAGGTTTGCTACATTAGCTACGCGGTTCATTTATTTACCAGACACACATTGTTTGTTTTTTTTTTATTTGAAATGGACTTGCTCTTGACTTTAGTCTACTCGCGGCAAGACTCCTTGCCGGACTGCCGCCGTGGGATCTGGAGGCGATAGTCCTCGCGCGCTTATATGAGTGGCGCGTGGAGGCACTACGCCGGGGGGAAACTCCGCTTCCGCGGCAAATCGCGGCGGAGCAGACGGACCTCCCCGGCACGATCTCATGGTGGCATGGAAAGAGCTACTTTCGCAACCCAGCTACGCCACGATAGTGGCGATAAGACCCCTCTTTGAGGAGTGCTAGGGAGGCGTCACGGCGTTCTCACCTACCGCCGGACGCAAGTCCTTACCGGACATGGATGTTTCGGGAGGTTCCTGCACATCATCAGGCGGGAGGAGACGCCCGGGTGTCACCATTGCGAGGATTGCCCAGAGGACTCGGTGGAGCATACGGTGGAGGTCTGCCCCGCTTGGGCGGAGTACCGCCGTGTCCTCGTAGAGGCGATCGGCAGCGGCGGCGTCCTCTCGCGTCCGGCCCTCGTTCAAGCCATGGTCCGAAAAGGTTAACTCTACCCCGGAACATAAAGGGCTAAGGAAGGAACACGGGTAGGTTTTAGTCAGTAAGAGTTTGACACTCCCTTCCGCTCCACCCGGAGCGGAAGGAGTCATTAGATGATTTCCCACCCGAAAAAAAAAAGCTAAGACATATCTGAAACGACATTGTTCCTATCTCGAATCGACGGGTATGATAATGACAAAGGAGCATGGAGATTTGCTACAGCCACAGTAACTGCCCGACATCACACACTGCTTTTCATTAATTCGGTCGCAATTGAAAGACCGACTTCTTCTTTTCGAGTCAATGGTAAATCGGGTCACTTGTTCAAGGAGATGGCGAAGTAGACCGAGACGTAACGCGCCGGATCAACTCGGATGGATGAAATGGCGACAGGTCACAGGAATAACTTGGGACCCACGGATGCCCCTCAAGGTAAGGGGCAATCTACAAGTCCGTGATAAGGCCTGTCGCACTGTATGGATCGGAATGCTGGGCTGTGAAGAAAACGGATGAAAATGATTGTAATGCTGAGTTGGATGTGTGGAGTGACGAAAAGGTATAAAGTAAGAAATGAGTATATAAAGGGAAGTTTTAAACTGGCACCAGTGACAGAAAAGTTGCAAAAAAATAGTTGGGCTTGGTATGGGCAATTGGGCATGTAATGAGGATCGAGGAAACGCATGTGACTAAAAGAGTGACGAAGATAAATGTTGATGGATGGAGAGGGAGAGGAAGGATGTGCATTTGGATTGAGTGATCTTTTTTTTCTGGATTGTGTGAGGAATTATATGAAAGAGAAGGAAGTGAACGATAGCGTGACACTTGACAGGAGAGTATTTCGCTGACTCCATGTAACATTGGACAAGGACAGGAAGATATACTCAAACTGAAGGGAAATCTGATCATGTACGGAAGGCCTTGTTAAACAATCGTAGCACGACGGGAGATTATATCATTTACAGCTAATGAAAATTTCACTGTGCGGACGTCAGTTGGTTCTAAGCGTTAGTAGTATTAGTAATCGTGATTATTTTATAAATAAACCTTTGATAACAGTACATGTTATTGATGATTGCGTCAACAGTTTACCAGCTCTTAAATTGTTGATAATGTTTAACCAGTCTGCAATCGCGCTGCTACTTTCTATTGGCTTGGTAAGAAATTTAAAAGTTTTTTATTTATCTACTGAAGTTGTGTCTTTTTCTTTGATCCTATTTGAGTGTCCTTCTTGATCAGATCATAAAGCATAAGCTTAGCGTAATTAGCCCATAATATTTCAACTTCAGACACAGGCTTTCTCTTCGGGAGTGGGCGTTAATCCACCACGCGGGTCCAATGCGGGTTAGTAAAATTCCATGTAATAAAAGAATACATGATCATGCATCATCTTCATTCAGATGAAAAACGTCCACTGCCGAACATTATGTAGGCCTTTTCCAAGCATCGTTATTATGACCAAGTAATAATGATCTAGTAAGGGTTGCCGGAAATCGCTAGATCCTGGTCATACAGACGCCAGCACATCAAGCTACCCGAAACTGTCAAATTTTCCCAATCAACTTTGAACCTTATGCTTTAGCGATAAAGTTGAAATCTATAAAAGAATTTTGACAGATTGTAGTAGCCTGATGTGCTGGCGTCTGTACCTTCCGGATCTAGCGATTTCCGGCAACCCTTACTAGATCATTATTAAATAAATAAATTGTTTATTCATCGTATCAGCATTGTAGTACATGGTAATTTACAGGGTTCACAAATTAGTGTACTAAAACTACAACTTGAATGGTGGTGAGATGCTGCACTCCCAGCTAGGTTATAGAATAACCTGAATAAGGGAGTACAGTGCCAGTCCCCATTGGGTATTATAATTAAATTGTACACAGTATGTGGCTTAACACTAGTTTTCTACTACACTTTTATTATTATTTGTGACATAGTGTAACAAAAGGAGAAATTACATAATAAAAAAGATAAAATATCTATAGAAATTTTCATCCTTCGCACTAAGATATTTCGTACTTTGTATAAGTTTATGCCGATTACGAGTATTTTATGTAGGTACCTACTTGGACATTAACTTCAGACCTTCTTCTAATGAATGATTGATAGTATTTATATTATGTTATGTATTCATGGATTTAAACCACCGTGGAAGTCTTTGGGTCCTCATTAAGTAAAGCTCCGCGCATTACTTTAAATCTGGAACCTGAACTTTTCCAAAAATAATAAGGTATAGTCCTAAAGTTGTTTTGATAATTATTAACTTTATAGTTACAGTTTACGCAATATATTATTAAGAAGTAACTTTTGCTATTTATGCAGGTTATGTTAGGCCCAAAAACAATAACACGTTCTTTATAGATACTCTAATAATGAATAAAATAAACTTTCCTCGAAATTCTGCACGTCATGTCCTTTCACCTTTAAGCAGGTGTACCTAATCAGGTGTCAGTCATTGTGCCAATAGTTGGCATTCGGTGACACTTTTCCCTCTTTGAATATCAGCAGCATACCTTGCATGCCAAGTAGCCAACGGATTCTGTTTTTCTCTCATTATATATTCCACAGTTATACTGCCGCGCTTCACATTAATATAAATGTATTGTAGGCGTACGAAATTCATTTTTAAGGGATCGTGATCCCATTTTTACTTCCTGCTCACGTCTAAGCTAATATGTCACGTACTGTCGTGGAATTAAAGTTCTTTATTGGTTAGCCGGAGATAAGAAATTTAAAGAAATCGGCGCAATTTGAAATTTTATGAATGCCGCTGACACTTTTAGGCCGTAAAATATTTCTTTCTTGAAATATGTTTATGTCGCATATATTCAGTATAAAGTTAACGTAAATGTTAATTACAAAAATATATTTTTTTTATTTTCAGATATTAAACTGTAGTTACAGCCAAACAGCGGCATCAAGTAGAAAAAGTAACGCTAATGGCAATATATTCAACCTCCTACTCGGGTTATACAAAATAAATCCCTTGAAAGGCTCCCCGGTGTTCCAATCATTTTCCAACAATTTACTGGGCCGTAATAGGAAAGTCAGCCCCGTCTTGAATTTTGAATCTGGTGAAAGTGTAAAAGTAAATGACCAAGTTAAAATGAATCTAAATGAAATAGAAAAGATAATACACAAAAAGACTAAAAAAACAGCCAAACATTACGAGAAACCTGTATATGATCTAGATGGCGTGGGTACTGAAAATTTTAAAACAGATATCGTTATTGATGAGAAAATAATTTCAAAGGAGGAATTTCAAAGGTCTCTGGATAATCGTAAAATTATGGAAGACTTCACCTCATTATTCGAACATATTGGAAGTACAGAAAATGATATTGAAATGCCTGTTACAAAACTACTACCAGTCAATGATACCATTATTCGATATTTACAGGTGTCAAATCAGAATGAAACAGTTTGCGAATTAAAAGACGCTAACAGTAAATCTGTTAATTACATCGGCACTGACATAGTCCGTGATAGAAATCCAAAAGAAGTTTTTATGGATAACTTAGTTGAAGGATTGGAGGACGTGATTGTGTTATAAAACTCTCTGGGGGAAATAATCAACTCTCGATTGAATGTGAAACTTACTTTATACAGAATTTTATTTACATTAAATTAATAAATAAATAATAAATTAAATAATTTAGTCAGAGGTCCGTAGTTTTAAAGCTATTTGTTTCATTTTGTTTATATTTGTGCGGAGTATGCCATTTCTTGGGCGTCTTCGTAGGTCCTGGCCTGGTATGGTCCATGGGCGTCCCATGCAGGTGCGTGATGGTCCACATGGTGCTCAACGTGGTGCTGTGGGTAGTGGATGACTTCGTAGTTCACGACCTTGGGTTTCGTGAATTTGAAGATAACCATGGCACCTGTGGACAGAAAAAGTGTAATATTAGTCTACGACATTCTTTCTATTCCTATTTATAACTGTTTGGTATTGTCAGTTCATGCAAAGGTGTTAATTTTGTGTCGTTTTACAGCTAGTACGATGTTAAATATACTTTACTGCCATAATTTTTAAATTATAACGTTGCTAGCTTGGAATCATCGTAAAATTAACAACCTTTACTCTAAATTAAATGCTAATTCTTTTGGAAGTGGACTTATATAAATCCAATAGGTCCAAAAAAAGTCTAGTTGCAATATTTTGTCCTATGTCTGATTAACATTTAGAAGAAAAGATGGATCTTTAAAAAATTATCGTACCAGATAGGACAAGGGAGATGAGACCCAGGGTCAGGGCCTTCCAGGTCTTGAGGGCGATAAGGGCAAGAGCCAACGGGACCAGCACTGACGCCTTGAACTTCAATCCGAGGAGGAAGGGCAGCAGCACCTTCTTGATGAAACCGTGTTCTGAAAAATAAACACTTGATTAAAATCTTGATCATAAAGCTTTAGTGGCAAAGCTAGTTAATGTACTAACTGCTCTTGATCCTCAAAGGCTTGGGGAGCTTGATCTTCTTCTTCCTGCCTTCGAAGACCTGGCCGTCTTCTTCACCATCCAAAGGCATATCCAGTTCTGAAGGCAGGTCGGTAAGCAAAGACCTTGGTACATACGCAGATGCAGCACTGTTCGAGATTTCCTCAGGAACTTTCACTCTAAGCGTATGTGTCTGAAGGAACCGGTCTACTTTATCCACGATCTGGTAAGCAGGGTCCTGGGCCATCCTAGGGTCCACTCCCATATCATCCTCCAAGGTTCCAGTCTTGACAATGGAGAGGTCATCCGTGATCTTGATCTCGTCATCGTTGGACACTTTCGAAATCCACTGCAGGGTCCTCGGTTTTACACATTCCACCGAATATTGACTCAAACATTCATTATAAATGTTTTTTACTAATTTGGAGGCGGTATATGAGTTTGCACTGGCGGCTGCCGCGAGGGTTAGGAGCACTATTAGTTTAGCCATGTTGCACTTTTCACTGAATTTATTTTTTTAATTATTTGATGGCAGACGACTTACTGCCATCCGATGAACGATCACAATGTATGCCAGGGTACTCCTGGGCTTGGTTTATATACGAGCATTAATACGTGACGTGTTATCAGAATGCGCAATGGTACTATCTTCGGCGATACTCGCGGTCGTAAGCTTGTGGTACATTTTAATTGTATGTGTGTGTGAGGCTACACTGTATTGGAAAACTATCACTTTGTTGCCTCAACAATGGTCCTATGGACTTGAAATTTGCCAAGGGAAATCGAAAGAAAATTAGATGCTTATGCCATAAGCATTAGGCAACAAAATACAATTGAAAAGTTTTACAAGAATATTAAAAATGTGTGTTTGTGTATTTTATAATTATGTTTTTTTTATGCTTACCAATATTTCCTTATCATCAAACCAATGAGGAGAACCTTGTTCTACATAAGAATTTCCCAAAAGTCTGGAAAATCTGCTCTATATTTATAATATGATGAATGATAAAATGAACGATCTTCTTTATAACAATAATTATTATGAGTGGGTATACAATCTAGGTCACATGACACTATGCCATTTTTGGATGGCAAGCTTACCAGGCGTTTATTACGACTGGACAGGAAAGGTCTGCGCCTGGTGACGGGGACCATTACGGGACACTGCTCGCTGAACAAACACTTCCACACTATTAGGCATAACGGACAGCCCCCTGTGCAGGGCTTGCATGGAGGCTGAGGAAACCATTGCGCATGTGCTCTTTGAGTGCACAGGCGTCACACAAATCAGATCAGAGACCCTCGGGACACCCAAATCATACACAGACGTTCTTAATAAACCAAGAGACTTAATCAGGTTCTGGAGGGAGGTGGGCTGGTTGGAATAAGAAAATAACCAACGACGGCCGCCATGGCCCACGCACAATGGTCCATTTGAGAGACTAAGTGTGGAAACCAAACCCATAACATAGAACATAGACATAGAACACTTCTGTTGCAGGACTTCTAGTAGTCAAGAATGCCTTATTGTTATCTTCATGGGTGTGGCAGATGTAATGGTGATCAAACTACGTTATTGAGTATGTAGGTACTTAATTTTTAGCAGTCATGAACACAATTCAACCATAATATCCGTTTTAAGACAACTACGTTTAAAACATATACCTATGCTTTTCTTTGCCTGAAAATAATATAGTACTTAAATATCGTACGTACCTAAACAACATCCTTAACAAAAGACATGTAGGTATTCTTACAGGCCTTTCATAGATCCGCACTAGCTTTTATGTTCTTCAAAATTGCCTAGCTAGCATGAAAGTAAATCTTATAAAAGTAGTTCCACAACGATTCAGAACGCGTAGCTAGTGATAGATGGCTCTTACTTCAGCATTATCACGCGTGGGTCAGCGCTTCCTAGGTGCAGAGGACTGGGAACTTTGAATTAATGTTAGCTTCTGGGATAACAACGTATGGTAAAAAAACGCCGCATGCAAATGTCAGGGGGCAACCCCTGCATTTGCATGCATAGGTGGCGTTTTTCATAGACTTATTTCGTCCTGAGTTTTTTTTTTATTCTCTTTCAGTTCTAGTATGTTAATAAAAAGTTATATCTTGGCCTATAGTCTGTTGGTAAACGGCATTAGTATAGAAAGAATCTCATTGAAATTCACACAGCGTTGGTTATTGTCCATAGACTTCCTATCTTGATGTAGTCGTTTCTTTTTTAAGCTTTTACAACAAAACATTGATTATGCAACTTAAGAATGTATGCTATCAATAATACCGTTTCAAGTTTTTTGAAATTGATATATCAGCCCCTACTGTCCCACTACTTAACTGGGCAAAGACTTGCCACCACTATTTTCATCTTTCTCGTAGTCACAAACTTTTGTTTAACAAATACAGACGTCTTTGAGGTAGAATGCTTTAGTTGTTTCAAGTAAAACTAGTCACATTGACAAAGACTTAGAATTTAACGTAAACAAAGCTAAAAAACTCAAACCACTAAAGGCAATAAAAGAAAGTGAAGCAACAGATGATCTGATACCGTCACTTATGTAACAGGCAACGTTTCAAATGTTCTTCATTCTGGTCATATGGTCAAGTGAAAGATGTTGGTGCAAAACGGATGCGTGACGACGTGAGCCGACCGTTAATTGACGGTCGACGCGATGCCATCCGCAGTGGAGGACATGGAAATATGAACAGCTGATTTTGGGAACTGTGTTACGTCAATTTGGGTTGGGACATTGATGTCATCGAGTTTCATTTTTGAGCTCCTGGTAAGAATATAGAATTTTAAAGTTATTTTATTGGTTATGTTTGTCAAACGCTTATGTTAAATCTATAGGCTAGACACATTAGGAATCACACTCACATAACATTGATTTATGAACGGAAATTATAAGTACCTCTTATGGGCTTTTCCTATATTAGGTACTAAATAAATGATTCTCGTAGAACAAGATCTTCCACAAATTATTATAATAATTGTCCTTTTCTTTTCGTTTCAAAATATCCTTGGGTTCAGAATTCAGAACCAGCAAAATGTCTTAGAAATTATACTTAAGTACTAGGAGATCATAGACGTTCAGAGTCGTTTTACTCTTAGCTATAAATAAACTGAGCTTTAAGAGTTATTCTGTGCTTTAAGTAGGGACGTTAGTAGGTCTCTATGTTTGTAGGTGTTTGTCAACAAGGCTTGTCATTCATATATTATAGTGAACCTTCATCGTTTTTTTCATTTCTGTTTCTTAGAATCTTATAAGTTGGAGAAT
The DNA here is from genome assembly GCA_914767645.1 of Hydraecia micacea. Lineage (NCBI taxonomy): Eukaryota > Metazoa > Arthropoda > Insecta > Lepidoptera > Noctuidae > Hydraecia > Hydraecia micacea. Next base: position 14,320,115 of record OU611798.1, on the reverse strand, counting down.
TATTCTCCCCCTAACTGAACAAAATATCCTGACATCACTCATTGCTTAATATCTTTGCTTAGAAGTGGTTCTGTTTGCTTTTGTAGATCTTCTTGACTTTCACAGACTATTCAGTGGTTAGGAAAATGCCTAGCCTGGCAAAAGGGTTAGGATAAAACTGTCTGAAGATATTGCTTCAAGTTAATGAACCAGCATGTCAATCGAATCTGCTGATCATCTATATGACCCGTGGGTACACAACAAGTTCTTGTAACTTAACAGACAGCTGTGCTGCTTTGGAGTTTGTTGCGCTCCTTCTCCTTCTCAGCTAATGCACCAGGAAGTGGTGAAGGGCGGGCATTTTGGGGAACCTGTCTTATGTAAATGTGATTAAAAAGTACAGATTCTTAGCCTAATTAGAATAAATTACTTTTGATTTTGATACAATCAGCACCGTTAATAGGTAAGGAAAGTCAACTTATACAGGGTTTCCTATAGGGAAGGGGTTTATTTGAATTGAAATAAAACCAAATTGATTGCTTACATTTAGATTATATTTTCTTTTTTTGAAGGCTTACTTTTTGGCATTAAGTATGGAATACCATATATGTAAGTATCATTTAAAAATGACCACCTCGGCTTCGTATGGTAGCGTGAATACGAGAGGTCCAATTTTCTATCACTTTTTGACATAATGACACCTCTACTGATGACTCGTGTGATGCTACTCTTTAGGTCTCACATAAAATAATCAAGAGGCGTTAATCACATTGTATGCTCTTGGAGGCCATCAAAGTCTTATCGACGTAAGTTTCTCGTAACGAACGAAACGTTTGACGAAGTGAACTGCGGCTTTGATAATATTTAATCACTTTAACGCGCTGTCCAACTGTACAGCGACACATCTTGATAAATGCCGAACATTTTATGACTACCTAATCAGTAAAAAATTGCGCCAATAGACAATCTAATATGGCCGCCATCGGCTGTCAAAAATAGCTTGTCCCTATTGAAAAACCCTTTACAACCGAAGCGAAAACACAAGGGCACACATTCCAACACCATAATCAAGCCTCAATATTATTTAATTAATTTGACGCCACAAATAAGTCGCGACCGCGAAACTGAGTTACCTAGTTCTGAAAGAGGGCGTCGCTACGACACTTTCATTGACAGTGCGTATGGGCTTACGGACATTGCGGTGTCTGCATATAAATGGGGCATTAGCTTGAGTTATGGTCAAACAGATGGTAAGTATAGTACGGGTGTGAAATATGTTTTACTTATTTCGATTAGGTACTAATTATATTAAAAATTGTGTTTCATATGGGTAAAAAAAAGTTTTGCTCTTATCCCATAATCAGCCAGTAAAATATTATTCCCACTGCTGGGGCACAGACCTCCTCTCTATAATAAGGATTGGGACATAATACACCACGCGGGCACAGTGCGGGTTGGTGAATGTCACCATGTCTTCGAATTTTTTAGTTCTAAGATATGCCGGTTTCTTCACGGTGTTTTCCTTCGCCTTTTTGAGAGCAGTGGTGATGAAATGTCTGCCTGGGTCGAACACAAACCCTACAACTCGTGAGTTGGGCCGATGCTACTGGGCCACCACGAAGTATGGGTAATAAATTCTAATGATAGCCTGTCGAATTTACCTTTTTGCAACTATAGGCTATCTACTAATCTAAATATATAAAAGAATAAGAAAGTGACTGACTGACATATCAACGCACAGCCCAAACCGCTGGGTCTAGCGATTCCAAATTTGACACGTAGGTTGCTTATGAGGTCTAGGGGTGAACTAAGAAATAATTTTTCAAAATTCACCCCCTGAGGGGGTTAACATCTTTCCAAGTCTTAAGCTTACAATTCTACAATATTATAAACATGGTCCTTTAAGATGCACGTTCTACTCAAAATTAATACCATGAACGGTACGACCTGCGTGAGGCTAGCACAAGTCAACAGGTGCATAGAGATTGACTCATGGAAAGAGAGGCCTATGCTCAGGAGTGGGTGAAGTCGGGCTATGGATGATGATGATAATACTATGATCCCCACGCGTAGCAAACAGATTGGTGATAGGCAGTAACTGTCTCAAAATAGCTGATAAGATGCCACTTTTGAACGACCTTTTAAGGACGCTATCACATTTTTCCACGAATAACAGTACTTTTCAGGTACCATTTTAGTGAACTTGGAGTCGCAACTGCAAGGATATCTTGGTTTCAAATTAAAGATAATATATTCATCTCCAGAATGGCTCCATAATAATTAAATAGCCCCATACAAAATTTTCACACAAATACGTTTTTACCATCACAGTAATCGCAAAAAATTTAATAAAAAGGGGTTTGAATAAGGACCTATATAGCTAAATCCACTGCATATTTTAACTTAAAAATAAGAAGATATTGTTGCTTATATAGTCCTCTATACGACAAGCTAAATATTTTGTAGATAAATAAATAACTTTTTCATTTATGAGACAAATAAGAAACGCTCTCAAATTTCTCCATACATTTTCTACCCGCAGACACTTTGCGGTTCGTCATTCCGCGCTCAGAAGCGCTCGTGGAAGCACGTCTGTGTCGCTTTCTCGCAAAAAATAATTACGTAAAAAAGTGAGTTCCGAGTTGTGTACTGAGGTCGGACGAAGTTGATACTTTTTCGGACCGAAATAAAATTAAGTACGATTATTGGTATTTGTTTCAGAAACAAATACTTAGTTGTAATTTTTACAAGCTTTTATTTAACTTGCAATGTATGTATGTATGTATGTAACTATGTTTGTTCGGGTGGACTCTTGCAACTAAATGAAGCAGATATCTTCAACCGATTGAGCTGAAATTTTGTATGCACGTTTAGTTTGGATGACAATGCATGGTTAGCTGTGTGACTTTATTCTAAATCCAAAATGGCGGAACGCCCAAGATGGCGGACTACTTATTTTTAAGGCACTCCTACAATATGGATATCAAATGAAAGGGATTGCTAAGAATAACTCGAAAAATAAAATGACGTCACTCTAAATCCAATATGGCGGACTTCTAAAGATGGTGGACTAGTTATTTTTAATGCACTCCTACAATATGGGTATCAAATGAAAGGGCTTGCCGAGAATAACTCAAAAAACAATGTGACGTTACTCTAAATGCAATATGGCGGACTTCTAAACATAGCGGACTAAGTTTTTTATGCTTTCCTACAACATGGGTATCAAATGAAAGGTCTTGCTCAGAATACGTATGCGAGTTAAACTCCACAAAAAAACCTGTCAAGCGATAACTAAAAAGTAAAAAACAAATTAAAAGTAAAAACTTTTTTTTAAAACAAGCTTTTAGTTAAATGCGCTAAAAAGAATAAAATAAAATTTTCCTTTAAAACTTTTACTATCAACTTATAACGTCATTAAGTACACAGGTTAAATTATATAAAAGCTTGTTGCGAGATTTACCTACCTGTGTAGATAAACAAGTAAATAACATGATCTGATTGATTTTAATTTTTTTAATTTTCAAACTAAGTAAATATGAGTTCTTAAATCTGAAAAAAACTTTTTTACTTTTAATTTATTTATTTAGTGGATATAGATGACGGATAAAGATTGTATAAATATTTATTTTATAATCAAATTAAAATGATGGAAATATTTTTTTTAGACATTCGATATTAATAGTCGATTTTGGGGTTTTTCGGGGTGATGATTACGAATATAACATCCATTTTTTATTCAAGGTGGCGGATTTTTGTTTGTGACAAATCGACTTACGGCCAATTTCTTCATAATACCAGTATATCCAGTTGTCATGCTACGTCACAGTTTTACTCTTCAATTCAGTAATTTTTTTAGTGAATTATAATGTTGCTATATTGAAGAATACAATTGTGACGTAGCATGACAACTGAATAGACTGGTATTACGTTTAGTCGGTTAAGAAAGTCGCGTGGTTTTTTTGTTTACCTTTATTTAGCTACCTAAACCTATGGAGTATAGTAGTAGTACATTGAAATATTTTCTATGTGAAAAGACAGCTGTGCTGCTGGGGAGTTTGTTGCGCCACTTCTTCCCAGCGAAAGCACTAAGAAGTGAAGGGCGGGCGTTTTGGGGGACTGTCTTTTGTAATTTTGACATTCGAAAAGTGCTGATTCTCAGCCTAATTTGAATAAATTACTTTTGATTTACTTTGTTTTAATTTTTAAGTAAATAAAATACTTACTGTTTTCATAAAGGAATGATTATTTTTAAATATCACAACGAAACTACGATAAACTCCCAGGCTAGTATTTGATTATGTAATACTCCAACAATTGACATCAAAAATAATATTTAAAAGTACTTAGGTACCTACATATTTTCAAACTAACAGCAGACTGTGGTATAAATGTGGATGTTCCGTGTAATACTAAAATGTTAAGGTCGTTTTTGGGTACCTAGTAATGAACGTATTGACTGATGAACTTCAACAATACTAAAAACATGATTATCACGCAGATAGTAAGTACTAATAACACTTACCAAATTCGATTGCGAACTTACAACTAACTTTACTAAATAAATACCAGCAAAATTAAAAAAAAATATCTTCAAGTACCAAGATTAGTTAAGTTACGTATAAAAATCGAGCGAACAATGGTTTCAATGTGTGCGTGCGCGTAATGTTGCTGTGTTGCGTTTCAGATACCTAAACTTGAGCGAGTTCAAAATGTGATAGCGTCCTTAAATAAATTATTCTAAGGTAAGAACAGCACCCTAATTGCGTAACACACTATCAATCTCAATCTAAATCATATTGAAAGATATTGCAAATCCATTGCTTCATGTGTTCGAAAAGTTGTCTGCTCAACAAGGTAAATAACGCAATGAATGTTGTTGAACTGTCAAAATGAAAGCGATTGCTACAGATAGTGTGTAAAACACAAGAGAGAGAGAAAGAGAATCATTCGAAAAGAGGCCTTTATAACCCTGCAGTGGCACAAACTGATTATGATTATAAACACATGTCACAAAATGAAATTAGAAATTAAACTCAAGCGGCATGCGCATGAGTTTAATTGATATAAGTTGGAGGAGGCGTCGAACTATCGCGCGGTTAGTATGCAGCAGGCGAGCCAGGCGAAATCGTCCTGAATAGCTGTGAAGTGTCCAGCCGCTAATCAATAGAGGATTTTAATATGATTACTTTGTGTTACGATGTGTTGGAAGAAAGACGTGGCGTTACGGCTATAATTACAATAAGCACGAACGAGCGGTAAATTAGGTACTCGAACGATTTGAAAATAAATTAAAATATTAATTTCGCACATTATTATTATTTAGTTAGTTTTAAAACTTTATTAATATCTGTTGTGTGATATCTATTTACTGTGCTTGTCGCAAAAATTCATACCAAAATGCTCTTTAGTGCGGTCGACAAGAGGTGCGTTCTGACAACTTCATACAAACGAATAGGTACCTATACCTACGTGTTTTCCGAATTTGATGTTTATTAGTTACTAGAATTTTCGCACTGACATGTTTCTGGAACGCATTCCCTCGACGGCCGTACTGTAGTAGAGTAGTATATTTTTCGGTTCAAAAATCGTTCGAACTTCAAGGGCTCTTAAAAATGTTTAGTATGGCTGTGTCAGTTCGGTCTAGAGGCCCCATTAGCGATTGGCAATCGTGAGGTTCTGGGTCCGATCCCTCAGTCGGTGAAAGTGTAATTGGGGTTTGTACTAAGGGATTTCTCGAATAGACGAACTATTCTGTAAAAATCTTACCGTGAAAACTTGGGTGGAGTGCTTGAAGTGAGCTGACTAGTGTCAAACCCTAGCATCAGAGGAGCAATTCTCGTAATTATAAGAACGTTCGCAGTCTGATCTAAATCTTAATCTGTCAAAAATACCTCTAATTTCCCTGTAGCGGTATCTATCTACAAACGCCACATGCGAACTACGCGTCATACTAACGTCACACAAAATCCTGCATCTCACAAGCAGAGTTTACCGCGCAACTAGCATAATTTATATACAATGGCCCGATATGAATCATAGGGCAGTTGCCCGCCAGACACAACACCCGTTTGGTCGGAGGATCCTCATATTTTATAGAGTATGAGTGAACTTTACACCCTGTTCCTCATACCTCTATAATAGTTGGCATTGATTGTAGCTGAGATGAGACTGATTGCGACTAGATTTTAAACATTTTAATTACGAGAAATTGCCTTCAGGTGGAATGACAGCTCAATTTAACTTCACTTCACGTAGGTAATACCTAAGTTTTCACGGTGACATTTTTACAAAATAGACTGCAGTATTGTATATTATTATAATAATCGTGTCGTATCGACCGTAGCAAGCTACAAATATACTTATATTAAATTAGGTATTACAATGAGTTCACAACCGCTTGCATTAATCTATAAATAGGTAGGTAAATAGAACAATAATAAAGTCGCATAACGGCATAAGTAGGTATGTGTGACCGCTTACTCGTAAATTCATAACTAGGTCACTATACCCCTAGTGAGTCACTAGGGGTGCGCTTGTAAGATTCTGCCATGTATAGAATCACCGAACAGGTAACCTACCTACTTAATAACGTAGTCAGGACGAGAATAAATTAGAGAATTTATTCCGGAAGGCTTAAGGGTCAATTCCCACTGAAAGAGCAGCGGCCGGCAGTGGCCATTATCCATTGTCATTAGAAGGCAAAGGAGAGGCAGCGCGGCGCCGAGAGGCTGCACGAGCCTTCTAGCGACTAGTCAAAAGAAGGAAAGTCACTTGCTCTTACGGCCGCTGCGTGCCGCTGCTCTTTCAGTGGGGATTGTCCCTAAGTGTAATATTCTTAAATTCTTATTAAACTTAAATATTATAATAGGTAAGTACTCGTATAAGACCGCGTCTTATTAAAAGCGATAGTCGCACTAATGCGCGATCGACGTGCATAATAAATTATGTTACTTATTTTGTTGGGAAAACCGGAAAGCGCCCTCTGTCGGCGCGACCACGCGTTCAGGTACTTACCTACAAGTCTTACAACGAACAAAAAGTGTGACGCGGAGTACGAAATCCGATGTGTTTTTTCAAGTTGTAAAAACGGTGCGAAGCAGGGACGGGTCACTACAGCCGCGGCAGTAGTCTATAATTCTGATTACATCTATCTAGGATCTATCTAGGTATCTCTAGGCTATCATCTACCTACCCAATATTAATACAACAGGAAGTACCTAAGTACATAAGTAAGTATAAGTACTTAGTATGAAAGGAAGAAAAAAGTTCAAGCAACACACAAAAGTGCAACAGTTTGTACTTACTAGCCGACCGAGTTAATTAGATAACTGTTTGTCGTATCGTAACATTCGTAACGTGTGGTTCAGTGCCGGTTCGGGCGGTTCGGACGATATCAATCTACCTAGCCTGCTAGCTCGGACATTTAGACGAAAACTAACATTACTTAAAATAAAAACTCTTGTTTATCGATTTTATTCAATTTCCAGCGATCATTATTGTTTACATCTTTGGCAAATCTGCCACGGTCGGACTTTATTTAAAATACTTTTATTACCTACAGCTAACAAACTCAAAAACATTGAAAGATAAAACTGAATAATTATGAAATGTTATGAGTCAATCGACAAACAGTACTTCATAGTATTGCGTTGCTTTAGTTATATATTATCTTTGTTTGTATTATTTGTGCAGATAATATAATGTGTTACTGTTTGTTTATCCCAAATAAATAAATAAATACACATTCCCGACTTAAGGTGAATGCGCAGTGGTAGCCCGCAAAATTCAATTTTTCTTACGTTTTTTGCAATTTTCAGGTCAGTGTCAGGTTTTATCTTGATAAAAATTTGATTCGCGACTATAACAGGTACGTATTACAAAATTATAATCTTTAGAATCATTATAACATCTTTCTAAGTTAGATTAATTGTACCAGTCCATAACAACAAATCTCTTATGGAAAAGTGCTTAATGGTACAAATCTAACTTAGAAAGATGTATTCATGATTCTAATGATTATAATTCTATAAATACATACCTGTTATAGTCGCAAATCAAATTTTGATTAAGTTAAAACCTGACACTGACCTGCAAATTGCAAAAAACTTAAGAAAATTTGAATTTCGCGGTGTACCACTGCGCACTTACCTTGCCATTTGCCAAAATTAAAACTTTTTTACGTTTCTGAACGAATCTCTTTCTAGTCTATGGCAAAAACTTGCTTGCCTGCCTCAGGCAGGCAAGCAAGTTTCCCTTTCTCAGGCAGGCAAGCCAACTCAGTGGATTTTCCACTAGATCTGGTGGTTTAGATTAGCATTTTAGCGGACAAATTTTGGTTTTAGTGGCTAGTGGATTTTTCTAGTGGCTTAGATTGTTTCATTTAGTGGTACTGCTAGACATTTAACCACCAGCACAATTTACATATCTACAGGGGGCTTACCATGACCTTTTACAGAAACGTTCAATTTCCAGTCAGTTCAAATGCAGGCCTACTTCTGCCCTGCTAATAATCGTACTATGAGAGTAATAAAAGTTAACGACTATTGAACGAAGTTCACCAAAGTTGAATGGTAATGCTTGTCTGTGGCCTGCTTTAATGCTATTGTCTTTTTAATAGGCATCGTTCAAAAACTTAAATCTAAGTCTATTTTCATATTACCGGTTTTTTTTTAATAATAGAAACTTGATTTTCTTGGGTATATACATATTTTAACTATGATTATGTATAACAAGTTACCTTGATACATTATCTAAAAGCACTATAAAGCTCAATTTCACGGTCAAAACAACTTTGTATCTTTGAAAGACTCAACGTGATTTTGAACGTGTGTGGATAATTCATGCAACAATCAAAAAAAAATTTTGCGCGCCAAATAAATTATATTATACCTAAAAAAAATAACCGTATTATCATTAAAATGATCGATTTTTTTAATAAAGTTTAACCGGCATCACGAAATCGTAATAAAAAGAAAATGTTTTGATAATGCACTCAATTGATTCAATATTCCAGATGTCGTCAGCGTAATAAATACGTGTATTGAAACGTATTTAACGACTTAATATATAAAAAAATAATATATACCTAATTACAGTTCGGTGGAAACCAAAACTAAGTAGAAAAATTTACCATTGACGCTGCAGTAGGTCCTCCTGTGTTTAATCCCATTTTTATATTTGCTTACTCTCGCGTAAAGTAGTTTAAAAATCAACGTGAAACGGATTGCAGTTTTTGGTTTCTTGTCAGTTTGACTAGTGTTGTTACTCAGTCATTTGCTACATACTAGTACTTCTGTGATTAACGGTCAGGCACTCGATTGACCCGATCACAGAACATAATTATACAGGGTTATTTTTCAAAGACCAGCCAAATTTAAGGGTGCGGTACAGACCATCACAACTGAACAACTTTCTCCATGGGACCAATATCGTAATCGCGAATAAAAATTCAGCCGTCCCATACGTTTAAGTCGAGTACCTATTGAAGTTTTCTATGGGACAGTTGATAAATTTTTCGCGATTTCGATATTGGTCCCATAGAGAAAGTTCTTCAGTTTTATAGTCTGTACCTGTACCACTCCCTTAAATTTGGCTGGTCTTTGAAAAATAACCCTGTATACTCGTCCCGATTATGTAGTTCGAAAAGTTGAATATAAGATATCATATCTTATATCTTAGATATGTACAGACGCCAGCACATCAACCTACACCTAACTGTAAAATTTTCCCAATCAACATTAAACCTTATGCTTTAGCGATAAAGTTGAAAATCTATTACAGAAATCTGACAGATTGTAGTAGGTTGATGTGCTGGCGTCTGTACTACCTCCCTCCAGTACCTACCTCAAATTCATACCTAGCAGCTTCGTATATTTGAAACGCACACAAAAAAAATCGAAAGATCAAATCGAGAGAAAATTAACTCCAGACTTTATTTTATTTAGAGTAACGAGTTACATATATAATCAAGCCTCAGCACTATCTGACACTGTCAGAAAGACAAGTGTCAAGACTGTCAAGTGACAACAACATTTCAATTTCATTAATTTATTTATTCCGTTTATTTCAAATTGCATGAAATTGATATTTCTGTTTTCCCGTGTGTAATTGAAGGATTTTAATGAACATGGAATCTTCAAGACGGTACAGCATTTACTCCAGGCAATGTTTGAGGACATTGTTCGCGTTTGGCTGTTGTGCACATGTAGAGATCTTGGACATGGTATCAAGATGAGAAGTGGAGCGACCTACATAATTTTAGATGAAATACTACGCCCCTAAGACGACCCACGGACTCTTATTTACTTTTATGTCGTCTGACGTTGAAATTGATATCCTACATGAAGTAATAAAAATATTTTGAAAATTATGTGATTTTTGATTTCATAAACCGTTAACCGTACACTACCTAATTCCTACTATTTATTACTGAACAGTGCACTATTTTACTAAATTATAAAACCGAGACCGAACTACTCACTAAACGATAGCTCTTTTAGTTTGTTTTAGGGTGTGCTCCAAAGAGTTTAATAATAATACGGGAGGTATGATCGTATTTCTCAGTAGGTATTCCCGTTAGACGAAATTTAACTATTATTACGGTACCACTATAATCACATCTAGGGAACATAAACATGCGGCTTTTAAGCCACTGTGACTGAATTAAAATTGTGCATTGAGTGAGTGGCGTGGGTAGCGTGTAGCTTCGCCCTTTCGATGCGACTGGCTATAGTCCTGCGACATTCTGGAAGCGCGATGCCAGTCAGTGGATACAGCAATCGCAACGGGGTCGGTTTTAAGCAACCAGTAATAATCATTAATGTCTCATTTAGAGCTGTATCCACTAACTTAGCGTGGGCTGATTGGTCCCATACTGGACAGGCCTGCGGAGACACAAAGCGCCATTCCAGTTGTTCGCTGGACTTGAGCAGATGCGCCCCATCTGGTGGATGTTAGGCGACGGAGTATAAGTGATTTCTGGTAGGTATGCACTTTCTGTTTTTCGCAGTTTCTCCGGAAGTTAGGGGACCTATCCAAAGTGATGCCAAGATACTTTGGGTGAGTACTGTGGATGATTGGAACCCCTTGACATGAGATATTCAGTGTTCGACCCGCTTTTCTGTTACGAAGGTGCAATGCGCAAGACTGCGTTTTAGAGGGATTTAGTTTCAGGGCGTTCTCAGCATAATAATGGCCGAGATCTGAGAGGGCGCTAGAAAGGTTGTTTTCAATCTCCTCAAAGTCATTGGCTTGGCAAGTTAATGCCATTGCCAGGTCGTCTGCGTACAGAAAGCGGATTGTGTTTAGGCTCACCGGTTGACCATTAGTGTAGGTAGATGTTAAGCAGCATAGGGGTACACTGATTGCATTAGTTACTTAATTACTATGTGTGATCACTATTATTTTATTTTTAGTACTAGGTCAAATAAGAAAAACATTAATTCATAAATTCCCTTTATTTATTTCAAAAGGGTTATTTATTTCCTTCTTTATTCTCTTCTTCTTTTCGATATTCACTCTTCAAATATTTCGTGCTCGTCACACATCTACAAAATGAGAGCTTATAATAAAAATTAGTGTTGTATATTGGGCACTGAATTACAAAACAATGTTGAATAAGTTGCTCTAGTAGTAACTTATTCAAGACGGGTTATTTTGACATTACGGGCGTTCAATTAGTCGTTTTGCTGCTGTCAATTAGCACGTCATGGTATGAAATTCTATACAAAAAACAAGGTGAACAGCAGTGAACAGTATTTGTAAACGTCAACGTAGCAGGCCTACTGCAGGCCTGCTAATATGACGTCATAGTACAAAAAAGCAATGCAGTTCAACTTCTGCCCTGCTATAAGAGCTGGTGGTAAGCCCCCAGGAAAGAACTTGAACGTTTACATTACATGATGGGTATATTTTTTTATATGTAGGCAACACTCCTAGGCTAGGTGGTGTTTGTCGGGTATTCCCCGAAAAGAGTTTGTCAATTTCTTAAATTATTTTGATTATAGTCTTTATTTGTATGACTACTAGGTCAAATCTGATTTGAAATAAGAAGGTTTGTATATGTTTGTTTCGAATGCATGCACAAAAATATAACTTTGTTAGTAGGTACAGTTTTGGTTTTGCATCGGCACGACAATGAATGTTTCATTTTATTAATTTTGTAAAACTAATATGCCTAAGCCACAGTATACTCAAAAGTTCCGTGATAGTTGGTTACGTGACTCACAATTAAAGGACTGGTTTAATCTATATTTTGTTTGTCTTCTTGTAACTTTGTACCTAACAGAAATAAACTGATTTTGTGATACAATACAACTTAGGATAATGTTTTTTTTCGCCAAAAAGTATTTTGATAATGTTAGTGGTTTTCTGGTGGTTTGAAGGATAGCAAAACTTAGTGGTTTTCTGGTGGGTTAACACGCTAGAATTTGTGGGTTTGTGAAAAATTTGTTGGCAACACTGCCTGCCTGACACTGACAGATAATGTGAAATGTCAGTCGCTGACGCACGTACATTGTACTTTTATCGAAATATCGCGAGAAAACAGAATTCTCCTCGTATTTCTATCTGCTTTACAATCATGCTGAAACTATGATACATTCATAACACAAAGCATTCCTTTAGACTTATTTCTGTGTTGATGGACTTTAGTTTGTGAGTTCCTAATGATGGCAAATAATCGTATACCTTCTGGGCCGAATACGCCTGGGAGTCAACAGACTCCTACTACACAGCAGGGAATAAAGATATTTATACAGAGGGACTATTCTGAAGGGACTGCGGTGAAGTTCCAGACTCGTTTCCCGCCAGAACTGGAAGATCGAGTAAGTGAAAGTCAATTGTTTACGCGATGTTGTGAACCTTGGGTCATGGGCGCGTTCGTCGACTTTCCGAGTCATCCGAATGTCTGTGACACCTAAGAAATTATGTCAACTTGTGTTTATAATGTTCCGTCGCAAGTTTTAACGTCATGAGTAACTTCATGTTTTCTGCACACAGTTGCAGCTGAAGTTGAGTTAAGGTGAAATTAATAGATATCTTGATCTTTTTTCCTTGGTTGTGATAAAGTTGGTTGCTGTATGATTTTGAAACAGGAAATCATACCAAATGGTGTTGTTAATAGAGTCCTGATTTCTCAAACCCATATTAATTACTGACCTCATTAATAAATAAGCATATAAACCATGTACTCAGTGTGACCTACTAAAACATAAAATAATCATATTTAATCAGCTGGTGAAGCCGAGGTGCAAAGTTCACTTTGCGTACAAGGTTTTCTACTGGTGAACTACCATGTTTGGTACATTCTGATACTGAGTGTGTACCAAGTTCCCCATAATAAAGTGACTGAGGGCAGATTCAACCAAACTTGAGTCTTATCCTTTTAAGGCAAAAGCATCAGGGTAGCATGCAAAATTAAATTTTTCTTATGTTGTTTTGCTATTCGAGTTTTAGGAAAAATTTTCAATTTTGTGGCTACCTTAGCGCATCCCCATTAATAAAATCACTTGTGACTGTAGACTCTAGACCATTGGTTCTCAAAGAGTAGTCTACAGACCACCAATGTGTGGTCCAAGAGCTAAAAAATGGTTTCTGAAAGGTCATTGTTACCTGTTTATTCCTATTTTGAAACTTCAGTTAGTAAGTGTATAAATTATTTTTTCAAAACATTTGCTGTTAGCATTCCTGTTTTCAATGTTGGTGTGATAACAATAACAGCAATTTGAATAATAATAACCTATTATGAAGTTAACAACTCTAGCAACACGTAATTATTCACAGCCTATTATGAATAGCTTCAGTGGATGTTAGTCTTTTTACAAGAAAATAGTTTAATACTTTTACACACATCAATAATTTTTTTTAAACTGATGACTGGTGTTTCCTTCCCGACTACTCTGGGAAGAAACACTCAAAAAAACTCTAGAGGTCACAGTCTCTTTTAAACATAACATAACTTTAAGACTAATCCCCGTAGGGTTGGGCAGAGGTGAAAGTATATTAAACTGACATTTTGCCAGTTACGTTTGGTCCCATTTTAAAGGGGTGAGGCTATTGCCATCAACTAGGTACTAGTCCAGACTCCGGGCTGCTATTAACCAATTCCAGATGGAAAAGCTCAATAATACTTTGTCTGGACCTCATGCTCAGCAGTAGCGCTTGTAACCACTAGACCTTTGATGCGAGTCCAGACATTATTTTACAGACATACATTTGGCCAGAACATGCGACGACAATTATTTAGATTACTGTGCTAAAAATCTTGCTGCTTGTTGACCAAAGTCAAGTACCTAATCTAAAGATCTTTTGTTGTGCGACTTTACTTCAAAACCTCTTTGGATTATTAGCCTAATAACTATTTTAATCATACATTTAATCATTTACTTTAATAATGAAGGTAACTACTATTTTAATTATTATTTTGTTTGTTGTAAATATAAATGATAAGGCCAATTCTCGTAATTTAAAGCGTTAAAAATCTAGTGGCAGTCTCATCTCGGCGACAAACAAATGTCAAAAACTTGTCAAAATGTAAGGAAATTCGAAGGTTTTTTGACAGATTGAGACAGATCAGACTGTGAACATTCTTAAAATTACAACTTCTGAAGTATGTCACAAATAATAAATTAAGTAGGTAATAAAATTAGTGTTCTATGTTAGAGGGTTTATTTAAAGGAAAAATATATAGGTTTAATTGGCACAGAGACATGGGCATACAAAAAGATAATTAACTCTAATAATAAAAAAAATCATCATCATCATCTGCCTAGCCTTTTCCCAACCATGTTGGGGTCGGCTTTCAGTCTAACTGGATGCAGCTGAATACCAGTATTTTACATGGAGCGACTGCCTATCTGCCCTCCACAACCCAGTTACTGGGTAATACAATACCCATTAGTAAGACTGGTTGTCAGACTTTCGGGCTTCTGACGACCCATAACGACAAGAAAGAACGAACAATAATAAAGAAAAATAAAAACAATATAGATCTGTAATGACAAACACAAAACAGAAATAGTCGACAACTGCACGTCATGACTGTGACTAGAAGGCACCGCTCAGCATGATGCTGTGCTATACCACTCACAGCACAGCACTGATGTTCAGTAGTTACCCGTACTTGTCAGAATAAGAACAGCTCCTAAATACTACCCATCCTTGTCTTTTAAATGTGAACAAAGTGAGATAGACATATACTCTACATTTTAGATTGCAGTTTATTAATCATAGTTTTTAAAAATCAATTACTATTCTATTAACTACTGTAAGATATAAGGTAGCTATTCTGATTCATACTGCACAGGATATTATGATTTACTAATCAATTCATTACGGGTTATTCATTCATTGTTTGTTGTTAGCTATGACTACTGTTTATAAAGTACAGACACATCAATACATCCACTCGAGGAAATTATAATGTTGCAGCTTGTCAACCACTGATTAATAAAATAAATTATTGTAATCTTTTTTTAAAACAGTTTTTTGTCTTGTTATCGTCCATTCGTATAAAGTTTAAAATTTTTAATATAAATAATTATTTCAATAACAAATATTTTTTAAATTATTTTATTAATTATTAAAAGAATGTTTATTAATTATTATTAATAAGTTATTAATAGAATGGACGATAGGATATGTTATTAGTAATTACGATGACATAATATCACGCTTGTATTTCCCGAAGGGTTAAGCAGAGGTGTACCTACACACACACACACAGAGGTACAGACACATTTCCCATGTAACAGGGGGCGTGCCTATTGCCATCAACCGGGCACAAATCCAGACATCCGGCTGCTACTGAGAAATTTCAGAAGGAAAAACCCAATACCATTTTGCCCGACCCGGGAATCGAACCCAGGACCTCATGCTAATTAGTAGCGCATTCTAATTTTGTTAAATTATAATTGTAGCAGCACATCAACAATATATAAGGTACTATAAAAAATATCTGCCACGGCTTCAATGGGAGACAGTATTTTTTATATAGATTACACAGTCTGTTCATAATTTACATGGTAGTAATGCCCATCCTCTTGACTTCATCCCTTATTTGTGCTATAATAATGCCCACAGGAAAAGCTACGGTGGTCTATTGACTAAATACTAAGATAATTAATCTCCAAATTCCAGATAGATCGACAAACCTTCGAGTACACAATGGAGCGGTTGAACGAACACTTTGAGATGGCGGAGACGGCAGACTGCAGTACGTACTGCGAGGGCTGCCTCGCGTGTCTTACGGCCTACTTCATATATATTTGTACGGAGACGCATTACGAGAAGGTTTGTGGTACAATTTTTCATTAGATTTAAGTGCTCATATACACGAGCGACACGCGTCGACGGCAGAGGCCACTGCAGCCGTCAATGTGTGTCGATGGCAGCGGTCGACGCGTGGCGGCTGCCGTCGACAACGTGCCGCTCGTGTATTTGAGTACGATGCTCAAATACACGACACTCGTCGCCGGCTGCGGTTGCCTCTGCCGCCGTCGACGCGTGTCGCTCGTGTATAGTGTATCGTGTGTCGTGTGCTACTTAGTACTTACTTATGGCTGGTTTAAGGATAAGTTCACATAAAATTATTGGCAGATTTTTATCATTAAGGCTCTACTCCCTAATCAAAAAATCCATAGTTACGGCCGAAGTTACGGGCGTTTACTTCACCGTATCACCTACGGACATAAGATTAATTTGGGGCCCGACCTAAGAACGAATGATACTATGATTTGACAGTTGTAGGGATAACACGTCGGGAGTAGGTACCTACATCCGACGTGTTTTTGCCCGTCCAAAAGAGTTAATTAATCGGGTGTAGGGTTCGTTCTGACGTTTCGAACTACTTTCGTTGGGCCGTACCTGTGTTCGTTGACGGACTTAGAGGAAAGCCCCCGCCGACCCGAACATATGTGTAGCACTCCTAATGTTTTCTTATTCGTTTTCTATAAACGAAACATAATATGTTTCGTTTTATTATTCTGAGTATTCTATCGCAAAAACATTGCTGTTGTGGATAATAGATTTTGTTTCATAATTGTGGTAGAACACGGCATTGGTAGGGCAATTACTGGGACAAAAACTAGTCATTAGTCATTGTGCATACAATGTGCCTAGAGTGTGTGGGTTCTATAATGCATAAATTGCTAAAATCGAACTATGGTTTGTTTAAATAGTATTTGAAATTGATATTTTTTGTTTCGTCTCGTGTCACTGCATTGAAATGAAATGAAATATTTGTTTCTGTAAGTAGATCTTTTGAGAGACTTTTACAAGTCAATTTGGTCTAAATTATAAAACTAGATTGCATCGGCATTTCCTACCCGACTGATCCCTGAGAAGAAATGCCGAAACAAACTCTTCCTAGCACGGTGGGCTGTGCTGGGGCGGCTGTTGCAAGTGGAGAAAACCTCAAACGGCGAAAATATTGTAACCTGATTGGGAGTTATATGTTCGAGCCGTTTGGGGTTGAAACACTAGGGCCATGGGGTCCGAGTGCCCACTTGGTTTTTCAAGATATCGCCAAGCGGTTAGTCGACTCTTCACGTGACCAGAGGGCTGGCCTATAATTATCTTGGTCAAAGAATTAGCATTGCCATACAACGTGGCAATGCTGCCAGCCTTTTGGGCACTGTTCCTGTTGACAGCGATGCGGACGAATTCTTTGATGCCCTATGATTATTTTGCTTATTTTTTCATATAAATGTTCATATTATTATAGTTTATAATTATGTTAGCTAACATTATGTAAATATTTACAGAAATAAAATTACCTACTGACAACTTGAGGTTATATTTTTCTTGCGATAATTCTCCAGAAGATGCGCGACTTGTGCGTATGGGTGTTTGTGCATTACAGTATTGACATAAAGTTCATAAAACTTTGTACAAAAAAAAAGTCGCTTCCATTCCGTTACGCGGTGGTGTAAATTGAGCCTTAATATACTGTTTGGACTCGATTTCTCGGGAGTTCAATACACAATACTTTATTGCATTCCATAATGTGTACATATGACAGTTGTACACGCAGTAACAAGCTCGTATCAAGTTTGTACGTTAGACAAATGACATAAAATTTCATTTTTCCATTACGAAAACTCGATTCCACTCCGTTCCGCGGCGGTGTAAATTGAGCCTTCGATGTGTGAGTCAAATCCAGGGCCATTCATACGCTTTAGTTGAAATAAGTCTGCTATTTACAAATAACAACAAGTTTTCAAGATTCTCCTTGTAAAATAGTCACATAAAAATAAGCTTTAATTTATAAGATCCTGAAACTTTTCTAACCTTCCAATTTTCTCCTCCACAGCACCTAAGAAAAGTATCAAAATTCATAGCGACGCAAAACGAAAGAGTGTACAACCCTCGCGGTATTCACATCACAGACCCGATCCTCCGAGGCCTTCGGGTCATAGAGCTTACGGTCATCGACGTCCC
The DNA here is from genome assembly GCA_914767645.1 of Hydraecia micacea. Lineage (NCBI taxonomy): Eukaryota > Metazoa > Arthropoda > Insecta > Lepidoptera > Noctuidae > Hydraecia > Hydraecia micacea. Next base: position 14,301,695 of record OU611798.1, on the reverse strand, counting down.
CAACTGCCAGAGTCCGACTGGGAACTCCAACTCCCAGATGAGGCATACATGACCACCACAGGAAAATAGGGAGTTCTTCATGTAACCAACAAGACTCTTCTTGATGTAAGGATTTGGCTCTTATGTGGTAAAGAATAAGGTTTGTGTTTGTGTTAATTTTTGGGGTGCTGTCGAATATTTTGTGCAGTCATTTGTTTTTTAATGAATGATTGTGCAAAACTTTTGATAGGTGATTGTTTTTTTTTTTCGTTTATCAGTGTCTAGTTTATTTTGGCAAGTGATGATATTATACTTCATTGAGTATTTTTACTGAATGTAAATATACTCAATTTAACAAGATTGCCTTTGAAGGCAATGGTGCTGTTATAAACGGGGCACTGTATTATTATTTGACTGGTTTATTTCAAGTGAAGAAATGTTTGATTATGTAATTTCATGTTTCAAAAGCTGACCAAGGAACGGATATCTTAAAAGTTTGTAACAAGTTGATCAATGAATCCGAGGAACTCACCTCGTAGGAGGCAGTACAGGGAAATATCAAAGTCATATTGCAGTGTTAGAAAGACACGTAGGTACAGACACCAGCACACCAAGCTACTACAATTTGTCAAATTTTTTAAATAGAATTTCAACCTTATTGCTACAGTATAAGGTTCAAGGTTGATTGGGAAATTTTGACAGTTTTGGGTAGCTTGATGTACTGGCGTCTGTACAAGCCCAGGTTCGCGCGGGCGTTTTTTTTATCGCACACTGGATTTTCAATTCTCGGTGTTGAGGCGAGCATTTAGAATCCAACAAAGTGCATACCAGAGCATCAAAAAAAAAACTGTTGGATTTTTAACTCTCTGCGCTAAGCAGTGAGTTGAAAATCCAGTGCGTGACGTGGATACGAGGCAAAAAGCGAAACACTGGAACAGTACAGACCTCGTTTGTGCAAAAATTTTAATTTAGCTATCTAATTATAAAACACGCCTTTTGTAATAATGCTAACCTGAAATTACATAAAAAACAGTAAAAACATTATCAGATGAAGATAAATGACTCATATTTCCTTAACGACGCATTCTTTTGGGTTTTTCAAATACATTTTGACAAATCCGTCAGATAAGGTATCAGCCACACTGAGTATTGAATCAAGAATTAAGTAGTTTTTTTTTATATATTTTTTTATTGTGATTAAGTATGTGTGTGTGGTGAGAAATAAGAGCTAAATTCGTATGTCATCGAGATCGAATTTTTATAAAATTTATATCATAGACTCTTTCCAATAAAAATTTCCTTCGAGTCATAGTTTATTGTATAAATGTGTAGATAGGACCACTGTGTGGTTTTATAATAATGATCGTAATTTTTATACCTAGCTGAATTGTTTTATAACTTCCACGGTCGCTTTGTGGGGGATTAAAAAGTAATTGCAACACTTTTGGCGAGTTTTTGAGTGAAAAATCCATCGTAAAATTTCGCTTGTAAAAATGCACCCTCAGACGAGCGTGACGCGATCCTGGTGGACCAATTTCTATAAAAACTTCATGGAAATAGTTCTACCGGAGTCGCGACGCGCCTGTCTGCGGTAGCCTTGATTGAGTAGAATATGTTGTATACAGGGTAATTTTTAAAACGAGGTTACAAAGCGATTAATTTTTCCCTATTCTTTTATCAAACTAGCTTCTGCTCGCGACTGACCTATTTGACTTCCACAACCCAGTTACAGGGTAATATGATACCCCTTAGTAAGACTGGTTGTCAGACTTCAGGGCTTCTGACGACCCGTAACGACTGTCAAAGATCCACGAATGACAGCCGCGACCAACGGCTTAACGAAGTTTCCGAGGTACGGAGGAGTCTTGGTATGTAAAGATGGTCAACCATCCACGGACCAACCGCGGCAAGCATAGTTTAACTTAATCGATCGACCCGTGCAGCTGTTATCACTTAGCCACAAGCCTCCTTCCATTACTTTTTAATTCCCTTTTCTATTAGTAGATCGCTCCAAATTAATTAAGTGCATCAGACTAATATCTGACTCCATTTTGATCTAATGACTGAATTTAAGTTAATTTTCGTTAACATGACAGAACTCCTTTTGCCAAATTGTTCTTCCAATGTGAATGAAGAATGTTGTTGTAGATTATTTTTATTAATTAAATATGAATGTATGTAAGACTCTAAGGTTGGAAATGTACTAGCATTTATGATTCTAGTTTCATGCTGTTATAATTATTGCAAAAAAAACTGACGCTGTCGGATAAAAACATGTGTGTAGACGCAGGTGAAGTGAGCTGTCAATAGTGACAATCCATCATCCTGCACTCAGCATAGAGTGAAATGACAGCTTAGTTAAGTTTACATTAAACCGGCTGATCTATGGTTGATTTTAACCGTGTTGTCTGCTATAAAAACGCAGTATGTTTATATCTGGATCCTTTATATGGATCCACGCGAGACTCAATGGCTTTTTAATTGCTACTGTAATTACGGCAGTCAACCGGTCGCAGATGACAATCTATAACACTGTTTTATAACAAAAGGTCATCCATTCATTCCTCAATTTTCATGATTGCACCTACCACTGTTCGTCTCTGCATCACCCAAAGGTTGACTGGTAGAAAATGCCTATGGCATAAGTCCGCCTATGTACATGTATGTGCTTGAAGTATTAAATAAATAATAAATAAATAAAATGTCACCAAAAAGAAAAATATATTGTACAAAATTTGTATACGAAAATCCGCAGCAAGATAACTCGAGTCGATAACAAAAATAGGTGAAATGATAGGCGATATATCAAACTGTGACAGCGATTAATATTATATCCGAAATATCGTGCCTTTCTCATTTTATCTATGGACTTATCAATGCTAGTACATTTAGGGTGATTTTCACCAATGACAGCTGTCAGTGTCAATATTCCACCACAATGATGACACTGACAGCTCTTGTACGTGGGTTAGTTGTGCTGATCGCGTTGTGTCATTGGTGAAATTCGCCCTTTGTCTTAGTTCATGTGGGTGCGATGTTATTCAATAATAGTATGGTTGAATAGTATTTTTTTAATTATATTTAATGACTACATTCTAGAACAGTAATCCATTCCAAGTAAGTTATTTGCAGTTAATAATGTTTTACGGCATGAAAAACGTGTTTTCTATACTTTAGTCGGTATTTAGTATGTTGTTCTAATATTTTACCTATTAACATCCTTTTGGTATGAGAAAGACTTCAACGTTTTTAGATTATTTTATTAGAATAACAAAATATTTTCTATAAGTGAACAATTTTTATACATAATAATCTAAAGTAACTATGTCCCAATACTTCCTCATAACCATTTGAACCTTAAACCACATGAACTAAGACTCAAAATTGTGATTCAGTTGTAGGGGCCATAATAGCCGAAAATATTGTGAATAATTGAAATATACGCTAACTTTGTAAAAAATTTGACCCAATATGGCCCCCTATTATTCGTTGTATCTTCATTATTAGTACTAATTATAAAGCTATTCACTAATTTAATTATATTATCTGTAAATTGAATTTTAATACTATTTATGATTGGCGATAAGTTTTGTATAGCGAAAATCAGACAGCCCAGTCTCGCGCGGGCGATATTTTTATAACGCACTGGATATTCAACCCTCGGTATTGAACCGAACATTGACAATCCAACAGCGCATCCCAGCATGGCAAAAAAACATTGTTGGATTTTCAAATCTCAGTGCTAAACAATGGGTTGAAAATCCAGTGCGCGAAAAAAAATCGGCCGTGATAACCAGGGCTTATTCTTAAATGTGTCGATGTTGTACATAATATAAACTAAGCTCTAAAGGGCGTTCTAATGCATCTCAAAGTATGAAATATTATTTTGTTGGTATCAGAGAATTTGGTTGGATTTGTGCGTGTACACTCGACCGCTTTGATTTATGACCCACTTAAATGTAAGTGTACTGTCGGTACACCTCTGCCTAGCGCTCCGGGGATAAACCCTTCGTACGTGAATCCACGCGAGACAAAATGGCTTTTTAATTGTTTCTGTCATTACGGCATTCAACCGGTTGAGACCGTGCTTTTATGTTGTAATATGGAAAAAATTAAACAATACCATACTTACTGCAACATCTTAGCTCTCTCTTCGCTTGTTTTCCAAAGCGAGTGATATCAATAAGCATAATCAGCCTATAATGTTCCCACAGCTGGGATACACGCGAGGCCTGTGTCTGTGAGAGGGAGTGGGCTATATTCAACCACGTGGGCCCAGTATGGGTGCCACATGTTTTCGAATTTTTCAATAAGGCTTGCGGGAAAATTTTATCGGTGGGTCAAACTTCAAAATGGTCGTGTATACTTATCTGTAATAATTAAATCGACTGTGTAATTGGTTTTAGAAAATTGTGACTGTGTCCGCCTTTACTCTTGAATTGGTAATAGTTTTATCAAATTAAGTGTGCAGTGTATTTAATATAGGTAAGGTACACAATATCACCGAACTCACTTTTTGTACTAAGACTGATTCGTGTGGTGCACAGACCTACACTGAACATCGTGTCTTGTGTTTTAACTGAATAGTATAGTTGACCTTTTAATTCCGTTACCACTTTTGACAACACACCCACTAAATTGAAACTAAGGCACCTGTCGTCCGCGACAAATCGCGGCGGAGCGGATGGACCTCCGGCGCGATCTCATGGTGGCATGGAAAGAGCGACTTTCGCAACCCAGCGCCGGGCACGCCACGATAGTGGCGATAAGACCCCTCTTTGAGGAGTGGCTAGAGAGGCGTCACGGCGTCCTCACCTACCGCCTGACGCAGGTCCTCACCGGACACGGATGTTTCGGGAGGTTCCTGCACATCATCAGGCGGGAGGAGATGCCCGGATGTCACCATTGCGAGGATCGCCCAGAGGACACGGTGGAGCATACGGTGGAGGTCTGCCCCGCTTGGGCGGAGCACCTTCGTGTCCTCGTAGAGGCGATCGGCAGCGGCGGCGACCTCTCGCGTCCGGCCCTGGTTCAAGCCATGGTCCGGAGCGAGAGGGAGTGGGAGGCAGTCATCTCCTTCTGCAAAGCAGTCATGCTAGCGAAAGAGGTGGCGGGATGGCTGAGGGAGAGAGCCTCACGTCCCAGCCGCCGCGGGAGACGCTCCGGGCGTCGGGAGCCGCGGGACGACTCCCGGCTACCGTAGGCGCGGGCCTGCGGACGGAGAGTAATGGGTAGCTCTCCGTCCGATCAGGACCAGGCCCGTGCCGGACGGTAAGTATGTGTTCCACGCGCGCCTCAAAGAGATGTCAGCATAAAGGAAGGGGCCCGACAGGGCCGAAGCCTGCCGGGGTAGCGGGATTGTCCGAAAGGGTTACCGCTGCCCCGGAACATAAAGGGCTAAGGAAGGAACACGGGTAAGTTTCAGTCAGTTAGAGTCTGACACTCCCTCCCGCTCCACCCAGAGCGGGAGGAGTCATTAGATGATTTCCTAGCCATAAAAAAAAGAGGCACCTGTCGTTGTTAGCGAGCAACAAGCAGTGAATGCACGAGGGCGACGAGTGATTACTCGCTTCGCTGGTATGCGTATGTACCGCGTGAGTCTCAGCGAGTGTTCTACCCTCCAAGCTAGCGTCGCTGAGTGGAGTGAGTACTCTCTTTGATAGCACATGTCGCTGCGACAAACGAGTTCTCCGCGGCGCGGCGGTACAAACAGTCAGCGATCTACTGATAAGTGTCTTTTTACTTTCACGGGTTTCTTTCTTTCTATGAGAGTGAAGGAAGAGAGAATGCATCTGTGTCTGCGCCTACACTTGTGCACGCCGAAGGCTGGTCCACTGAGATTGGTCGACATTGCCGAATTTTGATCTGGGGGACTATTACTATTATTACTTTCACGGGACTTACAATCTTTTGTACAGACGCCAGCACATCAACCTACTACAATCTGTCAAATTTCTTTAATAGATTTTCAACTTTATCGCTAAAGCATAAGGTTCAAAGTTGATTGGGAAAATTTGACAGTTTGGGGTAGCTTGATGTGCTGGCGTCTGTCCGTTTCTTGAGTGAGACAATCGTTGATAGCTAGTCGCTTTCTCGTCGGCGGTGGGCGGTGGGTGCCTTAGGTTGGAACTATAAACTATCAAACTGGCACATGACAAAAAAGACCTTGTCGTTAAATTATGTACAAGTAAAATTAACTCTAGGGTGATAAAGCAATTAGGAGGTTAACTATACAAAGCTCATGCTGTGTGTACTATGCTTGATTACCTCAGGAATGTTTTCCATCACCGTAAAGCCTTTCAAGATTACTTGAATATAATTATTCACGTTTTTAAATGCACACAACTTGAAGAACGTGTGGTTAAACTAAGATCAGTAGAAACAATATAGCGGTTGGAAGAGACATCAGACTGTTTTGCGAACAAATGTACGGCAAAGATTAGGTCTTGGTTTGATTTTAAGCTACAAGGCCAACGAGATAATTGCATAACACACTAACAGTAGCAATGGATTTAATTTTGACAACATCATTCATTGCGTTATTTACATTTTTGAGCTGACAAATTTTTCGAACATAATTATGAAGCAATGGATTTAGCTATATCCTTCAAAATTATTTAGATTCTGATTGATCGTGTGTTACGCAATTAGGGTGCAGTTTCTCGTACGAAAATGATCTATTGCAAAGTTTATGTGACAAATTGTCAAGCGCGCGTAAACTGCTGCGATTGGTCGATTGATTTACCAACAGCCAATCGCAACAGTTTACGCGCACTTGACAATTTGTCACGTTAATTTTGCGATAAGTATCGTTTGGGAAACTGGCCGATAGTATTCTATTTATAATCTTACTAACATATAATTTTGTATTTAAATTAATTTTGTGACTAATTATGAGGCCGTGCTGCAGGTAGGCGGATACTTTAAAAAATGTTCCTCCTCTAGTAACGTCAAAACGTTATAATATTTAGTACGCGGTCGCAAAGTTATTGTGAACATTGTGATCGTTTGAAAATGTAGTTTAAGATGAAACCAGAGCTACAGCCCGATGCAAACATGGCGGCTCGATACATGAGGCGAGTCGCTGCGCAGTAACAATTTCACCTGTCAGCGGGGAGGAGGGGTGCGGTACTGCGCAGCTCGTAGCACACTTCAGAGCCGCCATAAAGTTTGACGCGTACTTAAAATAGTTTTGTATAGTGACAATGTTGTATGCTAATTAAAACGCTACGAGGATGAAACTTATGTAGATTAAATTACAGTTTAAACCATTACGTAAATAACAAATCATACCAATCTATTTATTTATGTCTAGAATAATGAACTTCTGAAATTTTTCAAAAATTATAATTTAAAAAAATCGTATTTTAGTATCACATTTTGATTTCCTACCTATTATTTTGGTCACAACCTATGATGGGCTCATGTTATAGCTGTATTGTTAATTACAAAACAAAATAAAAAAAATAACAATATAATATTATGCGATTCGAAAATGACATGCTTTGTAAACGAGCCCTAAAGATAATGACTTGTGTAGTTCAGCATTTATTTAATATAATATTTATTATTACTTCATAGGATAGGATTCACAATTATTTATAATTAAAATATAGAAATATCCCTTTTCTTTTTAATAATGCCTGCGAGATTGGTTTTTACTTTGTTAGTTAATTTTCAGACGATGTTATGTTAATGCAAGGCAATCAAAATTATCTACAATATGGCCGACAATTTATGGCTGGTCTGAACATAGGCTCTCCGAACTTTCGTGCAAGTGTGAGTGAGAGAACAATCTCTCACTCTACACTCCCCTCATGTCACCATTTGTACGCCACAGTGTTTCTCAATTTACACAAAAGTATGCAAGTAGCTTGCATGTCATTATGGTATTCACCAATCAGAAGTTGTTATGGCACGGCATGCAAGCTAATTGCATATTTTTGTGCAAGTTACAGGCAGGCGTATTCAGGGCTTAAATGTACAGCTGTACTATATCTTTTTAAGCGTTTTGAGTTAACAGATGGAGAAACTGCCAATGTGTAGAATATGTTTAGTGATTCGAATGTATGTAGCACAACAGGAACGTGCATGAGCTACATGAGTAGCTTTATTAGAAGTTTTTTTCGATTCTATTTTGTTCCTCAAACATTTTCTTGAGCGGCCTTCTGCGCAAAGTTCGGACCCGCCATATTTTACACAGATAAGCCACCAACCTCTAAAATGTCAGTAATTATAAAATCTGGATAAGGACAAGCCAGTTGGATTTTATCAATTCACAAGCCATCCAGTATCTTCCAGCTTTCAATACAATAGCATTTCATTGGATCATAATAATCATAATAGGTCATGCAGTATAATTTGTATACAATGTGAAGACGATAATACGACCATAAATGAAAACACTGGCAATTCTAATGCTGAGTATTTTGAAACTATCAAATAAATCCTAACATCGAAAAATAACTTGTTTTTTTTAAATCAAACTACCTAAATAGTATTTATGGGCCGACGTTTTTTGCCGATAAGCCGACTGGTATATAGTGACTAAACTATTGGATGTATTTGATTAAATTTTCGTATGCAGACTGACTGGGAACATCATTAGATATACGCAGTTTAATTTATTATTGTATTGTCGTCTCCACCTTGTATAGTGAACATTTATATTTTTTGACAAAAATAGGGCGACTGGTAATTAGTGACCGATACTTAAACACGTGATTGTACTCATGATAACAAACAACTTTTACTATGGGACCAAACCTGAAATCGCGAAAAAAAAAACAAATGTAGGGAACAGCTGATTTTTTTTCGCGATTTCGGGTTTGGTCCCATAGTAAAAGTTGTTTGTTATCATGACTATAATCACGTGTTTAGGTATCGGTCACTAATTACCAGTCACCCTATATAATTAGTTGTCCCAAAATATTCTTACATAATGTAAAAATGTCATCAATATAATTTATTATCTAGGCGCAGTCCTTTTCACCTAGATGTGTATAAATATTAATAATTATAGACTACGTAATTTTGCCTCCAATATCACCATTCATCCAGTGTTCAATGGAAGCATTTTGTCATTTTTATACGAGAAAAATGATTTGTTACTATGTGTACACACGGCTACACATCAAGCTATACATAACCAGAATCAGCTGACTTCTGATTGTACGAAAAACCTATACAATGCAAGATCAGCTAAAACTGGAAATGTATAGCTTGATGTGTAGCCGTGTGTACCATCTACAGGACTATTAACTTTGTAGTATGGAACAGAAGGTAGAATTTAATGTGTATTATTTTATTACCTAGCTACTCATCATCGTTCTCCTGCCCTTATCCCAATTTATTTGGGGTCGGCGCAACATATCTTTTTCTTCCGTACTTCTCTATTAGACGTCATCTCGGTATTACCTAGCTACTGTTGCCCATTTGAGCATTTCTCAAAATTTTTGACCGTAGTTTTCACTAATTTCCAAGTAACAAAATAAGAACTTTTATTTCGACTTTAACTAATATTTCACAGGTTTTGTAATATATTTATATTTAGGACATATTATGTTAAATACACCCAGCTAAAAGTAGAGTTTTTATACAAAAAACCTGTAAAATATTAGTTAAGGTAGAAATAAAAGTTCTTATTTTGTTACTTGGAAATTAGTGAAAACTACGGTCAAAAATTTTGAGAAATGCTCATTTATCAATTTAGCCCAGTGCTAGACATAAGACACAGGACCGGTCGATGTGGCAATGCTTGGCCTATGTCCAGCACTGGACGTCTTTCCGCTCAAATGATGATGATGATGGGTTATAAGACGCCAATGTTCGTCCGCAGTTATTCTTTTTCTCAACATCTAATTTGTCATAAGCTGATTTGTTGAAAGTATGGGTCCAACGGCTATTTTTCAAATATTGATTCCAACTACCGTAATTTATTTCATAAACGGAAAGTTCTGTAGATGTATTAAATATTCTTAAGAAAGAATATATAAACACTAGTATAGAATATAATATCAAAAATGTTATCACATAATTTTGCATGTAACTAGGTATAATGTATAAAATGCACAGATAAAAAATGATATTAGATTATAAATGTTGCAAACAAAAAAAAAATAAGTTGAAAATCCTACGAAGTTATGTGTTAGAATTAAGTTATAGAGTATATTGTAAAATTTACTATGACTATTATTAAATAATTGGAATTATGTATGTGAATATTTCTTTTTATAATAAAATTATTTAAAAAATATAATTTATTAATTTTGAAACCCCCACAACAATACATTGCTGCAATACCTATATTTTATATTGCCATCGCTGCATTGGTTACGGCCCCGACTTACAATTTGTAGGTCCTGACTAAAGCGCCTGCCTAGGTTCGAATTCACGAGTCGTGAGTTCGAACCTAGGCAGGCGCTTTACTTTGTGTATTTTATTTTCATCACCTCTCTCAAAACGGTGAAAGAAAACACCGTGAGGAAACCGGCATAATATGTATGGTATTATCCTAGAATCATAGAAGAAATCGAATACATGTGACATCCACCAACCCGCACTGGGCCCGCGTGGTGTATTACGGTCCACTCCCTCTCACATAGAGCCCTGTGTCCCAGCAGTGGGAACACTAGGCTGATTATTGCCATCGTTTGCCGAAAAAACTTTTTAGTCCTAAAAAATTTGAAAGTCCGTACGTACCTACACACCCAAACTCGTGGCGGATTCCCAAGTTTATTAACGCGTATAAAAGTTGTAATTTTGTTTTTAACTAATGCCTTCTCGCACCATCATCATCATACCTACGTAGGTATATATGTACCTACTAATACGAACCTCTATTATACCAAATGATAACCCTATAGGTACTGGCCTTTCTTTGGTATTGTTCGTCGATTCGTTGAGCTTCTGAAGTTCTGAGTTGAACTACACGATTACTGACAAATGCGTGCACCAACTGGACAGGTCCACTTAAATCTGTGTGGTTCTTTCCTCAAAAGACCATCTCGGACACTTCACATCGTCCCCATATGACCTGACTAAGATTATGTTTGGACTTTAAGAGAGACTGACCTCCGCGTTTGTTTCGTCCTTTCTTCTTAGAGTAGTCTGTTAAGAAACACGGAACTCATCTATCTTTAAAACTATGGAGTAATGAGAAACAGGTGTAAAGCTCACTCATCCTCCATAGGAAAGGAAGGATCCTCCGACCAGACGGGTGTCGTAACGTGTCTGGTGGGCTACTGCCCGACGATTGATGTCGGGACGTATTGTGCTAGTTGCGCGATGCAGGACTTTGCGTGACCTCAGTGTGATGCGTAGTTCGTATGTGGCGATGTAGATGCCGCCACAAAACATAATAATATTTAAATGTTTAAAAGTGTATTTTTGAACCAATTTACAGAATTTAATATCATTTATTTACTCAAATGAGTAGATAATTTCAAACCCTTAGTACAGAAACATTTCAAAGAACAGAAAAGCAGAAGTAATTACAGGGGTCGTAAACAAAAACAATTGAGTCTTTACGACATTTGGGAATGCGATTTGACGCGTTATTCTCGGAGGGACCGTAAACATTCGGTTTATGTACCTAATTACATGGCTTTATTACTTGGTAGGCTGGCGGAGTCGCGAACGCGGGTTTTGGGGTAAAGTTAGGATTCGTAGGCTTGATTTATTCAGTATACTTAACTACACAATAACTTATGGACAAGGCTGGGCATGACCTTTACACACAAACGTTTGCGTGGACATTCCGGAAAGAGCCTTTGAAGCAATGTCTGCCAATAACCGAGTCGGAATAGGCTCCCGGTAAATATTGTAGCGGCTCCCACACTGAACTGCTACAAGAACCGACTGGACAGACTAAATATCTCCAAGCTATTTGAAACACGACGTTTCTATCGGTGAAAAAATGAAAAGTGAATCGTTCTATCGGTGAACCGTTCAATGGCGAAACGAAAGTCGGAGAAATGTTTCAGAATCCGGCAGGTACTATCAGCGAACAAGCTGCTAGTGTCTTACTATCGGGCAAAACCGTATTGGGACAAGCCATTTTCCAAGCGTTCGACGCATCAGTCAAACACGGTAAGTACTTCAAAATCGACTAGTGAGGAAGATAAAATGTTCCTGGTTAATTTATCGGTACTGTGGACCCAGGAGAGGAAGGCCGGTAAACTAATAAGTAGGTACTTGAAATTTTGCGGATAGGAAAATTAAATAGGAAACTTCCCCATTTTATGGCAAATAAAAGTTATGACTAATAAGTTGATATGACAAGCGTTATTCGTATAAATGATAATAGTGGAAGTAAATATTAAGTATGAGGGGAGACGATTATGGAAAACAATAATAGTACAAATTATTTTATGGAAAACAAGACAATACCCAAAAAAAGACCAACAAGGCAGTCACAAATTAAACCTAATATAAGTATGCAAAAAAAAGTTTGTAATTTATTAGGTACCTAATACTTCTTAGTAGGTAAAGAAGATATCTAATAAGTATTTTAAATTTAAGGCTATTCTTTATTTTTTAAGGTGTACCTAAGATGTAGGTACCTAAATAAAAATAAAAAAAACAGTAACCGTTGTTCTTGCGTCTCCAACTTTTAATATTTAAACAGCAAGTGGGCGAAAGGTATGATTATAAAAAACTTATTACGCCAAAGAAAATGGTAAGCATTTGAGTATGAATTAGAAACGCATTAACGTCATGGGAATATGTAGGTACCGATGATATAGGTCCTGTATTCATGGATAAAAAAAACATTTATCAGTCTACAATCTTTGTTCCATGTCATCTGATCGATTCTGTTAAAATCTTATCGTGAAAACTTATATTAACTGTCATTATAGTTGAAGCGGCTTGTCTAACAGCCAGTCTTACCAAGGGGGATCGTATAGCCCACTAACTGGGTTGTGGAGGTCAGATAGACAGTCGGGCCATGTAAAATACTGGTATGCAGCTGCATCCGGTTAGACTGGAAGCCGACCCCAACATAGTTGAGAAAAGACTAGGCAGATTGAGTGCTGTCATTCCACCTGATGCTAGGGATTGACAGCTCACTTCACCTAAGTTTTTACGGTGAGATTTTTACAGAATCGACCGGTTGTTTCGTATATAAGACCCCAAAATACCAGACGCTCTATAGCTTATTCGGACTTACGAGTTTCTTCACAAAAGAGACGGTTCTCAAACTCTAGATATTAATATTAATAAGTCGCGTCCATTTTTCCTCTCGGTAGGTACTGTTTTCTTTATAATTCTTTGAGACAATGCGCAATGGAGGAAGGAAGGCAGTTCTTCTTATTGTTTATGGTATCTTCAGTGTGCTGTGTTATTCTGAATTTCAGTCGATAAGTAAGTATATCCTTTTTTTTTTTAATATTTGCTTTTGCTTTAGGAGCTTGTAGCTAAGTAATAGCAGCCACACTCCTCCTCCCCTGCGGCCCCACCGCGTCCGCCATCAGACGGTGGCGACCCCGTCAAGGCCGCGGAAGGTAGGGAGAGTGGCGTATTGCAGTACCGGCTCTCCTCTCCCGCCGCGGCCTCCAACCCTCAGCCGCGACGCCTCCCACACGACATCGCGGCCCGCCTCAGTTGCGATGTCGCCCAAGCGGCACCGCAACCTACTTGTTGGCCGCTACGTCGTCGGCTTCCAGGCAAAAGCTCTGACGAGCGGCTCCTCCTCGGGTTCCCCTTCGCTTCACCGTGGGTGACCAAGCTACGGCTACTGAGCCACCCCCCCCCCTTCAACAATGCGGGAACCCACCGGAGGGGAGGACTTCTAACGTAACCTAACCCGTTTGGTCGCAGTACCCTAGCTTAGTTATCGCAAACCAACTGTGAGAAGAGGCCATTAAAAAAAATAAAAAATAAAATGTGTATCATTAGAAGTTCAATAAGTTTTTTAGAGGATCAGTTAAATGTTTCCCCTTTTAAGGCACCAAGTTTTCCTGTTCCAGCCCTAGCACTGCTAGCACATATATACTTCAAGGACTCCTTGAACATTATACTTAATGATTCCTTGTTTTTTTCAGCTAGCACCCAGGCCAGGGAATCGAGGGTAGGGGGTGGAGGGGGGGGGGTTCAGATGATCAGACCGGAATAACTCTTTTAATGTTGTGCTTAAACTAACATCCAACTGTAGTTGTTCCTCGTCAGAATTCATTTTGTGACCGATATTATCCAAACTATCACTTTCAATCTGATTGATTTTGAAGGAAATTGCTAATCCATTGCTTCATAATATGTTCGACTAATTTGTCTGCTCAACAATGTAAATAACGCAATGAATGTTGTTGAACTGTCAAAATGAAAGCCATTGCTACTTTTACTAAGTATGTACCTAGGTACTATTAGTTGTTCTGTGCTTTTAGTGTGTTAAGAAATTATCCCGCTGTTTAAAGTCACTTAAATAAATTGGTAGGTACAGGTAGCTAGGTAGATCTTGAAGACCACCTAGGTACAGACGCCAGCACATCAACCTACCCCAATCTGTCAAATTTTCCCAATCAATTTTGAACATTATACTTCAGCGATAAAGTTGAAAATCTATTAAAGATATTTGACAGATTGTAGTAACTTGATGTGCTGGCGTCTGTACCTTCCCGCGCCACCTTATCAAGATCTAATTCTGAACGAATAAACGGTAAAAGTCAGAAAACGGAAGAAGACCGTTAAAGTGATTTACCAGGCAATTGAGTAGGTATTCGTCTTTATTTGCACTTGTGCCGAATAAATCTCCAGTCAAGTAAAAGTCTATTGCTTTACGATCTCCGCTTTTACCTACTGCGACTTCCTTAAGATGAGTAGTACCTATTTTAGGGGAATGGCTAATTACTGAGTTTAATTGAGAGGTTTTAATGAGCGGAAGCCATTGGGATATCATTCATAAAAATTTTTGTATAGCTTGTTTTATGGTGTGACTGTATCATTACCTATGTCTGTTGAAAAATCGCTGCGAAAACCTGCTTGCTCTCTGGATTGGTTTTCATCCAGTCTTCATAAACGAGTTTACATAACTGAAACAATGTGGAAACCCACATTGCTATAGTTATGAAAAATCGCAGACATGTGACATCTACCAACCCACACTGGACCCGCGTGGTGGATTACGGTCCATTCCCACTCACCGGGAGAAGGCAGTGTCCCAGCAGTGGGCACATTATAGGCTGATTAAGTTACCACAATGTTTCGACTTGAACTGTTTTGGTTATTAAAAATCAATATTCCGATGATATAAATGCCGAAGCTGATCCAAAAATAGATGACTGAAGTGAACAAGATAAATGTTTTAGGCTTTGACAGTTACGTAACTTTAATAAAATTATTTCAAGATGGACTATTTTATCACTTCTATTTTAGTTTTTTTGCCGCATCACTCTGGACCAGATCTTTTATAAATAGGTACACAGGTAGATGAGATTTAAGTTTTTTTTCCATAATTTGTAAGTAGGTAGGTAAACTAACTGTCCCGGGCGGCGGCGTGCGTGGATGACCAGACGTCAATTGCCGTATTAATCGATCAAAATCTAGTCGCAATCTTGTCTTAGCGACAATCAATGTAAAAAAGGGAAATTAGAGGTATTTTTTACAAATTGAAATTGAGATCAAACTGTGAACGTTCATTGCCCCTATGATGTATGAACGTAAAGAAGACAAAAGGAGTATTTAAGGATCGCAGCAGATGGCGTTCTGTATTTTCTGCTTACCCCATGGAAAGAAGCCGTGAGCTATCTATGCATACATACATATAGGTAAACAAACCCACCTATTACCTACATAAGCGAAAGAGGATAATATATCTTGGGGTCATTAAATCAATCGTTATTTTAAGAGTGTTCTTATTCCTCAAGTTGCTTTCCATAATTGACTATTAGAAGCGTCGCTTAAAATATATAAATAGGTTCCTTGTTGTTTTTACACGACTGCCCAAAAAGGAGTGTAATGTATTCAGGGTTGATATGTTTGTATGCCAGTTTCTCTATTCCACCATAACTTATAAATGCCTGAACTGATTTGAATGTATGGGGTATCGTTAGAATTATTTTATCATCCCGAGTGACACTGGCTATATATTTTTTTTTTAAATCAATATGGCGGCAGTATGGCTCCATTTTGAAAAGCGGAAAAGAACATTTTTCTTCAATTATTACAATATGGGTATCAAATTGAAGGCCTTGATGAGCAAATTCTAAATATATATAATTTATGGGCACCAGTTTTACTTAGGTACGGTGTACGTGCAAAATAACCATTTCATCTTTGGCTGTGCAAACGATTTAATCAGACCTAAACGGGAGCCGTCCTTGTCCTCGTCCATCCTATCTACGCCTCGCCTCGCCGTGAGACTAAACCCCCTTTAGTGCTTAAATTAAAGCCACCTAGCATGAATAAAGCTTGTCACTAAAATTAAAAATTGTATAAAAAAAAATATTAATAAAAAAATAAAAACGACTGCCCAACAACAAGTAAAAAACAAGTTTTTTACTTTTTAGTTCGGTTTTTGGTGGGGCAGTCGTGTTCTTATTTTTTGTTAATTATTTATTTTTATTCACGTCCAGCAGGGCAATTGCTTAACACACTATCAGTAGCAATGGGTTTCATTTTGACAGTTTAACAACATTCATTGCGTTATTTACGTTGCTAAGCAAACACATTTTTCGAACATTTGAAGCAATGGATTAGCAATAAGCTTCAAAATGATTCAAATTGACAGTAATAGTGTGTTACGCAATTAGGGTGCTGATTTCGATTAAAAATCTATAAATAAAATTAAAGTCTTGACTGACTACTTAATATATCAACGCACAGCCTAAACCGCTGGTCCCAGAGATGTGTGTTCTTTGTCAAGAGTCCACTAAGAAAGGGTTTTTCGAAATTCCACCCCTAAGAGAGTGAATGGGGAAGGGTGAAATTTCACGCGGACGAAGTCGCGGACAGAAACTAGTAAAATAATACATATTATTATATATTTTATTTATTTTTCTTTCAATAATGAATACAAAGCATCGTCTGGTCTGAGTCTGACCCTTTAGAAAAATGCTTGAATAGTTTATTTTATTAAAAATCTCATTTAACAAAGAAGTAGGTAGGTATTTGTTTTAGTACATAAAACATCTTCTCATTACAAGACCCCATTCTTGGCCACCCATCGAACAATACGAGTGATTATAATTTTCTATGCAAAGCGAGGGCCGTGGGTTCAAGTCCAGTGCAAATTAATACGTCTAGCATTGTTTGTTTAGTCCTTTGTCCTTGATTAAAGATTGTCCTTGGTCCCTCATTGAGGGCTGGATTGGGCTGAATAATGTTGGCTATTAGTTGATTGCTTTGATACGTTAACTGAGTGAACCCACGTTCGTGCAGACGTAAAATTATCGCGGCAGGATTTTATCACACACTGAATTTTAAACTTTCGGTGTTGAGACTAGCATTGAGAATACAACAGAGCGCATTACAGCGCGTCAAAAAAATACACTATTGGATTTTGAACTCTCGCCGCGAAGCAGTGCGTTGATATTCCTGTGCGCGGTGAAAATCGCCGCGGGACAAGACGCGCCCGTGCGTACCTGGGCTTGGTGAAATAGGATTAGGTGAATGTGTGGGCGTTTTATAGGAAATTATTTCAACCACGCTTGTTAGAGGGCAGAATGGCCGAATAAACACGCATGTATTTCCTGAAAGGATACGCAGAATTGTACAAATAGTATACTATGACATCCATTACATACCAAGACCCCTCCGTGCCTTGAAAAGCACGTTACGCCGTTGGTCCCAGCTGTTTTTCGTATACTTATGTAGATCTTTGGCAGTCGTTAAATCTAAAAATAGCGTAAATCGTTTTATTATTGCCCCTTTACAACCCATTTTTTTACTTTTCTTATTCTAGGAACTCGAGGCTGAATGATAACAGCCGCACAGGTCGATAGAAGGTTAAGCTACGCTTGCCGCGGTTGGTAGGTGGATGGGTGACCATCCATTACAAATCGAGGCTCCGCCGTGCCTCCGTTGGTCCCGGCTGTTATTCGTATATATCTTTGATAATCGTTTCGCATAGTTAGAAAGTCCAACATTCTGACAACCAGTCATGCCAAGGGGTATCGTGTTACCCAGTTACTGGGATGTGGATGTCAGATAGGCAGTCACTCCATGTAAAATACAGGTATTCAGCTGCATCCGGTTAGACTGGAAGCCGACGCCAACATGGACAAGGCTAGGCAGATTAATTGATTTTACGACATCCATATTTCGTCAGTTCTGTTTGTTTATGCACACATGGGGCTAGCCTAATGCAATGAATAGTTGACCTGGGAGGACCCCTAAATTATTTTTTGTCTGACTGGTTAGTATTTGCACCACTCTTAGTTAGTTTGTTATGCAATCACCCCGCTGGACTCAAATCCCTAGGTGCTACTGATTTTTTTTTATTCTGATAGTGGTTTGGTAGGTATTCTAGCGAATAAAGGGATCATTAATTAATTCATCCATAGTTTGTGCAACTTGCGAATCGATATCTTTCAAAGGAGATAATAAGACCGTTGCATACATTGTCCCGGAACTTTCGCTCAGAGAAGTTAAAAAAAACCGGCCTTGTGCGAGTCGGACTCGCACGCGAAGGGTTCCGTCCGTACCACCGTACAAAATTTGACACTACATATACAAAAAAAAATCACGTTTGTTGTATGGGAGCCCCCTTTATTTATTTTATCTTAATTTAAATATTTATTTTTGAAGTGAATATACAACTAAGTACCTATTCTGTAAATATTTCAAGCGCCTACCTGTTGCCGTTATTAATATCGAGCAAAAAACTGCAAAAAAATCACGTCTGTTGTATGGGAGCCTCCCTTAAATATTTATTTTATTTTAATTATTTATTTTTAAAGGGAATATACAACTAAATATTCTGTGAATATTTCAAGCGTCTACCTGTTGCTATTATTAATATCAAACGAATCGAGCAAATAACAGCAAAAAAATCACGTTTGTTGTATGGGAGCCCCCCTTAAATATTTATTTTATTCTGTTATTAGCATTTATTGTTATAGCGGCAACAGAAATACATCATCTGTGAAAATTTCAACTGTCCAGCTATCACGGTTCATGAGATACAGCCTGGTGACAGACAGACAGATGGACAGTGGAGTCTTAGCAATAGGGTTCCGTTTTTGTACGGAACCCTAAAAACCGCTTTAAAGAAGCTTTATAAACCACTTTATGAACTAGTTTTAATTTGTTTGAGTTTGTAAAGTAGTTTATAATAAGCGCCCCTGCTGTAGGGTAGTTATTAATAGACAGCTTTGATCCACTCATTTCTAACTGCACGTTATGTGCATCGGACATAACCAAGGTTATGTCCGATGCGTCGCTAAATAAATACCTTTACGCTATTGCATATGACTCGTGGCCGCACGGGTCGATCGATCAGGTTACCTGGTCATGCAGAGCTGTCGTATGCGTCTGCGTCTTGTCGCTGCGACCAGACGCAGACGCAAACGACAGCTCTACGTCTAGTCGCAGCAACGAGATGCATTGCATTGCACTAAATTGGTTTAAAAAAAAACCTTTACACAGAGCAAAAAGAAAAAAGATGGGTCGGGGGAACAAGAAATTTCAAGCGGACGAAGTCGTGTGCAGAAGCTAGTCATTAAATAAAATTATTTGCCATTTATGTCAGCTAGCACATACCACAATATACCAACGAAAGACATTGAAAACTATACTCATTGCACAAAAGACAGCCCCACACACAGATGCTAATTTCACGAACTCAAAAACTATTTAACAAAAAAAATAAGCCTACGAAAAAACTGAAAAACAAAAAATTATAAACCGTTTTTATTTAACCTTAATAACTAAGTTCTTAAACTAAATAATGTAAGTATACCTAAGTAATTTTGAGTCGGCGCCAAACAAGCAAATTAATTAATTACGTAAAGCGTGATGCGGCGCGGCGCGGCGCGACACGTCCCTTCGCCGGAAAATGCCGAGCGTTCACGAATGTCAGCGAGACAGCAACCCGAACGAGCACACAGGTGAGGGGCACACGTCGCTGCGAGTGGTAATGCGGGGAGCGCATTTTTTTATCACTCTGGAGATTTCACGTTGCATTGTTAATTTGATTTGGTTATTTCTTTAAACTTAAGGTAATTTGTTCATTGATTGTTTGGCGCCGTACGTACATTAGTTTAAGAACTTTTTTATTAAGGTTAAATAAAAAAGGTTTAATATTTTTTGCTTTTCAGTTTTTCGGAGTTTAATTTTTTTGTTAAAAAGTTTTTATTTTATCATTTTTTGAAGCTATAATTTACTAATTACTACATGCTTAATTTTTGATTACTTTTAAAATAGCTACCTACCTTAAGTAAACCTTACCTACCTTAGCTGTTAAGTGATAAATAATCCTACTTTAACAATTACTTGTTGTATAATAAAATACTTAAAAAAACAGGCTTTATAATATACCAAAATGGGTATGCCTTTTTATTATTTAATTGTAATACTCAACTCAGCATTAAAATCTGTGAATGAACAATAAATCACCCCTATTTTCCCTCCCTTAGGGTAGTAATTTTCATTCCAAAGTTATATAGGACCAACTTCAAGGTATATCCTATCCAATAAAAAACAATTATCAAAATCGGACTATTCTGTAAAAAGTTATGCGTGGTCATACATTACAATCAGTGAGCGAACAATCAGTCATCCGCTGTTTTCCTACCCTTAGGGTTGGATGTTTTTTTTTCAAATTTATATGGGACCAACTTCGTGTATACCCTTTCTAATAAAAAAAAGAATGATCAAAATCGGACTGCTCTGTAAAAAGTTATGCGTGATCATACAAAAAAAATATATATATACATATATACGCGTCGACTTGAGAACCTCCTCCGTTTTTTCGTCGGATAAAAAGCTTTGCCCCATTCAATGTCTCCTCGTTACAAACTCGCTTACTCCAGGTTTTCCAGCAGTATAAATAAGTTGTGTATTCCCAAGCGGAGTCCATTTTAGTTTAGCCTAGTTCCTAACAATATGCGGACAGAGTTGATTAACCAACACTGTCTGTGACTAAATTAAATGCACAAAGGGCGAATGATATCGACTGGCACTATCAACAGCTGTTCAGTGACCGCGCCGCACTATGTAGGTACCATTTTGTGGAAACTTAGATGTGTCTTCTGGACATCCGTGTGTCACTAACGGGATGCAGCAGAATACCAGCGTCAGGTATTGTACCTGGCATATGCTGAGCTGGACTCCCATTTGGTGCAACTATGGGACACACACCGCCCAGTAGTGATCGACCGTTACAAATGTCATGCGAGGTGTCTATGGGTCAATTTATTTTTTTAATCTTTGTTCTTTTTTTTTCTCTCACCTTTTTTGTTGTTTTTTTTTTTAATGCCTGTATTGTGTCCTTTGTTGCACTAAATAAACGGTTTATCTATCTATCTATCTATCTAAATAATTCATAGCCAGCATGGCCAGGCCTTTGACGCGGCTATTCAAAGGCCTGGCTATCTATTGTCACCAGTAAAGACAGGCTGTCTGTTTGGTCCCTCTTCCGCCATTTACCGAGTTTAATTTGGAACGCTTGACAATGTTGGTGGGGCTTATGGGCTTACAAACCGCCCCCTCTTTGCGTGGGCGTCGTCGGGGCGACTGACAAACGATTCCTAATGACTTATTGGACTGTATTGTAACTGTTTTATTATTCAAAGCGTGGGTTTACTTGATTTACCTTCGCAAATTAACTTTTCATTGTAGAAAAGCTTTAAAGGTAAAATCTGATATCCCCAAGATTTTTTTTTACCACTTATGAAATAAGACTCTGTTTACATGAAATTCCAAAACCAAATTTTTTCCGAAGTTTTTGTCTCCTCTTTGGTTTAGTGATCGGAAGCGCTACGGCTCAGCATGAGGCAATAGGCTCGCCCCCCTATGGGATGGGACTTCAAAATAAATGACTAAATGTGGGTGTACCTACTACAGTTAGGTACACCTCTGCGTAACTTTTCGGAGAAAATAAACGTGATGTTATCCTTTTAAAATGTTCATTGTCATCATCGGTGGCAATTTAGGTAATTAACTGATCGCCATCAAAACTTTCATTGCAGCACAGGGGTGTTTGCTGACTGTAATTTACTTAATTACCCCTTAGAGACAATACGCCTCAGGCATTAAAAGTAAAATTTGTTTTTCAGACTATTTACTAATGTCCACATTTTCTTAGTATTTCATTATCTTAAAATTATGTTAGTCATGAGGAGACCGATTAATGTAATTAAATACGTATAAAAAACGAAATAAATTATTAAAAATAAATTAAAATGAAATTGAGATAAATCCTGAAAATGAACTAAAATTAAAATGAAATAAATAATTGAAAATAAATAAAAATGAAATTTAAATAAATTATTAAATTAAAATACTAAGTACATAATTAAGATCGCCTTTTTGTACTTTATTTTTTAGATGTGCAGAAAGTTGAAATGGATGAATAATATGACATTTACATGCCCCAAAAACGTTAGCTCCCGGTAATACCTAAACTGAACCAGTCTACCTATTAAATTCAATTTCGTTCAGTGCTCAAGGTCTCCTTCCGCGTAGCCGTTGTTTGTGCTCTAAATATAGCCTTTTTGCTAGTAACACCCTGTTACAAGGGCGTGGTACTTACGTCAGATTTCACGACGTCAATGGATTCATGGCCTATAGCCTGATGGCCGAAGATGATTTGTGGCCTTGATCGACTATATACAACCTTTGTGCCAATGTGACGTGTGAGGTTTACGTGGGGAGATAATATAAAATAAATAAATAATATATAAAATAATACCCACGTAAAGTGTCAACATAAACATATATTAAGCCAAAATTAAAAAAAAAGATGAAAGAGAAAAGGTGTGGGTAGGTCATGGTCACAAGGTTCCTTTAGTTTCCCTTGGGAGTAGCACAGTACTCTCCTGGCTCAGCTTGGTGAGGCGATGACCGTAGCGGTGTGCCACGCTGCAGACGCCAGGTAAGGTGCCGGTCGGCGGATGTCCTCGCCAGACTCGTTGAGCTCGACGCGGCCACTCGGGTAAAATACTATTTTTCGCTAAAAAAAAAGGTAGTATTTTAAAGTACGGATATACTTTTAATATTATAAATTCGAATGTAATTCTGTCTGTATTCTACCTTTTCACGCCTAAACCAATGAATGGATTTCGATATACGTGGCATCCTGGGGAAGGACACAGGCTACCTTTACCGGTAGTATGTTCTCGTGGGATAATTTCCAACATCCAATTGGGCGAAGCAGCGGACAGAAGCTAGTGATGAATAGTTTTGGAACGAAGTTCTTTAACGCGGCTTGTAGTAGGAGTTAACTGGTAGAATCAGATTTATTTATTTTTAAAACATAGGTTATAGGTAAGGTCTTATATAATAATTATATTTTGCGCTATGTTTTGTCATTGATGACATACAAATATCAATATAATAGACATCGTCACGTAACGAAAATGCATTATAGGGGTTCAATGCGACTTTCTCTGAGACAGTAGTTTTTATGGTTTTCAAGTGTTCTGAAACCAATAGTGAGGTCAAAATGAAGACGACGGCTGCGCAAATTTTCAAATTTTTCATCATTGGTGTCGCTTTCATGGGTATCGGGGGTACTGAAGCCAATATTGGGGTCAAAATTAAAACCCAGGATGGCAATAATTAGCTGAGAGCCTCTAAAAACCTACATATACTAGATGGCCTAACCTTTCCAGGAATACAAACGTTATTTTATGCTAGGCTACGTAAATGTACAGTTCCTCTCACAAAATTTTAACCATTTATTTTATCTACGACAGGGTTTTTGTTGCTTTGATATTTTAGCCCACGCAGTTTAGAATATATTAGGGTATGTTTATCGAAGAGTGGGTGTTGAAGTTTGATCTTTTATGCATAAAACATCATCTGAAACCGCCTACTTCCTAATGCTATAGCTGCATTATGGCGAAACGCACCTGAGACACACCAGAACTTGTAGCGGGATTGTCCGAAAGGGTTACCGCTACCCCGGAACATAAAGGGCTAAGGAAGGAACACGGGGGGGTTTTAGTCATTAAGAGTCTGACACTCCCTTCCTGCAGGTTCAATGTTCCCATTGCTGCAGGGGCACAGGCCTCCTCTCTTTGAAAGGAAGTGGGCTGCAATCTACCACGCGCGCCCAGTGTGGATTGGTAGACTTCTGGTTCTAGGACATGCCGGTTTCCTCACTATGTTTTCCTTTACCGTTTTGAGAGCAGTGGTGATTAAATTATTTACACAAAGTAAAGCACCTGCCTGGGTTCGAATCCACGACCTGCTACTCGTAAGTCGGGGCCTTTACCATTGGGCCACCACTTCTCCAACTGCACCACTGCTCCCCTGCACAAGAGGTTTGATGTGCATTAATTAGAATTTCGAATTACGGGCTCGTGGCTAAATAATAACAGGCGCTCGGGTGAATCTTCAAAGTTAGGCAACGCTTACCAAGTTCGGTCAGTAGATGGGTGACCGTCCATAACATACCAAAACTCATCGTAATTCACAGATCTTTCAAAAGATGTGTCACCTCTCAGAATGCACAAATATCGGACACGTCTTGCGTTATAAATATCTGCCTACTCAATTATGTTCAGAAGAATATGAACACTGCTGTCTTTAAGGCTCTAGACAGACGGACCGCATTTCAACTGCAATCCAACCGCAAATTGCAGTTCGGATGCAGTTTGAATGAGTTGAGTTCTATTGCAGTCGTGTCAACTGCATTCAAACTGCATCCGAACTGCAATTTGCAGTTGGATTGCAGTCCGTCTGTCTAGAGCCTAACAGAACAGATATTTATTTATAAAATCATGAAATCAGGTATGATTGCCGAACTGCCCATAGTAATATATTATTTTATGCTTGTGACTTCTACCGTAGCAGTGAACTCTCGCTACAACTTTACTAAAAAAAAAAAACTACAAGCTCATTATATGAATATCATGTTCAGTCAAAACATACAGACATCCTACGTTCCACCTACACTGATGGCTCGTAAGGACTGCCGATAAGCGCTCCCGCTACAAAGTTTTCAGTGGAACAGTTAACAAGTCGTTAGCACGTGGAACAGTTTATCGATAGGTGAAAAGTTTTTCGTTAAACTTTTCAATGTGAAGCGAGGGTTTGAATGCGAATTGTTCGGTATCCAAAAAGACAAATGAATAGCTTTGTGGCTTTTGCATAGCTATTCACAACCATACGACAAGTTGTCGAATAGAAAGTTCTGCTTCGAAGAGTGTGCGCAGGAGCTCCACGATCTGATCCCATCGTCGCTCTTAGGCTCTAGACAGACGGACCGCATTTCAACTGCAATCCAACCGCAAATTGCAGTTCGGATGCAGTTTGAATGAGTTGAGTTCTATTGCGGTCGTGTCAACTGCATTCAAACTGCATCCGAACTGCAATTTGCGGTTGGATTGCAGTCCGTCTGTTTAGAGCCTTATACTACCGGACTACCAGAGGTACTGCAGGGTACCGTCTGCACTTGGTTGATATCCCGACTAGGTGATCTTAGCG
Source organism: Hydraecia micacea (assembly GCA_914767645.1). Taxonomy (NCBI): domain Eukaryota; kingdom Metazoa; phylum Arthropoda; class Insecta; order Lepidoptera; family Noctuidae; genus Hydraecia; species Hydraecia micacea. The sequence goes on along the minus strand of OU611798.1, from coordinate 14,276,126 downwards.
CTTCTTCTCCACATTTGTCATAAGCCCAGCCAAAGTATTGAACTTTCTGCCAGCGTCTGTGTTCCCTTCCACATTTAACCCGTCTGCCTTCAAAGCAAGAGTAAACAGGCATCTGCTTGTTCACTATTGCGCTCATTCCATCATAGACTCCATCCATCGCTTTCCATGAGGCGTGATCGAGGTCAAGAGCAGTCCCATTCGACATTAAAAAATAATAAAAAAATTACACATTTTCAATTATACTATTATCCTACTTTATTAATATTATAAATGCGAAAGTTTGTGATCATGTGATGGATGGATGTTTGTTACTCTTTCACGCAAAAACTACTGAACGGATTGGCACACAGATAGTTAATAACCAGAAGTAATACGTAGGATACTTTTTATCCCGACATCCCCACGGGATCGAAACATATGGGGATGAAACCGCGGGGCGCTGTTAGTTACTAATATGCCTTGCTCCCGACAACAGTAATGGCGGTCGTCTATTTTATTTCAACTGACAACATTTTCCGGTCTTGGATTTGTGAACAGCCTTTATAGGACTCTTTTGATAACATTGATTGATGTTCGATTCCGCACAAAAACGTACCGATCGGTTGTGAATAGCGGCACCGGTGTCTAAACATAAAGAGTAGCTTTATAACATTTACTTAAGTAAGTTGTATGACAATACAGTGGCGTAAGGAGAAATGGAGATGACAATTGTTTTACTTAAAGTGGCTCTAGTTGATATTTTGCCATACAAATTTCGGGAGGGTATTACTCCACTATTTGGCATTGTATATCCAAAGATAAGCATGATATCGTCTTATCTTATTATTCATTTTGTCTGTGAGGAAACAGAATAGTAAAATAAAAAGCCATTAAACAGTTATGAGCCAACAAAGATTCGTTTTTCTTGCTAATTTTAACGTAACTTTGGATGCAAATAACTAATAAAAGAAGTTTCAAATCTTCAAAACTAAGTCGGCACCGACAAAGCTCAATTATTAAAGAGTTCAATAAACTTTTTTAGTAATTGATTTATGCGGTAGTTTTTTCATAAAACTCGATTTCCCAAAGGACTTTTCGCATTTTTTTACACGCGTTTCAGTTCGGAACGGTGTTTGTGTGCGTGCGAACTAGACGTTGTGCTTGTAGACAAGCGTTTATAGTATCAGTGATGAGCCGTTGACCCGACATCTTTTGGTATTTTAAATCTTCATCTATTTTTAACTACAGATTATTTTATATTTATGTTAAAAGCGTGAGAATCAACAGATGACTAATATAACTTGTTCACTGTGCGTAGGAAGATTATCTTTCGTAGACGATGAAAACTATCTTCCATTTCCCTTTATACAACTTTTATAGCCCGCGTGGGAAGTGCTAGGTGTAGGTAGTAGGAAAGCAGGTACTACAGTTCTTAGAACAACGCGAAAACATATATTTTTGCAGCGCACATTGGTGAGCCATGACATGGCAAATATTACCAGCTCAACAGTAGCGCTTGCGACCACTAGACCAGGCAATTGCAGCTGCACCAAATTGGTGTCGTCTGCTTATATTTTGCGGGTTCGTTGTTATTTATTTCTTTAAATATTAAGTACCTACAGCGATTAGCCATCATACAACAATTTGCACTGGATTTGTAGTTACACTTTATGTTCAGGTCTTCTAGTGGCTTGTGACTCATGAACACTATACTGAACGGCGTCTTCACATTTACATTTATTCAATTTAAGGTTTAAAGTCACCACGCTTATAGGATGGATTTAGGTAACACACATTGTTACTACACTACAACAGACAACACCACAACCCGGGTAATATCATCATCTGACCATCCTTTTCCTACCTACATATGTTGGGGTCGACTTCCAGTCTAACCACATGCAACTAGTAGTAGTAGGAACATTATAGGCTGATTATTTTGTACAGGTACCTACACCTTTGTAAACCTATAATTGGCGAATGTGTAAGAACCAGACTATTGTGATCTATAGTACTTAAGATAAATTATAAATATATATGTATAGAAGCTGTTCGTGTAACTTAATAAATAAATATTTGACAGACATCGATATTATTACCTCATCTAGCTTTAAAAAAATATGATTGACGTGTAAAAGTGTTTGTACAAACCTACTTACAGAAATAAATCATTTATCATTATCATTATTTCTTTAATGTTTTGTTATAAACCTCGGGAACCTATTTCAGAGATACAGCAGCAAAAGTTAAACTAGAAATATACTTAACGACGTAGAACATGCTCAAGCAAAGGTTAGATACTCGTAAAATTGCTATAAAAGGGAAGAGAGACACGTCGTGTATCCCCGTTTGATACCCTGGGGTACTATGTTCAACCTTAAAATAAATAAGTTAACACGCATAGAGGAGGTTGAATACGTTGATGAGTATCTCTATCTTGGTCAAATAGTCTCTTTCCAGGCAAGACAAAACAAAGAAGTTGCAAGACGCACCGAAAATGCCTGGAGGAGCTATTGGGCCATGAAAGACCTAATGAAGGGTGATCTTCCTTTGTCCCTTAAGAGAAGACTCATTGACGTGTGCATACTTCCAATCCTCACATATTGTGGTGGTAAAACATGGTCTTTGACAAATCAGCAGAGGTCCACGCTCGAGGTTTGCCAGAGGGCTATGGAACGGAGTATTCTGGGTATCAAATTAACAGACCGGGTTAGGATTACGACCATCCGTTCCATCACAAAGATAACTGATGTCACTTGGAAAGCTGCCACGCTAAAATGGAACTAGGCTGGACACATCTGTCGCATGTCAGATGAACAATGGGCCAAACAAACGACCCAATGGGTCCCTCTTAATGGCAAACGACATCGTGGCAGGCCCAGACGGAGATGGCGGGATGAGCTGGACTCCTTCAACAAGAGCTGGTCCTTAGCAGCTTTGAACAGAGAGAAGTGGAAAGAAAGTAGGGAGGCCTTTGCCCTGCAGTGGTACATCACAGGCTCAAAAAAAAAAAGATAAAAAACACGCAGGAATATTATATGTCTATTACTTTTTTTTTGCCCTAATTGTCCCACTGCTGGGCCAGGGTCTCCCTACTCTCTTTCCACCCAATGCAAGACTATTTCTCAGAGCCCCAGAGGCTGAAGAGACGTAAAAAAATTATTGAGTGCATAGGACCAGCTAGTAAATGGCAACCAATAAAAAGAGCCCTGAAGGAGGACTTTTGGCCGAAAGGTGTCATATATCGACGTTTCCGAGGACGGTTACGCGACACCACGCAGCGAAACACGACGCCGACAACTTTACGTGTATAGTCATAGCTTTTAATATAATATTAGTTTATTATTGTATAACATTATTTTGTGTATTTTATCTATGGGCCTTAGCGTCCTGATAATAAAATTATTGTTATTATTAATTGTAACGCCTACATAGCAAGATGTAATCTATGGCGCGAGCTTTATAAACCCCACGACAATTTCATCGAACCATCTGAGAGCCTTTCCCCTGGGCACGAGTTACTGTAGCCGACTTGAAAATCTCTAAATAGACTTCGAACTTAAGTCGGACGTAACAAAAACGGCTAACGCTAGGGTTACCTAGCGTTAGCCGTTTTTGTTTATAGTTATATAAACTTGACTTCACTTTAGTTTGCAATAGCAGCTGCAGTTTGAATATGTTTCCAATCGAGTTTGCTTGTTTGTCGGTGTACTTACTGTACTCTGCCTTCCCATTCGGGATATACAGGCGTTATGTTATGTTGTTGACTTGTTCATAGGTATACACAAACATACATACATACATACATGAGAGTCGTTACAACAGAATTCGATGGGAAAGTACGATATTGTTATTTTTGGAACCGGCAAAGTTTGCTACGCCGCCGCCTACGCCACCGCTACGCCACCGCTACGCAGCTACGAGGGTTGTCGTAGCAGTGTGTTGTCCGAATTGTTCTAATTATTGCGAACATGGAAATCTCTATAAACTATGGCATCTGTTCCACCGCCGCCGCCGGTGATTAAGGGGCTAGGTAGGTACATCGAAAATCTAAAATCCTCGAAAACCTACTAAGCGAGCGAAAGTGATGCAATTACTATTGAAACACAAAAGAAGAGTGATGGCTATATATTGCGTACGATCGGAATAAAAGGACGTATGTGCCAAAATGAATATACTCCGTTTTTAACGAAATAAATGAATTACATTTAAAACTACTTTGAGTAAACTTTGATATGATAATTATTTATTTATTTATTTATTTAATACTTCAAGCACAAAAATGTACAGAGGCGGACTTAATGCCATAGGCATTTTCTACCAGTCAACCTTTGGGTGATGCAGAGACAAACAGTGGTAGGTGCAAACATGAAAATTGAGGAATAAATATTTTAAATATAAAGATACACATAAACCTATTAAAACTATGAATATAATATAAACCTAATTACATATAAATATAAGCACAAATAAATATACATAAATACATGAATATACTTCCTAACTAACTAAAAAGAAATAAGAAATTATTTATTAAATTATCTATGCTTTAAAGTAAATTCTATTGAATAACTCTTAAGCGTTACGCCGTGATGTCGAAAAAAGTAAAAAAAAATATATAATTTTTTTGTATCGAGAAAAATTCATTGAATCGTGTATTCCTTTAAGAAGATACTAGACCAAGGAGTCAAAAAACATATACCAAAATGTTAAATTCCTATTCTACATACTTAACAAGTTACACGAAATAAAAAAAACCGGCCATGTGCGAGTCGGACTCGCACACGAAGGGTTCCGTACTACCGTACAATATTTAACACTACATAGAGCCCTCCTTAATTTATTTTATTTTAAGTATTTATTTTTAAAATGAATATACAACTAAGTACCTTTTCTGTAAATATTTCAAGCGTCTACCTGTTGCCGTTATTAATATCGAGCAAATAACGGCAAAAAAATCACATTTGTTGTATGGGAGCCTCCCTTAAATATTTATTTTAATATAATTATTTGATAAATAATTAAAATAAAATAAATAATTAGAAAAATATTTTTTTCCAAAAATCCGCTCACAATTGATGAAAATATCGATGAACACACATTTATACAAAAAATACATACCGACAGAACCTCTTTGTTTTTAGAAATCGGGGAAAAAAGTTTGCCAATAATACCTACCCTACCACTCGTCAAAATTATTAAACTACCAATTACTTCCACATTTGTCACTAAGTACCTTCACTTACCCCTTAATTTAATAATCCACTGCTTACCCTCCAAATTACCCTTCTGGCAATAAAGCAAATGTGCCAAGTTATTTGTCTTTTGTCATAAACTTCGCTGGAGTGTTGCCAAGTTAAAATTTGCATTAGCTTGGTAGTAGTGACGGAGTCTTGAATGTCTTTGTTAATGTTAAGATAATATTTCTTTCGTGTTTTGAACTAAAGTGATTTCTTAGATTTTAAATGAACTTTCTGAGCATGAGAAGAGGATTTACCCAAGCATACAGGACAATATTAAATGTTATAGTTTAAAATCTGACTTCAAGGCATGGTTAAAAGACAACATAATGCAGAAACTCCCTCATTGGAGAGAAAAAATTTTTTTTTTAAAGAATATTGACAAAAAATTTAAGAAAGAGAATTATAATCACACCTTTCAGCAAAAAAAAAAACCACCCATATTCAATAAAAATAGACCAACGCCGATTGGCACTAAAGCTACGTCGGCTTCTTACGACAGCGGTTGGCGCCACATGACGGCCGCACTGACGACGGCCGGCATGATACTGATGGCACTTGGGTTTTAATTTACAGTGCCAAAAGCGCTCTAGGAAAACACACCAAAACTTTCATAAATAACGTTTCAGTGACGTCATTCGACGGTAAATTGAAGACGCTATATGGCGGCCAGCGCAGTCTTATGATCCCTTTTTTTTGTTTCCGGGGTTGAAAATCCTCATGGATGTCCGCCGCCCTGGGGCAGGCGGCGGGGTCTGTCAGACTCTTACTGACTAAAACCCACTCCAATGTTCCATCCCACACCTACGCTGGGGTCACGGGAACGTACGATCCTTCCGCAACCCCCGACCGGTGGCGGCTCGGATCAGGGGGGAGTGAGGTGTTTGACTCCTCCCGTGACGTCTAACAGGGGCGCGCGTGGAACACTACGCGCCGCCACCTCGGGTCCTGATGTGTGGGGGGCGACGGACCTCCCTGAGTCCGTCGCCCCTGGACCCATTTAGGGGGGCTGGAAGAGGGCATTTTCCGCACTCCGCCGACGCCCGGTGCGCCTGCTGCGGGCCGGGTGAGTGGACGAGATAGTCTTATGATACCCTAGCTTAACCGAATATCCACAAAGACAGCTTAAAAATTGTCCAAAATCAGCCTATAATATTCCCACTGCTAGGACACAGGCCTCCTCTCTGTGAGAGGGAGTGGATCGTAATCCACCACGCGGGCTCAGTACGGGTTGGTAGATGTCACATGTCTTCGAATTATTAGTTCTAGGACATGCCGGTTTGCTCACGATGTTTTCCTTCACCGTTTTTGAAAGCAGCGGTGATGAAAAAATAATTTACACATAGTAAAGCGCCTGTCTGGGTTCGAACCTAAAAAATGCCCACCGCATCTTAGAATAGTATTCGAGCTAAAAGTTAAAAGTTTGACTATAGGTAACGTAAACCAACCTAACAAGCTAAATAAAAGCGGTCGTAAACATTGTCTGGACCTGCGTCGATATATTCTCGGTCACGGACATAAAGCGCTGCAGCGGATGGGGGTATCATTTATAGCAAAGGCTTCGGATTGTATCAAGCGGTTTACGAGGGATGGTCAATTGTGGGTATTGGTTTGGGTACTTGTAGTATACAAATGTACAGAAACGGTCAAAAGTGGAGTAGCAATTTCACAAAGTAATAGAGTGACACTTTGGTTTTACTTACGACCTTCTTTTAATTAGTCATTTCTCTGCTATAAACACTCACATTCATTTGCAACTGATTGTATTTCATAAATTCAACAGCTACGTTATATGGCATGATAGCCTAGCGGTTATCATATTTTGGTAAGCGCGTCCTGCGTAGCGAGCCGTGAGTTCGAATCTCACGCGCGGTGATAGTTTTTTTAATGTTCTAATAATTACTTCGAATAATCACGCTTTTACATTTTTGGCAAATAAAACGCAGATTAAGTACATACATAAACTCACGCCTTCTTCCCCAGGGGATCGGCAGAAACTACAGCTGCTACGATCCTGACATACTTCATACATTTGGTCATACACGCACGCTGATTTTTGTAACCAGTGTGCGTGTATGTTATTTTGATTTAAAAGAGCGTCCGTGCAGTTTCTTGCCCGTTCTTCTCCATACGTACCTACTATACTTTGGAATGGGCAACTAGCTTCATCTTTCTGACTGACCGACTCCTTGACAATTCAAAGGTGCCTGTAACTGGTTTATTTTAAATAAATGCTTTGTTTGAGCTTTTTGAAGACCATCATCAATCATCATCATCTGCCTTGCCTTTTCCCATATGTTGGGGTTGGTTTCCAGTCTAACCGAAAGCAGCTGAATACCAGTATTTTACATGGAGCGACTGCCTATCTGACCTCCACAACCCAGTTACTGGGTAATACGATACGCCTTGGTAAAACTGGTTGTCAGACTTTCAGGCTTCTGACGACCCGTAACGATTGTCAAACATCAAAGATTTCTGAAGACCATCAGCAATAAGGTCACAATATTTCCTTCTAGCACATCCCCTTCGCCCGTTTCCACTCACATCTCCCTTGTAAATTCCTTTCAAACAAATAATCCGCATATCAAATTCCTAAAAACATGATTGACATTTCAATTTCCTCTCGATCAACAACTATACCTTTGGTTTAGCGGTCAAAGAGCTGCGGTGAAGTGGCCGCCTTTTGTTTGAGACTGCGGGTTCGATAACCACGGAACAAACAATACGCCGCACAGTTTTGTTCTCAGTTTCCATGTTTGCGCAGGAATCGGGAGTTCTACGAAATTTTATGTTATTGGAAACTTTTAATTTTTGGGTCAAGCTGAAACTGTGTTTTCAAAATTATAATTGTTTTCGGTTTGAAGAGTCATGACGGCGTTGTGGTTAAGACCTCGCCTCTTATGTACAAGGTTGTTGGTTTAAATTCGAGCATGTACCAATGTTAGTTTTTTAATTCATATTTTCTTTTTGAGTTCAAACTTAGGCATAACTGACATCGGTGAAGGAAAATATCGTGGGGAAACCTGGATTTATAATTAATGACTGTAAGTTTGAAATCGCCAACCTGTCTAGAGCAAGCGTGGTGATCAATGCTCGTGCCTTCTCTGTATGAGAAGAGTCCTTTGCCCTGCAGTGGGATCTCTGGGCTATTAGATCTTCAACCTCGGCTTAACATAATACACCAGTTAACTCTGTATAGATCATGTCCACTGTACACTACTAAAATAATACTTACATTCCGAGGAGCCAAGTTCAAATCATGTAGGGCCGGCGCTGACTGACGTCGCGGCACGGCACGGTACGGTAAAGGATTTTGTTTTTGATCAAGTTCTTTTAACCCTTATTTTAATGAGTTTAGAATTCATATTACTTTAATTCGACACAATCATACCGCAGCACGTCGTGGTATGCCACGGGACGTCGCGGCATGTCGTGTCATACCGTTTCATTCCACGGATTACCGTGGCGTGCCACTGCGTCCCGCGAGCCACATAGGTCACAGGATTATGACAGCTACACTAATTGAAATACTGTTTTGGTGGGCTGGGCTTTCTGCTGGATGCCACGACGTGGTCATACCAAAGCGTCCTGGCGTCGGTCCTCCGGGCTGCCGAAGCACGCCGTACCGTGCCGTGCCGCGACGTCAGTCGGCGCCGGCGCGTTTTAAGATACTTTTTTATCTGCACTCTTAATCGTAAAGTTCTGTTTTGAATTCAGTATGGTACCCACTAAACGTAAGGTGGGTTACGTAACGTAACGTAGGATATCTATGGGACTGACATTATCCACATAAAGTTTTATTAAAACACACTTTCCCTAACAAAATAATGCTTTAAAATAACTTTTTTTCTATTAAAGTACAGTTTCCAATGATTTCAGTGTTGAATGTGATGGAGGATGCTGTGACGTATTAGTTCACGGTATAGTTTTGGGTTTGATCACCATTTACGATATTATTTTGTTTTTGATAAAATTGCATGAATTTAGGTTGAAACTGCACATTGCTAGGTATTAAAACACTCGTGTAATACTAATACAATCCTCGCTTGCGGTCGGTTTAAAAACTCACTTGCAAACATACATAAACTACCTCATTATACCCATGTGGGTACGGGTAGGCAGAAACTACAGAACGCCACCTGCTACGATACTTACATACTCCTTTTGTTTACGTTCAATAATCTAGTCACACACGTACAATGGTTGCGAGTACTACGCATCTGAACTTTTTGAAGAACATCACCAATAAAGTGACTATATAAACTCGCACTCGTGTTTTTTAAACCCAAGTTATGTAACAGTTTCAAGTCTACATAATAATTAACTAGGAATCTGGAAGATCCTCGAAAAGCGATTCAATTTATCTTCAACCCACCACACCAAAATCCTGTGCAGTATTCTAATTTATAAACTTCTCAGCACCATAGAAGTGTTGACTCGTCTGCTCCCAAAGGTCCAGGATGTTAGGAGCGTAGATTATAATGACTTCGAAAAACTTTCCCCCATATCAACTATGTATCATTATTTCTCCCTTGGGACCGCTGAAATGAGATTTGTGGGGGAAAAGATTTTCTTCACGCTACTATTCCGTGAAGTCTATTCGTCCGTTCCGCAAAAATATTTTTTTTTGTATCTGACTGGCAGTTCCAGAGATTAGCGCGTTCAAACATACAAACTCTTCAGCTTTATTATTATTAGACCCGCGTGGTGGATTACAGCCCACTCTCTCTCAACGAGAGGAGGCCCGAGTCCCAGCATCATCATCATCATCATCTGCCTAGCCTTTTTCCAACTATGTTGGGGTCGGCTTCCAGTCTAACCGGATGCAACTGAATACCAGTATTTTACATGGAGCGACTGCCTATCTGACCTCCACAACCCAGTTATTGGGTAATACGATACTCCTTGGTAAGACTGGTTGTCAGACTTTCAGGCTTCTGACTACCCGTAACGACTGTCAAAGATCCACGAATGACAGCCGGGACCAACGGCTTAACGTGCTTTCCGAGGCATGGAGGGGTCTTGGTATGTAAAGATGGTAACCCATCCACGGACCAACCGCGGCAAGCGTAGCTTAACCTGATCGATCGACCCGTGCGGCTGTTATTACTTAGCCACAGGCCCCACGCCACGCCCAGGCCCGAGTCCCAGCAGTGGGAACAATATAGGCTGATTATGTGGGGGTGTAGCGGGAAAATCGATCAATTGATTCACCCCAGCTCCTCAAGGAAAGCCAGCAACGCCTTCGCTTTACTCTCACTAAGGGTGCCTGGGTTACCGAAGTACTTTGTCCTGTATGTGGTAACCACCGGAAAGTTTACAAGCTCATGAGCTGCTGTCTCGTCGTCCTCCTTGCAGGCACTGCACAGTGGACTGCTTGTGTCTCCTATGACAAAGAGATGTTTATTAAATAACGCGTGGCCAGATATAGCTGCTGTTACTGTACGCAGCTGTTGTTAACTTAGCACGGACCTTATACATTTTGGGTAGGTATTTGGACATTTTGCCCCTGAACGTTCACAATGACCACCTAATGATTCATTACTTCGAAACCACGTCAATTCCTTGGTTCGACATCTACTATTAACGTAATAATATTCTCTATGGCATAATGAACAAAACCGCGCGAAATAAACGCAAAGTCGGCGTGTTTTGAACTGTCAAAATACATATTGTCCGTGTACGGTTGATATTTCGATTCCTTGCCGTTAACAAGACACAATATTGTCGTGGTTTAAACGTGGTAAGATTACGCGGGAAATAATAATTAACATACAGAATTGAGGCCCAGGGGGCTCCGGACGTGCATTAAAATATCGCCAAACCTAGAAGCTATAGATATTAATAGCCAGATACTCAGACTTACTCCGTGGCTAAATAATAACAGCCGCACAGGTCGATCGATCAGGTTAAGCTACGCTTGCCGCGGTTGGTCTGTGGATGGGTGACCATCTTTACATACTGAGACCCCTCCGTGCCTCGGAAAGCACGTTAAGCCGTTGGTCCCGGCTGTCATTCGTGGATCTTTGACAGTCGTTACGGGTAGTCAGAAGCCCGAAAGTCTGACAACCAGTCTTACCAAGAGGTATCGTATTACCCAGTAACTGGGTTGTGGAGGTCAGATAGGCAGTCGCTCCATGTAAAATACTGGTATTCAGCTGCATCCGGTTAGACTGGAAGCCGACCCCAACATAGTTGGGAAAAGGCTAGGCAGATGATGATGACTCAGACTTACTAAATCAAGGCTAGTGAGCTTAGCTCAGTAAGTCTGGCACTTCTTGGCAACTGTATTATTCAGATAATTTATTTCCTAATTTATTTATTTTATTTATCAATATTAAGGGAAGGAGCGAGACAACCCCAACACAAGTACTATTTTGTCGTACGCTAACCGCATTTCTATCTCTGATCACGAATGCTTGGTACACATTATAATTCTTTGCTCCAAAAGTATATAACAATCCCTGGATAATAACATAATGTAAATCTATACTACTTGATGATTGTAAATAATACTTAAAAAAAAAAATAAAAAGTGATAAATAACTTTAATTTCGGACGTCGTTGTCAAAAAACGAAAATGCGGAACCAACGACACCGACTTCAGAAATTAAATTTATTTATCACTTTGTAGTTTTTTTTGAAGTCGGTTGTTTTTTTTGTAAACAAGTTTTTTTACACCCGCTATCGAACATGAAACACCTACATTCGTTGTAAATGTGTTAGTTTCATATCTTGGACACACAAAATGGTATCTAAACGATATCTAGGAAAGTAATGGAGGGAGTTTTCTTGAAAATAATCACATAAAGCTAATTAATTCATGAATGTAAGTAACATTCTTTTGAGTCTGATCAAAAACAGTGGGAGTTAGAAGACGCCAAAGATTAAGCGCAAAGAGGTAAGACAAATAGAGGTAGAATTCTGGCAAGGATTATGCTATGAAAAATATTTTGATGAACTTCCCTTTCGTAATTATATTTGTTACTTGCCTTTAACTGCTTACGGATATCTATCTATAGGTATTTTTAAAACGCCTGTCTAGGTTCGAACCTATGACCTACAACTCGCAAGTCGCAGCCGTTACCACTGAGTCACCACTACTCTTAGCTGTAAATTTTTACTTTTCTTCAACAACTATAATTTTTATGGCTATAATAATGTAACTGAAGATGAGCTTGTCGAAATTTACCAGGCGTGAATCCATGCTATGTTTAAATCATCTTTTATGGGCGATGCGCGAAATTCAAATTTTCTTAAATTTTTTGCAAGTCAATGTGTGTGTTGAACAAAATATGAAAATATGATTCGTGACCGTAACATATTATATGACTTTACAGAATTGTAATTACTAGAATCATAAATTCATTATTAACTCTCTAAGTTCAATTTAATGAAATAGTCATTATTATCACATAGGATCATATTTTGCTCAACGTACTACCTGAAACTAACCTGCCAATTGCAAAAAAAACGTCAGATTCGCGCGCATCCCCTTTATAGAAAATATTAACTACCAAGAAGAAGGCTAGGCACTACACAAGTTACCTATGTTAACACTCAATATAATATAAACAATATTAAATCCAGCCATTAAATTGATATAAAATATCTAATTAAAATCACAAACACGTTTCTTGAAGTCACGATATAAACATAATCTTTTATTAGATCTTCACACTACTACGCATTATAGTGCGGCATGTTTACGTGAACTACTAATATCATATCTATAATCCTAAGATTAGAGGATTACGGCTTTAGATCATCAATCATGCAGCATAATCCCCATAAGAAAATTCCATGGATTCTGTCACTTTAATCATTTACCAGCTCATCATTCTCCTAGTCTTATCCCAATTTATTTGTGGTCGGCGCAACATGTCTTTTTCTTCCATACTTCTCTACTAGTCGTCATCTCGGTATTCACCCCCTTTCTAACTATATCATCATTCACACAGTCCATCCATTGTTTTTTTTTTTGGTATTTCCCTACTATTATAACCATTGCAATTCATAGTCAAAACTTTCCTCACGACATTTTTTCGTCATTCCTCCGTATCATATATCTATATCACGACAACCGATTTCCACACAACTTTTCAGTTACCACTTTAATCATTTGACTGCTTATCTTTTCCATGGTTCATGCAAGGGATTCTCATCATCATCATTATCATTCACTCGAAAGACGTCCACTGTTGTACATAGGCGTCCGCATCTAGAGAATTCCTTCAAACTTCATCACTTCGCCGGTCCCTCATATAGTAATCCCTAATCACGCACGGTCTTATAGCTGTAGCGCTAAATGAGCCGGTACAATATGTCATCAAAATTCCAAGAAAACAATTGAACATCAATACGGTATCGGTTCTAAGCTGACCACCAAGGTCTTTCAGCACTTATCTCATCTGCATTATCTAGTCTATGCGCGGTCCTAGAGCGGCGCGTGTGCCTGGGCGGGCGGGGGCTGCGGGGTGCGGGGGCACCGGGCTCTATTGGCCCAGCTCACCTCGGAGCCTTCAGTCTGGCGCGGGACGCGACCTCGAGCGCACGTCGCCCGTCCAAACATCTCTCGCGTCCAAACCGCGTGTTGAAAATAAAGATTGCTAAATTAAATTGCTAGTGTAAACCTATTTTGTGGGTAGTGTATTGTTCCCTGCTCAGTGACTTCATAAACGAGGGCTTAAGTTCGGAGGCGATTGTTTCTAAATGTTCGAGGGCTAAACAGTATTTTCAGTGGAAGTAAGTAGACGGATCGTAGATGTTATTATATGATTGGTCGTGCTTATTGACTGTTGCTTTTAGGTATTTGGTTCCTTGGATCAGTAGGGGCACGTATTGTATGTCATCAGGATGTGTGTCACTCAAGACATTAACGTTTATGTCAAGAATATGGAACCGTCTACAGAAATATTGATTTGTTGTTTATTTACCTGCTCTACCAAAATTGGATGATCCCCAACACTTAATAAGCTGTGAATGTGACGTTTCATTTTTTATTTATAAGACCGAAGTGATTTTATAGTCTGTTCGCGTTTAATTACACAAAGAGCAGCCTAAGCAAAGACTAAGGCCGCAGCAAATCTCTTTGACAAATATGGAAGAGAGTCGTTTAATTTGAGCCCTTACGCGGTTTTGCTGGATATTAAAGACAAAGTAAACATTTATATTATATTTGCCGGTAAAAACAAACCCAATGGAGTGATGCTTGTATAAGCTGTATTGTCAGTAATCTTCCTTTTCTGTCCAAATATTGAAGGGCAGTGATTCTTCTAAAATTTCCTTTGTTACGCTTCAGCGGGCCTGTTTCCAGCCTTTTCAATGCTGATCAAACAGTATAATATCATTTGTTATTAATCTATTTAACTGAAAGTGTCAATAGATTCTGAATTGGTATTTAAGAAATTCGGGTACAAAAAGGTACAATTTACGCCAGCAAAACAAATTCAAATATTTCAAAAACGTGGAACATAGATATTATCAAATGTATATTCGCATTTTTGTGTCTTAGTATGAATATCTGGATGATGTCCTACTTTAAGCTGTGTTTACGTTATCGAACATTGCTTGGAGTATTTGAGTTAGAGATTATTATAATCATTATCTATTCTTATTTATTTACATTTTGATAACGTTATTATTCATAACATCAAAAATTATGATGCTCATTATATAAATTTGTAAAGTTTATTTCTATCAAGATTGAAATCTTAAAGGGTTAAACCCAACCGCTTGAATGAATTAATGACAAATTGTTAGCCCAGAGTTTACCGAGGATCACAATAACCAACTTCTCTGTTTGACCCTTGTAACACCCTGGGACGACAGCATGAAGAAGACTGTTTTTATTTATTTTTCTTCTGTTACGTTTTTGGAAAAAAATCTGTATTAAATTTTCATGTTTTATCTAATTCGATTCAATGGCTTCTTCATTTTTTTTTTAGTCTTTCGAACCTTGCGTTTATCTTAACTGAATATTTAATTTTATTTCTTAATATTAACAAGTGAATTCATTTGCTTTTAATATAGTAAAGTCATTGCTTTCAGCCTTAAATTCTCTATCTTCGAAAGAAAGTCTAAAAATCATTCGATACCGTGACATGTGACTACATTGACATCACATGTGTGTACAATATCTAAGTGGCTGCCTCTAAGGCAAGTTAACGTGTTGGCTAGATCGCTGGGCGTAAATACGTAGTGACCACAATGATCAATTTCCTTTAGTTGACTCATACTACTTGCGGTATCATTGGCTACCGACACGTTATGTTTTTCTTAACAATGCATACTAGTAACCTTTTGTTGTGTTTGACCTGGTTCTTTATTATTATTTGTATATAAATCATCGTCACCTAAACTTGTTACTAAGAATTTTTGGGTCTGTGTTTCAGCTTAAATATCATTACTTAAAACGTATAATATAGGTAGAAAGTTAAATCAGTGAACTGTATAAATATGATGATTACGTATATTACAACATAAGACTAATGACATTCAGTATTTAAAACGTCTCCAACATGGAACGATTTCGCCGCATAGAATTCTTGAAACTACACTTCTGGGCTCGCTTTTCCCACGAATACATTCTGTGGCGTCAGGAAAGGACAAAGTGGTGCCGATCATCAGGCGAGCTAAAAGAAGGAACTCTGGTAGTCATTGAGGACAAGACCTCACACCCTCTGTTATGGCTTTTAGGACGCATCGTCAAAATTCTTCCTGGCAGAGATGGTATCGTTTGAGTTGCTGACATCCGTACGCGCAAGGGTATCATTCAGCCAGCCTTCAATACCATTTATGTCCCATCCATATTCTGAGTGGACTGTATAAATATGATGTGAACATACATGTAGAATAGAATAGAATACTCTTTATTATTTACACCATATAATACACACTATAGACACACACTCTCACACAGGTACACTTTTTAACTTTCCACCTAAATTATATCTTCTCTTAGTTTAGTAGTCTTCAAGTTCTGTGTTGAGCTACACGATTACTGACAAATGCTTGCACTGACTGGACTGGCACACTCAAATCTGTGTGGTTTTTTTCCTCAAAAGGCCATTTCAGTCATCAATCTACATGGTCTTCACATGATCTGACCAAGATTATGTCTGGACTTTAAAAGAGGCTGTGACCTCTGAGTTTGTTTCAGCCTTTCTTCTCAGAGTAGTCAGATAGGAAATGCCAACCTCATCTGATTTATTTTTATATTTTGACGTGTAAACGTGATTCCGATATCCTATTTACAGATTTATTAGTATTTCATCTTCATTTCAGTAAGTTGTCTTACATTTTAAGGCTTCTGATTGTCTGATACATTTGTCAGACACCATAACACGTTTCGTCTGAACGCGCGAGACGAGCAAACAAATAAACAGCTTCACGCATATTATCCCTCCATGGGATTCCCTATGCCTTGGGTGTAACTGCCATTACAGTCAAATGTCACGTTCACACAAAACAAATGTCTGCTAAACATACTAATGTTTGTCCTGATGTGAAAACCAAGTTGACTGGGACATTTATTGGTACTTTTACTTCGGGGTTTATTTCTTCATACTCTATATTATTAGCAATTAAAGGATCATCATCATCGATGTCACCATTCAGGAGGTTGTTCTCGCCTCATCGTCAATATACAAGTGAAAAATAATGCCTACCTGTTAAAATCCTTACATCATGTGCACAGATGAAAGGCAGTTTTCGATTCTCAAATAAATTTAGTGTTCGTTTTGTAGTATTTAGTTTTTTGTGTTTTGTTTATGTTTTCCTTCTGACAATTTAACATGGACAATTTACCTACTTATGCCTATATTTACTACTTCATCCTTTATTGAACAACATCAACCTCATTGACCGGTAACAACGGTTCCCATAAACTAAACATCGATTCAATAAAACAAGGATTATAGATCTTTGTGTGACATCTCAGTCAACTGGGGACAATGGTATGGGAAAACCGCAACATTGTGACCGCTAGCTATCAACAAGGATACCCTGAATTGATTAGAAGAGAACAATTTAATTGGATATCGGACACATGGTTATTGTGTGTAAATATTACGTCGTGTCCTGATGTGACATATTGTTGACGACATGAGGCATGGCGCATTAGTGATAGGGTTTTGAAATAAGGAAACTGTAACTGTTAGGGTTTTTGGTGGGATTCTCAGCCTTTAGGTTTCTATAAGGGCAAGGCAAGCCAAGGGAGTTTCCCTTGAAGTCAAGAATAAGCGATCATTTTCGCTAGGGGATTTTCAATGTCTGTTTTATATAAGTGTACTGAGCAAGCGTATTGAAAAGCAAATTGTGAAATATAATTTTAATTCACCCATTTGCTATTTTTTTAAAGTCTAGTTTCTTTTTTCCTTACTGGAAAATCCTCGACCCCTGTCATACAGGATGTCCTACTTCAGGGGTCGTGAGTCAAGGCCTCATTGATGGGTAGCGGGATCGTCCGAAAGGGTTACCGCTGCCCCGGAACATAAAGGGCTAAGGAAGGAACGCGGGTGGGTTTTAGTCAGTAAGAGTCTGACACTCCCTTCCGCTCCACCCAGAGCGGGAGGAGTCATTAGATGATTTCCCATCCAAAAAAAAAAAAAAAAAAAGGCCTCATTGATGTAACATTTACTGAAGTTTTGGAAATAAATTACTATTACTTTTACATATACTGCCATGTAACGTAACTAAATACGAAGACACTGCTATTATTTTCAGCAACATACTGTAGAAATCTGGAACACCTCTCACAGCTAAAATGATGTATGACCCACTTCAGGCAAAAGCGTTTCCAGTCTTTGTTTACCGCCACAGAAAAATAAATCTTGATTGTCACAACATCCCAATATTGTTTTGTTGAGATACTAAGAGGACTTGCAGAAATAAGGACAAATGAGTTAATCTCTGTTCATTTATTAGACGAATTGCGACCGGGAGTGAATTAAGTTGATAAACGCCATACTATGATTGAGGAAAACACTCAAGTTCAAGCCCATTGAGTCATTTCCTCATAAAAAATATATTTAGGTATATAGAAAATAACACTACTGGCTCACGCTAAAAGTAAAACGCCGCTTTTTCACAAAAAAATAAAATAAGGATACAGGAATTAAATACTTAAGCGTATTTATGAATGAATATTTACGGCAGCATCATACTAAGTGGATTAGAGAAAGTCTAATGAGGAAAACGTAGGGCCTCATAAAGTCGTTCCTTTAAAAATTACATTATACTTACTAATGGATTTCCGCACATAATATGTACATTTTATAATTATTGGGTTTAGGCAATAATAACCTTTACAGTGCATGTTTGAGGAAAAAGCTTTGATCAAATACCAAATATACGTGCGTCACACAAAGGACGTTATAAATGAAATTATAATCACACTCAACTTTTATTACTTAGTGTTAAATTTTCCCCTGTCACACTAATATTATAAAGGCGAAAGTGTGTGAGGGTGTGTGTGTGGGTGTATGAGGGTGTGTTTATATGTTTGCTACTTCTTCACGCTCAAACGGCTGGACCAATTTTGATAAAATTTTGTATGGAGGAAGCTGACACCCTGGATTAACATATAGGCTACTATTTATCCCGATATTCTCACGGGATCGAAACTTATGCGGGTGAAACCGCGGGGCACAGCTAGTAATAACATAATAGTGACCTTATTGGTGATGTTGTACTCGCAACCAGCGTGCGAGTATGACCAGTGTTTGAATGTAAATGAAGCAAAAGGAGTATGTAAGGGTTTCAGCAGGTGGCATTCTGAAGTTTATGCTTAGCCCCGTAGGAAGATGGCGTGAGTATGTAGGTATGGTAAATTCTCTTAACATATTAAGTCTCTTGGATCGAGGATCGATATCGGAATGGCTCATGTCATTGTTATTCAGCGAACAAGTTTGGTAGTGTGTTAGCGTAGATAGTGACAGTTCTTTTAATATTACCCATATGTATATTGAAATAAGTAGCAACGCACCATTTCGCTTGCTGCACTTGATTCGGTAGAACGCAGAGCAAAAAAGCTCATAGGCGACGAGGCGCTGGGGACTAGACTTCACAACCTGGCTCATCGGCTTAATGTTGCTTGCCTGTCGCTCTTCTGCAGACTGTACTTCGGTGTGACCTGATCCCACTATCTCCCTTTCACTACTGGACTACCAGATGCGCTGCAGTACCATCTGCATTTGGTCGATATACCGACTAGTCGTACTCAACGCTTCTTCTTCTTTATTATGCGCATAGCCATGGTGTGGGGTCCGTGGCTAAATAATAACAGCCGCACAGGCCGATCGATCAGGTTAAGCTATGCTTGCCGCGGTTGGTCTGTGGATGGGTGACCATCTTTACATACTGAGACCCCTCCGTGCCTCGGAAAGCACGTTAAACCGTTGGTCCCGGCTGTCATTCGTGGATCTTTGACAGTCGTTACGGGTAGTCAGAAGCCCGAAAGTCTGACAACCAGTCTTACCAAGGGGTATCGTATTACCCAGTAACTGGGTTGTGGAGGTCAGATAGGCAGTCACTCCATGTAAAATACTGGTATTCAGCTGCATCCGGTTAGACTGGAAGCCGACCCCAACATAGTTGGGAAAAGGCTAGGCAGATGATGATGATAGCCATGGTGTGGAACTCTCTACCAGCGTCTGTATTCCTTTCCACGTATAACCCGTCAGCCTTCAAAGCAAGAGTGAATAGGCTTCCTCTGGGTTTGCTCGTTCCGTCATAAACCTCATCCATCGCTTTCTTGAGACCGAGAGGCGAGATTCACAAGTTGAGTAGCCCATGTAACTGTGTAGTTTCAGTGCATACTGTACTAAACAGACCACCTACTGCTAAAGCCGCGCTAAAATACTAAAAACAATTGCTCCGACATTCATGGTATGAGGCAAAGATTAAGTAATGTTTTTGTAACTTTTGAGTTTTTTCCTCACAGTATTATAAATCATATCTCGGTGGGAGAAACTTTAGGGAATAGAAGTTTTATTATTGTGAAAGTGAATTGTATTGCTTGTCTGCGGGTTTTCGCAAGTTATTTAGAACAAAACTTACCTACCTTACCTTTGAATAAAGTGAAAATTGAGCTTCTAATAGGGTACCTTAACCTGAATAGTTTCTGATTCTCGTGGGCTTGTGCAGGTAATAGTGTTCTACTGTAGCATGCCGTTTATGGTACCTACATACTTGTTTATGATATAATAGGGAACACCCATCACAATTTATAATTAAGTTGCATTGTAAAGCCAAGTGTACAAACAGGCCGCAGCGCAACGGATTTTCAAACAAAAAAGTGCAGTGCCTACAGTATGCGTTTGTTTATAGATTATGTACGAATGTGATGATTGATGAGGATTTCATCAATGCGTTGCGTTGAACGTGGCCCGCTCCATTCTGTGCTAGCCTTTAGGGTCGGTTTCCAGTTAACTGGAGGCAGCTGGATACCATATGCAGCGACTGACCTCCAAAACAGCGAAAGCACTAGGTAGTGGTCAAGGGCAGACGTTTTGGGGGATTGCCTTATTTAATTATGGCGTTCGATAAGTGCTGATTCTTAGCCTAATTTGAATAAATGACTTCGAACACAGTAACTGGATAATATGATACCTGACAGACCTGATAGACTGTTGACTGAATTTCAGCCTCTGACTACACGTAACGACCGCCAAAGATCTATCAAATCAAAATATTTTTATTTCACATAAACCAACATGGGCACTTATGAAACGTCAGAAGCTAGGTGCACGGTTCCAATTGGTCGTTTCCTATGGAGAAGAACCGGCAAGAAACTCCATGGTTACTCTTTTAAAAATAATTGGCTTTTACAATGTTTTCAAGTTACAGTAGGTATGGGAGGACAGCGTAGGCCTGTCAACAAGTACCAGGTACTTGATAAAATAAAAAATGGTCGACAGATCTAAAGTCTACAAGGCTTACAAAGTCTATGAATTACAAAACAATAATCAAATTGATAATATTATACATACAGCAGTCATGTATCATCGTCGTAGTACTGTTGTCATCTATTTCGTATCTAATAATATTTACCGCTCCTAAATCCATGAGATAGAGAATCAAAAGGTATTTGTCAATAAAGTGCCGCGTTTTCAATGTTATCTCTTTTCTGTGATCTTCGAGATTCAGAAAATATATCTTCTCGGAATGATGAAACGATAACTGATAAGTCTAAGATATTGTGACCTTCTTGAAGAGATAATATTGCTGGATTTGTATACTTAGTCAGAACATATTTAGTTAAAAAAATCTTATCTATATATTTTAAGTTTATGTTTTTTTTTGTTTTCTTAGGCTATACTTTCCCACTGCTGGGCAAAGGTCTCTCCCAAATCCTTGAAGGAACTCTTTTTCCGTTAAAATATTATTTAGTTTTTTTTGTAGTGCCATAATGTCCCTTAAGATAATATTATTATTATGTTTCGAAGACATGCTCTACGACCCGATAAATAATTTAGATAAGGGCAAGAAATCAAAAAATCTAAATCTAAAGTCATTTATTGAAATTAGGCTGAGAATCAGCACTTTTCGAACGTCAATATTACATAAGACAGTCTCGCCTTCACCACTTCTGATAAAGTCAAAGTCAAATCATTTATTTCAATTAGGAACACTAAAGGCACTTTTGAACGTCAAAAATTATAATAAAAAGAATTGATTCTAGTCGCCCATTCCAAAAGGTTGTTTTCGTATGGAGAAGAATGGGCAAGAAACTCCACCGATATGTAATGGATAGTCAATGGTCACCCATCCACGGATCGACCTGGGCAAGCGTTGCTTAATCTTGAAGATCGACCCGTCCGACTTATTATTATTTAACCTCGAGCCCTACTATTTTATAGCTACTATCAATTCTGTACTGTAAGGTCGGTAAGTCTAGTTCGGAAATCACATGGTTGGTCGCAAGTCGGTATAATCCGATTGTACGGTACGTTCAGATTCATGCAGATCCAATCAGGGCTGACAAGATTTGTAGTACCTATTGGTTACCGTGCGTTGTCTGCCTACTACCCTACTCAAACGTATTATTAGATGTAAGGGAATCGTATTCAGTTGGAAGTAGTGAGAAATGCTCTAAGGGTAATAAAACCAATATAATTAGTTACGTAGTTAATACAAACCGTGTGCCTGATGGGATTTCCCATAGATGAAAATAACGAACTTCTACAAACTTTCATTCTCAATTTAACCGCTTTAGGGAATGAATTTTCAAAAATACTTAGGCGCTTTTGTACACAAATGACCTCCTTTGTGTCCCTATTTCGTTTGATCCACCACTTTTTGACCAGCCTGCATAAAGAACTCCTATGCAAATTTTCATGCTTCTAGACCCAACCGTTTAGGTTGTGCGTTGTCTGTCAGTGAATGATTTAAGTAGAGATGTAGATTACCTAAGAGACGCAGGTGCAAAAGCAAAAGGGGTGTGTATCGAAGGATCATAGCAGGTGGCGTACTGAATTTTCTGCTTACCTGCATGGGAAGAAGGCGTAAGTTTATGTGCATCTGTAGATCATTGTAGACTAGCAGCGCCTCGCGGTTTCACCCGCATAAGCTTCGATCCCTTGGGAATATCGGGATAAAAACTATCCTATGTCCTTTCCCGGGACTCAAATTATCTCTATACCAATCGGTTCAGCGGTTTAAGCGTGAAGAGGTAACAGACAGACAGACACACTTTCGCATTTATAATATTAGTATGGATACCTATTTATCTTGTGGCCTTCCAATTTCTGTTTCTAGGCCTTTTAATATTCAACCCCTCAGCACATCAAAGTAATTACTTTAATAACAGCACGACGCCGCGGTAGGGCCTTTGTATCAGCATAACTCTCTGAGCTCCACCCAATAACTTATTCCCATCCATTGACTCTTACAACTCGGGCGGGAAGATAATGCCTGATATTGCCCTATGTAGCGCGATATAGCCTTATACATTTCTTTCCGGATTAGTAGAGGAAATCCCTCACGCTGTTGGTACTCTTTGCGGAAAGATCGAGTCAACAAAATTAACTATCTTGATTTGTTGGTGATTTTGCAAAGATAAGAGTAGGCGAAATTATTATTAAAAGTTTTGTACTTTTGTCTAACCCCATGCATGATCAGCCTATAAGGTTCCCACTGCTGGGACACAGGCCTCCTCTCTATAAGAGGGATGGCCCATAATCTACCACGCGAGCCCAGTGTAGATGTCACATATTCTCGAAGACATGCCGGTTTCCTCACGATATTTTCCTTCACCGTTTTGAGAGCAGTGGTGATGAAATAATGTACACAAAGTAAAGCGCCTGTCAGGGTTCGAACCTGCGTCCTACAAGTCAGTAAGTCGTGGTCGTTACGAATCAAATGGGCCACCATTGCTCTCCTCCGTGACTGACTTAAAGTCATGAAAAAAAAAAAAAACAAAATGTGTCTATGATAACCTACTCACATAAAACAGACTTCAGTACGACGGGCAGGAGAAGTTTCCTCGATATTGTGCAATTCATCTTTATCATGGAATGATGTATTGCACAAAATCTTGATAGTTTGCAAGCATATTGACGATCTAACTAAATGATGTAGAAACAAAACTCAGAAGCAGCCTGTTCAATACACATATTGAGTTCTTAGCTAATCAATCAACACGAACAACGAACGAACGGAACATGACTCCAATCGAACAACTCCACAAAACAATTTTTATTATAAAATCATCTTACCCCTATAAACAAAACAAAGCCTATGCTACGGCGTCCATGATCGAGATTAATACCTCTTCCTCCGTGTCGGCTCATAATTGATGTCTTTTCTTATCCTCCTTAACACGGAATCGTGAATCTGTTAATATAATCTCGAAGATTGTGTCATTCTACTGTGAGCAATCAAAATTTTCCGTTGATAAAGACACCATTGGATATGGATGTGTGAAATGGTTTCTGTAGACATTTATATGGATGGAAGGTTCTACGAGTATGATGATGATAATTGGATTTTATTTGTCTCCGTCATGAGGTTCTGGGTTCAAATTCCCAGTTTGGTCAAAGTGTTATTGAGTTTTTCCATCTGGAATTTTTCAGTAGCAGCCCGGAGTCTGGATTTGCGCCCGGTTGATGGCAATGGGCTCGCCTCCTCTTTTAAGGGATTTAAACATAACTGGCGAAATGTGGGTGTACTATTGGTACTTCTTTGCGTAACCCTAGGGGGATTACAGGCGTGATGTTATGTTAATTGGATTTTAATGGGACTGCCCAACAACTGTGCTGCTGTGTGTGTGTGTGTGTGTGTGTGTGTGTGTGTGTGTGTGCTGTGCTGTGTGTCATGCCGATTGGTTCGATAGTTAGAATGGCTAGGTGATAATTACTTATCGGCCACTATCCTACATCTACTAAATCTAGGCTGCAATAATCGAGAATGGTGATGATAAAACTACATTCAGCTAAATTGTTTTGCGACTATCTAAATTAAAATTTGATAAAGACTTAAATGATGACAATGACAGTTCCCTGATCGCTTAAGCAACATAGAAATAAGTCAGATAATATTTTACTCCATTCTAAAACTCGTAAGAAGCTGTGGGAGGCTGACGTCACTGATTGCTAACAGACAATTCTGTGACGTCGGTCGTCTAGAGCTAAGTGAATCCACCGTCCACAGCATCATCCGTTTACACTCCTAGTCAAGCTAGAAATAACAAACAAAACTTATGTAGAAGTGAAGTTAGTAAACGATAAAGAACTACCAGCGATAAAGAACTTCAGTGAGGTCAGTTACCTAGTTGCAGGTTGGTCAGTCGCGGCTGACAGTCTGACGTGCGAACATTCACGACCTCTCTAACTTTCAGCTGACGAATTGACAGCTTCAGAACTAAATATTATTTCATAATTACGTTTGAGCAAAGTTTAGAGGGTGGGCTTTAAGTTAAAACAGATAATAATAATAAGTAATCAGCCTAGAATGTTCCCACTGCTCAGGCCTCCTCTCTGTGAGAGGGAGTGTGCCCTAATCTAGTGCAGTTTCGAATTTTTGGTTTTAGGACATGCCAGTTTCCACACAATGTTTTCCTTCACCGTTTTGAGAGCAGTGGTGATGAAATAATTTCGTGTGGAAATCCTCATGTATGTCCACCACCCTGGAGTGGGTGGAGGGGGTCTGTCAGACTCTTACTGACTAAAACCACACGGTGTTCTGCTGCTACCTGAGGTGTAGTAGTACTACCTATAGTATAAGGTCGATGACCCTATCCATATGAATGTATCTTCTATTAATATATTAACACACATATACTCTTGCAGTCAGTAATTAAAGGTAATCGCTTGAGAACAGTTGTTTCAATAACACTACATCCCCACATGGCGACCCTTGCCATTTTTGGGGCGCGTGACGCGACTTCTATCTCGGCGTAGTGTTACGGCTCCAAAGCAAAGTAAATAAATTAAACTCTTTGTAATAAATTGGCGTGAAAATATTTGTGGATAATGGAATTTTCGTAATTAAAATGAATCAAGTACATTTAAAAAGTTAATTTAACGTCCGGAAATCAGTGAGAATGTGTCGTTCCAACGTAGAAAAGGAGACGGTCTTCGTGAACCAGAATTCTGCTGGTTCCAATAATGCACACGTGGAAGAATTGAAGGCACATATTTCGACGATCAGTATTATCCTCATAGTAATTTGCGTTTTACTGGGTCTTGGCATTATATATTTTGCGTGGAAGCAGTACAGGAATTGCCACCATTCCTGGATCAGGGACCAGATTTTGCAGAACAGCCTGCGACGATCGTTCAACCGTTCCAGAGCAATTCGCGGAGAAGAGCAAGCAAATCGTCCAATGACGTAGAAGTCGGAGTATTCATCATACTCATCTGGCAGCTGTGCGGTATCATTTATTTAGTGAAGTGCATACTAAGTGCGTCTCAAGTGCGTTGTGCGTATTATAGTGCGTAAAATGAATTCGCGAATCATCATATAAATAAAGAGACAATAAAATGATAATAGACATTAAGAATTAAAATAATGAACTCTAAGATAAATTAGCAGTTTAAGTCTGTTTTGAGTGATCGTATATCATCATGTATCATCTTACACGCTGTGTCCCCTACTACAGTAATTCACTGTGAGAATCGGGTATGTATTAAATGGTTTAATTAATATATATTACTTTTGCATGAGGGAATGGAAGATGAATTGTTACATTGCTTAAATGATCTTATATCAATAAGGAAATATTTAATTAAAAAGGGAAAAACACGATTTAAGGGTAATATTGTTAAGAATAAATTATGTGAGGTTGAAACAATTTATGAGAAAAGTAAAGGATTAATAAAGCTATTATCTACAAAACCAGGAGTAAAATCAGAATTGTTAAAATCATTATCAGTTACGAAAAGCGAAATAGAATCGTGTTATTCGCAAATTAATGTTTTGTGCGCTGTAATTAAATCAGACTGTGATAGTGACAGTGATATTTCTGAAGCAAGTCCAAATTCAGAATCAATCATGGAGTTCGATTTAAAAACGGCATGTAGTTTGATTCCTGTAATGACCAATAACGAAAATAATATCAGAAGTATCATTGACTCTATAGAAATGTACGCAGACATGTTGTCGGAAACGGGGAAAAAGTTACTAATGACATTCGTTTTGAAAAGTAGATTATCAGAAAATGCTAAATTACGTATAACCAATAATTACACATCTGTGAACGATTTTGTCAGAGATTTACGTGTTGCACTTTTACCTAAAAAATCGTTTACTGCAATACAATCACGATTACAAAACGCAACGCAAGGCTGGCGTACAATTGATCAGTTTGGAACAGAATTAGAAAAGTTATTTACTAATCTGACCATATCGCAAGCAAATGGTAATTCTGATAGTTATTCCGTACTCAAGCCCATAAACGAAAAATTGGCAATTAAGCGATTCGCAGATGGATTGAAGGATTCGAGACTAAGTACGATTATTGCTGCACGTAATTATGACAGTTTAAAGGACGCGATCCAGGCAGCGAAAGATGAAGAGTTGACATCGGCATCGACTTCGACCAACGAAAATGTCATGCAGTTTTCATACCGCGGAAGAGGTAAGTTTCATAACAATAACAACAACTTTAGGAATGGCCGTGGTTCTCATAATCAGCAGTTAAACCAACGCAGTCGAGGACATCAGTATCAACATAATTCAAATAATTCGAGAGGTAATTTCAGTCATAATTCTAATAACTTCGGCAGACGTGATTTCAATAACTCACGTGGGCGATCATCCCATAACTATCGTGGTAACGGACGTGGACGAGATTATCAAACTTCGAACGAGAATCGATCGAGTAATGAAACTCGTAGTAAAGGTCGTACCAATAGAATATTTTATTCCAACAATGAACAAGATAAGAACGATAGTATGCCTACAACAAACGAAATGCAGTTTTTTCGATCTTAAACATAACATTTTAGCTTTGCAAGGTAAGGCAAAATTTTTAGCATTATACATAGGTAATAGGAAATATTATTGGTTAATAGATACCGGAGCATCTTTGTCCGTAATTAAAAAAGATGCGTTACCATACGATAGTGCAGTAATTAGAGATGAAACCATCATAAATGGTATTGGAGGTAAAATTAGTTCATCAGGGTTTGTTCAACTTAGCTTGACTCATCGTGATGACCAACACTTTGTTGACTATAATATCAAGCTTCATGTTTTTGATAACATACCATTAAAGGCAGATGGAATATTAGGTTTAGACTTTCTTTGTCAGTACGCTTCAAATATAAACTTAGAAACTAATGTCATTAACCTATCTAATTATGGAAAGTATTATTCATTGGAACTAAGTGATGCAATAGATTACTCAGCTGAGGTGTTACATATCCCAGCACGGAGTGAGTCGATACATTATTTACTATTAAATATTGAGAATATGAATGACTGTATTATCCATAGCGAACAGTTAGCGGAAAATGTTTTTCTAGCGGGATGTATTGGACGAATAAAAAATAATAGATTACCGGTTAAAATTTTGAACACTAACGAGCATGATATTTACCTACCAACTTTTCAACCACAGATATATTCAATTGAAGAGTTTCACTTATGCAATTTTAAAGCAAACACTAACACTTTAGAACGAGCAAAGAACTTATTAAACATTTTAAATTTAAATCATTTAAAAATGGACGAACGGAAATCTATTGAAGAATTATGTTCTAAATACTCGGATGTTTTCTTTTTACCAGGTGATAAGTTAACGACTACAAATGTTTATGAACAATCCATAACTATAAAACCAAATACAAGTCCGGTTTATACGAAGCAGTACCGATTGCCGCATTCTTTGAAAAATGAAGTAAATAGGCAAATTCAAAAAATGATTGACAATGACATTATAGAAGAGGCGAAGAGTGAGTGGTCGAGTCCTGTTTTACTGGTACCAAAAAAAAGTAGCAACGATAAAAAATGGCGACTAGTGGTCGATTATCGGAAGCTTAATGACCGTATTGTAGACGATAAATTTCCTTTGCCAAGTATTACGGAAATTTTGGATTCGCTCTCTGGCTCAGTCTATTTTTCGCATTTAGATCTTAATCAAGGATATTACCAAGTAGCTTTAGATAAAAACAGTAGAGAGTATACAGCGTTTACAACTAGTACTGGGCAATACCAGATGAAGAGGCTACCTATGGGATTAAAAACAAGTCCGAGTGCTTTTAGTAGAGTAATGTCAGTTGCTATGTCTGGGTTAACATACGATAAATGTTTTATATATTTAGACGATTTAGTAGTCTTTGGGAGAAATTTAGATATCCATAATAAAAACTTAACAGACGTCTTGGAAAGACTTAGGAAAATTAATTTAAAATTAAATCCAGAAAAATGTAATTTTTTAAAGAAAGAAATTCTTTATTTAGGGCATTTAGTATCGGAAAATGGAGTCTTACCCGACCCAATTAAAGTAGAAGTATTGCAAAATTACCCTGTACCAAGTAATACTGATGAAGTAAAAAGATTTGTAGCATTTTGTAACTATTATAGGAAATTCATTAAAAACTTTGCAAGAATAACTTGTCCATTAAATAAATTAACTAGAAAACATGTACCATTTGTTTGGACTGAAGAGTGTCAAAGTGCGTTTGAAGCAATGAAACATGCTTTAAGTACACCACCAGTATTAGATTTTCCAGATTTTTCAGAAAATAATGAGTTTGTCATTCAAACAGATGCGTCAGGGACGGCTATTGGAGCAGTCTTGTGCAATCAAAATATGAAACCTGTAGCTTATGCTAGCAGACCACTGAATAAAGCTGAACTCAATTATCCAACCATTCAGAAAGAGTTAGTTGCAGTTGTTTGGGCTGTAAAGTATTTTAGACCCTATGTATACGGTAAATCATTCACAATTATGACAGACCACAAGCCTTTAATATATTTATTTTCAATGAAGGACCCATCTAGCAGACTACTTAAATTTAGACTAGCACTAGAAGAATACGATTTTAAAATTTTATATTTAAAAGGAAAAGATAATAGCGTAGCAGATGCATTATCTAGAATTAATATAACATCGGATACTTTAAAACAGATGAATAATGAAATTTCTTTAGTTATGACTAGAGCTCAGAAAAAACGTTTAGATGTAGGAAAACAATTGGATACACCTAGTTTTAGTAAACGAGACGAAACGTGGCCTGATCAACCACGAGTAGTTGAGGTACTAAAAATTCCGAATAATTCTGTAGAAATGAGTTTTATAGGAAGTGATGAATTAAATAAATTAAAAAGACAAAATAATATAGATGAAGAAAGGGAATGTTTTATTTATAACAATCGAAAGAAGATGTTGTATATTAATCTTAACTTTAGAGCACAACTTACGCGAGCCGAATTTGTGACTAAGTTAGGTCATTTTTGTAAACGAATAGGTATAAATGAGCTATGCATAGTAAAAAATAAGGAATATGAGAGTTTTATTAAAGATGTATTAAAAGAGATAAAAGACAATAAGGATTGGACCGGTCCACGTATTTATGTATTGAGAGGAGTTAGGAGAATTTATAATGAAGAAGAAAGAAAGTATATTTTACATGACTTTCACCTACTACCTACCGCAGGACATGCAGGAGTACGTAGGATGACCAATAATATTAAGAGACATTTTTACTGGCCAGGCTTAGACAACGATATTAGACAATTTGTGAGTAAATGCATTAAATGTCAGAAAATGAAGCATTGTAGGTATATCAAGGCGCCCATGGAGATAACTACAACGGCTTCACATGCTTTTGAAAAAATTTATCTGGACGTCGTAGGTCCATTAGAAAAAGACATTGAAGGAAATTGTTATATTTTGACACTGCAGTGCGAGCTTACTAAGTTCGTAGAGGCCTATCCTTTGAAAACGAAGGAAACCGTAAGTATTGCTAAAGCATTAGTTAATAATTTTATTTTAAGATTTGGAATACCTAATACCATCGCAACTGATCGTGGAACAGAATTTGTATCGTCAGTAATGGAACAGGTATGTAAACTTTTATGTATAAATAAATTAATGTCTACAGCGTATCACCATCAATCCATCGGTGCGCTCGAAAATTCACATAAAAATTTAGGATCGTTTTTACGAATACAGTGTAATGGTCAAAAAGACACATGGAGTCACTGGCTACCATTTTGGTGTTACAGTTTCAACAATACTGTTCATACAGAGACAAAGTACACACCATTCGAACTGGTATTTGGTAGAGCTAGTATAGTACCATCTAGAGTTAGTCAGTACATAGAACCATTGTATAATCCAGAAAGTTATCCTTTAGATCTTAAGTATAGGTTACAAGTAGCACATCAAGATGCTCGTAATAATTTACTTATAAGTAAACAAAACCGTAAGAGTTGTTATGATAAGTCTTTAAATAATGTGATATACAGTAAAGGACAACTAATTTTAATTAGAAATGAAATAGCTAATAAGTTAGATCCTCAATGGGAGGGACCATTTGTTGTTTTAAATGATTTAGGTGTTAATGTAGAAATATTAAAATTTAATAAAACCTATTTAATCCATAAAAATAGAACCAAACCTTTGGTAACATAAGAAATGTTATTAAGTTATATTTACGTAAAAAAAAAAAAAAAAAAAAAAAAAAAAACAAAAAAAAAAAAAAATAAAAAAATAATAATAATTGTAAACTATATTTTTTTTTTTTTTTCTATCACCCCTGAGGTGAGGTGTAGTAGTACTACCTATAGTATAAGGTCGATGACCCTATCCATATGAATGTATCTTCTATTAATATATTAACACACATATACTCTTGCAGTCAGTAATTAAAGGTAATCGCTTGAGAACAGTTGTTTCAATAACACTACATCCCCACATCCTCACAACCGGCCGCCGCCGCGGTTTAGCCGGGGTGCTGGAGTGCTTGCGCATTTCATCACGCTCCCCCGGCCAGGTGTTGGTCAGCATGAATCCAAACTAATCGAACCTACGACCTACTACTCGTTACTCGCGGCTATTTCTACTGGGCCACCTGCCCCTGCCGCCTGCTCAATATAATAATACTAGCCCATTATCGTCCCACTGCAGGCTCCTCTCATACAAAGATGGCGCGAGCATTGAAAATCACCACGCATGCTCAAGACGAGTTGACGTGAACAGATGCAGATCAATCATTTTCACTTCAAGCGAACGTAGTGGATAAGAATGAAAACTTCAATACAGGCAGGTAACTTAAATAATAATTAAATTAGTTTTATATAATTTCTGTTAGAACGGTAACTTTTTACGTGGGAAAGGACATTTTTATTCAACTCGGATTATTAAAAATTTTCACATTCGGAGCTGCGGCACAGAAAAGTTGTTCGTTCAGCTATTGTCAGATCTGACTCTGCAATTTTATATCAGCATTTAATGTAACTAGAAATTAGCATTTGATGATCAATCAAACAACTTTATCTCTACAAACAAACCACTTTGAATAACTCAGTGGTGAAATTCCTAAATACCTTGAGAGTTTGCAATTTCAAGATATTTGTTCTGACGGGTCAAAAACCAATCTCAAAACTTCTAAATTAAGGAATTTCTAAGTACTACTTACAATAATAACTAGTACTTAGAGATGTTGCTCTCTTGTGTATTGGAGTCACTGATATTATTATTTAGATTGAAGGTATGACCCCGTGAAGGTCATAGGAAGCCGCTGGGTAAAGGTACCTATCACAGGATGTTTTGGCGATAATAGGGGGAGGCCTATGTCTAGCAGTAGACGTATTTCGATTAAATCATGTTGATAATGGTGAACTTGTTTATAACACTAATAAATATAGCTGGCGAATTGTGGGTGTACTACACCTCTGCCTAACCTTTCTTAGAAACAAGCGTTATGTTATGTTGTTTATAACGAGGTCAGGACATAAGTTTTCTGAAAGGTCTTTAGAGTCATCATTGATCATGTTCCAACAAAAAAGCACATTAGTACTGTGACAAGGAAATCTGTTATATCGTGCAGTTCTAAGCCTTTTAGCAAAAATCACTCCAATTAGAAACGATGGGTGGACTGTGTGAATGATGATATCATCATCATCATCATTTCAGCCGAAAGACGTCCTATGCTGGATATAGACCTCCCCCAAGCACCTCCACTTCGACCGGTTCTGTGCTTCTCGTATCCAACGGGTTCCTGCGGCCTTCACAAGGAAATGGAAAAGAAAAATGAACAAAAAAATTAATGAAGATGATGATGATGAATGGAATGATGATATGGTTAGAAGGAAAAGAAAAAAAAAAAAGAAACTAAAAAAGATAAAGAAGGAATGTAGTTAAGGAAGAAAAATACATGTTGCGCGGATCCCAAATAAATTGGTATAAGAGCAGGAAAATGATGATGAACGTTGCAAAAGTCACGAGATTTCACAAAATACACGTAAGAATGACGAATGTATAAGCAACAATATATTTGCAAAAGTCAAGGAAAAGACATCAGTTGCATAAAACTTGGAATCTTATCAAGATGAAGATCTCAGATAAGTTAGGAAGATAACCAGTGATAAGGCAGTTATAAGGACAAACATGAATGAAGGTGCGTGTGCAAATAACACCGACATATGTAAGCGTGTTACATATAGACCAGTATAAGCATGTGAGCATGCGTTGCACGGTTTATTTGCTAAAGATAAGCGGAGAGCAGACAATTATTTAAATGTAGCTGCAGTAATTGTTTGTTTTACTACGAATGCTATTGAAGAATGTGTACTATGAACGTTCTAGTGATATACTATCTATACATTTGTTACACTTTGTAAATAAGGCGGAGATATATGGATACAGTGAAAATATTAGGATAGATATTCAGTCTAAAGTCAAATTTGAAAATCAATCATACAGTAAGATGGTAAGGGTATTTGTTGAAAATAGTTTCAGCATTATTAGCCTACTAGTTGCACCCCGCGGTTTCATATACGTAAATGTCAATCCCGTGGGAATATCAGGATAAAAAGTAGCCTATATGTTAATCCAGGGTGTCAGCTACCTCCATACAAAGTTTTATCAAAATTGGTCCAGCCGTTGAGCGTGAAGAAATAACAAACATATAAACACACACACACACACAAACTTTCGCCTTTATAATATTAGTGTGATAATGTTCCCACTACTGGAGCATAGGCTACATCTCTTCGAGAGGGTTGTAATCTACCAAGCGGGCCTAGTATGTGTTGGTAGATGTCAGATGTCTTCGAATTTTTGATTCTAGGACATCCCAGTTTCTTTACGATGATTTCCTTTACTGTTTTTGAGAGCAGTGGTGATGAAATGATTTACAAAAAGTGAAGCACCTGCCTGGGCTCGAACCCACGACCTATAACTCGTAAGGCGGGGACGTTACCACTGGGTCACGACTTCTCAAAATAATTTACACTTAACATAGAAGGAGAATATTCAAATAGTAATAATAATCCTGCAAGGGAAACTAGTATCAGTAAGTTCTACTTTGATCCTCAATAAGCAGCAATGAAACGGTTCAAATCGATATCAAAGAAAATAAAAACGAATAAGACATCGTTTATGACAATAAATTAATGAAAGAAGATGGCATACTCGTACAAGTAGGTCATATTCCAAGCGTTAGCTTTTGAACTGAAATGAGAAATACTGTGACACACTTTACTTTAAGTACTGTAAGTAGGTTATTGTTCAAGATTACCTTACTAAGACTTGCATAATTTGATGTGAGGGGTCCGTGGCTAAATAATAACATCCGCACAGGTCGATTGATAAGTTAAGCTACGCGGTTCGGGGTGGTCTGTGGATGGGTGACCATCTTTGCATACCGAGCCCCCCCGTGCCTCGGAAAGCACGTTAAGCCGTTGGTCCCGGCTGTCATTCATGGATATTTGACAGTCGTTACGGGTAGTCAGAAGCCCGAAAGTCTGACAACCAGTCTTACCAAGTGGTATCGTATTACCCAGTAATTGGGTTGTGGAGGTCAGATCGGCAGTCGCTCCATGTAAAATACTGGTATTCAGCTGCATCCGGTTAGACTGGAAGCCGACTCCAACATAGTTGGGAAAAGGCTAGGCAGATGATGATGAATTTGATGTGAGGGACGTCAAAGTCTTCGTTCTAATCCTTATGGATTTACAGCTGTGTGGAATTTGCTTAGAGGGATAAGTTATCAATACATTTATAAGCTTTAGCTGCGTGACAGATTTTTCAACATTTACGTATTACAACTTGAAGTAGCTTTTCGTGTTCTGTCTGCGTGAACGCATTGTTCTTCTAAACTACGCAACGGATTTTGATACGGTTTTTACCATAATTTAGATAATTTGTTCCGGAAAGTTTATGTGTATTATTTATTCATGATAAACTAACATATTATTATGATAAATAAATCTCAATGTTTTGTCAACTCGTAAAGCTGGTCACTAGTGCATGATAAAGACCCTACTTCGATTTTGGAGAAAATAAAAGAAGACAGAGTAGCTTAGCTTTAGCTGTAATAAATCTATTTCTTCATGTGACAGATTACGTAATCCAAAACATAGCTCTGAAACAGCAACTTAGTTTAAGTAGAACGTCGTAAATCATTTATTTGGCAACAACTGTAACTTATTCTAGATATTTTTCAATAACATCAAGTACAGCTGGTACTATAAAGATACTGCAGCGCACTATTCTTAATAATAAAGCCAATTTCTTCCGCCAGATGGCATTAAATCCATCTCAGCGCTCAAGGAAATTACTACAAAGAATACTTTGCGTAATGAAGTAGTATAAAAACTAGTGACAATGAAAGTGTAATTACTTCTGTTTCATAAAAGAAGATTGAGTTATTAAGGGATTCTTTTTAAGACATGAATGAACTTAATGAAGTAATCGCTCCGACTGGTTGGACAAAGACTGAAAAACTAGAATGTTGCAATTAAAGCCGAGCTTGTTGTAATCGCTTAACGAATTTAATATATGGATTGAGTAATTATTGAAAATACATCTTTATATTACTTCTTATAAAAAAAACATAATATGATGATAAATTAAACCATCAGTATTATGCTTTTTCTTTGTATAACTGTTTCAAACAGTCTTCTTCCTAGGTACCTACTTAATATTAGCCAAACGCAAACTTACTAAGTTGGATCGTACATTTTATAGACATAGTGTGAACTACATCCAAGACTTTCGAGAGGAAATAAGAAAACTTTTCCTCAGGGAACAACTTTATACAAGCCCTGCTTAACTGTAGTTAGGAGACACGTGTAAGGTTTAATATTCTGGATGTGTCTTCGTTAAAACTCACCTAACCTATGTTGTATCTACATGCTAAAGAAATCCAAAAACACATATCTGAAGATGGGCTGAGATATATATCAGCCTAACTTTTTAAGAAATGCAGGCGTGATATTGTTATATTAAACCAAGATATCAATGCTACTGCTCGTTACGTCTTTAAGATTTTTGTAGACAATCACATTTTCATCTTCAAGGTTTTTGCGTAAAACTAGTGCACTACTTCAAAAGAAAAACATTTACATCGTTACAATTTAAACTAAAACGTCACGTAGTCTGTCGTCGTCTTAGTTCAAATAGAAGTGACTATCGTTTGCAAACAACAATACTACGCTTTTATCACTTATGAGATAATGTTAGTCATTTGTATCAATAAGAAACAAGAATGGTCGTAGAATGGTCCCTTGTAAAACACTTTTTGTAACCACGTTAGTTGATAACTACAGACTAAAGGTATAGTAATTTGTAATCCCTATAATATGAAAAAATACCTAACATGATGTAAAATATTATTTTTAAGGCTAAAGTCACACAACTTATAAATATTTTTTGCTTATACAACCCAACCAGAGGCCTCTTATAAAACTACCTCACCAAGGAGACAACGTAGCGTGATGTAGAACACGGAAACCGATCTGTCAAGTACAACAAGCATGTCAATCATAAAATAGTATAATGAAACCTTTATCTAATCTCAAGTGTTTCGTACAAAAGCGACGTAAACACTTGAAGAATTCAAAGAGAAACTGTTTCTATGAGAGGCCACCTTTTCAATTCCTGGGTACAGATAGTGCCATCCACGAAGACGCGCCTCACTCTTCTTTTTAATACTTACAGTACAAATGTGCCACATTCTGCAAGTGTTTTAGTTTTGTCGATGCAACTTACTAATGGGTAATTAGTAGGTATCCTCGAAATTAAAACACATGCGGAATTAACTAGCGATAACCACTAACGATTAGGAAGAGAGTGGGGCGTGTCTTCGTGGATGGCAGTATCTTTAGAAAAGAGATAATGTTTTGATCGCTAGTTTGGCTTATATTATGACAATAAACATAACCCGGCACCTTAAATGCGTAACATGACACTATCAATCACAATCCGAATCATTTTGAAGGGTATTGCTAATCCACTACTTCATAACTATGTTTGAAAAAATTGTCTGCTCAACAAAATGAAAGCCATTCCCACTGTTAGTGTGTTATGCAATTAGCCCGCATCTGATCTTCAAAGATATATCATCAGATCTTCGTAGAATATCTACTTCATAGATCTTCAAAGATATATCATCAGATCTTCATAGAATATCTACTTCATAGATCTTCAGAGAGTAGCCTTTTAAACAGAAGTGGAAACAATAGTTTAAAGAAATCGTATAGTTTTTTTTTACCAAGTATCAAAACTTTAATACCAGCGAAAGACTTCGTATACCCAGCGCAGGCACCTGAAACCTAAAAA
Organism: Hydraecia micacea; assembly: GCA_914767645.1. Lineage (NCBI taxonomy): Eukaryota > Metazoa > Arthropoda > Insecta > Lepidoptera > Noctuidae > Hydraecia > Hydraecia micacea. Next base: position 14,238,668 of record OU611798.1, on the reverse strand, counting down.
AGGGCCACCACGAAGGACGATCGAAAGTTTTCTCGCCACATCACGTCTCCAACGTCAACTTAAAGTCATGCACGAATGACAGTGGTATACGATATCGGACGTGACCACATTCAACGTTCGTGAGATGCTAAAAGTTATGACACTGGAAATGGAATGTCACCCTAGACATTGTTTTTTTTCGACTAACACCTATAACATTTTTTACTACAATAATATATTTATTGTCTTCTTTATAGAACGACATAATATAGTGAGTGACCTTATTGTTAATGTTCAGAAACGATGTACAGACGCCAGCACATCAAGTTACTACAATCTGTCAAATTTCTTTAATAGATTTTCAACTTTATCGCTGAAGCATAAGGTTCAAAGTTGATTGGGAAAATTTGACAGATTGGGGTAGCTTGATGTGCTAGCGTCTGTACATCGGATCCTTATTGTCGATGTTCTTATTGTTGATGTTTGTGAAAGGTCAGATGTGTAGTACTAGCTACCGGCGTGGGGTATGACCTGCGGGGCAATTGCGTAACATATTATCAATCGGAATCGGTTTCATTTTGACAGTTCAACAACATTCATTGCGTTATTTACGTGTTGAGCAGACAAATTTTTCGAACTTATGAAGCAATTGATTAGCAATTTGCTTCAAAATGATTCAGATTCCGATTGATAGTGTGTTACGCAATTAGGGTGCTGGACCTATAATTGCGTAACACACTATCAATCACAATCTAAATAATTTTGAAGGACACTTCTAATCCATTGCTTCATATGCTCGAAAAAAATTTGTCCGCTCAACAACGTATAAAACGCAATGAATGTTGTTGGAACTGTCAAAATGAAAGCCATTCCTATTGTTAGTTTTACGCACAGAACAGTAAAAGAGGTTTACGCATTTACCTCGCAAATATAATATGAACGTTAACGAAGTAAAAAGAGTAAGTAGGTAGCGTTCTGTAGTTTCTGCTTACCGCCATGAGAAGAAAGCGTGAGTTTTTTTTTATGTGTATGTATCTATCTTCATCATTATTATGGTTTCTCAAATCATCAGTGCCCTATTTAATTATGAAACATTATTTTAGGGAATTACATGACCTAAACACAAAAAACGCATATTATGATCGACTACAGTAAACAAAATCAGAAAAATATATGATATTCTTCAGGATATTATTCTAGGTAGATAGTATGTTGAAAACATAATACAACTAATTTGATACGATAGAAAAAAATCATGAAGACACCTCTAAAAACTTTATTTTTACAATAAAATCGGCCGATTTTTAATCGCGCAATGCGTTTGATCGGCCGATTTTTAATCGCCCAATGCGTTTGATCGGCCGATTTTTAATCGCCCAATGCGTTTAATCGCCCAATGCGTTTGATCGGCCGATTTTTAATCGCCAAATGCGTGCACTTCAATATAGCTCCATGCTGATTCCCTGAACGATCAAACTATCGGTCAACAAAAAGTCGCTAGTGCGCGCTGGCTCATCTGCCTCCATCGACTCCGGTCCAAAGTTGCCATCACAACCTGCTGTTTGCAGGATCACTATCTACCTAGTTATTTTGGCTGGGCTATAAATGAACTTACCAATCATACCTATAGCCCTATAGGATCGACACAAATCAAAACTCAAAGCGCTGTGACGTAACAGCGCAGAAATCGGTGACGTCATCGGAACGTATGTTTGTGAAATGCCCATTACTTTTGCATTGCGACGCGATGTGACATTCTTTGATGTGTGTTTATGTCAGTCTGTGGGAAATGGTGTTTAATACTAAATTGGCTCGATATCCGTGAAATTGGCTATTTATTAAAATAAAAAAGTGAGTGAGTCGTCAACTCGCCCTACATGCCTACGGTCCATTTGGGACGACTTGACGAAATTTATTTTGGTTTTTGGTCAAGTCGTCCCAAATGGGCCGTAGGCACGTAGGACGAGTTAACGAATCACTGAAAAAAGTCACTGGTTGAATTCGCTCATTTGGAGAAACATCGACGTAACTGCTACTTTACTTTTTCTTTACGTCTTTGTTTTTCCTAACGTAAATACGCTTTATAAGTGCTTTGTCATATTTAACTCATTTTTGGGAAAAAATACATTTACGTCAATGTTTCTCCAAATGAGCGAATTGATAAGTACTTAATTGAATTGATGAGTTGAAATACTTTCATTAATATGGCTGACGACCTTTGGTATTTTGATGCCGTATAACACTAGGTGTATGTTATTTTAAGTTCGCGTGTTAATCAAATTGTGGGGAGAGGCCTACGTTACATAGTGGACGGCGATAGGTCAAGTTGATGTTTAACTAGGTATAGATCATTTTAATCCATTGGAATTTAACTAATATGTCATACCATACCGTCAGACACCACAGGGTACAAATAGATATCAAAAGTACTTAATTATATGACAGATAACATCACGCATGTATACCCTGAGGGGTTAGACAGAGGTGTACCTATAGTACACCTACATTTCGCCAGTTATGTTTAAGTCCCATGTAACAGTGGGCGAGCCTATTACCATCAACCGGGCACAGACCCGGACTCCAAGCTGCCAGTAAGAAATTCCAGATGGAAACACCCAAAAACAGTTTGTCTGGCCCGGGAATCGAACCCAGGCCCTCGTGCTCAGCAGTAGCGCTTGCGACTACTAGACCAATGCTGCATACTGGGAGTCATTATAAATAAGTTTTTAGTAAATTGGAAACTGAAAATGAGCTGAACAATATTAAGTGTAATAAAGATGAAAGGGAGAGAGATCAATGAGAGACAAGTATGCATAACCAGCCTATAACTGACCCACTGCTGGGACACAGGCCTCCTCTCTCGGGATTGGTAGATGTCACAAATGTCTTCGAATGTTTGGTTCTAGGTCATGCCGGTTTCCTCACGATGTTTTGCTCCCGATATACAAAGTAAAGTGCCTGCCTGAGCTCGAACTCACGACCTACAGCTTATACGTCGAGGCCGATACCACTGGGCCACCACTGTTCTAAGAGAAGAGTATAACTGGAACTTATCTTGCTAATATTGAATTTACATAGAGACAAAACTACTGAACTTTTTTCAGCTCTATTATTGCGTATTAAACAAGATAGCCAAAAGTCTAGACGCTTAAATAAATGGAATTTTATTCATTGAAGTTAACATAGATATTCAATTAAATCAGAATGAATAGATAATAGACTGGGGCTTAAAATAATACTAATAAAAGAAAAATATGTTCTCGGTAGATATGGGAGAACTTGGACTGAATAATAAACCGACCAAGTAAGATGGGACTAGACCGGGTTCTGTAGTCCCGTAACGACTGTCAAAGATCTACGAATGATAGCGGCTGAGACCGAAGGCTCAAGGCGGAAACAGACTTATAATAAACCACGTTACGCGATATCAATAAAGGTTATTCATTGGGCACATTTTTCATCTCGTTGAGCTATTTTCGTCATTTGGCCAATGAGTAAGCGTGGGATGGCGTCGAGTGTTACAAGTGTGCTGCGGCCTTTAACGTGTTTTCCGAGGCACGGAGGAGTCTCGATATGTAATGGATGGCCACCCATCCAAGAACCGACTGCGGTAAGCCTAGCTTAACCTAGAGAAAATGCAAATTCTTGAAATCAAATAAGTACTGAATTAATTAGTCGATTTCGAAAAAACTGCATTCGGCCGCCGCCATATTATGCAGTGTTTCAGGAGCATTTTCCGCCAAAGCTGACATAATGTATAGAAAACTGTCAATATATGTTCAACTAACTGTTTTGTATGTGTTAAACTCTCCGCTGACAAGTTTCAAACATCGGTGACAGACAGACCGAGTCGGAACGGTGATAGATCCTTCATTTCACCACGGAATACTAAACCCATCGTCATTGCTGCCAGCAATCCGACACACAATGCGTTCTAGAGGGATAGGGCGGCTTGGCTAATTGAATTCGGCTTCATCTGTCGGTCTCACTAGCAGCCCAGCTGTGTAGTGTTATATTTCCCTCGGTCTTGTAAAATTACATTCAAGCCGTCGCAGAACGGCGGGATAATTGCATTAGACACTTACAAAGACAATGTCTTTCATTTTGACAATTCTACAAAATTCATTGCATTATTTACGTTGTCGAGCAGACGAATTTTTCAAACAGATCAAGCAATTGATTAGGAATTTCCTTTAAAATCTTTCAGATTGTGATGGAAGGTGCGTTACATAATATTGAGGTGCTGGTCGCGTTCGATATTCAGTATTTACATGATCACTAGTATTATTCATACACACTCATTCACACCCACACACTCATATACAGGGTGTCCAGTAAATAGTACGACACATTTCAGGGGGTGATAGCTTGGATCAATACCTACCAAAACAACACAATATATATGTTCCGCAAAATAGATTATTGTAAATATCTCAAAAATAATTATTGCTTTACCATATAAGTGCCCACAGCAATAAAACATGCAAATGATAATGATAATGACACACTTAAATCAGTAGAACCAGAGAGAATCTCGCATTGCACGCATTCAGTGCCAAGTGCGATAAATATAAATAAGTTGTGATGCAATAACAGCTTGGATCCCGCTCACCTTTGCTTGAGGTCCTGTCTTAAGAAGGCTGTTTTAATTTTTTGTATGTTTATTACTTTACTGAGCACTGAGTGATGATTTTGACAGTATGCTTCCTTAAGCATAATAATAACATTAATGGCCTTCTATTAATGTTATTTATTATGCAAGAATGAAGGATGTAGGATTTTATGAACTACCTACTAAATTCTGCCCGCGTGAAACTTGTTCTCCCGTACCGCCTTCCCGCGCTTTAACTTCGTTTTCGATTAGCGTTTTTCTGACTTTTTATTTTTATTTTGCTCAGCTTCTAAGGGCCGTTGCGTGATAGTAAATAGTAATTAATGCGACAACTAATAATTTTATATTTTTATAAATTTAATAAAAAATATTCATAATATTTATGGCACAAGGACAAGCTCAAAAGGAACCCTAATTTCATGTAATGGTGGTTGTAATCTATCATAACGAGTGCTATAGTAGAGTTCAAGAAGCTGGAAGTATGTTTATGACTTAAAATTCGTAATTGTTTTAGTAAAAGCTCAATAATTCGAGGGGGCATTCAAATATTGTCGTAAACCCGTACGTACTCGTAGTTTATCAGTAAAATTATAGTCGTACGTCATTTTCCCCGCAAGAGACCAACAATTTAATTACAAAATAATATCTAACTGATCACCACGATATCCTCGTATTCTTTTTTTTTTATATTATAAAATTCTGAGACAGCGGCGTGAACGAATGTAAAATGAATGAATGACAAAAGGTACTTTAGTAGCGTTGCGGTGGCTTTATGTCATCAAATAGAGATTGCGTTACTGTTACATCAACTGTATTAGGCCAAACAGTTCTACTTTAAAACTGAATGGTGATATAATTGCGCCCCTTTTTTGTAGGTGCACCTTCTTTGGCCTTTTATTGGACCACCGATTAGTTTTTACAAAACGTTCTATGGTCTTCTATACAAGTAACATTTGCTGATATTAGTTTATATAGGCCGGGCGCCCGCTGGGATTTCGCATCGGCAGAAATGACAAACTTTCATCCCCTATTTGATGTATTCTTTTCTGCTCACTTTCGCTATAAAAGGAACTCTTGCGCACAATTTCATGATTCTACACCCAGTGATTTAGGTTTTGCGTTGTCTGTCAGTGAATTTAAGATTTTTATTAGGTAGATGTGGGCAACTGCGCCTCGGGAAGCACGTGTCATTCGTGGATCTTTGACAGTCGTTACGGGTCGTCAGAAGTCCGACAAGCAGTCTTACTAAGGAGTATCGTATTCCTTAGTCACTGGGTTGTGGAGGTCAGATAGGCAGTCGCTCCATGTAAAATACTGGTACTCATCTGCATCCGGTTAGACTGGAAGCCAACCCCAACATAGTTGGGAAAAGGCTAGGCAGATGATGATGTAGGCATTTACGTAGGTCACGACAGATTTATTACGATTTATCATATTATGTGTTGGTAACTTTAAAATCCAGAGCTCATAGGTATTGATCTACAAGTTTAGTCAGTGGTCTGTAAACTCACAATATACCTACAGCTTTGTAGTTCAAAAAGTTAGGTTCCAGGTTTTAGAACTTTTCAAGTCTGGGCCACCACAACTTGGCCATATTTATGCACATATTATTATCATACATAACACCAGATACATAATAGGTACGGTCAAACGCACGTCATAGTAACGCTGTTATTGAGAAATTCGCCCTTTCTGCTACGAAATGGAGACGCTGTCTGTGTCAAATTGTTGCCTTGTATATGCGTTTGATTGTCCACATTATTATGTAGCCTTTCACAGTTCAGTGAACAGACTGTAATGTTATGACCGTATCGCGGCGTGAAATCGAATGCAATCAATAGTTGCATTTAGAGATTAGATAGACGACCCTCAGTGATTATTGTGTTGACTATTAACGTTTGCTTTGATTTTGTTCAAGTAGTGTACTGTATTTGCATGTTATCATACATCTTTATGAAGTGGTAAACAATGAACTTCAGCCACTGAAGTGATCTCTTCGGTATTGAGTTCTTTTTCAACAGCTCTTTCAGCTTTATCATCTTTATATCGGACATGTATCTACTTATTCATTTCTTTCATTCTTCGCATAGGTACACACCGCGACATATCGAGCTATACATTTCCAGTTTTAGCTGATCTCGCATTGTATAGGCTTTTCGTACAATGGGAAGTCAACTTATACTGGAAATTTATAGCTTGATGTCACCGTGATATCTAATCCTTACATCCTTATCGTTACATAGTATGAAACAAAGTCGCTAAAATGTCTGTACGCGCATAAATTCCGAATGACTACACCAAATTGAATTTTTTTTTGTTGTGTTCGGTATTGCCAGGACAAGGTTTGTATGAAAGATAATTTCGGTAATTCGAAAAAAATAGTTGCACCCATGCGAAGCTGGGGCGAGCCGCTAGTTCAAAATAACAAAATTATATCCTATATTAACTGAAACTATTGAGAAACTAAAATATCTATAGCGACGAAAAGTTCATCCGAATCGCTGTCGACTGGTAATGTACCCAAGGGACTGGCGGCATTACCACGTTGTATGGCAGTTATTAGACTCTGACCAAGGTTAAAGCCAGCCCTTGGGTCACGGGAAGTGTCAACCAGCCGTTCGGAGATTTCCTTAAAGAGACCATTAGCACACGGACCCCTCCTTCGAATAGTATGCGAATGTGTGTATGTACAGACGCCAGCACATCAAGCTACTACAATCTGCCAAATGTATTTAATAGATTTTCAACTTTATCTCCAATCTATAGGGTTCAAAGTTGATTGGGAAAATTTTACAGTTTCGGCTTGCTTAATGTGCTGGCGTCTGTACCTTGATGGTATGGTATGACACATCAGTTAAATTCCAATGGATTTTAATTATCTAACTGCCTTATTGGTCTAGTGGTCGCAAGCGCTGCTGCTAAGCATGGGCTCCTGGATTCGATGCCCAGCTCGGATAAAGTGTTATTGGGTTTTTTCCATCAAGTATTTCTGAGTAGCTGCCCGGATTCTAGACTTGTGCCCGATTGATGGCAAGAGACTCGCTCCCTATTACATAAGACTTAAATACCAGCGCTGCGATAATTATTTTTAAATGTACCAGCATCATTCTGAGATAAAGCCTTTTTAGCTTCGTACAGGAATTTCTGTTTTAATTTTATTTTTTATGTTTCTATGAGTGTGTTTAGTTAAGTTTGTGAAACTCCTGTGAGCAATATTTTTTTTTTTCTAAATTTATTTGGCAAGAGGTGCGTGCAGCTACTATGGGTACACACACCACTGCCTAATAATCCGTCGGGGACTAGAGGTGTGATGTTATGTATCATTATAAGTAAGTACTTTTTAAATATCTATTGTACCCTGTGGTGACTGACGTTATGGAATGACATAATTTAGTTCAATCCCAATGGGTTCAAACTATCTATTACCTAGGTAAACATCAACGTGACCTATTGCCGTCAACTATTTAATACAGACCTCTCCCCACAATTCGATTAAAAAGCGTACTTAAAATAACTACTCCTAGTTATGCTGCATCAAAATAACAAAGGTCGACAGCCATATTATTTTAGACGTTTCAACTCACCGTGTCTGCGTTAATGTGTTTTCAATTAGTGCTAGGCACAGGAGTGCTAATTTGTTATTATTAACTGACATATTATTGTTGTATTAACACGCTACTACGCTTGCCACGGTTGGTCTGTGGATGGGTGACCATCTTTACATACCGAGACCCCTCCGTGCCTTGGAAAGCACGCTAAGCCGTTGGTCCCGGCTGTCATTCGTGGATCTTTGACAATCGTTACGGGTAGTCAAAAGCCCGAAAGTCTGACAACCAGTCTTACCAAGGGGTATCGTATTACCCAGTAACTGGGTTGTGGAGGTCGGATAGGCAGTCGCTTCATGTAAAATACTGATATTCAGCTGCATCCGGTTAGACTGGAAGCCGACCCCAACATAGTTGGGAAAAGGCTAGGCAGATGATGATAATGTATTAACACTGTGACCGCAACAGAGCATGAACATGTTCAAGAATCCTCCTCTGGAATACCTACCTATTATAATTTATAGTTTGTCTCCCAAAGTGAACTATGTTGGGGTTGACATAGTTTGTGTGTGGAATCTCGGTATACACTCCACATACAGGTCAAATTAAATGAGCTAGCGAAACTCTGTAGACGTGATGGTTATCGATACATCTATATCTATACATATAATAAAATCGTAGGAAAGTCAAAACTGTACATTGAATATTTTTTTAAAAGAATACTTGGGGCGTGATCTACAATCGATTTCGAAGCCGAAAATATAATTTTTAGAATTTTTGTCTGTTTGTCTGATTGTCTGTATGTATGTCCGGGCTAATCTCAAAAAGTGCTGCATGGATTTACATCAAATTTTGCATGAGTATTACTAAGAGGTCGGGTCAACATATAGGCTACATATTATCACGCTATCACCTACGGGGGAGGAGCTGTGAATATTTATTTTTCTTACGCATTCTGTGACAGCGTGTAATCTAACGATGCATATTTAAATGTTGTTTATGAGTAAGCCATGCTATTATCTAGCTTTACACTATAAAAACTACGCCATTTAAGTAACTTGGGCAGAGAAACATAGTTTAATGAATGTTAGTAGTATAAAGAAAAATTTGAAGCAGCGCCATCTATGAGATTTCATAAAAATCAAATCAAGTTACATGTTAACACTTTTTGGAAATTAATAATTTAAATTTGATCATGTTGGCGAGGTTAGTAGTTAGTTATTCTTAAAATTCATAGATGGTAATGTGCATTTTCTTCATAAAAGTTGTATCGTATAGTTCGTTTTGAAAAATTCAAGTTCCAACAAAACCCTCAAAATCTTGAGCAGAGTTGAGGAAGACAATTTAAAAAAATGCGGTGTTAAGTATTACAAAAAAGTTATGTTCATTGATGATGATCATTTCTTCATCAATTTCATGTTGTTAGTACAAAATAAACATTGACTGTTAATACTTTTGTTCGGTATTTATCTGTGTGATTATTGCTTGGTAATTAATATATTTTCATGTCATATACCTAATTATAAACTTAAATGTGATGTAAAACAAATACCTTACGTATGACGAGGTGCCTTCATATTACACGTACGACAAGCAAAGGGGTTTATTTAACCGACGTCGACGAGGAGGTGCTGTGGAAAGTTTTCCAGGAATTTTCAAGGACACCGCATTGGGTAGGGTTTATACCGTGCATCCGAATAATGGCGAATGCTATTTTCTGCGGTTGTTACTTCACACTGTCCGAGGCCCAACGTCTTTCGCCTTTCTGAGGACATTTGATGGCGTGGAGTATCCCACTTACCGCGCAGCCTGGGTAACACGTGACCTTCTCTAAAGTGACCAAAATTGGGATGAAACCCTCGCGGAGGCGAGCGTCAGTGACAGTCCCAGCCGCATGCCGTCATCTTGGTGTTTTGTGGAGTCGCGAAACCGGTAGCTTTGTGGGAGAAGTATCGCCATCATCTGTCTGAAGATTTTCTACGAGCTTTGAGGCGTGCTACTGGAGACGAAGTCGAAGTAACTGATGAACGCGTGCTGAACACCTGTCTCAGTTCACTTCAAGATGTGGTCATTTCTATCGGCGGCAATCCACTGATCGAATATGGGTTACCAGCTCCCCAATCATCACCGCATCAAGACCGTGGAAATCGGGACTTTAAAATTCCCATCGATTCTGTTCCACAGTTCTGTTCAGTGGCGATTTCCGGCAAACGCTTTCCGTGGTGACGCGGGGATCGAGGGCTGACGAGGTGAATGCTTCGTTGAAATGATCTTCGTTGTGGTCACGAGTTCGTACGCTGCGCTTGACCACGTAGATCTACGTTCCGGCATACGATGGGTTAACCCATCGTATGCCGGAACGTAGATCTACGCGAGACACAATGGCTTTTTAATTGTGTCTGTAATTACGACATTCAACCGTTTAATATGAGAGCTCGGCTCGGCGGCAATGCACGTGCTCAAGAATTCTCCGATGTCCTTCTAAGTCTTAGCGAAGGCACTCTACCAGAAGAGAGAGGTGGACAGGTGGTGCTTCCAGAGTCTCTCGGTAGAGTGGTATCCAGCATAGAAGAACTCATTCGCTGTGTGTACGGGGACATCAGTCGTATACCGCACCAGCAAAATTCTTGGGTGTGTGAGCGGGCCATTTTGACGCTTAAAAACGATCAGGCTGCAGCAATTAACGAATGCATTCTCTCGGAAATTGAGGGGAATGAAGTAAACTACACCTCGATAAACACTGTTGTCGAGCAAGATGACGCCACACATTATCCCGTGGAATTTCTGAACTCCCTGTCAGCAAGTGGACTTCCAGCGCATACCATCAAGCTGAAGGTGGGTGTCCCGATTATGCTTCTTCGGAACCTATCTCCTCCGAAGTTGTGTAACAGGACCCGCCTTAAAGTCATCTCGCTCCACAGACACACAAATTGAGGCGGAAATTCTTACGAGTTGTGGCGTTGGCGAGGCAGTATTTATACCACGCATTCCCCTCATACCTCATAACTTCCCGTTCCAGTTCAAGCGCGTACAGTTCCCCGTGAGTGTTTGCTTCGCGATGGCCATCAGTAAGTCGCAGGGGCAGACACTGAGGGCAGCGGGTGTCGACCTCAGGACGAGTTGCTTCTCACACGGGCAACTGTACGTCGCTTGCTCCCGCGTCACCAGTCCTGACTCTCTTTACATTTTGGCTCCTGGCAGCATAACTACCAACGTACGTTATAGGGAAATGTTGTAAGGTATGATACCTTTGTACGTATTTTTACTCTTTTGTGTCCTGGAATGTATTCCTGCATTATTTTCTCTATTTCCTTCAGTCACATCTTATGACTGAACTCAGCAGGATTCCAATATAACTCTCTTCACTTGCTTCGCTTGCAAAAAAAACTTATATTTTAATGCTATTTTAAAAGTTGTTTACTTATAATGCTATAGCGACACTGTAATGCGATTCTGTAAAAATCTCACCGTGAAAACTAAGGTGAAGTGAGCTTAAAGTGAGCTGTCAATGGTGTCAATCCCTAGCATCAGGTGGAATGACAGCTCACTTTAATCTCACTTCACCTAAGTTATCACGGTGATCTTTTTACAGAATAGCTCCGCTGGCATCTTAGGTATTTTTGGTGCTGTAGAAGAGCCTTCACGCAGACGACGTCGCGGGCAGCAGCTAGTATTAAATAAATATTGGTTGAGTTCGGGAATTGAGTGCAGGCCACACTGCGAGCTGGCGTGCGGGCCGGCTGGTATTTATTTTATTGAAAGTTGACTAAAAAGCCATACTTATGTCTTGTCATGATAAAAAATGGTGAAGCGATGCCCGCTCACCAGCCCGTTCCCCCGCCAGCTCGCGCTGTGGCCTGCGCTTTAAACTCGCAACCTCTTGAGAAGAAGCCAATCACTTAGGTATTGTACAAATCGACGCTTTTATTTAGGTACGTTTTAAGCATTAGAAGCAGTAAGAGCACTATCGCACTGACAATTTGCCACCGTGTTTTTAGCGAACCGTTTCATTGAGAACGTGTTCTACGCGAGTGCGAAGCGAGCTAGCTGCGACTACGCGACGAGTTGTCCGCGGTTTCGCAATATTGTACACTCGTTTGTCTCACTCTCTCTCTTTTGTACACTCACGCCAATACCTCTCGTTACGCAAACACGGTGAACACGTTGCGCACACGTGGCTTTCTCAATAAGAACAGGCAGCGAGCGACTTGAAAAATTGGTTCGATAAGCAAACGCAGCGAGTGCGTTAAAAAAATTCGGTTCGATAATTAGTAAAGGAAGCGAGCGTGTTAAAAAAAATCTGCTCGATAAGCAAACGCAGCCACCGCGTAAAAAAATCTGCTCACAAGACACGCTCGCAAATCGCCATTGTGATAAAGCCCTTAAACTAAGCTATTCTAAAACCGAAAAGTTATTGTCAGTTTAATTTTAACCAAAGAACTTTATCGTACAATATTTTCGTGAACATGTCGGTCGGTTTCCATTTACGGCACATTACCGTCGTCACCGTGTTTAATGATGGACAATCTCATTAAATAGAGCTTGTATTGATTCTCCATTTTATTGGCTTCCACCCGAGCCATCACGCCCTCTTGTTTTATAGGGCAAGCCTGATCATAATATGGGTTTTACCTACATCAGACATCATTCTATAAGTAATGATATGTCTGTTTGTATGTTTTAATTTGTAAGGTATTGTTTCTGTCAGAATTTATTTGAAATGCTCTTCTACCTCTGAAAAGACACGGTAAAAACACCAGTTTTGAAATATAATTATCAAAACTTTTCATTTTCTATAATTTAAACTTAATTACTTATGTCCAAAACTAGAACATTGGTGACCCAGTGGTAACGGCCGCGATTTACAAGTGCAGGTTGTGGGTTCGAAACCAGACAGGCAAATATTTTCATCACCACTGCTCTCAAAATGGTGAAGGAAAACATCGCATCATGAGGAACCGGCATGTCCAAAAATTAGAAGACATCGACCAAGCCGCACTGGGCCCGCGTGAGCCCAGTGCGGCCTACTCCCACTCTCTCTCACAGACAGGAGGCCTATGTCCCAGCAGTGGGAAGATTATAGGCTGATTATGCTATGTTCAAACATCCAGTGCTGAATGTAGGTAAACCCACCACCCAGTGATCTTTTCAAGGGAGATTGTAAGACAGAGAGACACAACGTGACGAAGGATTCCTTTTTCGCCTTTGACAACCAGTGACTAATGAAAAAAAGATAAATTATTTACCCATAGCAACCAACAAAAAAGGCGACACATTATCTGACCTTACTTCCCCAATAATGTAAAAATAAAGCAACAAAATAGATCGGGCGTGAAGACTACCCACCGCGCTGTCACCTTTGTAAGGACACGGAAGCGTTGACAAAGACAACATGGCGACGACATGGCGGCAATCTGTCACCTTCCTTTCACGGCGACTAGTAAAGCTTTCTTATTATAGTGAGGTATTTTATTTATTACCTACATGAAATGTGTACCTGTATATAAGACTTTTTATAGGAAGCTCTTTTACGTTTCGTGAAGAAAGTTTTCAGTATGAATGTGGAGGGCTATAAGAATGGGCAAACTAAAGAAACGAAACGGATGTAGTTCCCCCCCCCAGGTTTAAACCCACAAAACTCTATAACAGCCTGCAGTATGTTATTTACCTTAGAAAATAATTATTCAACTCCATATTTTAATATTTTCTTATTAAATAAAATATTCAGATTCAAGGTCGCTCAGCGGGCAATGCTCGGAATTTCTTTGAAGGATAAAATCAGAAATAAAATAATCTGGAAAAGAACCGCAGTTACCGATATAGTTTGCAGAGTAAACAAACTGAAGTGGCAGTGGGTTGGCCATGTTTATCCAAGGACCGGTGGCCGGTGAAGCAGATGAATCCTGGAGTGAAGACCGCGTATCGGCAAGCGTAGCCTGGAGGCCTATGTCCAGCAGTGGACTGCGATGGGCTGAGTTAGTTAATTTATTTTATATTTAGCCTATGTTGTCTAACTGCAGGTCAAGAGCTGTCCTTTCTCATTTCCACTCCTCTCTGTCTTGAGCTAGTGTAGACAAATCCTGTCTGTAGGTGTGAAGCTCGTCCCGTCATCTTCTCCTGGATCTGCCTGGATGTCGCCTGACGTTGTCTGGGACCCACATGGTGGTATATTTGGCCCATGATTCGTTGGGCATGCGGCAAACATGTCCGGCCCAGTCCCACTTAAGCTTAGCTGATTTTTGGGTGACGTATGCGATATGTGTCACTCTGGGGGTTGATGGATTGATAAATATAAAATACTAGCAGCGCCCCGCAGTTTCACCCGCATAAATATCGATCCCGTATGATTATCGGGATAAAAAGTACCCTATGTGTTATTCTGATGTATAAGCTATATTACTGTAAAGTTTCATCATAATCCGTTCAGTAGTTTTTGCGTGAAAGTATAACAAACATCCACCTATCCTCACAAACTTTCTCCTTTATGATATTAGTAGGATACGTACCCAGAAACATAATTTACTTGTTTTAAACACCATTGTATTACGCTAAATTCACTTTCAACCCTTAAATGCCACATCTCTATACAACAGATTATAACACAGCGCACTCATCGCCCTCTCCTCTCGACTTGTTCATTCATTACTGTAGGAAAACGCTGCTAATAGGCTAAGAGGCATGTTGACATGAACATGACAATGTTGTGTAACAGGCCAATTTGCAGAACATACGGCTAAAGGTCAAACTTGTAGCTTTTTGGTATTAGTATGTATTTATTTCAGGGAGGAATATAGTTTATTTTTTTCGTGGTATGGATAATTGTAACAGCTTTATTGTGTTAATAACTAAAAATTTATTGTAATACCTATTCATTATCGTCATCTGCCTTTTCCCAAGTATGTTGGGGTCGACCTCTAGTCTAACCAGCTGAATACCAGTATTTTACACGAAGCGACTACCTTTCTGACCTCCACAACCGATTTACTGGATCACACGATACCCCTTGGTAAGACTGGCTGGCTGGTCTGGCTTTCGGGAGTTTTACCCTTAACGATTGTCAAAAATCTACAAATGACAGCCGGAAACAACAGCTTAATGTGCTTTCAGGGGCACGGAAGGGTCACGATATGTAATAGATGGTCACCCATCCGCAGACCGACCTTGGCAAGTGAAGCTTAACCTGTGATAAAACCGTGCGGCTGTTATTATTTAGCCACGAGCTCCTATTATTTTATTCCCTTAAAATACCTGTTCATATTAAAACAAAAGAAAATTATCGTCAATTTTCTTTGGGTTTCTACTCACGAATCGCTCTCCCAATATCCTCGTTTGTGAGTACATCCTTAGAATGACATGCAAAATTACTTTAGGAAAAATACAACGTGCCGGCAGCGTTAGATATGATAACGAAATATTGAGTTCACACAGTTCACACAGTTCACTCCATTCATCGACGAAAAAATAAAAAAATTCAATGAGATTTCGGACAGACTCTCTAAAATTAATTTACATTCGGCATTCACCCTGATTAGATACTGTTGTTTTGGCCCAAATTTTATGTATTTTCTACGCTCTTCACCTTTATGGAAGCAGCCACACCTCTTGGACAAAATTGACCAAATTATTCGCAGCACACTAACATCCATTCTAAATGTGGCCTTGGACGACCGAGCGTGGCTTCAAGCCACACTACCCATCCGTTTTGGTGGCCTCGGCGTCCGCAAAATTACCAGTATTAGCATACCGGCGTTCCTGTCTTCTGTCCACAGCACTGAAAAGTTGACCGGGAAAATTTTAGCTCCCTGCCTGGTTGACTGTGAAGTGCCGTGCTTGACCGACGCGGAGAACGCCTGGAAAGCGGCTTGCCCGGATACAGATCGCCCTATAAACCCATCTTCCCAGAGACAGTGGGATGAGCCGCTCTGCAGGTTGGTACGGAATAATCTTATCAATACGTCCACCAATTCTGCTGAGCGTGCCCGCCTGTTGGCTGTGGGTGAGTGGGAGTCGGGGCTCTGGCTTCAAGCACTCCCGTCACCCAACATAGGCACTATGCTGGGTGACACCACCTTTCGGCTCGCTACTTGTCTGCGTTTGGGCGCTCCTTGCGGGGCTCCGCATCGCTGTCAGTGCGGTGAAGCTGTCGACTGCCTCGGGCACCATGGCCTATCCTGCAGTAGGAGCGCAGGCCGGATAGCACGGCACGCCAGCATTAATGACATCATCCGTCGTGCTCTTGTCACCGCCGGGGTGCCAGCTGTTTTAGAACCCAACGGCCTGGCACGCGACGATGGAAAGAGACCAGACGGAATGACCATAATGCCCTGGAAGTTAGGCAGACCTTTGGTGTGGGATGCAACATGTGTCGACACCCTTGCGCCATCCCATCTTCCTAGCACGGTGGGCTGTGCTGGGGCGGCTGCTGCAGGTGCAGAAAACCTCAAACGGCGAAAATATTGCAACCTAATTGGGAGTTATATGTTCGAGCCGTTTGGGGTTGAAACACTAGGGCCATGGGGTCCGAGTGCCCACTTGGTTTTTCGAGATATCGCCAAGCGGTTAGTCGACTCTTCACGTGACCAGAGGGCTGGCCTATTTCTTGGCCAAAGAATTAGCATTGCCATACAACGTGGCAATGCTGCCAGCCTTTTGGGCACTGTTCCTGTTGACAGCGATGCGGACGAATTCTTTGATGCCCTATGATTATTTTACTTATTTTTTTATATAAATGTACATATTATTATAGTTTATATGTTATCTTAAATTATAGATATAAAAACACAGAGTTGCTAACAATATGCCTAAAACATTTTTTTGTTTATCGTGGTCTTTTATCATGCAAGCGTTTAGGCAGGAGAGAAATATATTACGTAGGTATATACACACGGTGACATCAAGCTATACATTTTAAGTTTTAACTAACCTCGCATTTTATAGGCTTTTCGTACAATGAGAAATCATAATCTGGAAATGTATAGCTTGATATGTCGCCGTGCGTACACACAAGTCGAAATTGGTTCAGTAGTGTTCGATAAAATCACAAACACACATACATTGTCATACATACATTTCAAACACAGAACCTCTTTCCTTGATGTCGGTTCAAAATAACGATTTAACCCTCTGCCCTACGAGTAATTCAACACGTTACAATTAGAACAATATTTGAAGCACAATTAAGTGAGACATAGCATTACATGGAGAAATCTGTAATTATTATATGTGGAGTAATTACAGGCTCGAACTTAATAATGGGCTCAAATAATGAATCCAATTAAAATGGCGAGCTTACTTAAAATGTGTGCTTATGGAGAACTAGCTGCGCCCCGCGGTTTCACCCGAACAAGTTTCGATCCCGTGGGAATATCGGTATAAAAACTATCCTATGTCCTTTTCCGAAACTCAAACTATCTCTATAATAAAATTTCATCTAAACCGGTTCAGCGGTTTAAGCGTGAAGAGGTAACAGACAGACACACTTTCAATCTTATATATATAAAAATTCTCGTGTCACAATGTTAGTTACCTCATTACTAAGGGACCTCGCGCACTAGGCGGCCACGACCACGACCAGTGGCTGCAACGACCAAATTAACTAGAAACCATGTTGCGGCCAAGTGCGCGACGTGTATATGGTTTCTATAGTTAGCTTGGTCGCTGCGGCCACTGGCCGGAGTCGTGATCGTCTAGTGCGCGAGGTCCCTAAATCGTTTGCCAATACAAGAACCCGTCGGTAATCACATTAATAATGTATTACGCTTGCAATCAAGGAAAACAAACATAATCTCTGTGACCCTCAATCTTGCATCCGATGGGAATACAGTTTTCCTTAACAAAACTTGAATGAGTAATTGTTATATTTCCTTAGATCTTGAGAATCATTAAATGAAATTTACTGGCTATTTCAAAAATAGTTAAGAAAGAAAAATTGGGACTATCACAAACTAAGCTAAACACACTCTTAAAAACATAAAAGTAAAATAAAAATAAAAACAGAAAGTCCTGTACGAGATCAAAGGGTCTCTCCGTATGATGCTGCGACATTTAATAAAATGCATTTGCTTACTTACGCGATTCGGACTTATACAGGAAGCAACTTTAAAGGTTTTTCTTTAAAAAAATGTGACGACGTGACTTTCAAAATCTTTTCACTTTCAAAATACCTACAGCAAATATTCCTACGGCGTTGCTTCGCAATTATCAATGTATACAATCAACAAAAATAACAATAAAAAAAAAGTGAGATCACGAGAGCAACTGCGAACTTACATAATGGATAATTTCGCTTATAATACAACTAGCAGCGCCCCGCGGTTTTACCCGCATAAGTTTCGATCCCGTGAGAATATCGGGATAAAAACTATCCTATATCCTTTCCCGGGACTCAAACTATCTCCATACCAAATTTCATTTAATATCGGTTCAGCAGTTTAAGCATGAAGAGGTAACATAAGTACAGACAGACAGACACACTTTCGCATTTATAATATTAGTAAGTATGGATAGTACCTATGGATGGATTATTACAAAGAAAGCTTTTTACGATTCATTAGCTTCAGCCCGCGACTTCGTTCGCATGGAAGTCGTAAACTCGTAAGACACCACTATATACCAAAATAATAGTCACATTTCCTTCCGGCGCCATTCTTTTGTTTTTGCTTAGCGTTCCTGGCTTTGTTCATTTTGCTCTGCTCTTGGGTCTGTAACCAATAGACGGAGCATAGGGCTATAGGCGGCAATTTTCTTACTTTTAGCATTTTTATACCCGTCGTAACTGCGAAACGAAAGGTCCGATTCGAATTTGATTGATTGATATCATGATACGAATGTCATCTTTCGATTCTACCCGTGTTTTGATTGACTAATTTGAACAAAAAACTGTTATTGTGACCTAACAATAATAGTTAGAAATATATCCTCGCGGAGTTTTTTGTGGGTAATATTGAGTACTTTAAATCATCATCTGCCCACCCTTTTCCCAATTACTACAATCTGTCAAATTTCTTTAATAGATTTTCAACTTTATCGCTAAAACATAAGGTTCAAAGTTGAAAAATTGTACAGTTTCGGGTAGCTTCGTGTGCTGGCGTCTGTATATGGAGCGACTGTCTATCTAACTTCCATACCCTGTTTACTAAGTAACACGATACCTCTTGGTAAGACTGGATGTCAGACTTTCGGGCTTCTGACTACCCGGAACGACTGTCAAAGATCTACAAATGACAGCGGGACCTGCATTCCGAGGCACAGAGGGGTCTCGATATGTATTGGATGGTCACCCATCCACGAACCGACAGCGGCAAATGTTATCTGTAGATCAAGCAGTTAAAATTGACCTACTTTGTCCCACATCCAAACATAACAATAAATGTTTTCCAAGATAAAGATAAAACGGAACCGTTTGTACGATTGAATTAAACCCATGTAGTCTAGTTTCAACAAATTTGTTCATGTGCAACCACCCGCAGTGAGAGTATCGATTGACAAGCATCGTCGTTGGAAATGTATTAGTGTTAAGTACCTCAGTCTTTGTAGAGAATATGCAGTCTTATGCTGCTGTAAGCTTGTGATTAGTAAATAAGCTGCATTGAATTTTTGGTTCTAGGACATGCCGGTTTCCTCACGAAGTTTTTCTTCACAATTTTGAGAGCAGTGGTGATGAAAATACACATAGTTAAAACGTCTCCCTGGGTTTAAATGACCAAGCCATACCTTGTGAGGCTGCTACCATTGCATTGGCTACCAATGCTCATACCTATGTTAATAATTTGTCCTTTTGTTAATATTTTTATTTAGAGTTTAGGGGTTTTTATCTTAGATATTGGAACCCCGTCATACCCTTTTACATGATATCTACTACTTACATCGAATTTTATTTTATCTTAAGACTCCGCTCCGTACACTACCCGTCGGCAAAGTTTGCATTCCTTATGAAAAAGAGCGATTCTCCGAATTGCACAGTGTGCAATATAGTCGAGGATGTCAACATTTGCTGATAGATTGTGTCTGAAATAAAGATGTACTTACGTGAGAGCAGTGGTGGCCCAGTGGTAATGACAGCGACTTACGAGATATAGGTCGTAGGTTCGAACCCTGACAGGCACTTTACTTTGTGTAAATTATTTCATCACCACTGCACTCAAAACGGTGAAGGAAAACATCGTGAGGAAACCAGTATGTCCTAGAACCAAAAATTCGAAGACATGTGACATCTACCATCAGTGTGGTGGATTACGGCCCACCCCCTCTCAAAGAGAGGAGGCTGTGTCCCAGCAGTGGGAACTATTAGTACCTAGGTATATACAATGTAATAAATATTACTAACACTTAATTAATAGATGGAGGGGTCCGTGGCTAAATAATAACAGCCGCACAGGTCGATCGATCAGGTTAAGCTACGCTTGCCGCGGTTGGTCTGTGGATGGGTGACCATCTTTACATACTGAGACCCCTCCGTGCCTCGGAAAGCACGTTAAGCCGTTGGTCCCGGCTGTCATTCGTGGATCTTTGACAGTCGTTACGGGTAGTCAGAAGCCCGAAAGTCTGACAACCAGCCTTACCAAGGGGTATCGTATTACCCAGTAACTGGGCTGTGGAGGTCAGATAGGCAGTCGCTCCATGTAAAATAATGGTATTCAGCTGCATCCGATTAGACTGGAAGCCGACCCCAACATAGTTGGGAAAAGGCTAGGCAGATGATGACTTAATTAATAGATGTTAAGTTGAGAATTTCATATTAATTTAAACTTGATAACTCCACGCGTTCCTGAAAAAAAAGTGCCTTGACAGACAGAGAGACAGACAGACGGACAACGAAGTGATCTTATAAGGTTTCCGTTTTTCCGTTTGAAGTATGGAACCCTAAAAAAATAATAAGACATTGCAACGCATGCCTGGCATTCGCTAGGTATTCATAAAGCAAACAAAACCTTTAGTAGGTACCTACTGAATATTAAGTACATGGAAGGTCGACCTCTGCAATTAAAAAATACCTTTTATAACACTGTTTACGCTTTTAAGCAAAAGCTTTTTTCCTTCCCCTAAAAGAGGCGTCTTTAAGTCTATTCATCACTTTTACGTTTTAATAAATTTTATTACGAAAAGCAATAAACGTCTCCTGATTTTGATAATTAATTATCGTCTCCCTTCAATATTGAATTGAAAAGCGAATTGATAACGTGGCGGCAAAAAGGCGGGTAAACCTCCGCTATACAGAAAGCGGAACGACCCTGCGACGGAGTCTAGGGATTATACTAACCCTGGACATTACCAAACCTTTCCAGTCTCATCGAAATGTTCACGGCTGGAAACCGGTTTTATCATGTAGTCTGATAGTTGTGTACATTACAGCCAATATTCCAAAAAAATCGTTCGCATCGCTGTCAGCGGGAAAAGTGACTAAAAGACTGGCAGCATTGCCATGTTTTATGGCGATGCTGATTCTTTGGCCAAAAAATAGACCATGCAGCTTGTCACGTGAAGAGTCGACCAACCGCTTGGCGATGTCTCTAAAAACCAAGTGGGCACTCGGACCCCATGACCCTAGTATTTCAACCCCAAACGGTTCGAACATAAATAACTTCCAATAAGGTTGGAATATTTTCGCCATTTGTGGTTTTCCGCCCCTGCAGCAGCCGCCCCGCTACCCGCTCGCTGTGACGCCTAGCCCCAAAAGTGATTTTTTTATATCTTCCTAAATTTAATTAAAGCTAGATAATTAAGGCTGTTAATTTTATCAACGTTCTGGCTTCAAAGGACAAGCTGAGTTGATTGAATGTCAGGCGAGTAACTTCAGTAATTAAGTTTTTAGATAAGTAAGATGTTTTCTTTCATTTAATTTGGAGTACGTGAGGATGGACGGCGCCGCCGACGCCGGCCCAGGAAGAGGTTGCGAGACGACTTAGACGCGTACCGCAAGGGTTGGATTGAGTTGACTCTGGAAAAGGATGCCTGGAAGGATTTGGAGGAGGCCTGAGCTCACCAGCGGGACAGTGCAGGCTAAAAAAAAATGTGATAATATACTTGCCCCACTGCACTGGTTTAAAATTATTGTCTATTTGACAGAAACGGAACGATCATTAATCACAAGCCTTGCTAGGTACAGAGCGTTTTGTGTCACCTTAATGTCAAATACTCGCGAAAATAACAGATTTTAGTGACATGGGTTAATCTGCCGTTTATGTAGTGCGTCAGGGACGTTCGCAGATGCGCATGTAGATTTCTATTACGCAACAATGCGTAAAAGGTGCGCTTCCCTGGTGCGCAGGGTGGGGCGGCTCCAACAGTGTCTTAAGCATAGTTGCGAGTCGCCTGGACTGTGTGTACGTGGGTCACTGTAGTGCCGTCTCTCATGGGGTGTCGCAATGGTGACCAACCGTTATTTCTTGTATTGTTTTCCTTGTTTTTGTTTAGTGTCTGTGCTTACTAACATAGTCGCAAGTTTTACTAATTCTTGTTGAGTCTTGTTTACTCTAATAAAGAAAAATTATATACTATTCATGAATATGACGGAACCGCTCTAGTCACTGCGAGTTGCCGTTTTCAGATTTCCTACAATATTTTAACCTATTGGTAAAAATACTTATTTGAAACTAAACATGTTTGAGACACAGTATTGCTAATGCCCGCCCAACCAAACAAAAGCCGCCAGAGCGACGCATATGTATTTCTAATCGCCAACCAGGCTACTTTACACATAAGCTCTTTAGCCGAAGCCTACACGACTACGTTGCACCTACAGCCTTCTAATCCGATATCTTCACGAACTATTCGTCTTTTCCCAGACGTCACTATACCAAACATGAAGCCTTCATAAATTCATAAATAATATATCCGAGCAACCCCAGAGGATGGCACGTGCGGAACGTTCATAAATTCACCATCGGAAATTATTTGTTGCGACCCCGATAGGTTCGCCCGTATTTATAGGTGATTCTTGGTAACGTTGTGTCCGTAGCGGTTATGTTGCTCTAGTATAGTTTACTATGATGATACAAATAAACTGCATAACGTTTGTTATAAAATATTTACATATTTAACATTCGTGCATACTGTCTAGGAATTTTGTATAAATCAAGGAGCAAGTTGCTATGATCTGTTCACATGCCTAGAATTCTAAATTATTTTAATGTTGAATGGGAATGCGGTCTAAATTATAGGAGTCAAATACCAACCCCGAGGAGCCACCGAGACCAGAAGGGCAATTCTCGTACACAATAAATGTTCAAATACAAGTCGCAATCTCATCTCAGCGACAATCACTGTCAAAAACTTGATAAAAATGTAGGGAAATTAGAAGTATTTTTGACAGGTTGAGTTCTTAAAAATACGGGAATTGCCACAAATGGCACGGCACGTGGCTCTGGCTACATGTGGCCTAATATTTAGGAGCCAGCTCCGATGTGCCAAGGGTCGGTGCCCTTTCACCCCCTGGCTGGTAGAAGCCATAATATTAGCCAATAAGTAGCCGAAGATCGAGTGGAATGGCGTGCAATTGGAGTGGCCTATATGTTCAGCAATGGACTGCTATTGTATATACAACTATTTTAAAGATGGTGATGTGGTTTTTCCATCTTGAATTTCTCAGTAGCAGCCTAGAGTCTGGATTTGTGCCCGGTGGGTGGCAATAGGTTCGCCCCCTATTACATGGGACTTAAACATAACTGGCGAAATGTGGGTATACTATAGTTACACCTCTGTCTAACCTTTCAGGGAATAAAACCGTGATGTTATGTATGATGATGATGATGAAAGTGACTCTTCAAATAGATGCTGTGTTTCCGTCTCTTTCTCAAAAATAACCGAAAAATGGAGTTCAATAAGCTTCAATTAGATAAAGAATGTTTATATTCACACCATTTAATTTATAGCTAGAACTCATTTCATCTTTTACGAATGCTTTGCAGAATTGGTAAAAGATAAAGCAGTTCCCGTATTCATTCTTAATAGACATTTATTACAAAATAAACCTCGGTTTGTATTGTATCAAAGAGGTTGTTTGCGCAAGTCTGAAATACACCAGGTTTTTTAGAGGTAGACGTTTTTTGAAGTTTAATTTGTTACTTGTGGCTTTTTCACTCTTGTTTGGCGCGACTGTAAATCTTTCCCTTTGATAATGCCGCCAAAATGTCAGGGTTTGGTTAGGAGAATATTTAACTTTTAAAATATACGGTTGAAAAGTAAGAAAAGACTTTTCATGTAGGTGATTTAAACTCGAGGGGTAAGTGTGTAACAATCGTATTAATGACAAAATTTTGACAATTCTTCATCATTCATTGCGTTATTTACGTTGTCGAGCAGAAGAGTTTTTAAACATATGAATCAATGGATTAGCAATTTTCTTCAAAACCCTCGGATTGTGAAAGAAAATGTATATTTATTCATATTTTACTGCAGGTATGGTTCGGTATTGTCGAAAACTTTTAAACTCCTGAGAAACCGGTCAGTGAACACAAAAATTACATAATATCCGTGACTTTGGCGACACTCATCGTAGTTCGAAAGCACTACTGGCAATGACCCAAAGGCTAAGGCGTTGGACTGGTGAGCGAAAGGTCGTGAGTTCCAAACTGTACTGCACTATTCAAGTGAACCTACTTCTTCATTTATTTAATTACTCATTACGACAAAAATCGTCACAAATAAAAAATATGCCATCCAATATATCAATCTCAAAAGTTATTTAGAGCAGGGGTGGCCCAGTGGTAACGGCTGCGACTTACGAGATATAGGTCCTAGGTTCGAACCCTGACAGGCGCTTTACTTTGTGTAAATTATTTCATCACCACTGCTCTCAAAACGGTGAAGGAAAACATCGTGAGGAAACCAGCATGTCCTAGAACCAAAAATTCGAAGACATGTGACATCTACCAACCTGCACTGGGCCTGCGTGGTGGATTACGGCCCACTCCCTCACAAGGAGGAGGCCTGTGTCCCAGCAGTGGGAGCATTATAGGCTGATTATGTATGTTATGTTATGTAAAAATTATTTATTCAAATTAGGCTGAGAATTAAAACTTTTGGAACAATCCTCCAGTCCCCCTAAACTCCCGACCTTCACCACTTCCTATTGCATTCGCTGTGAAGAAGAACTAACTACCAGCCGCAGCACAGATATCTATAAAGTTAGAAGATATTGTTACCTTGATACATTTTCTTTATTCTTGATAACTGTATGAAAATCTATTAAAATTTCCACATTGTCAGCTTTTCATAAAATAAGCTCTCAAACGTCGCTAATTATCACGAGCCCAATTTTCTTTTCAGCTCTCTGAAGACACGAATTTATTAGGTACACGATTCGAATCTCGCTCAAATAACTCAATTACTTACGTTCAAACGGCAGGCACTGCAATAAACTCCAGACTTCTAAAAAGCTTAATGAATGAGGAACTAAATTCCCACTAATTGGCACTCGTTTGCAGGTCTTACAGCGACGGTGAGTGGTGACGGTACTAGATGGTACTGAGGGCTTTTAATTCTGCTTATTTATGTCTATTTCAAAATCAATCTACCTAACCTTTTTCCAACTACATATATTGGGGTCAGCATTCAATCTAACCGGATGCAGCTGAATACCAGTATCTTACATGGAGCGACGAAGTATTCCCGTTTGAGCACTTATTTTTACAGCACCAAATGTATTCCCATTTGAGCACCAATCACTATTTTATTACCGTAGTGAAAGGGGAACAATAAAAAAATTATTCCCTTCTTTATTTAAAACTTTATTCCCTTTTGAGCACCTACGGTACGATATAACCTCCACAGCTCAGTTACTGAACTGAGTTGTGGAGGTCATATCGTACCCTTGGTAAGACTGGTTGAATACCTATTCTAGTTGACATACTCGTATAATTAACAAATTCAATATTTTTTCTGTAATATTCAGGATAATTTTATCAGCCTGGTTTCGGAACAATTTCCAAAGCTAACAATGACTTTCGCCGAAACTTTTACCAAAGAGTCGTTTATTATTGAATCACTTTTGGTCACGTACCGACGGATCGTGTGAAATGTGGTTCACCGTATTATAACACAAGGGATGTTGAAATAATATTCAAAATGGCCGAAATTATTACCATGGTTGGCAAAAACCAGCGGGTTAATTGAGTAACCAACTATCAGTATAAGAAGAGGGAAGGAGAAGAGAGTGTGAAGGAAGTGAGTGAGGGAAGAGGGAGTGCACCTGTATCTGAACGCACACTTGTGCACTAAAATATCTCCCGCGCCGAAGGCTAGTCTCCGTTGAGATTGGCCGCACTGTCACCAAAATCGCCGTCATGCTGCCAAAACCGATTATCTGCAATTTTGGTCAATTTTGTGTTAAAAATATCAATCGATTCAGTTTTTCATTTCTGTTGTCTGCCAATATCGGTTAAACGCAGAAACCCATTAGTTGCAGAGATACTCTGTGCATAATAAAGGGTAATTGATCAATGTCTGTAAAATGTCGCCAGACAAAAACGATTAAATTTGTTTAATGATAGGTTTTTCGATATTACGCTTGCTAAATAATATTAAACTCGTTTAATCGATTTTCTCATTTACGCACTGGAGCAGGTCTACAGATGATTTATTCTGCCATAGTATTTCAAACGCCGTTAGCCGGTTTTGGAAAAATATTTACTTATTGAAAACTTTAATAACATACGTCAGCAAAAATTAAATTATTAACTTTAACTCATTTTGGCCCGCGCCCTTAACATGCAAGATGAAATAATGTTTTTGTGAAAAATATAATTATATGCATTTAATTGATTTCGGGTATACTTACTACGGGTTCTATTAGATAAACATCTCTGCAGCCAAAAGCGATTAAATGATGATACCTATAGTTGCCAGGGATTCGCGTTGGCGCGCGGCGCAGTTAGTTCGTTCATTCATTCAATTTTCATTACGACGCGACACATTCGGCTCGACGAAACTCAAACTCAAAGCATTTATTTCAATTAAACCATTTACAGGCACTTTTGAATTGTCAAGAAGTCGGTCAGTCAGAAAAAATGAAGCTAGTTGCCCATTCCAAAGCATAGGTACAGACGCCAGCACATCAACCTACCCCTAACTGTCAAATTTTCCCAATCAACATTGAACCTTATGCTTTAGCGATAAAGTTGAAAATCTATTACAGAAATCTGACAGATTGTAGTAGGTTGATGTGCTGGCGTCTGTTCCTATGGAGAAGAACGGGCAAGAAACTCCATGGACACTCTTTTAAATTATGTTTTTACAAAAATATTAGTTACATAATTTATTTTGAATTTATAATCATATTATGTGAGAACGATGTAAAAAAAGGAAACTGTACCTAACGGTTAACCAACAGTCGATTGGCCCATGAACCATTGGTCAACATTATCTGTAAACCTTTAACTTTTCATCCAAAGGATTTTACACCCATGAACGTTTCGCCAACATAACTCTATGTTAGTGAACGCTTAACCAACATGATGTTTTGACCAATAACTTTTCACCCAAAGAATAAGGCCAACAGACAGCGGGAAAGGTGAAAGTAAATAAAGACTTGTAAAAATAATAAAAAATATGATAGTTTTTAAATACTATTGCTCCGCCCCGTGGGGAAGATTACGTGGCGGGTCTAAGTTGGTTTACAAGCAATAATAAATAAGACATAGTCGACTATTTCTGTGAAAAGGGTTTAAAGTAACCTAACCAAACCTAACCTCGGGGTGCCCTTCGCTCGCTTTGCTCGCTCACTTGAACCGCTATCATCCACTTCGAACCTAAGTCCGAGTCGGGGTGCCCCAAGTCCCGAGCTCGCTTGGCTCGCTCTAGAATCCTAAGTTCTATTTGACATGGGTCAATTGTTCTTTGGGTGAAAAGTCATTGGTCAAAACATTATGTTGGTTGAGACTTACGCGTTAAAAGCGTCCAGAGTACAGCAAATAGTAACAAAACAACAATCCAAAATAAAATAATTCAAAATAAGCCGAGGCAGCTAAGTGATGACCAGCCCCAACTGACGGCGCCCGTTCACGAACATGACGCATAGATCAGCACCATTCAGCTCAACCATTTTGAAGGGAGCTAAATGATCCAACACACACGCCACCGTCAGCGAGACATTTGTGTGAGCATGACATACTATCAGCCGCCAGGGCTCATTCAAGTCAATGAAAGACATTACCCGGTAAATGATAGCACTATAGTACATAGAACTCACATCTGTGCTATGCAATTATACAATACAAAGAAAATTGAGTTTATACAATGCAAAGATAGTCTTCAGCAGCTCCAACAGAATTTTCAAGTGTTAATCAATTAGTTGTGGTTGTGGAGCAGTACCAGCATTGAGCCAGGCATTTTTATCAGCGATGTAGTCCCCTAACTTATAATATGCCTGCCTGCATAGTGTGCGTTTTATACAAGACTTGAATTTTGTCTCATTCAGTTGAAGAATGTGGGGAGGTATTTTATTATAACATTTTAAACAGTACCCCATAAAAGATGAGTCTACTTTAGCCAGTCTGAAACCTGGTTGAACTAATAGGTCCCTATTTCTAGTACTATAATTATGTCTTTCACCTCTTTTGTTAAAAAGATGTAAATTTTTCCTTACATACATGATGTTTTCGTAGATATATTGACAAGGCACCGTCATGATGTTAATTTCCTTAAACAATTCCCTTAGAGAATCACGCCTGCGGAGATTATATATGGCTCTGATGGCTCTTTTCTGCAGAATAAAAATAAAATCGATGTCTGCAGCCCGTCCCCAAAGTAAAATACCGTAAGACATGATACTATGAAAGTAACTAAAGTAGACTAGTCTCGCGGTATCTATATCAGTGAATTGGCGGATTTTTCTGACAGCATAAGCTGCTGAACTTAGCCGTCCTGCAAGAGATGTTAAATGAGGACCCCATTGTAGCCTTGAGTCGAGCGTGATCCCTAGGAAAACAGTTTTATCGACGAATTCTAGTTTCTCTTGATTCAATATTATCTCATAATCACTACCTTTGACATTTGGTAAAGAAAATCTTATGCACTTAGTTTTATTTCCATTTAATATTTAATTTCCATTTAATTAAACACCTCGTAACAAACAAAAACTCGATTACCAAGTAATTGTTTACATTGATCTTTTAAAATCAAGCTCAATAGCAATATCCAGCAGTGGGTTATAAAGTAGCCTGTGTTAATCCTGTGCCTTATCTATCCACCTACCAACTTTCATCTAAATCAGTTCAGTAGTTTCAGAGATTAATTTTGAAAGAGACCTGTGTCCTGCAGTGAGATACAAAGTAGCCTATGTGTTAATCCTTTGCCTTATCTATCTACTTACCGAATTTCATCCAAAACCGTTCTGTAGTTTCGGATATTAACGTGTACAGACAAAATGTATAGATGAGTATAAAAAGAATAAATGAAAAATTCTTAATTTTTTCGTCAGGTAAAACTAGCTAAAATTATGTCTAACTCTTTTTTCTGTTCTTCTGATAACATTCAATAGACACAACATTTTCTACATATGTATAATTGTACAATGAATATCTGCTTCTATGGATTATTAAAATTGTAAGACTTAAAGGTTCAAATTTAACAAAAAACTATTTTTGATAATTGGCAGCCAAAATTGATTAAAAGCAGTCCTCTCGGAGATATTTTTTTATTTTTATTCGTTTCTATAAGGATAATCGAATCAACTAGTCTTGCTTTCTACAGAAGGATAAATAATGCATCGGAAAAGAACTAAAAATATTAATGAAAGCTAGTATTTAACAAAACAATCTACAGTAAACTTTCAAATTGATTTATCTCTAATTGCATTATTGTGCATTTAGCTAACTTTGGCAGCATGACGACGAAATATGGGTTGGAGAACTTTATTTATTTATAGTATCAATGGCTTTCATTTTAACAGTTCAACAACCTTCATTGCATTATTTAAGTTGTTCAGCAGACAATTTTTTCGAACATAATTATGAAGCAATGGATTAGCAATATCCTCCAAAATGATTCAGATTGCAATTGAAAGTGTGTTACGCAATGTATTATATATTACAAAGGCATATAAGCAGCGCCTATCTCGATAAATCACCATAAGACTGTCAATTACATTTTCATTTCTCATACTTTGAAAGTAGTGTTTGTTTGATCCGAATAGCGGGTGGAAGACGCTGCCTCCCACCTTTGGGTGGGAAAGACTCATAGTAATTGTTTCCCTCTCTAGGGCGGGAATGAATAAAAAAAATAGAACTAAATTGGTTAGGTAGTCAGCTACAATTTTTTTTACATAATTAAGAAAAAGTTTGCGGTCTTGTGAGCGTATAAACAGCCCGTGTGAATAAAAAAAAAACCTATTAAGCGGGACGGCCCGCGGCGGTGACGCGGTGTGTCCCATATTTATAATAGTAGACAAATTGTTCTAACTTCTCAATTAATTTTAACTAGATACCTACTATTATTATCAATAAATATTTTAGGAAAACCACTATTTTTTTAATTTCGTTATATTCGAAATGAAAAGTAGAGTGTTTAACACGGGTGAAGGTCATCAATTCCTTTCGGCCCTCGTATAAAAATGTACTATTTAGTGTGTGTGCCCCACAATTAAGAAACTCACTAAATTATCATACCTAACAAAAAACAAACATACAAACACGCGTGGCAGTAGGCAGTCGCCAGACGGCCTACTCGGCTCCCGTACTATTCGCACATTGTCAGTAGTCTTTACAACGTTCAAGTTAATCCGACGAAATTAAAAATACGTACGTCTCACGCGTAATAACCGAGTATGAATGTTAAAATAATACTTCGTAACTTGGCCGTGCGAAGAAAGAAAGGGATGGATAATGACGTCGCCGATAATAAAGTCAAAATGAAAATCCAAGATGGCGGCTGTGAACATTTCCAAATTTTTCTTCATGGTAGATGTTTTCATGGTTTTCGAAGGTGCTAAAGCCGATAGTGAGGTCAAAATGATAATCTAAGATGGCGGCTGTATTTTTTTTTAAATATTTTGTCATGGGTGTTGTTTTTATGGTTTTCAAGGGTGTTAAAGCTGATAGAGAGTCAAAATGAAAATCCAAGATAGCGGCTGCAATTTTTTAAATTTCTCATCATAGGTGTCGTTTTCATGGTTTTCGAGGGTGCTAAACACGACAGTGATATAAAAATCAAAATCCAAGACAGCGGCTGTGAAATTTTTAAAATTTTGTCATTTTAAAAATTTTACAGCCGCCATTTTGGATTTTCATTTTGAACTTCGTTCCTGCCGAGGGTCCCCGACCACACAAGTTTTTTTTTCTGTTTTGTGACTGCGTCTGCCTAGACTAGACCCCGGCCTAGTGCCTGCCTGCTTGGCTTGATTTTCATGAATTTTTTTGTGTATAGGTATTTGGTAGGTCTGAGAATAGGTCGTTTTTTTTATTTTTTATTTTTTTATTTTGTAATTCAACGTTTGCTGGGTCAGCTAGTATAGGTATAATAGTGACCTTATTGGTGATGTTGCTCAGAAAGGTCAGATGTGTAGTAGGTATTTGCAACCGGCGGCGGGCGTGCGTGTATGAACGTTAACGAAGCTAAAGGAGTATGTAACGATCGTAGCAAGTGGCGTTCTGCAGTTTCTGCCGACCCCCGTGAGAAAAGGCGTGAGTTTATATAATGTTACCTATTTCCCTGAAAACGAAGTAGTAATTTTTTTTATAGCAGAATTAAAAGGGAAAAGGTGTTCTTAAAAATAAAATGCTGGAAATGTTGTATCCTATAAAGCCTGCTTCCCCGAAAAGCACAGTCCGACTCAAAGCACAATGTTGACGTTTCTCCCAAAATCAATAGATCCTACTCAGAATTCCTTCAAACAAATAGCACACAAAAACAATGTGTTTACGCAGTTTTCATATTTTCCGCATTTATAATATTTAAGCTCACACCCGCGTTAAATCCGTGAGACTTAATTATAATCCCACTTATGACTGCTCACCATTTTAAACAAAATGGCGGCAGTCGCGGCCCGTCCACTCTTGTACAAAATAGATAGGTGTAGAAGTTCCATTTCAAACAAGGAGCGAAAACATGCGCACTAACTCATAGACAAGTAAGTGCGTACGGAGATCTCAAACAAATGATAGTCGCCTGTGTGCGCTTGCACTAGCGAGTGAGTTCTTCTTAAACGAATATCAAATTTACCCTGGCTAGTGTAAATTAATTTTATTTCAGAATTACTAGTAGATACAGTCGACTGGACGTCAGTGGTGATAGTTACACCTTGAGCTAGCGTAGCGTAGTACGAAGTTTCAATTAAATACGAGGTCTGCATTAGGTGCGGGCGACTGTACCACTGAAGAAGTAAGAAGCAGTGTGTAGTGAAGTTGTAGCGCAAACTGAACTTTAATACATTAAGTATGTTGGCATAAATGTAGTGTTTTTCCAAAAACACATAATTATTTGTTTAAATGTTTAGAAAGTAAATAAAGAAGGAAAGAAAAAAAAATTATTTGGACACAGTCCGTGAAGTTACACAAAATGCAAAAAAAAACATATCAAATCGTAAAGGCAATATACGAGAACCGTCTGTGTGCGGGTGTTTTCGCTACTTGTATGAAGCCAACCTTCTGAACTAATTTATTTAGTGACTCTTGTTACCTTAAAGGTTAATATATAATTCTGGAAGTATGCCACCCCAGCATTGTACGTGAATGTGGCTTAGCATAATCATGAAGGTCCGGGTTAATGTGTGAGGAAATTTCCCAGCAGTGGACTGAGATAAGCTTTCGCAGAGGAAATAGGGTAGGGATGAAGCGGATGTTATTTGATGAGGTTTCTGGATTAAAATTATTGGAGTTGAGGGTGGGGAAGAAGATGAAAACAGATAAGGGTTTGAAGATGGGGATACTAATGTGAATGCAAAATTGTGTAGGTAGATGTTGAGATTTAAACAATTAACTAGTGAGACGATTCGGCTTCTTACAAATCCTTTACTCGATCATTCTTAAGATTTTCAGTTAAATGTACCCTTTTACACCCAGTAGACTTAATATATAGGAATATCTGCTAACCCAGAAAGACGCAAATAACAGACCATTTCTAATCTAGCTCACATTAAACAGAAAACAGAATTGACGCCAGATCATTCAATGCAATGTGTTACTAATTACATAAACAGTTACAACACTAGTGTCAATGAATACATTTGGCAGATATTGGTTTAAAAAGCAATAGAAGTGTTAAAAAAAGAAGAGGGAAGCCTTCTCAGGAATATGAAAGAAGCTAAATTAGATAGATTTCTAATTACGTTGTAGCGGTATCTACAACGCCACATGCGAACCACGCGTCATACTGACGTCATGCAAAATCCTGCATCTCGCAAGCAGAGTTTACCGCGCAACTAGCATATTATATACACGTTGTTCCTCACGCCTCTATATAACATCACTAGCTCCTTAGGTCATAGAAAATATGTATACTGTGGTAGAGGTTCGTGGCTTAGGCAACGCCTAATCTACCGGGACTGGTCTATGGATGGGTGACCATCCATTACATTCCGAGGCCCCTCCGTACCTCGGAAAGCACGTTAAGCCGTTGGCCCGGCTTTCATTCATAGATCCTTGACAATCGATACATAGTCAGAAGTCCAAAAGTCTGACAGCCAGTCTTACCAAGGGGTATCCTGTTACCCATAACTGGTTTGTGGAGGTCTGACAGGCAGTCGATCCTTGTAAAATACTGGTATTCAACTGCATCTGGTTAGATTGGAAGCCGACCCCAACGTAGTTAGGAAAAGGCTAGGCAGATGATAAGTACGTGTTGTCTGTGTGATTTAGAATATTATTGCAACTAGCTTCAACTTTTTGACTAACTGACCGGCTCTTTGACAATTCAAAAGTGCCTGTAAATGGTTTAATTGATATAAATGCTTTGAGTTTGATTCTAAATATAATATTATTATAAATAATACTCTTCCTCCAAAAGTGAAAACTTGAACAATTACGTATGTATTTTTTTAATCGTCATATAAACAAAACACAAACAGAATACTTTGCCGTCACTCACTGACATATCGGAAATACATTAAAACCGAGTACAGACGCCAGCACACCAAGCTTCCCGAAACTGTCAAATTTTCCCAATCAACTTTGAGCCTTAAGCTTTAGCGATGAAGTTGAAAATATATTAAAGAAATTTGACAGATTGTAGTTAGCTTGATGTGCTGGCGTCTGTACATCCCGGGGGCAGCTGAACACATCCGAATGTAGCGCGGTGTCGGTAACAGTGTCGCGAGTTCAATGGTTTATTCCCATCTCAAAAAATGCCCAACGCGCCTAAAGAAGTTTTCACTTAAAAAAAAATGTCTCACAATTCCCACTTGGTACCGTAAAGGGTATTATAATTCCGGCCCGTTCTCGAGCAATCCGGCCATTGTGGCACTGTGTCCCTGTAGGTAGGTGAGCGAGGCTTAGCGTGGATATGAAAAGGGGTCGTATGAGCCTCCAGATTATCATAAAATGGCCGACAAGATCTTGAAGGGTTTAAATTCTTTTAAATGTGGAGGTTATGATTTTGATAATGTTGTTGTTGAGATAATATAAAAGATTTACAGAAGTATTAACATCATCTATTGTCTGATGGATCAGAATGTTGGGCCACAAAAGGGATGAATGAAAGGCAACTGCATGTAGCAGAGATGAGAATGCTAAGAGGGATGTGTGGTGTTACACGAATGGATAGAATAAGAAATGAGTACATAAGAGGAAGTTTGAAAGTGGCACCGGTAACGGAAAAGTTGTGTGGAAATCGGTTGTCATGGTATAGGCATGTGATGCGGAGGAATGAGGAAAATGTCGTGAGGAGAGTTTTGAGTATGAATGTCGATGGCTATAAGGGTAGGGGAAGACCAAAAAAACGATGGATGGAATGTGTGAATGATGATTATGATTAGAAAGGGGGTGACTACCGAGATGACGTCTAATAGAGAAGTATGGAAGAAAAAGATATGTTGCGCCGACCCCAAATAAATTGGGATAAGGGCAGGAGAATGATGATTGTCTATTACATATTATAAATTAAAGTTGTTCTTCGTGTTTGTGTCTGTCTGTGAGACCGCGTGCGTGTGCGCGTTGTGCTTTTGAATTGCACAACGGATTTTGATGCGGATTTCACCATCATTTAGAAAATGCTGGAAGGTTTAATTTTATATTTTTTTTTAGTCTCTGCTGTCCCACTGCTGGGCAAAGGTCTCCCCTTCCAGGAACTCCTTTTCCGCGCCACCTCAAACCACCCCCACGGTACTCGTCCACCTGGACGCATTATCTCGCCACCGCTTTCTGGGCCTACCTCGGCGGCCTCGTTCATCTTCAGGCATCCATTGTGTGGAAACTTTTGGCTATGCGGTCATCTTGCATGCGGCTGATGTGACCCGCCCAATCCCACTTGAGCCTGGCAGTGTATAGTATATAATATATAACATTAAACTTGCATAATATAGTAAGTAAATCTCGATGTTTTATCAAGTCGTAAAACCTGAGCGAAGCAGGGGCGGGTCGCATTTGTCGGCCGAATAGGCTGTAGGCATCCTTCAATCATCTCCATAAAAACTGGTCCTATACGCTGTCAGCTAAGCTGCTATTTTTAGGGTTCCGTACATCAAAAGGAAAAACGGAACCCTTATAAGATCACTGCGTTGTCCGTCTGTCTGTCCGTCTATTAAGACCCTTTTTCTCAGGAACGCGTGGAGTTATCAAGTTGAAATTGCAATCCCTTGAAGCAGTGAAAAAATCAAACTCTTAAGTCAACGCAATCAAAAGATACAGGCGTTTATGTTCCATTTATGCCGCATATTTTGACACTCACAATGGAACAATCGCAGGGTACTACCCGTTGACCTATAATCATGAAATTTGGCAAGAAGCAATGTCCTGTAGCACAAGGAAAGGAAAAAATCCGAAAACCCTAAATTTGTAGTTACAATACTCTATTAATAAATAAACTATTTACATACCTACAAATTTGTACGGAACCCTCGGTGCGCGAGTCCGACTAGCACTTAACCAGTTTTTTTTTAATAAACGACAAAAAATTTCAACCCAGGGAGGTTCAGAATCATGTACTGAATCCATGGTAACAGGTTCGCGTCGTTGTCCCTGCCTACCACTCTGCAGTACAAAGTGTTAGTGTGCCTTTCTATTATTCTGCTTTGGTACTAATTAACATGGCTTTCTTTTGTTTACAGGGTAAGAAACTCCACCTTCTATTGTATCAACAATTGGAATAAATCGAGGCCACGAGAGTAAGTAATTAGAAATGTAGTTTTTATTACTTATCTGACAAAAAACAGAATGATTGTATGTATATTAGTATGGTTTTTATTGTAAAAAGAAAGTTTTTAGAGGTATCTTCATGATTTTTTTCAATCGTATCTTAGTTGTATTATGTTTTCAACACAATATCTACCTAGCATATATCCTGAAGAATATTATATATTTTCTGATATTGTTTACTGTAGTCGATCATATACTTTTATTGCTTTAAAAACTTGCATTTTTTGCGTTTAGGTCCTCTGATCCCCATAAACCTGGATCGATTCTACTCGATAAAACATAGAAACCTAAGCTGAGTTCATCCGTACAGTGACCCCGTCGTTGAACCGCGAGTAATACCGTCTTACACAACTTGAGATAACCGGGGAGTTTAAACTATTCTCGACAACGTACACTCAACGGCTAAAATATGTTTACCTACTTCACTTTTCATAGCATTAAATTAACACCGTTTATATTAGCCGTAATTTTCCCGAATAGAGTAAAATATAATAGTAGGCAAAATACACGCTTTGATGTGGAGTTGCGGACACCAGCCCGTATTACCTATTACTTAGATAAAACATAACCTAAAAGGCATGGAAATTAGAAAAGTGTGAATATTAACTAAATTATTATCCTCTGTTTGCTGAGGTCTGAGATAGTTAATGCGTATTTTAATCTGGAAGGCTAATCTAAATAAGGTACCCTTATTAGCTATAACATTAATTTGTCTTATGTTATTACAAATAAGGTGTAGTGGAATTCAACACACATTTTCTTAAATTATTGTGTGAAATTATGAGGTGTTGAATTATTCGAAATTATTGATTGAATTTCACGAAAGTATGAGATCTACATTTCAACATTTGAAGCTGTATTTCAAGTTCTGCGAGAAACTCGCTTACATTTTTAGCAAACTGTGCACATGTTTTTGCTCGTGACTGTACGGTCGCTTCGAGAATAGATCTGATCTAATAAATAGGATTTAGAAGTGCAGGAATAAATAGAATAGGTTACAGAGTAAGGAATGGCTTTCTTTGTGACGTCATTAGATAAGGAACGCTTTTGTACTTTTAAAAGTTCAGCGAGGTAATTGGGTAACACTTAAAATGGCAATTCCTTTCATATTGGCAGTTAAACAACATTCATTGCGTTATTTACACTATTGAACACACGAGATTTTTAAACATATGAAGCAATGGATTAGGAATCTCTTTCAAAACTTTCGATTTAAAAAAAAAAGTGTTTTACGTAGTTGGTGTGCAGGAAATAAAGTCAAAGCCTTCACTAAGAAAATCACTCCCGAAACATCGAATAAATAGGGATTTTCCTTACAAGGCAGGTAGAGAAGTGGGATTAAAAATAAACGAACAGTCGTAAGTACTTCCCTTAGTTAATTATACCTTACTTTTTTCTTCCTAGGAAACTGAAAGAGATAGTTGCTACGGACTTTTTTTCGCTTGCTTGAAAAACAAAATGATGATCTAATACTCTAACTAGCAAGTAAAAAAAATACGTTTTCACTTCTCATGCTCTAAAAGTTCGTCTTTATGTTGTGCGTAGGCGACATAAAATAGCTTTTTATGCTCTAGTGCTTAAAGTATTTTTTTTTCTAAGACTAAGATAATCAGGCCCAACAGCCACACGCACAATAAAACTTCGCAGATTAAAGTCGTTATTTATTTAATTTGCTTTAATTTATACCACTTCCGTGTTTTCTATCTTTAATTTAATAAAATCAGATAAAAAAGTTGTCATTTATTATTTAAAAACGCAAAGACACGTTTTTATGACTTGGCCGTATGAAGTACCCAAGTCGAATGACACATGTTGAAAAATAAAAAAAGAAACTTAAAAAGTTTCGTGGCAGGAATTAGCTATGCTCTTCTTCAATTTTGCAACATTTTTGTTTAATTATACCCGATAAATTTTATCTGTATGAATAGTATAGCGGTTTGACATATACCTTCACGCCTTCTTCTAATGGATGGAGGGAGAAACCACAGAACGCCACCTGCTATAACGATCCTTACACACTCCTTTTGCTTCGTTTACGTTCATACATCTGGTCACACACGCACGCCGGTTGCGAGTACTACGCACCTGACCTTTCTGAAGGACATCATCAATAAGGTCACTAATGTCCTTCTAGTGTGTCCTGGTGTTATCACTCATAGTCGCCTTGCAATCAATCTGCCTAGCCTTTTCCCAACTATGTTGGGGTCGGCTTCCAGTCTAACTGGATACAGCTGAATACCAGTACCTATTTTACATGGAGCGACTGCCTATCTGACCTCCACAACCCAGTTACTGGGTAATACGATACCCCTTGGTAAGACTGGTTGTCAGACTTTCGGGCTTCTGACTACCCGTAACGACTGTCAAAGATCCACGAATGACAGCTGGGACCAACGGCTAAACGTGCTTTCCGAGGCACGGAGGGGTCTGAGTATGTAAATATGGTCACCCATCCACAGAACAACCGTGGCAGCGTAGCTTAACGTGATCGATCGACCTGTGCGGCTGTTATTATTTAGCCACGGACCCCGCTCGGTTTGACAAAATGTATCAGATAAAAGTTATCTGTAGATTGAAAAATTGGCATTTAATGTTTCGTTCTTATGTAATGTGTGTGAATCATGATTGATTCAGTTTAAGTTACTTTTTTTGTAAACGTGCCTTTAATTATTCAAAAAAGGCACATTAAAAATATGACATCAAAATCAAAAGTCGTTTATTCAAACTAGGCTGAGAATCAGCACTTTTCGAACGTCAAAATTACATAAGACAGTCCCCCAAACCGCCATCAAAATCGTTTACAAGTGAAGTATATAAGTAAAGATAGTTGTGTTACGGCGTAGCTCGCGTAGTGCTACGGCGTAGGTCGCGTAGTGCTACGACCGCACGCTCTCCACACGTTTGTAATATTTTGGGAATATTTTTTTGTTAGATTTTAATGAATGTAATGCTTCAATAATGTAATTTTTCTGCATGATAAAACAGAGCAATCAATGCATCATGTAGCTTATAATCTGTCTAGCTATCCAATAAATATATTCGTAATCGAAAACAGGGTAGACGGAACGCTACATTGTTTACATCGTGTCCGCGTTAATTTGAAGTTTAAAAATATAAAAAGTGACTAAAAGTATCGTAACTGTGCTGAATATTGTGTATAAAACTGAACTAGATAGGAACAAGGTGAAGTACAAAGTGATTAGTGCGAAAATTTTAAAATATTCCTAAAAGTAAAAAATAACGGCAACAGTTCTTGAAAGTGACATTAGCATTAGTTATCATTGTGCTCTAAAATAAAGAAAAAAGCAATGTTTGTGGTAAAACTATAACACCCTAAACTATATAACAATCGTCACGGCTTTAAAACAGTGGCATAAGTGAAGTTAATATAGTTCAATAACGGCAAATCATCCTGTTCAAAGTGAATTCAGCACCATCTATTAGAACGTTTCTTAACGACAACGCCACAACAACACAACTAATGACATCTATTCAATAATTATAAAAGTATTGGACGTTGAAAGTACTTCGCAATTTGACAACTGCTGATAACGTTACCGTAGCCGAGTAGTGAACGCCTCTGACCTACGATCATCGGTGCGCTGGTTCGAAGCCAGTCAAAAACGGAGCACTTTTTGAATTTATAAACATTTGTCATCTACTATTTATTCAAACATGGAGGACGACAACATCAATACTCGACAGAGACGAAGACTAAATTTCAATATTAGCGAAATTGACATGGACGTTTCATATCTTAGTCCGACAGATACGTCACACATATCTCCAAACCAACAATTGTCCAAGAGTATAGACGGTACCATAGTCGACACCACAACTTACTCCGAAATGCAAGATAGAATATCAACATTAACTCAAGAACTCGCTACTACACAGAGCGAATTAGAAAACTTAATATTAGAAAATAACGTTTTGCGAACACAAAATAAAAATCTTACTACACAAATCTCCGCTTTAAAGTCACTATGTCACTCCACGACGCCGACGACACCTAATAAACTTAACTGTGTGAAAAAGATAAGTAGGCGGTTTGTGTTGCCCCAAAGCATCGGAGTATTCTCTACAACTTCATCGCCAACTTTGACACCTAATACTAAAGCTGACCACAATTATACATTTGCAAATTTAGATAGAAAAATAAACGACATGCAGAAACAATTAGCTGAAGCAAGCAAGGACATAACAAGCCTAATAAAACAAATTGAAGGACTAAAAGTGAAACTGACAACGCCAAAGAAAACAATTACTACACATACCCAGAAATCGCAGATAATACCTGCGTATGAAATCGAAAAGAAAGAAATGCCTGCAGAACACAGAAAATTAGCTATCCTCGGAGCTCAACAATGTGTAGACCTTGCCTCAGCTCTCCTATACTCAAGACAACGAACGCAATATGAGAAGTATACGATTATAAGCGAAACGAAGCCGTATGCTTTAAGTACTGAGATAGTAAAAAACTATCGAAGTATAAATCTAGCAACCAATGACAAGCTTGTAATATCTCTTGGTGAAAATGACTACAACCAAAAATCAGTGTTGACACAAATTCTAAAAATTGTAAAGTATTACAGCTGCAACAAAATTATTGTACTAAACCTAAATAAAAATAATTATCTAGATGTAAACAAGCTAAATAATTCCATAATGAAAATATGTAAAGAATACAAAAATTGTTCCTATGTAAATTGTAATAATCTTAAACTTAATGATATTTGTAAAACTATTAATTATATTATTGACTGTAATGACTATGACACCAAATTTTTAAATTTTTCCGAAATTAAAAAGAGTTTAAAAAGTCTAACCCAACAAAAACAAAATAATATTTTAAATTTGAATTGCAGCTGTATACCTAAAAAGGGAACAATACCCTATTATTTTAAATCTCCGATTGTAGAAATGTCAGATAATACTAAAAACAAAACAGTACTAAAGCCCTTACCGCAAAAAATAGGGACTATTCCATATTATTTCCCCGTGATAAAAAAATGTTACAGCAGTCTAACATCTAAGGCCAACAATCTTTTTCGTGTACAATAACCTACGCTTATTACATCAAAACATAAATGGGCTGCTGGTTAAGAGCGACATAATAACGGAATTCATAGACACTCTTTCAAACAATGGCAAATATGTACATATATTGTGTTTTACAGAACACAATATGAAGATGAGCGATGTTGATCTTTTGAACATTCCAAATTACTCTTTAGCTACCTCCTTTACTAGACAAAAACGAAATGGTGGCTCTTGTATATTAATACACAACCATATTAGATATACAGAGATAGATCTTGTGAAAGTCGCAAATGTCTGTAATGTTTTTGAATGCTGTGCGGTTGAGCTAACGGATCATAAAATTATAATAGTATGTATATATAGAGTGCCAGGACCAAACAAAATGGAAGTATTCTTTGACAATTTAACGTATATATTAGAACAAATCTGCTATAGAAATAAATATAAAATAATAATATGCGGTGATTTTAACATTGATATGTTACAAAAAACTAAGTATTCCTCTAAATTTAAACGTCTATTAAAAGAGTTTAATCTTACAATAGAAATAGAGAAACCCACTAGGCCTAGCAGTGGTACTTGCCTAGATAATATTTTTCACAATATACGGGGATGTAAAAGTGAGGTACTAGAATTAGGGGTATCTGACCATTTAGCGCAATTGATGCAGTTTCCTGTACAACAAACGTGTGCATTGAAATATTATTATGTTCAAAAACGCGACTATAGCAAGGAAAACATGCATCAGTTTACACAATGCATAGGCAATTTG
This sequence comes from Hydraecia micacea, assembly GCA_914767645.1. Classification (NCBI taxonomy): domain Eukaryota; kingdom Metazoa; phylum Arthropoda; class Insecta; order Lepidoptera; family Noctuidae; genus Hydraecia; species Hydraecia micacea. Next base: position 14,196,437 of record OU611798.1, on the reverse strand, counting down.
AGCTTTTCGGACGTTTTTCAATCAAATAAGCCTAATGAAAAGTTTAATGCGTTTTTGGACTTATTTAAACTATTCTACGACCTATGTTTCCCAAAAGTAAGATGCAAAATATCAACAACTCATAAACCAAAGTGGATCACACCGGGAATTAAAGTCTGCAGCAAAAAGAGACGGACTCTGCTATGGCAATATAGACTAAATCCTAATAAAGACACAAAAAATGATTTATCAACATTCAGCACCAGGTACCGCCGCGTTATCAAGCAGACACAAAAAGCACAAAACAGCTGCTACATAGAAACCAGTAACAATAAGTCTAAAGCTACATGGAAAATTATAAACAATTTGAAGAGTAACGTGCCGAGAACACATATTAATGCTATTGAGGTAAACAACAAATGTGTCACGAACCCTCAAAGTATTGCCCAAAATTTTAATGATTATTTCATAGACCTAGTTCAATCCAACGGAAATTGTCTAACTTATAGTAATACAAATGTTTTAAAATCCCATAAATCTATGTTCATGGAACCAATACTCCCAAAAGAAATGATAACTATAATAAATAACCTCAAAAACACAAACAGTACAGGGTATGACGACATCAAGGCCAGCGTGGTCAAATCAGTAGGACCTGCAATAGCACCAGTGCTTTGTGATATAATAAATGCTTGTATACACAATGGGGTTTTTCCAGAAGCTCTAAAAGTCTCGATTATCAAGCCTTTACACAAAAAAGATGACAAAACAAAAATGTGCAATTATAGGCCTGTAGCGTTAATTCCTATATTTTCCAAAATTTTTGAGAAAGTAATTTATAATAGACTTAACAATTATTTTGAAAAAAACAACATTTTTTGTAAGGAACAAATGGGATTCAGGCAAAACAAAACTATTAATATGGCAGTGTACAACTTCCTTAAAAAGATACACCACAATATGGACAATAGAAAACCGGCTGTAGCAATGTACATGGACATGACCCGCGCTTTTGACTACGTTGACCATAAAATACTATTAAAAAAGCTCTATAGCTACGGTATTAGAGGTAACTTGCTTGACCTCATACAATCGTATCTAGAAGGTAGAAAACAGATTACTCAGATCAGCCAAGTAAACATTAAGACACAAACTGAAACAATATACTCCTCAAGTACGAGAACAATTACGTATGGTGTGCCACAAGGGTCTGTGATAGGTCCATTACTTTTTATCTGTTACATAAACGATTTCCCCAAGGTAACCAGTCATCAGATGTGCTTATTTGCAGACGATAGCACTATTGTTTTCGATCACGGTAATTTTAAAGAAATTGAATTAGATATAAACACAAACCTGGTGTCAATTATAGAATGGTTAAATGCTAACAACCTTAAAATAAATTTAACGAAAACCAAAATAATGGACTTTAAACTTCGACAAAAAAAACAAACACAATACCAAATTAGGTACAAAGGAGACGCGGTACTAGAAACAAACACTACAAAGTTTTTAGGATTGCACATTGACTATGATATGTCATGGAAAACTCAAATTGATAGTGTTTGTTTGAAACTTTACCGATTCTCTTATGCCCTATATATGCTAGGTAAAATAGCAAACAAAACAGCCCTCTTAACGGCATACCACGGTTATGTAGCCTCCACATTGAGGTATGGACTTATATTCTGGGGTAATGCTTCAAATATATCCTCCGTGCTTTTGGCACAAAAAAGATGCATCCGAGCCATCTGTAAATTACGAACAACAGATACATGTAAGCCACACTTTAGGGATTTAAATATTCTTACAGTACCTTCACTGTATATCTATGAGGTTCTGTTGTTTGTAAAAACCAATATACACTTGTTTAGTCATGTAGAAAGTCAACGTCGCTCAGATAACTTGAAAACAATAATCACCAGAACTGCTTTTGCCTACAAAAGTGTCTATGCAATGGCACCAAAACTGTACAACAAACTACCTTGTCATATTAGAAATTGTAAGAATAATAAAGAATTCAAAAGCGAGCTCTTTAAGCTACTAAATGACAAGGTATATTATTCAGTCAAGGAGTATATGGATGACAAATTTTGAAGATTTTTTAATTTTTTAGAATGTATAAACAATATCTGTGTTTTGATATCTATTGACATTATGTATTTTTTTTTTTCTGTTTCGTGACATTCTCCTATGACATTTTTTACAACTTGACATGCCTAATAACATGATTTTTTTTTTTTGACATTGTTAATTCCTTTATAACTACTGCATGAATTTTTTTTTTTTTGTTTTAATTTTTTAAATAAGTTTACAATAACTTTAACTCGGATTTTGTATGCCTATCGGCGGAACATGGTTTGTGCACTTGATATTTATATTAAAAACACCTGTAATCACCTATGTTCACAAAATAAATAAATGAAATGAAATGAAATGAAATGAAATGAAACAAATCGGATTATCCGTAGTTCCGTATTCCGTGCCGGTATTAGGTAACATCCCTATGAGCAGTATGGCGAGAGCCTGATTAGTAGCTAACTAACGAGCTTCCTCTAATTAACGAACAAATTTAGGTACAGTCAACAAAAGAGATAAGTATGCTGGATCGTCGGATATAGTTGAAGCTTAACGTAAGAAACCGACGGATGTTGTCGACTGAAATTTAATTTGATAAATGAGCTGTTTGTTTTCTATTTATAAAATTAAATTTTATTCGAGAACATCCATCGGTTTCTTACTAAACTTCAACTATATCCGACGATCTTGCATCCTTATCTCTTTTGTTGACTGTACGTACGTACATCGCTTTGTGCTGAGTGTGTGTGTTTGGGAGTTTAATGCAAATGCATACGTGTGCGTGGTTTTACGATGGTATAGCTACAACATATTATGCATCAAATATATTTACGTGTATTACAGCCAGCATTCAGAACATCAAAGGCTTCTGTGGTTTGTAGTATATAATAATTTAAACTCTGCGATATACATTATGAACATAAAAAAAAAACTAATATTCTGGGAATTGTTTTAGAAAAACCGAATTAGTTTTTTTTTTTCATATATCTAACTTTATCACACTTATAGGATGCATGCAGACGGATGGGCCAAAGTCGTCACACAGTGGGTGCCTGAAGACGGACTTCGTCACCGAGGCAGGCCTAAGAAACGCTGGCGTGACGATTTGGACTCGTTCCCGTAATAATTTCACACAATTTTTTTCATACAAAGTTATTTATTTTAAACAAACTTCTGCCGTTATTTATTTTAATCAAAATTTTGCCTTTTATGTTTCTCCCTTATTGTATGTTTATAGTGATAGTCAAAATAAAAAATCAATTAATTTTGATGTCAAAATTACATAAGCTACGAGTAGTCCTCCATAACGCCGCCTTTCACCACTTCCAGTGAGAGCAAAACAAAATATTAGCAGATACTTAGATCTGAAAAGATTAAGATCTAAGGTTAAAATACGCTTGCCGACATTGGTTTGTGGAAAGCTAGGACACCATCAATTACATAATATCGAGACCCCTCCGTGCCTCGGAAAGAACGTTAAACCGTTGGTCCCGGTACTATCAGTCGTAAATCTTTAACAGTCGTTATGGGTAGTCAGAAGCCCAAAATGTCTGACAACCAGTCTTACCGAGTGGAGGTCACATTAGCAGTCGCTCCATGTAAAATACTGGTATTCAGCCACATCCGGTTAGACTGGAAGCCGACCCCAACATAGTTGGAATAAGGCTAGGCGGATTTATATTTGTAGAATTCCGATTAAATGATTCTATGTAATTAATAAGAGTTGTAATAGAATTGTGCCATCTTATGTGAAACTTAAACATGCTTGATTCGTATTTCGGCACACAATTACTACTTGCGCACACTAGTATAAACCTATTAACGTGTTTTGGATTCTGATAAAAACGAAACCCGAGATAACCACTAAATCAGATCCGAGAATCTTTATCCGGAATTTCACGGAATCCGTAGTTAGTAATGAAGGTCTGATTAGTGAGCCGGCAACAAGCAGATGTCTAATTAACAGTAAAACGAGTCTGTTCGTTTGTTTGCTCAGAGCAAAGCTTTCATCGTGAATGACTGTCAATTACGTTTGCTGCGAACGATTTTGAGGCTAAACTGGCGATGTTTTTAAAAGTGCATTTTGTTTTCATCTTTGATAAAGGGGTATGTCCTAAGGTCACCTTTGTAGGTTTTAATTTTGACGTTCAAAAGTGCCTTTTATTGGCCTGCTTGAAATATAAATGATTTGACTTTGACTTTTACAAAACCATTCATTTTGATTCATCAACACGTAATCATTACAGCAAAAACACATACAGGACAGAAATCTCGATGTTTTGACTTGTCGCCACTTGAAAAGCATGGGCGGGTCGCGAGGATACTTGTAAAATAAGTCTTACGAAGTAAAGTGGAAAGAAGGGTAGGAGTTAGGCGAGTCATAGCACGGTGAAACAATAGGCCAGGTTAAGGGCCCACCTGTTGGAGTGGCTACTACGCCTCTCAGGGATTTAGTAAGAATGCTGTTAAATTAAGTGCGTGTTATAACTGCGTTTTTATTGTAAGAAGTGCCTTTTTTGTACACGTGGTTTGTGCATTTTAAATATAATCATGAAACTATGGAAAAGTAAGTGGTGGCCCAGTAGTAACGGCCCCCGACTTACGGGTTGTAGATCGTGGGCGATAAACTGGAGATTTACGGATCCGAACATTTTGGCACAGAAGCACAACAGTGACATTGCATAATAATAGTATTTACGGGATCCAAACCTCTAGGACGATGAAATTACAGGCTGCAAAAATATTTCTCCCCGAAATGACGATAAGGGGTGTAATTATACCCTTAACAAAGCCGTCACTTGTTTTTCCCGTTATTGTAATATTTTTTTCTGTAATGGACCATACCTGGGGAACCTTCTCGTTACGAGAGGTATTGAAGGGTTCCAACTTTTTTTGTGGTTGTTATACGAAAACAAGTTTTAAATATTATTTATTTATTTATTAAAACTTTATGCACAAGTAAAAACTGTACAAAGGCGGACTTAATGCCTTGGGCATTTTCTACCAGTCTACCTTAGGGTGATGCAGAGACAATTCACAGCAGATGCAATAACAGTGAAAAAAAAAAATAGAAAATAACTTAACTGTAAATACTACCACGATCTCTGAACCGGTGCGTGCATTATATTGCGCAGTATTGTAAACAGCGAATTTTCACACCAAAAATAAAGTCGTTTTCCAGCAATTATTTTTGCACAAAGTTACTTAGTTTGATGTACAGACGCCAGCACATCAAGTTACAACAATCTGTCAAATTTGTAATATATATATTTGGAATATGTAGCAATTCATTTTTATTTATATAGAAGATAGTTTATAAAGATATGAGTTTGTGTGTAGGGGTAGTCTTCGGAACTACTTATCCGATTCTGAAAATAATTATTTCACTAATGGAAATCTGTATTGTCGAGTGTCATTGGATATACTCGTATTTATGTAAAAACATGAAATTTCGACCAAGTCGCGGGTAGAAACTAGTGTATGTATGAGGATCCATACAGACAGAATGATGTTGCTGGGTAGTTTGTTACGCCACTTGTTCCTAGCTATAAAACACTAGGAATTGGAGGATTGAAGTGCTTTCGTTTTAAGGGCAGTCTTTTGTAACCTGTAATAAAAAAACCGGTCAAGAGGGTTCCGTACAAAGTAGGTAGGTATGTAAATAGTTTATCAGGGATTTTATTTTTATGTAACCACATTTTTTTTTCCTTTACTTGTGCTCCATGACCTTGCTTCTTGCGAAATTTCATAATTGTCAACGGGAAGTACCCTATACATTTCGATTCCCTTCAGAGTGTCGTTTTTTTACGTTAACTTAGTACTTTGATTTTGTCACAGTTAATTTCAAGGGAATGTAGACCGGAGTATAATATGGTTTTAATTTCAACTCGATACCTCCACGCATTCCCAAGATAAAAGGGTCTTGACAGACAGACAGACGGACAACAAAGTGATCCTATAAGGGTTCCGTTTTTTCCTTTTGAGGTACGGAACCCTAAAAAGTGCTGATGTATAGATTCGAATTAAACTATCGTAAGCCCTTCGTGCTTCGCTTTGAAGTCTGTGAAATGTTTTCATCAGCATTTCAGGCAGGAATCACCCACAGCTGGTTATAGGCCTCTCCTTTCGTCTGCCTTACTTCCCTGTTCTGTGCGTCCCTCATCCAGGTGTTTCCCGTGACTTTGACGATATCGTCGACCTAGCCGTGCTGTTCTGTAATAAGATCAACGTGATCACTTAGGTGAAGTGAGCTTCAAGTGAGCTGTCATTCCACCTGATGATAGGGATTGACACTATTGACAGCTCACTTTAAGCTCACTTCACCTAAGTTTTCACGGTGAGATTTTTACAGAATAGCGTTACTGGTTTCTTTAGCCGAACCTTGGCCACTATTCGGTCACAGCTTTACTCCATTAGCCATCTCTTCGTCTAGCTAGATGTCCTGTGCCCAACTCCACTTGAGGCGCATCGCTCTGTCCTCGACGTCTCGTGAAATGTTTTATTTAATTCAAATAATACTTCAGTTTAAGAATAACCTGAAACCATGTCCGTACAGAAGCAGATATTCTTTTTATTTAAGGTTTAATATACACATCGTCGCGCATCTTATTATGTAAAACATTGCGCCATTTAACCGACATTAAATCGTAACATTCACGAAATTTCTTCCCTTTCTCTCTATTTCGGAAATTAAATGCAAAGTTTTTCTCATTTCGTCGTTTTCCTTAAAGTATCAAAGGTAGCATTCCGTCTTTATTGGCAACGCTCAGCAACCACACGAAATAAGAAATAACAGAAGGTTAGCTCGACATTAAACTTAGACGTGTACCTACTAAGGTACATGCAAACTGAAGTTTAAAATTACGAGAAGAAAAGGAAAATAGGCAATTCACTCATCCTCCATAGAAAAGGGAGGATCCTCCGATCAGACGGCTGTTGTGTCTGGTGGGCAACTGCCCGACGATTGATGTCGGGATGTTGTATATACTATAGTTGCGCGGTAAACTTTGCTTGCGCGATGCAGGATTTGGCGTGACGTCAGCTTGATGCGTAGGCCGGATGTGGTGTTGTAGATTGATTGAAATTATTATCTCACAGTGAAAATATTTACATAAGTTGCTTTCATATTTTTGATGAGGAGTTTTAGTGATCGGACTACTGTACGTACCTGTTGAGTGGTACCTAATAAGTAGGTATTGATCCCACCACAATGAGCAACTCGTGAGTTCAACTCGGAACATTTGATGGTCGGGTATTAAAAGTTGATGGAACTCCGAACTTTGTACTCAGGGTATTTCTCTGTGTACTTATTGTACTACAAATAAAAGTCGATTTTTGTGTCTGTTTGTGTGACCGCGTTATTTTTTTAAATTACTCAAAGGATGTTAATGTGGTGTCCATAGGATTTTGATGAAAACATTTTAAAAGAGTAACGGTGGAGAATCAGAACAAATTGTCATCCACAGGTATGTTTTCTTATCCATTTGTTTATGTTTTCATTAGATACTTTTCAAACGGAACACAGGTGGAGTTTCTTGCCCATTCTTCTCCATACGAACACTACCTTTTGGAAGGAGCGACTAGAATCAATTCTATTAATTTATTGTAATTTTTGACGTTCAAAAGTAGTGCCTATTTGAAATAAATGATTTGACTTTGACTTTGATGCGGTTTTTCGGTAGGAAGACAGAGTCAATGGTTTATCAAATTGACAACCAACTGGAAATTGTCCAATTATTATTCAAATCTCAACTGCCATTCTTCGACAATTGAGGCTATGATACGTCTTGTGTCAATTTGATGATCAGTCAATGATTTCAAAAGTAAGTAATATATAAGTCAATGTGATCAGTACATTTTTCTAACTTAACATAACCAGAAAAACGCAAAGACGCTGAAGTTCCAAAATCTATGATAATATCAACGCACACACACAACACGCCCGCACCACTATACACATATAGGTTTATAAACATAACACATATAACTTTCCCACAGTTATGTTTATAGGTATGTGTGTGTTCTATTTGAAAAGTATCTAATGAAAACGTAAACAAATGGATAAGAAAACGTACCTGTGGATGACAATTTGTTCTGATTGCTTTGATTTGATTATTTTAATATTAATTAAACCCGAAATTGTAATTTTAATTCACCATAAAGATGTGATGAGGTTAATTCTGTAACATTAATTTTCATCATCGATGATTTTTCATTTACAATGTATTAATGTTATTCAAACTATAATTGTTGGATAAAGTGATAGGTTATAAAGTTGAAACCTTCATAAAAGTGATGAGTGTGTTAATGACTAATTTCCGTTTAGTGAGTGATTGTGTTATGGCCCTGCATTGTTAAACTCACATAAAATCCTAATAATATAATGTTTGGACTTTAAAAGAGACCACGACCACTGAGTTTGTTTCGGTATTTCTTCTCAGGGGTATAATAAGTCAGATAGAAAATGCCGGCGCCAACGAGTTTTAAAGTATTGACCAACAAAATATTGACGTGTAAAAGTGTCTTAAAATATCAACTTACGGAAATAAACATTATATTACATTTAGTTTCAAAGATAACCTGCACAGGGTGTGTTTATACTTTGTCTAATACGTTTTGGAACAGACTATATGGTACAATATTGTTACGGCTGTGTGCGTAAGTCAGACCTACATTTAACTGGCACATTATTCTTGTTGACAATCTGCGTCCGCTTGCATTTTGGCTAGGGTTGTGCTGCGTTTCTTGGATCAGGAATTTAGTCAGCCAAACTAAAATAAGTTCTTTTTATATTGTACTACGTATCTGTTTTGAGTACGTAAATTGAAATTAACTTTTCTAAGTAGTCTGTCAACTCTTTGCCAGTTTGGACACATGTGACGGTCTTCTTCCTCATACTCTTTTCCCAGTTTATCTGGGGTCGGGCCTTATTGTGCATTTGCGCCAGTCGGTCCCGGGTTGCCTCAGGTGATGTTGTTCTTAGACTTTAGGTCCTTCGCGACAGTTGACCACCACGTGGCCGGTGGTTTGCTTCTACCTCTTGGCTGTGTGTCAATGTTAAGAACAGTCAGTTGTCATCTCGACACAAAAGATAAAAAAAAACCAAAACCTTTGTATTGTTTTTTGGAAGTGAATAGTTTATTAAAAGGTTATACTAATAGGTACCTATGTATTTGATAAAATATTATTCCTTAGTTTGTTGCCTTTGGTTTTAATTCTCATTATTTTGTACCCAGGCCAGGGACAGATAATAATCAGAGCTGCTACAAACCTTCCCTATCTTTTAATTACTAAAAAGGCAGAATTCCCTATCTTTTAATTAAGAAAAAAAGAGGTTGTAAAATGATAAAACTTATATTTCTTCATGAAAACTGTTTAAAAATTACAAAAAGTTTTTTATACCAAAAAATAAAATAGATTAAGGAGTTAACTCGACAGTGTTTGCCAGTTTTCGTCGCTTCGTCAGTTCAAATAAATATGATAATATTAACAAATAAATATGAAACGAAAACATTCACCTCCCATTACGTCGAGTAAGCAGATGGAAACATCTTTCGATTGAGAGAAATTTAATTGCAAATATTTTTGACGAAAAAGGAAAGGGAATTCTGAAATGAAGATCTTTTGGATCTTCAATTCAGAATTCCTTTTATAAAATATAAAGTTTAACGGATTACTAGCATGTCATCAGAAACGCAAGTGGTCAAATACGCCTCAGTCAATTACACATCTATATTTAATAATCTACTCTCCTTTACAGTTTTATTTTATTTTCATTTTCTGTTATCAATATTCAATCAACATTAAAACCAAGCTCAATAAAACGTACTTTACTAGGGGCTTGGCTGTAGGTACAGACGCCAGAACATCAACCTACCCGAAACTGTAAAATTTTCCCAATCAACTTTGAACCTTATAGTTTAGCGATAAAGTTGAAAATCTATTAAAGAAATTTGAGATTGTAGTAGCTTGATGTGCTGGTGTCTGTACATTAGATGTGATTACTTCTCAACAGTGAAAGCGACATGTAAGTCTTGGCAACCTACTTTACATGAAATGTCTATGGTGGGTATATTATTACAAGGTGATCTAATCAGAAATGAAGAGAACCGCAGGAGAATGAAGGTAACCGACATAGCCCGAAGAATTGCCAAGCATAAGTGGCAGTAGGTAAAGAAAGAAAGACAGAAAGAAAATAAGTTAGTTTAACCCTGGTAAAGGAAGGCAAAGAATATTCACACAAAAACAAAAAAGTGTAAGATTGCTCGCAGAACAGATGGCCGATGGGGCCAGAAGTTTCTGGAGTGGTGACCGCGTACCAGAAGACGTAGCGTATCAGGCCTCCCACAAGGTGGACCGATGACCTTGTGAAGGCCGCAGGAATCCGCTGGATGCGGGAAGCACAGAACCGGTCGAAGTGGGGTGCTTGGGGAGGCCTTTGAGGTGCAAGGGATAACAATAATTAATAGTTTTATTATTGCAAAACTACACCCACTTTCGTGGCAGCCCTATCCAGCAGTCTTGACCCAAAAACAGTTGAACACAACACAAAACTCTTCGCTGACGTAAATATCCCTTTGATGTCCATTTTATTGCACATCCAATGATTTTAATGCAATTCCATATTTCGTACTGGAACAATATTTATGTGAAATATTATTAAATGACATCAATGTTGTGATGGGCTGTGGATTCAGCGCATTAATAGGGAATCGAAAATGGATGCGCAATATTTGCGAACGGACTTGTTAAAATAAACGTCTGGAAATAGGAACTTCATTGATAAAGCTCATCCTAATATTGTTGTTGATATGGCTCAGTGGTTGAGAACTCGCCTCTTATGCACGAGGTTGTGGGTTCAAATCCGGACAAGAACCAATGTGTTTTTTTTTCAATTCATATATTCTTCCCAGTGGTAACGGCCGTGACTTACGAGTTGTAGGTCGTAGGTTCGAACCCAGACAGGCGCTTTACTTTGTGTAAATTATTTCATCACCACTGCTCTCAAAACGGTGAAGGAAAACATCGTGTCGTGAGGAAACCGGCATGTCCTAGAACCAAAAATTCGAAGATATGTGACATCTACCAACTCGCACTGGGCCCGCGTGGTAGATTACGGCCCACTCCCTCTCACAGAGAGGAGGCCTGTGTTCCAGCAGTGGGAACATTATAGGCTGATTATGTAATGTATATATTCTTCCTAAGTTTATCTTGAACGTCACTGAAACATCGGTGAAGGAAACCATCGTGAGGAAACCTGAACTTAAAGTATCAGCTTTAAGTTCAGGTTTCCTCATAATGTAAGTCTGAAATCGCCAACCCGTCTTGAGCAAGCGTGATGATCAATACTCGTGTCTTCTACGTATAAGAAGAAGCGTTTGCCTGCAGTGGGACAGTAAAGGGCTGGTAATATTACTGTGGGCAAAGCCGTGGGCAAAAACTAGTAAAAGAAAACCGGTCAAGTGCGAGTCGGACTCGCGCTTGACCGACCGAGGGTTCCGTACAAAGTAGGAATGTAACTATTTTGCAGTTTTCGGATTTTTTCCTTTATATTGCTTCTTGTCAAATTTCATGATTCTAGGTCAACGGAATGTATCCTATAGGTTTTGATTCCCTTGCGAGTGTCAAAATATGCAGCATAAACGCCCGTATGTTTTGATTGCCTTGACTTAAAATTTTGATTTTCACTGCTTCAAGGGATTGCAGCCCTGAGTATTTTGTATTAATTTCAACTTGATAACTCCACGCGTTCCTGAGAAAAAGGGTCTTGACAGACGGACAGACAGACGAACAACGAAGTGACTTATAAGGGTTCCGTTTTTCCTTTTGAGGTACGGAGCCCTAAAAATTAACATTCTTAATAGAAAGTTAAATTCGGTTTGCATCGATGTAATTTTTGTACTTGCATTTTCTGTAAGTTTGAAATTCAACCAGTCGCTGATCATATTTAAGCTCTTGTGGTCCAATGATGGTCCGCGGCCCACTGACTGGGAACCACTAGACGCGAGATGAATATTAAAGTGAAGATACAAACAGACAGCCCACAGAATGGACATGGTTTCATGACCAACTGTGAATGTATCTGATATCATGAAGTGCTGTACATTATATACTAGTGACCTGCCCCTGCTTCGCATGGTATAGACGACTTGACAAAACATCGTTTTTATTTTATTTTATGTAGGGTTTAATATTTTTAATTTTAATTATATTAATATTTTTAATTTTTAACATTCAGACTCCGGGCTGCAACTAAGAAGTTCCTGAAGGAAAAACTTAATAACACTTTGCTCGACCTGGGAATCGAATCCAAGACCTCATGTACAGACGCCAGCACATCAAGCTACTACAATCTGTCAAATTTCTTTAATAGATTTTCAACTTTATCGCTAAAGCATAAGGTTCAAAGTTGATTGGGAAAATTTTACAGTTTCGGGTAGCTTGATGTGCTGCCGTCTGTACATACATAAACTCACGCTTTGTTCCCATGGGAGAAAAATAACAATGACGTTTTATATATTTTTTAATCTGAACAGTCCTTTCACAGTTATTTTACCTCTGACAGCTGCGACCCAACATCAACCTTATGACAACAACAAGAAAGGTTGCTTTGATTTTGACAGACTTGACAGTTGCAGAAAGCCAATAGCAACCTTATTGCCACGAGATTAAAGATCAGTGTAATATTGACAGTGATGTAGAATCAGAAGTAAAATTACTATGAATAGACTGTAGTGATCGCAATGTGGGTAATCCCCTTTATGGCGATGAGAAGTTCTTATAGCTTCAAAGAAAACTCATCAAAAGAGAGACATTATATTTATTCTGGTCTTTCGTAACGTCTTAATTAATAATTCTCCAACTTAAGTAGCTGTACTTTGCTTGGCTTCCGGCTTTTCTTTCCATCTTGGCAGGTTTCCCAACGTTTCAGCGAGGGCCACTAAAAGTATCGCTGTAGGGAATTGCTGCCATTTGTAATACTGAAACGAAACGTTATGAACATTACAGCCCGCTTGACCAAAAATTACTGAAATATGATGACTGAGCGATAGCGCCGTCATCATCTCAATTCGGTGGTAAGGAATCCCTAGTGCAGGTTTACAACAAAACACTATGATACATCAAATCAGTTATTATTTCACTTTCAGAATAATTAACACAGGTACACACGGCTACACATCAAGCTATACATTTCCAGTTTTAGTGGACCTCGCATTGTATATGTTTTTCGTACAATCAGAAGGCAGCTGGTTATGTATAGCTTGATGTATAGCCGTGCGTACAATACTATAATAATGTTCATGCATTATTACTGTAGCATTCTGTGATATTTACCCCCTTGAGAAGATGGCGTGTTTATGTATGTAAAATTATTCGGTGGGTATGATTTCTTCCTTGTATTGTTTACACTTTCGGAACAGGTAACAAGAACCAACTGTACTTAGTAATAAGCTGCTAATACCGAACCCATGTTACCGCAGACTAACGCGTCATCCTCTTATGAAAATTTTACTAAAATATACGCAATAGTTTGAAAACCCCGTTAATTTGGAGGCGAATCTCGTCATTTAAGTTTTAAATTACCTCGCACGGATTTAATTAAAATCCGTGTGTGGCTGTGCCGTGTATCGTGGCGTTATACGGGTGTAGTTATCGCGATTCGTGTGGGATCCGAGTTTTATTGCTATGATTTAAAATGGTGAAACGATTTTTATTGAGAGGCGTTGGCTATTTTTCGTCGATGAGCTGCAGTTTTACGTTGTTGTAAAACATTGATGGAATCCTCATGTTCCATATTTCTTTGAAATTCTGTTACTCATTAAAGAAGGTAACTGTCCCATAAGGATGTGACTGTCTATCAACGATTTTCTCGCTCAAGAAACGTACAAAAGATTTTAGGCCATGTGTAAGTAAAAGAGATACATAATTATATTAACAGTTGATCGATACCTGTTCACACCACCGCGCGGTCGCGAGTACTCGGTTGTCGCAGCGACAAGAGCTAACAGAGTAGGAACTCGCTCAGCGTCGCTCGCTTGGGAGGCAGAATACTCGCTGAGAGACTCACGCTTGGTACAGACGCCAGTACATCATGCTATTACGAATAACAACGAATAACGATAATTTTTCCCGCGTTAAAGCTTTAATTTTTTTTTCAATAAACAGCTTTCTATTTGCAAGCCAGTCCGAAATTTAAATAAAACCTTTGATAAGTTACCTCCTTGGTTGCCATGTTTCGGAGTAAAAGATCGTTCCATTTTTTAATTACACGACAGATATGAGTTTACTATTTAATTTATTTGGCCGCAAAACACGACAGATATGGATTTTCATACAACTTTTGCCGGCCGCTGCTCGCATGTATTTGTCAATTAAAGCAATTTCGATTTATCTCGAAGAAGGTTGTCAAAATAATGCTTAAATTTCCAAGCATGTTTGAGAAAATTATTTTTTTGTTGTGTTCGGTATTGCCAGGACAAGGTTTGTACAAAAGAAAATTCCGGAAATTCGAAAAAAAAAATTGCACCCGTGCGAAGCTGGGACGGGCCGCTAGTAATATATAAACAACATTAATTCTAATAAATGATCTTACAATTACCAGGCAAGCATAAACCAGCGAAGTAACTAAATCAAAAAACCCATTAAAGCGCTAGTCGCATGCAGCTAATTCCACTGAATATGCAGAGAGCGCGGTAATTGAATCGATAGCCCCCAGATGCTGCACTGCTATGGTACCCTAGTACTCGTATATCTCAGGAGGTCAGTTAGCTAGGAAATTGGATAAAATCTTGACTTTAAAAGCTGGCTTACGAGGTTATGTATTTGTGCACGGGAATTGGATTTGGTATCTTTTGGAGATAGAAAAGAGGCAAATAATAACGAATAACATTTTACGACACCCGTGACATTTTACCGCCAAATGACAGACACTTGCGACATGTTCCCGCCAAGTGTCAGACACCCGCGATATTTGACTTTCAAGCGTCAGATACTTGCACCACTTTCTCACCAAGTGTTAGTCACTTGCGACATTTTGTCGTCAAAGCGACTTTAATTGTTTTATACTTCATCATCATCATCCACAGTCCGACTTCACCCGCTGCTGAGCTGCTGTGCTTTTCATTTGCCAATCCCCGCGCTGCTTATCCAGGTTCTACCCGCGATGGTAACAATGTCATCCGTCCATCTCGCCGTCGGACGACACTTCGTCTCTCAATCCTTAGACGCCACTCGGTCACTGCCTTACTCCAGCTGTCATCACGGCGCGTTGCCAGGTGTCCTGCCCAACGTCCATATGAGTTCCATAACTCGTTTTCCGATATCAAAAACCTTCGTATGTCTGCGGATCTAGACGTTTTGGGACGGTCTTTAAGCCTTATAATACCAAGCATGAAACGCGCCATGGCTCTTTGTGCCACTCTCACCCTTTACTCAGCCCCCTGCGTGAGCGTCTACGTTTCAGATACTTACTATATCGAAATTGAGGAGGTTATGAATTGGGACCTAAGCTCACAAGCGGAAAGCGATTGTTTTCAATTGATTGATGATGACAGTATGCTAACTCACTTTTTATTCTTGCCTTTTTTGGTTTGTTTGTTACTACAAGTACACATACTGTTTTGTATGAATCAGAATGTTGGGGCCAGAAAAGGAATAAATGAAAGGCAATTAATCGTATGCAGCTGAGATGAGCATGCTAAGGATGTGTTGTGTTACACGAATGTATAGAATAAGAAATGAGTACATAAGAGGCAGTCTGAAAGTGGCACCGGTAACTGAAAAGTTGTGTGTAAAGAAAAGAAAAGAAGAAAGAAAATACGTTTATTTGCGGTGAACATGACGCAAAAATTAACATGACACAAAACTAAAATAAAAAAAGAAGGTAAGGGAAACATGCGTCACATCCACGCAAAACGGCTATCGCTCAGCATTTTGCTGCGACCCTATGCAAGACAGAGCGCCAGCGCTGGTTTTCAGCGACAGCCGGCGCTGACGTGATGACGTCGTCCGATGCAGCCAACAATTAATACACACTAGGCCGGTGTAGAGTACTTAAAGATAATATAGGTGTAGTTGGTTGTCATGGTATGGGCACGTGATGCGGAGGAATAAGCAATGTTTTGAATATGAATGTGGATAGCTATTAGAGTAGAGGAAGACAAAAGACCAAAGAAACGATGGATAGACTGTGTGAAAGGTGATATGGCTAGAAAGGGGGTGACTACCGAGATGGCCACTAGTAGAAAAGTATGGAAGAAAAAGATAATTTTCGCCGACTCCAAATAAATTGGGATAAGGGGAGGAGAATTACGATGATGTTACTACAACTCCTGTTTACCTCTCCCAAACTTAAGTATGCTTTGTTGAAGCGGGATCGTCCGAAAGGGTTGCCGCTGCCCCGGCACATAAAGGGCTAAGGAAGGAACACGGGTGGGTTTTAGTCAGTAAGAGTCTGACACTCCCATCCGCTCCACCCAGAGCGGGAGGAGTCATTAGATGATTTCCCATCCAAAAAAAAAAAAAGTATGCTGTGTTGCAACAACGAAATCTTAGTTGTTTATTGCGTACAAAAAATACATATTCAACCTTTAATAGATGTGTAAAGAACAATGTAAACTATGACGAATAAATAAATAATTTTATTCAACTAACCGATACATTTCATTACCCGGAAAATGGAGTACCAGGCATTCATAAAACAAGAGCGATATTCTATGAGTAAGCGTGGCCGCCGCAGATCCCTACACTACCAAACAAAGCAATACATCATGACTCGATTGATCATCCAAACAGCTGAGTTTGAACGGCACTGCTTTGTAATTCAAATTCAATATCATTAATTCGAGCGAAAACTCATATAGGGCAAGTAATATTGTCAACTTAAAACTCCTTAAAACTAAGTGTTAGTAAACAACACGATACGATGACACGTATCTGACAGCTGTGAATTACATACGGACAGTCCACTCTGTCAGCAATCATTTTCAGAGCCTAAAGGCCAATTCTAGTAATGAATTAATAAAAACGTTCAAATTCCAGCCGCAATATCATCTCAGCGACAATCAATGTCAAAAACTTGTCATAAATGTTTGAAAATTAGTTAAGACGTATTTTTGACAGATTGAAACTGATCAGACTGTGAACATTCTTAAAATCATGGGAATTGCCCATCAGTGCTGGCCATGACTCGAGCCACCATCGATGCTGCGCGCTTGCGCATTATTGTAATCTTTGATACCTACAGTGTAGTTTTATTCCTACCTGGCAGCTCTGTCATCCAAACGGCGCAATGCCAGCCTTTTGGGCACTTTTCCCATTGACAGCGACGCATATGAATTTTTTGAAGCTCTTTGCCTATTTTTATTGCTTGTAGACGCCAGCACTTCAAGCTATCCGAATCTGTAAAATTTTCCTAATCAACCTTGAACCTTATTTCAGCCATAAAGTTGAAAATCTATTTAAAAAAAATTACAGATTGTAGTAGCTTGATGTGCTGCGTCTGTACAATAGGTAATATTATTATTTTAAGACTTTTGTATTAGCTTGCTTAATGGTAGTTATACATTAATTCAATGATAACGAAGTAAAAGGGAAAAAGAACTACCACAAACCCAACTGACGTAACCAGAGTGCACGACTGATTCAGGAAAGCGTCTTACTGTCTGCGTATAATTATGAACTAACTGCATACAATACCGATGTCTGCAAAGAGTATCTATTTGTTGTTGGTGACTGGTCGTCTTGCTGAGTATAGTTTTGTTATTAATAATTAATTGTTAATTTATTTTACTTCGATGATCCTAGTTTATCATTTCTGACTTCGAGTGACAGCTATGTGAACATAACCCAGCATTGCATATGTAAGCTGTCAGGCCCTTTATGCCGGGAGGCTTTCATATAGGTATTAGGTTTTATTTATATTTCCAATTTTTTGTTATTATACATATTTTGCTTGAATATAGTTTTCATTGTATTTGTTGGTATATTGGCGTGGCTAGCTGACTTATGGCAAATTACATAGTTAATGTTCTGTGTCTCGAAATGTTAATTACTTTGCGTATCTACTAATGTATAGAATCAAGGTCTTCTAACGGAACAGACAGCTGTGCTGCTGGGGAGTTTGTTGCGCCACTTCTTCCTAGCGAAAGCACTAGGAAATGGCGGGCGGCCGTTTTGGGGGAATTACCTTTAACCACCTTTACATACATAAACTAACAACGCCTTCTTCCCGTGGGATAGGCAGAAACTATAGAACGCCACCAGCTACGATCCGCTTCTAAAACATTCATAATCAATTAAATACCTAATGGTATGACACTAATAGGGATGACGACGGGGTAAAGTAAACAAAATTATATTTAGTCCGTCAGTTAGATTATCAAAAAATAATGGACACACTTTTTTTCTTGTGTCAATCAACCAAAAAATTACAAAGATAAAGCGTGTCAAAGTTTGAGAGTGGGGGCTCTTGACGTCACTTGTAGGTAAAAATTTTACCAACACGTGACGTCATGCGACATTTCAAATCAATATATTATCTCTGTATGGTTTTGATTATGTGAAAAAAGAAAAAATACGTGCCCAATACTTTTTAATAATCTAAGTTAGTCGTCATCCCTATTGTTAAATCCTTTGTTCCTCACTAACTTCTTTACCGAGGAAACACCTGTAGCTACCAGGCTGACATAAACGCGAAGTGATACCTATGCAATGAGTAAGACTCACGTTGTTCCCGTAACTCATGCCCGGTGTGACGCATTGACCACACGCGTTTGAGGAAAAACGTGGTCACATTAGTCTATGTAACGTTTTATTCAATTAACGACTCATTAATTATCAAGAGGTTATGCACCTTATGTTTAAGACGAAGCACGTTTTCGTGTTTAAGGAAAATAAAGTGTAAGGTCGTGTCCTAACCGAAAGCGATTGTCACTACAGTCTGTACGCGATCGTCGCGCTCGTATATATGAATATGAAGTACTCGTGCGATCAATCAAGTCGCATTTTACGACATAATTCGCCTAAAGGATTAAAACACGTATTTGCACGAAAGTCGCTTTCAGTTAGGACGCAGAGTAACTAAGTGTCTAAACACACTATGCCGAAGTTACGCGACCGAAGTTCCGCGGCTGATTTTATTGTACGCTATAACGCAACGTAATTTCGGCATAATGTGTCGTCAGTAATTTAAATAGCATTGTAGGCGTAATCATGCCGAACATTCGGTCGCGTAACTTCGGCATAGTGTGTTTAGACACTTAGGGGTAGTTTGACTGTTGTTGTTATAATGTTCTTCATGTGAATAACAATTTTGTAGCAAATAAACAAGTTAGTAGCATAGCTCTTAGTGAACAGGCTGGACGGGGGAACTAGGGCTACATGTAGTTATATCTGTCACTAAGCAATATTATATGTGCGATTTACCATTCAATCCTGCAAAATAATAAATTACCTAAAAGGACCATTACGGAAAATGCTGCTGTTGGGGCATTTCATAACAAATAGAGAACTTTAATATCCAAAATAATTAATAAAATATCAAGTAGTAGGTAACCTTCTTATAAAGTTCTACAACAAAATGATTTCCCTACATTACCTTGCAAAATTACTTCGCAAATCATCTTAAAATTCAATTACCTACGTTTTCATCTCAAACGACCGTTTCACTACGTAATTTTTCTTAATAAATATTCTGTTTCAGTAATGGGCAAATTCGAGTCGTTACGGGTGTACCAAGGCATTAGCCCAAGTCTGACAACCAGTCTTACCAAGGGCTATCGTGTGACCCAGTAACTGGGTTGTGGAGGTCAGATAGGCAGTCGCTCCATATAAAATACTGGTGTTCAGCTGCATCCGGTTTGACTGGCAGCCGACCCCAACATAGTTGTTGAGAAAAGGCTAGACAGATTGATTAGCCAGGAATGTATTACTTTTATTATCCCCGGACAACGAGCAGTGGGACTCAACCCTTAGTGGTGTCTGTCTTAAGTAAATTGAATTAAGGGGGTTATTACCCGACTGCGCGACAGCAAAGACAGGGTTATGTTTTTCACGTGTATCTTTGTATGAGTGATTCTTTATACCCTCGAAGCACCATAACGGCTGGATGCGCGAGGTCAATTGATTCGTACCTTGACTATGTGTGGTATCAAAAGGGATTAAGGAGACGATTCCAAAAATTTAACACGATAAAATGTAGTTTTTTATTAAATACTTACAAAAGAAAAACTCGATTGTAACTTGCAACTAAAAAGTACAAAACAAGATTAGATACTCTTCAAGCACTGATGCAGATGGCATTAAATCTGAGATTGAACTATAATTAATATTTTTTTTTTATTGTTGAACAACGAGCAGTGGGGCTCGACCTTCAGTGGTGTATCTGTAATTAAAATAAAGGGATTATTTGTAAAGGGTTAATAGCTAAAGTGGACAAAGGATAGGGTTAGGTTTAGTACAATGAGTGTTGTCTCAAGATCGGATAAGTGCGCAGGTATCTAGATAGAATCTCGTTAAAATGCCGACAGGGTAAACATAGTATACAAATAACACATCTTTGGTCGTCAGTACCTACAAATGTGGTAATGTAGATCATTGTTGGACTAAGAATAGACTGTGTCAAAGATGATTTAGATAGAAAGGAGGGACTTATAAGATGACGACTAATAGAGGTGTATGGAAGAAGAAGATAATTATGCTGCATAATCAGTCTATAATTTTCCCACTGCTGGGACACAGACCTCCTCTTTCTGTGTGGCCTTAATACACCAGGCGGGCCCAGTGCGGGTTGGTGGATGTTTGATGTCACATGTCTTCAAATTTTTAGTTCTAGGATATACCTACTGGTTTCCTCACGATATTTTCTTTCACAGTTTTGAGAGCTATGGTAATAAAATAATTTACACAAACTAAAGTGCTTGCTTGGGTTTGAACTCACGACCTACAACTCGTAAGTCGCGGCCGTCACCACTGGGCCACCACTACTCACGCTGCGCCGACACTTTGTGAAAGGGGTCCAACAACTTGTGGTGACAGTTTTTCATAATATTTAAGGTTTAAAATGCTATACAATAACATCAAAAAGTTCTCATGTCAAAATCAACAACCGATCGACTGAATTCGGCTTTTCCTCGCAAAATCATTGATTCACATGACAGGTAATTAGCCACGAATTTCTCAACCCTGCAAAGGCAAGTCAAATTAACATAGATAATTAATGATTTGAACAAGTTCTCGAACATGGTAATGTCTCGATTACTTCAAACACATTTCTCCCCTATGCCAAGTCGAAGTACGTAATTCTGGAAGTTCACTCGTGCGGATATTTCCCCATGAGGTATTGGTATACTTGTACTCAAGTTCAAATTCAAATTGTTTATTCATCATAACAGCATTTTAGTACATGGTAATTTACAGGGTTGACAAATTAGTGTACTAAAACTACAACTTGAATGGTGGTGAGGTGCAGCACTCCCAGCTAGGTTATAGAATAACCTGAATAAGGGAGTACAGTGCCAGTCCCCATTGGGTATTATAATTAAATTGTACACAGATGTGGCTTAACACTAGTCTTCTACTACAATTTTATTATTAATGGTGACATAGTGTAGCTAAGGTAGGCTAAAATTACACAGTACAAGTCCTCATGTAACATCAATTAAAATATATAATAAAATACCTAACGACATAAAAATGGAAAAAAACGATAAAATATTTATTACACGTCTTAGAAAACTACTTGTCGATAAATGTTATTACACACTAAATGATTTTTTTAATGATGACCAAATGGGATGACTTTATGAATTTGTTAATTTTGAGACATTTATTTTTATCACTTTTATATTGTGACATTTGTTTTATTTTGCCTTTTTTTTTCGACTTTTATTATTATTAATTAAATTTCTTGTAACATTTTAATCTGTGACAATATTATTATTATTTTATTTTATGAATTGTATTTTAAATGACCTCTCATTGTTATGTTATGTAATTATTCCAATTATTAATTAAAGCATGCTACTCTTCTTATTATACTAAATTGTTGTGCCCGACAGGGTCCATGTGAAACATTTAACATTATTAAGATCTTTTATAATACACATGTGAATGCAATAAAGATTTGAAAAAAAAAAAAAAGGTTAATATAAAAGTATAAATTACATAGTAAAAGGACAAAAACATTTGCTAAAAGGTAAGTGAGTGAGATTGTGTGTGCATGTTAGTGTACATGAGGGTGTGTGTATGTGTGTGTCTTAACGTGCGTGTGTGGTTGTGAGTAGTTGGCGTAGTTAACTCAAGAGAGAGAGAGAGTACTCGCAAGATACACCTGAAAACAGGGTTGCTTGACGTTTGAATTTTGGTTATGTATTTTATTTATCTCACCTCTCATGCACGAGGTTGTGCGTTCAGATCTGGGCAAGTGCCCGCTGTGTCGACTGTACTTATATCTACATATAGGTAACATCATATGTTCATGACATTTAGTTTAACCCGAAAAAAGTACTACTACTACTTTTATCTTTTATCGTTCAAGAAACCTCCGAAAGATGTATGTAATGTCCCGTGTAAATAAAATTCATACATAATATATTAATAATTGATCGCTGACTGTTAACACCGCCGGCGAGTACTCGTTGGTCGCAGCAGCAAGAGCTATCAACAACCGACTTCCCAAAAATCACAAAAAAGTGAAAAATAACTTTAATTTCGGAAGTCGTTGTCGTTGCTTCCGCATTTTCGTTTTTGACACCGACTTTTTTTATGGAAGTCGATTGTTTTTTTTTTTCTAAAAATATTTTATTTTTCACTTTTTAGTTGTGCAGACGCCAGCACATCAAGCTACTACAATCTGTCAAATTTCTTTAATAGATTTTCAACTTTATCGCTAAAGCATATGGTTCAAAGTTGATTGGGAAAATTTGACAGTTTCAGGTAGTTTGATGTGCTGACGTCTGTACCCACCCCACACAAATTCAAATAACACGACTTGCTATGTAAATGTCAGTGTCAGGAAGTTATTAAAACATCATCAATATAAACTAAGTGGCAAAAATCTTATTATTGAAGCTAACTCAAAAAATATCCAAGCAAAGTATATCAAATTTATATGGGACCACCCCTGAGGCATACCTTATCCATTAAAACCAATACATACGAGTAGATGAACAATTGCTGCCAAGCGGTGCCAAGCTAAGGTGCATTGAAGAATTGAAGACACCGACTAGAAGAATCATCAAAATTCGAATAGAATTGCCAGCGATGCAGTACATTTTTGCATTAACTTCGTAACATAAGCATAATTACCTAATGTATTATATACTTAAACCTTCCTGAAAGTATGTAGATCACGTTAGTGAAAGCAAGATCAAAATTGGTTCATTAGTTTTTGAGACCGCCCCTAAGACGACCCACTGACCGAGAAAATCACGGACATACCAATATACATACATACGGGCAGAATACAGAACCTCCGTTTTTGTAGTCGGTTAAAAAGAGAACTCACTCGGTTGGCGGGCAGCACACTCACTGAGCCGCTGCTTTTTGGTCGCCAACTCGTGCTAGCTCTACTCGCTTCTCGTTAATCGACTGCGGTGGGACAGTAATAACTAGATACTTCATTACATGCGAACTTTTCAAGCCACCTTATTTGCAGAATATTTTCATATTCTTCGCACGTAGTAAATATGAAAGCGAGTACAGCGTTTTATGAAAGTCTGTTTGATTAAAATGGAGCTTTTATCAAATGAAATTCTAGACGACGCGTGGGTACTTAAAAATGCATTTTTTATAGCGTGAGGAGACCCGGCTTGTCGAGAATATAAATATTTTAAGTAGGTGTTACCGTGACGTGTGTGAAGCATTTTTAATTCACTAATGTGATCTACATACTTTCAGGAAGGTTTTAGTAAATAATACATTATGTAATTATTAATTGTTATGTACGATGTTATATGCATAAGTGTACTGCATCTCCGGCATTTCTATGCGAATTTTGATTTGAATTTGTGTGGAGTAGGTACAACTAAAAAGTGAAAAATAAAAACTTTGTTACAAAAAAAAAAAAAAACAACTACAAAGTGATAAATAACTTTAATTTCGGAAGTCGGTGTCAAATCGAAAATGCGAAACCAACGACACCGACTTCCGAAATTAAAGTTAATTATCACTTTGTAGTTTTTTTTTTGAAGTCGGTTGTTTTTTTTTGTAATAAAGTTTTATCCTTCAAAATCCTTCGGGTTTTGACTGTGTGTGTTACGCATTTGAGTTGAACGCAGGAATAGTACCTCTGTTTCACGGAAATGGAACGCCTACATTGCTATTTCTATACAGCCGAGGCTTTCGCGGGGATGTTTCGAAACGTATATCCGTAGCACTATTGACATACCTATTTTTAGCACATATTGTTTACCTAGCTCAGTTGTGGTTAGACTGCACGGTAATAGCAAGTATTCCCGTATCCCTATCCTATAGGAATACTTATCTATCTATATTAATTATAAAGCTGAAGAGTTTGTTTGTTTGTTTGAACGTGCTAAGCTCTGGAACTACTGGATTTGAAAAAATATTTTTGCATTTGATAGCCCTATTCTTTAGGAAGGCTATAGGCTATTTGACATCACGCTATGACCTTTAGGAACAAGCAAAACGAAAAATAGCGCAGGCAGGCGTTGCGATGCGCAGGGGTGGGTCGGCGAAAAAAGAAATTTCACGCGAACGAAGTCGCGGGCAGAAGCTACTTACTAATAATCTGCCATCTAAGATGTTATAAATCTAAAATATAATAGAATACTCTTTTTATTTCAATAATTTAATAGCTAAAAGTCTTAAAAATAATAATATGTAAGTAGGTACAGGTATTTAAAAATCGCAGACGTGGGCAACACAGCCGCCAAACGAAAGCGGAATTGGGCAGGCCACATCAGCCGCATGTCGCAACAGAGTTGGGGAAAAGCAGCTACGGACTGGATTCCAAATAACAGGAATCGGCGACGCGGTAGGCCCAGAAAGAGATGACGTGACGAAATGGACGCCTATCTAAAGGATTGGCCAGATGTAGCAAGAGTCAGGAGAAAATGGAAAGACAGAAGGGAGGCCTTTGCCCTGCAGTGGGACATAAGAGGTTCATAAAAAAAATATATTAAGGGAAAGATTCATCAAGAAGGGCATCAAAAAATTGGTCCGCATAGTTGTCAACAGGAAAAGTGCCTAAAAGGCTGGCAGCATTGGCACGTTGTATGACAATGCTGATTCTTTGGCCAAAAAATAAGTCAGCCGTCTGGCCACATGAAGAGTCTACCAACCGCAAACGAATTACAGATTTTAAAAATGTAGAAATTTTAAATAAGCCGCCTTTTTTTTAAATAATACTGTAGTTAGTCTTTGTTGTACACACGGCTACACATCAAGCTATACGAGTACATAACCAGTATAAGCTGACTTCTGATTGTATGAAAAACCTATACAATGCGAGGTCAACTCAAACTGGAAATGTATAGCTTGATGTTTAGCCGTGTGTACCATTTACATACCTACACAATAAATACATACATACATAAAGCATATGCTTATCTAGTATATGCAATAATAATTATGAAACAGCAAATACCTATAAATAATGAAGTCGGTTCAGGAAAGAGCATGTTTTTTTTACCACAATCTGTTGTAAAAAGTAGGAATATTTTGGGAAATATGTCAACTTATTGGTTCACGATAGTATTACTGTTTAGGCAACTACCCCGTTGGTCTCGTGTTCGCAAGCGCGACTGCTGAGCGTGGGGTACTGGGTTCGATTCCCGGGCCAGGCAAAATTATATTGGATTTTTTCATTAGGAATTTCTTAGTAACAGCCCGGAGTTTGGAAGTTGGCGGTGTGATACCCCCGTGCCTCGGAAAACACGTTAAGCCATTGATCCTCTTTCCGGTCGTGTCGGATTGCCGTCCCATCGGTCTATGAGAGTGCACCTGTGTCTGCGCACACACTTGTGCACTATAGTATCTCCCGCGCCGAAGGCTACTCTCTGTTGAGATTTATCGCCATGGCCAAATTTGGTCTAGCAGACTTTACTATTTAAAAATATCAGTTACATAAGATATTTCTTCATTGTAAAACTAAAGTAAAAGAATTCTTGTTGTTCATTTCAGAAACATCTCACGTTCACAAAACTTTCATCGTCACTCAGAAGCAAAGGCAAACTCCGTATACAGCCACATAAAATGTCGATCCTTGAACAAACCAGTAAACCCTAATCCAACAACTACTACAAAACTATATTATACCATAAAACAATTGACAGCTACTCATAATTTATTACCCATCAACAGAACAATATGTACAAGACTGTGACAATAGTTCGCTATTGTTATCTCAAGTATGAGGCAATCAAGAGACACTCAAGTCTGTCTGTGAGGCACGCGATCCAGTGTTAATGAGGCACGATTCCTTATAAACTATTGTTGGGCTTCCGTGATAGATCATTCGTTTTGTTTAATGCCCGTTATGCATTGATAGAGTAATATAATTTTATTATTTTTTCGTAGTGGTGTAGATGGCGGGATGAACTTGACGCTTATAAAAGGGAACGGCCCATATTGGCTCACAATCGAGCTGAGTGGAAAAAATAAATTAATTGTATTTGTATTTAACACAACTTCTGTAAATATTTACATAATATAAGCTAACATATAAACTATAATAATATGTACATAAAAAATGTAATTGATAATCTTGATAAACGCATTCCAGTATTTGTCATCTTCTTTGACATGAGCAAAGCTTTCGACTTTGTTAACCACGACTAACTAATACAAAAATGCAATAACTACGGAATTAGAGGAATAGTTATTGATTGGAATACTAGTTATTTATTTAACCGGCAACAAAAAGTAGAAATAAGCACAATAAATGAAAATAATCTGCACCTGCAGCAGCCGCCCCAGCACAGCCCACCGGCTAGGAAGATAGGATGGCGCAAGGGTGTCGACACATGTTGCATCCCACACCAAAGGTCTGCCTAACTTCCAGGGTATTATGGTCATTCCGTCTGGTTTCTTTCCATCGTCGCGTGCCAGGCCGTTGGGTTCTAAAACAGCTGGCACCCCGGCGGTGACAAGATTTTTATTTTTTGTTGCTTTTTAGATATTTCTATTGCACCTTGCACTCATGCACCATCACACGCCATCCGCCCTGGACACACTAGTTGAGAATATTTATCCTGGACCACTGTTACATATTATTATTATGTACCACTGCTCGTCAAAGACCTCCTCTATCCCCGTCAAAAACTCTAAATTATGTGCCAATTATAGCAATCTCTGTTCTGCCAATATTTCTAAAACACACACAATATCGATAGGTAATATATTCGAACACAAATACTACTACTGCAGTCTATTATCGCCTGTATAAAGTAATTAGGCGCCACTAAGGCCATCAGCGTGGCAGCACGCAATCTGCAGTGTTAATGGAAGATGCGGTTTCCTTACTAACGAGTACATTGCTCACACAATGTCGTGGAGATTAGATCATTATGTTTTCTAAATTACATTTTTTGTATGTATAGATAACTAATTATTTACACTTGATACTAAATTAAATGACTTACTAACAAAAATACAAAAATAATGGACACGGTTTCTCACTACATCCGATCCGAATCCGAGAAATGCAGGTCCGAAGTGACCATTGTCTTATTTGTATGAGGGGTTGCGCACTAGATCCGAACAAATAGGACAATGGACTATTTCTCGGATTCGGTTCAGACGTAGGCGTCGAAGTACTCGTCCGCATCGCTGTTATCTGGAAACGTGCCCAGAAGACTGGCAGCATTTCCACGTTGAATGTCAATGCTAATTCTTTGGCCAAAGAACGACCCAGCCCTGTGGTCACGTGAAGTGTCGACCAGCCGGCGAAAAATTTCCTTAAACCCTTATCCGCACTCGGGCCCTATGACGAGCGTTTCGACGTTTTGTTTTGTAAATAGATTAGAGATGTTTGGGGTGGCGTGTGTCTAGCAGGCGTAGCATGGCTTACATTTATACTCTACGAAGAATAGACATAGGTACAGTGTCTTCCAAAAGTTAAAAAGAGTTGACATTTTTCCAATTTAGCTGTGGTACCACATTATATTTGAAATAATAAAAAAAAATCACGTAATCCTAACTGATTACCTGATTATTTTTTATTTATTTATTTATTTATTTTTTATTTATTTATTTAAACTCTTAATCTATCATTACAGGTTTAGAAACCTAATGCGATAGCTAAGCCTACTTATAATATTAACTATTTTAAAATAACACTATTACTAACATTTACAAATAACTACACAATACATTACCTAACACTAAAAATTACTTATAACTAAAACAATACAACCTTATAATTCACAGAAAATTAACTTAAATAATAATATGCTTTACCTTAAAAAAAATAAAACAATAAAAGAAACAATAAACATAAAATTACACTAATTGTTGCTTTCGTAACATATTATATATAAACTTACTCTTGCAAGTTCACTAAAGTAACACGAAAAAATGTCCAACCTATTCTGAACTTCGTTCACAGTACGAATTGCTCGCGTGAGAGGTGCTTTGGCCAGCAGGTTGGTTCTGGCAGTTGGCACTGCCAGCAGTGGCGGGCGCCGCCGCCTCCACACGTAGCGGTCGGGAACAGAAAACCGCAAGCACTGAAGCACTCCCGGATTGTGCTCCTTACCCCGGAGTAATTTAATTAAATAGACGACAAGAATAAACTGTCGTCGCACCCTTAACTCATTGTACCCGACCATGCCCAGCACAAACAGGGTGGGGTACATCAGCGGGTACAATGGATAAACCCCGTACAGTCTGAAGTACAAGTGACGCGTGAACTTGTTCTGCACGCGCTCAAGCATGACAGAGTACTTGGCTTCATGTGGAGCCCATACGACAGCACCATACTCCAAGTGACTCCTTTATGATAAGTCATAGGCAGTTGAATTAGGCAATAAAAACATTTGAAACTAAAATTTTAAAACGTAACGTGGCATTTCAGCTGAAGTGCAAAAATGTCAACTAACTTATGGATTATCCCTTTCTTTCAAAGTGGCATTTCTTTTTATGTTTTCTTTAAGTACCTACTTATTAATTGATATGGTGCCCGTAATATCTTATAACAATCTGACATATTAGCTTTTGTTTCGTCCGTTTCTAGGATAGTCGTGCCACTCATAATTATAGCAGTGACTGTAAAGACTTGAGGAGAATCACCATAAACAACTGATAGGTAGACAATATTGTATTTACTTGCTCATGTAACCTGCTCTCTATTTATGTCTAGCTTTGTCTGACCCTTAATTACATTACCTGAGTCAACAATATCATATTGTATCTTACCCTACACAATTAATCTATTAATAATCCTATCTGATGCGAGCAGTGGTGGCCCAGTGGTAACGATCCCGACGTATGAGTTGTAGGTCGTGGGTTCGAACCCAGGCAGGCACTTTATTATTATACTATCGCGCATATTAAATTACATCATCACTGCATTGAAAAACGGCGAAGGAAATTATCGTGAGGAAACTGGCATGTCCTTGAACCAAAATTCGTGAACCTTGACCCCGACAAATGACCTCTGCGCTGCAGTTCTTTAAAATCATGTTGCTCCAAAGATGCTATTTTAGAAAATTATAAATAACGTTTAATGAAATTAAAATATGATCATAAAACGAAAACGGGAAACCATTTGCTAAATGAATGTCGAATGACTTATGAAAAACAAGAATTAAAGGTAAAAAAAAAAAACAGATGAACAAAAGAAAATCGACCTCGCCAATTTCTCACAGGAGCATGGCGTCTTTACACAAGGCACCTATCATTATTATCATGTCTCTAACGAGTATTTCACCTGATTTAAGTGACGTAGCTTCCTTCCTCCCCGCCCCCCGCGCTTTCCCCTGTCCTCCTTTATCCTGTTTTTGTTGTCTTCGTCTGAATAAACATAGGATTTATACCTTGGCTGTATCTATTTGAGATTGAAAAAAAACAACTTATATATTATTAAAATCATTAGCAAGATTTTAGCATTTATTTTTAGCTTACAGTTGTTTTTTTGTGTAAATATGTTTTGTGTTGTTGCAAAACGGCCTTTTAACTTTTAATTATGAATTAACTTGTGGTAGTGTAATCTCCCCGCTGGCAACAATATCGTCCGCCTATCTCGCCGCTGAACGACCGACACTTCGTCCTCCAGTCCTTGGCCACTGCGACTTGCCAGGTGTCCTGCCCAACTCCATTTGAGTTCCATAACTCGTTGAGGTGAGGCGGAGAAACCTCGCACAAAAAATGGGTTATGCTCAGTAGAGTGTGAAGTCGGTTTGTGGATGAGCGTATTCTCTTTGTCAATTAATGTACTTAATGCTAAGTGAATACTTGGCGAAGCGACTAAGGCTCCCCGCAGAGAGGCACTATGCGACGTGATTTAGGAATACTAATATCGCACTGTCGTGTCGTGCATAACTAACATCGAAGTTCGATGTTCACTCACATGTAAGTTCGTTTGATTTGTAATTATACTGATAACTAAGAAAATTATTTCTCGTATTGAGAAAGGGCCCTAAGAGAGAAAGGTAGTTTCCCATTCTTCTCCATAGGAACCTACTACGGTTTGGAATGGGCAATTAGCTTCATCTTTCTGACTGACCGACCCCATGACTATTCAAAAGTGCCCGTAATTGTTCTAGTTGAAATAAATGCTTTAGAGTTTGAGAGCAATTTTTGTTATAAATATGAATCTGTATTCTCATCAGCTTTTCAATAAAACAATAGCATAAAACGTAAAAAAATATTAAACGTAAAGAAGTACTTATTTTCGGAGAAACTCAACATTTTTCCATCACATAAAAGATGAACTTCTAAACGAAAAAAAAAAAAAAGAATTACCTCTCGGAAATTGCTCACCGTAGGTAACAAAATTGGTTTAGCTTGTAAATCTGTTTTCAAAGAGTTTTTCTATCCTGTTAGGGATATCTAAGGCAGGTTCTAATTGACGTGTCGTTAGTTTGGGACGGCTTATCTGAGGACGATGGGATAACAATACACATACGGTGCTTATCGGGCAAGATGCGGGGTAAGGGAAGAATAGTGAACCTTTGAAGCAAAAAATTACCCCATCTTTTGCTGCTTGACTACTCAGTTGGTTTTCTTTTGATATGGGTGAAGGTAAATCGTAGCAGGGTTATTATACTTAAGTACCCGGATTATATTCGCTTCTATGAAATTCTTGTTTGAAGAATTTATGTAACGTTAAATACCATCAAAGACCTGCATGGTCCTCATAGGTATGGCCTGACCAAGGTTATGTCTGGACTTTAAAAGTGACTGTGACCTCTGAGTTTGTTTCGGTATTTTTGTTCAGAGCAGTCAGATAGGAAACACGCAGCTCATCTAGTTTTAAAACGTTAAAAAAAAGCGTGTAAGTGTTTTTTTTTTCACCAATTTACAAAGTATAATCAGCCTATAATGTTCCCAATGGTGGGCTCCGGATAAGTTAAATATTTCCTTTTATTAGGTATATCAATTTAATTTCCTCACATATCTTTTTTCTCAAAGTGAATAAATTCAGACATACTATCTTAGGATTAATTAAACTACTCGATAAGGGCAACAAAGATCAACATAGTTCATAGTGTCTGGGTACGCTCTTACCCATTCGCCTTTCATATCGAAAATCTGTATAAACGGCTAAATATTCTGAATATAGACAAAAATCCAGACAATATTATTAATTTGACATCTTGACAGCCATTCTTAAATGAACATTCTCAAAGGAACAATACGAGCTTAGCTGAGTCCTATAATACTTCACCTCTCTCAGATATTCTATTCAATAAGGTACCAAGTCATTATGTATTCCTCAGATTTTGCGAAGAATACATTTTTTCTTTTTTCGTTGTATCCATCACCGTTTGTTTTTAGGGTTCCGTAACAACATGGTAAAAAGGAACCCGTATGGTGCGACTCAGTCTGTCTGTCTGTCCGTCTGTCACATCTGGATATCTCGAGAACTACTAATGCCATCAACTTGAAATTTGGAATAGATATAGAGGACATTTACCCAAATATTTTGCAAATACGAAAGTAATATTTTTTTTTTTTTGCAACAAGGACTGAAAAGGAGTCTGAAAAATTAGAAGTGGGGCTACTAGAGTATGTGGGGTATCAAATGAAAGAGCGTAGTTTGCACATTCTTAAACATTTTTTTAGGCCGCATAGTTTTCTACTTTTGATGAAAAATATAAAAAAAAGTGTTCCTCCCTTAGCTCCGAAGTTTGCAAATAGAAAAATCTGAAATAATTCTATGTGATAGAAGTTTATGTAAAGACTACAGGAAAAATAAAATTATGCCTCTAAATAGCACACTTTTTCAGAAATCATCAATTAAAGTTACATTAGTTCCACTATCAGTCAAGAGATGGCACTGACCTAAAACTGCAATATTCTACACTTCAACGCGCAGTGTTAAAAAAGTGTTAAAATTTTCTGACGAATATTTTCTCTCTCAATTGATTGAATACTTTCGAGGTGTGTTCTTATATTTTCTGAAAAGATTTCATCTTTATTTTACAACTATAGCTTTCGCCCTGTCTATCAAAAAGCATCCTTTGTCCTAAAGATATTAAAAATGTAGTATGGATTATGATTTCAGTATGAGATGTAGAAAACAACGTGCTCAGAAAGCCACTGGTCCAATGAGGTAGACATTGCAGTAACTTCAATGATTTCAGCATAATATTACTATTGCTTCGTTGGTCTAAAGGTCGCAAGTACTACTGAGCATTACGTCTCGGGTTCGATTCCCAGGCTTGGCAAAGCGTTAATTTCTCAGTAGTACCTTTGATGGCAATGGGGTCGCCTCTTAAAATTTTACACTGAACTGGGCAGTCAGTTGACTAGAACGCCCAAGAAACAATTCATAATCATAGATTTACAGCGCCCTAATTCAATATGTCCACTTAACGATTCCTTACTTCGAAACCACGTCAATTCCTTTGCTAATCCCGCCAATCTCGCGTTCATTTCGCGCGGTTTCATTCATTGTGTCATGGAGAATACGGCTCCTGATCTGACACTTGATCAGGCTTTTACGCACTAATATTACTGTCTGAGTATATTGTTAATAATGGATGTATGAATTTTCTTAGCTACGTTTATTTAGCCTAATGTTTCACTAGCAATTAGTTATTAAGTCATATTTAAGTGTGGTTTCAGTTTCATAGGTAGTATCAACTTATCAAGTGATTCTGACTGTAAGGTTTGTGATATTCAAAGAATTGACAACCTTAGCCTTCTTGTGGTCAGTTAGTCTAATATTATGTCAAGGTAATAATATTGTAATTGCCTCACCTCTCATTTACGAGTTGGTGGATCACAAATTGGTACCTGCCCGGACTTGAAATCCGGGCAAGTACCATTGTGACTTTTTCAGTTCATATGTACTTTCTGAGTTTATCTTGGCTATTAATGATATCGGTGAAGGAAAACATCGTGAGGAAACCTAGACTTAGTTGATATAAGTCTGAAATCGCCATCCTGTCTTGAGTAAGCGTGGTGATCGGGTGCGTCTCATAACGTATAAACTCATTTGGTCTAATTTCATTTTATTATCGTTCATAAGATATAATCAACGTGAGATATACCAACTGTAGATATAATTTCTTTACATATAACATTTATTTATTCTAAAACTTAAGTAGTATAACGTTGTTTGATATAACGTTTATGTAATCGAAAATCATTTGGTCTAACGTTTAATATGGTATATTATTTATTTAATCGAAAATCATTAGGTCTAACGTTTAATATAAGTATATAAAAACGTCATTATGGTACCCCGACTCAGAGTACCCCGACTCGGATAGGTTAGGTTAGAAGGCTAAGGCGGGAGCGCAGCGGAGCGGAGCTCCCGCCTTAGCCTTCGTGGTTATTTTTTTTTAAACCACCCAGAAATAGGAGCCCCGCGAAGCGGGGCTCCGTCGACCTATCTTAGCGCAGGTGGTAATCAGTTACTAGTTATGTTTAATATCTACTTAGGTTACTATTACCTATAACTACGATAGAACTTACAAAGAATAAAACAAAGAAAAAATACTTTTAAATATTTATTAAATAAATAATAATTCATCATATTAGTCTAAATAAGTTTTATATCTTTTGAGTGGTATGTCAAACGATTTTATATTGAATGTATGTTATGCTTATAAAAATTAGTTATTATAAAATTATATCAATCGTTCATTATATTAACTAATCGCTATATTAAATAAAATTATAGGTTCCGTTGTTATATGTTGTTAATATTAGAGATTTTGTTGTTATATCATCTATTACTTACCCGTGGTGATCAATGCTCGTGTCTTATTTGTATGATAGGAGGTTTACTCTACCTGCAAGTTAGTATAATTATGTACATAGGTATATATAGATTTACTAAGAGTTACCAGGATCCTATGAGAGCGAAGAATTGTTCACCACAGCTCACGGCACGCGCATAAATCCCAAACATACCGTACTCCTGTCAACGCCATAACTTGTACCAACGATTACATCACACGACCTACCAGGCGCGCAGAATTCGGAAGTGCTCGTTAATATTCGAAGCAAGTATTATTTAACACTTAGTTACACGTGCAGGCATCGTGTGAGGAATATGATACAGTTGTGTAAGGTTGTGATAGGTTGCTAACCCCTGTGGTTCTATACTAAACTATATCAAAATGGCTGGTTTTGAGGTCTTCGTTCATGATTGATTTCAAGCACCTATTTTTCATATCATACGAGTTGTTCTCTGTCATTTTTACGAATAGCAAAGTTCGTTCGCCATCTTGGATTTCAATTTTGACCTCACTATCGGCTTTAGCACCCTCGAAAACCATGAAAATGACATCCATGAAGAACATTTTAAGAATTTTGACATCCGCCATCTTGGATTTCAATTTTGGCCTCACTATCGGCTCTAGCACCCACGAAAACCACAAAAATGACCTCATGACTGAAAAATAAAGAATGAAGAATGAAGTCGGTTATTAACAAATACTGTCATAGGTGTACTTATAGTACCTACACCCACATTTGTTAAAGTCCCATGTCATATGAGGCGAGCCTATTGCCACAAATCCATATTCCGGGCTGCTACTGAGAAATTCCAGGAGGAGAAACCCCATAACATTTTGCCCGATCCGGGAATCGAAACTCAGGACCTCATGGTCAACAGTACCTTTTGCGACCACTGGACCACCTAGTTGTCGAAGGAGCATGTCGTCGAAGTCGCATTGTTTCCTTGTTAAGTCATGTCGAAGAAACGCTTTGTCGGAGTACAGTATTGTCGGAGTACAGTATTGTCGGACTTAAGGTATTTCGAATTAAAGTATTGTCGAAATGCAGACGTGTCGGAGTTCCATAGTGTCGAAATAAAATCTTGTCGTATTACAGTTTGTCGAAATTCAGTTGGTAAGTCAATAATGATCTTACCTTCTTGTTACCTAGAACGTATCTAGGTAAATATTAAACAGCGTAATTAGTAGTGTCAAGTATGAAATATTAATAAAGCTTTTTACAGGCGCCAGTACACCAAGCTACTACAATCTGTCTTTATTTAATAGATTTTCATCTTTATCGCTAAGCCATAAGGTTCAAAGTTGATTGGGAAAAATTGACAGTTTCTGGTAGCTTTATGTGCTGACGTCTGTACATATTATCATTAATTTTAATTCAAAGGTATCAGATTACGCTTTTCTCACAACACCATTTAAATCCATTCGATTCCATTGTTCCATTTTATGCTCAACCGAAATCAACAATCGATGAAATACCAACAGTTCAAACATGGTATGTTTTTCGTGGAAATGGGACATAGTTTACTGACTAGTGGGTATTTGTATAATTTATTTCCCGTGGGTAATGAAAATTAGAGGGTAATTTTGTACTATAATTTGCTTAAACATACATGACGTGGGTAGCAGGTAAGAACGATGAACTAAAATGTTTCACTTGATGACGTTATTTTATACTCACTCACTCACGTTATTTTATCTATACTATCTATATTTACACTTTTTTTTAGACTATTCTCTCCTACTGCTGGGCAAAGGCAACGGCTATACTTTTTTTTTTTTTTTTTTAATTTGGTCGTCTGTCGGTTTGTTCCGTGTAATCTCCAAAACTGTTCGAACCATTTTGACGGGACTAACTTTCACTGGCAGATAGCTGATGTTACAAGGAGTAACTTAGGCTACTTTTATTAAAAAATAATAATTGGGATTTCGCGCAAAATGTTTCGTTTATTTTTTAATATTTTCTTGATAATATTCTTGACATTTTAGAGTGGAAAGCTGAATTCTTTATCCCTGTTAGAATAGAACAGTTCGGATAGAATGGGCATTCACTCATTTTGTTTAAACCGACCTTAAACACTTCTATTAATTTCACTCCCACCAACCACCGCCCATTATAATCTCATTTCACACTACCCTCAAATTAATTACTTCTTTATTCGAAACTACCCTCGCCGATTTGCGCAACGACCTACAATTGTGATGACAAATGACGCTCGGTGACATCAAAGAACACTTTACTTATATTACAGGCATTAGTGATCTTTTAGTAAAGATGGCGGTTGTTATTCATTGAACGTTTGGGGGTATTCTCACAAACACCAAATAAATGAATGTGGGGTCAGAAGTTTATCACGCAACTAGCATATCAATCCCAACATCAATCGTCGGGCAATTGCCCACCAGCCACAACACTCGTCTGGTCGGAGGATCATCCCTTTTCTATGAGTGAATTTTACACCCGTTCCTCATACCTCTATAGAACCAAAGCTGGGTGTTCGGACCCGACTCCCGCTACAGACTGCTGCAAGTTGATCTTCGGTAAGAAACTTATATTACTTATTAGGTATATTACTTAGCTGTTTCTTTATGTGTGACCGTATAACCTGACATGGGACTATATCACCCACATCGACCGGTACCGACTTGTCTTTACCGGGCCCCCGCTTCTTCATGCAAGCATCCTTAAATACCAGAACTCGTAAATTGGCTAAATTAAGATGCAAATTCTCTTTGATGGACCAATAAATTAAGTACCGTGTTTTAAACACAATAAAAATGAAACAGCATTAGTTGGAAGCTGGTTTGAGGGGCTGTGGCTAACAGCCACACGGATCGATCGATAAGGTTAAGCTACGATTGCTGCATCTTTACATATGAAGACCCTTCCGTGTCTCGGAAAGCACGTTAAGCCGTTGGTCCCTGCTGTCATTCGTAGATCTTTGGCACTCATTGCGGGTCGACAGAAGTCTGAAATTCTGACAACCAATCTTAACAATCGGTATCGTACACCCAACTTGGTTGTGGAGGTCGGATAGGCAGTCGCTTCATGTAAAATAGTGGTATTCAGCTGCATCCGATTAGGCTGGTAGCCGATCCCAACATAGTTGGGAAAAGGCTAGGCAGATGATGATTAGTTGGAAGCTATCTTCCATATGAGTTCACCAAAACTTATCCAAACTGCCCTTACGCCCTGGCCACGCGGCAGCTTAGCGCGGGGCGGCGAGCGGTAAAAACAAATACACCAAAATGTATGATCCATGCCACGACGCACCGCTCGCAGCGTCAATGCTAGACAAAAGAAACCGCGCCGCGTGCCGCGCCGCTTACCGCTAAGCGAAAAGTCGTGGCCGGGCGGTTACATCGGAAGGTCACAACACTGATGAAGCCCCTAACATTAACCTATATACATCAATTATATTAGGTAATCTATTATAACAGCCTGTCATGTGATTAAACGACGCGCGCTCCCACGGATATTACTAAGATTTATTGTCAATTATTATTAATTAAATTGACATAACATTATTATTGCAATTAAGTTGAGGTGTTGTCGTGAAGGAGATAGATCGTCATTACTGTTGATAATAACAAACTACAATCAGTTAGGTACTTTACCTTTGGCAGCAGCAACCTAACAGCTACCTTATTTTAACGAGAATAAAGATCAAAATGATTTTGACAGACTTGTCAGTGACAGCAACCCGACAACAACTTTATTACAATGAGAATAAAAATCATTGTGATTTGAATAGTGATGCCAAATTAAGCCCGGTCTCCACCGCGAAAGAGTAATGAGCCGGAAATGGCTAAGCGGAGCGGACTTCGTTTTCATGAAATAGGTTTGCGTTTCCACGAAGAAAGAGTTTAGTCGTCTGATTCTCTCTGGACATGAGCGAGCTCATTTTTACTCTTTTTGCCCGCTGAGTCATTTCCGCTCGACTCTTTGTTGGTGGAAACACATGTAAGCAGTTTTCTCTTGCGAAGTAAAAGAAGTCATTAATGGGTCCGCTCCGCTCGCGGTGGAAACCGGGCTTAGAGGTAAAATAATTTTGACCGGACTGTAAGATCACGATCTGTTTTGGTACCTGAAATATGGCTAATTAATTAATTTAAAGTATCATTGGGCATCAAAAAATTGTCAACAAGAACAGTGTCCAAAAGGCTGGCAGCATTGCCACGTTGTATGGCGATGCTAATTCTTTGGCCAAGAAATAGGCCAGCCCTCTGGCCACGATGATTCTTTATTCTGCCCTATTTTCTTTTGCTTATTTTTTATATATTTTATTATATTGATATTAGTCGATCATTCAGTACACGATTAACGGTCATCGCGTATGCTCCCTCGCTCCTTTATACGAGTATTACTAAACCTTTGGTCCAAATATGATTTTTGATTCAAATATTCCATGTCTATTTTTATCGTTATCCTATCATCTTTGATGTTTACAGGAACTTCTTCATCCCAAAGTGTGGCAAATAGTGTTGTGTTTTCGTGAAACCATACTTACACTAATCATGCACTAATGCTTATTCACTAATTGATATTAATCGATCATTCTATACACGATTAACGGTCATCGCGTGTGCTCCATCGCTCCTTTATAACTAAGCCTTTGGTCCGGATATTATATTTAATTTGACTTTATAAGCAACAGTATCATTTAGCCATCCTCCTAGCTTCTACACATAGTTTGAATGGGTTCGTGGCTAAATGATAAAAATTACACGGCTTGATCGAACGGTAAGCTACGTTTGCCGCGGTTGATTCGTGGATGGGTGACCACCCATTACATATCGAGACCCCGCTCCTCAGAAAGCACGTTAAGGGATTATTTATGCTAGACCGTCACGGGTGCGAGCAGCGTCCGTGTCTGCTCATTTTTTTGGGACTTTTTGGGACTCGGACCGGACACGGATGTCGCTGTGTAGCTGAACTGCTTCATATAAACTTTTGGTGAAGTTTGAGTCGCCCGCGCCTCATACATGGCACAGCTTGTGCCCGGCACGGTCTAGCATACATTCGTAGATGTTTGACAGTCGTTACGGGTAGTCAGGCGCCCATAAGTCTTACAATCAGTCAGATCAGTGCAGTAACAGTGTTGCGGAGGTCAGATAATCAGTCGCTCCATGTAAAACACATTCATCATTCGGTTTGTGCGTGGCTACTAGGCCAGAAACCAAACACAACTATTGTAAGTGGCTGTGCAGGGAATTGAGTGTGTGTCACAGCACTTATGTAATTAAGTGGTACATACCTACTTACAATAGATTATCCTCATTAGCAGAATTTGGGCAATATAATTTACAAACTTAATTATTGTTAAGGGGATTACAGGACCTAAACGCAAGTTTTAGAAGCACTAAAAGTATATGATCGACTACAGTAAACCAAATCATAAAAATATAGGATATTCTTCGGGATATAATAATATGCTAGGTATTCGTAGATAGTGTGTTGAAAACATAATATTTACAACTAATTTGATACGATAGAAAAAAATCCCGCTGAACCGATTTATATGAAATCTGGTATATAGATAGTTTGAGTCCCGGGAAAGGACATAGGATAGTTTTTATCTCGATATTCCCACGAGAAACTTATGCGGGTGAAACCGCGGGGCGCTGCCAGTCTAAAATATTCATTATAAAACCACTTTTCCCTCACATTATCACTTCTACCATATAAAATCCCACGAATATCGTCACCTAAACCCTTAGAATTTGAATATAACTCCCATAGTTACCTCATAGAGACCTCGCCCATATTGTGACAGCTCCCCTCCCAACCCAAATGGGTTTCGTGGAATTATGTTCTTTACTCACGGGAAACATTTAATAAGGGGGTGTAGGCAGAAGTTCCATATTTATTAAGCGCACAGCCAGAGTGCGGAACTCTCTGCCAGCGTGTTCCCTTCCACATTTGACCCGTCTGCCTTCAAAGCAAGAGTGAACAGGCATCTTCTGGGCATGCTCTTTCCAGCATAGACCTCATCCATCGCTTTGCATTCAGGCGTGATCGAGGTCAAGAGCGGGCCAATTCAGCAATAAAAAAACCGGCCAAGTGCGTGTCGGGCCACGGACAGTGTAGGGTTCCCTAGCAGCCCGTTATCACAATATAGTACGATTGCGATTCTGTTGTTCTTTATTATGAATATAAGTAACGGTAAAGATATTGGGTGTTATGGTTATAATAACAAGGGTGTTCAGAGTAAAACAAAACTTTATTACGTAACGTAACCACGGAGGTCATACCTTGCAAGAAAATCTTAACACCGCGATCTACAAAAGTGACGTCACAACACAACGCCATCTGTTATCGAATAGCTATACTAAACTAATGACAAAATGTTGATTTTCGAAGAAATTTATTTAAACAGATTAGACATTAACTAATAATAACCACTTTCTTCCTGCAAAAGCTAAAAAATAAGAGTACGATTGTTGCCAAGTTATTATTTGAATTCACAAAATTATTGTAATTCGAAAATTAAACAAGTTTGTGACTTCTATAGGTACTCGAATGATACGTATCAATTTAACATTTTTAGTGAATATTTTAATATAAAAAAAAAATAAAAACATTTTGTTTTCGAATGGTAATATTTTTTTAACATGTATGGATGCTATACTATTGCGGGTTAACGGGAACGCTCTTTGTTTGTTAACATACTGTATAAATAGCATAATAACAGATTGTATAATATCACTTGAAATAACGAGTACACGATAATTATAGTATTGCCTTTAACTCGGCAGAAATCCAATTAGCTATACTGAAATCTATAGCTATACTGAAATCTATCTCTAGATAAAAGCTCGTTCGATTTTTGCGAATTACCTGTGGTATAGCATAAGTTGAGGCAATAAAAGCTCCGTCTTAATAAATCGTCGTGTTTAAACGATGCAAGTCGTTTGTTCCTTCAATGAGGCCCTGGGGTTCCCATTGGGCTTTACGAGCTAGTTGTTTACCTCTCATACAGTAAACTCACACATGAAAATGTGAGTGTTAAATTTTTCTTCATAAGTGAACAAACAAACAAAACAACCGGTCAAGTGCAAGTCGGACTCTCGCACCAAGGGTTCGGTACTGTAGGTATGTACATAGTTTATCACGGGAATCGTGTCTCGAATATTTTTTCAAAATATGCGACATAAACGGAACATGAACGCCCGTATATTTTGATTGCGGTGACTTAGAAGTTTGATTTTTTCACAGTTTCAAAAGATTGCAGCCTTGAGTATTTGATATTAATTTCATCTTGATAACTCCACGCGTTTTTGAAAAAAAGGGTCTTGACAGACAGACAACGAAGTGATCTTTTTCCGTTTGTGGTATGGAACCCTAAAAATTGTTTGTACTACTCGCCCACCCTTCACAAAGAATGTGAGATAAGATATTTTAACCTTCTGAAACTATTTTGCATTTCGACAGCAATGGTTCCTGATATTATTCAAACAATTGACAGTGTAAATAACGGCCATAAGTGCGCAACAATTTATAGCCCAGCGAATGTAAGGAAAATATAATTAAATACATACATATAATTGAGCACTTTTATTTGATGCATTCCGTGTTCGCGTGTGTATGTGCTGTTCAATTTATTTACGTGTTTGTTGCTTTAGGATAATAGTCGTTACCATTTACGTCATTCACGCATATTTTCTTTGGCAACGAATGTATTTACGCAGTCAGGATGTCGGACTGTATGTTTTAGTTTATATTTAAATAATCTCCAGAATCTAGCTCGTAATTTATAAGATCGTCTTAACTGTGAGTTATTATCGTTAGTTCAGCTGATTTAAGACAAAAGTAACTATTTTGTAAAGAAAACATTCTAATTGAAAGCTTCACAGAAAAGGTTACTAGTCTCCATAAATTTTGTTAACACTCCAAGTGAACAGAATAGCTAACGGAACTTCGTATCCACAAACAACTTGAAACAATACCGACTATTTGTCTAGTGTAATTGGATCCGACCCTCATTTGTGCTGTTTGTTTCAGGTAATCGAACATAGCCGAGAGATGACGAACATGCCTGAAGTGAGA
The DNA here is from genome assembly GCA_914767645.1 of Hydraecia micacea. Classification (NCBI taxonomy): domain Eukaryota; kingdom Metazoa; phylum Arthropoda; class Insecta; order Lepidoptera; family Noctuidae; genus Hydraecia; species Hydraecia micacea. Next base: position 14,153,954 of record OU611798.1, on the reverse strand, counting down.
TACGAAACGAAAGTGTCCCAACATTAAACTGCCATGACATCCGAGGAACCTATCGATGTCGTTGCTAAAAAAGACGCCAAAAAGACAAATGAGTGCGCCAACTTCGAAATACCAGAAAACAAAAAGGACAAGAGTGTAGTTGATCAAAAACAAAATCGTTCCCACGAACTCATGAGGCTAGTGTACGAACTACCAGATGCAATTAAGAACACAGAAATAATAGAAAATAACAATATGTTGAAAGAAAACCCACCGATCACCCTCGTGGAGATCACAGAACAAAATGGTTGTGCTGAGTTAAATGCTACTCAATGTGATAACGATTATTTTAACGTAGACGGCAGTCCAAAGGACTTAGGCAATAAGGTGGTATACGACGTGCTAGCAACTAATGAATTGATAATGCATTGCGCGGAAGAATTTAAAGAGGTTATAGACAGATCATCGCCTGATGAGTGTAGTGACGAAGACTTGATAGAGTTGAAGAAACTTTTGGAAGGGAAGCCGAGGGTGTTGGATAGGTATATACGGGAATGTGCGAGTACGGATGAGGTGACGAGGCTTCATAGTTTGACATCGTCTGGTCCTTTATCCCCAAGGCCGCACCACGAGGCTCGGAGTACTTCAGTGACGTCAGATCTCTTCCAACTATGGCTGTCATCGTCTCCAGTTAAGGTTAGTGATAATTTTTAATGTTTCATGACGTATATATGTGCTAATGTCAGTGATGATTGAATACGTAATTAATGTGTTTTTAATGTCAGTGTTTAGCAGAACAGTTTTGGGAAGACGGAAATATTTATAAGGTTAGGTTGTTGAGGAAAATGTTTTGAAAGAATTAGTTGTCAGAAAACCCTATAAGCAGGCTGGCTAGCTGGCTTGTCACTTTTCAAAAATAAGCTAAGAAAATTTTTAGTTAGTAAGGTGTATTACAATGTTATAGATTTTTTAAATGAAAAGGACTTTTCTATTCCGACTTCTAATACATAGTTTGAGTAATGTATTTTGTAATGAAATTTAGAATTGATATAGTCAATTCTAAATTTGTAAAATGCAATTGAATGTAATTTTTTTTTAATTTTTATACCCACAAAATTTGTACGCCGCTATTGGCAAAACATGGACGCACACAACATCTATTAATTCAATACCTTGCATGTCTGATTAGTCAGTTTATGTAAACGCATGTTTGACAAATAAATTCTTTCTTTCTTTCTTTCTAGTCAATGACGTCTTTTCTTTTGAAAACATTTTTTAAGTAATTTTATAACATCACACGTGTATTTCGAAGGGTAAGGCAGAGGTGTACCTATAGTACAATGTACACCCACATATCGCCAAATACGTTTAATTGTGTATGTCCCATTAAATAAGGGGCGAGCCTATGGCCATCATCCGAACACAAATTCTAACTCCGCGCTGCTACTGAGATTATAACTGATGGAAAAACCCAATAACACATTGCCCGACCTTGTAATTGAACACAGGACCTCGTGCCAATAGGCGCTTTCAACTACTAGACCAATACTAATAATAATAAAATCGTTTATTTCGACCAAGAAATCAATGATCATGTGGCTTCCCTGACTACGTAAATGTCTATTATTATTATTTATCCATCAATCAAGTAACATGGACTCATACAATTATTAAGCATACAATGTCAACAGCAATCATTACACGTACAAAACAAAAAACAAAAGAAATAAAAAAGAAAAAGAGAAAAGAAAAAGAAAAGAAATAGAAAAAAAGAAAAAAACATTAAATTAGATTAACTACTTAGGAGTAGGTAATAGGTTATAGGTAACCTATTACCTACTCCTAAGTAGTAGTTTGGGAGTAGTTATTAGTAGGCTAATAACTACTCCCAAATTACGATGTTTATCCTCGTTATTATCTTTCCTCCCGAATTCAAAATCGAAAGGCATTTATCCAAACTAGCCTGAAAATCAGCACTTTTCGAACGTCAAAATTACATAAGACAGTCCCCGGCACGCCCGACCTTCACCACATCCTAGTGCTTTCGCTGGGAAGTAATTAGCTACACCTACAATAAATGTTTATCTTGTATTTCCCTTCAGTATATAATTATCTAGCTCCACAAACATTCAACATTCCTAGAATGAGGTTGAAATAGCTTTATTTTCCATTTCATTCATTCTCTGAGCTCGTTTGACATTACAGCTGGTCTCTGTTTTTATTAATATTCTATTTGATTACATTGATATACCTATATTAAATATTCTTATTATCTTTTTCAATTACTTTTTTATACTTAGGTATCTTTTTCTTATTTTTGTTATTTTTTTTTATTCTGAATTTTTTCTCAGATGGATTGATGGATTATTCTGTAATTTTAAACTTTTCGTTTCTTTTTTCACTCGGTTCTCATGAATCTTTCTTAAAAGAAATACGTGATCAAAAAAGAGGCGAAGATCGTGATAAATTAATTCCGCAGTTATCTTTATCATTTTCGTTGGTACGGTAAGTGACATAAGGCAATTAACACGGCTGCTTTTGCACATCATCTTAATTGACGTAGCTATAATTTGAATACATTGTATTTCAGTTTTTTAGATAAGTGTTTAAAGGTGCACAATTACTGACTGAACAGGTCCACTCAAATCCGTGTGGTTCTTTTGTCAAAATACCTTTTCAGACACCAATCTTCATGGTCTATATATGATCTGAGCAAGATTATATCTGGACTTTCAAATAGACTGGGACCTCTATGTTTGTTTAAGCCTTTCTTCTTAGAGTATATTCGTAAAGGACACGTCGACATCATCTAGTTTTTTTTTAAATTGACGTGTACAAAATGTTTATACGCACGAGGACTGGGAAAGTTATAACATTTCAAGTATAAGCTGACTTCTCATTGTACGAAAAGCATCAATGCGAGGTCAGCTAAAACTGGAATTGTATAACTTGATGTGTCGTCGTGTGTACAACTACAAATCTACTTACAAAAATAAAATCACTTATAAAAATACTTCTGTTCCGATTTTGATGAAATATTTAGCTCTATTACAAAGATTTAAACCGCTTTATTCGCTGAATATCACAATAGTTACACCCGTCCGTAGGCAGAGAAAGCATAGGCTTCCTTACATCCACAAGGTATACATTGTACAGACGCCAGCACATCAACCTACCCGAAACTGTCAAATTTTCCCAATCAACTTTGAACCTTATGCTTTAGTGATAAAGTTGAAAATCTATTAAAGAAATTTGACAGATTGTAGTAGGTTGATGACAGGAAAACCCATACGATAATGAAGAAGTATTTCTTCAAAGACCCACAGAACCTTTGTTTGAAGTTCCGCGCATTAGACTAGTAGATTTAGAACAATGAGCTATTGGGAAAAACAATAGCGTTCTTCGACCATACTCGGCAGTACAACGATATATTATGATGTAACGTTACTGTACTACACTATGCGGTCACCGTTCGGACATTAATTTGTATGTACAGTTTGTTGAACGACATTTCGGTGAGTAGGTACTTCTTCGGGAAAATGATAACAATAAAAATGCATTTGCATGTTGTTAATTAAGTCAGTTTGATTTGAGACTTCGTCGCGTGATGAGCTTAGGACTAAGAGCTCAATTTGGGATCGAAACTAGTCGGCCTAACTCGAACTAAATACGTAAATGTAGCTATGTAAACTTGACCTGGAATATCACAATAAAAGAAAGTTTGAAGAATAAAAAAGATCTGCCTAAGTGAAACATATAAGATAGTGTAATGAATAAGTGCGACAAAGGAAGCATAGCATTATGCTGAGCGATTACCGGTTTCCCCCAACTTGTTCCTTTTTGTGTTATGCTCTTTTTCTGCGTCAGTTTTCGGTAAATAAACGCATTTTCTTTCTTTCCAAGTAAAAGAAAACAACAAGAATGCTAACTCCCAAAGAGAATTATACTTTTTGCAACAAAAGAAATACTCGTATATCCAAGAACAAGTCTACTGTTATGTAGTTTTTGCGGTCCTATTTAACACTTAATTACAAGATTGATTATAAAAAGTAGTCTCCCGTCGTTACAATGTCTCTAAACTTGATTCAACGTTTACAAAAGAGTGCTTTGGCATTTGTGCTAGAGTGGCGATGTGACAGTAGTACCACCGTTTTCCTTCGGACCCAGGTAAGTTAATTAATTAAACAATATCTAAGCATTATTATGACACATTGACCATTAGAAAGAGACGGAATAGAATAGAATAGAATATCATTTATTTGCACAGAAAGTAGGTAAACAATGAGATGTTAACATTAATTATTATATGAGCCTTGTACAATCTACCTTAAAGGTATGCAAAAAGAAATAAAATAATTTCACACATCGTTCATAATTTTCTAAAGGCTATTATGGAAAGTTTATTTACATGAATACAATGAATACAAACAACAACACAATTATTAATATTTATATGGTATCTTTTAAAAAATCATTAATATGTAGAATAATAACATTTTTGTAACAATAAAGCTGTTGGTTTCTTTTTTAATATATTGATCGTATCATTTTTAATACCGACACACGGGTATGAGTGACAGAGACATAACATTACGCCTGTAATCCCCGAAGGCTTAGGCAGAATTATGTAGGTACGGTAGGAGGTTTATGAACTCTCAGGGTACCGGGAGGAATCTATTAAACCACGGTTTATGATTACTAGGAATCGTTCTACATGCTGTTTTACCCAAATCTGACGCCTACCGTTTTTCTGCCTTCTCGATTTGTATTGTCGTTTATCTTATAATGTTATGCCGTTATCTTATAATTACCAGAAAGGTTGCATGCCAAAAGCCATGCAGATCATAATATCTATAGTAGGTACCGTAATACACCCATATTTCTCCAGTTATGTAGATATAATAGGGGCGAGCCTATTTTTTATTTATTTTTTATTTTATAGGGAAAACAAACAGTAGTATACTATAAATATACAGTGTCTTAAACATATTTTATGACTTAACAAATATACTACCCACTACAATTTCCACAGATTGCTACTTACACTAAGTCAAACTGATTAGCAAACGTTATAGATAGTGCAATCCACGAAGACGCGCCCCACACTTTTTCCTAATCTCTTACACTACAAGTGTGCAACATTCCGCTAGTGTTGTAGTTTTTTCGATACACACTAATTACTTATTACTTAGTGGGTAATTAGCGTGTATCGAAAAAACAAAACAATAGCGGAATTAACTGGCGATATTACGATTAGGAAAAAGAGTGGGGCGCGTCTTCGTGGATTGCACTATCTGTAATTGTAGTCAGGGTATGTAGAAACATGAGAAGCTACTGTTGAGGAATTGACAGAGACGTCGTTCTATAAACCCGAACCTTTTCTAAATCTCGATGAATTTTGATTTGATGTGCCATTGTAACAGTAGGTAGGTACATAAAGTAACTCCCACATCCATTTCCAACCAAAAATCTGATACGGTCTGAGTACCTACGTGAATACCTTCCCGACCACTCATGCGTAACGATATTTAAATTTATTTTATCGACGTCACACTTTCATCCCTCCATTACCATAATATAAACAACAGCCAGTATAACTTGATTCAAGATGGCCGCGTTGCTGTCAAACGCGTGCTGTCAAATCCGGTACTTTTGAGGTTATTTGTCTATTTTCCCTCAGGCCTCAGTATAGTGGTGATAGGACATGGTCAGGTAGCGAAGGACATCGATATCAATCGTGAAGCTCGCCACTCGATAAAGATAATATGGTAAAAGCATTTCGAGTGTTGTGTCCACTTTGGAGCGCGGCCTGTCATGCGCCGTGGTGTGGAGGTGGGTGGGAGTTGATGTGGCATTTTTTATTGTAGTTGGAGAATACTTAACAAGTTTTTTGACAGAATGAATACATTCAGTTTCAATTTTAGTTTGGGTTTAATACTCGTATATTCTATATTACTAATAATAAAGCTGAAGGGTTTATTTGTTTGAACGTGCTTATCTCTGGAACTACCCGTCGGATTTAAAAAAATATTTTTGCATTTGATAGCTTAATTCTAGAGGAAGGCTTTAGGCTATTTAACATTACGCTACGACTCTTCGGAGACGAGCAGAAAGAAAACAAAAGTAAGTGAAAACGAAGTAGAAGCGTGGGTAGGCGACGCGATTCGACGGGTCGGGTCGGGGGGGCCAAAAATTCCACGCGGACGAAGTGACGGGCTGAAGCTAGTAAACAATAGGAAAAGGAATACTTTTTGACGACGTCGTTGCTTTTAGTGGTCGCAAGGGCTACTGCTCTAGGGCCGAAGCCTGCCGGGGTAGCGGGATCGTCCGAAAGGGTTACCGCTGCCCCGGAACATAAAGGGCTAAGGAAGGAACACGGGTGGGTTTTAGTCAGTAAGAGTCTGAGAGTCCCTTCCGCTCCACCCAGAGCGGGAGGATTCATTAGATGATTTCCCATCCAAAAAAAAAAAAAAGGGCTACTGCTGACGTTCTTGAATTATCGGGTTTTTCTATCTCTGGAGTTTCTCAGTAGCAGTCCGGAGTCTCCTCCCTCTATAATAGTCGCCCCCCTATAATATTAGGTTCGCATGGCTACTAGACATGATGGTATGAATATTTTTTGCGTTCACACTATGACAAACATCAGGGTCGGTACATAATCTGACGGAAAATCGCTCGACGCACTACCGCATCATCGGTTGAGTGTGAAAGGTTGAATGTTTTATAATATATTTATTGTCTGTTCTGACGTTACGCGACAGATAGTACGCGACGCTTTTTTCGTTAGATATGTACCGACCCTTAGTTCCGATTCCTCACATGAACCCACGTAAGAATCGTGAGAATATAGCTATGTTAAAACAATTATTATGCGCATTTTAATTGTTGCGTTTCAAAGTTGGTGCGTTTCGAGGAATACCCCGAAATATCAGTTTATAAATCAGCTTTTTATTGTGTTAAGTTCACAAACGGGATGGGTATCGATATCTAAACACGATAACAAAAAAGAAAACAGATTTTCTTAACTCATGCTTGAAGTAACCAACACAACCAGTAGTTTTTGAACCCCGAAAATAAAGCAAAAAATATTTTTTTTATTTTTAAACCCCCTGCTCCACTTATTTTTGGATCAACCTTAACTTACGCTTACGCATATTTAGATGCAATATAATTAGCTAATAATGTTCCCACTGCTGGGACACAGGCCTCCTCTCTGTGAAAGGGAGTGGGCCGTAATCCACCACACGGGCCCAGTGCGGTTTGGTAGATGTCACATTTTTTTCGAATTTAGATTCTTGATTTATTTTATTCAGATACGTCATCGACATAATAAAAGTGTGTTCTGCAAACACTTTGCTGCCTCCCTATTATTGTTTATTGTTAATTAAAATGGTAACACCAATTACATTAATTAACATAAAGATTTAAACAGGTATGCTAGGTATACAAAAATATTTCAACTACTAACACTTCTTCTCACAAAACATCAGACATACAGACATAATTCTATAGTAATGATACAGGGTCAAAGCGCTGACGGGCTTCATTCCAAAAAAAAAGGTCCTCTATCCCTCAACTGGTTAACTCAGTAGATCGATCTGACCAATAGCCGCGAGCCTTTCGGCGCACCACTTTATTTTGCCAAACAAAGTTTCCGACCGCAGTCCTTTTGTTTGGTCCTAAAACTACTCGATAGTATTCAACTGATTCGGTATTTTAAAAGGTTGGAGCGGTTTTTCGCTATAATACGTTTTACTTGTTTGTTATCTTTGCTTTACTTTCACTTTTTTATTTTGATATAGCGGTTGCCCGCGACTTTGTTTGCGATCCAGGATGAAAAGTAGCTTATGTCCTTCTCCAGGTCATGGTCTACTCATGTTCCAAATTTCAACTAAATCCGTTCAGCCGTTTTAGCGTAACAAACAAACAATTCAATCTTTTCTCTTTACAATATTAGTTTAGATGAACTGTATACAAATAAAATTTATTATTTCTTAGCAGCTTTTGCCTGTGGCTGTGGCTTTGTCTGCGTGGATATCGAAAAATATCCCACGGGAACGTACAACCGGGATTGAAAGTACTCTATGTTTTAAAACAAGTTATAAACTATCTGTGTGCCAATTTACATCCAAATCCGTTCAGTCGTTTTTGCGTCAATACGAAACATACATCCAGCCAAACGGACACAAATTGTTAACAAGCATATTACAAATAAGAGGATTATATCCAAGATAAGAACGCTTGGAAACATGCTGGTCCTGCTCCATAGGACAATCTATAGTCTAGACAAAATCAAACTGGGTGCTAATTTCATTACTTACTGACTTATTTTTTACGGCGCGGGCGGCGGCGCGGCGTAGGACTTTAAGATTTCAAAGTACGATCTCTATACGAAAAACCGACATTGCAGTCGTTATGTGACGGTACCACTATCTCAGGAAATCCAAGCTTAACGGGCCTTAAACTTTCAACTCGGTCGAAGCCGTGAGCAAAAGCTAGTCTTAAATGGATATTGACAGCAGCTAACTGCCCTTTCTGTTCATTACATAGTCTTAAGATCCAATTATGTTTAGACAAGGATCCTGCTTTCAATTGAGATCAACAAATACCATTCAATGTAAACAAGGGATCTGTTAGTGATTCCCTATGTACGTAAGGAAATCACTGTCGATTTTATTGAACCGCAGTTAGCCAATCAGAAGGACCTATGTTTGATGGCTTTCCATTAAGAGAATTAATGGATTAACGGCAGGTTGGCTATCGTGGTCTATTGTTGAAATTCATCAAAACTGGCATTTGTATTATCTGAATTTGGGCTATTCCATGATTAAAATGAGAGAGCAGTGGTGGCCCAGTGATAATGGCCCAATTTGAGCAAATTATTTTATCACCATTGCTCTCAAAACGGTGAAGGAAAACATCGTGAAGAAACCGGCCGGACATGTCCTAGGACCAAAAATTCAAAGACATGTGAGACATCTACCAACCCGCACTGGGCCCGCGTGGTGGATTAATAGCCCACTCCCTCTCACAGAGAGGAGGCCTGTGTCCCAGCAGTGGTAACATTATAGGCTGATTATGCCACGATTATATTACTAGGACTAGGATGGGTGATTGGATTTTATTTGGATACGTGATGTATTATGAAATGTGTTGTATTTTCTTTCACTCGAGAAATATTAATAACATAACATAACATCACACCTGCATAGCCCGAGTTGGACAGAGGTGTAGCTATAGTATAGGTATACTATATAATACTACTAATACTAATGTGTGTACATTTCGCCAAAAATTATAATTTTATGTTGTTTTCTGGATATTGGAACTGTAAATTGAACAAACTTTTTGTTTGTTTGATGGAGCGCGTTTGTGTTAACCGGAGCTTCAAGCCAGTGATGTCATTGGTTCGAGCCAACGAATAACCAACTATAGGTCAGGCATATACAATATACACTCTTCGTTTTCCAGATCACCGCATCATTTTATTCTCACTTCTTACACATTTTCTAAGTTAATATACAGCACTTTGGCGCAGTAAAACATTATCATAATCTGATAAGATATATAGCCACGTTAAATTGAATCGAATTTTGCACTTATCAATCACGCTTGTCAATGATGTGACGTCGGCAGAATAATATACGATATGATCTTCATTATTTTGTTTTTAATAATCTATACATATAATAAAATCGTAGGAAAGTCAAAACTGTAGGTACATTGAATATTTTTTTTAAAGAATACTTGGGGCGTGATCTACAATCGATTTCGAAGCCGAAAATATAATTTTTAGAATTTTTGTCTGTTTGTCTGATTGTCTGTATGTATGTCCGGGCTAATCTCAAAAAGTGCTGCATGGATTTACATCAAATTTTGCATGAGTATTACTAAGAGGTCGGGTCAACATATAGGCTACATATTATCACGCTATCACCTACGGGGGAGGAGCTGTGAATCTTTATTTTTCTTACGCATTCTGTGACAGCGTGTAATCTAACTATGCATATTTAAATGTTGTTTTTGAGTAAGCCATGCTATTATCTAGCTTTACACTATAAAAACTACGCCATTTAAGTAACTTGGGCAGATAAACATAGTTTAATGAATGTTAGTAGTACAAAGAAAATTTAGAAGCAGCGCCATCTATGAGATTTCATAAAAATCAAATCAAGTTACATGTTAACAATTTTTGGAAATTAATAATTTAAATTTGATCATGTTGGCGAGGTTAGTAGTTAGTTATTCATAAAATTCATAGATGGTAATGTACATTTTCTTCATAAAAGTTGTACTTATCGTATAGTTCGTTTTGACAAATTCAAGGTCCAACAAAACCCTCAAAATCTTGAGCAGAGTTGAGGAAGACAATTAAAAAAAAATGCGGTGTTAAGTATTACAAAAAAGTTATGTTCATTGATGATGATCATTTCTTCATCAATTTCATGTTGTTAGTACAAAATAAACATTGACTGTTAATACTTTTGTTCGGTATTTATCTGTGTGATTATTGCTTGGTAATTAATATATTGTCATGTCGTATACCTAATTATAAACTTAAATGTGATGTAAAACGTCACCTTCTCGACGATGACCAAAATTGGGATGACACCCTCACGGAGGCGAGCGTCAGTGACAGGCCCAGCCGCATGCGTCATCTGTTTGCCGTCATCTTGGTGTTTTGCGGAATCGCGAACCCGGTAGCTTTCTGGGAGAAGTATCGCCATCATCTGTCTGAAGATTTTCTACGAGCTTTGAGGCATGCTACTGGAGACGAAGTCGAAGTAACTGATGAACGCGTGCTTTGTTGTCTTCAGAGCAAAAACAAATGTATGACACCGTCCTTGAAAGCTTTGGGCAAAACCAGGGTAAAATGTTTTTCTCGGATGCTCCTGGTGGAACAGGAAAAACATTTGTTACCACTGGCATACCTGCAGAGGTCAGGAGGCAAGGCAAAATTGCTATTGCTGTAGCGTCGTCGGGAATCGCTGCCACACTGCTTCCGAGTGGCAAGACAGCACATGCCATGTTTAAAATTCCCATCGATTTAGAGAGCGCCGAAACGCCTGTTTGTGGTGTGTCACGTAACAGCGATAAGGGACACGTGCTCAAGGATTGCTCTCTGATCGTATGGGATGAGTGTACGATGGCCAATAGGAAGGCAGTTGAGGCCGTGGACAGAACCCTGCAGGACATCCGCAGGCACGAACATTTGATGGGTGGTGTCACAGTTCTGTTCAGTGGCGATTTCCGGCAAAAGCTTCCCGTGGTGACGCGGGAATCGAGGGCTGACGAGGTGAATGTTTCGTTGAAACGATCTACGTTGTGGTCACGAGTTCGTACGCTGCGCTTGACCTTTAATATGAGAGCTCGACTCGGCGACAATGCACGTGCTCAAGAATTCTCCGATGTCCTTCTAAGTCTTGGCAAAGGCACTCTACCAGAAGAGAGAGGTGGACAGGTGGTGCTTCCAGAGTCTCTCGGTAGAGTGGTATCCAGCTTAGAAGAACTCATTCGCTGTGTGTACATCAGTCGTATACCGCACCAGCAGAATTCTTGGGTGTGTGAGCGGGTCATTTTGACGCCCAAAAATGATCAGGCTGCAGCAATTAACGAATGCATTCTCTCGGAAATTGAGGGGAATGAAGTGGTCTACACCTCGATAAACACGGTTGTCGAGCAAGATGACGCCACACATTATCCCGTGGGATTTCTGAACTCCCTGTCAGCAAGTTGACTTCCAGCGCATACCATCATGCTAAAGGTCGGCCCGATTATGCTTCTTCGGAACCTATCTCCTCCGAAGTTTTGTAACGGGACCCGCCTTAAAGTCATCTCGCTCCACAGACACACCATTGAGGCGGAAATTCTTACGGGTTGTGGCGTCGGCGAGGCAGTATTTATACCACGCATTCCCCTCATACCTCATAACTTCCCGTTCCAGTTCAAACGCGTACAGTTCCCCGTGAGTGTTTGCTTCGCGATGACCATCAATAAGTCGCAGGGGCAGACACTGAGGGCAGCGGGTGTCGACCTCAGGACGATTTGCTTCTCACACGGGCAACTGTACGTCGCTTGCTCCCGCGTCGCCAGTCCTGACTCTCTTTACATTTTGGCTCCTGGCAGCATAACTACCAACGTAGTTTATAGGAAAGTGTTGTAAGGTATGATACCTTTGTACGTATTTTTACTCTTTTGTGTCCTGGAATGTATTCCTGCATTATTTTCTCTATTTCCTTCAGTCACATCTTATGACTGAACTCAGCAGGATTCCCATATAAATCACTTCACTTGCAAAAAAAACTTATATTTTAATGCTATTTTAAAAGTTGTTTACTTATAATGCTATAGCGACACTGGCATCTTAGGTATTTTTGGTGCTGTAGAGCCTTCACGCAGACGACGTCGCGGGCAGCAGCTAGTTAATAATAATTTAAAATCTGCTGTTCCCTACATTTATGTTCGCGTCAAAATGTAGGGAACAGCAAATTTTTTTTTCGCGATTTTAGGTTTGGTCCCATATTAAAAGTTGTTCATAATGATGAGTACAATGACCCCCTAGAGCTATGGGATATAAAAAAAAACACGTTGTATAATATCTATAATGTTTTAATATCTCTTTGGTATCTCAGTAGCATAAAATCAGCCTATATTGTTCCCATTGCTGAAATTTTCGGTTCTAGGGCATGCCGGTTTCCTCACGATGTTTTCCTTCATCGTTTTGAGAGCAGTGGTGATGAAATAATTAACACAAAGTAAAGCACCTGTCTGGATCAAACCCACGACCTACAACTCGTAAGTCGAGGCCGTTACCACTTGGCCACCACTACTCTCCTATAAACAGAACTTAACACTGATTTTTCCAACGCCAGATAATTTTATCAGACGAATAATTTTGAATTTTTGACAGTTCTTCCATTCAAAAACTGTCAGACGTCAATTTTATTCCACGAAAAATAATGATCTGTCGATTGAAAAATCAGCCCTAAGTTTATGAATACGTAGGTTTGTTTAAATATACTCCCTTTGGTATCTCAGTTAGCAACACAAAAAATCGGCATATTCAAAATAGAACATTCACAACTTCGCGAATACACAAAACATGGTAACATTGTTCCCTTAAATAGCTTTGGTAACTAAATGAATATTCATAATTCTCTTCAATGTATTTGTTGCGAAACGGGGAACAGCTCCAACTTTATTAATAAGTAAGGAATAAGAAATTAATCACCGTTTTCTCGCTTCGAAAATTTCTTTTCAAGATCTCATTTCATTTTTCTGTGTGATTGGACATTGAAGGTTGGCTTTTATTAATATGACTATACAGTGTGGCGAATAGGTTATATCATTATAGTAGAATAGAATAGAATATTTTTGGTAGTAGAATCTCGATAAAGACTTAATTAGTCTTCGGCGCGAGAGATATTGTAGTGCACAATTGTGTGTTTAGACAGGTGCACTCTCTCTCTTCCCTCACTCTCGTATTATAGTCCGATGGGATGGCACGTAATCCGACACGACAGGAGAAAGATCAGGCGTAGGACCAACGGCTTAACGTACTGTCCAAGCCATGGGAGTATAATATTTTGGCGTTTTCATTAGCCGTCCCCCGACGTGAGGACGCTTGGATCAAAATATTTCCTGCAACTTATATTAAACTTATTAAAGGGTCAATATATATTATTTTTTAGTTTTTAGAGGTTTTTGTTTTTTTCATTTTCACAATATGGCGTCCAGTAGCCGCCATATTGAATTTTCACTAACGTCGTGTCTTTAGTGACACTCGCCAGACTAAGAGGAATCGATTGACGTGTGAATCATAAAAATCGGCCCAGGCGTTTGGTCTGTATAGCGCTTCAAAGGAACATACATACATAGGCTGATAAACACATTACCACTCCTTTGCGTCGCGCAGTCGGGTAATAAGGAAAATGATTTTCCTTGCCGCCGCGAAATTCCCGCAAACTTTTCAATTTATGCATGTTCAAAAGCCGCTGAGTGATTTTCTAGATGAACTGACGTAAACAGACAGACGGGCACACTTCGCGTCGGCTTACGTACCTATGCTAATTCGCCAAAATTTCCATTTACCTGAGGTTTCTATAGACGAGGAGCTAGCGATGTTGATAAGAACAAGAAGCTTTGGAAAGTTCGTTGCTTCGAAAATTTTTTTTAGTTGTTTTAAAATTAAAACCGTTAGTTTGGAAGTTTTGCCTCTTTGGTCTAGTAGTCGCTACCGCTACAGCTGAGCATGAGGTCTTGGGTTGTTTTCCCAGGTCCAGGTCAGGCAAGTGTGATTGTTTTTTCTATCAGGAATTTCTCAGTATCAGCCCGGAGTCTGGGTTTGTGCCCAGTTGATAGCAATAGGCTCGCCCAATATTACATGGGACTTGAGCATAATAGCGAAATGTGGGTGTAGTATAGGTGTACTGCCTAACCCTTCGGGAATTAATAGCGGCATGTAGTAAAATAAATTTAATTATATAGAAATTAAATGTCGAATATTCTGGTAATTGAAAGTTTTCATTATAATTGTTGATATGAAACCTCTATAGGCGCACCTTGGGTGTCATTTCGGCTCGTATGGCGTGACGGCAAACGGCATGACGTTCTCATATGCCGTCATCACCCCTCTCCACCATGTTTCACGACTGCGGGCGTCCCGTGACGGCTACAATTTTTTATTAGGTTTAAGTTTCTGACTATACCTGCCTTTTAAACTGCCTCGTTAGTCTTGTAGTTGCAAGCGCGACTGCTGAGCGTGGGGTCGTGGGTTCTATAAAGGAACAGAAAGCGCACCTGTGTTTATGCACACACTTGGACACTATATCTCTTAATCTCCGTTGAGATTGGAAATCGGTCGGGAAGCTATTTTACCTGCCTTTTTGAACGAACGTTTTTTTTCGTAAATAAGTCGCCAGATTCCACTGTCCTATGTATTAAAGTAAATACATAGCATAATCAGCTTATAATGTCCCCACTGTTGGGACACAGGTCTCCTCTCTTCGAGAGAGAGTGGGCTTTAAATCTACCTCGCGGGCCCAGTGCGGGTTGGTAGATGTCACATGTCTTCGAATTTATGGTTCTAGGACATGCCGGTTTTCTCACGATGTTTTCCTTCATCGTTTTGAGAGCAGTGCTGATGAAGTTATTTACACAAAGTAAAGTGCCTGTCTGGTTCAAACCCACGACCTACAACTTGTAAGTCGGGAGCCGTTGCCACTGGGCCACCACTGCTCTAAAGTAAATACATAGGTACGACTATAAAATCAGGCGACTGTAAAGAAAATGATCCTGCGAACCAACAAAAGGATTACAAGTCTATCTTGTTGTCTACTAAAAATAGATCTTGGAGATATGGAGCTATTCCTGTAAGTATAATTATGTTGAAAATGTTCATGAAAAGCTATAAAAAAACATTCAACTCTACAAAAACACCTTTGCTATCATTACATAATTGAATCCTCAGCTGTCCCCCAGTCTAGACTCCCAGCAAAATTTATTGACGGCCACTCTTAAAAACCCCATTTGAATTCTGAAGGTTAGATTTAAATACATTTAGGGAGTGCCTTTGTACTAGAGCTGCCTGTAAAGTGGGGAGAAGGAACACGGTATATACCAGATTAGCTTACGTCCTGAGATAGACTTGCCAAGGGAGCTGGACCGTGTATTGTATTGCAAGAAGTGGAACTGCAATAAATGGGAATTGTATAACAAGATATAAAGTGCTCTTATTTTTAAACCATCCATACTAATAGTATAAATGCGAAAGTCGCTCTGTCTCTCTGTTTTGTTTTCACGTCTTAACGGCTAAACCAATGTCGAGATAATTGAACACAGGCACACAGGTAATCATGGTTTTTTTGCTTGTGTTTAATAACATTGTAATCCGCGAATAATAAACCAGAGTTAGGAGATAGGATACGTATCATCCCAGTCTCGGTAGGTGGTTCCCACCAGATAATTTCTGACCTCTACGCGGTCGAAGCCATAGGCAAAAGCTAGTGATAAACAAAAATAACAAGATTTTCAAATATTTAAGTTGAAATGATTTGATTATGAGACTCACATTTCTAACTGACTGACTCCTTGAATATTCAAAAGTACTTGTAATAATAGTTTTTATTAAAAATACTTTGAGCTTGACGAATCATAAAACTACTAACACATCGGAGTTGTTTTTCTAAGCTCTTATGTTGTTGTAGCATCGCTTATTTTCATGAAGTAATGAAGTTACGCACTTAAAGTGAGCGTTATGTGAATATTGCTTTGTATTACAGTATCCATGTTTCCAAGGTTTCATGGTCATGTGTTGTGTATATTGCGAGAGGGTGTCCTATCATATAAGTTATGTAAAGCTGTAAAGATTGTTTATTGCAATAAAAAGGAAAATCGTGGAAATGCTTTTGGCTACAATTAAGGAACATCACAAGTCGTATTTACTATTTTGTGTTTCAATTACGTAAGGAAGATGAAGCTTAATTTTATACTAGTCAACTTTATTGTGATTAAAGTAATGAGAGTATTTAAAAATATTATAGGCAATAGGGAAAGTACCTCAAACAAAAAACGGCAACACATGTAGTTCTAGTTTTTTGATACACACTAATTACCCACTAATAAGTAATTACTGTGTATCGACAAAACTAAAACACTAGCGGAATGTTGCACACTTGTACTGTAAGCGATTGGAAAGAAGAGTGGGGCGCGTCTTCGTGGATGACGCCATCTGTACTGATGTGAATAACTCACCGACTCACCCTCTATGTATATCTCTACTAATAATAAATCTGAAGGGTTTGTTTAAATGCGCTAATCTCTAGAACTAACAGTCGGATTTGAAAAAATATTTTTCCATTGGGGGCTTGTGGCTATGTAATAACAGCCGCACGGGTCGGTCGATCAGGTTAAGCTACGCTTGCCGCGGTTGGTCCGTGGATGGGTGACCATCTTTACATACCAAGACCCCTCCGTGCCTCGGAAAGCACGTTAAGCCGTTGGTCCCGGCTGTCATTCGTGGATCTTTGGTAGTCGTTACGGTACGTCAGAAGCCCGAAAGTCTGACAACCAGTCTTACCAAGGGGCATCGGTTGTGGAGGTCAGATAGGCAGTCGCTCCATGTAAAATACTGGTATTCAGCTGCATCCGGTTAGACTGAAAGCCGACCCCAACATAGTTGGGGAAAAAGGCTAGGCAGATGATGATATTATAGGACCTAATGACGTCTGTAAGCGCTTTATGACGCCCACGTATAGGTCACTACTAAAAGGTAACAATATTATAAACGATACCTTTCCCAAATTAGCTTTCCAAATCACAATAGCTCACAAAGCCCTCTCATCTCTGCTATCTACAATAACTTCTCCGACACCATGTGCTCGTTCAGATCACGGATCAAAAGCCATTCAACGTGAAATAAACTTCGTTTCGTCACAAAAGGTTTGCCTATTACCCGTATTCTGTACACTCTTCTTTGTGAAAGGCTGGCTTTTCAGCTACGAGCCGTTTCAATTTGAAAGGTATAGATGGGTCTTTCATTGAGTTATTTCGGAGTCATTTTCGAAAATTTTCGAAACTTGTTTTGTGAATATGATGTTAAGTAAAGAGAAATCAAGGTGATATATATTACCTAAGAAGTTTTTATTAACCGATATAAAAACTTATTTGGTCAATAGGTATTTAGGAATCACTTTTGTATATTTATGAATGTGCTATAAGAGTAGGGGAAGACCGAAGAAAAGATTGATAGACTGTGTAAATGATGTTATGGTTAATAGCCTCCCGACCAATTTCAGGTGGCCAATCTCAATGGAGATTAGCTAGGTACGCAGGAGATATTATAGTGCACAAGTGTGTGCGTAAACACAGGTGCACTCACTGTTCCTTTACTCTCATAGTCCGATGGGACGGCAATCCGACACGACCGGGGAGAGATCAGGCGCAGGACCAACGGCTTTACGTGTTTTCCGAGGTACGGGTGTATTAAACCGCCAACTTCCAAACTCCTGAAACTCCTAATGGAAAACCCAATAACACTGTCCGACCCGGGAATCGAACCCAGGACTCCACACTAGCAATCGCGCTTGCAACCACGTGACCAACGGGGCAGTCATGGTTAGAAAGGGGGTGACTCTTCCAAGATGGCGACTAATAGAGAAGTGTGAATGAAAAAGACATGTTGTGCCGGCCACAAATAAATTGGGATAAGGGCAGGAGGATGATGATGATTAGGAATCACTTTAATGATAACATCACGCCTCTAATCCCTGAAGGGTGAGAGAGGTGTACCTATAGATCAAACGCCAGTTATGGTTCAGTCCCATGTAATAGGGGGCGAGCTTATTGCCATCAACCGGCTGCAAATCCAGAATCCGGTCTGCTCCTGAGAAATTTCATACGGAAAAACCCTACAACACTATTCCTGACTCGGAAGTCGAACACAAGACCTTATGATCAGCAATAGGTCCACTAGGTCAACAAGCCAGTCACTTGAATAATTTTGTTGAAATGAGCTTTTGACCTTTTGACAAAATAACCTGTCCTAAAAGGATATCGTGTTTATATCCACAAAATCTGTCAATTCCGAATGTGACAAATTCACTTTTTGTAGAGAAAAAGAAACAGGAAAAGGAAAACTCCGATTAAAAAACTCTGACGTTCTTAATGGTCCGAGATCACAAACGTGTCTTGAGTAGCGGAGTAATTGCGTAACACACTATCAGTAGCATTTTGACAGTTCAACAACATTGATTGCGTTATTTACGTTGCTAAGCGGACAAATTTTTCGAACATAATATGAAGCAATCGTATTACCCAGTAACTGGGTTGTGGAGGTCAGATAGGCAGTCGCTCCATGTAAAATACTGGTATTCAGCTGCATCCGGTTAGACTGGAAGCCGACCCCAACATAGTTGGGAAAAGGCTAGGCAGATGATGATGAATATGAAGCAATGGATTAGCAATATCCTTCAAAATGATTGATATTACACAAATAGGGTGCAGGTTTATGTCATCAATCCCGTTTAGTTCCTTTTTTGTATGAAAAGAAACTAATACCCTGCAGTCAGAAACGGGAAAAGAAACGCGTGCGTTCAGGAGACCCCCCTTCACGAACAAGGCTCCTTACGCAATACTGGCACGCACACATAATCCAGCCTATAATGTTCCCACTGCTGGGACACAGGCCTCGTCTCAGTGAGAGGGAGTGGGCCGTAATCCACCACGCGGGCCCAGTGCGGGTTGGTAGATGTCACATGTCTTCAAATTTTTGGTTCTAGGACATGCCGGTTTCCTCACGATGTTTTCCTTCATCGTTTTGAAAGCAGTGGTGATGAAATAATTTACACAAAGTAAAGCGCCTGTCTGGATTCGAACCTACAACTGGTAATTCGCGGCCGTTACCACTTGGCCACAATTACTGCTCTCCTCGCAACCGAACTCGTAAAAAGAGACAGAGAGAAACAAAGTGTGAATTTAATACGCGTTTTTAATACAAAGCCAACTAGTAAAGTTTTTAGAAGCTCTCATAAAATTGTCGCCATTTCGGATTTTCATTTTGACCTCACACCCTCGAAAGTCATGACAACTTTCTTTCTTTCACTGTCTAGAGAGAAAGAAAGAAAGAGAGAGAGATAGTCGCACGGAGGGGCATAACGTTTTGAAGTGAAAACTTCTATAGGCGCGTTGGACATTTTTCGAGATGGGAAAACCCATTGAATTCGCGCCACTGTTACTGTAAGCAACACCGCTTCGGATGTGTTCGGCTGTCCTCAGGATATACTCGGTTTTAATGTACAGGGTTATTGGAAAAATATCAACACAACCTCTTAAGAGGTCATTGTACTCATCATTATGAACAACTTTTACTAAGGGACCAAACCTGAAATCGTGAAAAAAATCAGCTGTTCCATACATTTTGACGAGTTATAGTACGAACATAAGTGGTTGTTAATGTTTTTCCAATAACCCTGTATATCCGATATGTCAGTAAGTGATGGCAAAGTATTCTGTTTTTGTTTTGTTTTCACTTCTGTCGGCACTCCCGGAGTGCCACTGTTTTATTTCGTTCCGTGACGAGTTCTACCAGTCACCTCCTACCGCGAGCCGCGAACAGTTCCAAAAACTCTGGTCCTTTTCAGGTCATTTAGCTTTCCGACTATCATCGCTTCAACACGATAACAATTCATTACTAAACCATAACAGTTACGTCGTAATCTAAATGTAATCCTCACCACATTACCATAATATCTGAGTAGGTACGTCAGGGAAGCTATTTCTTCGCGATCATCTCCTCAATGAGGAAGAAGGGAGGGGGAGGGACTATCTTGAGACCATTAGGAATTCATTACGACTGACGGGCTCCCCTGTTTCTTTGTAGGGAGTGTGGGAACACGCGTATGTACTAGGTGCCTTTAATGAAATATGCCTTGTTTAGAGATGTTACGTGTATCGATAAAATAACGTATGCAACGATAAAGTAACGTGTAACTCAAACCACCAACGTCATGTGTTTCTTACATGCTACTTTTAATATAATAAAATAGCGTCGTGAGATGGGCCATACACAATTTGTGCTACCTTTTAACTAATAAAGTTCTAGTTGAGTATTTAACGAGTTAACTATTAAGTCACCCTCTACAACTTTTTATTTTATAAATATCTTTTTATGTTAACACCACGCATTCAACATGTGTATTTAGTTAGTATCATCGATTTGAATCATATAAATAAACCCCTACCTATGGCCCTAAAAAATGAGTATAAACATCACTTGTCGCGAACATGTGACAATTTTGCATTTCTTGTCAAATATTTCGCATTGTCAGTTTTATTAAATGGGTCCCAGGTAGGTATGTCTATACCACGCCAAATATTTCAGGAAAATGGTACATTATACCGCCGTGATCAAGAAACTACAACCCATTTTACATACAAAATACACTTACTCTAACTTTCGCGTCTCCCAAGAGTTCAACTTACGTGTGCACACAATCGACTCGAAACTCCACCCCATACGTACATCCCTATATCCCCCGCATCTTCACACTTTTGTTCGCTACTTTTATTTGAGATTTCTTCAGGGAGGCAGGAACAGTACGATAAGATGCTAACAATGTGTGGTTGCCGCCATTCTTCACCCCCATTCATCCCCCAAAGAGCGGTGGAAAACAATTCTTATACGTGTTTGTTATTATCTTTAAGGGGTGTATAAAAAGGGGTGTAAAAAATTGTTGGTAATTGTAAAAGATACGAAAACGCGGGGAGGGAATCGCCCAAAAGTTGGAACTTAGTGGCCCTATCCCCACTCCGGCTCACCTCCCACACGTCATAACTTTTAGTACCTATGTTAACTCCCTAAGCACCCTGAACAAGTTAGAAGGAATCGCCCTGCTCACGCACTCTACTCCTCCTTTTGGGGCATTCGTTGACTGAACTATCAGTAGGGGACACCCTAAATTCAATTCTAAAAGTGAACTTATTGTTGATGTACTTCAAAAGGTCAAGTGCATAATACTCGCAACCGGCGTGCGTGTATGACCAGGAGGCCTACCGCAAGCTCTTAACGCGATCCATTTTAGGACCTAAACTGAACTGTTCTTCTAATTCGTACCATGACGTCTGTTTAACGATTCAGTTTAGGCCGTGCCATCTGCTGACAGAGATTGTATCAAACTGAGTCGCAAGTTTTGGTTTCATTCATACTTGTTTGGTACCATGACGTCCATAGAGCAGCTCAAGCGATGCAATTTAGGAACCTAAACTGAAATATCTTGTTTTTGAATCGTTTTTAATTAGATCATGGTAGGCCACCAGTAATTGTATGAACGTAAACGAAGCGAAAAGAGTATGCGAGGATCGTAGCAGGTGAAGTTTTGTAGTTTCTGCCTACCCGCACAGGAAAAAGTCGTGAGTTTATGTTGTGTTCAAATAATTATAATTTTACAATACCTCTGACAAATTACAAATACAAATCGTAACAATTAAAATTAAAATACGATATACCGACAACCCGAATTTGATCACTAAAAACAGTGAGCTTTTGCTGAAAAGCCAAGCGGCTACTATCTAAAAGCCACATGAAACTATTCATCCGCCCCTGCACTGATCGAGCCTCGAACAGTTGAGCATATTCAACTACATACTAATTAGTTTCAACCCGACCTGCGAACAGGTACAGTAGGCTCCAAAAGTCCATAGGCAAAGTCACAATGCAATAGCTTGACGTTTAGTTTAACTTACGACCTTCTTTTAATGAGTAATTAGACACACACACTCGCATATTACTCGAATATAGTTCCGTGTCATGTTCGTCTTGTTCACATAGTTCATAAAACTTTATGATTATACCCACAGAAATCTAAATAAATAAAACATAAGGTAGACAGATGCTTAACTCATTCACCGCTAGTCCCCGACTAAATAGAATGTTGTTGCTTCTTGGTTGGTGGATAATTTGATATGTGAAGTGTGTTTAATCTATTAGCGTTGTTGTAGTTCATTTTGAAATGCAAGCAAATTTAAATATCGAGATGATAGCTGCTGATATTATCGCGCTGCGTAAATATGGACTTATTATTATATCACAAATATTTGATGAAACCGGACTGACTGTGAGTATTATGATTTCATTATTTTATGGAACATTTATCTAATTAAAGTATAAATGATGATCCTTGTAGTTATTTTTTTAAACGTTTTATATTTACCTACCATAAGCCCTAAATAGAAAAAAAAAATATATTTCCTAAAGTTTAT
This sequence comes from Hydraecia micacea, assembly GCA_914767645.1. Classification (NCBI taxonomy): domain Eukaryota; kingdom Metazoa; phylum Arthropoda; class Insecta; order Lepidoptera; family Noctuidae; genus Hydraecia; species Hydraecia micacea. The sequence continues at coordinate 14,131,220 of OU611798.1, read as the reverse complement.
TTATTTACTTTTGGAATGATGAATATAATATTAAGCATAATATTATAATATATAATCATTTTGTAACATTTCTATTTTCAAAATAATTTTGTTTCAAAATAGTAATAATATTTTATAATTTTGCTAGTAGCTTAACAGTATTCCTTTTTTGTTTTAGAGAAATTACCTACTGTGAGTCGGAGGGTCAAAAGATATAAGGAAGAGGATAGCCTTGCCAGTCGAAAGCGAAGTGGAAGGCCCAGCTGGTCAGTGAATATGAAACAATTGGTTTCCGAGATATTTTGCCGAATTATTCAACAAGTGTTTACGAAGCGTTCGCCGTGCAAACGAAAACCAGCTCAAAAACATAATATTTGATTGGAAATAATAAACAAGAACATTTATACAAAGTAGATATTAAGTTATAAATTGATTTTAGTAATATTAAAATAAAATTGTGTCATATCCGTATTAATAAGGATTATTTTGAGGTTTAGTTTCAATCTTCTTTTCATAATGAAAATGAATACTTAAGCTATAACCGCAATAAGTCCTAATAAATATGACTGTTTATAACGAATAAACATTTTGAAATCACTTAAGCATAAAACATTTTTATTTTTAACCCCATATAACATAAGCATAACAATATAATACTAAAAACATAAAAATTATTACATTGTTATTCTCTTTTATTATCTCTATTGAATAACAAAAAAAAAAAAACGAAAAAGATAATTGTTGAAAAGAAAAATAATAGTCTCATCTCGAGATTGGAACCCAGACTTTCACGTTTGCTAAACCATTAGGTTACGTTACCAGCTATCTATACTTGCTATGATGAAGTGAATTTGAGCAGTAGTATGAACCCACCAAGGTTATGTGTAATTACGTAGTACCGTGTGCGTAAAAGCGACGATATGTTTTGTTTCGTTCGACGCTAGGACAGTAGAAAGATATTTATACTGTGACGCTCACGCTGGCCAATGCGTGTTCGACTTACACACACAGATGTGGCCTGCGGCGCGAGGCGGCCGGTATTATCACAGCAATTTGAACTTTAATATGCTTATGCAAAATTGATGCCTTACTGTACATAACGATTATATACAGACTAGCATATAAGCTTGCTACCAATTAAGCTGGCAAGCTACATATGTGTTAGGTTTGTTCGAATAAACTAAAATTAGTAAGGCAAGTATTGGTGCCGATTCCCTTTATTCACATGCTAAACTAAATTTAAGTTCAGTGCGTCTTTTTCTTTCTATTTCATTTAGAAAAGGACAGACGATAGATTTTAGTTTAGTCCTGTCAAATTTATCAGCGCCTGACACTACTCCATACAAGTTTAGACGTGATTAAAAACTTGCCTTAGTACTAAAATTACGTCAATTTACGTCAGGCGCTGATTAATTTTACAGGACTAAACTGAAATTTATCTTCTGTCCTTTTCTTAATGAAATAGATAGAAAAATATGCACTGAACTTGTGAAAAATAGAATTGGCACCATTGTATCTTTGAGTAGTATCTGTCTGCTTTGAATGAATAGCCAAAAATACTGGTGGTAAAGTGGGTGTCCTTGAAGAGCTGGCTGGACGCTTTTAACGCATACGTCTTTTTTTACATCGTTCTCACATATTATTATAAATTCAACATTGATGATGTAACTAATATTTTTGTAAAAATATAATTTAAAAGAGTGTCCATGGAGTTTCTTGCCCGTTCTTCTCCATAGGTACCTACGCTTTGGAATGGGCAACTAACTTCATTTTATTTTTGACTGACCGACTTCTTGACAATTCAAAAGTGCCTGTAAATGGTTTAATTGAAATAAATGCTTTGAGTTTGAGAGCGGTGGCCGCTACGTAACGGCGGCAGTGACGTCCGTCAAGAAAATGATGGCAACGACTTTACGGTGTCAAAAAACGGTCGCTAGGAAAAGACACCAACATACTGCGATAAAGTGACGTCATTAGCAGGTTGCAATTGCAGACGCTATGTGGCGCCATCGTCCTAGGATACCGTAGCTTCAGGGCTATTCATTGCTAAGTATATTTAAAGATACATTTCTTGGATTATCAGGCCTTATAGGTACAGTGGACGTGGTCCCTTACGGTACATACGGACCTAAATGTTTTCCACATTTTTCAAACAAAATTTCGAAATCACTTTCTTCAGATACATGGTCTCTACGGCGAACGTCTTGAAATTAATGCGATGATGACTTCATTATCGCACATTACTACATTCTTCACTATCCTAACATATTGTTATTAAAAATTAAATTAATAACCACATTTCATTATCTGCATTTGTGCTTACATCAAGTTGCACACAAAGTTGTCATGTTCGGGATTCAGAACATCCCGAACGTAACAACTTTGTGTGCAATTATTATTAAAACAACGTTTAACAACGTGCTGCACTAATTACTAGATGCTGACCACTAAGGGCTGGAGCACACGAGCGGTTTCAATTTGCTACGTTGGAAACGGTTAGTGATGTACAATTGTACATGGCTCTCATTATTGTAGATACACGCAAGTAAATTACATCCTAATATCTACAGGCTGTCTGGTTAAACGAGAGAAATAAAATTTAAGGGAGTGTAGTATTATTTGTAACAACTGTTACTATGGGACCAACACCGAACATTTGAAAAAAAAAATGGTTGTTCCTTACATTTTATCGAGTTATGTGAACGTAAACGTTGGAATAGCAGATTTTTTTTTTGCTATAAAAGTCTGTCCCTTGTCCCTCTTCCTTAAAGTATGTCCCTTGTTTAACCTGACACCTGCAATGTATATGTCGGCGATGGTGATAATTTTGTTATAATAAGACGCTCAATTGATTACATTGTACGGGAGCAGAGTTACGCCGTGACGTCACAAGTCACGTGAGCGGAATCGCTAGGAGGGGACGAACGGTTGCGGTTAGAGCTCGGAGAGAGAGCCTCACTTTGGTTGAAGCCACCGAGTACTTCGGACCCTCCTAACGAGATCGCTGGTGCACTCTGCTCTTAATATCTCTGTGAGTTTAAATTGTTTCTAATTACCTGTTGAAAAGTAAACGTGATTGTGATAAGTGTGGACTATATTTTGAAACCTACGCCATGAACCCTCTACAAGAAAACCCTACTGATGACGGCCGTGCCGCTAACATATCGCTTGCGTCGTCATATATTAGAACAACATGTATCAAAATCAGCCTATAATGCTCCCACTACTGGGACACAGGCCTCCTCTCGGTGAAAGGGAGTGGGCCGTAATCCAACACGCGGCCACAGTGCAGGTTGGTAGATGTCACTGTTATAGTTAGACATGCCGGTTTCCTCACGATGTTTTTCTTCATCGTTTTGAGAGCAGTGGTGATGAAATAATTTACACAAAGTAAAGCGCCTGCCCGAGTTTGAACCTACGACCTGCAACTCGTAAGACGCGGCCGTAACACAGATCAGCATAATACGAAAGCGAAATTGGAAATCTGTATCACACTCACTCTTTATCAAACCTTTTATCACTGACGTAACTATTTTACACGTCTTTTGGAGTTGTTCGAAGATTTTTAGGGTAAATCAAATCAAAATATTTTTATTTCACATAAACCAACATGGGCACTTATGAAACGTCAGAAGCTAGGTGCACGGTTCCAATTGGTCGTTTCCTATGGAGAAGAACCACTACTACTACTACTGTACTAGCTGATACCTACAACTTCGTCTGCATATTTATAATATATACATTTTTTTGTATTGGGCGTGAAAAGTAACCAGGCCAGCGGGGAAATTGCGTAACACACTATCAGTAGCAATCGGTTTCATTTTGACAGTTCAACAACATTCATTGCGTTATTTACGTTTTTGAGCAGCAACATTTTTCGAACATATGAAGCAATGGATTAGCAATATCCTTCAATGATTCAGATTGTGGTTGATAGTGTGTTACGCAATTAGGGTGCTGGCTATTTTAATCTGTCCGTTTGTTAAGACAGACAGAGTCACTTTCGCATATTTTATAATATTAGTATAAATGTTTTAGAGAGATGCAAAAAGAATCTCAACAACTCAATACTCAATTATACAAAATTAATTAATTCAGCACATGATTCTAGAAATTTTTCGTCTTTTATCGAAAAAAAAAATAGAAAAGTGACCTAAGCGCTTAAAATGTATGGCAGAGCAATTTTTTTTAATACCCGACGAAAAATCTCAACGTAGAGCGTTTGAGAATCGTGTGTAGCAGGTTATGCGTCGATGTCCCTGCCAAGCTGTATATTGCTCGAAACCAATATTTAAAATACTTTCATCATCTTCGAAAGTTAGACTAAATTATAAAACCTACAAACTAATGAATCATCTACCGTACAAAACATATATTTCCTTATTAAAAATTAAAGTTGAAAACGCAAGTGTAGTAGCAGCCTAACAGCAATGCGAGTCAGTCATGAACAATTTGCGGTTAAAAACTTATATTATCGCTAGTGTGTAATTTCCCCGTATTTGTTATGTGAAACAAACGTACTTATTGTTGTTTGTTTTATCCGTGTAAACTTTAGTGAAAACACTGTTGTTGTTTTTAATTTATCTATCTATACCAATATCTATTAATATTAAACCTGAAGAGTTTGTTTGCCTTTTGGTTTGTTTGTTTGAACGCTCTTATCTCTGGAACTAATAGTCGGATTTGAAAAATTCTTTTTGAATTTGATCACCCAATTCTGAGAAAGGATAAAAGTTATGTAACATCACGCTATGACCGTTAGGAGCCGATCAAAAAGAAAAAAAAACGACGGGTTGCACTCCGGGAGTGCCGGCAGAAGTGAAAACTTTTTAAAATAAATATTTTTAAAATAATTTCGACGATTTCGATTTATAACTTTTGTCTTACGAATTTTCGATCAGGTCACGTGTCATGACCTTTTGTACCCATTACATGTCCTGATTTTTTACCCATTACAAAAAAAGTGTACAAATATTCCACCACGCGGGCCCAGTGTGGGTTGGTTGATGTCACATGTCTTCGAATGTTAGGTTCTCACGATGTTTTCCTGCTCCCTATTGAAAACAGTCGTGATGAAATAAATTATGCTAAGTAAAGCGCTTGCCTGGCTTCAAACCCACGATCTACAACTCTGAAGTGACGTCACATCACACAGGAAATATTGGCGCGTTTGGAGTTTATACGTCTTCAGTATTGAGACGAAGTTTTCAAGATTTCACGGTAATATTTTTACAAAATACCAGCCGTAGTAATATTTCCACCAACTAGCCGTACTGTGGCTAGCTAATGTAAGGGTCCGCATACAGGGTGTTCAGTGAAGCGCGCAAATCTAGTGGAACATAAAATCCAGTAGTCGAATCGATAGTGTCGCGTCGAGCGATGGAAGTCGTGTCGCCGAGTCAGGCCACGAATTTGTTCCAATTCGGAAGTTTGTACGACGCGATGGTTTATGTGCATCTAGGATAAGAAGGAAGGAAAGATTGGTTGTTTCACGTCTAAAAATAATTGTCTTCTGTTATCGGTATTCATTTGTTATGTAATTAACTTTGTTTCTTTTGTATGATTTTGGTGTTATGTTTTGTAATTTTTTTTTTCTATGTTATTTATTACCTTGTCAACGTTACTATACCTAGATTATAAGTGAATGATGCGGTCTCCCATAATTGGAAGCACATGTACTTGACCGGTCAAGCCCCGCGCGTACCACATGTGGCACAATACAATAGAAAATCAATTGTGCCTCATTAGCGGGGATCAAGAGATTAATCCCTGTAGAACAGGCAGTAATATGTATATTTGCATATAATTGTGTAGCCTCTGTTGGAGATCCAATAAATAAATCGGTTAAGAGGCTTCCGTATCTGTACTGTGTAAATAAGGCAGAGACCGATGGCTGGTTAGTAGCACCCGCATTATGTGTTAGGCTTGCAAGTCTATACCTAGAATGATTCAATTCATCCCATCAGCGCATCGCGCATCGTGTCAACAATTTGTAGCAGTGTGTAGTGAGCACTATTATGACGTCACACCGTCGATACAAATTTTATGGCGTCTGCTGCCGATTTACAACGTACGCAGGGAGTAACTCTTTCAATTACCCTCGCATATTGTTTCTTGTAACCCTCGGGGGAAGCTGGCGGATGTTATGCTGTTCCCACCATATTGGATAGGTACGTGATCTCGTATTTTTTGGATATTGAAATAGGTTGCGCCGTATCTCGTGAATGGTTTTGCAGCAATTTCGGTGAAAACCCTGGTGAAAACAACTGTTTTTATTTGTCAAAAATATTGTGTTACGTGTCTTTTTTGTGATGTATTAGTCGTTTTTGCACGCGCGTCACTGTCCTACGAAAGGTCATGCTTCGACAATCATATTTGTTTCGGCAACAATACAAAAAAAAAAGCGCAGTATTTGAGACCAACGCAGTTTCTATCTATGAACTGAATAAACAAACTTATTCTCTACAGTTTTATAGTAAAACAATCTGAGAGAGTTTAATTGAAGGGTTGAACTTGAGGCTTTTAACCAGAACAGGAAAGTTCTGGGCCACTCGTGACCGCCACTTGTGGCCAGCGACAATCACTAGTACGAGTAGCTATCAAGAGTAGAACTTGTGCGGGTAGCCTAAAATTATTGATTAATTACAGTACCAGGCGTTAATATTGCACGACGAATTTTAGGCACCTGGAGGCCTACCACAAGCTCTTAACGCGATCCATTTTAGGACCTAAACTGAACTGTTCTTCTAATTCGTACCATGACGTCAGTTTAACGTTTCAGTTTAGGCCGTGCCATCTGCTGACAGCGATTGTCCCTAACTGAGTCGCAAGTTTTGGTTTCATTCATACTTGTTTGGTACCATGACGTCCATAGAACAGCTCAAGCGATACACTTTAGGAACCTAAACTGAAATGTCTTGTTTTTGAAACGGTTTTAATTAGATCATGGTAGGCCACCTGTCCTACAGCGAGAAAGCGACTAGCTATCAACTATTTTCTCGCTCAAGAAACGTACAAAAGATTGTAAATGCCGAGTATTGAAGACAAATACTATTGATATTGATAGTTGATCGCTGACTGTTCACACTGGTTCACACCGCCGCAACGGCGAGTACTCGTTTGTCGCAGTGACAAGAGAGAGTACTCGCTCAGTGACGCTCGCTTGGCGGGCAGCACACTCGCTAAGAGACGCTTGGTATACGCAAAAATCCAATTTATTTTCCGACATGCACGCGAACGAAGTCGCGGGCACAACTACCTAGTTTGAAATAAATACCTTGAGTTTTAGTATACCAGTTTATTACCATTGACGTGTACACTCCACTATACCTGCTGTACTTAATAGGTACAGACGCCAGCACATCAAGCAACCCGAAATTGCCAAATTTTCGCAATCAACTTTGAACCTTACGCCTTAGCGATAAAGTTGAAAATGTAACAAAGAAATTTGACAGTCTGTAGTAGCTTGATGTGCTGGCAGCTGGCGTCTGTACATCAAAATCTGAACGTGACAAAGTTACCACAAGTACCCGCTACAGAACGGCACTTGTTTCCGAAGACCAGTCGACGAGCGCTTGCTAATGAGCGCGGAATAATTACAAAGATCGTTCTCAGACAACTTTTGCACCAGCTGCAGCGATACGAGCAAAGATGTAAGTCCTGGAGAACAGCAGGTGTAGACATGACATTATATTTAATTACTACCTTCAGCCCGCGACTTCGTTCGCGTAATATTTATGGTTCCCCCGACCATTCCGCCCCGCCCCGTCGCCTGCCCGCGCTATTACTTAGTTTTCGCTCAACGTTCTTTCTGACTCTTTTTCTTTTTGCTCGGCTCCTGAGGGTCTTAACGTGATGTTAATATGTGACATCACATATTAACATCACGCTAAGACCCTTTTTTTTATGGATGGGAAATCATCTAATGACTCCTCCCGCTCTGGGTGGAGCGGAAGGGAGGGTCAGACTCTTACTGACTAAAACTCACCCGTGTTCCTTCCTTGGCCCTTTATGTTCCAGGGCAGCGGTAACCCTTTCGGACAATCCCGCTACCCCGGCAGGCTTCGACCCTAACGGGCCCCTTCCCTTATGCTGACATCCAGGCCCAATTTTTGAGAAAGGCTATAGGCTCTCACATGATAGGCTATAAAATAGCCTTCCTCGAATTGGGCTATCAAATGCAGAAACCTTTTTCTCTTCAGCTTTATTATTAGTATAGAAGATTTAAACGAGATTGATAAAATATGGATGTCATTTTAAGATAAGTGTGACGTCACGAGTGTCACGAGTCAAGTCGTGTCACGTGTTATAATTTATTAAACATTGATATCTCGCCTGCCTCGTCAGTCTAGTGGTTGCTGAGCATGAGGTCCTGGCGTAGGGTCCTGGGTTCGATTCCCAGGTGAGACTAAGTGTTATTGTGTTTTTCCATCTGGAATTTCTCAGTAACAGCCCGGAGTCTGGATTTGTCCGGTCCGGTTGATGGCAATAGGCTCGCCATTCGGAATGTAAATTATCAATTTCTTTTTTATATAAATGTAAAAAAGACCTGAACAAATTGTATTTTCTTCAATTTCCTTATACTTAACTGGACATCGCATTAAGTCAGCCTGTGTTCGATAGCTACACAATGGGAAGAGTCCTGCCGTCACTTTTATCATGAGAGGTCTGCGCTTTATTCGAATTGACGGGTGAAATCGACGACTTAATTTAGATAAAAATTGCTTTTAAAACTGCTACGTTGGAAAAGTTATTTGACTGTTTTTGGGTTCGGGTAATGGTGAAATTACGGGACCATGGATTAAAAAAAATAAGTCTAAGATCAACAATAGAGGGGCTCGTGGCTAAATAATAACAGCCACACAGGTCGGTCGACGGTTAAGCTACGCTTGCCGTGATCGATTCGATTTTAAAGTAGTTTACATAATAACATATTCAGTCAATAATGTGCCCAGTGCGGATTGGTAGATATCACAAATGTCTTCGAATTTTGGTTCTGGGACATGCCAAGGTTTTCTCACGATATTTTCCTTCACCGTTTTGAGAACAGTGGTGATGAAATAATTTACTCAAAGCACAGCTCCTGACTGGGTTTGAACCTACGACCTGCAACTCGTAAGTCCCGGCCGTTACCACTGGGCCACCACTGCTCTATTCCTCGTTTCCACAGACATAAAACAAGTTCACTTAAATCCCTTTCTTAACAGCCATTAGTCACTCCCCATCATTTATCATTTAACGTTAGCAAGTCCTTTGGGGAAAATCTTTCCTTTATTTTTTCTTTGATATTATAAGGAAAAATATGAGAAAACAAAATTAATAAGATTTGGCCCTATTTCGGCTGAAAAAAGACTGTTTGCAGCATTTATTTGTTTACTTTGAAATCTAACAGTCTAAGACGTTTTCTAAGACTGCGGTAGCCGTATTATAGCGTGCGCAATTTACCGTCGAATGACGTCACTGAAACGTACCTTATGAAAGTATATTGGTGTGATTTCCTAGAGAGCGTTTTTTAACACCGTAAAGTATGCTCTGGACAGAGAGAGTTGGAAAGAGAGTAAGGAGGCTTTCGCCCAGCAGTGAGACATACATCCCTACAGAACTGCGTACACATACAAATCACACAGCCAAACATACACCGAATCTCGACAAATATCCGTTGAACATACAAAAATGTGACCCGACGCGATCCGAGCCGGAATCCAGATATCAAGTGTTCGAATTCCGGATTCGGACCGGACAGCTGTAAGCGATCCTGAAGGGCTCTGCATACATTCGATTCTGGATGAATAAGCAGCATTTTATTGGTGCTATTTGGTATATTGTGCTATACATTTTAGGGGCTTGGGGCTCGCGGCTAAAATAAATGACAATCGGGAGTGTCAACGGCGCGCGCGTAACATTGTCAATATTTACGCGCGGTTCTGAAAACACTCTTTTGTTTGACGTTCAAAATGTAAATATTAGGCCACTTTTGAATTATATCCCGAAGATAATTTTAATCTTCGATCTAATTTGTAACGTCTGTAACGACAGTACAGACGTCACCCGGAAAAAATAGGCTAGTTAGAAAGGATGACTAGAAGAGAATGATTTAGTCTAATCAATTAGTCTTGATTCTTAGCTTTGGAAAATGCTATGTGTAGAGCTGTAAAATTGAAACGCTACGCAACAACGCTGTCATATTTCGTCTATAAAGTAATATCAATGAACCTATGAAATAATTATCTCTATAAATAACACCCTGTCCTCCACCTTCCGCATCCAGTCTGTCCTAACCACTTTCTTAAGGTCTTCGGTCTACACTACACTTGCCTAAACGCAGTCTACACTCCAAGACTCGTCTGCTCCACCGGCCATCGGTCCTTCAACAAACATGGTCAGCCCACTGCCACTTCAGTTTGCTTACTCTGCAGGCTATGTCGAAAACTCCGGTTCTTTTCCGGACAATTTCATTTCTGATTTCATCCTTCAAAAAAACTTCTAGCATAGCATCTTCTTCTTAGCGTCTCGATGGCAATCTAAATGTACTCGGCCCAGAATTCGGCTACTTGTTTGGCGCCATCACCAGCGTCCACCAGTTCCTGTAACGTGCAGCTGACAGCACACGCAGGACACGAAAATAAGTGTCTCATGATTTAGTAACATAAAGGTACATACTTAAAGTCAGCTTAATCTATAAAATATATCTTCTTATAATATAAAAATCAATTTCCGTGCGTAAGTCTCGCAAAAACCCGAAAATGGCTCGACCGAATGTGATGAAACTTTCGTAACTATTGTGTGTGCGCCGGAGAAGGTTCCTACCAAAAAATAATAATTATTTATAAAAGTTAAAAAAACAACATTTAACTACTTATTTCCATTCCAGTTCGGTGCTTTGTGATAGAATTAACAATAAACTGCTATTTCTGTTATCCCGTAGTACCGAGGTACCTACCTGCTTTCGTGTTAGTACAAAGGTTGTTTTTTCAGGCTTCAAGTATAAAAGGTTGTTATTGAAAAGTATTTTCTTTCTTTTAATAGCAAAGGAATTTTTGTATTATTTTTGTTTTGCATTGAAGCCGTGTTTAAAATAGGTCTTTTGATACTTGCAGGTGCCCGAAAAAAGAGGCAATCAATTTTGCTGTACCTGTTTAGTATTGTGTCTACTTTCAGCGCAGGTCACTTGAAAGCCTTTTGTAGCTGTTTATATTGTTAACGTAGCAACACACCTTCAAGTATAAAAGGTTGTTATTGAATAGTAGATACGAGGGTCGAAAGGAATTACTCCCATACGAGGTATTTAGACTATACGGCTATAGTCCGAGTAGGAATTGATGACTTTCACCCGTGTTAAACACTCTACTTTTCATTTAGAGTATAAGGAAAGTAAAAAATAGTGGTTTTTCTAAAATATTTATTGATAATAATAACATGAATAGTAGGTACCTATTTAAAATGAATTGAGATGTTAGAACAATTTGCCTACTATTTTAAATATGTCCCGCTTAATACGTTATTTTTTTTTTATTCACACTGGCTGTTTATACACTCACAAGACCGCAACATTTTTCTTAATTACGTAAAAAATTTCGTAACTGACTACCTAATTACCTAACCAATTTAATTCTATTTTTAAAATTAATTCCCGCCCTAGAGAGGGAAGCAATTACTATGAGTCTTTCCCGCCCAGAGGTGGGAAGCAGCGTCTTCCACCCGCTATTCGGATCAAACAAACACTACTTTCCGAGTATGAGAAATGAAAACGAAATCCCCTAAATAACTATTAGGGACCACAGAACAGATAAAAGAAGTTTACTGTTCTGTGTTAGGGACCACCGACTTTTTTTCTTTTTTTGTTTTTGCTGAGTTGGCCTGCTCTTTTCCTCGATCACGCGTGATTGAAAGCGATGGACGAGGTCTATGATGGATCGAGCGTGCCCAGAAGATGCCTGTTCACTCTTGCTTTGAAGGCAAACGTAGAAGGGAACACAGACGCTGGCAGAGAGTCACACCGAAAACTCACGCCCAATGTCCAAATGTATTCCTCTAACCTCCTCTTTACCATAATAGTACGAAATGTTCACAGAGCCGGGAGGAGTCGGGAGGACATCCCGACCATCTAAATTAGTCCCCACAACAGATTGAATTACATTTTCTCCATGAAATTTCGGACGTACGTGCCTGTAATAATATATTCGGATAGTAATCAGATTTGCAGACTCTGAATGTTATGATTTTATTCCGTCGGCCATTTTGGTTGGAGAACTTGGATATGGATTGTTTGGAGAGGAAATTACAATTTTCCTAAAATTCTGTTTGTATTTTGTGTATGAGCTTCAGCAACCGTAAATAATAATGTGATATTATAAACCTTGGAATACAGCGTGTATCAGAAATGTGTGCTCAAAGTGAAGGGTGTGGTACAGAGCATCAAACTGAACACTTTCTCCATAGGACCAAGAACGTAATCGCGAAAAAATAATTAGTCGTCACATACAAACTTTTTTGTACCTGGGAACTCGACCCAAATAATAATAATAATAAAATGTATTAAAAAATGTAAGGACTAACGTTAAATACAGTTTTTCTTAAATCTTTGTCAAATTCACTCATGATTTTGCCTGAACTAGGTAATCCTGTGTTTCAGGCGATTGGAAGTAACATTAATTGCTTAAATAATAACATACTTATCATATTTATTTTATTGGTACATATGTAAAAAGGTGTATAAATAATTATATAATACGAACAATATTTACTTTAGCACAAGTAATAACTTCTCTGTATCTTCACAGGACATAGTTTGAAGATCCTCCATAAATAAATGTATGATGTATGTGTATAAATGTATGGTAGGACTGATTATATTTTCGCCATTATGGCATTGGTCTATACCACACCCTAAAATTTGACCACACCTTTTTGATACATGCTGTATACAATAACAAGGTCAGGGTGGTATATTTCCAACTTATGTTTTCACAGAAATATCGAAATACCGCCATAAAGCAAAATTAGCCTATAATATTCCCACTGCTGGGACACAGGCCTGCTCTCTTCGAGAGGGATTGGGCTGTAATCCACTTCGCGGGTCCAGTGCATGTTGGTGGATGTCACATGTCCTCGAATTTTTGGTTCTAGGGCATTTTGGTTTCCTTATGATGTTTTCCTTCACCGTTTTGAGAGCAGTGGTGATAAAATGATTTACACGAAATAAAGCGCCTGTCTGGGTTCGAACCCACGACCTACAATTCGTAAATCGGGGGCCGTTACTACTAGGCCACCACTGGTCTTCCACGATCATAAAACAATTATTTATTATTATTTTCAACGCCACTGCAAAGTTTTCATTTAAAATCTATTATTAGTAAACCAAATATAATAAAATAGAGCCAATCATTAAAATAATAACACTCCTGATATTAAATATTGATAGAAAGGGAACCCAATTAATTGACTCGCCATCAATTCCAAGTGAAATGCAATTTTGTCAGCACCATTGGAGATTGGGATTCTGATACGTTGACCAGGTATCGTGTGTTTAAATGGATAGCCCGATTTTTAGCTAAGAATTGGCCTGTCCTTTAGTGTTCAGGGAAATTAGATCGAATCTTTGCCATGTTTTCTTTCTGTTTAGGTATACCTAGTGATTTGTAAGTTTAGTTAGTTGGTTAAGGCTCGTGGCTAAATAATAACAGCCACACGGGTCGACCGAAGGTTAAGATACGCTTGCCGAAGTCGGTTCGTGGATGGGTGACCAATTATTATATCGAGACCCCTCCGTGCCTCGGAGAGCACGTTCAACCGTTGGTCCCGGCTGTAATTTGTAGATATTTGACCGTCATTACGGATAGTTAGAAGTCCGAAAGTCTGACAACCAGTCGTACTCATACCATGGGGTATATTATAACAAAAAAAAAAAAAATAGGGACCAATACAGGTGGAACCCGTTGGATGCGAGAAGCACAGAACCGGTCGAAGTGGAGGTGCTTGGGGGAGGCCAATGTCCAGCCGTGAACCTCTTTCGGCTGAAATGATGATGACAGCTGGAAAGAACATTGTCCCTTTCTGTGCATCCTTAGAAATTCCGAATCTAAAAATAAGCTGCCACTTTTATTTTTACCATGCATCCCTTATCAAAATTTTGGACGCTATTATCCTAAAAACTAAAATCTACCCTGGTCACCCCAGCTTCAACAGCTAAATTGGTTCGTTGATTGCGAGGTGGCAGTAGCCCCAACATTCATCCTATTTTATACAAGTCTTGATAGACTTACTGTTTACTTGTATATTTTGTTTTTAAAACTAGCTTCTTACCGTGACTTTGAACACATAGTTGTAAAAACACAGGAAACAGACTGATGTTTTCCCATATTTGTAGTTTATTGTAGTGACGTCGATGGCAACACTTAGATCTTGAACTGGCCTAGCGTAGTACGGAGTGTCAATAGAATGCGAGGTCAGCTTATACTGGGGCAGGCGGGCAGCAGGGGCGGACTGCCCTGGGTCCCCGGTCAGAGGGGGGGCCCAAATCTTGAGAAGTACTTTTTCAAGCTTTACAAAAATGTTTTTGTATGAATAGTCAAATTTTCGAGAAACTTTCGTACTTTCTCTTCCTTCCCAAATTTCTGCATAAGTTGATAAAGTAACTGCTATTTATGTCCCAATGTTCAAAAGAAAACCTAACTGCTCCGAGATGGGGTTACAGGGTGCAAACATTTCATCTTGCTTCGCTCCTTCTTACATCCTAGATTCTTTTGATTCTCAAACTTTTCTACATGACTCAACAAGGCAACTCGTACAAAATTGTCGAGCTCTTGCATTCTACATTCTTGCTTTGCGATTATCCCTCCTCCCATATAAAAGCAGCTACGTCCGTGAAAAGCATAATTTTGTGATGAAAGTGCACAGGCCATGGTGTAGGTACAGTAAAATTTTTGTCATTATTAAATTTTTCAAAATTTTGCGGAAAAACAAAATGAGGCCTCTCAGAGCTTCATGATGTCTTTCTTCACAAAACTTGATCTAGAAAAAAAGTTCAGCAAACTCGATTACTTACACAAGTGTCAAAAACTTGAGCCCCGTAAATTGTAACTTTGAAATAAGACACAAAGTCCCGAGCCCATTACGAGAGCTAAACTTAATACTTACCAGAGGATAACCACCGGTATTCCTCACGAT
The DNA here is from genome assembly GCA_914767645.1 of Hydraecia micacea. Classification (NCBI taxonomy): domain Eukaryota; kingdom Metazoa; phylum Arthropoda; class Insecta; order Lepidoptera; family Noctuidae; genus Hydraecia; species Hydraecia micacea. The sequence continues at coordinate 14,116,076 of OU611798.1, read as the reverse complement.
TATATCAACCTTGCTAATGGCCTCTAACGAAGAAATATTTCTCACAGAAGCTTGGCCAAAAAGAAAAAAAATCCTATTTGTAAAAGACTACGGATTCCATTTAAAAAATACGTCTGAAATAAATCGTTCATTCAGTGAATCGTTTCTATTTCTGCTTAGTTTCAGTCTATTTTTGCTTGGCTGGTTTTGGCTTCTTAGTTTATCCGATATAGGATATTTTTTATTCCGAAAAATAATCAAATAAAGAGAACCTTTTGTGGAGTCGTTTACCCCAGTAATTAGATATTTAATATTGATATTATTAGAGTGCCTGCCCACCTATGTAGTTGCCCTTTTCGTGTATTTGCATAAAGCGAAATATTATTATTCAGCCTTTCAATAATGGATGAATAGAAAAGAAAAAAGATTGAAAGATATACATGTAGCACAAAGTAGGAATAGGTACCCAATGGTGAGATAGAGACAAAATGGCCGTTTCAGGCCGCTTCGTCTATTGGATTTGGAACTAAGAACACACACACTTAATACCCACTAGTTCTCGTGATTTTTAATTTATACATACAAATAAATAAAATTAGAATGTCTGTTTGTAATGTCAAAATAACAGCTTTTTACTAAATGCATATGAAAGTATAAATATACGGTACTTTTATTAAAAAAAAAATTGCCGGAACAAAAAAAAATGTCTGTTTGTTCCGGCTAATCTCCGAAATGGCTGGACCGATTTTGACGGGACTTTCACAGGCAGATAGCTGATGTTATAAGGAGCAACTTAGACTTACTTTATACTTATTTATTTTATAGAAAGAATTTGGGTTCCGCGCACAAAAATTTAAACCAATGAAATCCAATTCGTTTTCCTACATGCAAGTGAAAATTCGCGGGCACAGCTAGTTAACAGTATAATCAAAAAAAACATTGTACCAGGAACAACGAGCTTGAACATTAAACCATTACTTTGTAAACCAATTTGCGAGCTAATGCTCCAGCGGGGTAATTGTGTAACACATTTACAATAGCAATGGCTTTCATTTTGACAATTCAACAACATTCATTGCGTGATTTACGTTGTCGAGCATACGAATTTTTCAAGCATATGAAGCAATGGATAAGAGTTTTCTTCCAAAATCCTTCGGAGTGTGATAGATAGTGTTATACGCAATTGGAGTGCTGAATTATTATTGTTAGAGGAGAAGAGGAATTCATATTTTTATTTCAGTTCTTCTATTCCGCTATCAATCTGCATAACCTTTTCCTAACTATGTTGGGGTCGGCTTTCTATCTGAAGGGATGCAGCTGATATCAGTATTTTACATAGAGCAACTGCCTAGCTGACCTTCACAGTTACTGGGTAAAACGATACCCCTTGATAAAACTGGTAGTCAGACCTTTTGCGCTTCTGACTATCCGTAACGACTGTGAAAGTTCTACATATGACAGCCGGGACCAACGGCTTAGCGTGTTTTTCGAGGTACGGAGGGGTCTCGATATGTAACGGAGGATCCACGAAACGATCGCGACAAGCTTAGCTTAACGTTCGATAGACCCGTGCGGCTGTTATTATTTAGTCACGAGCCTCTCCTTCAGCGCTTCTGTTATGTTCTGCACCCACAAGTTGCATTATCAATATGATGGCATCTGGTTAAACCAGAAGCCGACGCCAAAATTGCAATATTATCTTACAGCATTCATATTGCATTTTCCAATTTCCTTAAACTCCTCTAAAATAGAACACCTACTATCAGCAGCTCTGACCTCAGGTACACTTAGTTACAGCGGTGGATTGGCAGCCTGCCACGGACCACAACCACGCGCTGCGCACCTCTGCACATTTTAAACTAATACTTTATTACTGCAGCTACGAAGTTTGGGATAGCTAACGTTGATATATTTTATGGTGTGTACTGCAAGAGGTCAGCGCTCTTAGGCTCTTTGTACACACGCGTTTTTCTTACCGTTAAAATCTACGAATTGCCGTGAAAAACTACGGGAGACTCGCCGTGTGTAGGGACGGTCGTTAATTGTATAACTATGGAAGCTTGTTGACAGACACGTCGTGGCTACAGCACGGCGCCGTCGTGTATGCACGTATACAAACTCACTCGATTACTTTATGGTGCGAAACCGTGCCGTTTACAATGGAGATGACGGCGCCGAAAAAGCGATACATACATTTACTATGGCCGCGTGTCCACTGCATGTCCGTCAACGGGACCGTCAAGTCCGGTTCGAATAATCTCGTTTCTCGTCGAAGTCTCGTTGAGATGGCGGTGGTCAAACGCAGTAACGGTACCACGGCAATAAAAGGCGTATTTTAAATTATGGGAAAATATAGTATATCCTATAAGTAAAACTTCATCAAGACTAGAGGCTGCCAGCTATCTGAGTTGACCATCTCCTGTTTTTTCCTGTTCTAAACTAGCTGACCCGACAGATGTCCTGTCCAGACTTCTATAGTTCGATTTATTCCGGTCTGATCCCCTGAGCCACCCCTCCCCCTCCTCGATCCCCTGCTAGTTCGTCTTTCGTACAAAAATCCCATGGAAAAAAGACGGTCAGTTTTTACCGAATTTAAACATTTTCTGGAAAACTTTTCCAATTTTTCTTTCCATAAAACCTAAACGCCCCCACAGACAGGCGTGTCGCGACAGCGCGACGCGACTCAGTAGTAGAACAATTTCTATAAAAACTTCATGGAAATTATTCTACAAGGAACGCGTCGCACCGTCGCGTCGCGCCTGTCTGCGGGAGCTTTAATTCGGACTATTGCAAACATTTTAAAACAAAAAGCTATTCTCAGGTGATGCGCTTACAAAAACCTACGAAGTCTGCTCAACAACGCAATGAATGTTGTTGAACTGTCAAAATTAAAGCCATTACTACTGATAGTGTGTTACGCAATTACCCCGTTGATAATGAAAGGTTTAAAATCAGTGTTTTAGATATAGCACGATCGTGAAGTCAATCTGAGGTTTCATTCAAAATCTAATTACCTTAGTAATATTTTTAACCCGATTACGGCACAGAAAATGAAGGGAATTTCTTGAATTCAAATAACCATAAAAAACAAACATAATTAAGATGATATTTCCATTTATTTTTACAAAAACTGTCCACGTGGGCATAGTAATATCAAAGATCCTCTCTGCTTTTAAACGAAATAGAAAAGTCCACTGCATAATAATGAACCCACTTTATAACGCAAGAACTAGACATTTTCTATTTCTATTCATAGCCCATATTTGTTGGCTATTCTGAATATTTAACTGGAAATAACTAGAAAAAAGCGGTCGTAACCGGTACAAACCGATTTTTTCTTTCAGACCGACGACGCGCGACGCCTCTATTGTATAAGTTGGCCTCTTTGACTCTTCGAGCGTTTACACGGTTGAAAACTTTACTAAAGGTTCGTTTGGAACCGTGAACTTTCACTGGTATTCAAAAATTCATCATCTTCTGCCTAGCCTTTTCCCAACTATGTTGGGGTCGGCTTCCAGTCTAACCGGATACAGCTGAATACCAGTATTTTACATGGAGCGACTGCCTATCTGACCTCCACAACCCAGGTACTGGGTAATACGATACCCCTTGGTAAGACTGGTTGTCAGACTTTCGGGCTTCTGACTACCCGTAACGACTGTCAGAGATCCACAGATAACAGCCGGGACCAACGGCTTAACGTGCTTTCCGAGGCACGGAGGGGTCTCAGTATGTAAAGATGGGGATCCACAGACCAACCGCGGCAAGCGTAGCTTAACCTGATCGATCGACCTGTGCGGCTGTTATTATTTAACCACGGGCCCCAAAAAGTGTATTTTTAAATATCATGGTCCGGTTTTTATTTGGATCGCGCCCGAGGGTTGACAATGACTGACAGTTTGAATCAAATGGACGGAACCAGATGGAACTTTTGAAAAATTGTTTTAATGGTTCTTTGTCCAAATTCACTATTGGAATGAAAATGAATTTCCAGTAAAAAGAGGCGATCAACCATTGGAAAGATTATCAACGATGTAACATAAGATATCATCACCGACACATTTCGTCGGTTATGTAAAAGTTTGTCTATTGCCAATAACCGGATAACAATTACAGACTTATTATTTATTTATTTAGATCTCCAACAGAGGCTACACAGTTTCATGCAAGATAACAAAAACAGGGACAAATACTAGTGTGCGCTTCCACAGGAGACCACATCGTTCTCTTATAATCTAGGCCTTCGGGGGCTTCGGCTCTACTGAGTACTTTATAGAAAAGAACCCACCTTTGATTATTTTAAAAGATTTTCCGTCGCGGTATATTTTATTTACAATTCCATAGTCATAATTATCTTCTCTATAATACATAATATCAGCGTAATTTAGCTCATTGTCTTGCTATAACTATAGATAGACTCATTTCTCTGTTGAATTTACTCGGTATTCTTATATGGAGTCTCTTATAGAGAGAGTCTTAAACGGAGATTGGAAAGTGGCTTGTATTGCATATTTCTTGTACAGACGCCAGCACATCAATCTACCCGAAACTGTCAAATTTTCCCAATCAACTTTGGACCTTATGCTTTGGTGATAAGGTTGAAAATCTAGTAAAGAAATTTGACAGATTGTAGTAGGTTGATGTGCTAACGTCTGTTACAAGGAAAATATTCCTCATTATAACTCAAGCTGTATTGCATCTTTTATTCTTGTAGAAAGATATTGTAATCAGCGTGGAAGGTTCTACAATCTACAGTTTACTTGGTTCTACAAGAAATATCATAGCGGGTATATACATAGGTACCTATATAATATTACGTACATTACTTTAGATATAGTTAGTTGTTAGTAGTGTAGTAGAAGGTTTAGTACCTAAAGTCCGGCCGCGCCTTATGAAAGCGCGGTATGAAAGGTGGTCACCCATCCACGGATCGACGGCGGCAAGCATAGCTTAACCTGATCGATCGATCCGTGCGGCTATTACTTAGCCACGAGTCATATGTAAGGTCCGGCCGCGCCAAATTTGCCAAAGATGTAAACAACAATGGCCGCTCGAAATTGAATAAAATCGATGTAACATATCGATTTTGAAGAACATTTATTTTAAGTAATGTTTATTTTCGTCTAGTTAGCTCGGAGATTTAGACGAAAACAAACATTACTAATAATAAATGTTCTTGTATATCGATTTTATTCTTTTTTTTTAACCCCCGACGCAAAAACGACGGGGTGTTATAAGTTTGACGTGTCTGTGTGTGTGTGTGTGTGTGTGTGTGTGTGTGTGTCTGTCTGTGGCATCGTAGCTCCCAAACGGATGAACCGAATTTTGATTTTGTTTTTTTTGTTTGAAAAGTGAATTAGTCGGGAGTGTTCTTAGCTATGTTTGATGAAAATCGGTTCAAGATGGCCGCTGCCACAAAATGGCGGATTACATAATTTTTCACAACTCCCTCAATATGGGTATCAAATGAAAGGGCTTGACTAGTAGAATACTATACACTATGATAAATTTCGAATCCAATATGGCCGCCGCCAGAAAATGGCGAATTACATTTTTTTTTACAACTTCTTCAATATGGGTATCAAATGAAAGGGCTTGATTAGTAGAATACTATAAAATATTACAAATTTCAAATCCAAGATGGCCGCTACCACGAAATGGCGAATTACATTTTGTTTTTCACAACTCCTTAATATGGGTATCAAATGAAAGGGCTTGACAAGTAGAATAATGTACACTATATTGAAAGGGAATGAGGAATAATAACTAACGAAATGAAAACTAAAAACTTGAAAATTATTTTTTTAGTCTAATCAATGCCCTAGCTAGATTGATGAGGAAAGTGGAGTGATGACTGGTACCTAGGGCCTAACGATTTATTTAGCTTTTAATACATTATTTACTACATTATCATTACCTTTATTTTTTCAATAAAACCGTTTAAAAAAATATAATTAAGCCAAAGTATTTGGACTAGTATCATTATCCAGGGAAAAAACAGAGGAATACGTTAATATGGAATGAACGTCAACGACCACGAGTACCTAACTAGCTTCACTGTGGTAAAAATACGTACAGCTTCGCAGATTTCGGCGAGACACGTGTCGATCGTATAGCATGTAATACTAGTTAAGTTATAATATTATAAAGTTTAAAAAGCAAGAAATAAAAGTTAAATTAAAAATTAAAAAAACCCCCGACTCAAACAAAAACCTCTAAAAACTAAAAAATAATATATATTGGCCCTTTAAGTTTAATATAAGTTGCAGGAAATATTTTGATCCAAGCGTCCTCACGTCGGGGGACGGCTAATGAAAACGCCAAACAAATGAGGCTTAAACCCAGCAATAAAGAATGCATGCCATTGTAGAAAACATAGCTCTGCTGTTAACTTCCAATTTTCATTAGCCGTCCCCCGACGTGAGGACGCTTGGATCAAAATATTTCCTGCAACTTATATTAAACTTAAAGGGCCAATATATATTATTTTTTAGTTTTTAGAGGTTTTTGTTTGAGTCGGGGGTTTTTTAAATTTTTAATTTTTCACATAAAAATTATTAATGTAGGTGGTTGTCCTACAAAAGGATCTAAAACACCCTTTCCTTTATTGCAGAGGTCCAGATCACCGAGTGGGTCGGCACAGAGGCAGCTGGATGAAGCGGACCTGTTCATGGACCTCATCAAAGACGTCGCCAACGAGCTGGACATCGATGTGCTATGCCATAAGGTAAGGACGAGTTCTCTCAAATTCTTCGATTTTCTAAATCTGACTGAATTATGATGACTAATAGGAAGAGCAGTGGAGGTGAAGTGTTAAAAGCCGTGACTTACGAATTGTAGGTCGTAGGTTCGAACCCAGATTAGTGCTTTACTTTGTGTAAATAATTTCATCAACACTGCTCTTAAAATTGTGAAGGAAAACATCGTGAGGAAGCCAGCATGTTCAAGAACCAAATAATTCGAAAACATGTGACATGACTGCCCCCGTGTGGTGGATCACGGCCCACTCCCTCTCACCGAGAGGAGGCCTGTGTTCCAGCAGTGGGAACATTATAGGCTGATTATGCTATAGAAACTAATTCATCTTCATATAAATCCGTGGATTCGTCGCTGTAAACTATCCAGCAAGAGATACCTGTAAGGATGGTAACATTGTATAGCCTTACAATAATAATTATTAACTGAATTCAGCCTTTCATGAGGACCGCGATTTCCTATTCCAGAGTTGCAGAGCATTAAATCAAAATATTTTATTTCACATAAACCTACAGGGCACTTATGAAATGTCAGAAGCTAGGTGCACGGTTCCAATCTATCGGTTCCTATGGAGAAGAGCCGGCAAGAAACTCCACGGTTTTTTATCTAGCCTATGCTGTCCACTGCTGATCAAAAGCCTCTCCCAAATCCTTCCATGCATCATTTTCTAGCGACGGCCCACCGCGTCATGATTACTCTTTTAAAAATAATTGGGTTTTACAATGTTTTCAAATTACAGTGTTAACGGGTATGGGAGGACAATGTAGGCCTGTCAACAGGCATAATGCCACAGGCGCTATTTTGCAGCACATGGAAATGATTAATAGAATTTGCAATAGCTCTTATCAGTCGCAATAACTTTCTACCCGTTCTCACCTGTAGCCAAATTATTATTGTCCCACTTGAAAATTAATCCAGAAAATCACGGTCAGCAGGCATAAATTATTCACAAGCTTTTCACCAAAATAGCACAATTCGTGGAGAACCTATATTTGGCTCCAACGCCAACTGTGAATACCAAGAGATTTAGCTTTCCAAACAATGGAATAAGCTCGCCTGATGTAGAGGGATGTCAAAATTTGTAAACCTTGTCGAATTGAAATCAGGGAACTTTGATTGGTGTTATTGTTTCTGTGCTAGTAACTACATGTTGGCGTGTAGTTATGTACATTATGTATTTATGTTATTGTGGTTGCTTCCGGCTTTACTCGGTTTAACTTATCCATATTGTTAGACGGCTTTCTGCCACGTCAATTATCAATATAAAGCTTTGACGATTGAAATATCTATCAGACCTTGTGTTATCCTGTCCTATCCAGACTGACTACGCCAGGACGAATACAGCGTCTTATGCTACGGTGTCCATTCAAAAACTTCAATGACAGCTGCCCTGAAGATGATGGCACCGGGGTTTAACTTTACAGTGGCAAAAAACGCTCCCTAGGAAAACACACTTTCATAATAACGTTTCAGTGATGTCATTCACCGGTAAATTGCGGACGCTATGTGGCGGCCACCGCAGTCTTAGGAAACCCTGGCTTTAGCAGCACACTAAACCTATTAGGTTAGGCGGATAAAAGGCACATTGGCGACGCATTTGTCGGCCCAGATGTACAGTGACGTCAATAAAAAAAAATCGGTTCCTCATACCTAGGGGTATCCGAAAATACCCCATGTATGTTCCGCGATTTTTGATAGTTTAGCGGATATGTGAGAAATTTACATTCTTACGATTAAAAGTAGATTTTAAGTTTAAAAGATATAGGTAGATCGATTATAAGTTTGAGTTGAATAGTAGAACCAGCACCCTAATTGCGTAACACACTATTACTGTCAATTTGAATCATTTTGAAGTTTATTGCTAATCCATTGCTTCAAATGTTCGAAAAATGTGTTTGCTTAGCAACGTAAATAACGCAATGAATGTTGTTAAACTGTCAAAATGAAACCCATTGCTACTGATAGTGTGTTACGCAATTGCCCTGCTGAAATATTTGTTAAGATTTTTAAAAAAGAAAAAGAAAATCAAATTTTAATCATAAGAATGTTTTCTCACTTTCGGTAAAAAAAATTGTATCTTGCACTCACAGAAATGTTCATATGTTACGAAGATATATACTAATGTTAGAAAAATATTTTTATTTTATACATGATAATCCCAGCGCAAAAAAATCATAAAAAGAGCTTGTCGAAAAAGCTACAAATTTTTAAAGAAAAATAATCATATCTCCTAAATGATTAAAAAATCGCGGAACATACATGGGGTATTTTCGGATACCCCTAGGTATGAGGAATCAATTTTTTTTTTAGTGACGTAACTATTTGGACCACTCTGTATATATAAATTATTTTTGATCCCTCTATACACGTCCATACAAAACCGAAAATTACTTTAACTTCAGTACGTACTAAAAAGTTGAACTGAATATCAAACACGACCTACGCGGAGCAAGGGCGTTAATTTAAACTTCGGTTTACGACGGTACACCCGCACTGGTTCAAGAGCTTATACAGAGTTATGGTGGAAGCCTGTTTGTTCGTACAAATTGAGCTTTAAGTCCGTTTTCTATAAAAGGCAGTGGAGCACGTGATTCTGGCCAGTCTATGGCCATCTTAGGGCGTTTTGCATCATCTTATTCATGGTTTTAGGATCGAATTTAGAACTTCAATATGAATAAGAGTATTTTATTTGCTAATTGTTTCGCGAAAATACCTGTTTTGGTAAATGGTTTACACTATATATCTCTTGAGACTCTTGGGTACTAGGTAGGTATTTATTGTTTCCAAGAGTACATTTTTAAATCTACTAAATTAATTCACAACAATGGAACTTTTATCGCTTTTCTCTGTAAATCTTAAAAAATGCAAAATGGCGTTGTTTGTTATTTTTTATGTACAAACTTGTAGTGGCGACGAGGGACTTAAGATTTTATATTTAATCTTACTTCTTCGTAAGCTGGCGAAACTTTGGAGATTTAAGTTCGCTCCATACAAAATGCGAGGAGACTGCAAAATAACACCAGCTTTAGTAGCAACTCGAGCTCGTGGTACGGAGCACGTTGTGTATTGCAAGTTTTATTGCGAAAGTTTACATCTTTAAACAAGTTGCACTCAAGAAAAATTAAGCAAAACTAAGATGAGTGTTTTGGCTGTAGATGATTATTTTCTCTAAAATCGGTTTATTATATTACAAGCTTCTGCCCGCGACTTCGTCCGCGTAAAATTTCTTGTTGCTCCGTTCAACCCTGTCGTATCGCATCGCCTGTCCCCGCTTTTACTTCGTTTTCTCTTAGTGTTTTTTGTGACTTGTGTTGTTTTTGCTTAGCTCCTAAGTCGTGGCGTGATGTTAAATAGCCTATAGCCCTCCTTAAGAATAATTGGGCTATCAAAAATGCAGAAATAATTCGAATTTAAATCCGACTGGTACCTAGTTCCAGAGATTAGCGCGTAAACAAACAAAACAAAACCAACAAACTCTGTAGCTTTATTGTTAGTATACTCTTGTATACTACTAATTAAATTAGATAGCGAAACTCTACAGATGTGATGATATTATTATAAATATTAAAAAAAAAAAAAACTTATAATTGTTTATTTATTTTAATAAAAATGGTCCCTGTAGATATAGATAGATTGTAAACAGAAATCGAGGAAAGCTGTCTCACTGTAATACAGTTTATAACTAGTACGGCGGTCAGGGTGAATCGGTTTCTATGTTTTATCGAGTAGAATCGATCCAGGTTTATGGGGCTTACAGGACCGAAACGCAAAAAATGCAAGTTTTATAAACAATAAAAGTATATGATCGACTACAGTAAACAAAATCAAAAAAATATAATTATGATATTCTTCAGGATATAATGTTACGTAGATAGTGTATTGAAAACATAATACAACTTATTTGGTACGATAGAAAAAAATCGTGAAGATACCTCTAAAAACATTCTTTCAATAAAAAACATACTAATATACATACAATCATTATGGTTTTTTGTCAGATTATTCTACAAGCAACATACTAAAACTTTAGTGTTTTAATTTTTTTGTCAAAACAATAGATTTTTCGTAAATAGATAATTGGTTCATATTTTGCAATAAATTACCAGCATTGTGTCATCGCGCTTCTCTTTCTATTCTATGCAGTCTTATTATTTATATTTGAGAGCAGTGGTGGCCAAGTGGTAACGGCCGCGACTTACGAGGTGTAGGTCGTAGGTTCGAACCCAGACAGGCCTTTACTTTGTGTAAATTATTTCATCACCACTGCTCTCAAAACGGTGAAGGGAAACATCGTGAAGAAACCGGCATGTCCTAGAACCAAAAATTCGAAGACATGTGAAATCTGCCAACCCGCACTGGGCCCACGTGGTGGACTACGACCCACTCCCTCTCACTGAGAGGAGGCCTGTGTCCCAGCAGTGGGAACATTATAGGCTTATTATGTATGTGTGTATCTGTATGTATTTATATTATCTTTGTCTTTGTGTGTTGTGTGTGTGGTCCTATCAGGAATGATCGAAGTCAACTTTACGGACTAGAATAAAATCTACGACAAAGATAATTTTATTATACTCCTAGTGAAAGATTACCTCGTGCCTGCTTCGTTGGTCTAGTGCTTGCAAGCGCTACTGCTGAGCATAAGGTCCCAGGTTCGATTTCCATGTCGGGCAAAGTGTTACTGGGTTTTTCCATCTGGATTTACTCAGTAGTCGTAGCTCGTCTATTACCTACATGGCTGGCGAAATGTGGGTTTCACCTCTTTTGAACCCTTCTGAGAAAGAAAAATAAAAGAATAAGTTAGAAAGAAAATATTTATTTGACCCAGGTTATGTAAGGCACACAATAATCACACAAAAATAAAAAAAACAGAAAAAAAAACTACGTGTGGCCGATGTTATGTAAAAGTTTATCATAAAAAAAAATGGTATGAACTAAAAATTAAATATTTTTTAGGTGGGTAAAATAAGGGACCAAGTTTCACCCTGAAGAAAACTTAGACCCTCTTTTCATGTCTACATATAAAACGTGAATAATACAACAACTATAAAACTAGTAGAAAAGAGCAAGTTTTAAACATAGATGACTGTTGAATTCTTTCATTTGAAAATAATATTTTATTAGTGGAACACGGTAACGGACGAAGTTTTTAACTTAATAAAAAAGTTGTTTTACTTTATACACTATTCATGAAACAAGTGTCTCCTTAGTAAGTAATTGGAGAAGTTTTAAATTGGCTTACATGCCTTGGAGGAACAACTTAGGAGTGGTAAGTAATAGAAGGTTTTGGTGGACAATAGGGTAAATCTTTTACTTGGTTGTCGAGAGACCACCATTTATTTTAAGTCTTAATAAGAAAAGGTGACCCTATCTAAGAAGGGGTTAAAAAGTTGCGTGTAATAGATTATCCTAATTATAGGTATTGTTATTGTTATCATAAGTATTCCTTTTACTGTTAAAACTTGATAAAATAGTAATGTTTTGCATAACCTAAAACTTGTAACAAGTATGTAAACATAGAAAATATTCCAAACGGATATCCACCTTTTATGTCGTTGATATTTTGGATGAGGGAGTCGCACTACGTCCACAACGGTTCGTCCGTTTATAGCCCTATTGTATTCTCGAAGATGCATTTCTTCTCTGATCAGTCGCGTTACAGCCGTTCTACCTAAAGTACACTCAACGCTAAAAGTGCTTGTAATTACAAAAATATCACAATACCAAATTAAGATTTTGTGAAGCATCGTAGGTACTAGGCGAGCAGACTTATCAGGAGATGCTTTTTGTCGCCCACACACACGCAATAATGTTGTCAATATTGTATGTATTGGCATATTATTGCTTGTATAGTGCCGGCTTTAGTCAGATTAATATCTCGAAAACTATTCAATTTCGGCCATACATATGGGGGTTCAATTTGTTGCATTTTAGCCGCTCTATCAGCTCCTGACGGATATACGTCGAATTACAAGTAACCCTGTATTATACGAAAGTAATATTATCTTCAAATAACACTTTGCGTTTTGACTATACCGGACTGACGGACGCAGAGCGACTAATCGTAAAATATGAAGGTCAACGGCCGTAGTGCGATCGATTTGAAAAAAATGAATCTCCCAAATACAATAAGGTCATAAACGGATGCTACGCGTAGCGGACGTCGTGCGGCTTCGTCTTTTGGATGACGGTAGATAGAAACGTCAAAGTTGTTTGTTTACGACAATTAAAGGGGGAGCTTCGAATGGCAGAGGGCATTCTTGTTCGAGACGTCGACCATAACGGAGCTCCGGCCTACGGGTAAAAAGTTAAGTTATTTTGTTTCTGATTATTTATTTATTTAAACTTTTCGCACAAAAAAGGTGCAAAGGCGGACTTAATGATTACTATTACTACATTATTTTTAAATGCTTCTTGTTTTACTATTGTTATTATATTTGATAGCTATTGTTATTATGTTGCTATAGAATTCATTGTTTTTAAAATAACGATAATTTATGGCAATACTTGATAGAATACTTTAATAACTGTTTCCATGGAGTTTCTTGTCCTTCTTCTCCATGATGACCTAGATTTGGAAGGGACAACTAGCTTTCTGATTAATTGCTGGAACGATTACAGACTCTCACGAGTTATCTGATATTATAATTTTTGAATATGATGATTATTTAAATATAACTGATGTACAGACGCCAGCACATCAAGCTACTACAATCTGTCAATTTTATTTATTAGATCTTCAACTTTATCGCTAAAGCATAAGGTTTAAAGTTGATTGGGAAAATTTTACAGTTTCGGGTAGTTTGATGTGCTGGCGTCTGTACCAGAAACAATAGTTTTGAAACAAAGAACGTACTCTATCGTTTCTGTCGTGGAGGGTGATGTAGGACATTATAAGTCACACTGCAAAACTGTTATGATGACAATATAAGCAAAGTAACCAAAACTAAATTAAAAATAAATATAAAATCACATATCATAATATACGCTAAAAATGATTAAATGTAAGTATTGTTTTTTATGTACATAAAAATAAAACAAATTATATTTACATTTTTGTCTATTTTTACTTAATCTTTATAGCTTATGAATCCATTTTCATGATATACAATTTATTAACTTATTTATCGTTAAGAAATATATATATGTATGTATCTATTAATCTTGTTATTTGCTAAGAAATTTATGGCAGGCGCATTCGGATAAAACATTTACATTGTTAAGTACTAAAAATCAGTAAGGATTCATCTAAAATTGTAGATGTTATCTTGATAAACAATAAATATACATTTGTTTATATTATGACATGTGCATAGTCAGCGTGAAATATCCGTTATTTTAAAGTGGTTATGCTGGAGAGTATGTTCTGTAGCATGACCACTTTGAATTGATATTTTCCAAGAAAGTAACAATATACAATTTTTGATATTAAGTTACGAAAATATAGACATTTTCTACATTTATCCTGTAATATTTACATAATATAGTCAAAGTGGTTCTGCTGCGGAGTATGTATTTTTGAAGTATTCCCGTTTGAGCACCTATTTTTTGAGAACCTATGCATTGAGCACCAAAGGTATTCCCATTTGAGCACCAATCAATATTTTACCGTGGTGCTCAATAAAAAATATTGAACTTTACAACGAAATCCACATACAATTTCTAGTATGTGCAAGCACAGCAATCATATTTTTCAAACCATACTCCTCTATACGAGATACAAAATTCGCTCAGACAAACAAGAAAAATCACGGATATCGATGGGAAAAATTCTGACAACGTAAATAATTCCACATCGTATCGAGCATACCCGCTTCTTGGACTAGTCTCGCAAATTAACAGCTCCCTTAAATTTTATCATTCGCCATAAAAACGCAGTTTAAATTACAAAAACAACATCCTGTTTGTCTGTTCATCAGTGTAATGTTACTTTTATTGGCGAAACGAGAAGGTTTTAAACTGACTTATTATCTTTTAGAGCTGTTTTCTTCAGGAGATGGAGATGATACGTCAATTTACATTGGTCGTGCAATTTTCTTGAAATGACTTGTACTTTAACGAAATTACTGCCTCATTGGTTTAGTGGTAGAAAGCGCTACTGCTGAGCATGAGGTCCTGGATTCGGTTCCCGGGTCGGGCAAAGTGTTATTGGGTTTTTCATCTGGAATTTCTCAGTAGCAGCCCGGAGTCTGGATTTCTGCCCAGCTTGCCCCTTTTTACACGGGTCTTAAATATAACTAGCGAAATGTAGGTGTGCTAAAAGGCACACTTTTGCCTAGACCTTCGGGGATTACAGGCGTTATGTTATAACGAAATTATGGTGATGGAACAAAATGGCGGCGAAACTCGCCTTGGGTTCAATTTGTTTGTTCGTATTTATGTCTCATTCAATTATGTCTGCTATTTTAACCGTCGTCGTAGCTACAAGACTTAACAGGAACTGAATTTTCAGTAAAAAAATTTTAGTAAATAAGCAGTTCCTTTGTACTCAAATATTAATTATGTCATTTCTTTATGTATTTTACTGTGTGTACATAAATAATAAAATAAATAAATAAATAAAACAAAATTCGTAGAAATTTAATCTTTTTAATGAAAGTTTTCAAAAGACTACAAGACCGATCGGAAAATGTTTTCACCCTTCGTATGCCAAACGTGAATCCACGCGAGACACAATGGCTTTTTAAGTGTTTCTGTAATTACGGTTACGATTACACTCATTACATACGATTACATTCAACCGGTTAATGGGGTTTTCTAGTACAAGTATTGTCCCTTTTTCAGGATATAAGACTATCCCTAGGCTGAAACATTGTAATGTTACTTAGGTGACTGTTTTTTTTTTCTGAAAGTTGGTTGCAAAAATCGTTTTTACACGTCAAAAGAAATAATAATGTTTACGTAGCGCGTCGTTAGTCACTATCCGGCTCGAAGGACCAAATCATTGCGCCCGGACAGTGACCAACGACACGCTACGTAAACCGTTCGCGCATCCTAAAAACACTACTAGCTATTTTACTTGTTTACCGTTTAATGTTATTAATTATTATTCTTATATTATACGTGATCATCATATTTATACAGTCCACTCATTTAACACTACCTACGAACTATCGTCGCGAACAATGTTTTAAAACTAGATGACAACGGTGTTTCGAAACCACGAAGAATTTCAGAGATCACGATTTCCTTATCATTATGAGCTGTGCAGCTTTGCAACAAATTTCCAAAAAAATGTCATATACACAATGTTCATAATCTCAGATAATTTTAAGTTATCTACTTTAGTGAAATGTATTCTAAGTTGATTTTTGAGTGACCATTAATTGTAACAAAAAGGACTTAATACGTTTTGGTTGCAATGGAATGTCAAGTATGCCATTCAGTTTGTTGTTCCATAACTTGAAAATGATCTCAAATTCTTGGCTCTAATATAGTAATCGAATTTTAAAGTTCAATTTTATTATTTCTTCATCATTCAACCCTTCACTTCCTCAAACACTTCGACGAACTATAAAACAAAAAATAACTTTCTGTCCAAACTTACCCTCTGGGACCCAAGTTAGTGTCGATGGCTCTCAAACCCAATGATAATATTACTCTGTCCCGTTCTTTGTACCCCGGGAAGTCAATTCAGCAAAATCGGTTAGCTGGCGAGCTGATATTGGGCCTTCTCCGACGTTTCGTTTTACTTATTAAACAAATATGAGTCGAACTGTTTCGGTAGTGCAGGGTTAGAAATAGTTTAGTGTTATTCGGGTGAAATTGAAAAGAGGTAAATTAGGTTATTTTTAACTATTCCTTATGGTTTACATGTTACGCTCAAAGACCGAAAACGCTCATTGAGCAAAAAAACAGCTCACGGCGCGTTGTGGTCACTGTAAAACATTCATTCCACAACGCGTTCTGGAAATGACGAAGAACCTTTTGCATGTTTTTAATATCAAACTTTTTTGTTTTATCATTATTTGATATGGATACCCGTGTCGTTTGTAAAGCTTCACTAGGTAGTTGAGTATGTCCCGGGTTCCGGAATTGATCTTTTAAGAGGAACCGGTACCACCAAAACCACTCGAGGAGATCGAGTGCCTTTTAAAGGTTTCCCAAGGAAAACAAAAAAAAAGTTAAGCATGTAGGAAGGATCGTAGCCTGAGCTGTTCTATAGTTTCGGCCTACCCCCATTTGATTGTAAGAACGCGTGATTTTATGTATCAAGAATGAGTGTGTAGGTAATCAAGATTTTGTTAAACATACATAGAAATGTTGCCTATAAATCACACTAAGTAGCACAATTATTAAAAATAACCTATTTTAAATTCAACTCATCCTCCACCGCTTAATACGCAAGCTAAAAAGAAATAAAGAAAAATATCTCTCACAGGGATTCTGCGATAAATGCGAACCACGTCCTCTTGAGATAGGTACCATCCCTTGTCAGTGTTGCAAGAGAAAGAAACTTTAAGTGCATGCCATCTCACATAATTGTTACTGGCAACTCTGAGAATGTTCGTGGAAAGCTCCGGTTAGTAATATATTTTAGTGCAAGATTTTTCCAAGAACCATTTTCTCTACGTCATGCGTGAAGTTGCAGTATGTTTGTTCTGTCGATTTGGTTTCTAATCTAATGTTAGTAGAATTTCCGAGAACATTTTTCTGTATAGACGACAGCATATCAAGCTACTACAATTTGTCAAATTTCTTTAATAGATTTTTAACTTTACCGCTAAAGTATAAGGTTCAAAGTTGATTGGGAAAATTTGACAGTTTCAGGTAGCTTGATGTGCTTATCTATGTCTCGCCCCCCTATTGCCTGCATGGGATTTTTACACGTAACTGGCGAATTGTGACTTATAGGTTCACCTCTGCCTAACCCTTCGGGGACTGCAAGCGTGATGATATGTTTAATAATTATGTCATGCATACGTATTGTTTTCATTTTGTTTGTTTTAGTCATGTTTAGATTTCAATACCCATTACGTATGTGAAGTTTTGCTAGTTGATTTGATTTGATCTTGAATACTAAAGCTAAAGCTCCATTCAAATAAATACTTACAAGTCTGTTGTCACAACACAGTATTAACTAGATCTTTCAGCGTTACATCCGAACATCAGTTCTAGCTTATTTTTTATGACCGGGTTGGTGGCCGTGCACGAAATTGCTTAATTTTAATCAATTTTGAGAGAAAGGGAAAAATTATTTAAACAAAATTGTTTGTGACTTGAGGGGCTTTTTCATGCATGGACTCTTAAAAGGCACTACAGCCTAGGATAGACCAGTTAGTGTGCATACACACGTAGCACGCGCGTCAACCGTAGAGGAAACTGCTGTCGTCGACAACGTGTCAATCGTGTATTTGAGTACACACAAGCAGCGTCGACGACTGCCGCCGACAAGCGTTGGTGCAGTTGCCTCTGCCGTTGACGCGTATCGCTCGTGAGTATGACCACCTAAGCAGCCGACAACCTCTAAAGTTGATCTGCGCGATGCAATTCACAAACCTAAGTAATTTTTTAAGTTTCCTATCACCAGGATTGCGGGCCCACTACACCACTGGCAATGCCCCTGGTGGTATAATGGTCCTACCTACCTGATGGTCTAAAACTATACCACTGCGAAAACAGCCACACTGCCACGCCAAAAAACACACAAAAAGGCACATAACCGCATAACGTTCGAACAATATGTCTGCGCCACATGACGCCACGTTAACAGTTATGACCGCGAGCACTATGAGGCGATATGAAGGAACATCTCGTACGATATTGCGATTAGATGTTTCGAATAATGGTTATGTCTATGCATTTCTCTGGGAAGGATTGGGTTGGATTCGGTTACTCATGATTTTGTTTCGTCTTTGGCCAGGTTTGTTTACTGAGCCATTCTCCCTGTCATTTCTATCCTTTGCCAACTCCTCCCAACAAGAGGGATAACATAACATTATGGTCTTCCCAAAGATAGTGAATATCTAACCTAACAAAACACAAGTTTTCTACAACATTTTAATCTGGGCGGAGATTCAGAAGTAGTGGTCTAGATCCAAGTTTGTGCTGACATAAAAGCAATAAATTGTCTTTCGCTACAGTTGGTTTTTTGGCATGATACAACATGTCGATAAACTAGAACTGTCGTGAAAAATGTTCTCTTACTTTCATATTTTCTATTAATACACGAGGAACGTCGAATTCTTTTGTCATATTAGCTGGTATTGTAGCAACTTTGTTCCGTGGACGATGCGATCATTCGTTTCAGCAAGCATTGTTATAACAATTTGTGTTAATCATTATTATTTCCTTTATTACAAATTACATATTTGATAGTTAAAAAAATAACATATTACAAAAAAAGCTACCCACCGGTATTGGAAGCAGGGTCTAACCTACCGGTGACCAGGGCTCATGAGAGAGGAACCTACTGCGCGCCGTGTTCAGAAGTATTGCTTTCTGGACCAAGCCCTTGATCCAGCTGTTTAACGAGAGCCTCCTTAGGTGTTGGTCGAGGCTCATTATTATTATTCTTACCACATTATTTTATAAACTAATACTCTTCAAGCGTGCCGTATTTGGGGTTGGTACTCACATGACAGCACTTTGCTCTCTAGTCCAACGCCTCAGCAATCGGACTGAGACGTTTCACGAAGCCCTTTCTTTTGTTTTTCTCCTAAAACAATAGCGCATCGCAAACCTTAGGGACAAGTGGCAATCGCTTGCAAAGCGTTTCATATTTCTAAAATGACTTTCAACAGAATTGACATAAGATTATGTCCCCATTTATGAATTTTCCATCATCATTTTCGCTAAATGCCAGTTTGTTTAGGCCCTCAGATCAAAGCAGCCAATATTGAAGACTATATCTATGTACTCAAGCATACGTGTGAAGTGCATTTAGTAGTCTAGTTACAAGTTAACAAACTTCGAAATTCTGGAGCAACGCAATTAGTCTGGTAGTGTTCAGTGTTCTGGCTATCTAGTTCTAAAGTACGAGAAACAAGATAGTATAAGTACAAGATAGAAACTTCCACGTGTGGGTTTAGGATGACAAAGATGGCCCCTATAAATTACTTGTTGTCTTGCAATGTGATTTTAGGCATAGAGGCATAAGCAATTAAGCATAAACATCTGGAACACAGGCATCCTCTCTGTGAGAAGGAGTGGGCCATAATCCAGAACTTCAATGCGGGTTGGTCTAAGTCACATGTCTTTGAATCTTTGGTTCTAGAACAAGCCAGAAGGAAAAAATTTAAACTCTTCCTGAATATATAAAATTGTTAAATCATCATAGTATTTAATAAACTTGAAAATTATATATTCACTGCCTTACATTTAATATTATGATGAACAATATTTTTATTTAACAAACTACTTAAGTAGGATTTTTGTAATGAAACTTAACAGAGAAGTTATCCTATCTAATCATTTTATTTATGCCTTTTTTCGCCGAATGAATCCAAAATCCTGTTGTTTCACTTTTTACTTTATCATCTAATAATCTAATCCTTAAATATTTGTCTCCACCTTTTAAGATAATAAGCTTAATTGTTTGTTCTTCCGAATAAATAAAATAAAATAAGCAACCAACTTTTAGATACTTACAGCTTCTTTTTTAATTAAAAGTAAAAAAAAAACTTATTTCATCTCCCGTGTTAGGGCGGCTCTTTAACAAAATGGTCCCGTTCATCGCAGTCCTAATCCCGTGCTTGTTTTGATGGAGTTTTCTAAATAAAAAGGTTGGACTTCAAGTTTTTCCGCCGTAAAGTCGTCCTGAAAGGGATTATGTAGTTAGGAAGCTTTGGAAATGGTACTGGGTTCCTCCGAGGCGGAAGAAGATTTATTCAATGTTCTGAAGTTGTTGAAAGAAATAATGTTATTATGTCTTCCTTGAATGTTGTTCGTAAAATAAGTTTTAGATGTGATAAATATTTTCTATTAGAAAAGTTGAAAGGAAATCGTTTGGCTTGGTATGGGCATGTGATGAGAAGGGACGAAACGCATGTGACTAAAAGAGTGATGAATATACATGTTGATGGATGGAGAGGGAGAGGAAGGCCGAAGAAAAGATGGATGGATTGTGTGAGGAATTATATGAAAGAGAAGGGAGTAAATGATAGCGTGACGGTTGACAGGGGAGAATGTAAGAAGAAAACGTGTTGCGCCGACAACAAGTAACATGGGACAAGGGCAGGAAGATGATGATGTCACCCGCATTGCCTTATTTACTGCCATTTTATATTATAGTTTACTTCTGTACCTATTTACCGGATAAGCAAATTGAATATTTTATCTCTGAAAAACAACCTTCAAGTACCTAATTTCAAGGTTTCTTATTCGTACATTATTCAAATTCTGTTATCCGTGGAATAAAATTGACGTCTGACTCCGACAGTTCTATTGTGAAAAAAGTGACAAAAATTTAAAATTTATTCTCACGATAATACCTATTCTAGGTATAAAAGTTTGGTAGAATTCGCCCTAAAGAACATAACCTAAGATGGAAAATGATTAATAAAAAATGTTAATTATTATTTTGTGCCCGTAATCCTAGAAGAACTAATATTTTTAAAGTACTATTAAAATCGAGTTATTAAGTCCGTGGTCCTAGGTATGTATATAATTCACAAAAGTTTGATACGTTTTACCATCAACGCCATCTTTCGAGCACCACCTAATTAAATCACGTAAACATACAACCCAATTTACTCTTCACACCGATAGATGGCGTTATTAAGGAAACAATTAGTGCCCGTAAAAGCCCCTTAATTCCCCGCTATAACTCAAGTTAGGCTATTTTTATTCCACATAATACTATCCCTTGTAGGTAAAGTGAAATACGGGTTCCTGTTGTAAAAGCCCTGCAGAGGGCTGATTTAGACTAGGTACTTTGTATCTACTGGTATCTTTGCCGTTTTGTTAAGTAGATACTATCTTTCAGGATTATTTGAATTCCTTTTCTGTTATTTGGGACAGACTAAGCTAAACGACAAATTTTGTTTTAATCCTTTTTTGTGTAATTATCTACTTAACTCTCATTTCTGTAGTTTTAGGATAAAATTAATTATTGTAACAAAATAACCTACCTACAAATCAAAAATAAATATTATGAGGTTATTTACAAAATCAACATTTCACAACTCACACTAACATGGGTACCAGGAGCGCAGTTTCTTACAGAAGATGTCTTCAAACTAAAGTTAACGCACCACAGAAGTTTGCTTTATGCCAAATCTTGTAGCACTTTCGAACTAGTAAAATATTCGATCAATATCGCGGTTGTCTGGAAGTTAATTTTGATTCTCAAGTACGACATTATAACACAAATATTATATCACGTTTGTATTCCCCAGGGGTCAGCGAAGGCATATATTACACCTACATAATATATTTGGAGCGAGCTTATTTCAATGTTCGATACTGAAAATGCCGAATTAAAATGACATTGTCCCTTCCAGGGATCAAGTCTAGAACCCTAATTACCTAACACACTTTCAATCGCAATTGGAACCATTTTGAAGAATATTGCTAATCCATTGCTTCATATGGTCGATAAATTAAATTTAAAAGTAAATAACGCAATGAATGTTGTTGAACTGTCAAAATTAAAGCCATTGCTACTGTTAGTCTGTTACGAAATTACCCGGCAGGCCACATACACGGAATTCTGAAATCAATTACCTAGATTATTAATAAAATTGATTTATGATGATGATGATTTATTTATAAAATTTTCCTGTCGACAGCGATGCGAACGAATTTTTTGATGCCCTTTGATTATTTTTCAAATTCTTTGATTATTTTAAGCTTTTTAAATTATGTAAATACCTACATTCTAATATTGAAATTGCATAACATTTTATAGAATAGAATAGAATAGAATAGAATAGAATAGAATAATTTATTTGTCAAACATAGGTGATTATATACAAAGATCTTAAATATTAGGTAGTGCGCTATGTTTTGCCAATATTGACATACAAATGATTAATATTATTAAAAGCTATTCAATCATTAGTATTAAATTACAATGACAACTATATTACAATGCAATTATATAAGTATTTGAGTACATAATTGTTAAATTAACTCATGCGTGCAAAACTCAATTTTATTATGTACGAATCAATATCAATTTTTTTTCATGTCAAAATTTAATGTCAATAATTCTAGTCAAAAAGATTATTATTAGTGTACCTATAGTATTAAAGAATTTATGTCAGGATTATAATTAAAATAATTTGTCATTGAGAAATTCATCTACAGTATAGTAACATTTTTCAAGCAGTAACCCGTTAAGTGTTTTCTTAAACTTCTGCAATGGCATACATTTTATTTCATCAGGTATCTTATTATACACCTGTGGAGCAACACCAAAGAAGCTTTTCTTCATTAGAGAAGTTTTACATTTCACAAGGCATAATTCGTTCATGTATTGAGCACGCATCGGCGTTTTCTTTACTGCACGTATTGTTTTAAATAAATGTGGATTTGTTTTTACAAACAATGCTGTTTCCAGGATGTATAAAGCTGGTAAGGGTAATATTTTTAACTTTTTAAAGTATGGGATGCAACTATCTGTTGTTTTTAAACCACACATACAGCGTAAGCATCTTTTCTGCATCCTGAAAACAAGTTCCCTATTAGTGGACTGTCCCCAAAAAATAACACCATGTCGCAGAACTGAGGCGACTAGTCCATGATAGGCTATTAACAGTGTATTAATGTTTACTTTTTTTGAAAGTTGAAATAACATATAAGCTGATTTACTTAATCGCTTGCAAATTTCTTCTAAATGAGGTTTCCAAGTTAATTTATCATCTATAGTTATACCTAAGAACTTCGCATTACTAGCTTCTTCTATTTCAGAACCATTGTATGCAACTTTAACAAGTGGTTTCTCAAGCCTTTGGTGGAAGTGCATAATTTTGGTTT
Source organism: Hydraecia micacea (assembly GCA_914767645.1). Lineage (NCBI taxonomy): Eukaryota > Metazoa > Arthropoda > Insecta > Lepidoptera > Noctuidae > Hydraecia > Hydraecia micacea. The sequence goes on along the minus strand of OU611798.1, from coordinate 14,092,424 downwards.
TCTTTAAATTAATTACAAGATTATTATCATCAAGCCAATTTATTATTTTATATAGGGAATTATTAATGTCATTTTCATAATTGTTTGGATTATTACATTCTATAATAGCCGTACTATCATCTGCAAAGAGTACCATTTTTTGTCCTGTGAATTTTGGGAGGTCATTAATATATATCAAGAAAAGCGGCGGTCCTAGAACGCTACCTTGAGGCACGCCATATTTTATGTACCTTGCTTCAGAGGTATATGCGATTTCTAACTTGGTTGTAGGACATATTCTAGAGATTTCCGTACATTGTACTCTATCACTTAGGTACGATTCTAAAAGTTTAAGGATGTTCCCTCTAATGCCATACCCATGTAGTTTTTGTAATAATATTTTATGATCCACAAAATCAAACGCCTTCGTCATGTCTGTGTATATCGCACAAACATGATTTCTTTTATCGACAGATGTCGTGACACTAGATAGTAGGTCAAATAGTGCCATATTAATATTAACATTTTTCCTGAACCCCTTTTGTTCATTGCAAAATAATTTAAATTTTTCAAAATAAGCATATACGGAATTATAAATTACTTTCTCAATTATTTTTGAAAATACTGGGATTTTTGCGATTGGTCTATAATTTTTAACATCAGTTTTGTCATTTCTTTTGAAAATGGGCTTAATTATTACTTTTTTTAAACTATTTGGGAATATACCATCAGCAATACAGAGATTGATTACATGTGACAGTGGTGGCGCTATAACTTCTTTGACATATTTTATCACTTTGGTTGATATCCCATCGTATCCGACAGTATTAGTATTGTTAAGGCTGTTAATTATTCTAATTATGTCATCATCTGTAACAGGCAACATAAATAAAGACTGCGACGTGAGATTTTCATTAACTAGTTTTTTTGTCGACGTACAATTCTTTTGTGGATTGTTTTTAACAGATTCAATAAAATGATTATTAAATTCATTTGCTATATCTATGGGGTGCGTCAAAATGGCATCATCCTTTGTTATAGATAGTATTGGCTCTTGGGGCAAACAAAATTTTGATTTCTTTATTACTTGCCAGGCAGCTTTGGATTTGTTTTTTGAAGAAGTTATAAAATGGTTATTTTGGGCTTTCTGGGTTAATTTTATTATCTTCCTATAAAGTGTGGAATATTTTTTAAAGACAAGTTTATTTTTTGAATTAGGATTAAGTCTATATGCCCAGAGTAGCTGTCTCTGTTTTTGACTACATAATTTAATTCCACGCGATAACCATTTAGTCTTTTTATTTGTATAAATAGTAATTTTTTTTTCTGGAAAGCATAAACGATATAATAACAGAAAGTCATCTTTAAAATTTTCATAAGACTCATTTGCATCTTTGGCTTTGTACACTTGCGAGAAACATAAACACTTCAAGTGATTTTTGAATTTGGATAAATTACGTATTGAAGTGTCTTGTTTTTTAGTTTTCCAGAATTTTTGCGTGCAGATTTTATTGATAGGTACTTTGAGTAACTGAGAAGTATGATCTGAAAGGCCTAGATCCATTATTTCCGCTTTGCATTCTATAATATTAATACTCTATAAAAAAAACTCTATTCTTGAGTGGAGACCGCGAATCGGTAAACGTAGCGTGGGACGCCCTCAGGCTAGGTGGAGCGACGATCTTCGCAGGCTGGCTGGTAGCAGCTGGATGAGAGTTGCCGAAAATCGAGTTGAATGGCGTGCAATAGGAGAGGCCTATGTCCAGCAGTGGACTGCTATAGGCTGATGATGATGATGATGATAAAAAAACAAGAGAATAGTTTCCTTTAAATCCCTAAGCCAATAAGTCTGATCCGTTACAAAAACTATTATCTCGAAAAGAGTCATTCATAAGTCGTCGGATGCAAATAAGCGCTCGTTCCAAAGCGGGGCCTACAATAAGCTCGGAAAACAAAAGAAAAACCTTCCCTTATCCTATTGCATATAAAGTACTGACTGATTTAGTAAAATGAGGATCGTATCGATTTATCATGGGGATGTTATAGTGTTCTCTTTATTTATCTTTACTCGGGATTATATTTGGAGTTGTTTTTGGTGTCTTTAGCTTAGAACTGCGCCAATGATAAAGTCACCTTCTAAGTATTTGTGTTTTCTCATCGTCATCCTTTCAAGACTTCTTCCCATAGGGGGAGGCAGAACCTACAGAACGCCACCTGCTGCGATCCTTACATGCTCCTTTTGCTTACGTTCATACATCTGGTCATACACGCACGCCGCCGGTCGTGAGTACTGTGCACCTGACCTTTGTGAAGAACATCTCCAATAAGGTCACTATAATTGTCCTCGGGGCGTTTCCGGCGTTTCCACGCACATCTGCCTTGTAAATACCTTTTGTTAGTCGTCTTTCATTTATCCCATAGATATCCGAATTTATCCTCTCAACATGACCAAACCATCTAAGCATACTTTTCTAAATTTTTGTCACTACATCTTCTTTTCAACCGCACCGTCTTGAAATTTTCGCTACGAACTGACTGTCACTACTGTTTTTAGGAAGCCCATCTAAAGTCTGACCATCAGCTCGTTTGTGGTCAATGTTGTGGTGATAAGAAGATAGCTGCCCCATGTAAATACAGAAAATCACCTATACGAGTCTGCTGCATAAGAATAAAGATTTCCCACTCTTCGTCGTGTCTTCGTGGCTGATTTTTAGTTACTTAGTGAAATTTGATCATGACTTGGATTAGGACATCTGATATTTTTATTTTCATTCCGATATTCCCACGGGATCGAGACTTATGCGTATGAAATCGTGGGGCGCAACTAGTTTAACTTAATAATACTTATACATTGTACATTTATTTACCATCGCCTGTAAAGAAGAAGAAACTTGGATATTTATTACGGCACTCTTGTCCTCAGATCCTGGTGAACGTGTGCCTACTAACATCAGCAGACCGAGGCAGCTTGTTCCTGGCGAAAGGAATGCCACCCCACAGATATCTGCAGGCCAAACTCTTCGATGTGACGAGAGATACAGGTTGGTCCTTTAGCCTACTTATTTGGTCACACACGTCCTTGATGTAAAGTCATCAACACTTATGGACATCTGTAGGTACTAGAGCCATCACAGATACGTCGCCATCGCAGATACAAAGCTGAAGTGTCTCATAAAGGCCTCATCAGGTATAATTGTGTATATTGCACATTTCGTGTATATTTTCAAGTTATATCATGAAAAAAGAAACTACAAGGAAAGAGACTCGCTCTAAGTTAGATAATGCTTTTGACTCCATAACTTCTGAGCCCTGAAGACCCACATTATCAACCCCGATTTTACTCCAAAAATCAATAGTCCAGGTACATAACCTGGAAATCTTTGTCCAAATAAACAGATAATTCCGTAAGGGGTGGCGCTCCCAAATTGTTATGATTCATGAATTCCTACCCTCCGCAGGAAAATTACACGGCAATCGATTGCGTCGCACCCCTGAGCGCGGTGGCTGTGGAATCGGTGAAAATAAATATTAATAACACTTGTCACATCAAAAGATATGGCAGAAACGTTTTGGTAGGCCTGTCATAAAAATCGAAAAACGGTTTGTGGGTTTTGATTTAACCCTTAGACCCTTTCATACCTATTACATGAGTTTTGAACATTCTCTACGTGATGTGCGAAAAGCAATGTGATATGATATGACGCGTATGACACACTATTGGCGGACGTGAGCTACGGGGTCTCGTAGCTATTCTGTGTGGTTCTTTACTCAAAAGACCATCTCAGACACTAATCTGCATAGTCCCCACATGATCTGACCAAGACAATATCTGGACTTCAAAAGTGACTGTGGCGTCTGAGTTTTTTTCCTTGTCAGGCGGTTAAAAAACATTGACCTCATCTAGTTTTAAACTATTAATTATTTATTTAACCATTAATCAGACAATAAGAAAATAACAGAAAAATACGTACAAAGGATGCTTATTTCTAAAGAAATCTCTTCCAGCATACCTGCGATAGTAAAATTACTAAAACTAATATAATTATTATTTCTTTTTGTTTGTGTAAAAGTGTTTTTTACAACCAATCTACAGAATTAAAATAACATTTATTGTATTCCTTCCACCATTTTCTCAAAATAACAGCCATGTTTAACATAAAAACAACGCCGGGTTAACGAGTAAATCACGATTAGGTATAGGTATTAGCACAAGAGGAGGCTTTAAATATATTATTTGCGTATCATATTCACAATTAGGTGTCGTCTGACTTAATAGGTTCATAGATGATGTAAACTAAATACCAACCTGAAAATTCCTTCATAGCAGACTACTTTAGGCTTAAAAACTGAAATTCAAAGGCTCAAAATTAGATTACGTCACGGCAATAACCCTTCGCGCTCCGTCGCCAACTCTCGGGAATGCGAGGCATCTGAAGCATTTCATGTTTTTCCTTCATTCCCGAAAGTGAAAATTACTTTACGGAGAGTATTCATGAAAATTGGGAACGTAGGCACAAGGGCGATACATTTGGAGGCAATCATTTAGGTATAGATAGGTTAGGTGAATTTATGACAGGGGTAGGCTGGAGCAAAAAAAAAATGCCAAAAGAAAATTTCAATGATGAATTGACTATAGAGTGGTTATCTTCTGAATTTTCGAAGGGAAGCCGGTGGGAATCGAGTTGTATGGTGCCTTCGACACTGGTAGGTTTGTAGGTCTAAATTGACGAAGCGATTGGGATGGTAAAGAGCAGGCTGGAGTTCTTGTTGGTGAGGAAAACTCTTAAAGCTATACCTAGCGAAAAATATGGTGTAACCAGAACGTGTTTTTTTTTTTTATAAGTGTGACATATCATAGCCAATGAAATGGTTTATTTTACCAGTTAACAGTTTAATTAAAAAATGGAACGACATGTTTTGAACTGATTTAACGAATTCTGAAGTACCGTAAAATTTTATGTTTTATAATTTGTACAGTCCTTTCAGAGTTATTTTACCTCTGACTGCCGCAACCCAACAACAACTTTATTGTAACGAGAATAAAGATCATTGTGATTTTGCACTTGTCAGTAGCAGGATTACAACAACAGCAACCTTATTACAAGGAGTATAAAGATCACAGTTTAACTGTGAATGGACTGTAAATCGTTAAGAGGACTACATGAACATGACCTAAAGCGCGCTCACTGTTGGACTGCATAGAAAAGAAAGAGAAGTGCGATGACACAACGCTGGTAATTTATTGCAAAATATGAAGCAATTATCTATTTCCAAAAAATCTATTGTTTGGACTAAAAAATTAAAACACTAGTATTTTAATATGTTGATTAATATATAATAATAATCTGACAAAAATTCAGAATGATTTTATGTATATTAAGGCCTGCGCAGACGATGGACAATTTGCACGCGGATAATTTGTCCGCGGCAATAGAACGTATGGAAATCTATGCAATAACGCACACGAAGGAGAAGTAGACTGCTGGGATTTTCATACATTCTATCGTTGCGGACAATTTGTCCGCGTACAAATTGTCCATTGTCTGCGCATGCCTTTACTATGGTTTTTACTTTGATTATATAATGTCTAGATAGAGCATCAATTGCGCGCAAACGTGTCAAAAAATACCGACCAACTGTTGGACTGTAAGTACTTACCCGCCGATTAGTGCCGATCGTACCGCTTTGGTGTCACTACGTATTACGCGCGCTAAGTAATAAACAAATAACAGCGATAAAATGACGGTATGTGCTATTAAACTGTGCCGAAATTATAAAGGAAGGGTAAAAAACACCAAACACATCACATATCATCAGTAAGTAACCAAAAAAACTACGTATTTGTTTTTTGTTTTTATATTTACCAAATTACGCCCTATTACGCCATATTTTATCAGTGTTGCCAGTTTCTTTTTTCCATTCTCCCAACTTAACGTCCTTTTTTTGTGGGTATATTCGTTGCTTTATGGTTACGTTTATATTATTTAGTCGATGTACTTTTATTATTCGATTTCAAAAATGGTGAAGTTTTTCAATTCGTCTGTACTTTTTTATAATAATATAATGTTCGCGTATAACTTTTTTGTTTATGAGCCCATTTTAATGATTATTGTTGCATTGGGTCCAATAAACTGATTTCAAAGGTGCCAAGAGTAATTTTAATAAGATTAATTTATTCCATTCGTATTATCTGTGATCTTTCATTTGAAATTTCCAAATACAAACTGCCTAAAAAGTTAAATATTCTAATTGAATTAACTTAGCTGATTTAATATAACACAACATTCACACACACAACTCTAATTCAATTAAATTGTGTTTTTTATTTATAAATACAAGTAAATAAAGACACTACTAAAACTGAATAATACTACAAACATACACCTAAAACTTACTTATATTATTTATATAGTAAATTTTTTTAATATGTGATTTATGGGAGAATTGTAGTAGCTGGTATCATTATTCACGCACACAGAGACATAGATGCACAGTGTAAAACACCGCCCGCACGCACACATGTTTGAAATTGTTGCCTCGTTTTCTTTGTTTTGATTGTAGGGCGACGCTCTATCTAGACATTATATAATCAAAGGGTTTTTATTGTAAAAAGAAAGTTTTTAGAGGTAGGTATCTTCACGATTTTTTCCTATAGTATCAAATTGGTTGTATTACTCGTATGTTTTCAACACACTATCGACCTAGCATAATTATATCCTGACGAATATCGTATATTTTTCTGATTTTGTTTTACTGTAGTCGATCATATACTTTTAGGCATTATAAAACTTGCGATTTTTGCGTTTAGGTTCTGTAGTCCCCGTATCTGTCAGCGACTGCTACGAGACTACCAAGGCATTGAACCTGGGTCCTCCTGCTAACCCACCAGACCTCTCATGATGGTCACAAGACGTCTGGTGTGTGGTCGCCATATGAGGGTAGTTCTAACGTTATTTTGATGCGCCATTGTCCTTCCATTCAAACGCAATAAAAGTTTCAATAGACAATCATCTTTATTATTAAAATGTCGGGTCATTGTTCATTTTGTAATTAAGCTGTTATGAATCCTGCTGTCTGTGATGTTGTGAATTCTTAATTAATAGGTTATTTATTATTTTTTGTTTGTTTTTGTGTGACTTATGCAAAGTGAACAACATGAAATATGTTAAAACTTTGGTTGTCAAACAGGCTATCATTGCACTGGACTATACATACAGGTACCTATAATGTCTGATGTATTTGCACCGGAATATGGCACCTCTGATCCAATTTTCCAACTAATGTTCACACACATGACAGTATCGTCATTTTAAACATTGTCTAATGAAATTAGCCAGCGAGACCCCGCAGATGTGATGGGCATGGGTATCTAAATTCATAAAACTAAACAGAAATTAATTAGATGGGTTTTTTTGGGGTCATCAACCGCATGTAATATAGTCACTTGAAATCAGTAAAAAAAAGTATTTTTTCGTTTAAATTTCACAGACGCGATGGTTTTTTACCGACTTCAACAAAGGAGGTTCTGTATTCGACCCGTATGTGTGTATGTATGTATGTTTGTATGTCCGCGATTTTCTCAAAAACTATAAATATATAAAACTAGAAATAATTCTTTCACTAATGTGATCTACATACTTTCAGGAAAGTTTTAGTATGTAAAAAAAATCAGCTGTTCCCTACATTTATGTTCGCATAACTCGTCAAAATGTAGGGAACAGCTGATTTTTTTTTCGCGATTTCAGGTTTGGTCCCATAGTAAAAGTTGTTTGTTATCATGTGTACAATCACGTGTTTACGTATCGGTCACTAATTACCAGTCACCCTATATGTAATAAATTTTAGAAAATAAGTTGTTACAATTAGGTTTGCTTCACTATTGCATTGGGTTGTACCTGTAATGATAGTTGTAAGTGATTAAATAAATAAAGTATGTACATACAGTTATGGAAAATATTTAGACAAAAAATAGTTTAAATTGAATTGAATTGTTTTGAGTTGATGTTTGTATGATATAGTGTGTTGATGTAACTGGTGTATATGACTGAATGTGTGTCAATACGAGCTGTGAGTCTGTATAGGCTTACTAATAACTTTTCTTGACACATACTTAATCCATTGAAGGATACTGAACGAGACACAATATAAGTTTTAATGTTATTACGTCGAGGCGCGTTTAGTGTCCCGCAAAGTGTTCATAAAACAAAACATCACGCCTTTATACCCCGAAGGGCTAGGCAGAGGTGCACCTATACTACACCCACATTTCGCCAGTTATGTTTCATGCCCGTTTTCACCATCGTTCCCTCAAACACTCCTTAACTAAGAGTCTCTTAACATAAGAGACTCCTTAAATCAGCCCCTTACCCATATGTTTTAGGACCATAAGTGTCCCTTAGGTGATGGTGAAAACGAAACTAACACTTAAAATTTCTTAAGGTCTCCCTAAATTTAAGGAACGATGGTGAAAACGGGCATAAGTCCCATGTAATAGGGGGCGAGCCTATTGGCATCAACCGGGCAGAAACTCCAGGCTCCGGGAAAAACCCAGTAACAATGCCTGGCCCGGGAATCGGATCCAGGACTACATGCTCAAAATTAGTTCTTGCGACCACTAGACCCACGAGGCAGTCACATATTCAAAGTTTATAGATAAACAAACACACAAGAAGACTGCTGATATAACTTCTCTAAGACAAGCCATATTTTGTCTGTAGTATTACAGGGACAGTGTGGCTTGTCTAAAAATAGAACAGTCCCGCTGACGTGTCGGAATCGCAACGGATTCCGTTCAGCTTCGGGGTGTTTCCGATTAAGATTTTATGCGTCAGAGATTGATTGGCCCTCTATGATTGGTTTCATATTTCGACGCTCTTTTGCTAAGAAAAGTATGAATTGGAGATTATAGAAGATTGGCAAGCTTTCATCGTCAGGCGAAACAGATTCCCTATTAAGCCTCGTTTACAAGTTACTTGCCTGTCGCCTACAATAAAATTGAAGCAAAAAATGAATTGCATCGTCTATAGTCTTCTAAACAATGTTTAGACCATGCCATTTTTAGGGTTCCGTACCCAAAGGGTAAAAACGGGACCCTATGACTAAGACTCCACTGTCCGTCTGTCTGTCTGTCACCAGGCTGTATCTGATGGACCGTGATAGCTAGACAGTTGAAATTTTCACAGATGTATTTCTATTGCCGTTATAAGAACAGATACTAAAAACAGAACAAAATAAATATTTAAGGGGGGTTCCCATACAACAAACGTGATTTTTTAGTTACATTAAATAAACTATTTACATACCTATGAATTTGGTTTTTATTGATGTTTCGAGTATCTTGTGAAAAGGATATAAACTAATGGAGTTATCTACTTATTTGTTATCTTTATCTCTTTTTTGTGGTTATCTTGGACCGTGTCTTGGTGTAGTAAAACGGAACTTTGTAACAGGTACGGGCTGACAAATTACAAGTTCTAGGACAGAAAGGGAGGAAAGTCAGATGAATTAAATAAGGCCCTTTGTACAGACGCCAGCACATCAAGCTACTACAATCTGTCAAATTTCTTTAATAGATTTTCAACTTTATCGGTAAAACATAAGGTCCAAAGTTGATTGGGAACATTTTACAGTTTCGGGTAGCTTGATGTGCTGGCGTCTGTACACGACGTGGTTTCATTACTGTTCGCCGTATAAATCGCGCCGTAGGAAAAACGTGTCCGTCAACAAGCTTCCATAGTGATCCATACAACACTGACGACCATGCCAAATAAAAAGTTAAACAAATATCAACTTTATATCCATGACTATTAAGTTGATTTCAGTGACTAGCACAATTGAAGAAGTTATTAACATGTTTCAAGTTGTAGCGTAAACTGAACTTTATTGTGTAGGAATTAAAGTTATTTTTCCATCAATTCATATTTGTTTACATATTTGGCAAATAAATCGCGAACGCAAATTAAGACCCTTTTTCCGTTTGTTTTACTTGCCGCCACTTCTTCTTGTTGACAGACACGTTTTTTTTACGACGCATTTTTTACGCCGTACCTATCGCGAAGAAACCGTGCCATGTAGTACCTGCTAAAGGGACTATCTAGTAGGTATCAGTAATGCGATTCTGTAAAAATCTCACCGTGAAAACTAAGGTGAAGTGAGCTTAAAGTGAGTTGTCAATATAGTGTCAATCCCTAGCATCGGGTGGAATGATAGTTCACTTTAAGCTCACTTCACCTACGTTATCACGGTGATATTTTTACAGAATAGCACCGTTGTAGTTCCTTTAGCTTTTGCAAAGGAACTACTGATGGCAACCATATCACTTGGTTTTAGTAGATTTTTATATTTTATCTACCCTGTGGATAGATTCTTATTTTATAAATGTGAGGACTTTGTAGGCCTTGTAGACTTTAGATATGTAGACCATTGTATATTTTATCAAGTACCTGGTACTTGTTGACAGGCCTACGCTGTCCTCCCATACCTACTGTAACTTAAAAACTTTGTAAAATCCAATTATTTTTTTAAAAGAGTAACCGTGGAGTTTCTTGCCGGTTCTTCTCCATAGGAAACGACCAATTGGAACCGTGCACCTAGCTTCTGACGTTTCATAAGTGCCCATGTTGGTTTATGTGAAATAAAATATTTTGATTTTGATCCAAAAATTCTCAGAAGTTCCTTCAAAGGAAAACTACTAAAGGAACTAGTGAGCACAAACGCCTACTTTATATGGAAAAGCACGTTTTTTATTTCATAATACAGAGTTTGGTCGCACAGTAAAAGTTGTTCATTCTCAAGAGTACTAAATATTTATTACGTTAATTAAAACGGTATACCTAAAACCTGCAATTGGAAACCTCGGAAACCGGTTGGAAACATTGGAAACATAAAAGAGAAAATATAAAAACGTCGAGTTCAGGTAAAATACTTAAATACACATACACTTACTTTACAGTATGCACCTCAATTAACCTAACACCTTGTATAAATCCTGTATACGTATCTATACGTATAGTCTATAGTCATTACATAACATATACATAATCAGCCTGTAATGTTCCCACTGCTGGGACACAGACCTCCTCTTTGTGAGAGGGAGTGGGCCGTAATCCACCACGCGGGCCCAGTGCGGGTTGGTAGATGTCACATGTCTTCGATTTTTTGGTTCTAGGACATGCCGGTTTCCTCACGATGTTTTCCTTCACCGTTTTGAGAGCAGTGGTGATGAAATAATTAACACAAAGTAAAGCGCCTGTCAGGATTCGAACCTACGACCTATATGTCGTAAGTCGCGGTCGTTACCACTGGGCCACCACTGCTCTCTATCTATAGTCATTACGAATGTAATAACAAGAAGACAGTTTTAATGAGTTGATGTCACCTATGTGGTAGTATATTTTAATTGTAAAGTTCTAATTTGTAATGTTAATTGCTTTGAATAATGGATTTTACAATTAGATGATGTTTAGCAATTTATATTTGTACAACGTTGAGTCAAAACATGACTGTGTTTTAAATTAATGTAACAACTTGCATGCAATGTGTGTACTCATGTTTAGGACAAACAAATTATCTTTAAGTGTTTATTTTTTTACTCGTTTTCCCAAAAAAGGAGTGTTATGTTTTCAGGGTTCATGTATGTTTTATTATTCCGCCATAACTTCTAAACGGCTTAGCGGTTAGAAGCGTTACGTTATACCGGGTAACATAGTAGTCGGGGGACGGTTCCTTCGAATAGTTCTTTACAGGTCCCCCGTCTTCGCCGAAAAGATTGATTTTCAGTTTTCCACTTTTGGGCACAACGGCGGTTTAATTGCACAGTAAATATTATAATCTATTTAGTACTTACCTTGTGCCCATTCAGCACTAAAATCATTTAGCTTGTTTTTTTATTAATTTTTTAAATTTTACTTTTTGACAAGACAGGCGTGTTTTTAATTTTTTTAAATTATTTTTGATTTACTTATAACGTTTCTTGGTCAGATATAAAACGCCGACCACATCTAGCTTATTTTTTTAAATATAATATGACATGTAAAAGTGATTCCGACGTCCTATTTACAGAATAAACGATTTCATTTCATTTAATTTACCAAAGTGAATGTTAACGCCCAAAAGTAACCAAACCTAGCAACAGGTAGCACACAGTGACGTCATCAATTGGTCCTACCCTTAAAGTCTTGGCTTACCCCATTAGGGTCAGCGACACTTACTATGATGTAGTTCCAAGGACTGAACACTAATCAGGCTAATTGTCTGTCAAACTGCTGAAACATGAAACTAATGGTGTCGATGACCTTTCAGTTTTTGCTGGAAACTATTTTGGGTCAGAACTGTATTGTTCTAATTTTATATCTACCCTTTGCAACAGTTTACAGTAGCGCTGTTTCTTATAGGGTAGGGATATGCCCCTATTTTGCTAATAAGGTTACAACCGTTATCCTACACTAATGGTTTTCGATCTCTGCATAAGAGGATCGCTTACTATTATGATATGCTCATCTTCCCATTCACATACCCTGGTCTCTCTCCGGTCATGTCGAATAGCGTGCCGTCCCATCGGACTATGAGAGTGAGGGAAGAAAGGGTGCACCTGTGTCTGCCCACACACTTCATCATCTGCCTAGCTTTTTCCCAACTATGTTGGGGTCGGCTTCCAGTCTAACCGGATGCAGCTGAATACCAGTATTTTACATGGAGCGACTGCCTGTCTGACCTCCACAACCCAGTTACTGGGTAATACGATACCCCTTGGTAAGACTGGTTGTCAGACTTTCGGGCTTCTGACTCTCTCTGCGCACACACTTGTGAACTATAATTTCTCCCGTGCCAAAGGCTAGCCTCCATTGAGATTTGCCAACATGGCCTAAATACAGTCTGGAATTCTGGATGACTATATATATTCACCTACCCTACATTATCTTCATCTTCTTCTCGCCCAGGAATGTGACCCTTGTTACAAGGGGATAAAAAAAACTCCATTCTCTACTGACAGCCGACTCGTTATCATTTACATCCTTTTATTTCACACTCGTATCATCCGTCACTAACCCTGCAAAATATACTCGCGTTAATAATTCAAAATTATTATTTTTTCAGAATTAAACGACGCCCTCCGAACTGCGCGCTCGCAAGAGATCAAGATCCCTTTCGGCGTAGGAGTGGCCGGACTCGCCGCGCAGACCAAACACCCCATCAACATCAAGAACGCGTACTCTGACCCCAGGTAAGAGTAACTACTTAACTACTTTTTTTTTCTTAGCTGCTTTTAGTAGAGATTTGAACTGGAATCGCAGTTGTGATTACGGGCTTTAAATAGTATTCATCTGGGATAAGTTTAGTTTCAGCAAAGGTTTTCGCAACAGCTACAATGAAAACTGAAATAAATAAATTTTGACACGCTCATCATCATCATCTGCCTAGCCTTTTCCCAACAATGTTGGGGTCGGCTTCCAGTCTAACCGGATGCAGCTGAATACCAGTATTTTACATGGAGCGACTGCCTATCTGACCTCCACAACCCAGTTACTGGGTAATACGATACCCCTTGGTAAGACTGGTTGTCAGACTTTCGGGCTTCTGACCCGTAACGACTGTCAAAGATCCACGAATGACAGATTTTGACACGCTCAGATTTCAATAAATTAGTCAATGTAGACTTTATGGTCTATCTAAATACTCAACCGACTACACTATGTAAGGTCCGGCCGCGCTAAATTGCCAAAGATGCAAACAACAATGGCCGCTCGAAATTGAATAAAAATCGATATAAAAGAACATTTATATTAGGTAAGTAATGTTTGTTTTCGTCCTAGTTAGCTCGGAGATTTAGATTTATTAGCGCGGCCGGACCTTAGTCACTTTAGTGGTTTTTAAGCTTTCCCCCTCATAAGATGTATTTTTGTACAAATAAATCATAATCAGCCTATAATGTTCCCACTGATGGGATACAGGCCTCCTCTCGGTGAGAGGAGTTGGGCCGAAATCCACCACGAAAGCCCAGTGCGGGTTGGTAGATCTCACAAATGAATATAAAGGCTAAATTACTAGCGCCCAAAATACAGGCCAAGGCCTAGTTATCAGGTTTTGCGTTTGGCTTTCGGATTGACTATCTTGTAACAATTTATTCATAGTGTCATAAACGTTTTTATTTAATTATTTTAACTTTTTCATGTTACCATTGCAGATTCAACAGTGAGATCGACGCTCGCACCGGCTACAAGACTGAGCTGATCCTCTGCATGCCCATCTGTAACTACGAGGGTGACGTGGTAGGAGTAGCGCAGATTATCAACAAGACTGATGGTAAGTTATTGATGTTCGATGAGATAATATTAAAATGGCGACTATTTGTCAGGTACCACTACGCTGTAGGCTAGCGCAGATTAGGGCAGGCCTCGTTGCAATGCAACACTTTGCAAAAAAGTGATCTAGGAGGATTTTGGCAATTCATTGTGTTGCGGAGCGGCCCCTAATATCTGCCGTAGCTTAACACTAAAATGCAATAATATAATATATAATAATATATTATATTAGGTTATATTATTAGGTTATACTCCAGTGGTGGTGGTGTGGTGGTTTTATTCAAACATGTGATCCAAATATTGGCGTCGAATATTATCATAAACAAACCATTGTTTAAATCGTTCCATGTTATTGTAAATTCTCTGATATTAGTTTCCCGAATATTAATACTAAACCAAACATCAGCTCAAAATGAAATTCCTTCGAGCCAGTTCCTCGTATACATTAATTTATATCTTGATCATCTAGTTAATCATAATTGAATTTGGTGCAGATTCCGCCGCATCGAGTTTTCACCAAGTTTCCGACGTTCGCAACTTCAAAGCCTTTGTTGGTTACTAACTGTTATAACTAAATTTATGATAGACTGGCGACCGAGCCACGCTTCGTGCTACATTTTAAAGGATAATATTTTAATTTTCTTGGATTTTAAAGTTTGTTGAGTTCAGTTTGCGAGTTTTAAAGTTGGTGTTTTGGATTATTGAGAGCATATTAATGTCGGATGCTTATTGAGAAACACAACCAATGTTTCATCTTAGTTTTTTTCAGTCTCATTTTGTGATTATCAAACCGAGCACGCCCTCGAGGGCGAAAAAGTGACATTCTAACTTTTCTAGTAAAAAATGCGTGGTACTGAGTTAAGACTCCCGCGGACGACACGACGGTGCAACACGATTCTGATAGTATGTAGTCTGAGTGTATGTATCTGGTGTATTGTGTGTTTTTTACTCTGTGCTAAATAAATGTATTTTCTTTCTTTTTTTTTTTCTTTATAGAACAATTTCCATGAAGTTTTCATGTCCCGTCGCGCCTTGCGCCTTTACTGACATGCCTAAATAACTCTAGAAAAGCTTCTGTCAATCCTGTTGTAAGTCGTTGTAAATACGAAACGCTTTGAATACGATAGCCACTTGTCTAGGCTCTGATGTTATAATAAGAGCTTAAAAATGTATCGTTAAATAAAATTTCCTAGGGACACTTGAATCTGCCCCAGTTATAAAACATTCATAATTCCATTTCTATTACATTTTTCCACTAACAGCTACATATCCTAGCAGGGTTTGATAATGTGGGACGGAAAATTTTCTTTCACAATTGTTCTTCATTTCAGGATCCAAAGAATTCTCTCCCCGCGATGTTGAAGTCTTCCGCCGGTACCTCACCTTCTGCGGTATCGGTATCCAGAACGCGCAGCTCTTCGAGTCCTCAGTTCTGGAGTACAAAAGGAACCAGATCCTACTGGCGCTGGCCAGGAGTATCTTCGAGGAGCAGAGCAACTTGGAGTGTTTGGTCACGAAGATCATGACGGAGGCGAGGGAGCTGCTGAAGTGTGAACGATGTGCCGTGTTTATTTCGGATACGGACCATTGTGAATCGGTGAGCGAATGAATGTTACAAATAGAGCCTGCCTCACTTGCAGTTTTATAATAAAGTATGAAAATAAGGTCTAAGATAAGAAGAGCTTTGACATAAAATTGTTAATAAGTTTGCCCGTTATAATTCTTCACTTAAATTGCTATTGTATTCAAGTTACACCTTATAATATCACAATCGTATTTAAGTTTAGGTATTCCAAAACAGTAACCCGCTCGTGCTTCGCATGGTTACATCAAAATGTATTTATTATATATGCTAGTTTAATCCTAATGTATTATGCAGATAAACCTTCCGGAATAAATTCTGTAAATAATTTATTATGAAAATCGCGTCAAAAACCGTTGTGTAGGGGTGGTCGCACATCTGACGGAAGTCGGACATCGCCGGTCACGTAACGCTAGAAAGGACAAGATAATAAAACATTCAACCTTACACACTCAACCGATGAAGCGTTAGTGCGTCGAGTGTACTAACTGGAAGTTAACGAAGTTACGCCCGCACCTTCCATCATATCGTCCACCCTAGTTTAGAAGAACAACGCTGTCACACATGTAGTTTTTGGTCAAAAAAATATCGAGTATTTCATTCATATAGAAGTGTAATGCCTACTTGGTTTTATGAAATATATGTTTAGTTTTAATTTCAATGTCCTCAACATAGAAATGATAGGGCTAGAATTATGTGTTGAATTTATCACCCTGCATAGCAGCAGTTAATATGGTTCTTGTTTGTTAATCCTTTTAATTTTAACTCTTTCTTTAACAAAAAAAAATCTTCCCTGTGTCCCAGAGTCACTTGGAGCGCATAGTGCAGCGGCCGGGCGGGCAGCGCTCCGCCACGCCGGCGCTGCCGCCGCCGGCCCCCACGCGCTTCCACACGCTGTTCGAGCTGGGCGCGCACCAGTCGCGCACCACGCTCACGCCGCGACACGACTACAGATCCACGCTCGCGAGTATTGCGCTGGCGGTAAGGAATTTTATTATAATATTCTATTTTTAAGCATTTATCGCTGAGACATTGATCAACTTTAACAGCAATGGGCAAAATAGCCTTGGTCATTTTTTAAATGAACATGTGTACACTATGTTCTTCGCCCAACCAAGACTCTTCGACAACTGGGTGTATTGCGGCCTCGCTGCTCGCTTTCTGTCTCAAGCCCAGTGTTCTTTGGTACCTATGTACAGTTCACGAATAGGAACGTCATCGGTCGTTAATTTGGTATTTGACTTCATCGTCGTTGTTAATTAATGACAGTTCGTAAGGACTGCTAAATAGTTTTTTGCTTCTAACTAATATTTCGATGAACTAGCAAATTTACTCATCGCCGATTCATATTATTAAATAATAAATTTGGATTTCATATGGATAGATAGATAGAATTGTACCTACTTGAATATAGCATTCATTTTTGTAATTTCCAGGTTGCCCAATCAAACAAGGCACTCAACATCTCCGACGTGGCGGACTGGCGCAGAGAGAACGGCATGTTCGTGGCAGACGTGTCCGTGGACGACGCGGCCACCGTGCGCACCATGCTGTGCATGCCCATCGTCAACGCTAACAAAGATGTTATTGGCGTTGCGCAGCTTATTAATAAGGTTAGTGAAAAGGGGATTAAGGATATAATATTTTGTACTGGATATTGTGATGTCAAGGTTATAGAAAGAAAGAAAGAAAATACGTTTATTTGCGGTGAACATGACGCAAAAATGAACATAAACACAAAACTAAAATAAAAAAGAAGGTAAGGGAAACATGCGTCACATCCACGCTACTGAGCGATCGCCGTTTTGGCTCAGCATTATGCTGCAACCCTATGCAAGACAGAGCCCCAGCGCTGGTTTTCAGCGACAGCCGGCGCTGACGTGATGACTTCGTCCGATGCAGCAGCGTCGATGATGCTGTTATACCTACGACTTTATCTAAGTAACCTTCATTTGAGGCAAAACTATATTGGCATGAAATTACAAGTTATATGAACCTTTAACATCAGATAGTTTTCAAGCACACTATTTTGCAAGCAGTAGGTATTGTACGGTGCAACCGCACATTCTGCAATTCAGCAGCTCACGCCACACATTCATTTCAACTCATAATAATCAGTTCAGTTCGCGTTGGGCTATCAAGGCAGCCAGGCGTTCTCGTTACAGCCAAAAAGGGCCGCGTCACTCACTTCATTTCCACACCATCAGTCCGCTCATTTTACCTAAGTACCTTAGGAACAATACACTAGTGTTTCAGTACTTACCTTCTTTTATTCCATTCATCCCTCATCTAAAAGTAATGTATGTTATAGCAATAGATCATACAGGTATTATAATTAACAAATTAAAAACGATGCTTGAACAGTCTATTGCAAAGGTTCTGTCACGCCTGCGCCTGTCACGGTCATACTCAGCCCAAGTCCGCAATGGATGTAAAAATATCGCGGCGGGATTTTATCACACACTGGATTTTTATCTCTCGGTGTTGAGGCGAGCATAGAGAA
This sequence comes from Hydraecia micacea, assembly GCA_914767645.1. NCBI lineage: Eukaryota > Metazoa > Arthropoda > Insecta > Lepidoptera > Noctuidae > Hydraecia > Hydraecia micacea. The sequence goes on along the minus strand of OU611798.1, from coordinate 14,074,060 downwards.
TCCAAAAGAGCGTATCCCAGCGCGTAAAAAAATACTATTGGATCTTCAACTCTCGGTGCTAAGAGCGTTCAATATCCAGTGCACGAAAAAAAATGGGGTGTGGGTGAGTGGGTGTGTCATGGACACGACCGTGTGGTGTACGTGAATACTTTTATTAGTGGTTGAAATGGCAATCATATCTCTTGGTTTTAGTAGATTTTTATATTTTATTTATCCTTTTGATAGATTCTTATTTTGTAAATGTGAGGACTTTGTAAGCGTTGTAGACTTTAGATCTGTAGACCATTTTTTATTTTATCAAGTACCTGGTACTTGTTGACAGGCCTACGCTGTCCTCCCATACCGACTGTAATTTGAAAACATTGTAAAAGCCGATTATTTTTAAAAGAGTAACCATGGAGATTCTTGCCGGTTCTTCTCCATAGGAAACGACCAAATGGAACCGTGCACCTAGCTTCTGACGTTTCATAAGTGCCCATGTTGGTTTATGTGAAATAAAAATATTTTGATTTTGACTTGCCTCCCACTATGGAAACAATTTTAAAGACGTATTCCCGTCAAAAATCGTCGCGGCAAAACGCGCCCGCAAACGTACCTAGTAATCTGGACTAGAAAAAGAAGAAGAAAAGAAAAAAAAGAAGACTAGGAAAACTACTTATTGAATAAGTAAGCTTTATTACCAATACTAACATAAACATTGTTGTTTCCAGGAGAATGGGTGTCAGTTCACAGAAGGCGATATTTCGATATTCGAAGCGTTCGCCATTTTCTGCGGCCTCGGCATACACAACACGCAGATGTACGAGAATGCTTGCAAACTGATGGCTAAACAAAAGGTACTGACATCGTTTTAACTCACCTTAGATCGTTTCATTAGAACCAGTGTACGAAAAGTTTCAAATTGTCACAATATTCGCGGACTGCTTACCCTCTGAAATCTCTTTATATTTTTCCAACTGCTATCAAAGTTCATAAACCTCCTAGTGACCACCTCCAACTCTCTTATAACAGGCTATTTTGGAAAAGCACGATGACACCCTGGAGTAACTATTGTAAACGAATAAAATATATTATTTCTTATGTGTGATTATGATTGCCACGTTTCATCTAAACTTCGTAACGAACAACAAAGTTAATACAAATTTAACTCAACAGGTGGCGTTAGAATGCCTTTCGTACCACGCGACAGCTTCAACAGAGGATACGAGCAAGCTGTGTCAGGACAATATCCCCTCAGCAGAACTCTACAACTTGTACAGCTTTCAGTTTCACGGTAAGTCACATAATTATTGAATTGAAGTGTCCCTTATGATACCTTATATAATATATAAGGTATCATAAGGGACACTTCAAACAAGAGATTTGCGTTTTGTAATCACTATATTATAGTGATTACAAAACGCAAATCTCTTGTTTGCCTCTCGTAATACTAGACGGACTAAAAATAAAACAGATGGAAGATTTTATGATAATATTTGGCGCTTAGCAAGGAAAGTGTCAGAACCTCCTTTGTTCATTTCAATAAAGCTTTCATAGACAATATCTTAATCCTTTGTTTCAGATTTCGACCTATCAGATGAGGATACTTGTAGAGCGACTCTTCGTATGTTCCTACAGTGCAACCTGGTTGAGAAGTTCCACATACCATACGATGTAAGTGACCATCTTTATGAGGTACCTCCTATTAAAGAACGCAAGGAGTATCCTCGCATGCCTGTTGAATACTAACAGAATAAGTAGACCGAAAATTCTGTATTTTTTTTTCGACAATGTTCAAGCTAAAACATTAATATTGATTTCTTCTTCACATTATCTTCTCACACATATCACTTTTCAAACCTTTTCAGGTACTCTGTCGTTGGATACTCAGCGTAAAAAAAAACTACCGCCCAGTAAAGTACCACAACTGGAGGCACGCGCTCAACGTTGCTCAAACCATGTTCGCAATGCTGAAGACTGGCAAGATGGAGCGGTTCATGTCTGACCTGGAAATCCTGGGACTGCTGGTAGCCTGTCTGTGCCACGACCTGGACCATAGAGGAACCAACAACGCGTTCCAGACGAAGACCGAGAGCCCCCTTGCGATATTGTACTCGACTTCCACGATGGAACACCACCATTTCGATCAGTGTGTCATGATTTTGAATAGTGAGAGCAATAATATTTTCCAGGTGAGTTTTGTTAATGTTATTTTTATAATCATGCGATTGATAAAACTACTGGTATTGAGCCGCGGGGTAACTGCGGATTTGCTAGTGTAGTACCTAATGGTTTGATAGTTTAGTAGCATATTTATAAGCTATGGTAGCATTCGATCACGGGAAGGTACTTTCTTGTTTCATCTTTTTCAGTAGTCGGGTTTTAATTTTTAAACTTATTTTTTATTTAATTATGTTGGGGCTTGTTTCAGTAATATTTATATTTTTGAAATGTTTTAATTAAGCCCTTTCATTTGATACACAAAAGGCACGATTAAAAAATTTTTTTTAGATCATGACTTTATGTCCGCTAGAGGGCGCCATATTCAATTCAATGTGACGTCACATAGCCTATAACCAGCGGAAGATCAAGACGCTTCCAACTACACCTCACTTGTCTAATTATGACAAGCAGTTTAGAAGTTATGAGGGAATACATACATACATACATACCGGTCAAAATCATAACCCTCCGTTTTGCTTCGCCGTAGTCGGGTAAAAATAGGTTTCAAAACCAAGAAATAAATAAACAATACCTACTAACTAGGCGACTGCACATTCAATAATGATGAACACCCGTATCGACTACCGTTAAACCGTTTGCGCACTTCGTTCCGAATCCGAGAAATATATTATGAGCTATGAATATGTATGACACCCAAGGATGAATCAGAAATGGCGTAGAAAACTATTTTTTTAAAACAAAACAGAATAGAAGATTATTTATTGTTGTGTGTCTGCAAATTACCCCTTGTGTGTACACACTAAGAAGAAAATCAAAATTCTTCCTCTTATCTTCTAGGCGTTATCACCATGCGACTACAAAGACGTGATGAGGGTGGTGGAGACGGCTATCCTGTCCACAGACCTGGCGATGTACTTCAAAAAGAGAGCCAAGTTTCACGAGCTGGTGGAGAATGGGGAGTTTGACTGGCAGAGTCCGGAGAAGAAGGAATGTAAGACTTTGTTTTAAATCGTCATTGGATTATTCTCAGAATACAGACTGTATCTGAGGGATTATTAAAGATAGATATTGGATTTTTGACGTCTATCTCAACCATAAATATAATATGCCCAGTATAATATGATTGGTTGTGAATGTCAAATCCCCAATAAAATAGGTACCTACCAAAGACACTTAAATATACTTACGATAGCCGGGCCAAAGAGATCATCGTATTCTACTTGTAATTACAGTATCACTTCATTCTCATTGATTTTCAGTTCATCTCACGAAGCGACGCTTGCTTTACGTGTGGTTACCAAGTGTGTAAACACGCCGTGAATCGTATATAACGTGCCAAACTTGGCTATTATGTAATGTATCTATATTACGTTAGGCGGCGCCACTGAGACATGGGGATCATTGTTTTTTAATGCCGTTTCTTCTGTTAGCCTCTCTATAGTATCCTAAATCCCTTTTATGGCACTGTGTGACTTGAGCCCGCACTTAAGTCATGTTTTTCTGTGACTTAAGTAGTCCATAGCACGTTACTTAAGTGCGGGTTTAGTTGACACGAGCTATAAAATAGTATACGATACGTGCACGGCGTTTAGCACCCTCGCTGTGGACTACTGAAGTCGCACGTATCGTAATGGGTACCTCTGGTGTCTCCTCTTGACAAATGTCTAGGTGGAGAATCACTAATAATTCTTCCTACTTTCCTTATCCTTACTACTTTAGTTATCCTGGTGCAATATTTTGTAATTCCCTCTTAATCATTTTATTCCGAAATTAATGTAGATACTCCTGTTGTTAATATGTTCTTCCTCTTTTCAGTGTTATGCGGCATGATGATGACAGCATGTGACGTGTCAGCGATCGCGAAGCCGTGGGAGGTGCAGCACAAGATCGCCAAGCTGGTGGCCGACGAGTTCTTCGACCAGGGAGATCTGGAGAAACTGCAGCTCAACCAACAGCCTATCGCTATGATGGACAGGTAGCCACTTTACTTTATATTCATTTGTGATTTCCCATATGGAAGGGCATTGAACGACATGTATGTACTGATGATAAAAGTAGTTGCTGTAACGATGAATTATGAAATCAAACTTGATCATGTCTGATAAATAATATAGCACAGAGTGACGACCTCTGGTGATTTAAGTATACAGTGTGGTGCTTTAGGTGACAATAATGTAGGGATAGTCAGGAAATTTAATTTTTTATCAATATGACATGCTAGGTCAATTTGCCGTGTTATAACTGTAAAAAAAAATATCAGTTGTGATTTAAATATACGGGCAATGTAAGTTTGTAGTCAATTCGATTTAAAATGAATTGCCCTGAATTTACATACTCGAACGACAAAATTACTAGTAAAACCATTATATTTTTTTTAGAGAAAAGAAAGACGAGCTCCCTCAAATGCAAGTGGGCTTCATCGACATGATCTGCCTGCCGTTGTACAAGGTCCTCTCCGACACGTTCCCGTGGATCCTGCCGCTGTACTCCGGCACCGCGGACAACCGCCAGCGCTGGCAGGACCTCGCGGAGAAGGTGGAGATGGGGCTCACGTGGATCGACCATGATACCATTGATAAGCCTATTGAGGAGTTTACTGGTAAGGAATTAGAAGCACGAGATAAATGACTAGTTTTTGCCCGCGACTTCGTCCGCGTGAAATTTCTTGTCTGGACTTCTCGACGTTTCAGTAACTTGACAGTTCGAAGCAAAATAATGTTACCATACTAAAACTAGTTCTTTCATAGTTATTTTATCTCTGACAGCAGTAACCCAATAGCAACCATATTGCAACGACAACAAAGATCAATGTGATTTTGACAGACTTGTCAGTAGCAACAAACCAACAACGACCTTATTGCAGCGACTCTAAAGATCACTGTGACTTTGAAAGTGATGCAAAATCAGAGGTAAAATAACTATTGAGAGGACGGAGGAGGTGGAGGTGTTGCGGTAGAGAACGAATTTTGAAAAAAAAAAGGCTGGGCAGACGATGAAAGGCACAAGAGAAATGATGAATGAACGTTGTGTACAAAATAGTCGGTTTTCAAAGCCATTGCTGCCTTTTATGTCCTTTAGAATACCAACCGCCTCTTGAACCTATTAAGAATCAAAAACACAATTACAAAAGAAAACTGACGAATAAGAATAGAATAATAATGAACTCTGTATTCTCATTCCAGCATTAAACGAGCCAATAAAAGACGTGGAGCTAACAGTCCAGACCCTAAACTGTGCGAAGCCGATCCCTGAGAGCAGCAGCAGCATGGCGCTGGTGAAGCCATTGAAGACTTCCTTCCACTCCTTGAGGAGAGGCAAGAGCACGAACTTCACGACGAGGCCCGCGAGGAGTAAGCTGACGAGGTAAGGTTCATATGCTGTTGTTGGGATTACTTGACTTAAATGCTTAAGCACCGAAGTTCTTCTATTTGCAGATTTTTTTGGATAATTTTAGGTTACTCCATATATTATAAACCCCCCCCCCCCCCCCTCACTGAGAGGAGGCCTGTGTCCCAGCAGTGGGAACATTATAGGCTGATTATGATGACATATATTATATATTGTTTTGCAGTTGAAAAGTGAATGAACGTGTTTTAAACAACGTGATTTTCATGTAGGCCAGCACCGCTGCAGAAAATGTTTACGTTCCTCTGCTCATTACTTACGTTACGAAATTATACCAGCGTTCCATATTTTGCTAATACTTTATTTTTTAGAATAATGATGCTAAAATCCCGAAGCCCGGAATAACTTTGCAAACTCTAAGATACTAGTTTGCTAGAAGTTGCTTTTTTAAAACATTACTCGCGACTTGATGGAAATTACTAGGTATAAAATTATTTTATATTTGATATAGCATTATTTTATAAAAATATATGTCCATTCTTAAAAAAAAACATCTGCCTATTCTTTAAAAAATATATATCCCATTATTTTATTTAAAAAATCGGACCATTCTTTTAAACAGTATCTGCCCACTGGCCAAAATATTGGCAATAGCGCTGTCTACCCTAGGCAGGAACCTTAGTCAAAAAGCGACATTGTAGTCCTTAAAAACCAAATCCGAATAGGGGTAGGAAAATGAACTCAAGTTAGATACAACACCAAAATAAACAGTTGTTAAATCAAAGTAAAACAAAAGCATGTTTCAGATCAATGTACGCGGCAACAAGCTCACGGGAAAGCGAGAAGCCTCCAATAGTGAAGAAGAGCACCATCGTGAGCGACAGCAAGCTCACCAGCGTGCTGCCTGACGAGCTGCCGCCCGCGCGCGCCAAGCAGCGGGGCCGGCTGTGCCACATGTTGTGACGGTTGAGCTTGAACTGGTGAGACGACAGTAATATCATTTGTTATTGGAAAACTTGGGGCAGCCCTATGTCCACCAGTGACGTCTTTCGGCTGAAATGATGAATAATTGGATAGCAAAGAAGCTGATGGCCCACCTCATAGTTAGATGATGGTGATCTGATGTTTCATGATCCTTATACCCGGCATCTATACCATTCAATCCGAATTACAACCTTGCTCGCTGATAAGTGGCAGAAATAGGAATGGTAAATAATACGAACCGCTCCGCCTGATTTCGTAAGAGAAGAACATTGGCTGTTAATCATTTCATGGACTTAATTCTAGCTTACTAATACATATCTATATTTTCTTTCAGGGGTAGCCAGAATAGTACAGAAAAACCTGATAAGCTGGACAGAGTGAAGCCGTCCAAATCGATTGATTAGACACAAAGGGGGTCGTCGCCGTAACGTCATTTTGTAGAAAACACATTATTGACAAACTTTAGAATGACAGTAAGTTGTCAGTATGAAGTCGGAAATCCGAGTTAAAAATTAATAAATGAGTCGACAAACTGAGCGACAGTTAAATGGTGTTAATTTGTGTGACGCCAAATAAATGCAAAATTGCCGATAAAATAAAAGATATTTGACAAAGAAAAAATTGTTTTTTGACAAGCTGACGTCGGAAAAGTTTACGTAAATTCTATGAAGTGACGTGAGGCGACAGGGTTGTACTCTCTACTTCGACTCTTGTGAGTCAAATGTCGTTTTATTAATAGTCGTTACCGTTGTACATTTCTACTGTTAGAGACTTCGTATTAAGTAGATTATGTGGGACTTGTTTCTTGTTCTGGCTGAACGAAATTATGGATTATATAAAATATGTATGTTAACAAAAATTAGACAAGTAAATAAAAATGTAGTTGTGACACGTTAGCCGTAATGTATGTAATGCAATAACAGAAAATTTTGAAGATTTTGAAAATGCAAGACGAGACATAACCTGTAATTTTCAAATTCTCACATAATTTTGTTCAGCCAAACGAAATTTTTAGAGAACAAAATAACTAAAAGTAATTTTTAGTATTTTAATCTCTGCGTCTTTTGACGTTAACATGTTTCCTGTAAAACAAACTCTAGGTAAATGTTCATCTAATTAAATGTATTATTTACATAGACTGTGATCTAGTATTACTTCACGATGTTCTATTTTAAAAACAACAGATTAGATCGACTGTTCGGGTTATTGTTACTCGGAATTCCGAGTTATGGCAGTCAAGGTTTGTGGGTAATTTTAGTGTGCGATATTTCAAGTTATGTTGTAATCCACTACATTATTTCTTCAATGTCTTGTTTGAGACTGGGATGCAGGATGAGATTGTGCTTCCTACCGCTAGTCCTTTTGAACAGTTCAGCTATTTAACTGTTATCACGTGATTCTTCTGTGCTCTGGTACAGCGTAACAGCTATATTTATAATATTTTTCTAATATATTATAAGATCTATCGACTGTTTAAATTTTAAAATAGAATGATCGTTTCTTGGCCTGTGAAATAAGGTGTACGATATAACTACTAATTGTGTAAGGGGATGTTTTCGTAATTTACATTATAGACGTTCAATTAAATTATTTTTTTATTTATTGGAGCTAAAAGTATTATGATGCTAGTCGTGTGTTATGTTATATAGATATTTATTAATGTAACTGTCAAACGTAATATTACGTCCAATTTGCTTATGAAGCTTATTTTGTGCAATATTGTATTGTTGATTCGATTCAGTCTTAAAGTATTTGAGATTATTTTTATTACCAGTACTTTTAAGTGTCAGCAATATTTTAGGGTTTATAATGATTTCAGTACAAGAAATATGGGCTCATGTGGTAATGGTTCAGGTACACAGTGGCCCACAATAGTATCCATTGATGAGTTACCATGCACTGTGGTGGATCTTAACTTTACATTACAATTAGGCACGACAGTGGACGCTAAAATGAGTAATTGTGTGCAAGAGCCGCAAGATTTTAAATCTTTTTGGATTACAGTTTTAGTATTAAAAAATAATAATAACCAAATGTCATACTTTGTCTTTTACCAATGAAGTAGTCCGAATATTATAACGAATATAGTAATGACATTATTATTTAACAAAAATAGAACGTTTGTTTGATAGACTTCTTTTTTGGAATGAATAAATAATATTATGAAAGCCTTTAAACAATATATCGATGTCAAATATTGTGCAATTTTTACTGTTGTTAAAATAGTTTAGAGATCTGCTTTGACATTGGCAAAATGAAAATAATTAGCTTTATTTTTGTATTAGACAAAAGTCAAATTCGATATTGGAAATATCGAAAAACAAATCTGTAGTTTTTTCTACAAAAAGTTAAGCAACAATCAATTGAAATGCATGAGACAGGTGGTTTTTTTTGCAAAAGTTATTCAAAGTACTCATGAATATCATGTACTTGTAACCCCTGAAAGCTTGCTAGTAAAATTCAGAATCAGCCTGTATAAGATTTGGCATTATGTTCAACTTTTAAAATACCAATTCTACCGAGTATTAGGGTTATTGAAAAATAATTCAATTTCAACATTCAATTTTATTGTTAGGCTCGCTTGCATCACAACCCGATAAATACGTTTACCGCTAAACGTATTTAAAACATCCCTATTCCTCTAATTTGTTTGGAGTTATGACAGAAACAGAATGATATTTTAATGATTACCGCTAAATACATTTAAGTCATTTGTGGTGCAAGCGAGCCTTACATTTTCTTTATTTTTATTTTGCTAATGTAAAGCCACATAGTCCAGATGTTGTGAAATAGACTATACTTAATGTAATAATAGTATTACGACTGTTCTTTACTAACTTGATATGAAATTTTCTTTTATTTTCATAATAATAATCTTTGGAATCCGTATAGAAATTTTGAAGTAATCACATAAATTGTTTATTTGATTTTTCCATAAAAAGCACCTTGCAACTTTTTCTCTAAAAGTGTCTTAAATGTATGTGTATGTTGAAATTATTTTATCTAAATTATTATAGTTAATTTACCATTTGAGAAATATAATTATTATTAATTATATGTACATGGTTGATTTTTTAAATAGTTTTTGCTCAGTATTCTTTTTAAGGCTTAGTGAAAACTATTTCTGTACTTGATTGTCCAATGATGTTAACCAAATGTCTGAAAATTCTTAGAGATTTTGTTTTACTTTATCAAACATATTTTTACACGTAACTCTTATAATAATATATTTCCTTTCTATGGCGTTTTCGCAAAACATATTATTTTGTTTTTATCTTCCCGATAGCTATTTGTGATGTTAAAGAATTGTTTTCTGTTTTTTACTAAAGGACAATATTATAATTACGCTTCTCAGAACAATAATTTTTCTTCATGATTCGATCAATTTGTAAAAATACCTACTGAATGTGTTTCGACGAATAAAAATAATGTGAAGAATATATTTGTTTTTTTTTACAATAATTTTATTCCTGTTTCACTTTATAGCCATTGTTTTATACACTACATGCATTAATAAGGTCTGTCAAATAAATTTCGAGAAAAAGAGGAAAAAGAACATTTGTTTTGACTTTATTGATTCAAAATTCACCTCTCCTCAATTTTCACAAAATGTCCAGATATAGGTCTTATCATTACCTTGCATTCTAGTTTCAGCTTTGTATGGTCCGCCTTGAGTTTGAACTTGCGTATTAATGGCACGATTGTTGCTTTTAAATACATCAGTGCAAACGTTTTTCCTGAAATTGTATAAAGATTTAAATGTGTAAGCTGGTAAAAATGTTATAATCAGACTAATATTATAAAGGCAAAAGTTTGTGAGTGTGTGAGGGTGTGTTTGTTACTTCTTCACGCTCAAACGGGTGGACCAATTTTGTTAAAATTTTGTATGGAGGTAGCCAACACCCTGTATTAACATATAGGCTACTTTTTATCCCGATATTCCCACGGGATCGACACTTAGTTATATTACTAAAAATAAAGAAAATGGGCCACAATATACTATCCTGAGGGAGCCTTGCCATAAGAATAAGCTATTCAGTTTCTTGTGATGTCCGATCGACAACAAACATTCATTTTACACATAATTAAACAAAATTAAGTAGCAAATCTTACTTATTATTTAATTTAGTCTTTTAAAATCAAATAAGCATCTTAATCCCCTATATAAGCAGTGATTTTCAATGTCAAACGTTTTTCAAAAATATAAAAACGAAATCTTCTGATCACAGGTTGCTAATGACAACTGCTAGATATTATTGATATGGTGGTGAAAACTGTGAATAGAGAACTTACCAATACACCCTCTCCGGCCCGGACAGAAACTAGCAAAAGCAGCTTGATGATCCGGAAAAGTGTCAGTACTAAGCCATCTTTCTGGTTTAAAATCTTCAGCATCTAAACCCCAATATTTGGGATTTCTGTTTACGCTCCATACATTGACCACTATGCTACTGCCAGCAGGAATTGTCACATTGCCTAAACGAATTAAATATAAATAAGTACAAGAGTAGAATCATCTAGAAAAAGTTTCTGCAATTGTATTTTTTGTTCCTCTTCTTTTTAACCAACTTCAAAAACAGGAGGAGGTTCCGAGGCTCTCAAGGATGTGCAGCAATATGTCTCGGTGTGTCACGTGCGTTTGAACCAAATGTGTGAGTGGTAATCATGCCGATAAACTGCTTCGCAATATTATGGTGGTTTGTAAAATGTGTTTGATCCAAAATAAATGATTTAAGTATTTACTTAGAAATCTTATTACTTACGTAACTTTGTATCCGTAGTAGCTTCGCGACCTAAAACCGGTCCAATGGGGTATAACCTGATGGATTCTTTGATTACGGCATCTAAATAAACTAATTGAGATAGATTCCCCTTTGATACTTTTCCGTTTTCACCCAAAACTTGAGTTATTCTGAGAATACAAAATTTTATTATTTTATTAGGTATACAAAGTCCTGCGATTTATAAAAATATAAAATAATAAAACATGTGATTATACGGTTAAAATATTTGAGCATTTTTTTTATATTTGATGTAAAAAAACTAATTTATCTGTCATTGCGTAATCTTTGGTACTTTGTACCTATTGTAGTAGATATAATAATTTTATTCCAGGTACAACGTCTTCAATGTTGTAAAATATTTTGAAGGAGTAGATAACTATGATATTTCTTGCTCATTCTTGTCCATACAAAACAACTTTTTGGAAGGGATAACACATCAAATCGATCAATTCTATATTTGACATTCAAAAAACCCTATTAATGGCTTAAATGAATGAAATGATTTGACTTTGATATTGAAAGCGTCGATTCGAAAACGTTAAAATAACTTACTCCTGATAAATTTTCTCCTGCACCTCAGGACAGCTGCCGATGCATACTAAGATGAACAGCATCTCATAGATAGTGGTGTCGAAAGCAGCTATCAACAGGTTGTCTGACAAGTTCCTCAAGTCAACATCCGTGAAGAGGCTGCTACTCTCAGTCAAAGTGTTCTCCAGAAGGACATCTAAGACGCAATGACCACTACGACCTTTAACAAAAAAAATGGTATTTCAACTAACATAAAGATACCTAAACTACCTATCTAACTTCAGTAGATCCAATAGTAATTTTAATCCTTATACGAAACTGCATCGAATGCAATCATAAAAATAAATCATTATAATAAAATATTATTTATATTATGTACAGTCACGAGCATAAGTATGTATACACTTGGCTTTATTCAAAGGTGATTTTCTCCTTTATTTTTTAATGAAATTTTATGTTATTACGAACATGGTATTTTAGAACCCATAGGTTTATATAAAGTGTCGTATTTCAACGTTGCATTCGTTGTTTCATGAAAAAGTCGCAATTGAAAGTTGCCAAGTGTTGACATATTAGTGCTCGTGACTGTACACTATAAATATTACAGATATATATGTAGAATTTTTACAATCGGTGGCACGATGGGAGGTCTTATCGCTAAAAGCGATTTTTTTTTAAATCTTTTTTTTCCAACCTTTGGATGGATTATTTAGAATTTTCGTTCCAATTCTGGGATTGTAATTAAGTGTAGAAGTGGGGTCCTGAGAGCGTTTTCTTGTAGCCGCGACGGTTAAGATAGCTGCCCTTCCTGCACCATCTCAAATGAGCACCCTATTGGTATAGCTATATAGGGTGAAATTGAAAACATGCGACAAATCGGAATGGGATTGGGAATGGGGTTCTTACCTTTGTAGTCAAAGTTTCCTTTGTTTTTCAACCGTTCTATATGTTCTGATTTACGTAGCTGCACCATCTACAACAGTTGTTAAGTATTTAAATAAAGGGTGTAAAAAGACACTTCTTATCAAAGCCGAGTGTCACTTGTACTCCCCGTCATTATATTTTTTTTTTTGTACTGGACCATACCTGGGAGCCTTTTGGTTACGGAGATATTGAAGGTCAAAATACCAACTTTTACTGACGTTTTTTTTTTTGACCAAAACATGTTTTTAACCCCCGACGCAAAAACGACGGGGTGTTATAAGTTTGACGTGTCTATGTGAGAGGTCTGTGAGAGTGTGTGTGTCTGTGTGTGGTATCGATCGTAGCCTCCGAACGGATGAACCAATTTTGATTTTGTTTTTTTTTTGTTTGAAAGGTGAATTAGTCGGAAGTGTTCTTAGCTATGTTTGAAGAAAATCGGTCCAAGATGGCCGCTGCCACAAAATGGCGGATTACATATTTTTTCGCAACTCCGAACAGATGAGGCTTAAACCCAGCTGCTAGAAAACATAGATGCTGTTAACTTCCAATTTTCATTAGCCATGGCCCGACATGAGGAGGCTTGGATCAAAATATTTCCTGCAACTTATATTAAACTTAAAGGGCCAATATATATTATTATTTTAGTTTTTAGAGGTTTTTGTTTGAGTCGGGGGTTTTTTAAATTTTTAATTTAACTTTTTTACTGTTGCATGCACTCATAAGCACAATGCATGGTTTGCGTGCGTTACGTAGCGCACTATTACCGCAAATAAAACATTTTCATACCAAAAATAAAAGTCGTTTCCCAGCAATTATAATTGTGCAAGTCACTTTGATATACAGAATGGGTAGTTGAAAGCTATGTGATGTGTCTTTCACACCCTGTATAATTGATTGAAGACAAGTAAAGTTATTACAAGCATAGTAACACAACAGCTAATCTTGTTTATTGACATTTTTTATTTTATTCTAGTTTAGGACGCATTATTTATCGACTTATTATCATACTCACTTGCTCCGAAAGACTGAAAATGATATCTAGAGCCTTGGACAGTTTACTTTTGTAACTTGACAAGTTGAAGATGAAATCAAACATGAGCCAAGGTTTATTGGTCCTAGTGGCCATAATATCAAAACACTCGCTGACTGCCACCATGTAATTATCTTTAACAAGATCTTGACCATCGACTCTAGCGCCTAACGTTGTTCCTGAAATAATTTCATTATTTTAAATAGAATAGAATACAATTTATTGTATTTTTTGCTTCCCATGGGAAGAAGGCATGAGTTTACGTATCTATGTATAATTTATTGGTGCTACAGTTGCTAAAAAAAAACAGCCGCCAATAAAATATGTCTCGCCAGCATAGGTATCTCTTGTGTGTACTTTAATTTGAATAAAAAACCTAACATGGCTAATATAAAGTAAGAGTTAGATAATTCAGATACAGTCTTTTTTCTAACGAAGCAACGCACGCTTTGCTTGTGGTACCAAGTGTACAAACACGTTGTGAATGGGTGTGTAAGCGCAAGAGCTCTCTGTCTCCCCACAAAAAATGGCCCATCTTCCATTTTGCACCGCATGATGACCTGTCACCTGTGCACTTGATGACTATTGGTGCGTCATGTAGCGCGGAGTTGATTTTTTTTTTTTATGTGAACTTTTTGCCATCGATATGCTAAGACTATGAAACGAATATGACTAAAAGCTTCGTATGCATTACAAAAACACTTACTGCAAGCGGTTTCCAAAACACTCCTAGTGATTTTCATAGTGATATCCACTTCCCCTTTGCCAACTTCCTCAGCGACAAGCTCAACAAATCGACCAGCTTGGTCATTGAACAGCTCAAGATGATCATCCAAAACGTACTGCTTGAAGCACAGGTCTAGGATCCGACGATTGCGCTTCCAAGTAGGCACTGAAACGTTGTCGAACACCATGGAAACTAATAAAATCTTTCAGTAACATAGTATAGCTTTAGCTATTTAAAACTTGAATTAAGTCAGGTTATAAAAATAATGGACACTTGATGAATTAAAAAGGTGGAGAATCGTTGACTGTGGCAAATCTTGGGATTGGTACGATAGGTACTATAAGCAAAACAAAAAAGGACTAAATAATAATGTTTAAGGCTCCGTGCATGAAAAAAACCCTCTTTTGTCAATTTTTTTCTAATTGTGAGAACGCTTGAAATAATTGAAAAATTATGTCTGTGGGACTATAAAAGGATCTACAGATTTCATAGCAATAAACCATTCGGGTCCGTCCCAGCACCAGTTAATAGTTTCATCACTTTTGAGCTCTTGAAAATATAGTTTATTTTGCCTTTGATTTGGGGTCCGTGGCTAAATAATAACAGCCGCACAGGTCGACCGATCAGGTTAAGCTACGCTTGCCGCGGTTGGTCTGTGGATGGGTGACCATCTTTACATACTGAGACCCCTCCGTGCCTCGGAAAGCACGTTAAGCCGTTGGTCCCGGCTGTCATTCGTGGATCTTTGACAGTCGTTACGGGTAGTCAGAAGCCCGAAAGTCTGACAACTAGTCTTACCAAGGGGTATCGTATTACCCAGTAACTGGGTTGTGGAGGTCAGATAGGCAGTCGCTCCATGTAAAATACTGGTATTCAGCTGCATCCGGTTAGACTGGAAGCCGACCCCAACATAGTTGGGAAAAGGCTAGGCAGATGATGATTTACTTAACGAAGATATTGGATTATCATAAAATAAAATTTTAATTTTATTTCAAGAATAGCTGAACATTAAAGTGTGATTATTAAATCTCTTGAAATGGTTTGCAAATTAACAGAAAACAATACATTACTGGCTGGGATTTTTCAACATGGTTGTTCTTTTTCAACATATTGTGTATCGAAAAAACTGGTCCATCCACGTGCAAGTAAATCATAATGTTGATGGTATTTTAATGTTTAAAATCAAAAGTGGTTTTATGTAAAAATTATCATTATTAGTTAAATTAGATTTTCCATGAATACTTAATTTATTTGAAAAATCCCTTTTAGCCACATGTAAAACAAAGAACTTGACCTTTTTAATCACAAATGATTTAATTTAAACACTTTTTCCCCTTCGCAGAAAATATGAACACAATAATTGATCAAAATCAGTCGATTTCTTGCACGGCCCCTTCATAAGAAATAGTAAATAGGCAACCTTCAGCAGAAACCAGCATCTTGCCAAACAGCAGTTCCACGAATCTATACAAAAACATTTTTTTCAAGCACTTGTTAAGTACGGTGAGCACGTCTTCAGGATCTGTTACAACTGTAAAAAGAACATCAATAGTTTATCATTTTGAAACAGACGCTGTGTTGATTAATTAATCAATATACCTAAATTATATTATGAAATATCACTCTGTGTTGTACTGGTGATTATGGTTCACTGTTTCACATAATCAGCTTATAATGTTCCCACTGCTGGGACACAGGCCTCCTCTCAGTGAGAGGGAGTTCACTGTTTTATTGTTATTTAATTAGTTACCTACTTGCTGACTCGACACATGTTGTTCTGTACAAATTTCAATAATTCATACGAAATTCCCACAGAATATGCACTGTCAGTCTTCCCGAATTTTCCAATATTCTTTCCGTAATAACCAAATCGGTACAACCATTCTGAAGGGCTTCATAACTTTGAATTTGTCTGTCCCACAATGAAAACTATGCAATGAATGTTATTGTATTGTCAAAAGAAAGGCATTTGTAAGTTTATTACGCAACTAGCTTCTGCCCGCGACTTCGTCCGCGTAAAGCGTGGAGTTTCTTGCCCGCTCTTCTCCATAGGAAACGACTAATTGGAACCGTGCACCTAGCTTCTGACGTTTCATAAGTGCCCATGTAGGCTCATGTGAAATAAAATATTTAGATTTTTGATTTTAAAATGTCTTGTTCCTCCGACCCTCTCCGTCGCATCGCATCGCCTACCCGCGATAATACTTCTTCGCTTATCGTTCTTTTTTTACTACTTCTTCTTTCTTTATTACTTTTCTTCTTTACTTTTTTCTTTTTGTTCTAAAGAGTCCTAGCATGATGTAAAGTGCCGAAAGGTTTATCTCATTTCCTTGACGTTTTCAAGTCTTGATACCGTTCTTTAGCGTTCTTCAAAATGGACAATATGAGAAAGAATCTACTCCTTTTAATTTTGTTATTTTTAGTATTCAATATACATAGATATTATATTTGTATAGCTTATATTATGTAAGTACTTAATTCAATATAATTTGTATGTAGTATCAATTATCGATATTATGCTGTCGAATAAAAAACGGTGCGGTTTATATGCCTGCTATTATAATTAAATACAAAAGGATATTAATCTCCTTTGAATGATTGTCAATTAGTCTGGAAGATAGCTTGTTTTTTAAGTTACTTATTTCAATGAACTACGTGAGTTTAGTTTATTTTACTTATAATGCAACTTGTACTGTGTACGCCATTATCTAAGTAAACCATGTCGGACATTATTTAAAACACCACAAATCTGTTAATTTGTAAGTAGTGTACTGTATACTTATGTTTCTTAAAATCAATCTTTTAATCTTCTTATGATCTTTTGTATGTTTGCTACGCTTTTACGCTAGACATAACATACTTTTTATCCTGATATTCTTAAGGGATTAATGAGACTCATGCGGGTGAAACCATAGGGCGCAGCTAGTTATAATTACAATCTTGATTCCACAACTAAACCTGCCTTTTAATTAACTCATTACGTCAAATTATTTATTCATCATCATGGTTATCATCTAATATTGTACTTTTGTGTGTTGTGCTGTCTTTTGTATGTGCCAAATAAATGGTTTATCTATCTATCTATCAAAGACAACTTTTTTTTGTAATTTCAGAAAAAAAATCTCTTAAGTAATGCTACATACATGTTCGGGTCGACACATTCAATTCGGCAGTATTTGTTGAACAACAAAGCCGCCCCGGAGCAATTACTACACATATTTGGCTATCATTCGGATCGTGCCGATCAGCAAACTCCATTCAGTATGTAACCTCACTGTCGCTTCGGTTTGGCACATTTCGAGCTAAGCCGAGCATCGTTTTCACGAACGTATGTATTATAATAATGTATTTAATTATTTAATACTTCAAGCACATAAATGTACAGAGGCGGACTTAATGCCAAAGGCATTTTCTACCAGTAATAATTAGTTATCCTCGATTTTGCCCCCCGGCTTTGTCGAATCAGGCCAAACTGAACGAGTATGTAGCACTTAAAGTTTTCACTAACCGTAAACGGGCATCGGACCCATATAGCATTTGGTCACTTCTCCAACTTTTAAAGAATATTCTCCAAGTGAAATCACTAGTTGAAGCAAATCTGAAAACAAAATATTGCTCTTAGTAGTCATTACGAGTAGGTAGGTATGTGATTGATGCATGAATGATTTTGACCATTGTATTTTGTATAAAATTGCCTTTTCCCCACGTCTTACTGAGTAGGTACAGGATTAATTCCTAAGTTTTATAAATAATCTTTTATAATATGGCGTAGTTATACAACGTGTAACAGAATAAACGCAAGTAATTAATTACTGAATTGATTTCAGGAACTTTTAATATAGATATTGTTTTAAAACATTACGTATTTTGCCATACTACCGCCGATTGAGCGAAAGAAAATTAAATCTTATAACAAGACAGTAAGATTAAAGGCTAAGAAATAACAGCCGCACGGGTCGATCGTATCTCTAAGTAGTCTGTGGGTCGATCGATCAGGTTAAAAGACCCTCCGTTTCTCGGAAAGCACGTTAAGCTGTTCACGGCACGCAAACTTAAAACAAAAAATTTCAACCGTATACTCTATGGTTGGAAGAAATGAACATGACAGGTCTCCTCGCCCCCTTTTATCATTCTTCACCCCTCTTACACCCGGTGCCAAAACTATAGACAATTTACAAATATCACTGTCAAAATATGGCGGTTGTTGACTAAGTTTTGTTGTTGATCGAGTGAAGTCTGCGTTGATTAATTTCCGTATTTAGCCTCTCAGCGATTTTAAACTGTAATATTTTGTATCAGTAGTGCAAGATTGCAACAAGTGTTGTATCGAACATTGTGGTGCTAAACGAAAGGACGTTAAAATGCATCCGTTTCCGTGTAGTGAGATAAGACTCAAAAAGTGGCTTCTGAGCATTAACAGTGATTATTTGGGTAGCTTAAGCGCGCAAGAACTTCAAAAACTATGTGTATGCCAGAAACACTTTGAAAAAAGGTTCATCAGTGAGAAGTATCGGTTCAAAGTTGGTTCTTATCCAACCTTGTTTTCGGCCGTAAATAAATCATCATCATCATCATCTGCCTAGCCTTTTCCCAACTATGTTGGGGTCGGCTTCCAGTCTAACCGGATGCAGCTGAATACCAGTATTTTACATGGAGCGACTGCCTATCTGCCGTAAATAAATATAAAACTAAATTAAAAAATAAAAATCTTAAGAAGTATTTGTTGTGTTTAATTTACATATTTCTCAGTAGTTCTATAGATGAGCTCATCGGTTTTTTGCTGCTAAGAGCAAAAAAACAATTGAGATCCGAATACAATACCAACGGCAACGGGGTAATTGAGGCTGTCTGTGTGAGCCTTTGCCAAAAACTCAACACCTAAATTAAAAAAAAATTAACTGTCATGTTCTAAACTTCCAACTTTTGACAATCCGCTACTAACCATTTTTTCTCTATGGGAGTGGGTCGTCTGATACGTAGTATCTCTAAGTAGTCTGTGAAGCTGTTGCTCCCGGCTGTCATTTGTGGATCTTTGACAGTCGTTACGGGTCGTCAGAAGCCCGAAAGTCTGACAACCAGTCTTACCAAAAGGGGTATCGTATTACCCAGTAACTGGGTTGTGGAGGTCAGATAGGCACTCGCTCCATTTAAAATACTGGTATTCAGCTGCTTCCGGTTACAGTGGAAGCCGACCCCAAGATGGTTGAGAAAAGGCCAGACAGATTGAATATAATATATTTAATTAATAAAAACTTACCACTAACTTTTGCTATCAAGTGAAGATGCCCAATAATGGGCCACTTGCCTGGGTATGTGGGCACAAGCTCATTCACTGGTGGCAGGAAATGACGACACGCCATCACATACGCCACATACACACTTACTAACGAAATTATAAAAGTTAAAAACATTTTTTTAACAACCACTAGGGAGACCTGAGTTTAGATAAAAATAAAAGAGAGTATCTTTTTTTTTATTAATTAGGTAAATAAAAAAATACTTTCGATCCGTGTTGACACAATGCAACACTGGAGTGGAATGATTATTATTAAAAAACAAATTGGACTTATAAAACAAAACACGTAGGTATGTTGGTATTTGGTGTCCACTACATCGAAACATCATTGATGTTCGTGTCACGAATGGACTAGAGACAGTTGCACCGAATACCATAAAGCTCAGTATCATACAGGTTGAAATTTTAATCACGTTATCCTCTTAATTAGAGTTTAAGTTAGGTTTTATACCTAACCACGTGTACATTAGGTTCACATTGTAAACATTCGTATGCCGCTATATTAGCGGCGGATGTGTTGAACTTACTCATTATACCAACCAACTTTGTACCTACCATATCCGACGAATAAATGTCTTTGTCTTTGTCTTTAAGGGGTCATTGTACTCATCAATATGAACAACTTTTACTGTGGGACCCATAGAAATGCTTTCATATATCTATGGTGGGACCAAACATGAAATCGCGAAAAAAAATCAGCTGTTCCCTACATTTTGACGAGTTATGCGAATATAATGTAGGGAACAGCTGATTTTATTTTTCACGATCTCAGGTTTGGTCCCATAGTAAAAGTTGTTCATAATGATGATGTTTTTTGTAAAAAAGTTTTATTGGACCGATATTAATGAGTAACCAGTTGTGCAAATCAAAGAAAATATAAACTTATAATTATTTCACTAGATTAGTCTCGTAACATAGTTATGAACCGTTTTAATATATAAATATCGGAAAAGGTATAATGTGTCTCGTTATTATCAGGATAAATGAATTACTGTGGGCATTCAGTGGGTAGTGTTGGTTATTGCGCAATAGAAAAACGGTTTGCAGTTCAAATCAAATTATAATTTCACGAACAATTTAATCACACTAGCAAATCACACACTATAGGTACACGATACAACCAGATACGGAACGCGAGCCAGTTTCTGAGCACATGTTGTCCATACGATGTCCAATGGTCAAGTTCCCTCGCCACTCGTAGAGATCGCTACGCCCCCGTAAGGGGCCTGGCGAGCGGTACCGGGGCTGAGCCCCCCCGGCCACGAAAAGCCATACGGTGGCCTGTGAATACAGGCCCCTCGTTGGGTTGGCGACAGGTGCCTACAGGATGATTGGATGCACTTAAGTTTTTACGTGCGTCCATGTGAATGATTGCATGTGTTTCTCTGTAGGCGCACCGCGACGCTGTTACACAACGCCGCTTTCTTCACGACACCTCGGCGTCTGTCCCCGCCAGGTGAGACCCCCAGTTGCCTGGGGAAGGCCCGGCGGAGGACGACCAGCGACTATTATCTTGTGGTAAACTTATTTCACTGAATTTTAAAACACAGAGAACGACACAAAGTAAACAAAATTACAAATTGAAAACGACACTCGATGACACAACAGCAGAGTTTCTATGACAACAGTATTATAAGGAATAAAAATGGCACTTCCACCTAAATACCTTATGTAGTTCACTAACCGCCAACCTTTCTATTTAGTCGGAATTATTGAGTGTCACAACATTTTTAGCATTATATGCCGTTATCTCTTCTTATTACTGAGTTAGAAAGAAAAAAAACTATGGTAGACGACACGATCTATCGAGTTTATCTTAGCGCCTGCGTAAGACTCCGTAAAACTCATGGTGCCACCATTATCGAAATCTATTCGATCCACGTTAATACGCTAGCGAGTTTAACGCTAGCGAGCAAGTTTTCGATAACAACTCATGGTAGAGGTTGGGTAAGGGTAGTGAATGGTTTATAGCAGTCCACATAAAGATAAGTACTAACATAATTGTAACATCCGCTACTTGAGTTATGGAGCGCAGCGTGGTGTTTCTGACTCGGTCTGTTCGCTTGACACCTATTATGCTGCGCTCCATTGCCAGTTGGAAAATCTTGAGTTTGGACTTCTGTTGTGCAGTAAGTGACCAACTTTGTGCATCGTAGTTTAGGACGGGCAGGATGCACATGTCGATGAGTTTCCTCTTAAGTGTTACAGGAAGATTTACCTTTCATGTTCTTTAAGGAACCGTAGGTCATCCAAGTATTTTGGACTCGTCTTTTTTTTTTTCTTAAACAGTTTTAAAAGTAACCAGTGTATTCTTTTTTAAAAAGGAACTCTAAAACTTTGTTTTTCAGTAAATATAAATAATAATGCTCTTTGCGTAGTTACTCATTCTTCCTACGTGTATGTCAATGCAAAATATTTTAATTTTATATTCCGAACACGACGTAGAAATTGAACCCTACTTAAATAGTCAATAAAATAAATTAGGAATGAAAATAGTTGGTAAGGCATTAATTTGAACAATTGACGTCTGTTATAGACGTCAATTATTGTTCAAAACTTACGTTTTCTGCAAATTGCAGCGTTTGTATTAAGGTGCTTCTAAACGGGCTATACTTTCAGGGCAATGTGGGGCTGTACTATTGGCAACTATTGCTCGGCCATCACAAAAACATTTTATTACAGCTTACTATGGCTGGGCCATGTGAAGCAATATAATTATCTGCAACAGTATGGCCCACCACACCACCACACAATGGGTGCCTGAAGATGGACGGCAACGACGGTTCGGTCCAGAAAGAGATGGCGAGATGACCTGGACGCCTACAGCGAGGTTGTTGAAAGAGTTCCTGGAAGGATTTGGGGGAGGCCTTTGTCTAGCAGTGGGACAGTATAGGCTAAAAAAAACACCTGCGTATTGAGTTTTGATCGACAAACGACAGCGATGTAAATTGCAAAAAAATATATAAAATTAGAATTTCGCGGACCTACATTGATTTGATGATTGAAGTGAACACATCAAATGGTTGAATACGTAATGTTAACCTAACCTTGTGAT
The DNA here is from genome assembly GCA_914767645.1 of Hydraecia micacea. NCBI lineage: Eukaryota > Metazoa > Arthropoda > Insecta > Lepidoptera > Noctuidae > Hydraecia > Hydraecia micacea. Next base: position 14,051,221 of record OU611798.1, on the reverse strand, counting down.
ATCTGTATACCGTGCGCCTAATTATACATGTATTTAGCATAATTATAAATAAACTAGCACTTCGCCCGCGACTTTGTTTGGGTGGATTTAGTAGTTTGCTCTGAGATTTTCAAAGTATATTTTTCAGAAATAATTTATTACTGACTTTATAATGTAGTGTTGTAAGTATTCGCGCAAAGTTTCAAGTTTTAATTAAATTGTTAGAAACATAATAAAATTTCTTATGTATTAGATACGTATAAATATTCAGTTTTACATATATTTATAAATGACAAACATAGTCATAGATTGAATGCTGTGCATTTAAGTAACTAATTCTTGCCGCACACATTTATCCACATATTTTGCGTACTAGGTATGTTTCCACGATCGTAAAATGCATAATACTTGTCCAAGCAATGTTGTATAAAAGGCAATTTTTATGAACATAAAATTTCTCCGACGAGAAGAAAATTTATTTTGATAATAATTTAACATAACCTACATATATATTAATCCTGAATGATTCAGATTAATTTTAAATAAATATTACAGCCACATTTTATCAATTTGAGAATTAACCTTAACGTAAAGGCATATTCATAATTATCGTTGCGGGCTTTTTGTCGGCATTTTTAAATTCTACAACTTTTCCATAGAAAGCATTCAAAGTCAAAGTCAAAGCATTTATTTCAAACAGGCACATAAAAGGCACTTTTGAACGTCAAAAATTACATTAAAATAGAATTATTGATTCTAGTCGCCCCTTCCAAAAAGTAATTTTCGTATGGAGAAGAATGGGAAAGAAACGCCACCGTTACTCTTTTAAAATGTTTTACAATATTTTGCATAGGTACAGACGCCAGCACATCAAGCTATTACAATCTGTCAAATTTATTTAATATATTTTCAACTTTATCGCTTAAGCATAAGGTTCAAAGTTGATTGGAAAAATTTTACATTTTCGTGTAGCTTGATGTGCTGGCGTCTGTACATTAATTATATAATAATATATGTGAAGACGATGCACCTAAAATAAAATTACTATACCACAATAGGTAAAAGAATTAAAAACGAAACCATGACATGTAAATTAATTATCTGATAGATACATGGTGCTCATTCATATACCTACGTAAATCTTATCGTTACTTAGGGTTATTTCGTCGACTTCCATTTAAATTCAAATTTATTTATTGTTTGCTACAGGTGGAGAAGCAGTTCTTACTATAATAATATATCGATCGCTGTAATGTACCCATAGGGCGTACAATATCTAGTAGTCATTCAAAATCTATTATCATTAATATCATTACTCATGCCAAAATACATTATAACTAATTAATACTGTCACTCATGTCGAAATACATTAACAATCATTATCACTCATGTCAAAATAATTATATTATAATTAAAACACCGTTTCCCGCTGCAAAGTTGGTACCTACTACTAATTTTAATAATATATACCTAGGTAAAATATTTTTTTTAATCGGATGACTAGTTTCTGAGATTACCTCCTACATACATCCAAACTAACTTTACCTCTTCATGATATTACACAATAATTAATTACGAGCAGATTAGAATGAATCACAATAAAGGTCGATCACGGAACAATAACCTGCGTAACCTTGTGATTTCTAAAATCTGCTGTAATGATAATAATGATGCAATGATTTTTACAATTATTGTAATGATTATAAATAAATTAATATAATTTGAGTTGCTTTACTTTAATTTATGTACACTAGCTTCTTGCCTGCGACTTCGTTTGGGTGGAAGTCGTAAGACTCCACAATTAACTAAAACGACAGCCACATTTTTATAAAACTTCCCTTTATACTAAGTTTGTAGTTTTGGACTGAGCAGCCTAAATATATAAATACAGAGAGTCAGGACTGGTGACGCGGGCGCAAGCTGCGTCCGTGTGAGAAATATAATTATTAAGGTGTAAAAAAATTAACATTACAAACTTTAAGAGGTGCTTTAGACCATCGAACTGAACAACTTTCACTATGGGACCAACTCTGAAATCACGAAAAAAAATCAGCTGTTTCAAACATTTTGGTCAAGTAGGTATTGAACTTTTTCAATTAAACCATGTACAGGCACTTTTGAATTGTCAAAATTAAATAGTCGGTCAGTTAGTCAGAAAGTTGAAGCTAGTTGCCCATTCCAAAACGTAAATCTCTATGAAGAAGAACAGGTAAGAAACTCCTTGGACACTCTTTTAAATCAAGATATTACAAAATCCAGGGTACATTATTTTTGTTGCTTCTATATCTGAGAACAATGTAAAAAAACTAAAATGAAGAAACAATTCAAAATATAACATTAAAAATAAGCCTTGGCAGTTAAGAGATGACCAGTCTCAAGCGACGAGGCCCGTTCACGAACATGACGCGTGGATCAGCACCATCCAGCTCAACCATTTTGTAGGGAACTGAATGATCCAACACACGAGCCACCATCAGTGAGACATTTAAGTGAGCATGGCACATTCTCAACTGCCATGCTCTTTCAAGTCAACATAAAAAAATCCTAATAAACGGATCCATGGTTCTTATATTTACAAAATTGAAAAAATGCTTCTAAATTATACAAAACTATAGATTGCAATTTATTTAAGATATGAATAATATTTTACTACAAAACAGGAAGTGGTATTTAGAATTGAAGTATTCAACAATTAAAAATTGATTGAATAAAATAAAAATAAACGTTAAGATCGTAATGTCAGAAACACTAAAAAAGAAAAAGGGAAGCACCTCTTCCAAATATTGAAATTTTAACTAGTGAGCCCAAGTGCCTGTGAAGCAGGACCAGCATTAAGCCAAGCATTTTTATCTACGGTATAATCATCCAACTTATTTTATGCTTGCCTACATAGTGTGCGTTTAATGCATGTTTTAAATTTCTTCTGATTTAGTTATATCGAGTGGTATTTTATTATAACATTTTACACAGTAACCCATTCAATATTTTTGTTTTACTTTAGACAATCTAAAACGCGGTTGATCTAATTTGTTCCTATTTCTAGTGTTAAAATTATGCCTGACACTTGTCTTACTAAAAAGATGTAGATTTTTTCGAACGTACATAATGTTTTCATATAATATAATATTGAGGAACCAAGGAACCAAGAAACCGCCATGATGTTATTTTTTTAAACAGTTCCCTTAGAGATTCGCGTCTGCTGAGCTTGTAGATGGCTCTGACAGCCCTCTTTTGCAGAATTAACATAGAATCAATATCTGCAGCCCGTCCCCACAACAAAATACCGTAAGACATGATGCTATGAAAGTAACTAAAATAGACCAGTCTCGCGGTATCCACGTCTGTTAATTGGCGGATTTTTCAAACAGCGTAAGCGGCTGAACTTAGCCGCCTTGCAAGTGATGTTAAGTGCGGACCCCACTGTAGCTTGAGTCAAGCGTGATCCCCGGGATCCAGGATCATCCTCGAACATGTAACTTCCAATCAGGCTGCAATATTTTCGCCGTTTGAGGTTTTCTGCACTTGCGTCAGCCGTCCCAGCACAGCCCACCGTGCTAGGACGATGGGATACCAAACTTAGAAGCTTGGGTAAAATATTTTTTAGTAAAACATAACCACAAAACTGTTAAAGAACCCTTATATTATGACACTTCAATTGCGACTTGACTTATTTGGAATACCTAGTTAGAAAGAATACATGCATAGATATCCGAAATACATGACAAATTAACATATTTAAATAAATACTTTTATTTTAATATTCCGCAATTTGGGGTTTGTTTTTTTAATAGGCCTTCTATTTCAATTGGGAAAGGATAGAAAGTGTGCTTTTGTCCCCTCTCCCTCTCCCCTTATCTCCGAAGTTTGGAAATCGACATAACTAAAATAATCTAATTATTTTAGATATTTTACGTTCCAATGTAGTAGTTGATAGAGACTTATTAACCTAAATATTACAGGACAAATAAAACGACGACTAACTAGCACAGTTTGTAAGGCATCAGAAATCCTGTACTATCAAACATAGACCCGCGGTCTCAAATAATAAAATTACGGTAAGGAACCCTTGGTGCCCCAGTTCGACACGCACATGCCCGGTAGACTTCGTATAAAATACAATATATATGCTAGTTCGGTAATTTGGCAATCAATGGTCAGTGAATATCTTGACATGTATTGTGCCAAGTATACATAATATATGATTTTAATCTAGAAAGTGAACGGTAATTTAACTCACTGTGTTTGAAAGACGAGTCCGAAACCAGTGAAGCAACGGCGCTAAGATAAGGGGTTGGTCAAGCAATATTTTTTGGAAACGGGAATCCTGGAGAAGGTCTCAGGAATCTGCATACGGTAAGCAAAGAGCTGGACGTCTTTCAAGATTCAAATTTAATTATTAATATTATATTTATACTAGAATAGATTGGACGGTGACTGTGACGGTGAACCAGGTATTAATTTGACTGTGATGATACATTTGAAACTCAAGAAAACGATATACCAAAATACAGTATGGGTAAAGATGGCAAAATGATCAACACCAAAATACTTATCTTAAAATAGTTATCTCAAAATAGTGGGATAGGTATTAAGACTGATAACGATAACTAGAATGAGGATAATGGTACAAGATTTTTTACAAACTGTGTTAGTCAGTGAAAAAAATGATTATGTTATAATATGGACTGTTCAAAAGTCCAGTTTTGTTCCTTTGAAAAAAGGATCACTGACGAACGACTTTATGCCTCATCAACTGAAATTGTTATTTTCTTTATAGTTACCACTTCTCATTTCAGTAACAACATAGAAAATCAAAAATGTTCGCGGTGGCGCTATTCTGCATCGCGTGTGCTGCGTACTGGTTGTGGATCCGGATGAATGTCAAGACTACGGAGCCGCCATACCTACCAGGAGCGTGGCCTCTTGTGGGACATATTCCGTTGGCCTTTGGGGACAGCTGCTGTAGGTACTTTTAGATACATTTAGCCTATGTGAACAGACCAACCTATCTGACTGTATAATCGTCCCGAAGGTTGGAGGCATTCGGAGAAGTTAACTGAATAGTTAAGTCAGATCCGACGGATATCGCGGTAGACCTCACCATGTATGGTTGCCTTAAGAATTGTACCCTAATTACGCAACACACGATCAATCACAAAAATTGTCTGCTCAACAACGTACCTAAATAACACAATGAATGTTGTTAAACTGTCAAAATGAACTATTGCTACTGTAAGTGTGTTACACAATTACTACGCAGTCAGATAAATCAAACTTGATATTGTGTACTAGGACAAAACTGGCGCGTCTTAAGTTCGTATTAAGTACATAGTAGACATAGAACTTCTACTTGAAGAGTTTATCAAACATATGATGTATTTCTATATCTGTTTGTAGCATTATGGAACAAACTAAACGACGCCGCCAAGCAATGCGACGACTTGGGAGGAGCCGCAGCAGCTAGCTTTGGACCACGAACTGTATATGGTGAGTAGACTTATGATGATCTTGGATAGCAACCTAACTTAGAAGCCATACCTAGAAAAAATTAAACTTAAACTAAGTCCGCTCACAGGGGCACTACGCAATATAATAAATTGTCTCCCTCGAAGAGTGCGATATCTTATCTATTATAATTCTCTGGTGAAGCCTCATATCGACTACCTTATTGAAATCTGGGGTACTGCAGCGAAGACTAATATAGATCCAATTCAACGAGTTCAGAATAGATTAATTAAAATTTTATTTAACTATAAATTTCGGACACCAACTGAAAAGATATACGAGGAAACAAAAATAATGAATATAAAACAAACGTATGTACATATACTACACAATATGTATTCTATTACGTAAAATATTAAAGAAAGAAATCCATTCCAATATAAGATTTTTAATAAAACAACAAACAAGAAAGATTAACTTAAGACGTGCTAGTTACTTAGTGACCCCTCCTAGAACTAACTATGGAAAAAGAAATTTGATGTTTGAGCGTGTTACAATTTATAATAAATTACCATCAGTAATGAAAGAGGAACAAAGTTATGCCCGGTTCAAAAATTTATTAAAAACTCTCACAATTAATACATACAAATAAGTGAAGAAAAGAAAAAAAACTGTATTATATATATACGAGTATATACATATATTATTAACATAAATAAAATACACACATTATATATAAATAAAATCCAATACTCAAAATGTTATATAAACCATGTATGTACCCAATAAATAGAACAATAAACTAAAAATAAAATAGTCTTATAATAATAAACTTGATAATAACAGACTATGCCATCAATCCAGTAAAAATCAAATTCATACATCCATGTTGTGCATGGTTAACGATCAAGTTTATGTTATCTGTTTACCCGCATTTCTTTTTTTTTTCTCTCTTTGCTACTTTGTTTTTTTTATTTTGTATACGTACATGATCTGTGCGCTCTAATTATGAATCTTAGTTTTAGATATTGTTTCTCAGTAAGTGAATTATGTATTCTTAAACCTTATGAAACCTAACACAAACCAACGGTGCTATTCTGTAAAAAGATCACCATGATAACTTAGGTGAAGTGAGCTGAAAGTGACCTGTCATTCCACCTTTGCTAGGGATTGACACTATTGACAGCTCACTTCACCTAAGTTTTCACGGTGAGATTTTTACAGAATTGCACTACAGGTGAGGAAATGGGCTGGACAGATTTCGGTCCGACGATGATAGTCTAGAACCTTTGATTATATAATGTCTAGATAGAGCATCAATTGCGCGCAAACGTGTCAAAAAATACCAGCCAACTGTTGGACTGTAAGTACTTACCCGCCGATTAGTGCCGATCGTACCGCTTTGGTGTCACTACGTATTACGCGCGCTAAGTAATAAACAAATAACAGCGATAAAATGACGGTATGTGCTATTAAACTGTGCCGAAATTATAAAGGAAGGGTAAAAAACACCAAACACATCACATATCATCAGTAAGTAACCAAAAAAACTACGTATTTGTTTTTTGTTTTTATATTTACCAAATTACGCCATATTACGCCATATTTTATCAGTGTTGCCAGTTTCTTTTTCCATTCTCCCAACTTAACGTCCTTTTTTTTATGGGTATATTCGTTGCTTTATGGTTACGTTTATATTATTTAGTTGATGTACTTTTATTATTCGATTTCAAAAATGGTGAAGTTTTTCAATTCGTCTGTACTTTTTTATAATAATATAATGTTCGCGTATAACTTTTTTGTTTATGAGCCCATTTTAATGATTATTGTTGCATTGGGTCCAATAAACTGATTTCAAAGGTGCCAAGAGTAATTTTAATAAGATTAATTTATTCCATTCGTATTATCTGTGATCTTTCATTTGAAATTTCCAAATACAAACTGCCTAAAAAGTTAAATATTCTAATTGAATTAACTTAGCTGATTTAATATAACACAACATTCACACACACAACTCTAATTCAATTAAATAGTGTTTTTTATTTATAAATACAAGTAAATAAAGACACTACTAAAACTGAATAATACTAAAAACATACACCTAAAACTTACTTATATTATTTGTATAGTCAATTTTTTTAATATGTGATTTATGGGAGAATTGTAGTAGCTGGTATCATTATTCACGCACACAGAGACATAGATGCACAGTGTAAAACACCGCCCGCACGCACACATGTTTGAAATTGTTGGCTCGTTTTCTTTGTTTTGATTGTAGGGCGACGCTCTATCTAGACATTATATAATCAAAGTCTAGAACTTATAAAATCTGTAAAACCAATTCACTTGTACCAAATTAGTACTAATACCTAACTTTTATACTCCTTGGTTTAATCGTTCACACACATCATAGCATAGGAGGGGTCCGTGGCTAAATAATAACAGCCGCACAGGTCGATCGATCAGTTTAAGCTACGCTTGCCGCGGTTGGTCTGTGGATGGGTGACCATCTTTACATACTGAGACCCCTCCGTGCCTCGGAAAGCACGTTAAGCCGTTGGTCCCGGCTGTCATTCGTCGATCTTTGACAGTCTTCACGGGTAGTCAGAAGCCCGAAAGTCTGACAACCAGTCTTACCAAGGGGTATCGTATTACCCAGTAACTGGGTTGTGGAGGTCAGATAGGCAGTCGCTCCATGTAAAATACTGGTATTCAGCTGCATCCAGTTAGACTGGAAGCCGACCCCAACATTGTTGGGAAAAGGCTAGGCAGATGATGATGACACATCATAGCATAGATCATTGTGTTTTTGGCAGAAGTTGCATGAGGCTGAACCTTCCAACTTATAAGATCGAAACTATCGGATACTTGATTACAACGGCATTACGCTAATGACAGTAGGTAATCAATTTAAATATTAAACATTATTTATTCATTCATGTACGCACCAAACAGCAAAGAAAAATACATAAAGATAGATTATATTATTTCCCGTTTCACTGACGTCAGACTCTAACACTTTGTATACAGGGTGGGCAAAAATCGTGGATCAACCGAAACAGGGCGATAGTTGAGGTTATTTACAGTAAAAAAATTAAAAAAGTAATTCAAATTCAAATTCTTTATTGCATTCATGTGTACATTATTTAGTTGTTACAATATTAGTAAGTTCCAACATGAAACCTGGTTAGGGCACGGCAACATAATATTAATAATAATTTCAAAATAAATATATACATATAGATATATAAATTCAAAATAATAATTTTAACATAATAATAATAAGAGTATGTATGTGTGCATTCGTTTTTTTTATGACTATAATAAAATATGTAATTATTTATCTAGCTATCATTTATAGCTATATTGACAGGCCTGATGGTCTAGTGGTTAGTGACCCTGACTGCTATGCCGGAGGTCGTGGGTTCGATTCCCACCCAGGACAAATGTTTGTGTGATGAGCACGATCATTTGTTCTGTGTCTGGTTGTAATTTATCTATAATATGTATGTATTTAGAAATATATAAGTATGTTTATCAGTTGTCTAGTACCCATAACACAAGCTCTGCTTAGCTTGGGACTAGATGGCGTTGTGTGATAGTTGTGGAATATTATTATTATTATTATTTACTAATTATTTTGTTCTAGGTATTCTGGACCGAGTAAAAGCATTTTTGTGTTAGGTATTCTCTTAATTTCCTGTTAAATTGATTAAATTTAGTTTCTTCTTTTATTTGTTCTGGTAATTTGTCGAAAATTTTTATTGCCATGTAATATGGGCTATGGTAAAGCATTTTGATCCGAGAGGGTGGAAGATGTGATCTATTTTTATGGCGTGTGTTTATGTTATGGATATCTTTAGTTTTTGGAAAAATGTTGCTATTTTTAAATACAAATGTGCAAAGGTCATATATATATATAGAAGGTAAAGTTAGGAGTTTTAATTTAACAAAATATGGTTTACAACTTTGGGTATTGTCAATTTGGGCCAGTATTCTAACACATTTTTTTTGAATTATAAATACTTCACTTGCGTTTGACGCTGTTTCCCCATAACATCACTCCATATCTTAGCCACGAATTTGCGTATGCGTAGTATGCCGATAGTGCTGTTTCTGTATTTGTGCTGTACTTAAGTTGAAACAAGGCGTAGTTAGATAATTTAGATTTTACTGTTTCTATGTGCTTTTTCCAATTGAGATGTGTGTCTATGTTTATACCGAGTAGGTTAAATGTAGTTACTGAATCTATAGGCGTGTTATTAAAAATTACATTTGCACTTAAGGAAGGGGTTTTATACGATCTAAATTGCATCATTTTAGTTTTTTTACAGTTAATTTCTAAATTGTGATCGTGTAGCCAAAGTGTTACTGTCTGAAGAGTATTTTGTAAGATTGTATTTGGATCACAATTTTTTTCACATTTCACAAGTATGGAGATGTCATCAGCAAATAGTACTGGTAATGTAGTTTGTTTATCTAGAATTTTTGGGAGGTCATTTATGTATATTAAGAATAGTATGCAGCCTACAACGCTGCCTTGAGGGATGGAGCATGTGAGATTTCTCATCTGGGATTGGACAGTTATTGTCTCTCTATTTCTAATATTGTGATCTTCAACCTGGACTATTTGTTTTCTCTCGCTTAAGTATGATTTAAACCAATTGTAAGCAGGGCCACGTATACCTGAACCATAAAGTTTTGTTAGTAATATGCTATATGATACGTTATCATAGGCTTTTGACATATCAAGTAGCAGGCCTAATGCATACTTTTTGACATTTATTTGTTGAGTATCATCACTACAACAGTGCTTTTATGACAGTGGGTACCATAATTTATCAGTATTGGCACTTTTTTCAATATGTTTTAAGGCTCACGAAAAATTATTTGTAACTTTAGAACCTTACTGTAAACACTCAAATTGTCATAACTTTTAAGGAGATCAAGTTAGGGCTCTCGCACAAACATATTTTTTACTACAAACTAGCTGCTGCCCGCGACGTCGTCTGCGTGAAGGCTCTACAGCACCAAAAATACCTAAGATGCCAGTGTCGCTATAGCATTATAAGTAAACAACTTTTAAAATAGCATTAAAATATAAGTTTTTTTTGCAAGTGAAGCAAGTGAAGAGAGTTAAATGGGAATCCTGCTGAGTTCAGTCATAAGATGTGACTTAAGGAAATAGAGAAAATAATGCAGGAATACATTCCAGGACACAAAAGAGTAAAAATACGTGCAAAGGTATCATACCTTACAACAGTTTCCTATAAACTACGTTGGTAGTTATGCTGCCAGGAGCCAAAATGTAAAGAGAGTCAGGACTGGTGACGCGGGAGCAAGCGACGTACAATTGCCCGTGTGAGAAGCAAATCGTCCTGAGGTCGACACCCGCTGCCCTCAGTGTCTGCCCCTGCGACTTATTGATGGTCATCGCGAAGCAAACACTCACGGGGAACTGTACGCGCTTGAATTGGAACGGGAAGTTATGAGGTATGAGGGGAATGCGTGGTATAAATACTGCATCGCCGATGCCACAACCCGTAAGAATTTCCGCCTCAATGGTGTGTCTGTGGAGCGAGATGACTTTAAGGCGGGTCCCGTTACAAAACTTCGGAGGAGATAGGTTCCGAAGAAGCATAATCGGGCCGACCTTTAGCTTGATGGTATGCGCTGGAAGTCAACTTGCTGACAGGGAGTTCAGAAATCCCACGGGATAATGTGTGGCGTCATCTTGCTCGATAACAGTGTTTATCGAGGTGTAGACCACTTCATTCCCCTCAATTTCCGAGAGAATGCATTCGTTAATTGGTGCAGCCTGATCATTTTTGGGCGTCAAAATGGCCCGCTCACACACCCAAGAATTCTGCTGGTGCGGTATACGACTGATGTACACACAGCGAATGAGTTCTTCTAAGCTGGATACCACTCTACCGAGAGACTCTGGAAGCACCACCTGTCCACCTCCCTCTTCTGGTAGAGTGCCTTCGCCAAGACTTAGAAGGACATCGAAGAATTCTTGAGCACGTGCATTGCCGCCAAGTCGAGCTCTCATATTAATGGCCAAACGCAGCGTACGAACTCGTGACCACAACGTAGATCGTTTCAACGACGCATTCACCTCGTCAGCCCTCGATTCCCGCGTCACCACGGGAAGCTTTTGCCGGAAATCGCCACTGAACAGAACTGTGACACCACCCATCAAATGTTCGTTCCTGCACATGTCCTGCAGGATTCTGTCCACGGCCTCAACTGCCTTCCTATTGGCCATCGTACACTCATCCCATACGATCAGAGAGCAATCCTTGAGCACGTGTCCCTTGTCGCTGTTACGTGACACACCACAAACAGGCGTTTCGGCGCTCTCTAAATCGATGGGAATTTTAAACATGGCATGTGCTGTCTTGCCACTCGGAAGCAGTGTGGCAGCGATTCCCGACGACGCTACAGCAATAGCAATTTTGCCTTACCTACTGACCTCTGCAAGTATGCCAGTGGTAACAAATGTTTTTCCTGTTCCACCAGGAGCATCCAAGAAAAACATTTTACCCTGGTTTTGCCCAATGCTTTCAAGGACGGTGTCATAAATTTGTTTTTGCTCTGAAAAGAACAAAGCGAAATGGTCATTTCGTATGGTGTTCATTTCGCCCGGATCGTAATTTGTCTCTGCGTTATACTCCCGATTTCCACGGTCTTGATGCGGTGATGATTGGGGAGCTGGTAACCCATATTCGATCAGTGGATTGCCGCCGATAGAAATGACCACATCTTGAAGTGAACTGAGACGGGTGTTCAGCACGCGTTCATCAGTTACTTCGACTTCGTCTCCAGTAGCACGCCTCAAAGCTCGTAGAAAATCTTCAGACAGATGATGACGATACTTCTCCCACAAAGCTACCGGGTTCGCGACTCCGCAAAACACCAAGATGACGGCGAACAGATGACGCATGCGGCTGGGACTGTCACTGACGCTCGCCTCCGCGAGGGTGTCATCCCAATTTTGGTCACCGTCGAGAAGGTGACGTTTTACATCACATTTAAGTTTATAATTAGGTATACGACATGAAAATATATTAATTACCAAGCAATAATCACACAGATAAATACCGAACAAAAGTATTAACAGTCAATGTTTATTTTGTACTAACAACATGAAATTGATGAAGAAATGATCATCATCAATGAACATAACTTTTTTGTAATACTTAACACCGCATTTTTTTTTTATTGTCTTCCTCAACTCTGCTCAAGATTTTGAGGGTTTTGTTGGACCTTGAATTTGTCAAAACGAACTATACGATACAACTTTTATGAAGAAAATGCACATTACCATCTATGAATTTTAAGAATAACTAACTACTAACCTCGCCAACATGATCAAATTTAAATTATTAATTTCCAAAAATTGTTAACATGTAACTTGATTTGATTTTTATGAAATCTCATAGATGGCGCTGCTTCTAAATTTTCTTTGTACTACTAACATTAATTAAACTATGTTTCTCTGCCCAAGTTACTTAAATGGCGTAGTTTTTATAGTGTAAAGCTAGATAATAGCATGGCTTACTCAAAAACAACATTTAAATATGCGTCGTTAGATTACACGCTGTCACAGAATGCGTAAGAAAAATAATGATTCACAGCTCCTCCCCCGTAGGTGATAGCGTGATAATATGTAGCCTATATGTTGACCCGACCTCTTAGTAATATTCATGCAAAATTTGATGTAAATCCATGCAGCACTTTTTGAGATTAGCCCGGACATACATACAGACAATCAGACAAACAGACAAACATTCTAAAAACTATATTTTCGGCTTCGAAATCGATTGTAGATCACGCCCCAAGTATTCTTTTTAAAAAATATTCAATGTACAGTTTTGACTTTCCTACGATTTTATTATATGTATAGATAACCCCAACTATCGCCCTGTTTCGTTTGATCCACGATTTCTTGCCCAGCCTGTATATAAAATTCAAAGTCCTGACTGACTGATATCAACGCATAGCGTAAACCGCTGGTCCTAGAGACATGAAATTTGGAGTGTGCGTTCTTTGTGAAGAGTAGACCTACTCTTTTACCTAATCTTTCTTAGGGGATACCCACAGAACCTTTAACTGTTCTGTGGGGATACCTGTATCCCCTAAGAAATATTTTTTCAAATTCAAATTTTTTGATTTAACTAGCAGCGCCCCGCGGTTTCACCCGCATCCCGTGGGAATATCTGGATAAAAATGATCCTATGTGTTAATCCTGGTTATAAACTATCAGTGTGCCAAACATTCAAACCTGTTCAGTAGCTTTTGCGTGAAAGACTAACATACATCCGTCCATCCATCCATCCTCACAAACTTTCACGTTTATAATATTAGTAGGCAGTAGGATAAAAGACTGTCCGTGTAGTTTCTTGCCCATTCTTTTCCATAGGTACCTACTACGCTTTGGAATGGGCAACTAACTTCATATTATTCTGACTTACCGACTTCTTGAGAGTTCAAAAGTACCTGTAAATGGTTTAATTGAAATAAATGTTTTGAGTTTGAGCGCAAACTGAACGTTAGGTGTAAGTATTGAAATTGTTTTTCTAAGAACACAAATGCTTGTTTACGTGTTTGGAAACCAAATCACAAACGCAGTATCCATTGATACTCTATTTCACCGCTTTCAACAACTTTTTTACAAGAATAATTAACTCGATTGTTATTTGCCAGGTATCACCGACCCGGATGACTGTCTCACAGTTGCAAACAAGTGTATGGATAAGGACCCGTTTTACGGCTTTGCCAAATCATGGCTAGGACACGGTTTAATCACTGCGAGATGTAAGTTCCACATACGCTGTAGTTATTTACTAGCTACCTGCCCCTGCTTGGCACGGTTTCAACGACTTGACAAAACATCGAGGTTTCTTTATTACTTACAAATAAATGTTGACGCTATTTTAAATTCCATTAATTTTTGCACGACTCTGAATGCGAATCATTAGAGAGTGTTTTACGACCGAAAATTTTTTCTTGCCTCTTTTCTGCAATTGTTTTTATTGTTATACTCCTGCTAGTACAGACAAACGATTTATATACCGTTGTATAGATAATTTAATTAAGATTAATTCAGTACTTTTCAAAAATTGATTTAATGCAGTAGAAACGAATAAAACATCAAAATATGTCTAAAAAAATCCCGTCAATCAAGTGTGACAACTGAAAACATTGTAGCTTGCGAAAAGTCAATTACTTGAGACAATTTTTTTTTTATTTAATAGTTTCTTTTCACCCATAGGAGGATCCCTATTGAAAATGGCTCTTTTATTCAAAGTAGTATTTTTATATAATCAAATGAGCATTATGAGTCGTGCACTTATGGATTTTCGAAATTTTATATATTTTAGTGCGTGATAAAAGCGTGTTTTTTAGTTTTTTTTTAACTACATATTTATTATTATTAAACAGCGGCGTTCAACTAGCGGTATAAATGATATTCAACCATTAAATCAAACAGCCAGGCAAATAACTTTGATCGATAACGATCCTAGTCCAGTACCTGGCCCAGACATTTAAAATCATTAAACTAAACAAAAATGGTCACAAGAAATATTTAAAAGGGTAGGTAATTAAATAAATATTTAGTAGTTGACAAATCGGAATTAGTCGATGAGAATTTTAACTTGGAAGTAGCGCTCGCCGGCGCACAGTGGGCCCATACTGAAAATTAGTGGACTTAGGCAACAAAGTTCCAATATCGATGCGATTTTTTTTTATATGACGTGTTATGATATTCCTGACAACTTTTATTCTTATAACATTTCTTCTAAAGTTGATAGTTTGTCTTGAAAAAAATTAATTAGATTATTTTGTATGGAGCGAATCACGTTTAATTTTTTTTCTTCAATTGTACTAATATGTTGGGTGTGTGGCGTGAGTATATGATAGCTAGGGTCATTCTCTATCCACGAAAAAAAAAACAGCGCCGGCCATCTGCGGCAGCGCGAGTAATCATTCGGTAAAAAAAAATGTTTTGTAAGATTTTTTTTGCCATTTAAAATAAATTCAAAGTAAATTTTTTGTGTCATTAGGCTAATTCACCTTTTCTTTATTAAATATATAGTTTTAACAGCGCATAGGTACTTATAACTAATTATTCTGGTAGAAATTTAGTAATTATTGCTATGTTATCGGTAGCACCTGCATTGTGATTGATGACTCATTTGTTATTGCGCTCGTCTAAGCGTATAACTAATGAGTCGTCGAAAAATGCTTGTCTCTGATTGGCTGTGTTATTTTTTTAACTGCACGTTATCTATTGTTGAATAAATATCGTAATAAGTTTCAGGTTATACTAATTTTGTTAATGATAGGTGAAATAATTTAAATTTGTACGGGCAAGTCGTTGATAATTATCTACATAATCAAGCGTATGAAACTGTGAAGTAATTGTAGCCCTGAAAAGGGCTGTTTGTCATATACCTAGCCCTGATGGGCTTTTGTGAGGATAATCTAGAGCCGGATCACATTATTTCTTGTTCCAGAAGTGCTAGTGGGTCCGGCAAATTTTCGGACTCTGCTATGAGGCATTCTTCTTCCTCCATAATCTCACTGTCACAGGGAGGCTCAGTAGTCTGTAACAACTGAATTGCTTCAGGCAACAACTCATTATGACCCTGTTTCAATATTTTAGGCCTTATGTAGGATATGTGGGGATCAGAGCTTATTAGAAGTCCATGGAGGATGTCTTCGTTTGTTGCTATTCTCCCCGTTTTCCGAGTGTGCCACTCCCTGACGTTTCTGAAGTCCTTATTACGGGCTTCCGAAGCTTCTTCAGATAAGATACCTAAAACGAATAAGTACATACATTTTAATTTCAAAACGCAATTGAGTCAAATAATACATCAAACTATATTTATTTTTTACTTACCGATTGGCAAAACACCAAAGTGGTTACAGATGTCTGCACCGTGCATTAGAAGTTTATGTACACTAACTGGCATGTAGTACCACGAATAGTGTTGCACGTACACATCAGCTGTTTCTCTGCAGTATCTTCTAAATTTTTCACAGTCAATGTTTTTGCCTGATGGTATGGCTTGTAGAATAACGGAAAATCTGAAAATCAGATTTTCGTCAATTCCCGTTATTCTGGATGATCTTTTGTAATCTTGGAAAAAGCGCCTCGCAGTATTCCCGTCATTTGTAGTTCCAAAACCCTAAAATGGGAAAACAATACTGTAATATACAATACATAGAGATATAATACACAAACAACATAAAAAGAGCCAAAATTAAATACATACCTGTTTGACTATATCAATCAGCATTCCAGTTTGCTCACGAAACTCTTGTTGCGTGGTATTTTTTTTAGCTTGTTTCAAAGCCTTATGTTCGCCTCGAGCAGTCCATCGTTGAAAATCCAGATTATAAGATATATGGAGAAGACATTCCATACACCGAATCTTCATATGCAGTGAAGAAATTCCTTGTTTGTAAATTTCTTCACGAAGTGGTTTGGAAGTCAAAGCGTCTAAATTATTCATCTCGCTCGGTTTTGCCAAGCAAATAGGACACGTTGCATATGATGGTACTTCAGCAATAATATTGGCCACTTTTCCATCAATCATGGTCATATGCAATTCATGTGATACAATAATATTTCCACACTGTGTAGATATTCGTTCATCAATTTGTTTTTTCATCTCAGACTCTTCAGACATTATAAAATCAGCTGTCTCCGAAGTGAAAGTGAACTTCACCGGTCGACAGTACAGAGTTGAGCAAGGTGTGGGGTTCTCCCAAACTATATTTTCATTCCCAGAAGATGGGCTAGTAGACACTAGCCGAAGAGGGACGATGCTTATCATGACTACTGATGAATCATCGAACTCTGTAGACGTTTTCTGTTTATAATTGCTCTGCGACGAAGAACCATCAAGTCCCCATTTCCAGGTCAACTTGAGTTCTTTATTTTGAGACCTATCAACAGAATTACTAATACCTAGTAAAATCCTTTCCACAGTGTGGTCCAATAGCGCTTGCAATTTAATTTGAGCTCCTTTTTCGGTAATCTCCATACTCTCTTGTGGTGGGTAACATCTTTTCTTGGCATTTACAAGCTTTGGATAAGATGGAAAGGCAGCACAGTTTTCTTCTTTCAGAAATTGTCGAAGAGCTAAGTACTTCCATTTCGAGAGCGCAAGTGATGTATAAAGAGCTAAACAGTTATCTTCAGAGACAGTACTTAAGCTCTGCTTTTTGAATAGTCGCTCGTCTACTTCGGATAGGGCATCTGGATTACTGGAAAGGTATTCGATCACTTTTGCCAGATTCGTTTTGCCGTTGTCTTTCAATTTTGTTATGTACCAGGTCTGCAACTCTTCTTCGGAATTTTCTTCTACTATGGAAGTAGAACGTCTTTTTTTTTGCTTCTTACTTAACTCTTCGAATGGTTTTCTGTGCTCCTTTTCTGTAGATGTTCCCGCTTCCGCAGTACATACTGCAAGAGTAGGAACATGGGAATCTATATCCACAGGTTCAGATAAGACTGCGTCCGAAAAGCCCATCTCACTTCTCAGGTCAACACTGTCACAAACAGGCCAGTTGATGTTTTTTTCCAACCACTTGCGATTACTTACACGATTCATAAAAGTTTTTTGGTTTCTACTTGACTCTATCCACTTTTTATTTAGATTTACACAAAAAAGTCGACAGAACTCCTTGATTCGGTTCTTGTCTTCTTCAGAAACTTCGGTAGTCAAGACAGAAATGATACTTTCATATAGAAACATATGATTTTTCAGATCACCGCCACTTCTTAATTTCACAAAAAAATCTAGGTTGGTACAAAATCCAGCCATAGTTCTAATGTAAATATAAAAATAAAAGTATTTCACTGTGTTCACAAATAAGCGACAAGAGCGAAACTAGATGGACTTAATGAATGTCTTTATATTTATAGACAGTGTTAATTACTCAAGTAGTGGACACTGTTATCAGTGAGTGAAAATTATTCAGCCAATCAGAGACGAGCATTTTTCGATGACTCATTAGTTATGCGCTTAGCCGAGCGCAATAACAAATGAGTCATCAATCACAATGCAGGTGCTACCGATAACATAGCAATAATTACTAAATTTCTACCAGAATAATTAGTTATAAGTACCTATGCGCTGTTAAAACTATATATTTAATAAAGAGAAGGTGAATTAGCCTAATGACACAAAAAATTTACTTTGAATTTATTTTAAATGGCAAAAAAAAATCTTACATAACATTTTTTTTTTACCGAATGATTACTCGCGCTGCCGCAGATGGCCGGCGCTGTTTTTTTTTTCGTGGATAGAGAATGACCCTAGCTATCATATACTCACGCCACACACCCAACATATTAGTACAATTGAAGAAAAAAAATTAAACGTGATTCGCTCCATACAAAATAATCTAATTAATTTTTTTCAAGACAAACTATCAACTTTAGAAGAAATGTTATAAGAATAAAAGTTGTCAGGAATATCATAACACGTCATATAAAAAAAAATCGCATCGATATTGGAACTTTGTTGCCTAAGTCCACTAATTTTCAGTATGGGCCCACTGTGCGGCGGCGGCTTCTGCGGCACCGCTCGCTTCGCTTGCTCGGCTCGCGGGCGGTTTGTCACAGTTCTAACCTAACCTATAAACTGCCGAACTATTTACCTAACTGTAACTGTGCAGTAATCTGTGGAAACTTTATCTGGATTGTGTTGAACTAATTATAATAATATACTTATGTTTGTTAATTCATCTGTTTGTTTCCCAAATAAAATAAAATAAATAAATAAAATAAACTGCCAATTCCAACTTTTTTACTGGCCGTCCATTTATTAAACAGCTGCTTGAGTTTTTTTTATACTGACATTGTACAATCTAGGGACATAAGTCGAGTAGCACGGGTAGGATTGTTTTGCTGTGAACGCGCAGTACAAGCCGTACCCGTACCTAATATGTATGTATAAGTGTATTAACACAGAACGCACACCTCAGAATTTATACACTGGTGTCGAGCGAAACAAAAACATATCACTTTCTAATTACGTATGACCTTGGGCGGTTCATAGGATTGCTAAAATTGATAGCGTTTTAATAAGTTCAAATAGCTCATAGTGTAACGTATAGGATAAAGAAACACTAGGTTCTAGGTTCTAATCTCGATATGGGATTTTTTTTTCTTTTCAACAATTTTATCTTCACCTGTTCTTTTATTATTCGATAAATTAATAAACGAGAATAATAATGTAATAATTGTTTTTATTATTATATAGTTAGTGAAATATGGGGTTAAGAATAAAAATCTTTTATAACTGATTACAAAATGTTTATTCGTTATAATTTTATAAAGTATAAATAAACTTCTAGTTTAGGACTTATTGTGGTTATAGCTTAAGTATTCATTTTCATTACGAAAAGAAGATTGAAACTAAACCTCAAAATAATCCTTATTACGAATATGCTACAATATAATTTTATTATTATTTAAGTACTATTTTTTATTTAATATACTTATATTTTTTTATTTTCTAATTCCTTGCTTTCCATCGCTGTATCGCAAAATATAAACGTTCTTGTTTATGATTTTCAATCAACTATGGTTTTTGAGCTGGTTTTTGTTTGCACGGCGAACGGTTCGTAAATACGTGTCGAATAATAATTCGGCAAAATATCTCGTTGGTATATAACCAGTCGCTTTCGACTGGCAAGGCTACCCTCTTCCTTATTTAGTGACCCTCCGTCTCACAGAAGGTAATTTCTCTAAAACAAAAAAGAAGTACTGTTAGGCTACTAGCAAAATACGAATAAGTATTACCTATGATTTAGAAACAAAATTATAATGAAAAAAGAAATGCATAGATAATCATCACTTGAAATCTAGGACTTCGAAATTATAATTTTTTTATCTATTTAGACCTTATAATACGTTTCAAAAAATAACTACAAGGATAAGCAGTTCTATTTTAATAAAATAAATGTTTGAAAAAATAATTAACTCATATTCATAATACTCACATTAAGTTCGGTTTCATAAGATATTTGTGTTATATTAAGTCCACTTTTACGCAGCGCAATCATATTCGCTTTAATTTCAATATTCTGCATTTTAAAAGGAACTACAACACGGCTAATAGATAGAACACAGACACACGTCGCCAATAAACAACCAACCAACAACGTTATAATATTTAATCGCGGTGAATGACTCGTATAACTTAACTGTCTACCTTATAATTTATTTATTTAGATATCTGTGGGTATAATCGTAAAGTTTTACGAATTAAGCGCACAAGACGAACATGACAAGGAAATATAATTATAGTCAAAAGCGTGATTATTCGAAGTAATTATTAAAACATTAAAAAAACTATCATCGCGCGTGAGATTCGAACTCACGGATCGCTACGCAGAACGCACTTACCCAAATATGATAACCGCTAGGCTATCATGACATACCGTAGCGGTTGAATTTATGAAATACAATCAGTTGCAAATGAATGTGAGTGTGTGTGTCTATAGTACAGAAATGACTCATTAAAAGAAGGTCGTAAGTAAAACCAAAGTGTCAATCTATTGCTTTGTGAATTTGCTACTCCACTTATGTCCCTTACTGTACACACGGCTACACATCAAGCTATACATTTCCAGTTTGAGTTGACCTCGCATTGTATAGGTTTTTCGTACAATCAGACGTCAGCTTATACTGGTTATGTATAGCTTGATGTGTAGCCGTGTGTACCATGAAATAACAGACCAATATTATTTTTATGTCACACTAATTTAACAATCGAAAGTCTGACAACCAGTCTTACCAAGGGGTATCGTATTACCCAGTAACTGGGTTGTGGAGGTCAGATAGGCAGTCGCTCCATGTAAAATACTGGTATTCAGCTGCATCCGGTTAGACTGGAAGCCGACCCCAACATAGTTGGGAAAAGGCTAGGCAGATGAGATGATGACTAATTTAACAATCGCCGAAAATTATATTTTGAACTGATCATAATAACGTCCCTAATGTATAAATAAAAGTTATTAAAATGATTACCCATTTAAATTCATTTTTTTTGTCGTCGCATGTTCACCCTATTGTATAAATGATCTAAGCATAAGCCATCCAGTTCTCTAAATGTTGTGTTAGACGCATCGGCTGAATATAATTCAGGCCGCTAGTTGAACGGCACCGTTAAGAATAAGTTGAAACTAAAAGGTTAATTTAATTAAGCTAGATAGCGGCGACGTATACGTATTTACTGTCCGTTTTCGCTAAGCCGACACCTAAATTAATGGTCGCTGTTGGAATTTTAACGCTCGTCTCAACGCCGCAAGTTATAAAATCCAACAGCGCGCAATTACTCGTATTTCAGCAACCAGTTGCATGTAGCTTACATGCAATTACGCGTTGCGCGTAGCTTAGTGTTAGTGAAAACACAACATAATTTAAAGATTTATTTTTGCCCTTACAACTAAAGTCTGATAATATTTAATTTCCAAGATGCGATATGGAAGGATCACCGCAAGCTTCTGAACCCAGCGTTCAGTCAGATACTCTTAGACACGTTCATGGGCGTCTTCAACAGCCAGTCCAGGAAGCTGGTGAAAGACCTCGAGAAGGAGGTTGGAAAAGGACTCTTTGACCACTTGCCATATATACGAAATAACGCTTTGGAGACTATTTGCTGTAAGTTTGCCGTTTGTTTCTAACTTTTTACAAATAGGTATATCTTTATCAACGTCATCAAGGCGTCAGGTAATATGTAATTGAACGTTAACATTGTTTTCAGTGACAGCGTTAGGAGTAGATTATACAGATCCAAACCTCAACAGCAAGTACGTAGAAGCTGTTGAGTTACTCTTAAAAACGTTTATGGAACGGTTTATAAAGCCCTGGTGGCATACCGCCTACACCTTCAAATTTAGCAAACTCAAGAAGAAACAGGACGCTTGTCTGGAGATATTGCACAACATGTCTAACACGGTAAGCAGATAGCGCTTTATAATCCTACTGTTCTTCCAGTGAAGGGAAAAAGACCCTCTACCAACCAAATTACTCCGGTCCTATCAAACTATTTAAGGTCGGTGCAGGTTGGTTTTCTACCCCTTCTATACATCTCTATTAGCAGTCACCGCATTTGTCACCCCCATCGACATCAATCTACATGGTCTGCACATGATCTGACCAAGATTATGTCTGGACTTTAAAAGAGACTGTGACTTCAGTATATGTTTCGGCCTTTCTTCTCGGAGTAGTCAGATAGCAAACACCGACCTCATCTAGTTTTTAAAATATGATTGACCTAATTACAAAAATAAAATCATTCTCAATTTATCATTTAGACAAAAGATCAGCTATGCTATCGTAATTCGTAAAGCAAAAATGCATTCCCAGTTTACTATTTCGAACAAAATAATTATGGCTAGAGTTATGGGTTGCTTTGCATGTTACAACGATGGTTAAGTAATCCATGTAACAAAAATTGTTGCAGGTCCTTCAGAATAGTAAAGCTAAGTTAAATGGAAACAGGTGCGCTGAAAGGAGTATAATACCAGGTGAAGTTTCTTTACACGCCCTTTCTTATGATATCAACGAGATTTCCTCAAACTATTTTATTACTTTCTTTTAGGAACCAAATTCAAACCTTTCATGGACCTCATCCTCGAGCTGTCTAATGAAAAGGGAGCGTTTACAGACAAAGAGATCAGAGAGCACGTGGACACTATACTCATTGCCGGCCATGACACTTCGGCTAATGTGCTCTTGTTCACCATGACATTGTTGGGGTCTCACCCTGAAGCCCAGGAAAGAGTATTTGCTGAGTAAGTGCTATAAAACAGTTATTAGTTAGTTATTTCAGATTAAAATTTAAACAGCGTTTACTTCAGCTTCAAAAAGATACCAAACTTTAATCCTACCCTTGATATGCACGTAGTTAGCAATGGTGGTCCGAGCGTTTGGCAGCGATTGTTCACTGTAGGCACAGCAGATGTTTTGCATCTTGTTTTTGTTTTTTGTTCGATAGGTACATGTTCGATACTTAATGTTCTTGTTTATTCCACACTTTTACTGGCAGCATCTATAGACGAATTGTTATTGCTGGCCTACACAATGTTTTGTTTCGTTTTCTGTCACTTGTATCTTATAAAATTTGTATTTAACTCGATAACACTCTCATTTTTCGTTTATTTCTATTTCTCCATTTCATCCATGCCGTTAATTGACGACGACATACCATTTTTATTGTATATTCACTGTAATACTATTCCACTAGACAGCCGTAAGTGTAGAATTAATTTATTTATTTTCATGCCACAGATTACCTCTGACACTCAAAGCATAGATAGACAGGTAATGAGGTTACGTCTGGCGCGAATTAAAAAATGAATATTTTATTTTATCTTGTAAGATTTTACTTATAATTATTATCTATTTTATTATTTATTTATTTAACTGCCCGTGACAGCACAGCGGGCCCTATCAGAATACCAGCCCTGCAGCATCATCATGAGACAAGATTATTTTGGTCTCGTATAGGACTTTCTGTTAAATTTTTTTAGGTAAATATTTGTTCGTGGTACCCCAAGGGGGACTAGACAGGGGGACCACGGGCAAGTACCGACTTTTTTATATAATTTGATTTTTGAATTTTAATTGTGTTTAGTTGAGTTAGTAATCTTCCTGTAAGAGTCGTAATAAATACTTTTTCTTTCTTTCTTTCTAAGTACCTATTCGACTAATTATTATTTCTATCTAATTGAACTGACTGGACCATGCTCCGCACATGTAAAAATGGTCTAGTAGCCTAAAAGGTGAAGTACATGTTATTGATTTTAATTTACATTTCAGGATAAAAGAGGTCCTGGGAGGAGACAGAGACGTGGAGAAGACGGACTTGTCGAAGCTGGTGTACTTGGAGGCTGTTCTGAAGGAGAGCATGAGACTCTTCCCCATCGGGCCAGTCATAGCCAGGAGACTTGATCAAGATGTTAAACTTAGTAAGTTCATGATCTTGGATAGTTAACACTGCTACCAATCCAACAAGGGAATCCAGGACCCGTCTCTCTCGGACTCGAGTCTCCAGGCATTCTTAGCCTTGGTGAAGCAAGGCACATCGAAACTAATCGGTGTGGAGGCTAGGATTTGTTTTATAATTTCTCAGTACTGTAGACCGAGGATATGACAGCCGGTAAACTAATACTAGACATTTCGCGTACACCGAGACCTCCCAAACGAATGGGACAAGTAGCTTATGTCCAAGCTACGTCTATGGCCACATTTAAAATCAAAGTTAATGTATTGGATTGTATCATAGTTAGTTGTTAGTAATTTACATCACTTAGTACTTTTTTACAAGCTTTTATTTAACTTGCAATGAATGTATGTATATAACTATGTTTGTTCGGGTGGACCTTTGCAACTCAATTTTGAAGCAGATATCTTCAACCGCTTATGCTGAAATTTTGTATACACGTTTAGTTTGGATGACAACCCAAGATGGTAGACTAGTTATTCTTAATGCACTCCTACAATATGGGAATCAAATGAAAGGGCTTGCTGAGAATAACTCGAAAAATAAAGTGACGTCACGCAGACGAAGTCGCGGGCAGCAGCTGGTATTATAATAAATACGTATCGGTTGATTAAATGTCATTGTTAAAACCTACACAACTTACATCCTTATATTCTTCAACTTTTCCTTCTTTAACATAATCTATGTTTCAGAAAACTACACCCTCACAGCCGGTCGGACCTGTGTCTTGATGATTTTCGGACTTCACAGGGGCCCGCACTGGGGTCCTGATGCAGATGAGTTCAAACCTGAACGCTGGCTGGAGCCTGGCAGACTGCCTAGTAACCCCAACGCGTTTGCTGCCTTCAGTTTGGGAAAACGGCACTGTATTGGTATGGATCAATCTCAAAGTTAAATTTAAAAGGAAAGCGCTTTACACTAAGCACTCCTAAGCAAAACTTACTTCTACAAAAATCTTTCAAAATTTTGATAGTTGTACATTTTGCAGGTTCAAATAAAAAACACCAATAATTTTGTAATATTATAGGTAATGTTAAGTGAAATTCCAATTCGTTTTATTTTTAAGCTATTGCATAGCTTTTATCTTGGGCTTTGAGCGCGGCGACCGAATGAAGAAATTCCGTAACGAAAATAAACCTAAGCATCGTCTAACGTCGTATCAGTTCGGCAGACTTCGGCACGGTGTTTGTGTGCGTTGCTATGCAATAGCTTTACCGCGGCAGTCCCCGAGTGCCACACGTATTTTTATTTATAGGATGTCACTTTGTGCAATAGCAGGTTGGAGCTTTGTGACAAAATTCAGGAAAAATAAAGATTAATTTAACTACGGATGTTGTTCCAGGTAAAGCCTACGCCATGATGTCAATGAAGACGACCCTCGTTCACGTGGTGCGGCGCTACAGAATCAAGGCTGACCACACCAAGATGCGACTCAAACTTGATGTCATGCTGAAGCCAGTTGACGGACATTCCATCAGTATCGAGAGGAGAACGTAGAATAGAATAAAGATAACGGAAGCTTTATATTGGAAAAAACTATTCAGTACTTATGACAGATGAGAAGAATAAACGTGATAGTTGACAGTTTAGACACTAAGACCCCTCAGAACAGTGAATGGTAGAGTTACCAATGTCACCATACTCTGTTGAACAAAAACTGACGTGCTAAGTGTCCAGCATTGTTGTTGCATATGTGCAAGTTGCGACTATTAACTTTGACTTACTCCTCTGCTTTGACTTACTTAACTGCTCTAAACTTGTCAAATTTCATGAACCTATTATGTTAAATACTAGACTGATGTAAGTAACTGATATTTTAACGTTTCTTTCTATTTTTATATAAAATATTTAATTACTACATAAATAAAAATTAAATGCTGTTCGTTGGCAAGCGTATCAGTTGAGAACGGCTACACCGATTTGGCTAAGTTTTGTTTTAAAATGATCGTAATAGTTTGAATAAGGTTTTTTATGGAAAGAAAAATTTGAAAAGTTGTCCGGAAAATCGGAACATTGGGGAAAAACTGAAGTTATTTTTTCTATCGATTTTTTGTATAAATTATTGAAATTTAGACGACACCGTCTGATCGGCCAGCTAATATTAAATATAATTAGATCTCAAAATAGGACACCCACACACAAACAAAAAGAAAGCGGCTAAGTGCGAGTCGGACTCGCATACGAAGGGTTCCGTAACCATCGTACAATATTTAACATTACATATTTCTTTAACACGTTTCCTGTATGGAAACCCTCTTAAATGTTTGACTTTATTTATATTGTTTATTGTTATGGCAGCAACAGGACACACTCTGTAAATTTGAAGTGTCTCGCTATTACGATTTAAAATATACAGCGGTGCTATTCTGTAAAAAGATCACCGTGATAACTTAGGTGAAGTGAGCTTAAAGTGAGCTGTCATACTAGGGATTGATATTATTGACAGCTCACGTTAAGCTCACTTCACCTAAGTTTTCATGGTGAGATTTTTACAGAATAGCATTACAGCTTTGTGACAGACGGACGGACGGACAGCGGAGTCTTAGTCGGTTTTTATTTTCTGAAACGGAAAGGTAAAAAATAAATACACATTCGAACTGAGAACAGACAAATCAAGATAATTATCAGATATTGTATTTTAATTTAGAGGTTTATAAAGATGACTGTTCCGATTTTGTTTATAATGAAATGTTGTCATTTTCTTCAATGTGTATGTGACTTGGCGTACTTATAGTTTAATGTTTTTAAATTAGATTTCGTCGTAGAACTGCATTTTGCGTACAATAACAAAAATATGTTACTAAATTATTGTATAATTAAAATGTTGCTATAATTTTTGTTGACTTTTAAGTTTTAGTTTAGCATTATTACGGGTAGTCCAGTTAGCCGTTTAAATTATCAATAGAACTTACTCTCTCTAATGTAGCCATATTGATAATGTGTGTAAATAGGTAGGTCTGGCGCAATATACGATCTAACCGTGTGCCCGTGTTTTAATATCGTCATCCCGCAGTAACTTATATCACACTCTCTTAGTACAAATTATCCCAATGAATGACTTAGGTAATTCATGAAAATGAGGCGAATTCTTCCTTAGAGTTAAATTCATGATTCTTATTATTTAAATTATATAAATACATATTCTTTGTGGTCGTGAATCATATTTTGATCTACATAAAACCTGACACTGAACTGCAAATTGCAAAAGAAGATTTTATATCAGCTGTTTAGCCATATTTGTTCGAATATACAAAGTGTTAAAAAATTAACCTTACAAACCTTAAAAGGTGCTTTAGACCATCGAACTGAACAACTTTCACTATGGACCAACTCTGAAATCACGAAAAAAAATCTGCTGTTTCATACAAAAGTTCAATATCTACCTACTTGACCAAAATGTATGAAACAGCAGATTTTTTTTCGTGATTTCAGAGTTGGTCCCAGAGTGAAAGTTGTTCAGTTCGATGGTCTAAAGCATCTCTTAAAGTTTGTAAGGTTAATTTTTTAACACCTTACATAATACTACATAAATGGTTGAATAATAATAATGTTTACAGCATAAAATAATTTGTTGACGGGAAACATTTTGTAATGTAACCTATATTATTTGCATGCAAAGCAAAACATGTATGCTCTATAATGTATTTTTTAAAACAACTTTATATACCTACCATGTTTTATGCAAATAAATATTATTTCTATTTCTAAAGTCGCGGCCTACCTCCGCGCCACTACCATAGTTATACTTAATACCTTGTCATATCAAACAATGCAAATGACGACGTTAAAAATGTGAAGCACTTACAAGTAAAGATTTAATGTGACAAAGTCCAAACGTGATCGACGTTTTCGTAAGGTGACCGTACCAATTATTTTGAGTTTGTAATTTATTATGTAGAGGGCCTTGCATTTGCTTTGGTGAACTGAGATCCTGTAGTAGATACAAAGTAGGTAATTTCAAATGATTTATTTCGTTGACTTCCGTCGCAAAATAGGTAAGTAATTGGAAATTATAGGTGAACGTATTTTTTAAATCGGATGTGTGGTTCAGAGATTCCCCTTACAGCCAAAGTAACAAACATTACCTCTATTTTTACAGATTTATTATGTTGTGCATATGAGAAGTAATCACAATAAATGGTCGATTACTGACGAAGAACCTACCTGAGCATGTGATTTATAAAATTACAATTATAAATAAATGAATATAATTTCAATAAAATTAATGACTAATTAGTATAGGTGTAAACGCAGAGTGAATTTATATCATTACTTTATCTCGAGTTCCGTACCTATCCGTAAAAATATCAAGAGCTATCAATTTCATGGTTCAAAAATAGAAAGTACTTAGTACTTTTTTGAAATCTTTCTCATTTACTTAGTTTTTTTTGGTAAAGAGCAAACTCAAAGTATTTATTTCAATTAAACCATTTACAGGCACATTTGAATTGTCAAAGAGTGAATGAGACAGATGAAGCCAGTAGCCCAATCCAAAACGAGGGAGTCGTGTTTCGTCCGCTACGCATTGCGTCCGTTTATGGCCCTATTGTATTCTCGAAGAAGCATTTTTTCTCGGATCAGTCGCGTTAAAGCCGTTCTACCTAAAGTACACTCAACACTAAAAGTACTTGTGATGAATATCACACATACCAAATTAACATTTTGTGAAGCATCGTACTAGGCGAGCAGACTTATCAGGAGATGCTTTTTGTCGCCCACACACACGCAATAATGTTGACAATATTCTATGTATTGGCAATATTATTGCGAGTAGGTATAGTGGCGGCTTTAGCTTTCACTTCATAATAGTAAGTAGTACCTAAGGACTAATCGCTGACCATTGTTTATGATGTGTTCTGATTGTCCTATAATCCTATTGTTGTCTTTTTCGCACGTTCTTATGGGGCCGAAAGTTCTGGAGTGGCGACGGTGTACCGGAAGACGTAGTGTTGTAAGGCCTCCCACAAGGTGGACCGACGACCTTGTGAAGGCCGCATGAACCCGTTGGATGCGAGAAGCACAGAACCGGTCGAAGTGGAGGTGCTTGGGGAAGGCCTATGTCCAGCAGTGGACGTGTTTCGACTGAAATGATGATGATGATGAACAACCTAACGCATAAGCGTAATTGTTTTGAAAGATCTCAACGCATATAAATGGCGGTGTTGAGATCTTTCAGAACAATTACCTACATGAACTATTTTTTTTTATAATTAATATTTTTAGATAGACATAACCGCAAAATCGTTAGGGAACCCTTCACTTCAAATGGAACTCGACCTTTTTAGAATACTTCTAAATAATGCATGGCAAATA
This sequence comes from Hydraecia micacea, assembly GCA_914767645.1. Lineage (NCBI taxonomy): Eukaryota > Metazoa > Arthropoda > Insecta > Lepidoptera > Noctuidae > Hydraecia > Hydraecia micacea. Next base: position 14,021,444 of record OU611798.1, on the reverse strand, counting down.
AATAAATTTGGCAAGTCATTTGGGGTTCCTTCTTTTAATAAGCTTTCTATTTCAATTGAAAAAAAGAATAGAAGAAATGCTTTCGATTCCCTCTTCTCCCCTTATCTCCAATGTTTAAAAAACGAAATTTTGAAAAAAAAACAACCTTCTTCAAAAAAAAAAACACTGTCGAGTAAAAATAATAAATTTCGGAAGTCAGTGTCGTTGGTTCTGCATTTTCGTTTTTTGCCACCGACTTCCGAAATCAAAGTAATTTTTCACTTTGTATTGTTATTTTTGAAGAAGGTTGTTTATTTTTGGACAAGTTTTTATTTTTCATTTTGTAGTTGGGCCTACCCCACACAAAATCGTATAACACTAAGTACTATGTAAATATGAGTCACAAGAAGTTATTATAACATCATCAATATAAACTAAGTGAAAAAAATACGTATTATTGAAGCTAACTCGAAAACTACCCAAGCTTTAAAGCAACGAATTTTCGAAATCGATTCACAATTACCGGATATATCGCGTAACACACATACAAAAATAAAATTGTCGTATAGAGAAGCTCCTCTTTTTTGAAGTCGGTTAAAAATTATCTATAAAGACATTTCACTTTCAAATGTAGTAGTTGATGGAGATTTGTTTACCTAAATATTACAGGACAAATAAAACGATGTCTCTAACTAGTACTTTGTAAGAAATCAGAAATCCTGTACTATCAAACATAGCGGTCTAAAATAATAAAATTATGGTAAGGAACCCTTGGTGCCCCAGTTCGACACGCACGTGCCCGGTAGACTTCATATAAAATACAATATATACGCTAGTTCGGTAATTTGGCAATCAAAGGTCAGTGCATATCTTGACATGTATTGTGCCAAGTATACATAATATATGTTTTTAATCTAGAAAGTGAAAGGTAATTTGTTTTTTGTTGTATCACTGTGTTTGAAAGACGAGTCCGAAACCAGTGAAACAAGGGCGCTAAGAAAAAGGGTTGGTCAAGCAATATTTGTTGGAATCGGGAATCCTGGAGAAGGTCTCAGGAATCTGCATACGGTAAGCACAGAGCTGACGGCTTTCAAAATTAAAATTTAATTATTAATGTTATATTGTACTAGAATAGATTGGACGGTGGCTGTGACGGTGAACTAGGCATTTGCCTGCGATGAAACATTTGAAATTCAAGAAAACCAGATACCAAAATACAGTATGGTTAGAGATGGCAAATTGATCAACACCTAACTGGGTTATCTCAAAATAGTGGTATGATCAAAGCAATAGCATATTCAGGCTGATAACGATAACTACAATAAGGATAAGTTTCAAAGATAGAGATGGGCAAACTGGACCGCGGGTCTATGTTTGATGGTACTTACAGGATTTCTGACTTCATACAAACTGTGCTAGTTAGTGAAAAAAATTCGAAGACATGTGACATCCACGAACCCGCACTGGGCCGGCGTGGTGGATTACGGCGGTCTACTGTCTGTCACCGAGATGAGGCCTGTGTCCCAGCAGTGGGACGATTATAGGCTGTACTGTGATATGGACTGTTCAAAAGTCCAGTTTTGCTCCTTCGAAAAACGGATCACTGACGAACGACTTTATGCCTCATCAACTGAAATTGTTATTTTCTTTATGGTTACCACTCCTCATTTCAGTAACAACGGAGAAAATCAAAAATGTTCGCGGTGGCGCTATTCTGCATCGCGTGTGCTGCGTACTGGTTGTGGATCCGGATGAATGTCAAGACTACGGAGCCGCCATACATCCCAGGAGCGTGGCCTCTTGTGGGACATATTTCGTTGGCCTTTGGGGACAGCTGCTGTAGGTACTTTTAGACACATTTAGCCTATGTGAACAGACCAACCTATCTGACTGTATAATCGTTCCGACGGTTGGAGGCATTCGGAGAAGATAACTAAATAGTTAAGTCAGATCTGACGGATATCGCGGTAGACCTCATCATGTATGGTTGCCTTAAGAATTGCACCCTAATTGAGTAACACTCGATCAATCACAATCTGAAAGATTTTAAAGGATATTGCTAATCCATTGCTTCTTATGTTAGAAAAAATTGTCTGCTCAACAACGTGCCTAAATAACACAATGAATGTACTTGATATTGTGTACTAGGACAAAACCGGCGCGTCTTAAGTTCGTATTAAGTACATACTTGAAGAGTTTATCAAACATATGATGTATTTCTATTTCTGTTTGTAGCATTATGGAACACACTAAACGATGCCGCCAAACAATGCGACGACTTGGGAGGAGTCGCTGCAGCCAGCATTGGACCACAAACTGTATATGGTGAGTAGTCTTATGATGAAACCTAACATAAACCAGGTGAGGAAATGGTCTAGACAGATTTCAGTCCGACGATGATAGTCTAGAACTTACAAAATCTGTAAAACTAATTCACTTGTATAGATAGTACAATCCACGAAGACGCGCCCCACTCTTCTTCCTAATCTCAAACAAACGCAGTATCCATTGATACTCTACTTAACCGCTTTCAAAAACTTTTTTACACACATCAAAAGTGTCTAGGGATCAAGCATTTTTATGCGGATTTCTTGAGATTGAGATGTGGCTTTGTAATAAATTTATGATTAATTTTATAAATTTATATGGATCCTTTTTGGTGCATTTCATAATTTGAATCAGGAACTGTGAATCAAATTCGAGTAAAAGATGAAAATCAGCTGTCAATATTTTCCCTATAAAAACATACAACGCATTGAAGACATTATTAGTGCTACTGTTTCCCTACTACTGATTAAAACCAACGTTATTATGGAGCGGCGACGTCATTTAAGCAGGGAAGAAATGCTCAGAGCCGTGGGAATGATAGAAGCTGGTTCCCGGCAACGTACTGTGGCTTTAGCTCTGAATACAAGTCAGAGTGTTATCAGTCGACTTTGGACACGTTACCGAAGCACTGGTACCGTGGCTGAGCGCCATGGAGGACGGTATCGCTGCACCACACGGAGACAAGACCGATACATTCAAATCTTAACTCGAAGAGCTCCAACAATAACCGCCATGATGTTAGCCGTGAGGCTTCATCACTCTTCAGGGAACTTAATTAGCGACCAAACAGTCAGAAACCGCTTGCATGAAGTGAACCTTCATTCCCGAAGACCGCTACGGGTACCACCTATAGCAATGCAAAATCGTAGGATTCGATATCAATGGGCTCTTGAACACAGAAATTGGGCAGAAGAACAATGGCGTTTCGTGTGCTTTTCTGATGAGTCTCGTTTTGGTATGAGACCGGATACAAGACGTATACGACACTGGAGAACCCCTGGACGCCAACAGCGATTAAAATCCTGCCAGGAAGTCCATCCTTATAGTGGTGGAACCATCATGGTATGGGCGGGTATTTGGATCGGCGGAAGAACTGAGTTGATTTGGATCAGAGGCAACCTCAACGCTCAAATTTATGCTGAGACGATTGTATCAGACGTCATCGTTCCTCTACAAGTGCAAATCGGTCCCTCATTTCAGTTAATGCATGATAATGCACGACCGCACACCGCAAGAGTTGTAAGACAGACTCTCGCCGCAGCTAACATCAATGTCCTGCCCTGGCCTGCTCAGTCGCCAGACTTGAACCCGATTGAGCATGCATGGGATATGCTACAGAGAAGAGCTCTGCCGAATATGGAGGGTATCCAGTCGCAAGAAGACCTTTTTTTGTTGTTGCAACGAACATGGGCTGCCATTCCACAGCGTGATTTGGATGAACTCATTTTGAGTATGCCAAACTGATGTTCTTGTGTTGTTAGTGTTCGCGGTAGAAACACGGATTATTAATTGTTTAAGTTACCCAATAAAATTTTAAAGAAAACTGTTATTTCAGTCTTTTTTTCGAACTTTTGTGTTAGTGGTTCAAATGTCAAAAATCCCTTTATTAGGAAAATGGCAAATTTCTTTATTAATGCAAAGGTGACTTGGTTTATCGTTACTGTGACAAACGAAAACACTTTATTTGATGAATCCTTAAAGAAAATTTTAATTAATATCAATCAGGAGAAAAGTTATTGCAAAAATATATGTTGATCCCTAGACACTTTTGATGTGTGTACAAGAATAATTAACTCGATTGTTATTTGCCAGGTATCACAGATCCGGATGACTGTCTCACAGTTGCAAACAAGTGCATGGAAAAGGCCCGGTTTTATGGCTTTGCTAAATCATGGCTCGGACATGGTTTACTCACTGCGAGATGTAAGTTCCATATACGCTGTAATAATTTACTAGCTACCTGCCCCTGCTTCGCACGGTTTCAACGACTTGACAAAACATCGATGTTTCTTTATTACTTATAAATAATTTTTTACGCTTTTTTAAATTACAATTAATTATTTTATAACTTTTAGTGCGTGTTTTTTTAACTACATGTTTTTATAACTAAACAGTGGCGTTCAACTAGCGGTATAAATGATATTCATCCATTAAATCAAACGGCCATACAAATAACTTTGATCGATAACGATCGTAGTCCAATACCTGGCCCAGACATTTAAAACATTAAACTAAACGAAAATGGATCACAAGAAATATAAGGATACTTAAATAAATATTTAGCAGTGAAATGGCTTAAAATTACGTTTGAGTTAAAGGTTACGTGTGGTTTGAGTTAACAAATCGGAAATAATCGGTGAGAAGTCTAACTTGGAAGAAGCGGCGGCTTTTTCGGGACTGCTCGCTTCGCTCACTCGGCTCATGGGCGCTTTGTCACAGTTCTAACCTAAACTATGAACTCCTAATCTATTTACTTAACTGCGCATTCCAACATTTTTACCCTTTTTAGTTTTTGTAGGCTCGTCGTTGTTGTAATAGACAAAAATGAAAAAAAAAAAACTTTTTCCCCTAGAGGATGAAATGCTGTTTTTTCCTCGCTCTGGTACTCTACAATGACGGTCTTTTTGAGCAAGAGGAGTGAAAAGTTATTTAAATTCCTTTTTGTCGTCGCATTTTCACCCTATTGTATAAATGACCTAAGCATCAGCCATCCAGTTCTCTAAATTGTGTGCCAGACTCATCGGTTGAATATCATTCAAGCCACTAGTTGAACTAGGCTAGGCTAATTAAGCTAGTTAGCGGCGAGATAATTATACAAATTTACTATCCGTTTTCACTAAGACGACACCTAAATTGAGCGCACTGTTGGATTTTTAACGCACGTCTCAGCGTCATCGCAAGTTATATAATCCAACATCACGCAATTACTTCAGCAATAATTTGTGTGTAGCTTACATGCAATTGTGCGTTGCGCGTAGCTTAGTGTTGGTGAAAACACAACATAATTTAAAGATATATTTTTGCCCTTACAACTAAAGTCTGATAATATTTAATTTCCCAGATGCAATGTGGAAGGATCACCGCAAGCTCCTGAACCCAGCGTTCAGTCAGATACTCCTGGACACGTTCATGGGCGTCTTCAACAGCCAGTCCAGGAAGCTGGTGAAAGACCTCGAGAAGGAGGTTGGAAAAGGACTCTTTGACCACTTGCCATATATACGAAATAACGCTTTGGAGACTATTTGCTGTAAGTTTGCCGTTTGTTTCTAACCTTTTACAAATAGGTATATCTTTATCAACGTCATCAAGGCGTCAGGTAATATGTAATTGAACGTTATCTTTGTTTTCAGTGACAGCGTTAGGAGTAGATTATACGGATCCAAACCTCAATAGCAAGTACGTAGAAGCTGTTGAGTTACTATTAAAAACGTTTATGGAACGGTTTATAAAGCCCTGGTGGCATACGTCCTACACCTTTAAATTTAGCAAACTCAAGAAGAAACAGGACGCTTGTCTGGAGATATTGCACAACATGTCCAACACGGTAAGCAGATAGCGCTTTATAATCCTACTGTTCTTCCAGTGAAGGGAAAAAGACCCTCTACCATCCAAATTACTCCGGTCCTATCAAACTATTTGAGGTCGGTGCAGGTTGGTTTCCTTCCCCTTACATACATCTTTATTAGCAGTCACCGCATTTGTCACCCCCTTGCCAGTCATTATCGCCTTCCAATATTTCACCCACCGCATCAACAAAAGACGAATTCCAGTCTGCGTGTCTTTAAGAGTTAAAAATAAAATTCGTTTAATTCAGACTATTCAAATGTCCATATTTTATTAGTATTACCACAGTATTACACTATCTTGAAACTATGTTAGTCATGTGAGGAGATCCAATATTGAAAATAAATTAAAAATAAAATTTAAATAAATTATTAAATTAAAATACAAAAAGTTTAATTTGTATTATTTGTTAATAGTGAACCAGGAAGGTCTAGTAACCGAAATACTGACTACAGCCTGTATATTAATGACAACATAATTAAATCAGACTCACGAGTCGCCGAAGCCTTTGAATATTTATTTTCAGATATTCCCGTTTCAACTACTAAATCTATAAATTCAACACCTTCTGTTGTTTAGTCTTTGCTTAAGGAAAATGTAAATTTTTGCGATTTGGAATTACTAAATCAGCTGTTCCCTACATTTATGTTCGTATAACTCGTCAAAATGTAGGGAACAGCTGATTTTTTTTCGCGATTTCAGGTTTGGTCCCATAGTAAAAGTTGTTTGTTATCATGAGTACAATCACGTGTTTAGGTATCGGTCACTAATTACCACTCACCCTATATACACAATGACATGAATATTTACTTTGTGAAGTATAATATTATTTTAATGTGAGGACTACGTAACGTGGGTCATATGTTTTTTCTCATTCACAATTTTTTTATGATAATCTAGCAGTTGGAGTACTTTATGCGGCCTTCCCATATGTTCTTTCTGTTCATCGAGTCGTCCTTAGGTTCTGAGCTACACGATTAATGACAAATGCGTGCACCGACTGGTCAGGTCCACTCAAATCTGTATGGTCCTTACTCAAAACACCATTTCAGACATCATTCTACTACGAAGAAATTAATTAAGTTAGGCCTAGAGTATTGGATGCTTTGCATGTTACAACGATAGTTAAGTAATCCATGTAACAAAAATTTTTGCAGGTCCTTCAGAATAGTAAAGCTAAGTTAAATGGAAATAGGTGCGCTGAAAGAAGTATAATACCAGGTAAAGTTTCTTTACACGCCCTTTCTTATGACATCAACGAAATTTCCTCAAACTATTTTATTACTTTCTTTTAGGAACTAAATTCAAACCTTTCATGGACCTCATCCTTGAGCTGTCTAATGAAAAGGGAGCGTTTACCGACAAAGAGATCAGAGAGCATGTGGACACTATACTCGTTGCCGGCCATGACACTTCGGCTAATGTGCTCTTGTTCACCATGACATTGTTGGGGTCTCACCCTGAAGCCCAGGAAAAAGTATTTGCTGAGTAAGTACCTACTCGACTAATTATTATTTCTATAATTATTATTACTATAATTGCGGAGCATGCTCTGCACATGTAAAAATGGTCTAGAAGCCTAAAAGGTGAATTACGTATTATTGATTTTAATCTACATTTCAGGATACAGGAGATCCTGGGAGGAGACAGAGACGTGGAGAAGATGGACTTGTCGAAACTGGTGTACTTGGAAGCTGTTCTCAAGGAGAGCATGAGACTCTTCCCCGTCGGGCCAATCATAGCCAGGAATCTTGACCAAGATGTTAAGCTTAGTAAGTTCATGATCTTTGATAGTCAACACTGCTACCAATTCAACATGGGCTATAGTCTGGTCCAAAATATGTTCTAAAGTCACGAAAATCAATACTTTGGTCTGGACAAAAGATGTCTAGCGTTTGTCAACGTACCGCACGGCGGGCCGTGCTGGCGCCGCTGCTGCAGCTGCTGAGACCCTCAAGCAATGTAAAGACCGTAACATTAAAGGTAACTAGAGTTTTCAGCCGTTTGGGGCCGAATGCTCATGGAGCCCGAGTGCGCGACTTTTTTTTACGGAAATTTCTCGCCGACTGCTCGACACTTCACGTGGCTAGAGAGATGGCTTGTTCTTTGGCCAAACCATTAGCAATGCTATTTAATGTGGCAATGTGGATGAGTACTACGACGCCTAAGTGTTCATTTGTTTTTGTATTTATTTGTATAGTGGATAAACTGAAACGGAACGGAGTATTCTGGGTATCAAACTAACAGACCGGGTTCCGCTTACGACCATCCGTTCCATCACAAACATAACTGATGTCACTTGGAAAGCTGCCACGCTAAATTGGAACTGGCCTGGACACATCCCTGAGCATGTCAGACGAACAATGGGCCAAGTTGCCCTTAGTACTATTGATAGAACTCGATTTGCCCATGGTCCGATTGATAGAACCACCGAAAAGAAAAATACCCTTGGTTCTACTAGTAGAACTACGAGTCGAACCACGGGCAAGAAACGAAACTTACGACCCAATGGGTCCCTCTTAATGGCTAGCGACATCGTGGCAGGCCCAGACGGAGATGGGATGAGCTGGACTCCTTAAACAAGAACTGGTCCTTAGCAGCTTTGAATAGAGAGAAGTGGAAAGAGAGTAGGAAGGCCTTTGCCCTGCAGTGGGACATCACAGACTAATAATAATAATAACTTAACCCTCAACTTGACGCTGCAAACCTAACTAAGGGCTGATTTTTCGATCGCCAGATAACTTTTATTAGAGGAATACAATTGACGTTTGACAGTTTTTGTATGCAATAACATTCAAAATTTCAAAATGATTCCTTGAATAAAATTATCAGGTGATTGAAAAATCAGCCCTAAAAGATAGGAAATACATTTATTTAGCAAAGTCTAAAATACACACAATACACCACATACATACATCAGATAAAAACAAATAAAAAATAAAAAATAAAAACTGAAAAGTCCGATTTAAGAAATTACCTAGCAGGAAAGTGTGCCTCACGGCTGCGCCAAAAACGCCCAGTTCAGCAAAAATGTCAGACAACTAGTGCCTGACCCTATTTTTCAAGTGGACTCTGATGTGTGAGGTGACGGATGGAAATCAGTTCTAAACTGCAACGTTACGTGTGTATGCATAATTAATAAATTAATTAATTTTTGTGTCAGATAAAAACATTAACGAATATGTATAAATAGACAAAAAATATTGATAAATAAATAAATGAGATGGCCGCATGATAGACCTTCTTAGGTAATTAAAGAAATTCTTCGAAACGAGTCGAAACAAAAACTGTTTTAAACGATACCTGACTTCTATGTTCCAACACATTGTAATAATAATTTATTAATCCGTGCACTGTAATGTCATCGCACAATACGCTGCAAGCAGCCGAGCGCGGCGGACTATTTTCGGACAGTTTGCAACTAAAACTATTAACAAACTAAAATATGTCGTCAAAAACTTCCCCCGCATCGCTGTTGACCGGTAATGTACCTATGAGACTGGCGGCATTGCCACATTGTATGACAAAGCTTAGCCTGTGGTCAAGTTAAAAGTCAGCCCTTGGGTCACGTGATGTGTCAACTAGCCGTTCTCGGAGCTCCAAGTCGCAGGGAAGCAGGGAGGCGGAAAGTAGTGTCGTCGAACGAAATGACTATGTTCGACGATGGTACGAGTAGTGCAAGAAGCCAAAGACCCGACTCCCACCTACGACCCCACCACAGCCAGCGGGCGCGCTCGCTCCGCAGTACTAACAGACGTGTCAAGTAAATTGTTCTGTACGACACTGCAGAGCGGCTCATCCCACCGTCTCTGGGAAGATGGTTGTCGGGTGGATTTAAATTCGGCCAAGCTAGTCTCCAGGCATACATACCCTCGGTGAATCACGGCACATCAAAATTAATCGGTGTAGAGGCTAGGATTTTTTTTATAATTTCTCAGTGCTGTAGACCGAGGATATTGGATATTACATACGAATGGGAAGAGTAGCTTGTCTCTAAGCTCGTTCGTCCATGGCCACATTTAAAATCATAGTTAATATATTGGATTGTATAGTTAGTTATTAGTCATTTACATTAGTACCTAGTGTAAATAGTTTGTTGTGTTCAATATTGTCAAAGTTATAATAAAGACGTATCATTGTCAAAACCTGCAGTACTTACATCTTTATCTTCTTTAAACTTTCCTTCTATAATATAATCTATGTTTCAGAAAACTACACCCTCTCAGCCGGTCGGACCTGTATGTTGTTTATTTTCCGGATCCACAGGGGCCCCCACTGGGGTCCTGATGCAGACGCGTTCAAACCTGAACGCTGGCTGGAGCCTGGCAGACTGCCTAGTAACCCCAACGCGTTTGCTGCCTTCAGTTTTGGAAAACGGCACTGTATTGGTATGAACCTCTCAAAGTTAAATTTAAAAGGAAAGCGCTTTACACTAAGCACTCCTAAGCAAAACTTACTTCTACAAAAATCCTTCACAATTCTGATAGTGGTACATTTTGCAGGTTCAAATAAAAAACACCAATAATTTTGTAATATTATAGGTAATGTTAAGTGAAATTCCAATTCGTTTTATTTTTTATTTATAGGATGTCACTTTGTTCAATAGCAGATTGGAGCTTTGTGACAAAATTCAGTAAAAATAAAGATTAATTTAACTACTGATGTTGTTCCAGGTAAAGCCTACGCCATGATGTCAATGAAGACGACCCTCGTTCACGTGGTGCGGCGCTACACAATCAAGGCTGACCACACCAAGATGCGGCTCAAAGTTGATGTCATGCTGAAGCCACTTGACGGACATTCCATCAGTATTGAGAGAAGAACGTAGAATAGAATAAGATAATGGAAGCTTTAATATTGGAAACTATTCAGTACTTATGACAAATAAGAAGAATAAACGTGACAGTTGACAGTTTAGACAGTGTTTATAATTCTAAGACCCCTCAGAACAGTGAATGGTAGAGTTACCAATGTTACCATATAGGTGACAACTCATCCGCAAAATATTTCATCCGCGGATGAAACGTTACCCTTTTAAAATTGTAAGGCGACGAATCATCCGAATAAGTCTGTTTAGGGCGTCCACTTCCAGCGTTTCTAACATTCTCACATATGCCTTGTGAATATCAATAAATACCTTCTTCTGTTTATTGTGTGTGATTAAGAGCGTTTACGACATACATCATTTCATACAAATTTTCAAGCCCTTGTTTTTCGAAATGAATGAACCTATTTTAATAAAACTTCATACGCATAAGCAGGATACAAAGGTCTAAAAGTTAGCTAAGAAAATTTTCGAAAAATAGTGTTACAGCCAAATTAGACCAATTTTAAATTTTCCATAGAAACAGAGATTTCCAGTTATCTTTTTTATTTCAGCGCGCCGTCGACGCGCGTTTATAAAACGCGCGTCGACGGCGCGTTTATAAAACGCGCGTCGACGGCGCGTTTATAAAACGCGCGTCGACGGCGCGTTTAAAAAACGTGGTGTGCACAGGCCCTAAAATCATTCCAAATATTGCATTGGTATAAAAAAGGTTGTTACGAAACTTTTGGTCAAAACACATCCTAAAATTTGCTTTAACTTCAAACTTCAGCTTGGTAGGTAAAAAGCTCGGATTTGAAAGAACGTTTATCATTAAACAAAATTAATTTGATTAATGATAAAGAAAATAAGTCATATAGTGTGTAAGTCACCCCCTGCCATTTTATCCGTGTATATATAAAACATTGATCAGGCATAGTTCTTCCATAGTTACCAGTAACCAACTTGTCCAGTAACCAGTCCACTTTGGCCACCCAAACCCATAGTCCAACTTTTTATTTTTCCATATCCTGCAATAGTCCTACACCAACCGGGGATTGTCCTTGGGTGCACTTGCATAATGCATACAGGGATAATCGTCGGTTGGTGCCTCATTTAATTGAAAACTTCTAACGGGCCTCTGCGAGTTGGCTTCGGCCCCTAGTACGCCTTCCAAAGGACCAGCGGGGCAATTGCGTAACACATTATCAATCGGAATCGGTTTCATTTTGACAGTTCAACAACATTCATTGCGTTATTTACGTGTTGAGCAGGCAAATGTTTCGAACTTATGAAGCAATGGATTAGCAATTTGCTTCAAAATTATTCAGATTCCGATTGATAGTGTGTCACGCAATTAGGGTGCGGGACCCCATGGTTCCGAGATAATTATGTAAACTCATAAGATAAGATAAAAAAAAAATACTGTGATAATTATAATTATCTGTGTATTGTTGTGGCAGCTAAATTAAGACTGGGAACTTTGATTGCAGCTTTTATGCCATAAATGGTTAGTTCCACTGCGCTCCAAAACCCATTGCTCTCATAATTTTAATGTTCATACATTGATTCCACTGCGCTCCAAGAAATTTTAAGTAGAGTTGGCAAAAAAAAAAATTTTGCATGAAACATTATAATATTAAATATCATAAAAAGAGAAAAAAATGCATATCAAATATGTCTACTCAGTCATAATCACAACGTCACATCTAACAATATTTTTTTCTTAAAAACAACGAAAAAAAAACAACACTACAAGGTAAAACTGTATTAAGTTGTAAATATTCAGTGAGCTTACTTTATTACAATTCCAACGAAATAATAATATAATAATAATAATAATAATGTTTTATTCATATTAAAATTGGTAAAATTATTACATAAAAGTCTTGGAAACTATTTACAAAGGTATAATAATGTTAGATGCCTGTACTAGGATAAACCTGTATCACAGGCGGCATGAGCATACTTTATGGTGATTGTAGGACAATAACATTTATAACAATATTTAGCATTAGAAGTCTAGAAATAATGACAAAATTTTATTAATTAATTATTTTATACCTAGTTTACTTAAATACTAATTACCTATCTTAAAGATCAAAATAACAACAAAAAGTCTTATACTAATACGTAATTATTTACTTAGTCAGCGTAGAATACTTTATTGCACTTTAAAATTAAATTTTATAAGTACATAGTTTTCAATTTGCTTTTCGGTTTATCAGATAGATCTTTCAGACAATATGTGTCAACATTTTGAGAAAAATGCTCTAAACAGCATTGCAATTGGATGAGTACCTACACAAAAAGTTACAACACTTTTTGTGAATTGAATTTAGTTTGTTGCTTCTCCTGTAAAGTCAAGTTAAGTCCTAGTTACATTAATTGACATTAAAACTGACTATATGTACTGTATCATTTATACAGGGTCTGTCGTAAATAGTGGTCCACCGTTAAGGATTCGATATACCAGATAATTTACTATAACATATTACAATTTTAACCATTTTTACCCAAGGGTTCCGAAAATATTTTTTTTTTGTTTTTTATTTACGAAATTTCAATCTTTAGTTACAAATTTGGTTGTAGTTTCAACAAAAAACATTATTTTTTCTTTTTAGATTTCTGTTAAATACTGTTGAATACTAGAGCTATCGTGTAAAATTATAGTTTTTTATGTAAATTTAGAGCTTTTGAAGAAAAAGTTAGGTCTTCTCTATTTTAACCCTAATTTTTAGCATAATCATGCAAATTCAGGAGCGATTTTGTAAAAAAAAAAATGTCCTACTAAAATGGTTATAGCTAAATGGCTGTAAATGGCTATGATATTTATAGTATAAATATATTCGGAACATGTACAGTTTAGGATAAAAAAATGATGTATAGAAAAAGTCGACCTAAACCTTATTACAATGATCTCTCAGACAAAATGGTGTATGTACCGAGTGATCCAATGATACTGTCATAGATGGAAGAAGCTTTAAATGCCTTGATGGTTTAAAAAATTGTGACAATTTGTTAACAAATTTAGTCAGTAGAGTAAGTTTTTGTTGAGATTTAGCTCATAGCCGTTTTTGCAAAATGTCTGAATTGAGTGTGATGCACACTTTGGGCAATAACTGAAGACCCTTGAGAGTGACAATTTTATTACTTTGGGCTATTAGTTTTGACTATTTTTTGATTAAATGTACAATCAGATTTTGTCACACAATAAAAAAAGATCACTTAACCCAAATGGACATAAATTTTAGATTAAATCCATTTTACTTATTTTTTTATATAAAGAGACCTAATGAGAAAACAATCGTCACTAGATCCATCATGGATCTGGCCTAAGGATATTCTGAGCTTGAACGAACGTGACCCTGGGCGGCGCGCGCAATTTCGCGCGTTATCTATCATGCAACATCATGCGTCATGGGGGCCATAAAGTGCGAAATGGCTTTGAGCATTTTTGACACCAGAGTTGAATCCACCGTTAAAAAAAAAACTATTTGTGTTTATCAAACAATGTAGGTTTTCCTTTTATGCTGACTCTAGTTACTTTATTTTGGAGCGCAGTGGAATGCATTCCTGGAGCACAGTAGTACTACCCCCTTAAATTGGAATAGGTAGAATTATTCTATCACATATGAGGAAGCTGAAGTTTTACATAAACTCAAACTCAAAGCATTTATTTAAATTAAACCAATTACAGGCACTTTTGAATTGTCAAGGGTTCGGTCAGTCAGAAAGATGAAGCTAGTTGCCCATTCCAAAGCGTAGGTACCTATTGAGAAGAACGGGCAAGAAACTCCATGGACACTCTTTTAAATCAAAATAATATGTTTACAAAGTCTTGGTTACATCATTCATGTTAAAAATTATACATGTGAGAACGACGCAGAACGTTAAAAGCGTCCATAATGAAAAGTCGAGAAAAAAGAAAAGCAATTCAAATATTAAATTAAATTAAAATAAGCCATGGCAGCAAAGAGATGACCAGTCCCCACTGACGGCGCCCGTTCGTCGCGAACATGACACATTACACATTAAAAAACATCAAGTTGTAGCAAAATACTCAGAACGAAATTCATTAAATAACGTTTGGTCACACATCGTAAGTAATTTATGTTTTTCTGTTTGTAATATTGCATAATGTAGCTGTTTGTAGTTCCTATTTAATAAAATAAAATAAAAATCTCTCGGGCGACCCTTCGCGCGCTCGCGATGAAGTCATGCCGCGGCCGCGGTGGGCACGTGGTAGCTGCGCGGCGCGCGAGTGGTCTCTCTAGCGAAAGTACGAAACCCTCTTCGAAATATCTAGACTGCCACTTAACCCCGATTTTTATGCTTAGCCACTGACATGCCCCGCTCCCTCCGTGACGTTGTCTAGAGTGTTATAAGTGTTGCACCCAAGATTGACTTAAGCTAGTGTAGTACAGAAAATACTCCGTACCTAATCAGTCATGTTAATTTCGTTGATTTTGTTCGTGGTTTGTGCTGTCTTATTATGGCACTTTCTGAGGCCTAAGGCGAAGCACCCTTTGCCGCCGGAGTACCCAGGGGCTTTGCCTTTCATTGGACATACGCATATGTTGGCTACTAGTTCTAGAGGTAGGTATGAAGTTATTTTAAATCGACTTTCAGCTGTGACGTGGGTGTGTAATTTTGGTTCCCAGTCACTTGAACCTTGAAATCAATCAATCAACTCAGCTTATCGCAGACCACTGCTGGACATAAGCCTCTCCCATTCTGCGCCACAATACCCTGACCTCCGCCTTCCGCACCACCCTGCGAGACATCTTTTTGAGGTCGTCGGTCCATCTACGAGTAGCTGAGGGGCGTTCGCATTACGCTTGCCGATACGCGGTCTCCACTCCAGGACTCGAGTGCTCCACCGGCCATCGGTCCTTCGACAAACATGCCAGCCCACTGTCACTTCAGCTTGCTTACTCTGCAAGCTATGTTGGTAACTCCGGTTATTTTCCAATTTTGCCAACCAGTGAAGAACGAGTCCAAATTCCAAACCCGTCAGTCTATATTTATTTTAGTTTAAGCACACAATAGGTTGCGCGCGTGCGGTGACAATGCGTTTCTTGGGGCCGTCTCGGTGGCGATGCCTATCTTCACCCCAATCCTTGCCCATTAAGGGGGAAGTGCCAGGGTAGCCCGCGAAATTCAAATTTACTTACGTTTTTCGCAATTTTCAGATCAGTGTCAGGTTGTATTTTGATCAAAAGTTGATTCGCGACTATAACAGGTACGTATTTACAGAATTATAATCATTAGAATCATTAATACATCTTTCTAAGTTAGATTTGTACCACGACAACAAATCTCTTATGGAAAACTGCTTAGTGGTACAAATCTAACTTAGAAAGATGTATTAATGATTCTAATGATTATAATTCTATAAATACGTACCTGTTATTGTCGCGAATCAAATTTTGATCAAGATACAACCTGACACTGGCCTGCAAATTGCAAAAAACGTAAGAAAATTTGAATTTCGCGGTCTACCACTGCGCATTCACCTTAAGCATCTACGTATGTAGTTCTTACTTTAATCAAAATACTGTTGTAAGCACAATCATCAGAAAAGTGGTGGCCCAGTCATAACGACACTGACTTACGAGTAGTAATAGGTAGGTTGTAGTACTTTACTACTTGGTCGTAGGTTCGAATCTAGACAGGTGTTTTGTAATTTATTTCATCAACACTCTTTGAAGCCGGCATCTCCTAGAACCAAAAAATCGAAGAGAAGTGACATCTTCCAACCCGCACGGGGCCGGCATGGTAGACTATGGACTACTTCCTCTCACTGAGAAAAAGTCTGTGTCCCAGTAGTGGGAATATTATAGGCTGATTGTGCTTATATGCACATATATATCTGCTGATTATGATATCGTCAAGTTGTAAGCACAGGGTGAGAGGATAACTTTCAAGCAAAATTTTCTTTTGTTTCCAGGATTATGGTTATTTATGGAGAAGATGTCGAAGTTCTGTGTGGAAAATGGTGGAGTAACTTGTGGTCAGTTTGGAGCAGATACTTACTATGGTAAGTTTGAACATTAATTCTATAGGATATCTATAGGTATACTCGTAAATAAAAATGAATAGCCGAAATCTATGTAAGTACGCGCATAACTTCCGAATGATTGCACCAAATTGGATAATTATTTTTTTATTGTGTTCGGTATTACCAGGACAAGGTTTGTATGAAAGAAAATTTCGGGATTTGAAAAAAAAATTGCACCCGTGCGAAGCTGGGGCGGGCCGCTAGTATTACTTATATTATATTAATGACAGATTTTAGGACAAGTTGCTAGGCTATAGATGAGAACAATTTGCTCCTTATAATAATCCCGTAGTCAAAAAATATTTATGACTGCGGACTTAACTGCCCAATTTGCCAAATAGCTCATCGCGGCAACAAAATTAAATAAGATTCAACACAGCGATGCGCTTGATGGTACTTGAATCGAATGACTACAAAAATAAAAGTAATTTCGCATGCCCAAGTGACGGTAGAGCATGGATAACATTATCAAAACATGTAGGTATAACATCTATACCCCTACCCATGTTGGCAAAAAATAAATGATTTGATTTAATTTGAACTTTAATTCAAATAAATAAATACACGGCTCAGTAGGATAATTGTTAGGTATTCTTTAGGGTTCCATACCTCAAAAGGAAAAACGGAACCCTTATAAGATCGTTGACTTCGTTGTCCGTCTGTCTGTCCATTGGTCAAGACCCCTTTTCTCAAGAACGCGTGGAGTTATTAAGTTGTAATTAATATCAAATACTCAGGACTGCAATCCCTTGAAGCAGTGAATGAATCAAACTTCTGAGTCAACGCAATCAAAAGATACGGGCGTTTATGTTTCGGAATCAAAACCTATAGGATACTTCCCGTTGAACTGAATCATGAAATTTGGCAGGAAGCAATGTCATGTAGCACAAGTTTAGTAAAGGGAAAATTCCGAAAACCAATAAAACCGTACTTACATTACAAAAAAAAATCCCGTGATAAGCTAAGTATTTACATACCTACAAATTTGTACGAAACCCTCGGTGCGCGAGTCTGACTCGCACTAGACCGAGTTTTTTTTAGTTGATTGAATTCCCTTTATTATTATTACTTATAATATGATAGTTTACATTAAAAATTTTAAAAATTATGCTGTTAAGTCGAGGGGAAATTTTCAACATGTCATTAGATTTGGGTACTTCATACTGCCAAGTCATAAAAACGTTTATTTTCGTTTTTAAATAATAAATGACAACCATTTTATCTGGTTTTATTAAATTAACGATAGAAAACACGGAAGTGATATAAATTAAATCTAATGAAATAAAATAACGGCTTTAAACTGCGACATTTTACTTTGCGTGTGGCTGGCTGCTAGGCCTGATTATCTTAGTCTTAGAAAAAAAAAACTTTATGCAAAAATAATTTCACTTTTTATGCTCTAAAAGCCTGTCTTTATGTCGTGCGTAGGTGACATAACTTCTCATGCTCTAAAAAGCGCGTCTATGTAGGCTAATATCACTTTCAATTTTAATTATTTATAATTAATTACTGTTATATAATCTATGCCTGTTTCGTTTTCTCGCAATCGAAGTGAAATGCAGAGTGTATATAACTAGGGCATAAACGCGCCATTTGACCCCTCGAGTTCCTTCAAAGGAACTAGTGAGCATAAAGGGACTTAACTACCCACCCTCGCCTGCGGCTCGGGTACAAACGTCTCGGGGTAAAATGGCTTCTTTTATGCACTAGTTGTACAATCTACTATTTTTACCGACTTCACAAAAAGGAGGAGGTACTATGTTCGGCGGTTTGTATGTTTTTTTTTTTTTTTTGTATGTTTGTTCATCGAATACTCCGCCAATTGTCGACGGATTTTCAAAATTCTTTTTTTGTTCGAAAGTAGATAGTTCTGAGGTGGTCGCATTGTCACCAAGTTAGGATCTGATGATGGGATCTTAGAGAAATCGAGGGCAACCCTCAAATTTTATAGGCTCACTTATTGTTTTTCGCATATTTTATGAAGTATCTTGTGTATTTGCGTATGGTTGTCACCATCTCAGGTAGCTGGGCTGATGATGGAAGGTACAACTCCTTAACAGTAAGAAGTTACTCGAACAGGCAAGGACTGTTTTAGTAAATTGTTTTGATGTTTGATAGGGCATTTGCCACATTTGGTCTCATGATCATCAAGTCATGACCTGATGCTGCAGTCAGGATAGTCTGCAGAGTGCCTAACTCTGTCCTAACTGTTTTACGATTGTTTTATCATGATACTATTTTATTTTCATGAAGTATTTTTAATAATGTTTTTTAACATTCTAAAAATACACCAAATTTTTACTCACTATATGTATATACGCCTAAATGTTCGACAAAAAACTGAGTGTTTTACGGTTTCCTACATTCAGGCAGCGCCTTGCCTCTCAAGAAATCTCTGGGAGGAACATTATCAAAGTTTTTGCTCTGGAGCATGCATCAGTAGACGATTACGTTTCATAATAATACATTATTAATGGCAGGAGTGGTATACTTTCAGGTATTGCAGATCCGGACGATGCCAATACTGTTGCAAACGCCTGTTTACAGAAGCATTTCTTATATAAAGTTGCCCACCCGTGGCTTGGACAAGGATTGTTTACAGGATCTGGTAAGTCAATCGAAATTAATTCGATGTTATTATGAATTTGTAGCAATGCCATCGACGCGGCAACTGTAACCATGAATTCAGCCACGATTCTAGACCCTCTAGTGTAGAAATTATTCGTCAGATATAAAAAAAATAAACATAGAAAACCTACGCGGTCAAAATGTTTGGAACAACTAATTAATTTTTTAATGACCGACGAAAATATTCAATGCAGTCAAAGAGATCTACGAATGACAGTCACGAGCAACAGCTAAACGTGCTTTCCAAGACACGGTGGGGTCTAGATGCGCTATGAATGGTCACACATACATGAACCGACCTCAGCAAGCGTAGCTTACCTTTGATAGACCCGTGCGGCTGTTATTATTTAGCCACGACCACTAAATTAAGCAAACTAACAAAATAAAATACCAACTAACGAGGACACGGGAACGATAGTCAATACCTGCGGTACGGACTATCGTTCTCGTTTTGGTCGCGTAACCGACTGCGCGTACAGATGCCAGCACATCAACCTACTACAATCTATCAAATTTTTATAATAGATTTTCAACTTTATCGCGTTCAAAGTTGATTGGGAAAATTTTACAGTTTCAGGTAGCTTGATGTGCTGGCGTCTGTACATTGGAACGCTTAGTCCGTACAAGGCTTAAGAAGAGCCACGCAACAGCAACGCGGCTGCCGCGCCGCAGTTTAGATCAGGTGGCCTACCATGATCTAATTAAAAACGATTCAAAAACAAGACATTTCAGTTTAGGTTCCTAAACTGCATCGCTTGAGCTGCTCTATGGATGTCATGGTACCAAACAAGTATGAATGAAACCAAAACTTGCGACTCACTTTGGGACAATCGCTGTCAGCAGAATGGCACGGCCTAAACTGAATCGTTAAACTGAGGTCATGGTACGAATTAGAAGAACAGTTCAGTTTAGGTCCTAAAATGGATCGCGTTAAGAGCTTGTGGTAAGCCTCCAGTGTGGCGCACTACATTTCAAAAATGGATTCCGACGGGGAAACATTGTTGCTCCTGTTTTTGAAGTGCTATTATACAGCATTATATATGTATCTATTATAGTATATTATTTTGCACCACTGACAACCCCATGTTATTATATCCACGCAATCACTGTCCATTCCAAGGTTGCCTGGAAGAGATCGCAGAAAGCAATAAGGCCGCCCGTTGTATGTTTTGTATTAATAATCATTTTTTCTGGTGTACAATAAAGTATAAATAAATAAATAAATATTTGTTCACTTCTCCAGTACCAGTATGGAAGCACCACCGCAAGCTTCTCGGCCCAGCGTTCAGCATACCAGTGGTCAACGGTTTCTTCGAGGTGTTCAACAGCCAGTCCAGGCGGATGGTCAGCGAATTAGAGGAGCATATCGATGAAGGGCCATTTGACCACGTGATGCTGATGAGGGACAGTATTCTTAGGATTTCTTGTAGTAAGTTCATTGGAATCTTTTTATTTTCTTTCTTTCTTCGTTTGAAGAACAAGCTTAAATATTTCGTCATTTCCTTGCAAAAGCTCAGTGTCCTTATATTGCGTTAGCAAAGTTTTCAAATTACTACCCCTAGCCTAGAAATTTTTCATTGGTTATCAATAAAAAAAATTGCTGTTTCATACATTTTGACAGCTGTCAGACAAATTAAAAAATAAATAAATAAATATGATAATCTTTATTATTAGAAGAATGGGTACAGTGAATCTCCTAAAAAATAAACAAATTTGGTCTTATGTAAGACAAACTAGGATAGTTCTTAAACAATTAAATGTTTAATTAATTCTAAACGAAAATAAAAATTAACTAGGTATATTTATTCACAAAGACATAAATTACAATAAGAATCAGCATTGCCATCCAACGTGGTAATACTGCCAGCCTTTTGGGCACTTATCCCATTGACAGCGATGCGGACGAATTTTTTGATGCCCAATGAGCTCCTGCCTTTTTCTTTACAATAACTTATAATAATTTACTAAGAAAGATATATAAGAAAAAAGAGTGTGTTATGTAATTTGTTAGCTAACTTTTGTGTTGATTCTCGTTCCACAAACCGGGCGCTATAATTGTTTTATTTAATTATTATTAGCTTTTAGTGGTTGTCGAAAGATATCCCACGGGAATCTACTACTAGGATTAAAACCCAGGTTATAAACAATCTGTGTGCCTAATTTCAGCCAAATCCGTTTATTCGTTTTTACGCCAATCCGGAATATACCACAAGAAAAACAGACAAATGGACAAGAATTCTTCGTTATTATTTAATTTTTATGTATAGGTTTTGATTCCAGTAACAGCATTTGGAGATACGGAAGATAAAGACAAAGACTTTGTGAAGAACTATGTCAACGCAGTTGAGGCACTAGTACACGTACTAATGAACAGACTCAATAAGGTTTGGTATCAGAGTGACTTGATCTACAAACTGGCTGGATGGAAGAGAAGGGAGACAGAGCTGGTGAACTTCTTGAACCATATTAGTGATGAGGTAGGTGATGTTAAATGTAACATAATTATATAAACTCACGCCTTCTTCCCATGCAGTACGCCATCTGCTACGATCCTTTTATGCTCCTTTTGCTTCGTTTACGTTCGTACATCTGGTCATGTGCGTAGTACTTGCAACCGGCGTGCATGTACGCCGGTTGCAAGTACTACGCACCTGACCTTTCTGAAGAACATCACCAAAAAGGTCACTATATGTTGTCCTAGGGCGTTCCCTTCCGGCGCTTCCGCTCACATCTGCCTTGTAAATACCTTTTGTTAGTCGATTTCATTCATCCTCTCAACATGACAAAACTATCTAAGCATTTTCTTTGCAATCTTTGTCACTACATCATCTATTCTTTTTGGTGGCAGTGACATCGATACGCAACCTGTTACGATGATTTCAGTAGATACATCATTCTGAATATTTCTGAGCGTGCGTTGAAATTTATTCAAGGTTATTAAAAAAAACATTACTGTTCCATAAATTTTGATCGCGTAAGTTTTACACTTTGCTAAGCAACAGCAGATTTTTTTTTTTATAACCAGCGATAAATTTCTGCGCTGGGGGTCCATAATTATGTGCTGAATTCGTGGTTACAGTTCGTGCCTCGAAGTCTTTGTCAATACAAAATTTTGGAAATGATGTTTGAATATATTTTCAATCAATCGGCGAAATAAGTATTGTCTTATACGGCTAGTAAATGAACAAGAAAGGCGAATAATAATCCTCACAAAGGAATTTTTATAATCTTTTTTTAGGTCATACAAAGAAAAATAGCGTCACTAGAGAATGGAACGAATGAAACTGGATCGGATGCACCAAGTGAGTAATCAAGCTCATAAAAAACTTAAAACTAAACTTAAGTTATGCACATTTTAATATTTAAAGCTCTGATTAAAACAGATTCATAAATATCAAACAAGAAGATTTTGTTACAGCTGAAAATACTGATTCGTATTCAAAACTTGTAAAACGACAATATCTTTGCAGATTTCAGATCTTTTCTGGACATAGTGCTAGAATTGACGACAGATGGCAAGTTCACTGAAGATGAGATGAGACAGGAATTGAATACAATGGTGGCAGCAGCGTTTGAAACCACATCCCAACAACTGGTGTTTATTCTGACGATGATGGGATCACACCCACAAGTCCAAGAACGGATTTATGAAGAGTAAGTTGATTTGAAGACGCAGAATTTCATTTTTATACAAGGTGGCATCTCAACGTCAACGTGCAACCTGTTACCATGAATTCAGTACATAATTCTGAACCCCCTGTGTTGATTATTCATCGGTTATTAAAAAAAATTGTTGTTCCATACATTTTGACCGTGTAGGTATTGCACTTTTCCATAAAATAGCAGGTTTTTTTTTGAAATCCGACGAAAAATTTCTACATTAAGGGGTCTAGAATCATATATGCTGAATTCATGGTTACAATTTGTGCACTGGTTAATTGTTTTTCCTGTATACAAATAAATTATTGCTGATAAGTGTAAAATGCGAGTAGAGTATGAAAGAAAAATACATCTTGCGCCGACCCCAAATAGATTGGGATAAGGGCAGGAGAATGATGATGACGATAAAGTGTAAAGTGCGAATGATCTAGTTTAATAGAAAGAGATAGATAGATAACCCTTTATCGTACACTGATTTCAACTCTCAGCGCTGAGCCTAATAAAAGCGCATTGTTAAATTTGAAATGCTTGATTGCAATTAACAATGCGCTTTTATTAGGCAATGCATTTAGGAATCCAAAAAAAAAACAAAGATCAAAATAATAATAAATTATTTATTTTCTGTAAGTAGATACAATGGAGGATGTTACAACAATAGTAATCTCTGCCAGATAACTTAAGGATGGACTAACAAATTGAATAAGATAGTGGTAGTTCAAAGTGCAACAATATTAGAAGAGTTTAAATAGGAAATATATTAAAAAACAATAGAAAATCGAAGGATTGACTTTAACTTAAACTAAATGATTTAATTTCCAGGGTGATGGAAGTGATCGGTGGAGACAGAGACGTGGAAAAAGAAGACATATCGAAGCTAGTGTACACTGAAGCTGTGATAAAGGAAGTTCTTCGTTTACTAGCAGTGGCGCCCCTACTTCCGAGATATGTCGACAAAGATGTTAAACTAAGTAATTTACATATCACTCCCTTCCAGGCAACCACTGAGAGATTCCTGATAGAAAAACTCAATAAGACTTTGGCTAACCTGGCAAACTAACACAGTACTGTCAAGACCACGGCATCCTATTGGGTTTGCTGTGGATGGCATTACTTAAATGTACCTACGTCTGGTAAGTCTTGGGTCCCCAGTAGCCCCACTACCACGACGTGATGCCGATAGACAGGCTATTATTTTATGGCACGAGCCGACACTCAGGAATAACGGATTTACTTACACGCCTAGGCAAATTAGTTAATTCATAATAATTATAATGATGATGAGAATAGTGGTAGTCCAGTGGTAACGGCCACGACTTGCGAGTTGTAGATTGTGGGTTCGAACCCTGACAGGTGCTTTACTTTGTATAAATTATTTCATCACCACTGCTATCAAAACTGTGAAGGAAAACATAAGAAACCGGCATATCTTAGAACCAAAAAGTCGAAGACACGTGCCATCGACTAACCTGCACTGGACCGCGTGGTGGAGGAGCCCTGTGTCCCAGCATGCAGCAGTGGGAACATTATAGGTTGATTATAATACAATAATATTCATGGTACATATTTTTATCAATATTGCAGAAAACTACACCTTGCGTGCTGGCAGCCAAGTCTTCTTCATGCCTCATGGTTTACATCGCACTAAAGTATGGGGAGACGACCCGGAAGAGTTTAGACCGGAGAGATGGTTTGACAACGAGAAACTGCCGCAGATGAACAAGTCCTTTGCTGCATTCAGTTTGGGGAAGAGATCGTGTATAGGTTTGTAGAAGATTATTTAAGTTTTAAATATCTCATGAACATCATCTAAGATTAACTATTAGATAGTTGAACTTTTTAAACATACTATAATTAAAGAGAGATTCCAATATAAACTCTTGAAGTTGTAATCAACTTAGTATGTACAATAACAAAATTCTTATCAGCTATATTTTTAAGTTACGAGTTTCTTGTAAGACATACCGTTTTTTTTTTTTTTTTTGAGTGGAAGATTATCAAATAACGTCTCCCGCTCTGGGCGGAGCAGGAGGGCGTGTCAGACTCTTACTGACTAAAACCCACCCGTGTTCCTTCAGTTGCTTGTACCAGGGGCCACGGTATCTTTTTCGAACAACCCGCGACCCCGGTCCCCGGACCCCGTCTGTTAGTGCTGACATCTCTTTGAGGCGCGCGGTGATTCAATTCTTGTAAGCTTTACCGTGTCTACAATCATTCAACTTAGACAAGTGGTAATCGCTTTCCAAACATTTCGTATTTCCACAACGATTTTCAACAGGATTGACATAAGGAATGGCTTTTCGGTAGCCTGTCCATACCTGTCCATTTTCATATTGACTTTTATCCAATCTTCATTATCGCTGATAGAATATCACTTTGTTTAGTCCCTCTGCAATGGATTTGAAACCTACACACCACAAAACGAAACATTTTATTTGTTCTTTAGCCTTTGATTATGTTTCCACCTTGTCATAATTATATTATGAGACGTGGCCAAAGAATCAGCATCGCCATACATGGGGCAATGCTGTCAGCCTTTTGGCCACATTTCCTGTTGACAGCGATGCGGACGAATTGTTTGATGCCCTATGGCTCTTTCCCACTTTCTTTTTTATAATATATATGTACATATTTTTATTTTAAGTCTTTTGAGATAGAAACAGACATAAACACTGACTAAACATTATGTTACAGGAAAAGCCTACGCGATGATATCCATGAAAATTATTTTAGCACACCTGGTGCGACAGTTACGATGGATGGCTGACCATACAAAGATGCAGCTCATCGTCGACATAACCTTGAGGTCTGCTAGCGGTCACGAGATCGTGTTGGAAAGAAGAATATCCAACAACAACTATCAAGGAGAGAAGTTTTATAAGAGCAGTCCAATTACTGAAGCGTTGAATGGTAATGATACTGATATACAAGATCTACTGCGTTGAAGTTTGAAACTCAAGTTACATTTTTAGTGCAGCGTTGAGGCACAGTATATTCCTATTCTATTGGTATCTCATCTCAAGAGGCTTTTGCATTGGTTTTGCCTTTTTGGCATAAATTACATTATTATTTGGCATGCAGAATGCGTGGCAGCCGCAACGCAATTTTGAAGACTGTGACTGATAGGATTAACCCTTCGTATACCGGAACGTAGATCCACGTGAGACATAATGGTTTTTTAATTGTTTCGGTAATTACGGCATTCAACCGGTTAAGCTTGAAGCTTGTTAAGTCAGTCAACTAATCATTTTTTTTTTAATTTCCGTTTTCATTTTTATTTCCATTATAATTATTTTTGTAATATTTTAATATTGATATAATGTAATTAAACCTATGGATCTTGATATCTGTTTTTTTATTATTCTTAATTTCTTTTTACACAACTACAGCGAAGCAAAAAGGAGGGTTATGATTTTGACCGGTATGTATTTATGTATGTTCATCTGTTCCCTCATAACTTCTAAACTTCTTATAATAATTTGCCAAATGAGGTATCATTAGAAGCGTCTTGTCTTGACCGTCCGCTGGTTATAGGCTATGTGACGTCACACAAAATGTAATATGGCGCCCTCTAGAGGACTTAAAGTAATGAATTTAAAAATAAATATTTTGGGTTGGTGCCTTGTGGGGTATCAAGTGAAAGGGCTTAATTAGCACATTTCAAAAATATAAATATTATTGAAATTAGCCCCAAAATAAATAAACAAAGAAAAGTTTAAAAACTAAAACCCGACTTCTGAAAAGGATGAAACAAGAAATTAGGTACCTTCCCGTGGTCGCATGCTACCATAGCTTATATTATTATTATTATGTATGTTAGTACAGCGGCATCCCGAAAAAAAGTGCTGTTCCCGAGGAAAACAACAATAACGTTATTATGATAATAGATGGCGCCACGTGTCTATTGAACTTTGTCACATTATTTAATTCAGAGGCGGTACGAAGTTCGCTGGGTCAGCTAGTAGATTAGTATTAGTTCAATCATCAAGCCACTTTGCAAGCTGTCCATGCTAAGACAGTACTCACGTTAACGGAGGCGTTAAGTACGCTGACAAAGAGGTGGAGCATGAAGAGCTTCCTCGTGACACAATTCATTTAGAGACGGCTTTATTTCTTCCAAAATTGGTGGACTGTCGTTCTTACAGGGTCTGTCCATCCTTCTTATCCCCTAATGCTTGATTGAGTGAGGTTCTGTTACAGACTTATAATAATTATCTATCCATAACCAGCCTATAATGTTTCCACTGCTGGGACATAGGCATCCTCTCTGTGAGAGGGAGTAGGCCGTAATCCACCATGCGGGCCCAGTGCGCGTTGGTAAATGTCACATGTTTTCGAATTTTTGTTCTAGGACATGCCGGTTTCCCCACGATGTTTTCCTTCAGCGTTTTGAGAGCAGTGAATAGCGCTAATTAGAACGTGAATAATAATTAGTGTGTGTGTGTATGTATGGTAATGATGACCCACTGCTGGGAATAGGTCTCCCCGCTCGCCACGATTGCGAGTCCCAAATTTTTTGTAGAAAGGGATAATTTAATTTGTCAATTGAGTTACATTAATTTACAGGGTCCATACGAGAATAGCTATTTTGGTAGTTGACAGTTAAGTAAATAGTCTTAACTCCCTCGATACGCTGGTGTTAAACTCAGAGCTAGAATCCTCAGTTCCGTTCAGGATTTAAAAAAGCGCTCGCGACATTAAGACACTGCGTTACCTCATTAGTGAATAATCTACTATTATTACACTAAGCGACATGTCAGTAGTGCAGCTTGCAAAACTTGATAATCATGTTTTTTTTTTGCTATATTATTAGACTAGATGACCACACTCATAGCCAAATGATGAGGGCTTGTTAACGTTACAAAATATCAAAATAGTAACCGTTACGTAACGTCTATAAAATTTCAATGTGATACTTACCTCAATTATGTTACAAAAAATGTAACGTTACTTGATAACATTACCAAGTAATATAACGTTAATTAACATTAAAGTAAATACGATAACTAACGTGAATGTTACCGTTAACTTAGCTACGTTGCTGTTCCGTAGGTTTACATTTTTGTGCGCTCGCTTAGTTATCACTTTAGATGCACTGTTGCCACCACGCCGAGATGCCCGTGCCGCCGCCTTGCTTAAAAATACTATAGTTATGTAGGCTCAACAAGTCCTTATTGACAATATTGACAATCACGCAAATTCAAATTAGCTAAGTACTCAAAACATCTACTACCTACCAACATAAAAATAGTGAACAGTGAACGGGACCAACCTACTTACCTTCAGAGCGGTTTCAAGTAATGCTATAGCGACCATTTATAGTGTGACTGTAAGCGCTGATACAGACGAGCAGCATGAGGTCAGCGACAGCCACTGCCGTATGTCACCGGCTGCCGTCAACACAGGGCATTGGCGGTCGGTGCCGACATGCCGTGGCGGCACGTGACTACCATAATAACTATAAACAATAATCATTAATTGCCTTGATTATTGACTTCACTCATCTTGATTCTGGATTAATTATCAGTTATCACATTTATCACTAACTAAATCCGTTCACTATATTACCAGGACTTCTCACGCGCAAGAATCAGGCAATGTTTTGATCGGCACGGCATCAAGGCACAGTGCAGAAGGCGGCCCACCGCGCGCTTCGGCCTGCACTACATCCACCTCACAAGTTTAACCGATTAAAAATAGCGATAAAATTAACGTTACTAAACAAGTAACGTTTATAATGATTAACGATAAAATGTTATGTAAAATTTATAATAAATAACGTTAAATATATTACCGTTATTTTAATATAAACGGTAACTCCGTCAAATAACGCTATGAAAATTTTACCGGTATTTAAGCCCCTGGATGCGTCCAATGTCTCTTGGATCACAGTTTATCTGCGACGGTTTCTTGCGATAGCCTCTCTATTGCTTATTTAAGTTTGAAGTGGTCAGTTACAAATACAACTCTGCAGCTGTAACCATGCTGGAAGCACTACTTGCAGTGTGTCTGCTGATCTGCGCAATTACAATATATTGGCGCTCGCTGTTTGTGGAGTCTCGTGCTCATCCTCTGCCACCGACATACGCAGGACTTCTGCCTATCATCGGACATGCACATTTGCTGGTTACTGACACATTAAGTAAGTTACTTTTTTATTATAAATTTTTTAATAATTGATGGTTAAAATGAAATTTTCACGTAAATGAAAAAAAGGACTAGAAATATAATATTATTCTAGTGCCCCGGCTTCATACCTACACGACTTGACAAAACATTGAGATATCTTTATTGGATGTTTATTTTACACATGAATAAATTCTGAGGGGCTCATGGCTAAGTTATAACAGTCCCACGGGTCTACCGATCAGGTTAAGCTACGTTTGCCGCGGTTTGTCCGTGGAGGGGTGACCATCTTTACATACCAAGACCCCTCTGTCCCTCGGAAACCACGATAGGCCGTTGGTCCCGGCTGTCATTTGTGGTTCTTTGGCAGTCCTTACGGATCGTCAGACGCTCGAAAGTCTGACAATCAGTCTTACTATGGAGTATCGTATTACCCAGTCACTGGGGTGTGCAGGTCAGAGAGTGAAGTGGTTTTACGAGTATTTCAGACTATTTGACAATTCAAAAGTATCTGTAAATGGTTTAATTGAAATAAATGCTTTGAGTTCGAGTTCGAAATCTCGGGCAGAAGCCTGTTTTAATAATATACGAGTATATAAATATATACTAGATACCTACCTAATAGAATGGCTCTGGTTTCACTTTGACTTTGACTTTCAAATGTAAAATAACTTGATTCAATAGTATTAATTAAACATTGACGTAAGTGTTATAAAACGCTGTTTATCTTTTGATCTTATTTTAGTTAATGCCAACGTTTGGGAGGTTTTAATTTGCTTTTGCTATTGTTGTCTAAGGTGACGATTTCAGCACAAGGTCAATTCAACTGAATAAATAAAATAATAATAATTATTATATCCTTTATTCATCTAAATACATATAAATTATATATTTAAATATAAGAATATAAAAAAAATATAAAAACATTTAAAAATATAAAAAATAGTAACCCAAAGGTATCGGCAACAGGGTCCAAGCTACCGGCGGTCAGGGCTCCAGAGGGAGACACCTCCTAGCAATTATTATTGTGATGTCCCACTGCAGGGCAAAGGCCTCCCTACTCTCTTTCCACTTCTCTCTGTTCAAAGCTGCTAAGGACCAGTTCTTGTTGAAGGAGTCCAGCTCAAAAAAAAAAAAAACAAATAAATAATTACTGAAAATATAATTATATATGTATTTATGTTAGTGCTGTATTAAAATCAAAATACTTTGTTTATATTCACTTCAGTTGCAACAACAGTACGCAGCCGAGCGTAGTACGAAGTTTAAATTATTTATTGAAACTCCAAAGGCCCGTTAGAGTCCAGCAATACTGGCTTTATTACTAACTAGTTGCGCCCCGCGGTTTCACCCGCATAAGTTTCGATCCTGTAGGAATATCGGGATAAAAAGTAGCCTATATGTCAATCCAGGGTGTTAGCTACCTCCATACAAAATTTTGGCAAATTTGGTCCAGTCGTTTAAGCATGAAGAAGTAACAAACATATAAACACACACTCACAAACTTTCGCCTTTATAATATTAGTGTGTTAACGTGCGGCCTACTGTACTTAGGAGACCAAACTTCGTGAGTTTGGTCTATTATTTGATTTTACCAAAAATCAATCTGCCTAGCCTTTTTTCAACTATGATGGGGTCTGATTCCAGTCTAACCGGATGCCGCAGAATACCTGGGGACGGGTCTCAATATGAATGGGTACTTGCCAATCCACGAACCGACCGTGGCAAGCGTCGCAATAAGTTTGATAAAAAATATTTTAAAACATTCATAGATGTGAACGTGGTCGCTCACAATGGGCCTTATTAGAAGGCTAAATGTCACCCAAAGGGCAGTGGAGAGGGCTATGCTAGGAGTTTCCCTGCGTGATCTAAACAGAAATGAGGAGATCCGCAGGAGGATCAAGGTAACTGACATAGCCCGAAGAATTGCCAAACTTAAGTGGCAGTGGGCAGGGCACATTGCTCGCAGAACAGATGGCCGATGGGGCCGAACGGTGCTGGAGTGGCGACCGCGTATCGGAAGACGTAGCGTTGGAAGGCCGCCCACAAGGTGGACCGACGACCTTGTGAAGGCCGCAGGAACCCGCTGGGTACGAGAAGCACAGAACCGGTCGAAGTGGAGGTGCTTGGGGGAGGCCTATGTCCAGCAGTGGAACTTCTTTCGGCTGAAATGATGATGATGAGATGTGAAATAAATAAATGAAGAGGACTCAAGAGGTCAGCACCCATGGGTACATTGGGGATTTACTACATCCCCAAGTTTCTCAAAGAATTATTGGAGTTTTCCACAGTACGAATTTCATAAGATAGAAGTTCGGAGTCTGGATTTCGCCCCCATTATTACATGGATCGAGGGCAATTGGCAAACTCATCTTTGCCTATCCCTTCGAATGTAGACCGTGATATTGTGTTCTGTTATATTTTCAGATTTATGGCGGCTGGAGAAACAAATCGTGGAGTTCTCACTACAGCAAGGTGGCGTTATTTACGTAAAATTAGGGTCACAAATTTACTACTGTAAGTCATTTTCTTCAACTCTTACACATACCGTGCTGTTCTGTAAAAATCTCATCGTGAAAACTTAGGTAAAGTGAGCAGCTGTCAATAGTGTCAATCCCATAGCATCAGGTCGGTTGACAGCTCCCATCACCTCGGTTTTAATTAGGATATAATTTATTTATTTCAAAAGTGCACATACAGTCACACAGGTACATACAGTCTGTTACAATAAATACAGTATGTTAACTAACAGAGGGCGTTCCCGTTAACCCGCAATACATGCTAAAAAAAATATTACCATTCGAAAATAAAATGTTTTTTTTTTATATTAAACTATTCACTAAAAATGTTAAATTGATACGTAAAAGATCGCTGCACACGCGGCCCGTCATTCATAAATAAATTGCGACGTTGCCGTCCTTCAAGTACGCGTGTATTGTTTCTTGTTTATGGGTACATATATCAGTGCGCTCTTTTTCGAGACCTGTTATCTTGTACTCCAGGGAAGACATTTGGTCTGATAGACCGTTCAAAGAGCTCGTCAAAGCAGTGTTTGATGTCTCGATTTTAGTGAAATGTAGCTTGAGGTCCACTAAATGAGATTTTCAAGCCGGGCATTTTG
The DNA here is from genome assembly GCA_914767645.1 of Hydraecia micacea. Classification (NCBI taxonomy): domain Eukaryota; kingdom Metazoa; phylum Arthropoda; class Insecta; order Lepidoptera; family Noctuidae; genus Hydraecia; species Hydraecia micacea. Next base: position 13,989,173 of record OU611798.1, on the reverse strand, counting down.
AGATGCTATAAATTGTTTCATCATTTCTATCAATTCGGTTCTAAACTCTCGAAGACCTGAAGTGTTTAGCTGCATGCAGCAGGCATGGTTTCTGTCATGGCTACAGCGCTGCCGGCGGGGCTCCGGCGGTCCCGCGCGAGCTTATCGTCGTCGATTGTTTTAACGATCACCACTGCAGCTTCGGCTTGCTGGCTGGCTACGCCGGCCAGCCTCAGCCGCGGCGGGAGGCGTTAAAGCCACCTCCTCCTTAGCTCGTGGGCCGCCTCGCCCCACGCGCCTACGCGGGCTTAAATAATTACACTCTAGGGGTAGGGAAGACAAGACCACGTAAAGTCGGCTTTACAGCGATTTGTTTCTGTCACTGACTTTTGTAGCTTTACATCAATATTATCAATAATATAATTTCCAATCTACTACATTTTTTTCCTATATCAATTTTTTTTCGATTTTTTAGCTAGTCGGTATTTCTAACGTAAATATAATGAACTAAAGTGTATTAAATGTTTACATTTTGAACTTAGGTATAATGAACCTCTATATTTTTATTCATTAGATATTTTTATTACTCGGCATTTCAATGTTAGACATTTTAAGCTTAGGTATTATAACAATATTACGATACAATCGATATTTAAATTTTCGGTGCATTGAACGTTGACATTTTACCCGTAGGTATTTTAATGTTTGACATTCAAATATGTACACATTTATATCTGTGATAATTAATAATACGGTGCCAATAAAAGGAACACGAATTTTAAGTTGACCTTCACCAATACTCTGTTGTGTTTTACTTTTTATGCGCAGTATTTACTTTAACTCATTAGCTCTTTGGGACTGTTGCAACAAGATCCTGATCATTATTTGGCTCGATTTATAACAATGGTCAAAACGTGGCTTCTCCATTACGATCCCGAAACAAAATAACGGTCAATGACATGAAAAAGACCATCATCTCCAACTCCTGAGAAATTCAAGGCGATTCCTTTTACCGGTAAGATCATTTCTCTTTTCTGGGATAGCTACGGGGTAGCCATGATTGAATACCTCGATCATGGAGTTACTGTCACGGGCACTTTATATGCACAATAAATAAAAAAAATCCGCAACGATATCCGCGAAAAACGGCGATGCAAACATGACAAGATTGTCTTGTTTCATCAAGATAATCTTGTAGGCGGGGGCATAAGTCCACCGTTGCGACCGTAGATATCCGAGTTGCGATGGCTGCTATTCGAAATGCTGGCTTTGAAATACTTGAGCATCCTCCATAAATACAGAGTGAATTTTTCAAGTGAGCGTGGATGGCCAAATCCGAAACCTTATTGGCTTATTAAAACACATATTTAGGTCCAAAACGCCATACGAATCTTTTGTGACCTCTCCAAGGCAAATTGGAGGCATGGTTTTGTGATTGCGTCGATCACGAATCCTTGCTCTTGAAACTTGAGAAAAAATCATCATAATTATCATCAGCCTATAGCAGTCTACTGCTGGACATAGGCCACTCCTATTGCACGCCATTCAAATCGATTTTTGGCAACTCTACATACATATATTTTCAACTGCAAATGTATTTCGTAAAGCCTTCTTAGCTGTGGTGGTTTTCCCTGTTAACTTTGTTTTTTTCACAAATTTAAAACCAACAATTTAGCTGGCAGGATATTCCCCCGGATTCAAACAAATATTAGCACTTGAAAGCTTAATATTTTGCAAGATCTCGGAATCGAAAAATGGTTTTAAAATAATTAAATTGTTTTGAACGGAAATCCAACGACACTTCACAATAAGGGATAGACGAGAAAAAAACACATCCCAAGAGGTCTAAAAAAAATTAAGATTTTATAAATATTTTACTTTTTATTGGCGTGAATAATAATTATGTATACCCATGCAAATTATAGCTTTCTAGTACCAAGGGTCTCTGAGAAAAACCGCGGGCAGGCAGACAAACGGACGGACATGGCCAAACTGTGAGGGAACCCTTTATAGACTAAGGAACCCTGAAAATAAGAATTTATTTACAATTTTTTAATTTTTTACAGGCATATCAGACCCTGAAGATGCTTTTTTGGTGGCCAATACCTGTTTGGAGAAACATTTTGTGTATAGCTTTGTAAAATATTGGCTGGGTGAAGGACTAATTACAGGATCTGGTTAGTACACGACTCCTATGGCTGCTCTTAACCGATGTAAAAGGCCATTCCAATCCCCAGAAGACAAAAAAACGTTTGCGGTCGAAGGACCCCGTCAGGAAAGATGATCTTTACGCGATACTTGCACGCACAACACTCGTATATAATAGATAGCGAAAGTGTGAATTTAATACGCGTTTTCAATACAGAGTATTTGTTTTTAGAAGCTCTCATAAAGATGTCGCCATCTTGGATTTTCCTTTTGACCTCACTATTGGCTTCAGCACCCTCGAAAACCACACCCATGAAAAACAAAATTAAAATTTCGGCAGTCGCTTTTTGGATTTTCCTTTTGACCTCGATTTTGGCTTCAGCACAATTGTATTAGCTAGCAGCTAGGTACTTATTTGTTTTTGACTGCACCTGCCTCTGTTAGAGAGTATTCTTTAATTACCATAATTATTTGGGTAGCAAATAAGTAGTTAGTTTGTTTTTTTTTCCAATGATTTTAAACAGGCATCTGATTTAAATCTTTTGAAAAAAAATCACGTCATACTCGTACGTCATCATCATCAAAGACGTCGTATCATTGTTGAAAACATTTTCGAATTTGTATTATAATTACGTTTTTTTTTTTTTTAATCCAGGAGGCCACTGGCACCGTCACCGTCAAGTGCTAAAATCAAGTTTCGGTTTACCAATTATAAATGGGTACATAGAAGTGTTTAACAGCCAATCAAGAGCATTGCTAAGCGATATTGACCGAAATGTTGGAAAAGGAAAATTTAATCCTTCACCATACCTGAAACAATATTCTCTGGGAATAACTTACTGTGAGTATGGTAGATGTACAGTCGAACAAACTATTTGGTATACAGCCAAAAACATTCATCTTTCCACTACACTGCAAATATTTAATTTAATTTTAACTTCACGACAGAGGGCGCTGCCCAACACGAAAAGAATAGCTCCGCGTATTTATCTATAATATTAAAGATAATCTATACATCTATACTCTATACAAATAAATGTAAATTGGAGTGTCTGTTTGTAATATTAAAATAACCGCTTTTTACTAAATGCATATGGATGTATACACGGTACATATATCAAAATAACAATTTTTACAATTTTTGTCTGTCTGTCTGTCTACCTGTTTGTTCCGGCTAATCTCTGAAACGGCTGGACCTATTTTGACGGGACTTTCACTGGCAGATATCTGATGTAATAAGGAGTAACTTAGGCTTCAATTATTTTAGAAAAAAAAAAAACTTTTAGTTAGGATAGGTTTTCACGCGGACGAAGTCGCGGGCAGCAGCTAGTATTAAAACAGTGAAACAATTTTTTGTGAGAACCATGATAAGAAGTGAATTTTGAAATATAGTACGAGAAACTTTGAGGGACTGGTGGCTAAGTAATAACAGCCGCGTGGGTCGATCGATCAGGTTAAACTACGCTTGCTGCTGTTGGTCCGTGAATGTGTGACCATCTTCATATACCAAGACCCCTTCGTGACTTGGAAATCACGTTAAGCCGTTGGTCCCGGCTGTCATTCGGGGATCTTTGACAGTCGTTCAGAAGCCCGAAAGTCTGACAACCAGTCTCACCCAGGGGTATCGTATTACCCAGTAACTGGGTTGTGGAGGTCAGATAGGCAGTCGCTTCATGTAAAACACTGGTACTCAGCTGCATCCGGTTAGACTGGAAGCCGACTCTAACATAGTTGTGAAAATGCTAGGCAGATGATGATGAGTGCGAGAAACTTTACTGTGAAAAAGAAACCGATCAAGTGCGCGTCGGACTCGCGCACCGACGGTTCCGTATCCACAAGTTAGTACGGTTTTTGGATTTTTTCCTTTACTTGTGTTACATGACATTGCTTCTTACCAAATTTCATGATTCTAGGTGAACGAGAACGGTTACTTTTCTTTAACATGATTGTTCCAAAAAAGTTTTGTGATTGACATGGCTATTGGGCGCCAAGAATTCCTTAACTTCGGTGCCCAAGTTGTCACATTTTTAGGTCTTTCACTCCGTACTGATGTAAAGTATTATTATCTGTGGTACTGACTAACAATTGGCAAAACTCGTGTTAGTAGCAAAGGTTTTCCTTAAAAAGCTCTTTCCATTGGTGTATGTCTTAAGGCGATTGGGGCATCCCCCAGCAGGCTTAACGTTCTGTCCGGCCGACGGACTCTTAAAGACATTGTTCCTAAAACGGCATCTAGAAGGCCAATGTTTCAAAATGTCCGTTACTTTCGCAAGACACAGAATTAATGAAAGTTAAAGTTAATTGCCGAAATACCAGAATTTCAATAATACTTAGTTACATTTAGAGCTGTGTAGCTCCAGCTCTGTAGCTTCAGGGCAGATTTGGCCATTCTCCTATAATAACTATGATTTATGTACTCACCAATTTATAGTAATCAATCATTTTGCATGCTAGTTTTAGTAAATTGTTTTAGAAATTGTTAAAATAACCCGACCATCTGTTATGTATGTACTACAAATCTTTTCAAATTTAATTTTAGTTCATAACTTCGCAAGACGATAATGATTTGTAATATTATAATTTTAGTGACTACGTTTGGAAAGGTTGCAGATGAGAATTTATGTGAAAAATATATGAAAGCAGTCGATGCAATGTTGAACCGTATGGCGCAAAGATTCCAGAAGTTTTGGCTGCACAGCAATTTTATACACAAGCTTTTAGGAGAAACAAAACAAGATTCGAAACTGGCGACTATTGTCAATGAAATATCAGATGAGGTAGGAGTTTACAGAGTATATTTGTCTATAGGTCAAATTTTAAATATTAACAAAGACAAACTTTATTTTATTTTCATTAATCAAAACAAAAGCAGTTTACAAATATTTGTTGAACAATTAAACATGCCACACAAACCATCGCGGGCTTAACAGCGGTATGGCCAGACACGGCAACTCGGTGTCAAATAATATTATGCTATTAATAAATATAACAGATCAATATTATATACCAGAACATGTTAGATGTCCAAACCTTTGAGACTGAAATATTGACTTTTTTCAGATAATACACACGAAGAGATCATTTTTAAATGGAACAAATAAACGTTCCGTATCTACATGTAAGTATTATTTAATTATTGTTGTTATTGAACTACATCAGTGCTCAATATTACAGCCAAGATTATTGAACAAGTAGAAATTAGTTCTGTTTGATTTAAGCCTTTGTAATAATTTTGACTGCCTTGCTGCTTGGACTATATAAATAAAATTAATAAATCAACAGATAAAGTTAAAACGACGTGGAACATAGTTAAAGCACGAACTAACAAGAAAAACTAAATCGTTAAACAAAATATAACATTAAAAACGAACCTCAAAAACCTCAAAAAGTAGCAGTTATAGGAACAATAACTTCGAGGAGAACAGGCATGATGATATGTGTGTGTTTATAGATGTGTCGTACCAGCCGCTCTTGGACCTGATGCTAGAACAGCACACTAGAAATCCCTTCACTGACCAGGAGATCACAGAAGAACTACATACTGCTATTGCAGCTGCTTTCGATACTACATCACATTCATTAGTTACTATTTTGGTTATGATTGGATCATACCCAAAAGTTCAAGAGAAGATATTTCAAGAGTAAGTTGCATTTTTTCTTAAGGAAAGGATATTCAGAGGTAAAAGCTTGGGTCTATTTCATTAAAACCGACAGGCAACAGGTGACATTCCGATATTTTTTTGTTTCTTTTATTCATTTTTGTCTTTATTAAATCTCTCTAAAAAACGTGGTGTGCACAGGCTCTTAGATTGAATAGATATTCAAAAGTTTGACAGATTGTTTTTATTTGTTTTTTCACTTTTTGTTTCGAGTTTTTTGTGGAAATGTTTTGTTACACTTAATTGTTTATGTCTCCACTGTAGTATTTTTGACCTTTATTGAGTTTTTAGATCACTAAAACACTTAACGTAGATTTGACAGGGTTTACTGTTCAACTGAATATATCACTAAAACATATAATATTATTGAGAGTTTTTATTAGATAACACTTTCACTTACTATATACACTGTCTTTTTTAATATTTACACGAATACACTATGAAATAACTTTATTTTATATTTTTTGTCATGATTAGTAACGGAGCACAATGTTTACTTGACGGACAGCGCCATCTCTGCTCTGAAACATCACATTATGATTTAAAATTCCAGTTCCAAGTGTTTAAACTGAACACTTTAACGTTTTTATTGACTAATACAAGTCTTTGGTCAACTGGACCCATTCGAACTGGACTCGCGGATCCAGTTGACCAAATCATTGATTTTCTGTATTTTTCTTTGGTCAACTGGACCCAAATTCAAACTTAAAAAACATCTATGACTTATAATAAAAAATAATCAAATAATCCCTTAGGATAACCTGATTACTTTAAAATATGATTTGGCATTACGGCTAAAGTGGAAAAACGACAAGGTCGCGAGCGCGGCGTACGAACTCGCGTTCTTTCGTCCATTGTCGGGTTAGTGCGGGGGTGCGGACGGGCGTGTATGCTTCCCGTTGCCGCGGTTAACGCTCGCACACGTTTGATAAAGGCCGTGTTACACAAATAAGTTTTGTCGGCCACCATACCTATCGGTTCAGTGGTTTAGGTGTGAGAAGGTAACAGATATACAGACAGAGCTACTCACGTATCTATAATATTAGTCATATGGATGGTTGATTGTTTTGTCATTTTCAGAATAATGCAAGTTTTAGGTACACGTGGAGATGTTGCTAAGGAAGATTTAATGAAGTTAGTATATACAGAGGCAGTAATTAAGGAGAGCCTTCGAATTATACCGACGGTACCACTTACAATGAGATATGTAGACAGAGATGTAAAGCTAAGTAAGTTGGTAGATTTACTACCTACTTTATACCTATTAAATACCTACTTGTATTTAACATTTCTGGTTCTGGAGTGGCGACCGCGTACCGGAAGACGTAGCGTTGGAAGGCCTCCCACAAGGTAGACCGACGACCTCGTGAAGGCCGCAGGAACCCGTTGGATGCGAGAAGCACAGAACCGGTCGAAGAGGAGGAGCTTGGGGGAGGCTTATGTCCAGCAGTGGACGTCTTTCGGCTGAAATGATGATTTAACATTTATAAGCTTACTAAATGATTAACATAATCTTGAACCCAATTCCAATGAATGTAGATTTGAGATCTTGAACAAAAATTTAACTTCTTAAGTATTTGTTGCGCCCCGTGGTTTCGCCCGCATAAGTCTCGATTCTCTGGTAATATCGGGAGGAAAAGAAAATCCTAATCCAGATCATGGTCTACCCATGTGCCAAATTTTATCCAAATCCGTTCAGCCGTTTGATACAAAAAATCAAATCTTGTCTCATTATTATATTAGTTTAGACTAATCCTAATAAGTTGTTCACCACAATAATATAACTAGAATCCTTTCACGCGCGCTCTGGGGCTTGTGGCTAAATAATAACAGCCGCACGGGTCGATCGGTCAGGTGAAGCTACACTTGCCGAGTTGGTCCGTGGATGGGTGACCGTCTTTACATACAAGACCCTCAGTGCCTCGGAAAGTGCGTTAAGCCGTTGGTTCCGGCTGTCATTCGTCGATCTTTGACAGTCGTTACGGGTCGTCAGAAGCCCGAAAGTCTGACGACCAGTCTTATCAAGGGTATCGTATTACCCAGTAACTGGGTTGCGGCGGTCAGATAGGCAGTTGCATCCGGTTAGACTAGAATCCGACCCCAACATAGTTGAGAAAAGGCTAGGCAGATGATGACAGTCCTTCAGTTATTTTACCTCTGACTTTTTCTTGCATCACTGTGATCTTTATTCTCATTCTTATAAGGTTGATGTTGGGTTGCTGCTGTCAAAGGTATAAAAACTGTGAACGGACTCTATATTAGATTTGCTATCTTTTTTCAGGGAATTACACGATGCGTGCTGGTAGTCAGTGCGTCTTGTTACTACATGGTTTGAATCGTCATCCATCTTGGGGGCCTGATGCCGACCAGTTCAGACCAGAAAGATGGCTGGATTCCGCCACGTTGCCGACCAACAAAGCTACCGACAGCGCTTTTAGTTTTGGCAAGCGATCTTGTCTCGGTAGGTACCTACTTATAATTTATTTTAACTGTCTTACAGTTTGAAAGTTTAGGAGCAATGGTGGCTACTGAGCCACCACCAGCAGTCGCAGTCGTTTCCCAGGGGAAACGACTGCGACTTACAAGTAGATTCAAACCCAAGTAGGCACTTTACTTTTTTGTAAATTAGTTCATCACCACTGCTTTCAAAACGGTGAAGGAAAACATCCTGAGGAAACCGGCAAGTCCCTGCAATAGCAATGGCCCTTTACGGGTCGGTAGATGTCATATGATTCAAGGACAAGCCAGTTTCCTCAAGATGTTTTCCATTACGATTTTTGAACCAGTGGTAATGAATTAATTTCCAAAAAAAATGTGCCTGGCTGGGTTCGATATGCTGATTATGCTATAATAGTTGTTCATGCAACTATATAATTGCTAACTTGAGGTCAAGGTCATCCTTGCCCATTATAGAGGGCCTAGAGGGTGTTCCATAATCAATTTGTTGTTAATAATCTTTTTAACAGTTCCAATTTTATTGGCACAGGTAAAACATACGCGATGACATCATTGAAAATCGCGGTAGCGCACATGGTACGCAATTACTTCATTACTGCAGATCACACCAAGATGCAATTCAAAATAGACATCACACTACACGCAGTGTCCGGACACGAGATTACCTTAAAACGAAGAAGTTAAAAAACTATAATCTGACTTAGAACACAAATTATATACTTGAGCTCAATATTTTCTCGAAGAATTTATCACATCGTATATACTGCACCGGATGACGTCATCACGTTAACGCCAGTTGTCGCTGAAAACCAGCGCTCGGACTCTGTCTCGCATAGGGTCGTAGCATTATGCTGAGCGATGGCCGTTTTGCGTGGATGTGACGCACATTTTCCCCCAACTTGTTTTAAGTTTTTTCTCTGCGTCATGTTTGCCGAAAATAAACGTACTTTCTTTGTTTCTTTTCTTTCATCATCATCCTTATCATTCTCCTCTCCTTATCCCAATTTATTCGGTGTCGGCGCAACATGTCTTTTTCTTCCATACTTCTCTATTAGACGTCATCTCGGTAGTCACCCCCTTTCTAGCTATAACATCTCCAAGAATGTATCTAAGTCCAGTATTTAATTATTAATAGATAGATAGATAGAATACTCTTTATTATGTACACCATATAAATTACAGACATAAATATAGAAACTTTACAATGGGTGACATAATGGGCGGTAATTAATATGTTTCATTCTCCGGAATTGTATTTTAACGTAATTGATCAAATTGTATGGATACTAGGTGGTGGTTCATATTCTTGTTTCACATCATGTAAATTAGCAAGATAATTGTAACGTTAAAATTATGGTTTTTTGCAATTAAACAGCTCGATTTTGATTCTGTGTATGTTATTTCTCTAACCTATCCTCCTTATGTATGACTATGTACTTCATCATTTTAATTCATCCATAGATCTGCAAAATATATCCACAAATATATTATACATAGGAAAAGTTGTGGCGCCTCCCATGCACGAGGTTGTGTTCAAATCCGAGTAGTCCTTAGGCAACTAGTTAAAAGTTGTCGATTCAAGTGATTTGCCTAGCTGTCTGATTGAATGACTGACCAGGCCATCACCACTAGGCCGCTAGATGAACGGCGCAGATTACTTAAAAGGCAGTTAACTGAAAGGATTATTATAATTTTACATCTTCTTTTGTTTTTTACTTCTATGAGTGACATCGCATATATGCTGTGCAAAAACCAACCAGACGTTCGCCAGACTCTCGACTCGTGCTTAATTCGCGCGTCTTGTGCGCGAGTCTAGATACAAGAGACTCCTTGTTGCATCCATTTGACGCGCGAACTGATCGCGCGTTGGTACGCTCCTTCTGGACGTAACGGTCGCGCGTAATACGCACGAGAGAATAGCGGCGAATTCGCTCTTTCTGGACAAGCTCTATAATATAAACAGGCATTTATATGTTTACTTTGAATCAATGTCGCATAATCAAATCATAATAATATCATTTTTTAACGGGGTAGTTTTTTTTGGTGCGGTAGTAAAACTTACTATTGACGATAAGATCTATCAAATACCATTGGATTCAACTTTGGGCAACATGTTTCAAAATAGGCCAAGCTTCTAGGGAAAAGTTGTATTGTCCTTTAAGTGAATTAGAGGTTTTTTTAACAGATTAAGGTCGATTTTGCGATGTGAAAGTTAGACAGTTACAAACTTGAACTTTATCGTCATCAACATCATCCACAGCCCGACTTCGGACCATAGCTGAGCATATACAGGGAGAATTTTAGTCACAGTTTTCCTCTTAAGGGGTCACTGTACTCATCATTATAAACAACTTTTACTATGCCGGCCGGACGACCGACACTTCGTCTCCCAGACCTTGGATGCCACTCGGTCACTTACTCCACTGCAACTAGGTCGACTTTACCGAAGTAAAAATAAATGGGTAGTTCCCCACGGTGAATTCACGACCTGCAGGGTGATTGTGTAACACACTATCACTAACAATGGATTTCTTTTTGACAGTTCAACAACATTCATTGCGTTATTTATGTTGTTGAGCAGACACATTTTTCGAACATAATTATGAAGCAATGGACTAGCAATATCCTTCAAAATGATAGTGTGTGTGACGCGCTGCTGGAATGACCTTCCACCACCAATGCGAGGCCTAAAAACAATACAGTCATTTAAATATCAACTTAAGAAGTTATTGTTGCATGCACAGCTCTCTGAGCAATAAGTTTTTAATTCTTTACTCACCTCATGGGTTATGGCCTGTGGTACTTGGTTTTGGATCTCCAGCAGCGCTGTGGCTTGGCGTTCCGTCCCCTGTTGCAGGTGCTACCTACTGACAGCGTTTCTCCTGTCCACATTCCTTCTATGTTGAAGACCTATTAATTGATATACATTTTATACATTTTGATCATATTACTTGTACATTTTTTTTTTTTTTTTGCTAAGTATCTATTTTTATTTTTTATAATCTTGCATTTACAATCTAATTTCAAATTAAATTCCAATAATCATACCTATTATTTATGCAAGTTGTATTGTTTAATTTGTATTGCTATTCGTGACTCTAGACTTCCATTTTTTACATACCTTATTGTTTTTGCTGTGGGAAGTCGCGGCGCCCCCGTTAAGGGACGTGGCGAGTGGCACCAGGGCATCGCCTCCTGGCCGCGGGGTACCATACGGCCGCCCCTAAGACGACCCACTGACCCGGGCCTCTCACTGGGTTCGCGTCGATGACAGCTTCCTGCTTTTGGAGCCCTAAAGCTCTTGTTGGTCTTGTTTTTGGCATGGCGGGTCACCCTCCAGTTTCCAAGGTTTCGTTTTCTCTTTGTATTGGGTCCATCTCATCTTGCACATTCACTCATAAACGCATAAAACACTCACAACAGTAACATATAACTATTGCATAATACTAACATATCACATTACATAATTTTGTTGGCCATTTTGTAATTTCTTACATCATAAATTCCAGTGCGTGATGGGTGCACCTACGTCAAATTAAAAGGACGCTTCGAAATGTTGCCACTACATAAAGTGTAAAATGATTATTGAGGATGATATTCTCATAGCATGTACTGTATCTGTGTCTGTTTTCTGTTTTCTGTTTAGTATAATGTTTAGTATAATATAAAGCCTAGTGTGTAATAATTGTGGGCTGCATCGGACGACGTCATCACGTCAGCGCCGGCTGTCGCTGAAAACCAGCGCTGGGGCTCTGTCTTGCATAGGGTCGCAGCATAATGCTGAGCGATAGCCGTTTTGCGTGGATGTGACGCATGTTACCCTTGTTTTCTTTTTATTTTATTTTTTTACTTTTGTGTCATATGTATTTTTGCGTCATGTTCACCGCAAATAAACGTATTTTCTTTCTTTTCTTTCTTTCTTTACGCAATTAGGATGCCAGTAAAAGTGATAAAAAGCGATAAGGTTATAAGATATTGTCTTACAAGTAAAAGTAACAGTATAAAAATTGTTATAATATATTTAACAAAAAATATAGATACAATTATCTTTAATAATCATTAAAAAAATAATTGTGTTATTATTCAATCCATTGAGCAATTTTTCTTTAAGTTAAATAAATAAATACTAATGTCCTAGTGACTTGGTGGTACTAAAACTAAAGAAATAAATTAATTGATTCAAACCGACTAACTTCGAGTGATTCATAGAGAGAAAGTTCATATATTTTAGACTAAAATATTTTATTTTGGTCCATCACTTCGGCGATGGAGAATTTAAAATAGTTATTATTTTGCAAGCTTCCTACTTTTTTTTGCTATTGAATGTCTTTTGTTCCATCTTTCTAGTTTTTATGAGAAAGATAACTGTCGGCCGCAATGCGCAAAAAGTCATCATCATCATCAGATCTGCCTAGCCTTTTCCCAACTATGCATGTTGGGGTTAGCTTCCAGTCTTACCGGATGCAGCTAAATAGCAGTATTTTACATAGAGCACCTGCCTATCTAACCTCCACAACTCAGTGACTGGGAAATACGATACTCCTTGGTAAGACTGGTTCTTAGACTTATAAAAAAACTATCATAAGAAATTAAAAATGTAATCGATGTTCCCATATGAATCGAATCAAAGCCAGTCTTCAGTTAATAAATACTTAAAAATTAAGAATAAATAACGTCTTGCTACTAAAACTATGTTTTGGACGTAGCTGTCATAACTAAACCTCTTAGTAAATGCAAAATGTAGGAAATTACTAACAATAAAAAAACTTCTGTATTAACATAACAATAAGTATAGCCTACCTCGTAGTTGCTTGACCACTTTTAACGATAATCCCCAGAAAATTGAAACTTCACTGTGATTTAAAAGAGTGTCTGTGGAGCTTCTTGCCCGTTCTTCTCCATAGGAACCTACTACGCTTTGGAATAGGCAAACTAGCTTCATCTTCCTGACTGACCGACCCCTTGACAATTCAAAAGTGCCTGTAATAGGTTTATTTGAAATAAATGCTTTGAGTTTGAGTTTGACTAAGGTTGAAACTATGGAACTGTCACATAGACAAATAGACTTTGTCGTTTTAAGACATGCTAGTGATTTTGATCTTAGAGTGGCAAAGCAATTACGAGGTCAACTATACAAAATAATGCTACGAAGTGCGAGTCCGAATGGATTTCGTCAAAGTTCGGTATTGGCTGTCCTTTTCAAAATAGACGTGTAAGAGAAGGACAGCTAATGTCATTCGGAAAATGTTACAGTATTTTCGTTGTCCTTCGTAGACTCAATTTTATGACGATAAAATTAAGTATTATGTATACTAATAGTATTACTAAGGTACAATAGAAAAACATGGCTCTTTAACACATAATTACAATAATTTAGATTTACACCTCTGCCTTACCCTTCGCAAACAGGCGTGATGTTATGTATAATGTATGTTATGTTAGATTAAATGCTTATTATATGAATTAATAACCAAATAGATCGATAACATAAAAGTTCAGATAAAATTTTGTAAAGCATTGGATCTAGCCTGAAAAAGATAATTTAACAACTTTATTTTGTGTGTTTTTAAATAAATATCTTAATTTACTTTCAAGAGTTAAGTAACTTAATTTAGACTCAACAATTTTGTCGTTATTTTTAGGGTTCTAAAATAAATAGCTATTTATTTAAATCAACTGTTTTTTATAACAAATTAAATTAATAGTATCCATTGAAATGTTGACTATTTTAATTGTGATAAAATTGTTAGAGATTAATAAGTAAACCTTCCAATTTCTAGGCACGCTAGACTTGCAAAAAAAATGTTAAATGAAACCTATTGAAACATTTTTTACATTTATATATCATACTTAGCTCAGTATTTGCAAAATCTAAAATACATTAAGTATAATTTGCAAAACTGAAATGTATTATAATTTGCAAAACTTGAAATGCATAATTTTTTTTGCGAAACTTGAAATGCATAAATGAGTTGCAATAAATGAAATCAACGTAAGTAACAGGTTTCATTTTCTATTCCTATTGAAATCTATATTGCAATTTGGGTATGCTGTTGTACAGTCTTTCTGCTCTTGACCTTCGCGAGCCGCCTGGACGTATCTATAGTAGTTTATAGCCATTGTGCTGTCGGCTGCTGGGATGAGTTCGTTGGAATCTCTGTAAAAGAAAAAAGTTACAACGCTATTACAATTTCACAGGAAATATTTTTGTAGCATAAAAACTCTTTAACAAAGTAAAGTTTTCACTTCAAAAATCACATTTTAGCTAGACGAGGGCTCTGGGCTACATTAAGACCTTGTAAATTATAACAACCTAAAAATAATCTTCTAGGTATTCTAATAGAGCTTCGTGCACTTAACTCATGGAAGAATACACATTAGGTACACCGCATCGATTTGTGGATCAGTTAGAATTTATGTCAAGGCAGATCATAAACATTAAAAATAATGCTTTTATAATGCAAACGCTGATTAGGGTCATGCAGAATATGGATACGTACTTAACGTACGTATAAGTACTTAAGGAATAAATCACAATTTTAACGGTTAATGAGTGAGCTTTAGATAAGGGAACTTAAACATCAAGCCAGAAGAAAAACTGTATCGTCAAATTATTAACTTAATTTATCCATACTCTACATGTTTTATTGATTAGTAGAATTTCTTACTCTGACATTTGTTAGTTTGTTTATTGTTTCGCAAAAAAATATATAATACCACAGTAATCAGTATTTGCCATTCGAAATTCAGTCATTCATTTGTATTTGTAATTCGTAGACATGTGACATAATATCAACCGGCACTGGGACCGCGTGGTGGATTACGGCCCACTCCCTCTTACCGAGAGGAGGCCTGTGTCCCAGCAGTGGGAACATACTAGGCCTGATTATGCAGTATTGGCCAAACAGTTTGTTTCAATCACATTTAACGTAACCGTTCCACCTAACTAAAAAGTTTTCTCAAAAAAGGTACCAATTTCTTTGTGCAGAGGCTATTAACTTGAAATTCACGTTCATGAACACAAAATGTCAAAGTAATCCAATTGGACGAATCGTTTAGCATCAAAGCATTCAAGACCATTAGTAAGTCGCTAAACCTTGTAATGACTACAACCCATGACGAATGACGAATGGTAATGACACGTGCCGCGTGGATCACTGTCATTTTGCACAAGTACCGTCATTCCACGCTACATGGAGCAATCATGAACAAATAGGGAGGAACGTTGGTGACTGGTGTCACTCGAATTTGTGGCACGAATGATGTGAGTATGTAGCGCAATCATTTAAGTCAAATAAGACTAGGGTATGCTAGGAAATTTTTAAGTGCGTGACTGGATTTTAAAAACAGTGGACTGCGAGTCAAAAGTTGGAAATAGAGGGCGTAAAACTAAATTTTTGCGTCTTCGCCAGAAATGATTATGGAGAAAGGCGGTTTTTTTCTAAGTTATTACTTATTAGTAAAACAATATGTTCAATCAACCTAAACATGAAGTCCAATTTTCGTAATTTAAAAAGTTAAAAGACAAATAAATAAATGTCAAAAACTTAGGGAAATTAAAGGTATTTTTGACAGATTGAGCCAGATCAGACTGTGAACGCTCTTAAAATTACGTGAATTGCTCCTCTGATCTTCAAAATAGTTTGCATCGCTTCATATTATACACGTTTTAGGGAACATTGACGTGCAAACTGTTACCATACATTCAGTACAAGATTCATACAAAACCTACACCGGAAAAATGTATGGAGCAGCCTTTTTTTTAAATAACCGCCGAAAAGTGTAAACTCTGGAGGATCTAGAACCATGTACAGACGCCAGCACATCAAGCTACTACAATCTGTCAAATTTCTTTAATAGATTTTCAACTTTATCACTAAAAGATAAGGTTCAAGGTTGATTGGGAAAATTTTACAGTTCGGGTAGCTTGATGTGCTGGCGTCTGTACTTGTGATTAGCTAAATATTTAGTACTCCACTTACTTGCTAAGATGTCCTGAGACTAGGTTGCTGTACGGCGTATGCTTGAAGGGGTCTCCATATAGAGCGCACACGGCCCTCTCCCGACAGCCAAGGTCGTTAGCTCCCATCTGACTCAGCAACCCATCCACGGTCTCAACCAGCGTCCCGTAGAACTTCTCTGCTGCTATCGTTTCCTGAAATTTTAAAAATTAAGTTGTAAATAGAACTATATCGAGCCATTACCGCCGATTTGTCGTAAGCGACATTTTTACGACAATATGATTTCCATCGTAAAGATGAATTTAAAACTATGTCGTTTACTATTAAAATCGCATTTTCGTGAAAATGTCGCTTACGATAAATTGGCGGTAATGGCTCGATATAACGTTAGGTGAAAAATTTTATCTCAGATGCACTTACTAAGGTGCTTTGTAAGGAACGTTTGGACAAAATTAATGTCGAGATTTTTGAAATTTCTAATTAAAAAAACAGTCCGTATGAAAGAAAGTACAGGATTTGTGGAGCGTAAAGCGTTCGTAAATATAAATAAACATAACCTTTGCGAATAAATTGCTTAAAATACTGTTGCGAACAAGAATATAATACACAATACTAATGTATTTGAATAATACTGTTAGAAGAAAGTTGGCTGCGATGAATATACTATCCACTTTCAATAGCAGAATGGCAGGTATGAATGTGGATGGCTATAAGAGTAGGGAAAGATCAAAGAAACAATAGATAGACTGTGTGAAAGATAATATGGCTAGAAAGGGGGTGACTACCGAAATGACGACAAATACATAGATAAGTTTGGACCCCAAATAAATTGGCATAAAGGCAAGAGAATGATTAAAGCCAGGTGCCAAAGAGTCCGTCTATAACTTACTGGATCCAACGCAGACAAAATCTGCTGCTGCTGCTTCACTAGTTCCGTTTCTGCCTTTATTCGGTTTGTCTCCTGCAGCTTGACTGCAGATACCCGCAGTATCTCGTCCCTGACCGGAGAAGGTGGCGCCCGAGCCGCTATCGATGCTGCTCGAATCTGGAAATATGAAATCTTCCTAATTATTGAAACGTTTAAAAATTAGGGCCTATTTGAAAGACGAGGAAATTAAATGTTTATTCTATATATATATATATGTAAGATTTTTTTTTAAACACTGCTACGCGTCATATTTTAAAACTAGATCACACTGGAATTTCCAAACTGACTGATTCCTGAGAAGAAATACCGAAACAAACTCAGAGGTCATGGTCTTGGTCCAAACATTATATTATTAGGATTTTATGTGAGTCTAAAATGCAGGGCTATGTCTGGAAGGACCTTTTGAAGAAAGAGCCGTTGCAGCTTTGAGTTGACCTGTTCCAATAGACGGCAGGCATGCATCGTGTAGCTCAACTTTATTTTAGGGAGCTCAACGACCCGTTACACAATGCTACCAGATCTGGAGGACATTAGCGTAGGCCATATACAAAATACTCAAACCACCAGACAGTTTAAAAGTCGTATAATCAATCTAGCCTGCATGAAATTAATGATATTTTTGCACGTCTGGTTCAGCAGAAGCAGCCAGTCCCACTACGTTTCTGACTTTACAAAAAGCAGTGTTAATAAAAAGAGGGAAATTAGAAGTCGATATGGCTTGTGGCTTTATTAAGTGGCTTCTAGCGTTCAAGAATCTTATTACCCAACTAACTTTCCCCACGCCTTCGCTCAATTATAGCCTATTCTTCCCAGGAGTAAATTATCCCCATACAAAATGTCATCAAAATCAGTCCAGCCGTTTCGGAGATTAGCCGGAATAAACAGAAAGACATTTTTTTTATAGATTTTTTATAAGCACTATGTATTAAGTAAATAGCTGTTATTTTGACATTACACACAGACACTTCAATTGTATTTAGATGTATAGATGGTGAGTTTCTGTGAAACTGCTGCGAAATTCAGCAATAAAAATTCACCATGTACTTTATTGCCACTATTATAGGAATAGAAAGTAAGCCTTTCTTCCATATAGCATTCACTACATGTTTCTATTACGTAACTCTACCAATAGTCAACAGAAGTCATCAATATGTTCACATCATTCACCTTAATGATCATCGAAACATCCACTTTCTAAGCATAATTTATGCAAAAAAAAATTATTTATATGTATATAACTTGGTGAAATAATGTTTAAATTTAACGTCCCTGTTCACCCAATTAACGCTAATGAGAGTGAATGTATAGATTTATCAGTGGGATACATTGAAATTGGTATGATCGTGGATGGCCTAGAATTTTAAATAAATGAACCTGTTGTATTTGTTACACACAATGCATGGCTGCGAGACATACGAGTATAATGAAGGGCTTGTAGTTTTTAATTTTCTCTTATGTCGTCTCGCTAGGTTCCGAAATTTTGATCTTTCGATAAGCTGACTCACTATAATGTGAATAACTAAACATCATTAAAAAGATTACTATCAATATCTTTATGCATATATTCCTCTTCGCATATCCCACCAATACCTAAATGCCTGGATGATGATATTGCTTACGTTGCGAAGTTGAGAACTAGTGATCGCAGATAGTTGAGCAATTGCGTATTGTGTTTTAATTGTTATTAACTTACCAAAGCTTCCTTTTCTGCTGACAGGGGATCTTTCGGCGTTGTCTTTTTGTTATTTCGATAGTACGGATTCGGAGGTCCCACGGGTCTGAAAAATTTAAATATAATGATTATAATTCAGCTCAGTCCAATTCCAAATATTTTATTTCACATAAAACTACATGGGCACTTATGAAACAACGAGGTAAGTGCACCAATTGGAATTTCAATTGGTTGTTTTCTATGAAGAAGAGCCGGCAAGAAACTTAACGGTCACTTTTTTAAATAATTGGCTTTTACAATGTACAAGACCATCATTAGCTGTTTACAAACAAATTAAATTCTATTTTAGGACAAAACATCTACAGAACAAAACGTCAGAACTATCTTAACTTTCATCATAGCCATATATTTCATCGTCAACCTAGATCAAAATTGACGTGGGAGGGCTTTGCCTTAAAAGCGTTTTATTGTTTTTCCCTTTATAGGTTAAGTAGGTCCACAAAGCAGAGTATTATATTATCTGTGACAAAGCATAAAGCTTCCAAGCTCAATGAGTCATGTTTTCTATTAACATGAACGTTATATTTCCCATTCTTAGATTTTTAACGACCTTTGTCCAGTATGGAAGTAATGTATTTAGCTCTCAATAAATCATAAAGTATCATTTACTAGCTATTGCCCGCGACTTTGTTTGAGATCCAGTATGAAAAGATACCTATGTCCTTTTCCAGTTCCCATGTGCCAAATTTTATCCAAATCCGTTCAGCCGTTTTAGCGTGAAAGTGTAACAAACAAACAAACAAACTCTCGCACTCATAACATTAGTTAGGAGTTCACTAACATAGTCCAAAACTTTTTTAAACAGAAAGTATGGAGTTCCTTATCAATTTTTCCTCATACAAATACTACCAGTTGGAACGGGCTATAGAATCAATTCTATTTTCTTGTAAATTCTGACGTTAAAAGGTGTCTTTTATCTTATTAGGTTATTGGCTGTAAAGTCATCGGCCATATTTTATGTCGTAATTACAGACTAAACTAATGCTTACCTTCCAACATTATTGACAGCTACTCTCTGTGGTATATTAGCAGATGCTGCCACACTTTGGGGTACGTTGTTACTTGCAGCGTATTCTCCTATGTTCATTGATGGTCCTGAAATATAAATTACATATTAGAAACCTTATCCATGTCTTTAGACAAACTTAATACGGCAGAGATTTTTTTATTTTAATTGCCTTTCAATTTAACTGCAACCGAAGCCATTCACTCGCAGTGAAAAGTAGAATTCACATTAACAAATTCGCGGACCATCCTCAGGACTAGTTTAGTAGGTAACAATGAGTTTAAAGACTTTCCGACTTGAGTAAGAATTAATAATTATTCAGGCTGATAACAGCCAATTTATAGATAGGTCTGCGGGGTTCTTACCTGGAGGCATGCCGAGTCCCCAAGCTTTGATATCGTTAGCGTCACCCAGAGTCGGCTTGAAGCTAGATATCGCATTGCGATGAATGTCGCCTATGATGTAACTGTGAAAAACAATGAAATTATTATTATGTGTGGCCAATTCATCATCATCCTTTCTTATCTTGGTTATATCTTGGCTATGGATACCCTCCATCTGGGAGGAACGGAGGGTTATGTCGGACCCTTACCGACTAAAACCGCACGGTTCACTCCAGTACCAGGAGTAGGAGGTCCGGGAGTTAGTACATTCACCGCACCCCTGATGAATGACCTATGTGAACAGTCTTTTTTATTTCATCTAGAGTATGTTTGCAGCAGTTTTTAATTAAATAAGCCTAGGTTTTATCGGAGTAGATAAATAATTTGCTTTGCTTACAGCTGCTGTGATATTTGTTATTTCCTTTCTCAGTAGTAAAATATTTAAAGTTTGGTCTTTTATTGGTGATTGCTTAATTAAAATATGTTTAGCTGGGATATTTCTCAGAAACCTTTAAATTTCACTCAATAGTTACGATGTATCGATTTTGTAATCTGAATGCTATATTCATGAGCAAAAGAAATGGTCATAAGTCATAAGTCATAAGTCATTTATTAATTTGTTGAACATAGGTTACAATAATGATGTTATTATAAAGATAGAATAGTGCGCTATGTTAAGCCAGCGGGCGTACAAATGTTTGTGGTTAAAATTAAAAATAAGCATGGACAATAAAAATAAAAAATAAATTAAGGAATAACACATTTTGAAAAATTAATTAATAATAAATATCAATAGAAACCAATGTCAAAAAACACAAAAAAACAAAAAACAAAACAAAATAAAATGAAAACTAATAATAATTATGTCAATATACAATACTAATGTCAATATACAATACAGATGTCAAAAATACAATACTAATGATGTCAATATTATAATGCTAATGCCAAAATACAAAACTTATGTCAAGAACAACAATAGATATAATTTATTAGCATGTCAACATTCTGTCTTAAGATTTTTGTCTGATAAGAATTCTGAAATACTGTAATATGCTTTGTTCACAAGTAAGGATTTTAGCCGTTTCTTAAATAAGCTCACGTTCAATTCTTTGATTGACGACGGGAAGCGGTTAAATATAATTGGCGCCATGCAAAAAACACTTTTGTACATTAATGCTGTGTGAGACCTTCTTACACATAAACTATTATTATCCCGTCGACTTCGGTTATTAATATCTGACATTTTTTTAAACAACTTTGGATTGGTCTTAACAAATATAGCAACCTCAAAAATATATAAAGATGGAAGAGTCAAAATATTAAATTTAATAAACAATGGTTTGCATGTATCTATGACCTGCAATCCAAACATTGTACGGATACACTTTTTTTGGGCTTTAAAGATTATTTCCCTATTGGTTGAATTCCCCCAAAAAATAACACCATATCTTAACACCGAACCCACTAGTCCATGATATGCTGTGACTAAAGCGTCCACAGTCATCACTGAAGTAAGTTTATATAGGGCATAGGCAGACTTACTAATTCGTTTGGTTAGCTCCTCCGTATGTGTTTTCCAATCTAATTTATTGTCAATTGTTAGACCTAGGAATTTCGATGTGTTTACTTGTGTTATGCGTTGGCTGTTATAGCATATGCTCATATTGGTGTTTGAACGTTGGCTAAACATCGTTAATTTTGTCTTTTCAATATTTATTTTTAGATTATTATTATCTAACCATTGTATTATGGAGGTTATTGTCTTTGTAATTTCGTCGTTATAATTTTGAGCGTTTGTGCTATTAATGGTTACAGTGCTGTCATCGGCAAATAATGACATAGGGTGACTTGTAACTTTCGGCATATCATTTATATAGATTATAAATAGAGGAGGCCCTAAAACACTGCCCTGGGGTACGCCATATGTAATCGTTCGATGATCAGACTTGTATATTCGTTGACATTTGGTTTTATAATCTATTTTAGATACTTCCACGTACTGTTTCCTGTTCTTTAAATAAGATTCTATTAAATTCAAGACATTACCTCTAATGCCGTAGGCGTCCAGTTTACTTAGCAAAATATTATGGTCCACATAGTCAAAGGCTTGAGTCATGTCACAATATATTGAGCACACAGGTATTCTTTTGTCAACATTCGTATAAACATTATTTAGAAAGTCATAGATGGCCATATTGATCGTTTTTCTTTTCCGGAAGCCTTTTTGTTCCTCTGTCAAAATATTTTGTTTGTCAAGGTATTTATAAATATGTGAATAAATGTATTTTTCAAATACCTTTGATATTATTGGAACGAGTGCAATGGGCCTATAAGACTCCATGCATTCTTTGTTTTTTTTTTTAAATAATGGTTTAACCACAGTTGTTTTTAGGTTAGTTGGATATGTACCATGTGTTATGCACAGATTAAGAATATAGCTCAAATGCCCACTAATGTAGTCTGAGACGTACTTAATCACTTTGGTAGAAATTCCATCATTTCCTACACTACCGGTATTTTTTAAAGACTTAATTATGGCTTTGATGTCTTGTTCACTACTTGGCGCCATAAACATCGAATTACTCGATTTTGAGATATTTGATGTCACCTGTACACCTCTATTAGTGATCGGTTTTATCTTATCGACAAAAAAGTTGTTAAAGGCTTTCGCTATCTCGGACGGGTGTGTTACTTTTTTATTTCCTATTTTAATGCTTTCAATTGAGTTTTTACTAGCCATATTCATCTTCGTTCGATTAATTATATCCCATGTCGTTTTCGACTTGTTAGATGATGTTTTGATGTTATAGCTGTTCTGAGCACGTTGTGTTAATTTAATAATTTTTTTATATATTGCTGTATATTTTTTAAATGCCTGTTTGTTTTTTTCATTGCGTTCCAGTCGATAACGCCACAGAAGTGTTCTTTTATTTTTACTACATGTTTTGATTCCCCGCGAAACCCATTGCGGCCTCTTGTGTATGGTTATTTTTATACGTTTTAATGGAAAACATAAATTATACATTAGGATAAAAGTCTCCAGAAATATATTATAGGCTGTATTCGGATCGTCTAATTGATACATCTCCGATAGAGAAACATTTTGCAAACATTCCCTGAATTTATCCATATTTTCCTTATTGTAGTCGCGGCGTTTAATATACCAATGCTTTACAACACATATCCTTTTCACCGGACACTTGAGAATTTGACAGGTATGATCAGATAAAGCAAAATCGATTACGTCATATTTACATTTTTTACCCAGATTATGCGCAAAGTTGTCTATGCATGTTTTACTGGAAAGTCTGGTTGGCTGATTAATTACTAATTTAAAATTGAAGTTAAGCAAAACACATTCTAGATCTAGTGTAGTATTATTACGCTTCAAAGTATCAATGTTAAAATCACCGCATATTACAATATTTCGATTACGTTTCTTTGTTATAAACTGGCATAATTTATACAGCCGCTCAAAAAAAGTTGTTAAATTATTTGCATTTGGGACTCTATAAATGCAGATTACAACGGTGTCACTATGAATTAGCTCAAAAGCACAACATTCAAATGTGCTACTTATTGCTAAGTTCCTAACTTCAGGAATTTCCTTCCAATGGTGTCCTTTTTTTATCAAGATACATGCCCCACCTCTTTTAATGTCTCTTCTACTGAAACATGTAGCTAGATCGTAGTTAGAGATTGACAGATACTGTTCATAACCAGCCATCATGAAATGCTCGGTTATGCAAATTACGTCAATGCTAATATTCTTTACCATGAGTTCTTCTAGGCATACACAAAGTGCGTCAGATTTATTTAACAGTCCTGCAATGTTTTGATGTAGTATATTAATATAGTTATCATAGAAAAAACTGGTTCTCAGAGTGTTCGTCATTAGGTGTTGTATCGATGTCTATAGTCAATAAGTCATATTTTTTAACACCATATATAAAATCGTCAATATCTTTGAAAATTGTCTGCATGCCAAAATTGTTTATTAGTCCTTGTTTCGTAAACATTGTATAATCATTTGCCAGATTCTTGTTCGAATCCAAGAGATACGCATGTTGATGAGACATTATATCAAGATACAGTAAATTATTAAAGTGTTCTATTCTCCAATTATACATATTTGTGTTGTAATTATACTTATACATCGGCGTACATACTATTATGTTCGTATGATTTACTTTTTGTAGGGTTGTTCTGATGTGGAGTGTCAGTTGTATGTAATCGTTCGTAGTTTTAAAGTCTTCCTCTCCTATCAAAATTATACGTGGTATATTATATATGGTGATGTTTTATTTTATTTTATGGCATTTCTATGATAGGTACTTTAATAGTTATTGGAGAAATGTTGATCGATTTCATGTATTCTAAGTAAATTGATTTGCAAAATATGAAAAACAACTTTCTAATCAGTAAAAATATGAATATGCAATAACATAAAATGGGCAATTTTTTGGTTTGACGTCTATTAACTACCGAAATTAAAATGCTCTGGTTCATGGTAGTAAAAAAAAGTATATAATTATATTATATTATTATGTCAATCAAAACTAAAACCAAAAGCATAAACAAAAGGTATAAAAAGGTAAAATATCAAAAAGAAGAAAAGACTTGCACAACGTCATTGTCTTAGTATTGGTTAAAAATTCTAATAAATGAAATATGAAATTTGGAAATAAGAGTCAGTTCTTTTTTCAGGGCCTGATTTTTCAAAAGTCAGATTATCTTTATCTGAGGAACAAATATTGCGGTTTGACAGCTTTTGTATAGAAAATATTACCTACTACTCGTAACTATCATATTTATTCTTCAGATGCAAGTTATCTGACTATTGAAAAATCAGACCGTTGATTAAACTTTTTAATAGGTATTAAGCTACTAGGCGTATTAAAATTAGTGAAGGTAGAAGTAGCCTCATAGGTACTTACTCAGTGCCAAGTGGGACCCCAGAAAGAGGCCAGTTTTCATTATCATAATGGTCTGAGGAGGAAGGTGGTGGACCCTGACTGTGAGGTCGTACCACCACTGTTGATGGGTGCGAACCGTGGCCTGCGTATGCTGATTGATGCCCATGTGGATTCTAGAATACAAAGTAGTGTTTGTTTAATTATAAGGGAAAAATTTAAACAGTTCACTGAAAATATAAACATAGAAATTAATCATGGAGAAAAGGAAGTGCTAGAATTTAGTAGTTTATCGAAGTCATTTCTCCGGGGGTGACAATATGTTTTGCTTGACTTTCAATCTCATTATTTCATTATGGGCTTCATTATTAATAATCGTACGTATCAATTCGAATTACATTATTAAAGTTAGGACCTATGATAATTCGTGTCAATCAACTCAGCCTATCGCAGTCCACTGCTGGACATAGGCCTCTCCCAGACTGCGCCACAGCATCCTGTCCTCCGCTTTTCGCATGCAGTCTACCCCAGCCACCCTCTTTAGGTCGTCCGTCCATCTAGTTGGGGGACGTCCCACACTACGCTTGCCGATACGCGGTCTCCACTCTAGGACTCGTCTGCTCCGCCAGCCATCGGTCCTTCGACAGACATGGCCAGCCCACTGCCACTTCAGTTTGCTTACTCTGCAAGCCATGTCGGTAACTCCGGTTCTTTTCCGGATAGTTTCATTCCTGATTTTATCCTTCAACGAGACTCCGAGCGTAGCTCGTTCCATAGCGCGTTGAGCGACCTTGAATTTATGGACCAGCCCGACCGTCAGTGTCCACGTTTCAGCACCGTATGTCATGACGGACAGGAGAATTTGTGTAAATTATTATAATCATAATTATGTAATTATCGCGGGGACAGCCTGGATGAGATTTGCACAGGTCAGGTAAGTATGGCACAACAGGAAGGCGGCCTATACTAAGCAATGGGTGGAACACGTCTGCCAATGATGATCCTAAGAAGTGCAGATTTCAAGGTCATTTTCAGGGCGTTGTCAGCATAATAATGGCTGAGATCTGAGAGGACCCCAATTGCCGCGTCAGCGAATGGTATCCGCGTTGCTGAATTTTGGGCCAAACAAATTAAAATAAAACCATGTTTATTTTTTTCTATTTTTGCCATCGATACGCTAAGAAGAAGGTAGCAGGTAACTAAGCACATGCTTAGTTACACAATTTGTCCTCATAACTGTTGAAGCTAGGTGATTTTAAGAAAGGAAAGTGTAAAATGTCGAGCTCTAAAAATACATGTTACTCGAGTTAAATTCATTTCCAATCGCAGTGCTTTGACCGCTAAACTGTTGCGTGGTGTGTGTGTGTGTGTTGTGTGTAGTTTAAGTTTGAATTGGTTAGAATTACCTCGTAATTGTAACTAATAATTTGAACGAGCTAGTAAGAATGATGACTATATTTAAGTTATTTTTCATGATAACATGACATGTCTTCTGGAAACTTAAGACTGTTAAACTTAAGACACTTGTGTACTCGGCTCTGAATTTTAATTTTACATGCCCTTATTCCAATTTATTTGGGGTCGACGCAACATGTCTTTTTCTTCCATGCTTCTCTATAAGTCGTCATCTCGGTAGTCACCCCTTTTCTAACCATATTATTATCATCATTCACGCAGTCCATACATCCTTTCTTTGGTCTTTCCCTACTAGCCATGGACACTCATACTCAAAACTATCCTCACGACATTTTCCTCATTCGTCATTCGTGAATCGATAAATTATTGCTCAAAAATGTTTGGCTGATGGAAGTTTTACCCGTGCATTGACTTTTTGGAGAATTTAAAGATACTACCGAATACTTTCAATCGTATGAATTGTAGCAATACATTCATAATTGGCGTTATCGCGAAAACGAAAGACAATGTGCACGCAACTTTTGATTGTCCCGATAAAAAGTATGATGGTGCACGAACTTATGTAAAAAAACGCGGTAGAATCGTTCGGTGAATGTTAATTGATTTATGATTCAGATAGTAAGCAGTGTGGTATTTTATTATTGTTAAATAATATAATTATGTTTTATGATGATAATCAATCAAATTCAGTGACTAATATGCGGAAGTTAAAACCGGTAGATATTATTTAAAGAAAAGCAAATAGGAAAACATTAAATACGATCAAGACAAATATGAATAGAAGTTGCAAAATATGGAACATCATTTAAGACAAAACAAGGATAAGCGACTCATGTAAACTATTAAAGAGCAAGTAACTGAAATTATCAAATCAGCAAGTAATGTAGTAATTATAAAACCGTGGATATTAATACAGATAAGTAATCTCATAACAAAAACAAACCTTGTGATGATGAGTAATCAAATGATGATGATGGTGGTACTTCGTGGTGTGATAATTCTGATGATACCAAGAGCAAAGCTTGAAGATATGGCTCAAGGCAGGGAACACGAACAACAGAAGTTTCAAGAACATCTTCTTGGCTGTTGTCACTCCCATGATCAGAGGTAGCACGAAGACTAATTTGAGGGCTATGAGTTTGATGACTAAGATGATTGCTATGGCCGCTGTTATTAGTTTTTTCTTAATGTATTTTTCTGTAAAAAAAAAAAAAATTTGTGTGTTGGGCTGTTTATCAAATAACTTTATTAATGATGAAAGAAAGTAAAGGTAAACAAATTGGGATGATGACAGAAATCTGATCTATTAGTGTTGAAACATTCTACTCGTATATTTTGTTATAAGCTTCGGTTTCTGCATTAGTATCGACTCATTTGGGTTTACACTTAGGGGATATAATAAGATTCAGTGATATAACTTACTTATTTTCTTAAAAAACAATCTCCCCACGCCATTATTTTCCTGTGGTTCCAGGTCTATGTGCACTAACGCGCCAGTCTTCGTCAGTGCCCTAGGAGACACTCTCAGCGTCGCTCCTTGGAAAAACATCTCTGGTAACGTCAGCTTCATGTCGTGAGTTACTAGGAATTTGACGCTCTTGTCATAGAGGGCGTCTGTTATTTCCTCTAATGGAGATTCTGTAACAAAATTATTAGTTAAAATGTTATTTAATTTTGTTGATTAGTTCTAGAAAATTAAAACAAAAACAATATTGAGCAATTTGTTTTATTTACACAAAAGTATATTGGCCAATTATAATAAATTTATAATAGGCCGCGGGAATCCGATGGATGCGGGAAGCACAAAACCAGTTGAGAAGTCGAATTGGCGGTGCTTGGGGAGGCCTATTTCCAGCACTGTATTCTTTCGGCTGAAATGATGATGATGATGGTGTAAAAGTAACTCAAACCTGTGTATAGCATAAGTCTATCCTTATAACAACTGGTAATGAAAACAAACAGGTGTACAAATGTCTTTTGATACAATTTTCACAAGAAACAAAAGCAGTAATTAATTTCACGCCGACATAAAAAAAGTCAGAAATATTGCGCAAGATGTATCCATTACGTGATTTGCTCCATTTCACAAGTCGGCACCCAAAGTGAAGTTCATTGCCGTGAGAACAGTAACTTATGAACGTAGTTTCTGTTAATGAAGCTGTTCACATATCACCGCCATTTACGCAAAAAACTACTTATTCAAATTGTAATAGGTTACACGACACTTACAATGTATAGAAAACCAAGTTTCATAACATAATGTCTTCCCATACATTTCTCATTTCTCGATCAAACTTTTCCTAGTCTTCACAATAGTATTCATTTGTTTCTCAACGTTATGATCCAATATCAATTTCCTCGAGAGTTTTAATTTCTCATGTATTGTGTGCTTCGATACTTTCTTCCTGTATGCTACACGGTCTAGATTTGGAGTTGATTAGGGACTAGATACATGAATACGTGACTGACAAAGATTGTCGACTTTGCCTAAGACGGTTGTTGGTCACAATCTCACCTCAGTGATAATCAATGCCAAAAGCTTTTAAAAAATTTAGGTAAACTAGTGGTTATTTTTGATTGATAAAAATTGAGATTAGAATGCAACCTATTATAATCTTAATTTGAATTAATTTTAACTTTTTTTTATAGTTAATTAATTAAAAAGTAACAATAAAAAATAACTCTAGTTTAGGTACCTACATGTTTTACATTATCGCATTCTTAAATATACGGGCAGTGCCCGTCAGATATTTTGTTTCTTTCTTTTATGGACTTGTTGATATCCTGTCAGGCTTTGATGAAAAATCATGTTTCAACATGATCTGCTTTATTTACTCAGATTATTAACTCATAACCTCAATTTGCATAATCAAGTAGAAAGCAAAGCTCTATGCTAAATTTATTACAACTGTAATAGTTAATGAGTCACGTTCACGTCGTCTAACTAAGCCAGCCCTTGTTTCTTTTGTTATTAATTTATTTTCATTATTGTGTAAAACTTTCTCAGCTGAGATAGTAACAAAACCAGAACGAATTATTCCTCCTGCAGATAGCCTTTTCCCAACTATGTTGTAGTCGGCTTCCAGTCTTACCGGATGCAGCCCAGTATTTTACATAGAGCGACTGCTTATCTGATTTCCACAACCCAGTTACTGGGTAACACGATACCTCTTGGTAAGACTGGTTATCAGACTTTCGGGCTTCTGACTACCCGTAACAACTGTCAAAGATCCACGAATGACAGCCGAGACCAACAGCTTAACGTACTTTTCCAGGCACGGAGGGGTATCGGTATGTAAAGATGGTCACCCATCCACAGACCAACCCCGACAAGCGTAGCTTAACCTGATCAATCGACCTGTGCGGCTGTTATTATTTAGCCACGGGTACCTGAATATTCCTCCTGGAGATGAAATGTCCTAATCCACTGTTATATTAATTAACTCTATTACTGTTTATAGGGGATTGAAGATTTAATATGGAGCCTGGCATACATACCTACTGCCGCGCCATTTTTTTTTTTTAATGTGTCGGTTACGCATGAAACCTGAATAAATCGATACCGTTCAAATTTTGTAACGTGGCTTCCATTTTTTTAACTTGCTTACATCTTGTTGTATACATGTTTGAAATAATTACTCTGAATGTTTAAAATTTTTTCATCCATATTTTTATTGAGCTTGCTTAAAAAATATGAATGTCACGTGATCAACTTTGAACGGTAATATCTGGGTAACGTGACACATAAAAAAAACAGTGGCACTCAGGGAGTGCCGACAGAAGTGAAAACAAAACACACACAGAATACTTTGCCATCATTCACTGACATATCGGATATACATTAAAACCGAGTACATCTCGAGGACAGCCGAACACATCCGAAGCGGTGTCGGTTATACATTTTCGCCGCGCCGTAGAAAGAGAGGGGGATACTCCTACGCCGCACCGGCTGTCTACTCTCCATCCGTCTTACGAATTTTCGATCAGGTCACGTGTCCTGACGCGAGTTTAACATTTTTTACCCATTACAAAAAAAGTGTACAACGCCGCTAAAGAAGTTTTCACTTCAAAAAAACTAAAAAATAAGCAAACTGTCGCGACAGTGTCGCGGACCTTCAAACCCCTTTTCTCATAGTATTATACATTACATCTCCTTTCTCACATACTCTGTTTCTCTCGTTCACCTTTAGGCAAAGGTGAACGCGGTTTTAACAAGAACCGGAAAATGCATAATCATTGGCTATTTAACGGCAAGCGTGAAAGTTAATGCAATTGACATCAATTTATTAAATCTTCGCAACTTTTATACTTGCTTAGCTATTATGAGATAGCCGTGAAACGATGCTTACTAATTTGTTCATTGGTGGCCAAATACAAAGTTTTTACTTAAGGTGAATACGCAGTCGCAGACCGCGAAATTCAATTTTTCTTACGTTTTTAGCAATTTTCAGTTCAGGGTCAGGTTGTAACTTGATCAAAATATGATTCGCGACTATAACAGGTACATATTTACCGAATTATAATCCTTAGAATCTTTAATACTTCTTAGAATCGTTAGATTTCTACCATAAGAACAAATCTCGTATGGAAAAGTGATTATGGTAGAAATCTAACTTAAAGAGATAATTGATTCTAATGTCTATAATTATTCTATAAATACATATCTATTATTGTCGCGAATCATATTTTGATCAAGATACAACTTGACACTGACCTGCAAATTGCAAAAAACATAAGAAAATTTGAATTTCGCGTTCTACCACTGCGCATTCACCTTAATATTCACGTAATTTTTAGCATATAATTAATCAACTCAATTTACATTTCGTTGGTTTTACAAATGTAGTTTTCACTTCTCATGCTCTAAAAGTTCGTCTTTATGTTGTACGTAGGCGATATAAAGTCGCTTTTTATACTCTAGTGCATAAAGTTTTTTTTTTCGAAGACTATGAAAATCAGGCCCAACAGCCACATGATCAATAAAACGTCGCAGATTAAGGCGAAAGTGCCAGGGTAGCCCGCGAAATTATTTTTTTTTCACGTTTTTTGTATATGGCTGGTCAGTATTAAGTTGTAAGTTGATTAAAATATGATTCGCGACCGTAACAAATATTATTATGTATTTACAGAATTAGAATCAGTAAGTTTTTAGTTGCTAGCTCTAGATCGTTAATCTCCGGCGGTGGTGAAATATATATATAATTATCGTGGAATTTTAAAAAATATGAAAAAGTTCAGAAGTAGCTTTGACAATTGTACCTACTTTATTTTTCTAAATTGAATTTTTCATAAAATTTTTGATTTGCCAGTCCCAGAAATCAGTAAACGATCAAATGTGAACAGTCCCTCAGCTTCTCTCACGCCAGTTTTCCATAACAAAATACTATTGTGTGTATGTAATCGTGTGGTTACGCATAATAAATTGGACACGATAGAGTGTAATCCGAATTTAATAGCCTGTAATTTGTCTGTCTCGTGTTTTTTGGCTTTTTATTACATTTATTTGTGTAAAGCGTAGTGTGGGATGCCCACCAGCTAGATGGACGGACGACTAAAGAAGGTGGCTGGAGTAGACTGGATGCGGATGGCGCAGGACAAGTTGCTGTGGCGCAGTCTGGAAGAGGCCTATGTCCAGCAGTGGACTGCGATACGCTGAGTTGATTGATTGATTGATTTCTGTTTATGCTGTATGGTCTTCACAAAGCTTGTCTTATAAAAGGATGAAATGACATTTGTGCCACGGGCATTTTCAGATATTAAGACCATATTAACCAGCGGAAATTTAACTTAACTTAAAATAACATTTTTGTAGAAGACATCACCTTAGAACAATACAAGATTGACTTGGTATTTTTGCCATAAGATGATGGAGCATGGCTTAAAACACTCAAAACAGAAATTCTTCTGTACTTTTCTACTACTTAACATGGGCGATCTTGACACAGCCTTTGCGACATTCACCTTATGTTTGAAATAAGATGTATCCATCTTATAGATGATTGACACCTATTCTCAATCATGCACAACAATACAAAATACTGTATCACCCGAACACCTTTTCAAATGCAAAATACATCTTAATCTTGCAACAAAATACATGCAATTTGTACCTTTCTTCTGTAACCGCAGCATCTATGTAGTTTACAGGTGTTTGTCAGTCGCCATGACAAGTGACGGACCCTTTGTGGTTGACCGCAGAACAAGTGCTATGCTCTATGGGCTACTGACCTAGTGGGGAATGGGCTTTTGTAGATATAAAGTACAGGTAGGAAGGTGGATACCTACTATATTTATTTTATGATCAGATGGTATAAGATACATGCAAATACAAAGCTTTTAAAAAACAGTGGTACTCCGGGAGTGCCGACAGAAGTGAAAACAAAACATAAACAGAATACTTTGCCCTCACTCACTGACATATAGGATATACATTAAAGCCGAGTACATCCCGAGAACAGGCGAACACATCCGAATCGGTGTCGGTTACGGTAACAGTAGCGCGAATTCAATGGTTTTTTCCCATCTAAAAAAATGCCCAACGCGTCTAAAAAAGTTTTCACTTCAATAAAAAAAGCCGACTTTTTATCCATTGCAAATGCTCGTGCATTGATTGAAAAATTGAGATCAGCAATTTTTTTTTGGAAAAGCTGATACCAGCCTATTGCTGCCTCACTGCAGGGCAAAGGCCTCTCCTCTTCTCATACAGAGAAGGCATGAGCATTGAAAAACTATTTAAACTATTTCAGACTTATAAGTCTGAAATAGTTTAGTATACTAATCATAATCCTGGTTTCTTCACGATGTTTTCCTTCACCTATGTTAGTATCGTCCAACATAAGCTAATAAAGAACCATATATAATTATGAATTAAAAAACTCACATTACTACACTTGCCCTGATTTAATTAAACCCATAATCTCGGAAATGAGAGGCGAGGCTTTGACGACTGCGCCATCACGACATTGCTAAGTAGAATTAGTTAAACGAAACTTGCAAATGAGTTTGTAAAACCAATTTACTAAAATTTTACCTTGTAGATAGATTGTTGGTAAGAAGAAAATTTTTACGTTATTGACAAATGGCGAATCACGGCAACACAACAACAAAACAACGATGCGTTAGTTGAATCGAATGACCACCAAACGGGTCAGACCATATTTTTTAGGTCTTTCTGGAGGCCTACCACAAGCTCTTAACGCGATCCATTTTAGGACATAAACTAAACTGTTCTTCTAATTCGTACCATGATGTCAGTTTAACGATTCGGTTTAGGCCGTGCCATTCTGCTGACAGCGATTGTCCCAAACTGAGTTGCAAGTTTTGGTTTCATTCATACTTGTTTGGTACCATGACGTCCATAGAGCAGCTCAAGCAATGCAGTTTAGGAACCTAAACTGAAATGTCTTATTTTTGAATCGTTTTTAATTAGTTCATGGTGGGCCACCAGCAGGCGGGCTCATCACTGATTGTTCTTATTAGCAGGCAGTGTGGTCCGCTAAGATCTCGCATATTCATGTAATTTTTTTAGAGCGCAGCCTACTATTATAGAAAAACGTATAGGCGGCGTGCCTTACTCGAAAACTTACGACTCGCTAGCGGACTGTATGGCAGTGAGAGTGTATTATCGTACATTGTTAGATAAAAAAAAATTCAGGACACGCACAAGAAATACAAACAGTAAGAAATAAGGAGCATTTAAAAGTAACAAGACAACCAAAAAAATAAACAAGACAAAAAGACCTGTGCGAGGCCAAAAAGGCTCCCATCTCAGCAAAAAGTTGCGATATTTGAAAATTTAAATACTGCAGCGCTGGTATTCTGACAGGGCCTGTTGTGATGCCATGAACAAATCTGCGGACATATATAAGTCCCACCAGGGGACTAACAAATAAGAAAATAAAAATAAGTTTAGAAACAAACTGCAATAGGTACCTACATGAAAACAGCATCTTTACGCTCAAACAAAAAAAGCATCCTGACCTAGGCTTTGGTGCGTAAATTTATGAAATTCTCTAACATAACAATCACTCCTTGAAGTACCTTTGAATTCCTACAACCAATAGGTCATAATACTACCATAATCTTTGTTTAAGAAAGATCATTTCAGATATTATCAGCAAAATACAGACACCGATTTCGATCCATTCTTAGCTCATAGAAATTGTAGCACCTAAAAAGAACATTAGAACATAGCTAACTTTTTCTATAAACGCGACTCATGCCACCATCGCAAAAATGTTATAACAACAGTTACACAATCAAACGTAACCCTTATTTCACATGCAATAAGAATTACAACAACCGCAAACACTTTGCCGCCGGACACGAAGAAACGATTCGAGGAGAAGCCATTCAATTTCGAACCTTATTTTCTAAGGAATAGGAGAAGAAATGATTACTGTATTTATTAGTCTATTTTGCTTTCACTGAGGAATGCAAAATGCTTTCGAAATCACGTTTGCGATGAATTAATTCGCAGATGGTCGATGGTAAAAAAATGAAAGTGGTCATAAAGAAAATATGTGGTAATTTAATAATACTCCTGGTGGTAATTGAGGCCTTAATATTTTGTCAATATGATGTAATTCCAAGCATTGTGATGACACATCACATTTTGCGGACAATGACAAACGTTCACCATCGTGTGAAAAAGGCGGAACCACAAAGGAAATTCGTGTATTGACAACATTAGGATTCTGAGGAGGATTCTGTAAAGGTGTTATAATTGTGGTTAAATAAATAAATAAATAAAAATTAATAAATATTTGTTTAGAGATTCGTGGTTTACTGCATGATCACCCTCTTGTTAACTTAATATGTCTTATAAGAAGATTATGAAAAAAATACGCAAAACAAAAAGTTCTCAGCATTTAGACAAGTGAATATAAAAACTATATCCTAGTTAGTACAGTTTGGAATTTGACCTGCAACTCGAAAACAATCAGGACTGAACGACATCAAAACCCTGAGAGAATCGTGGCCAAAGTTGACAGCTAAATTCTATATATATTTTGTAAATAACAATCTTGTTACTAAACGTTAAGAGCTCCCGATGCTTCTTTATCATCTGCATTCTAGATCGCATCTTATTTTACAAGTTACTCTTCTCTATACACGTCCAGTTCTACAGTTTCCTGTATCTCAATTTTATTTATCTTCTAAATCAAAGCTACGTATCTTGAACTTTTCGTAATCATCATCTATCTCATTGCCTTGACCTTAAGGCAGTCAAGTGTCCACGTGCCACCACTTTCGTTGGCATCCAGCCACATTGCCACGGTCGGTAGCACATGCATGGCACTTGTTTCTGAGATGTATGGCACACATACCCACTCACGTTGTTGTCAGGTTTGCACCACAATGGGTAATTTATTGCTTGTTTGAATTGTTGCTATTATTAAAGAAATGGTATGTTTTGGATGGCTTTTATTATTCGTAATAGCAGTGTTAGCTGTAACAGTACCTTTTAGTTCTAGATAATCTTAGCTTATAAAAAGTATAACTGTATTGTTATTCAAGGTTTGACCCAAGTTTATAAAGATTTAATCTATATTATTTCCTATGAAATTTACTTTTTTTGATAAAGATTGATGCATACCCCAAATGCCTATTTAGTCATTTAGACAGTTTTATGTACACCCGATGAGACGTACGTATTTTTAATTTTATCGTATTAACTTGAACGAGTAAAGACCAAAGACAATGTGCGAATAGCACGGGAGCCGAGTAGGCCGTCCGGCGACTGCCTACTGCCGCGCGTGTTTCTATGAAAATTTTGTTTTTTGTTAGGTATGATAATTTTGTGAGTTTCTTAATTGTGGGGCACACACACTAAAATGTAATTGACAGGCTTACGTTGATATATCGAGGTAGGCACTGCTTATATGCCTATATGCAATGCAAGCCACTGGGTATACCTTTCTGGTGGAATTCGGTAACCAAAATACTTATAGTAAATCTTTAAACCTTGCAGAATATCAGATTGAAGACGCTTCTGTATAGTTATTCTAATGACGTCTGAAAGCTCTCTACACTTTAATGTACTTGACAATTATTATAATACAAGAATTGAATATTATTCACATAAAATGAATGATGTGGTCAAGTGGATCCGTTGGTCCAAAAGCGAGCGGGTCCAGCTGACTGAAGACTAATTATTCAACGTTGCTTTTTTTTAAGACCTGTCTTTTAGTCTGACACTCTCAAATTTCATAAAATCTGCATAATAGAATATCTACCGTGAATGGTCCGATCATCCTAATTCACGCCTTCGAGATCAAGGCTTTATGTAACGATGTCATTGACACCGTCGCAATGTTTGAGGTGGAAACAGAAAGTTCAAGTTCTGGGGTGATTGGGCACTTTATTAATATTTTAGTATTTTTTGTACATTCTAGTTCTGTTTGTATAGTCTATAGAGAGTCTGCTCAGTCCGATTTTATTTGCCTCATCATACAGTCTAACAAGATGAGGTTTGAGTTAACTTTATTATTATAAGAATACAATAATACACTTACAAGAGAATATTAAAATACTAAACATGAGTCCTCAAAAAGGTAACTGGTAACCTCAAAAAGGTGGCTGGGACATACTGAATGCGAAAGGCGGAGGACAAGGTGTTGTGGTGCAGCATGGGAGAGGCTTATGCCCAGCAGTGGACTGCGATAGGCTGAGTTGATTGAAACATAAGTTAATAGTGTCAAATGCATTGGTACATCAGTCATTATGTCATGATGCATTTCACTTTCTTCCATGGGTGATAGGTCTGTCGTCATCTTCTCACCATCAGGATCATACGTTAAAACCATTTTGACCACGTTTTATTCATCATCTTCATCATTTTGATCTTAGCACTCTTATGAGGAACTGCATCCTGAAGCATTATTTTTTAACAAAATCTTAGTTCTACTCCAGGAATTTCTCTTACATCGTGATAAGTTCAACATACAAATTGAACGTGTGTAAACTCAGACAGAAATATTTGTAGCGCATACAAATATTTTGTTCCGTGCGGAAGTCAAACCCACTACACGTAGTACCAAATGGTCCAAACGTAGCACAGATGACGTGCCACTATATAGGTACAGTACAGTACGTGACAGTTTGTTCCGTTTCGTGAAAAATATTGAAAAGCGCAAAACAAGGTATGAAAACTTACCACATACATAGAAAATATCAATAGAAGTACAAAATTTTTTTTCCTATAAGACTTAGGCTTCTTTTTTTATTGCTGAATGGTCCTGGTCTTGGCCTCGACCACGCCTGATGGGAAGTGATGGATGAGGTCTTTGATGGAACGAGCGTGGTCTATGTAGGCTTCAATGTTTCAAGACAAAATTTTACAGTACCTATTTTCTCAAATCACAAATTACTTCAAATCCAATAAAGCGCACTAAAATACACAATCTAAACAACTTTTAACCAATCAAAATACATAAAATGTTACCCAAAAACCGGAACGAAAGTATGACGAACCAGTTTACACTCTAGAACACTTTGTTCACGGCCAGAGTTCAAGATAAACTGGCTAACAATGACACTGACTACTAGGTGCGACATGAATTGCTCATTGTTTGAATAAACAAATGCGTTTTCACCTTGAATGTGGATTTCCTCATGTCTAAATGATGTCTGCAATATGTCTGTAGGTTATTAGAGAAATCTTTATTTATGTTGGTACTGTGTTCTGATGTGCTGTGTAGTGTTGAGAAGTGTTTGTTGTGTTCAAGCCTAATCTTGTTCTATTTGTTGGAGGACACTCTGTTTAAACGCAGTGGGGATTTTATTGAGCTGTCCTATTTGAACCGCCAATCTATATGTGGTTCTATCATAAGTTATATATTCATAATCTATACATAGTATCTTCTAAACTAATCTTCTATACCTACATTTAATGCGGTTTTCTCCATTCTTTAGAAAATCGATTTCGGAAGGTTTTTGTGTATTCTTATTATATTGGTCAAGAGTTGTGAGGTGCCAAATAGGCTACTTTGCAGGTCTAGTTTTGGACAATGTTTCGAATGCCAAACTGCCTCTATTATCGTTAGCTAAGTTTTCACGGCTATTTATGTATTCTCTAGAGATAGCGAGATCACTCTATCCTCTGGACATGTATTTGCCTTAAAAATGTCTGTTTAACAACGACTTATTACAGAAATCTCGATGTATTGACATGTCGCACCCGTGCGAATCAGGGGCGGGTCCCTAGCTTATTATAACTAAGCTAAGGGTCAGTGGGTCATCTTAGGGGCGGAATAGGTCGTGTTCTTTCACGCAAACGCACATCAAATTCCTTTGTCTATAATAATATTGCTGCCTATAATTTGATGTCAAACGACAAAATAGTGGTTGCTACTGCTATATGTTCTTCATAATTATAATTAGTTACCTCTGTAACATTGTAAGTCACTAAGTGGCTACATAATCATAACTATGTTATAATATGAAGTAACGAGAGCATTATATCATTCGAAATAGCTCATTTAATGAACGATGAAATCAACTCTATAACAAAATAAACTTAATATGCATTAAATACAACTAAAAATAAAAAGTAATAGGTGTGAGATATAAAGTTATCATAATTTTATTATGACTAATCAGAAATCTTCCAACCCGCACTGGGCCCGCGTGGTGGATTACGGCCCACTCCCTCTCACTGAGAGGAGGCCTGTGTCCTAACAGTGGGAACATTATAGGCTGATTATGATGACGATGATGAATCAGAAATCTTCAAATTAGTAGCGCGTAAAAATAACTTTGTTATAGCCAATATTTTCTTATATTGAAAATGTACAACTTTTATTTCGTAACGATTATCTAAATTATTGTCCTGATTTGATTGACAACTATCCTGTGTCTAAGTATATTATACTTGAATACTATTTCCTCATAACATTGAGCAGACTTTATGTGTAAAAAATTGAGTTCGTCGGCATATGTTTTATATAGGTTATCATCCATAGTCGATACCAAAGCACTTCTTGCGGCTTACTACGGCATAGCGGAATCTCACTTGCGCTACGGTGTCATTTTCTGGGCAAACTCCACCGATAAAGAGACAGCATTTAAGGCTCAAAAAAGATGTCTCCGGTCAATGTTCAAACTAAAAACCACCGACAGTTGCAAGCCTTATTTTAAGCAGTACAAAATTTTGACACTTCCCTGTATTTATATTCTCGAAGTAGCTCTGTTTGTAAAGAACAATCCAAATCGTTTTGAACGTTTGGCCGATGTATTTCCAAGAAATAGGCGAGACAATACAAAATTAAATCAGGTATCGTGTCAAACAACTATGATGCGCAAAAGTATTTATTCCATGGCCCCAATTGTTTATAATAAATTGCCACGTGCTTGGAAAGATTTGACAACGGTGCAATTCAAAAGTAGACTTCTAAAATTATTAATAGATAAAACGTACTACAGTGTAACTGAGTTTTTAACGGACAAAACTTTATCTGAATACCTGTAATTTTTAATTAATTGCATATTAGCTATGACCTGGAATTTTAATATATGTTTGTTTATCTATGTTTCGACCACGATTTTTATTCTTATATGTAATTTTAAAACAATTTGAATTTTAATAATTTTATTTCTTCAATGCAATAATTAATTTAATGTTTTAATGAGAATTTAAATTTTAACAATTTTGTGTAATGAAAATGTTTGCATGCCGAATGGTGAAATATGGCAGAACTCTGATTTATACCTACTACTATCTACTCATGTATTACCCATATTTGCAAATAAATGTCTATTCTATTCTATTCTATTTATCAAACAAAAAATGCGCTTACCCGGTTCACTATCATCGATTTCGTTTTCTTCATCCAAATACCTCTCCTTCTCTTCATTATTCTCGCTTCCAGTGAGGTAGATAGTATTAGCTTCCTTACTATACTTGTTGATATCCACACTATTCTTCTTGAAACGCACTCCACTAGACACTTCCACATCACCATTCATTCCCAGCCTATCATCTAGGTAAGAATAAACATTCTTCTGCAAACAACTCACTGACGGGGTTGCCGTACACTTATTCAAAATATTGTCCCACAACACATTACCAGTCCGAAATGTACCATTTTGATAAATGTCACTAAAATATCTACCAGACACACTCTCGATTATCTTCATTCGTTTCGCTATATCGTCATTGTCACTGCATTGAATCTGTTTAGCACTAACTAATATTATAACTAAAAACTTGGCTATAGTGTTGATTCCCATTTTGTTCTTATTTCTCTCTTCATAGCGTTCCGCCATTTTCAGATCATCACTGGTTTCTATCTATTTATCACAGATAGTTTTATTTTGCACACACGTTTGGTCTTGTGGTATATCCGCGTGCGTCTACGCGAAATGATTCCATTCTCTTGTAGTTTTGTGTATTGTAATTTTGGAAAGTGTGCTCATCAGTCTCTTGTTGACAGGTTAGAGTATCATCTGCTGTGTTGATCTGGATATATGTTGATGTTTCATCTGTAATAAGAAAATTATATCAGTTGACAGTGTGAGACTGACATGTTAACTTGCCGAAAATTAAAAAGAAAGGTTCCAATATTTTTTTTTACTTTTCTTTAGTGATATGTTGAATTATTCTTAGTAAGGTTGATACGTATAAATTGAGCGATGCTTAATTAAACATTTTACGAGTACCCGAAATAAAAAGATCACGAGATGAAACGAATCAAAACCATTTCAGCGATTAAAAATGTTTTTCAAAAACGTCTGGCCTCTTGAAACTCTTTTTCAAAACTAATAAACGACGACTAATTATTATTAACTAATTATAACGATCTAAGCATCCGTTTTAAAAAATGGCAGCCATGGCAACCAAGCAAAGAGCTAATAGGTATACACGATGAAATAAAAAGTTCAAATTGATTGACCAACCTTGAGTTTGAAAATTAAAAGCTACTATGATGTTTCTATTTTTGACTATGTTTATAAATTCTACTAGTGTTGATCAAGATTCGTATTTCGGGTACTCATAAGTTAAAAGTACTTTAAATTCACACCACACTTTCGAAAGCAGTCGGTCTGTAGAAGTACTAAAGTGAAAGTGAAAAGATGTCATCATCGGAAATATATTACGAGTTTTTTCATCCCCGTAAATTGGTCATGGCTTGTTAGCCAAAAGAGGTAGGTATTATTTATGACACTAACGATGTTCTGATGGCTTCATGGTTTCTATAAGATTATAGTTATCGATTCATTGGAGCAGCAAGTTATATTAAATGAGGTATGAATGAATGATGAAGAATCTGGTGGAACAATGTTTAGTTATACAAGTGAATTCTGGAAAATGACAGTTAGGAGAGACACATAGAAGAAAAGGCATGCTGCACCTGCCCTTAATAAATAAGAATAAGAGTAGAATGATTAATAATGATGATGATAAGCGGAAGACTCGTGGTGGAGATCATTCTGTTTTGTAAGCAAACTTAACTCTGGACAGGCCTAAAAAAACAAGTATTTAAAAAGAGGGGAGATTTAACGTGATGTAAGAAAGCAAACTGTTCTGAAGGGTCACTGGAATATTGATAAAACGATGTCCGGGATATAATTTTATAACCCTTTTGCTTTAAACGAGAAATACTAGTTCTTACAAGGTATTGAAACCAGTCTGTATGAATGAGACTCCTGTCCATAAACGTAATGAACCGGAGCTGTTTAAATGTTTGGATGTGGCTTGCTTTTATAGAATCGCATTAATAATAAAAATAAAACGACACAAAATAAAAAAAAGATAGCTAGATAAAGATGCCAGACTTATATTCGGAAATGACTAAGCAGAAGAATTCGCAGAACACAGGGAAGAATTATGTAGAAGTAAGGTAAAGCAAAGCAAATAAATAATTAGACGTTGATACAGCAAAATTATGCTCTCGAAATTACAAACACACTCAACAAGTTTATCAACTAATTTGCACGCATACTTTTCACACAAATTGCATAGCATTATCGTAATGATTTTATTAGTTTCTTGGAACTATGTGAAAAAGTGAAAAAAATGTATTTCAAATCCTAATTTTTGTCTCACGTAAGTGTTTTAAAATTGAACAGAAATGGAGCTGAATATTAAGGACGGTATAACTCATTAAAACCAGCTCCTAATAGGCATAATCTTCAGCAATAGTAATTAATAGA
Organism: Hydraecia micacea; assembly: GCA_914767645.1. Classification (NCBI taxonomy): domain Eukaryota; kingdom Metazoa; phylum Arthropoda; class Insecta; order Lepidoptera; family Noctuidae; genus Hydraecia; species Hydraecia micacea. The sequence goes on along the minus strand of OU611798.1, from coordinate 13,946,433 downwards.
TCAGAAACGAGCGATCAAGCTGGTATCAATTTTACCGTAAATTCTTCTTCAGATATAAATCATGCAACGATAGGAAAAAGTATTGAATTTTCATTAATTGTGCCATAACTGTTGATAATTATAGCCATGTTTATTTATGATATAAAGTGGGACAGACTATTTGTTATGTGTTAATCGGCAAGCCGGTTGAGGCGTGTATAGGTTAATCAGTTACATTATCAGCTGCCGTTGTTTCTGATTTGTTAGATCTTTTGTGGTTAGCAGTGGTGAGCAGTGGTGGTCCAATGGTAACGCAGGTGACTTACAAGTTGTAGCTCGTAGGTTAGAACCCAGACAGGCGCTTTACTTTGTATAAATCATTTCATCACCACTGCTCTCAAAAACGGCGAAGGAAAACATCGTGAGGAAACCGGCATATCCTAGAACCAAAGTTCGAAAGCATGTGACATTCTAACAACCCGCACTGGCCCCGCGTGGTGGATTATGGCACACTCCCTCTCACAGAGGGAAGGCCTATGTCCCAGCAGTGGGAATATTATAGGCTGATTATGCTTTATGCTTTGTGTTTGTACTTTATTCTGTTACTATAAGTCAAGTGCAAATGGTAAACCACTGACTACCTGCGGTAGTCTCTCCTTCTCTCTTAATCCATCCAAAGGTTGTCTTTGAAAGATTGCTTTTAGCGATAAGATCGCCCATTGTGTCACCCTACGTAGCATTCCTATAATTATATACATTTATATGGTGTACATAAAAAATAATATTCTATCTTATTAAGGTTATAAATTATTGAAATTGGTTAGCATTGTTTATTAGGAGATCTGATAGTGGGACAACTTATACTATATTTTTAGTTTTTGGAATATATAACTGTAACTACTGTTGTCAGGAGGCATTTCGTTAGATGTAGCATTTTCTTCATTTTTGTTTAATAGTTTTAGATATTCCCAATATTCATCGAAAACGTATGCACATAAAATAAGATAGATGCTATTTACAGTCAGAAAACAAAATACCAATACCTTGTTAACTTTTACAAATTCAATAATTGCTCTAAATTATCTACAAGTACGCCATCATTATTCTTACCTAGCAACTCAGGTAGGCCCGGAATTACTTGCTATTCCAACACCACTCCTTAAATCTCATCACGTGTAACCTCTTTAAACTACGACCGTCTTGCATTCTAATAAAATAGTGTCGAACCAATGGGGACTTCCAACAGTTTATGGTTGTTCGTAGGTGGAGAAAGTAAAATCTGTTTATGGAAAATTTTGGTGTGTTGAAGCAGAATATTGTCGTTTGATTTGTTCTTGATAAGTTAAATTGGTATAACGTTTGAATGCCGTAGTTGGTGGGAGATGAGGGAACGTGTTCTGGAATTATTTACTTAATAGGCGAGACGTCAGACGTGATTGTAGAACTTGGTAACATTTGCTGTAAGATTAATTAATGCAAGTTACGTTATTAAAAAAAAAACATTGACTACAAACCTACATTATTTTCTGTATATTCAAATCACAATTATTCCAAGCATAATTTTATAGTAATGGCTCCATCGTTTTATCGATGATTCTGCAATCACAATTATTACTGTCTGATTCTTTAAGTATCAAAACTGACGCAGGGTTCCAATTGGCTTAACAAATATTTTTTCTGGCTGCGCTCGTCTTTTAAAATTGGTTTATAATATAAAACATTGTGCAGGCCAGTAGTTACTGATATGCGCAATGCTCTAGAAAACAGTTTTTTGCTACTTAGGGCCGATTTTTCAATCGACAGATAATTTTTATTCGTGAAATAAAATTGACATCCGACAGTTTTTGTATGGAAGAACTGTCAACAATTCAAAATAATTCCTTCTGATAAAATTATCGTTGCGTTGGAAAAATCAGCCCTTGGTTACGTAGCGTGCATGAAGATAATGATGCAAAATCATCAGTTATAAACCACAAAATGATTTTTTTTTTCATAATTTTACTTGTTACAATTACAATTATTTGTATAAAGTAAAAAAAATCTAGCATATAATTTTTTTGATCAATATCAGATCAAGACTATAAAATCAAGACTTTGTGAAACTGCATTTAATTAACTCATCGTCATCATCATTTCTGCCGAAAGACGTCCACTACTGGACATAGGCCTCCCCCAAGCACCTTAATTAACTAATTGTGTTTAATCTTTACAGAGCATCCAAAAAAAAAAAGAAAAATTTCCTGCTAAGCGTTTTGAAAAAACTTTTCAAAAAGTGAAATTTCATTTTTTTCATCAGAATGTAGGACAAAATTTCTGAATTTTGGTATTTAAATAAAATTACAATAATTTAAGAAAAAGTTGTCTTAATTCATCATTTTATAGTCTAGTGAGTTCGGACATCATAATGCGTTTATTATTCGAGTAAGCAATTAACTGGAAGTTAGAGCCTGTTATAATTAGGTTAGTTAAAAAAAATAACAAAAAATTAGTTTTCGTAAACACAACACCAAAGATCTGTTCACCAGTGTTTAAAAACGAGTTACCGATTAAAAAAAATCTGGAACAGAATTTGTATTAAGGAAAATATATAACTGATCGTCTATAAACTGATCGACCTTCTTAAGATGAAAACATTTTTAAATTAATGAACCTCTTTTTTTCTTATTTCTGACCATTTGTCACAGTTGGTAACTAAGCTAGGATACTCCAGCTAACCGGATTAGGTTAGATTAGAATAATTGTAACCAACCACGCGCTAACCGAATTGTTCGCAGTAACTAAACTCTCCGACCTTTTGGTCCTGGTTTGGTTAGGTCAGAACTATGTAATGACCAACAGCGCGCAGGTCGAGCGAGCGCTACATCCAAGATGTTCGCTTCGCTGTTTAGTATTTTTAGAACCCAAAAATATATGTCCTTCTAGGGCGTCCTCTCTCGGCGTTGCCACTGTCATTTGCCTTGTTAGTCGCCTATCAATCATCCTCTCATGACCAAACCAAATCATTGTTAAAATATACCTACTTAAACCCACAATGTATAAATACAAATCACAATTCAAACGTAACCACAATGTTCACAATGACTTACAATGGCAGATCCATAGCCCGTATCTTCTTACGTGCAAGTAAGAAAATTATCTACAAACTGGTTACCTATATGGCCAACAGACACACTTTTAAAAAGAATTACACCGGTTCTCTCGACCCATAAAACGTCTTCCTTCGTTTGGCCTTTACTATTTGTTCTGTTTAGTCGATATCACAATCAAAATATTTTATTTCACATAAGCCTTCATGGGCACTTATGAAACGTCAGAAGCTCGGTGCTCGGTTCCAATTGGTCGTTTCCTATGGAGAAGAGCCGGCAAGAAACTCCACGGTTGCTCTTTTTAAAAACAATTGGCCTTTACAATGTTTTCAAATGGAGCACAGTGTAGGCCTGTTTAGGGTTCTATACCCAAAGCGTGCTAACGGGACCCCATTAATAAGTTTCCGCTGTCCGTTCGTCCGTCTGTCTGACAGGACTGAACTCATAATTATCTTCTGTCCTTTTCTTAATGAAATAGGAAGAAAAAGATGCACTGAACTTGAATTTAGTTTAGTTTGTAAACAAGTCCTTGTCCTTTTAGGTTTACGTGAAATAAAATATTTTGATTTTTGTACATCACACTTCCACTACACTACAGATCAATTTATTCTCAGACCAATAAAATGCTAGAGCGGTCACAGAATCTGGCGCGATTCGCGTCTGTCATCCGTTACGCTTTCAACGCGTGCTCAACTACAAAGATTTACTTAACTCCGGATGGGGCATGAGCTATGTATTGATATTGTTCTGCTCTGATTGCTGTATAATTGTTATTATGTACATAACTGTGTATGAGAGTGTTTTATTGTTTTAAGAAGGATTTATTATCTTCAATGATATCTTCTACTTCAAAACCTTTAATTCATTTGCTGACAGACAACGCACAGCCTAAGCCGCTGGGTATAAAGGCATAGAATTTTGCGCAGGAGTTCCTTATAAAAACGAAAGTGAATATTGAGGAAGGATTTTTGAAAATTCAGCCCATAAAGGGGTTACATAGGGGATGAAAGTTTGTATGAAATGCAAGTTCGCTATTTTTGGGCACACGGCTTGTCGTGGATTATTTTATTAAAACTGTGGCTTGGTTGATAGATATTTTTCTTCTCTAATATCTCTCATTAATTTCATCGAAATTACAACCAAAAATTATTATATTGTAGCTACGTCTTGTGAAACGAATTCATGGTCAACATATGTAAACGAAGAGACAATTTATTTATTTCACGTAAGTTCACTTTCAATCATTCAATTACAAATAAATCGCATTCAAAATTTTGCTGATCGTATTTACTATTGACTCTGATAGAAATCAATTGATTGATTGAAAGTGATTGAGTGATTTGGCAGAAATTATTCAGAATGAAGGTAATATTAAACATGATGCTGCAACTATGGAAATATTTTCTCACGACCTTGCATTATCATCGTCTATGTAAAGGGTCAGATTAAGCAGTGGTTGTTTGTTAGCTATTATACAGCATGTATTAGAAATGTGTGGTCATATTTAAGGGTGTGGTACTCATCAAACTGAACTTTCTTTATGGGACCAACATCATAATGGGAAAAACGCAATCTGTCCAATACAAAACTTCAATACCTTCTCGACTTGGATATATGGGACAGTTGATATGTTTTTCCGCGATTACGGAGTCAGTCCCATAGAGATACTTGTTCAATTTGATGGTTCAAAGCCTTAAATGTAACCATACTTTCCTGATACATGCTGTCGCTGTAGAGGTAAGCAATCATTTAAGAATGTATTGTAAAAGATGCTATTGAATAAGCTATGGTTATTGATACAGAGAATAATGCAGATCATGAAGAATGAGATGATGACGAGAAAAGCTTAAAGGAGAACGAGCAAAAACAACATTAATAAATTCTAATCGTTGGTAAAATAGAAACTGGATCTCACATTAAATAGTGAGCTCATTGCCACATGACGTTCACTCGTTCTCCTATCATGGAGTAACTCAGTCTGTCGAACCTCATTATCATCATCATAGTTTTTCTGCAAGGGCAGTAAAGTAAAGTGATAAGGATCACAATTTATTTGGGGTCGGCGCAACATGCCTTTTTTTCTATTAGTCGTCTGTCGCACCTAAAATTATTTAAATATCATCAACATTAAAATAAAGACTGAAGATTTTTCACACATTGACATTGAAAGTTGTAAGCGATGAAAAGGTAATGCCCATAACATTAGCACGGTACTATAACTACCTGACTTAGCACATTATTCAAACTTCCAAAAGAAAATATCGTAAAGAGCAACCATTCACAAAACTCGGTAAGGTCCAGCTTCGACATGTGCACTTTAACTTTCACTAGGAAAGTCAGTCGGCAAACATTCATTAGAACTGTGTGTTTAGTTATTATCACCAGACTGCTATTGAGGTTTTAGTATCTCAGATCCTGGTTTTGAAGTGGCTATACAATATATTCAGTGTTAGAAGCATTTGTTTGTATGTTTAACTCTAGTTTATACCTTTATTAAGCTAGATATTTTTATCGGCTAATCTAGGCCATCACTGCTCTCAAAACGGTGAAGGAAAACATCGTGAATAAACCGGAATGTACTAGAACCAAAAATTCAAAGACATGTGACATCTACCAACCCGCACTTAGCACGCGTGGTGGATTATGGTCCACACCCTCTCATCGAGAGGAGGCCTGTGACCCAGCAGTGGGAACATTATCTAGGCTGATAATGATTCTAGGCCATTATACTGCTATCAGCGTTTTTAGGAATATAGAGGTATGAGGAGCAGGGTGTAAAGTTCCCTCATACTCTATAGAGTCTTCTTCAACGCCATTTGGTGTTGATCATTTAATGTGTTCCTAATTAGAAGATTTACTTTTTATAAATAAAGCCTTGTATTTACATTTAAACGGGTCTTAATGTTTTCGGGAATTTGTCTTTCATCGTCAATTCGTGTTGCGTGGTCATATAATATTTTCCTTCACCTGGGGAATTAATATTTTATCTTGTAACTTCTTGACATGTGAAAGTGTTTGTGCAACACAAATAAAATCATTTATCATTTGTCACTTGTGTATTTGTAACATCAGCCCTTTTTATACTTGGCTTGGACTTCTCATTAAACACTTCAATATTTTTTCTTGAAATGTCACAATGAAAACGTAGTAAAATTATGCGTAAAACAATTTCAAGCATAGTTTCATGCCATTCGTTTTGTCAATTTCGACAACGCCAAATTGACCATGACCACGAAAGTCAATGTTATTAACGAATTGATAAATTATCAGTTTTAGAAATTGATAAGCTTATTTTCTCAACTCATAATGTAACTGTCTAGCTTATGTATGCTTAAGTAGTTAGGAAAAGTAAAAGTGATGATCAATTTGACCCTGATGTTAATGCAATTGTATTCGTTTACTTATTAGCGTATTCGCTGGCTTTCGTTAACAGAAAAAAATACATTAAAACCTTTCCAACGCAATGTTCTTTTGGCAAACGTAATCGTTTGAGAGTTTCTAATAAAAATATGTATGTTCTAGACATTGTGCTTGAACTAAAAAAACATGGTTTACGAATTAAAGTAAGTCATGAAGTCAAAACAAGTAAGAGATCATTGCTTAAAAATTTAGGTTGTACAATTAACAAATAATAATCCAAAAAACTTTAGATTTGATAATGAACATAAACTTGTGGTTACATTTATTCAAAAACGTGCCAATCAAATGGTTGAGACATCTTTTAAAACTGCAAGTCAAGATCCACCAAATATTATCAATGACGACTCAAAATTTGGTACTTCAATGTTTGGTATCTAAAAGTGTGAATGTATGAAAGCCACTTTCTTGAGTAATGTCAAGCGCAATCCATATGCTGATGTTACAAAAGAAACGTTGCAAGTCTTGACTTCACTTTTATCTCCACTGAGTTAATGTTTAAAGCAAAAGTTAGCGATTATTCAAAGGCTAAGGCTTTCATGGGACTTCATGAAGGCTATATGGGAAAAATGAGATACTGCCATTAGCATCTCATCATATGCCTCATTAGATATTATAAAAAAAAAGGTCACGGCCGAGTATGTCATTTACAACACTTTAATTTATCTTATGGATTTCTATCTATGAGGAGTTGAATAATCTACATAAGTTTTGCAATTGCAGAACATGAATCGATTCTTGATCGATTGCTTTAATGTTATTCATAATCAACCTAATGTTTCCATTGCTGGGACACAGGCCTCCTCTCTTCAAGAGGGAGTGGGCTGTAATCTACCACGCGAGCCCATTACGGGTTGGTACATATCACATGTCTTCAAATTTTTGGTTCCTAACATGCCGGTTTCCTCACAATGTTTCCTTTCACCGTTTCGAGAGCAGTGGTGATGAATTTATTTATATAGACTGTATACTTTTTTGTACGCCACAAAAATACATAAATATCTTAAAAAATACATCAAACACTACAAAATATAGGTACAATGGGCGCATTGTGTAATTGATAAGACCGTCGCCTTATCGCTTTCTGTGATCTCTTCGAGGCAACCTTGGAATGGACAGTGACTTTATTATTTACACAAAGTAAAGCGCCTGTCTGGGTTCGAACCCACGACCTGAAACTCATAAGTCGGAGCCGATACACTGGGCTACCACTGCTCCATTAATGTACTTACTATGGAATAATTGATCAGCAGAATCTCAGACTACGGGCTCCCGGCTCCGCAGGCGCAGGCCTACGGACGGAGAGTAATGGGTAGCTCACCGTCCGATCAGGACTAGGCCCATGCCGGACGGTGCGTATGTGTTCCACTCGCGCCTCAAAGAGATGTCAGAATAAAGGAAGGGGCCGAGCCTGCCGGGGTAGCGGTATTGTCCAAAAGGATTACCGCTACCCCGGAACATAAAGGGCTAAGGAAGGAACACGGGTGGGTTTTAGTCAGTAAGAGTCTGACACTCCCTTCCGCTCCACCCAGAGCGGGAGGAGTCATTTGATGATTTCCCATCCACAAAAAAAGGGCACAAGGGTAAGCGCACACGAGCCACTGGCCACAACCACTCGTGGTTGTCGCCCCTTGCTGTGGTGTTGAATACTGCTATTGCAGGTAGCCACCACCGGCAACACGTATGCGACGAATCGATACAAAACGCATGACAAATCATATGAACTTCTTGACGCTGGGCCATCGGTGGCTGTGGCTGGTGGCTCGTTTGCGTCTAGCCTAAATGATTGATTTGAGTAAACCACGAGAATGAAACCTTACAGCTTTTAGAGGTTTATAACTGCTCTAATGAGTCCAATTGTGTGATAAGTACAAGTGTCAAACTTTGTACTACTGACCTTGAGAGGTTAAATGAAAAAAATGTACTCTCACGTACACATCAGGAATTGAGTAAAAACCTATAGTGTCTGTGAAAGTCAAAAGAAAGCTGTACACTCAGTAAATGCCATAAAGTTTATAAGGAATGTAAATAGCGGTCAAACTGTTTCGACCATCGGTAATAAATTGTACGTCTCATCTTCGTTGAACTTTACGTTTTTGGAAAAGGCAATTTTTTAAGCGAAATCGAAATTGCAAGGAGGAACTGCTTTCTTATCGGTATTTTTATATTATTACATGCTGCGATATAAGTTGCCCCGTCCAAACAATGTTCAGATAATCAAAATCAAGTTTTATACGAGTATACATTAAAAAAACCTGATTTTAGAACTAAATATGCAAAATAGTAGTTATAGGAACACTCGCAGAGGTATGTTGTCACAGTAAGTAATACTTGTTTAAGGTCACCTTTCTTTTATATTCGCCAATCAGTAGTTTTATAAAAAAAATTACAAAACTCGATTATTTAACTTTAAAAAACAGCTGAAGAAATGGTCGTAGACATCGGCGCAATTGTGGGTGCAATAGTAAATAAATATAAGGAGGACCTCCCCGACCAGGGTAATACATCTTTTTTGCTGGCCGGGTTCTCAGCCCAACTCACTTTGTGTTTTCGGCCCAACTTTGTACGAAACGTGACTGGTCTCCATTAAAACGCGTTTTATTCTCTTCCTAAATCCAGAGACCCACGTGTAGCAGTTCATTACCTATACAATATATATGTTTAATTATGATATTTAAATGAATATGGCTGTTGTGTACGTAGATGCTTAAATATACATATATATACAAACTTAGCCCTCAAAATTGGGGTAACGCAATAACACTGACAAAATGAATGTCATTCAATCCTTTTTCCGATTCACACAATACAAGTTTCTTGCCTGTCGCATGCAATCAAATTGAAGCAACAAATGACTTGCATCGTCTCAACACTGTTTAGACGGTGCAATTTTAATTGTTGCTTCAACTTATGATACCACGGGCAATGAGATAGCATTGCGTAAATCAGACTTTACTTACGATAAAGCTCGAATTTCTGTGAAGAGAATTATTTTAGCATTTGAAATAATTTAAACTATAATTACCAAATTAATAGGGAGTTATTCGCATTATACCCACACACGAAAGTGAAAAGATATAAATAAACCTAAGATAAAAATTGTATCAACAGTCAACAAAATTAAATCTTGTATAACCGGTACCTATTTAATAATATCACCATATCTTGTTATGTTGCACTCGAGAAAGTTAGAAAATATTCACCTGTAAATTAATAACATAATCGTAATTTCCAAGCCATGATGCCATTTTAATGGTTTGTTATTAATTCTAAAAATATATTTTTTAAACTAATAAATTGATGAATTATTTATTCATTAAAAAAATTAATTTTGGAAAAGAAAGCGATCTTTAAATACTTCCCGTAAATGAATGTAAATAAAATACCGAAAAATCAAATGTTTTTGTTATTTCAATAGTACTTTGATGAAGGTAATTAATAAAACAAGACGTATAGGTACTAATAAATAGGAAAATATTATGAAAAGCAGACATTCGAAATTTGACATCGCCTTGACCCTATAAAAAAAATTCACTCAATAATGAATTGTATACATAACAGCATTCACATGTAATAAAGCCTATAAAAGCGGAAAATAATTCCTAAGTAAATAATAACCACTCTTCAGGCCATTAATTTTACTATAACCACTTGAGAGTAGCCGTAGCGGTTACTAACATACCACTTAACAATAAACTAATATCAGATAACGGTTACAACATCAGAGTGAAAGTATCCAAATCGGTACAACGGACGAAAGAAAATAAGAGTAATGGTAATAATACGTGAGGTGTCGATGACGAAGAGACACGAATTGCAAAATGCTTGGAGGTACGGATACAGTAACTGATGATTAATTTGATAAAAATGAACCATGAGCTTTGAATGATTAACATGTCGTGAGAAAAGCTTTGTGATGAATGTGGATGGCTTTATAAGTAGAGAACGATGAAAGAAACAATAAAAGCAAGACCGGGATACAGACAAACTTTAGAAATTACTGCTAAAAGAGCTGTATAGAAGAAAAAAACATGCTGCGTCGATCTCAAATAAATAAGGATAAAATCAAGTGGATGAATGATGATGTAAGCTTTCAATTACTAAAATGAATACGCGAATAGCAAAAATTGTACATCCAGATACAGTAGCTCTGGATGGATCTGGATGTACAATTTTTGCTATTCATTAATATCATCATATTATTATTGACAATAATAATGTCTTTGATTGTACTTATGCATTCTAGCAAATACTACGTATATAAAATGGAGTGATAGACAATGAATGCGAGAGAGGGCGAGGAAGACCAAAGAAAACATTGATTGTGTGATGAAAGATTTAAAAGAAACGAAAGTGAACGATAGGGATGCTGACAGGAGAGAATAGAAGACAAAAACTTGTAACGCCTACTCCAAGGAAGATGATGAGTCTAGAGAAGTAAGAATCAAGAACTCCAAAATAATGACATCTCGCAGTTAATAAATATTTTAAAATACTCATCAAGTGGATTATCGAAAAAAAAACATTAGAAGTTTAAGCTTAAAGTATAAGCCGTTAAAGAAAGCTTTGACGTTGTTATTGATTGGAGTCCCAAATTGCAGGGAGAAATGAACGTTAATCTATGTGTTGGTTTAGAAACATTTGTAGTAGATTGTGAAATAGCATATTAAGGTGAAAGTGTTTTGATCCAGATCAGACTCAAAGTACGGATACATACAAATATAGTCTTGAAGCGAAGTCGCTAAAACAGTTTTATTTTTGTGTAGATGTAAGAGGAAATTAGTTGGGTGACTTGGTGTTATAGGCTGTGCGATTAATATGAGTAATATAATCAATCAGTTTATAGGGTTATATTTTTCATGCGTATCTGTGTATCTTTTTAGGTATGTGGGATTTATTAAACCTTTGAAGCGTTGTAACGGCTAAATAAATTTAAGAACATGAGGTGTCTATCGCTCGTCTGCGTTGCCCGATTGTTATAGGTTGGATTGTCTAGGTTTTGTTTTATAAAATCAAAATCAAGGATTTTAGACTGTAATAAGTAAAGTGATGCAAACCAAAATAAAATAGTGCCATGACCATGTGTGGGCTAACAAAATAAAGGGCTTGAGGAAACAATTCTAAAACTATGACACAAAAAGATTTAAAACAAAAAATTAAACTGTTAGTCGCAGATTATTATTGTCAGTGGTATCATCACATTCTGCCAAGTGTGGCGTGCATATATTACATACAAACTAAAAACGATAGGAAATTTGTCAATTATCAAGATAATATTTCTTTGTGGAAACATGAGTCGGAAGAATCAATTGACCATTTGTCATAATCTAAAACACTTTATATGTCAAATACTGGTAAATAAAAATTATTTGGTTGATTTTAGGTCGCCAACTATGTAGTTGATGTAGTATGTAGCATAAGTAGCCTATAATGTTCCCACTGCTGGGACCAACGCCTCCTCGCGGTTTGAGCGAGTGGGCCGTAATCCACCACGCGGGCCCAGTGCGGGTTAGTAGATGTCACATGTATTCGAATTTTTGTTTCCTCACGATGTTTTCCTTCACCGTTTTGAGAGCAGTGGTGATGAAATAATTTACACAAAGTAAAATGCCTGTCTGGGTTCGAACTCACGACCTACAACTCGTAAGTCGCGGCCGATACCACTGGGCCACCACTGCTCCTGATGTAATACGTAGGTAGATACTTAACGTTTTTGGAAAAAGTGCTAATTGATTAACGGTTCGACGGTCTACTAACAGAATAATAATTAGTTGAAATCCATTTGACACAATTTAAAACTTGATACATTTTCAAATACTTTAGTGAAAAGTGAAAATAACATTTCACTAATCACTGGTTTAGATTGTATTGACATATTGATTTTGATGAAACTTTGATGCTAATATGTCGGTTGTGCCTTTAAAATATCCAGTTCAGAAAGTTGTAAAGAGCTTGGTAGATGACGGAATTATTTGGATGGAAGTTTTCCATTACCGATTTGTGTATATGACGCTATCAATTTACCAATTCGTTTTGCCTACGAATATTTGTAAAAGGTACAGCTATTGGGCCAAAGATGTTCAAACTTTTTGCCATATATACGCTAAGAAGATTAAGTTGTAAATTCATTTCGACATTCATGTTGTAATACTTTTGAATTTTGATTAATGATAGACGGTAGACATCTTTATATACCCTGCCTGTATCAATAACACAAATTCGGGTAAGTTAAATAACTTGTTCCTAGGTGGGCAGAGTTTTTAGCCTGCATGGCGTTTCCATGCAACCTCCGCGAGTATTTCATAAGTTGATGGCGTAAGATTACGAGATTAATAATATTTTGGAATAGAGAAGATAGAAAATAATAAAGACTTATATTCTTTACAGCAGCAACCGAACAGCAACTTTATAATAACGAGAATAAAGATCATTGTGATTTTGAAAGACTTGTCAGTAGCAGCAATCTAACAGCAAACTTATTATATGGAGTATAAAGACTACACAAGACAGTGATGCTAAATCAGAGGCAAAATAACTGTGAAAGGACAATACAGACCGTATTTAAATACTGGTAAAAAGGACAGATTTTCATGATGTCTGTTTTATATATATGACGGAAACACTCTTCTAAGAAACTATAGCTATAGCTCGAAGAGCTGCCAGAGGGCGTCATAAAATGTAGATTGAACAATAGAAATCGTTATTCTATAACATATATAAATATTTCATTTCATTGATAATCCACGGAGTCACGGATCTCTTACAGTACGTAGTGTGTAACTCTTTTATATGAAGTTTACATAAAAAATATAACAGAGAAAAAGTTCTGAACACTTGTAAAAAACACACAACAATGAAAACTTGATCGCATTTGTAAACCTTTCTTTTATAATAACCTCGCCGAAAAGAAAAAAAAACAATTAGTAGTTTTAAACTTTCTCTTTCAAAATGGTCTAGAGGACAATATCATTACTTCACCGTCCATTGATGGATTAGGTACTATTACAGAGAAAAGTCGTGGATATGAAAATAAAAGAATCTATGGTTTTGAAAAATTGTAACACTGTCTGACATGACTAAAGCCATATCCATGATAGAGTAATAGAGTTTGAAGATGTAGTGCTGTGGTTAGTGTGATTTCATCGTTCACGAGGAAGAGTGTTTTAAGAAAGTAATTAAAAGACAAATAAATAAATTAAAGCTCTTGTGGACGATGACGTAAGGTTGAAATGAATGGTGAGCGGAATCCTGAATTGATTACATTGAATGAAAGTTATCTTAATACCGTTAAAGAAATTAGTGGTCATACTTCTAATAAGAAAGAAAGAGGTATTCTTTGAACTTAAGAACCTGCAATTAAAGCAAAAAGAAAGAACGGAAAATTTCTTATTGACAATATCACCGAGCACGAAGATATCTCATCATTCTGACTAATACAAATATTTTGGGCTGAAAAATTCCTCTCAAGGGCGCGGCATTGTCAAAACTGGTCCTATTAAGACAAACATCCAAAACCCAACCTTCACATACCAATTTAACCATAAACAACAGTTTCACTTAATTTCCTGTGTAAGGGCGCATTTTCGAAGCACTTTCTCCACAACCGGTAAATTATGAAACGTGTGGTTCGATGTCCAAATGGAACAAGGTCGAACTTTCGATTATCGTTTATAAGTGCCCAGCTGGTTACGTTAAATTTGACAAATGAATACCTGCATGGAATTTGATCGTTATATAGTGCATGATTGTGGTTCCAATAATTATGACCTACAGATCTTTTTTTGAGGTATGTAATTTGTACACGATCATCATCAGATTCAAACAAGATCCAACACGCGATCTGGTATCTGATAGTTTTATTTTAGGATAACCTTTACGCATGTTTAATGCATTTGTTAATTAATGAATGTATACAAAATATTGAAACATTTTTAAAGAGTAACGGTGGAGTTTCTTGCACATTCTTCTCCATAGGAAACTTTTGGACGGGAATTCTATTTTATTGTAAACTTTGACGTACAATATGCCTTTTATGTTCCTATTTGAAATAAATGACATTGCCTTTAATCACTTTGCAGAATTGGGGTTATTCACTCAATCTGCGTAACGTTATCATCAGCATGCAGGCCAGCTTGTGTGTGCAAATTGCCATGATATGAACCGCCTTCGGATCAGAATCAGGGGTTTGGCAGTCTGAAAAGCTTCATTTAACATATAAAGCGTTTTGGAAATAATCCCGTTTAGGAGTGTGCTTGGAGATCGCAGCATGCAAAATCTTTCAAGATTACCTAAACTGAAAGTTCTGCAGAATCTCTTAGCACCTTATCAGTTTTCAATGCCAAGCTATAGCCCGATTAAAACTTTATGGCAGCTCTGAATATGAGGCGAGTCACTGCGCAGTCACCTGTCAGCGAGGGTGAGGGGGGTGAGGTACTGCGCAGCGAGTAGCGCATTTCATAACCGCCAAAAAAATTTAATCCGGCTATAAGTGAAACCAGTTAATCTGTGATCTACTGAATCAATTTGTATCTTCCACTTGACACGTGTTTTTACAAATGCAAATGAGATATTTCCATCGGAAAAGAATGTAAATATTCATCGGCTTCCAGAAAAATTAGTGAGTAGGTTAATATATACGACAAAGTTTGTGTAGAGACAGAAGAATGACATGCAAACATTTGAAGAATTAATTTCACGTGGTTTGGGTCTAAAAACTGTCAGGTGACTTTAAACTTAGATCGAGAGTAGGACAGTGGATGTTATTTGAGTTCTAAGGAAGGAAACCAATAAATCAAGCTTGGTGATTACGTCGCAAAATAAGTAATAGGTAATAGGGGGAAACCGACACGTTTCGAATATAAAGCCTTTGTACTAAGCAATCAATGAAAAGCTAATAAAACCGTGTTAAAAAATGGCTGTGAGATGGGAGTATTGGCACCTATTCCTTTTGCTGATGTTTAGTGAAAAAGTATTTTAAATATCATCCAAGTGACATATTGTAATGTGACATAATTAAAAAACAATTTTCTTTATACAGATTAGAAAGAAGAAAGTTTTTTTTTAGGTTAGCTTATACTGCTACTGAGCAAAGGCCTCCCCAAATCCTTCTAGACGGATGTCTGGTATAGAAAAGGATTTTTCTATAGTCACCCCGATCCAACCCTTACGCGTCTAGGTAGTCTCACCACTTCTAAAAGGATTTTTTTTTATTTGCCACACTAGTGGTTAAATTTTGTGTTGTAGATTAATTAGCCTTGATTTTGACTACTTAATACTAAAATTCTAGCCTAGATTTCAATAATTGTTTCTCTTCTCGAAAAAAAAAAACAGTCATCAACAAAATCTGCCTATAAAAACCCAAAGCTATACCGTCATCGTCCGGACGCTCGCTTGAACAATGTCACACGCATTAACATACTTTTACCCTCTGACGTATTCACGTATAGTTCAGCTGGTCAGGTGTGACATTGGAATGAAGAATGTGGTGCTTAGCAGTGATGTGTTCATCTTTAAATGGTTGTTTATACAACGTGTCCCAAAATTCAACGATAAGCGGGCACCAGAGGGTGGACCTGCTCATGACTACTCGAAAAAAAAAAATGAAAAAAAAATATCAATTTTTTTTTTTATTACAAAAATACATTGAAATCGTTCTAGCAAAATTTTTATCGGAAACCTAAGTAGCACTGCTATCCCCCACAACTCTTAAAAATCCCAGAATGCTTGTAGTTTTTACACAAAAAACAATTTATTTTTTCCTTAAAATTTTCAGATTTTTACTTTCAGTCCACATTGTAATTACCAAAAAATATTTTATTTCATTTTTTTTTCTCGAGTAGTCATGATCAGGTACACCCTCTGGTGCCCGCTCATCTTTGAATTTTGGTACACGTTGTATATAATTATCAGCTATAATATTGGGTGGTAGGAAGAGTAAGTCTTGGCTAGTTGTAGTAATGGCAAAAACAGTAAATCCCTCGTTAAATGGTGGGCTAGAGTGAGTCCAAGGAGCGTAAGGATATCGATAGTAAGATAGATAGATAGCAGGAAGTTATAGAGAGGTAATTACCCACCGAAAATAATGCTCAGAATAGTCAGGCTCGGTTGTCATACAAAAAAAAAGCTTTATTACCGCAACTACAAAAAACCTTGAGGCCTTAGGAAGAAGAGGTAGAAGAGCCTTAGCATACATTGGTGGTTAGATTACTATTGCTCAGTGGTTGGAAGGACAGCTAGCGTGTGCAAAATATTCAGTTGCATTAAAGTGGAAGTTGACTTCAACATCCTTAATAAATAGCTAGACTGGATGCTATAAAATCAAAATCGAAAGTCATTTATCCAAATTGGGCTGAGAATCAGACCCTTTTAAATGTCAAAATTTCATAAGCAGATCCCCAAAACGCCCGTCCATCACCAGTTCCTAGTGCTTTAGCTGGGAAGAAGAAGTGCGCAACCAACTCCCCAGCCACAGCAAACTATATACCTACCAAGTGTAACAGCGACCTCTTAGAAACAGAGCATGTAGGTTACCCAAGTCACTATGATAAACAACAAAGAAATGTTTTGTACACTTTCCTTATTTAAACAATGGGTGAAAATTAACACAAATATTTAAATGGTTAGAAAATCAATAAATATTCATGTTCATAACCCTATCTTGTGATTGAACGACACATTGTTTAGTAATGCGATTAGAAAATGAATTTTAACACGTACGAATAAGGTTTTAAGTGCGACATACGAGAGCTGGAACATGAAAATGCTTCGCCGAAAACATTTTCTTGGGTAATTGGATTTTAACTTTGAACAATAAGGTATTAATTACAATGAATTTGATGTCGGTGTCAAAACGTGGACACTGACAGTAGTGCTGGTCCAGAATTCAAGGTTTCTCATTGTGCTATGCTCCGAGTTTCTTTGAAGGATAAAATCAGAAATGAAAATATCTAGAAAAAAACTGTAAGGACCGACATAGCTTGCAGAGTAAGTAAACTTAAGTGGGCTGGCCATGTTTGTCGAAGGGCCGATGGATGGTTGAGCAGACGCGTCCTGGAGCGGAGACCGCGTATCGGCAAGCATAGCGCAGGATACCCCCCCAGCTAGATGGATTGATGACCTTAAGAAAGTAGCTGGGACAGACTGGATACGGAAGACGGAGGACAGGGTGTTGTGGCGCAGCATAGGAGAAGCCTACGTTCAGCAGTGGACTGCGATAGGCTGAGTAGATTGATTGTTGAATTTTGTATTTACAGAAGGAAATTGCACTTCATGGGTTAATAATAAAATGAATAATCATTACTGCTTTGTATTTACACCAATTTTGAAGTCGGGCTGTGGATGATGATGTTGCCTAATAGAGATTAAACAGGCTACTAGAAGGGGTTACTTGAGCATGTTTAGTAAGTCGCTAATTGCATAATTATTATCCACTAGCAGCGCCCCACGGTTTCACCCGCAAAAGTTTCGATCCCGTGGGAATATTGGGATAAAAACTATCCTATGTCCTTTCGCGGGACTCAAACTATCTCTATAGGAAATTTCATCTAAATCGGTTCAGCGGTTTAAGCGTGAAGAGGTAACAGACAGACACACTACCGCATTATATGGATTAGTATGGATATAGTATGGATGAGTAGGTTTAGACGCAGAACGTAAACAAATGACGTGAAACTTTCTATGACACAATGTTCAGCAGCTTGACTATGGAAGCTAAAGAGATTTGGTGAAAACTAATATTTTGTAGCAGTTTCTAAATTGCTTATGTTAGCATAATGACTCATACCGTGTAGTCTGTAAGAAATTAATTGGTTTGACTGTTGTTGCGATATTGCCTTTCTGAGAATTTGGTCATCGTGGTAAGGTTGCCATCGATGATGGTGAATAGATGATGGTTTCTATTCCCAGGTCGTGCAGTGTTATTGAATTGAATGTGCGAAACATTGTCCACCTCCCATCCTATCCTCTGTGCCCCAAAACATGCAGTTAAAGTTACCTCCACGCTGCCACCGATAACGCCATGGAAGTGTCGAGGTCCAATAAACTCTGAATAACTGTCGTATCAGTGACACGAAAAAAAATAATTGAATTTGATAGTGAACTTGTTGACAACTATCAGACTAATAGGCTCGGGATCATTTACATGCGTGCAGATAATCCTTACTATCTCGTGAGAAGTAATTAAATTTTAAAATTCTTTGAATGCAAAGAAAACTCAACTCCAAAAACAAAGCTGAAGAGTCGCATTCTCTTAAATATGATCTCTGTCTATTGTGATGGAGTGATGATTGAAAGCATGAGACATTGTAGAGTGGGAGCAGCCTTCAGCAACCGTCACTGTTACTAAAAGGTCTACAACAATCCTATAGTCCACTACATTGAAGCGTACTGAAAGTTTTATCCATTTGAATACTAACAGAAAGAGGTGGCAATACGTTGTATTCTACATCTTTTCGTCTCTTTCACACCTGAATGACAAAATACTGAAAAGTCAAACGTAAGATGACTAGGAATGCAAGTGGACATGCGAAAGAAAGTTGCTTCGATAGAGAAACTATATCATAATTGAATATACCCAATGAGGTATGGCGTGAAGCTATGCTGCATTTCCAGATGAACGAATCCTTGTTATTGTGACCAGTTTTTGTTGAAACTGGAAGTGGCAGTCGTATAAATAGATCTGTAGTGAGATAATGACTAATGGCTTATCCATCGTTTCTTTGATCGATGGATAATGACCGTAGTTTAATGTAACCCATCTATTTACTGATGACAGGCTCATAAAGGGAAGAGCGCAATACAAATTTAATTGAATTGGCTGTTACCATGCATGCAAAGGAGTCTGAATTATGCAATTTGTTCTGGACCTCTTTACAACGACCTTGGAAGACGCAGCAATGCAAACGACGAAGAGACGAAGAATTTAGAGAGAGATGGGAAAATGAACCGAAGCAAAAACGAAGACTAAGAATAAACGTCTCTTCATACAGTCCTAGGTCCATAAGTTCCTCTGTAAAAGAAGAATGAAGAAATTCCTATTAAGTATAGTACCTCTGCAGCTTATCGTAGAAGACCATCCTTAATCTCAATCATGTCCAAGGTCACACCTGTGCAACTTCCGGGTGATAAACAAATAGAAAGTGAAGACGAGTCTGCGCTTCATAAATGATGATCATAGTGTTTGCTGGTCAAATTGACATGCTTGACGTCACGTAGACAAGAAACACGCGTTTGATATATTACCGTGACACTGTGGTGTAAATCGAGTAGATAGTAAAAAATCTATGAATAGGGCAACTATGAATACGGTTGATGATACGTCAGAGAGTCTATTCAAATAATATATCCGTGTCAGACATTGATTTTAAATCACCATATTTTCTCAAGCAGCCACCAAAAACCGGATATAAAACAAAAAAAAAACCGTTTTGCAAGCGCAACGTTTTTGTGAAACTTTCGAATAAAAAGGAGCCGGAAAAACCGGTAGTTGTAAAAAAAACTAAAAATAAAAACAAAAAAAAAAATAAAGTCAGTTTACCTGAATCCCATAATTATGAATCCGTAACACAAAACAATCACGTTTACGTTAGTGTTTACGTTCGTAAACAGGTCATGTGTACTAGAAAAGCGCGCGAACCGACGGCTATCGCTTGGCTTACTAAATTCATCTCGGCTGAACGGCGAGTGGGAGAAATTGGTGAGTCTCTTTCGCACTGTTGTGTAGTGGTGGGCGTATGTCGATGAGCGAATACTCTCGACAGTACTGTCAAAAATTTAAGCAGAATTCTTCTTCTTGTTCTTCTAAATAGATCCCTCAAGGACTGTCCCACAATATGAAGCTGTTAGATTCATTGAAAATATTCTATTGTGAATTTCACTTCAAAGCAAAATATAATATGAAACGGAATGTCATGAAACACATCCCATAGCAGCACATGTTAAGTTTCTTGATTAACAGTAATAAGAACTTACAGTTTTAGATTCATGAAGATTTTTATTTAGAGCCACTATCTATTTAGAGTAACTATCTTCTTAATAGAAATCTTAAATTCACTGACAGACAATGCACAGCCTAAACCGCTGGGTCTAGCAGCATGCAGTTTTACACAAGAGTTCCTCATAAGTTTATATAAGTGGAAACTTGTAATTGGCATAAATAAATATTACGAAACTGAGCACTAAGGAAGGATTAAAAAAAACTTTAAAGGGGTTAATTATTGCATGATAATTTTATTTGTTTGGAAGTTCGTCATTATTGCCGATGAGAAATACAAGGGCACACGGTTTGTAAAAAATAATCTTTAAAAAGATAATCAAATAACAGAGAAAGACAAATTAGATTCATGTCAAGAAAGATTCACAAATTACCCCATCTTTAAAAAATAACGTTAATCAATTGTATGTAATAGTGGCACTGCTTAGTATAATTTAGCCGACATCGATATCCGCAACAGGCACATCACTACAAATGTCAAACCAAGTCCCAAGAGCAAGGTGAAGATCTGGGTCTTTGACCGTATGCAGTGGCCGATTGCAACGGCCGCCTCTACTAACTTTTAACTGACTGCTAACTTTTAGTTAAGACTAGCTTTTGCCCGCGACTTCGTCCGCGTGGAATAATGACTTCCGGAAAAAAAACAATTTATCTCCCTTTTCTCCCCGTTGGGAGGGAATTTCCAAAAATCCTCTCTTAGTGGTAGCCTACTCCTCCCAACAAACACACATGCCAAATTTCAGCTCTCTACTGCCAGTAGTTTCGGCTGTGCGTTGTCTGTCAGTCACTCAGTAACGGAAGAGTTTTATATATATAGATATAGATAGCTGTGCCCGCAACTCCGTCAGTGTGTAATTCCTTGTGTGTTATTAAGTTAATGTATTGGTAATATTGTTTAGATCACGTTCACATGAGGCTTAAGTACCTATACAACGAAATTACTACTTCACCTAAAAAGAAATAAAATGTAAACTATTAATAATTTGTAATTTGAACGAATATAATACACTACCAAAATAACTAATAAGTACCTATTTTATAAAATAACAACAAAAGAAAACTAAATAAACTAAATTAATTTAAAGACTAAAAGTCGCGCTGATAAACAATATTGTACACACACACACATATCTATCAATAAGGTCGAATGCTCGGAACGTCTACTCGCATCAACAGCCAAATATTGTATGAAGTTCGCGTTTTTTTTTTTTTTTTAGAATATGGCATCTCGTAGTTGACCTTGAGAGGTCGTGACTACTTAACCGGACTATCGTGTGGTTGCCTTAAGTAAACTCAAAGCCTCCAGCCAGGAGCAAATATCTTATATACTAAGCGACTACACGCTAAGGGCACCCCCTGTGGGGTACGAACCTCGGCTTAGGGCGTCGCTGGGGGAGGGCAGCAAGATGGGACAGGCTGGATCTGGTTTTTATTATTTAAGCTTGATGAGGCCGGCGTTTCCTAGCTGACTACTCTGAGAAGAAACGCCGAAACAAACTCAGAGGTCACGGTAGGGAATTTAGATCTACTGGCTCAGCTGCGGCGCGGGCTGGCACTTCTTCGAGCAAGGGTCGGGGGGAGGCATTTAATTGGGGACGTCGCGAGGGACCTCGGCGGCGAGGTCGGAATGTCGGTGTTCTGTATTTGTGCACTGTACCTACTGGTTGACTTATTTCTCTCCTGGAGGAGGGTTATGGGGTCGTCAGGGTCGGAGAGGACATGCCTTGGACGGCGGCATTTGCTGATTTAGAAGTTCGCGTTTGGATCCCCCGCCCTTTTATACCTCCCGCCGCGAGCCGTGTCGAGCGCGGCGACCGTTACACAAAAATAATCCTTATAGCATGATTCAGTATTCACGCGCGATGGCTTATTAGCGTATTTCATGTATAGCTTTGGTGTTTCTGTACCGATTTCTATGATTCTTTTTTTATTAAATAGGTAATAATGTTAAAAAAAAAAAATTAGGGATGAGTGAGAGTGTTATAAACGTAAGAGTAGAAAAATATAATCAGAAAGCTCCGAACTGCTAAGCTATCGGGAGTTACACGTGTTATTGTGAGTCAACCATAAAAGATAGACATTTGCTGTCGTGCAATATTTTTTATATAATTTTACGGAGAACATTTCCGTCATACATGATTTCTGTGTAGCTTTAACCATTAAGGCTGCACACGCGACGGAAGCTTAAAAAATGGAGTAAGTTCTCCTGTTTTCCCAACATTTCCCTTCACTGCTCTGCTCCTATTGATCGTAGCGTGATGAAAAGTATACTATAACCTGACCAGGAGTATGAAGAACATTTGTACCAAGTTTCGTTGAAATCCGTCGAGTGGTTTTTGTTTCTATAAAGAACATACAGACAGACAGACAGACAGACAGACAAAAATTTTACTGATTGCATTTTTGGCGTCAGTATCGATCACTAATCACCCGCTGCTAGTTATTTTGGAAATATATTTCATGTACAGAATTGACCTCTCTACAGATTTATTATAAGTATAGAAGAAGATAAGAAGTAACCTTTTGAACTTTTCAAGGTCCAATAACAAAATAATTTGTAGTCATTATTTTATCTTACATGTTTTACTTTAGTTAAGATTTTCGAAAATGTACCGAGATCCGAGAGGCAGAATGTAATGTTTTATTAGAATTATAATTACTATAATAAACAACACCGTATATTTTATTAGTAAATAATTTACATATAATTACTAATTGAGTTTATAATATTATGCGTTCCTAAAGTGACTTATAAGTTTATTTAAACACATTAAAAATACTTACCGTAATTTTTCAGACCTTGAAACCATTATAGCATTGATTTAAAAAAAAAAGTTGGACCTAAACATAGTCCTTTAGGCATTCCTACTATAATTTTTGAAGGGTTCCATATCTGTAACTTAATATTTTAATAAATTCATAAAACCCATCCATTTTTCCAACTTATATGTATTTTGTTAATCTTCCTGATATTTCAAAGTCACTAACAACAGTTAGGCATGGTACAACCGTGCCATTTGCTTTCGAAAGCGACAGCCACGTTGGGTGCCGACGCATCTTAATCACTCATTGAATACAAATGACTACTTACTTACTTAAATATTTTACAATGTGTCTGTTAATAATTAGAATGTTGCTAAGGACTGTCTGTCTCTTTGATCTAGTGATCGCTGAGCATGAGGTTGAGGTTCTGGGTTGATTCACGGGTCGGGCAAAATGTTATTGGATTTTTCCCATCTGGATTTTTTCAGTGAAGACTAGGTTTGTGCCTTGCTTACATAGGACTTCAAATATAACTAGTGATAATACCAGAAGTAGGTACACCTGTCTACCCTTAGGGGAATACAGGCGTTATGTAGAATGTTGCTATGGTGTCCTAACGAAAGCATCGTCTGTATTTTTGTTGGTATCACAAAGGCAAGGGTATTAACTTTCAGCCGATCTAAGAAAGAATGAAAAAACAAAAATCAGTTATTATGAAATTATATTGGTAAATAGGATATCGGGGTCACTTATATAATACTGCCGTCCTTTAACTAGAAGGCCGTTAAGCCCAAAAAGTTGTTTTGGAGTAAATGCCAAAAAACGTGGGAATCGTTGTTTCTTAAAAACTATGATACTTAGGATAATGATTGTTGGACACATCAATTGATATTTCTTTCTGTTTATCGTAGATAACCCTTTTTGTCCAATAACTATTATTAATTAATTTTAAAATTCATTTTTCTCATTTTGTTAAGCATGTAACCTAGTTATTGCATCTCATTACTGTACTAAAAGGCCGTTATCCATACCTTAGCGGCTTTTTAGTCAAGTAATTTATTTAAAATGTTAAGCTTCATAATGTTTGTTATATTTTGTTTAGAAATACTTAACTAAAAAGTTGTTAAGTGACATAACTGCTTTATAGTCATGACATTCGCTTTAATTTCAATTTCAATAACTTTCCTAATGAGCAGTTACGGGGCTTTAGATGCTTTTTAGCTAATTGTTGGCAATGTTATATGGAATTTTTGTAAACTCTTAACTACTTTACTTAACTAAAAGGTGGCTAAAAATATTTCACTTGTGGTTAACTTCTGTATAGTGTAGCATTCATATGGAAATATGTGAGTAATTAATTAAATATTTACATCATGTTCTTTTAAAAATCAAAAGTATAATTCAACATTTAAAAGATAAAAGAATTACTAATAATTTTAATACGCAATAATAATCAACTTATAACTAATTATGATCTAACAGATCATGAGCTCATTATTTGGCATGGACAATATTCTTAATCCATGTTCTTGATTGATTCAACCATTGATTTAATAGAAAACTTCTAACCCAGTTATTTTAATAAACTAAGGCTACATTATATCAGACATGAGGCAACTTCAGTCCTAAATTATTTAAATATTATAACAAATAAAAGTACCTAATAAAATATGTAGTAAAATTGCACACTAAATAAATAATAAAACATAAGCAGCACTTTCAAGTGTAGATAGATACATTTGGCACACTGGTAGACCATGACCTGGAATAAAACATTGAATACTTTTTATACCGGTAGTTCATTCCCGTGGGTTAATTATTCGAAATGATATCGTTTACCAACCTCCACGCGGACGGATCCATAAGCAAAAGCTTGTAGTTTTAAGTATTTAGGAACATAACAATATCTAAATTAAACACAGTCATCAATATACTCAGCCTATCGCAGTCCACTGCTAGACAAAGGTCTCTCCCAGGCTGCGCCATAACACCCTGTCCTCTACCTTCCGCATCCTGTTTGTCCTAGCCACCTTATTTAGGCCGTCGATCCATCTAGTTGGGGGAGGCTCACTCGACACTTGCCGATACGCGGTCTCTACTCCAGGACTCGTCTGCTCCACCGGCCATCGGTCCTTCGACAGACATGGCCAGCCCACTGCGACTTCAGTTTGCTTACTCTGCAAGCTATGTCGGTAACTGCGGTTCTTTTCCTGATATTTTCATTCCTGATTTTATACTTCAAAGAGACTCTGAGCATAGCTCGCTCTATAGCGCGCTGAGCGGCCTTGAATTGTGTACCAGCCCGACCGTCAATGTCTTCGTTTCGGCAACGTATATCATGACAGACAGGACGCACTGGTTAAGACCTTAGTCTTCAAACACTGCGGGATAGGCGACGAGACGACTTGACGAAGATTTCCAAGTGCTGCCCAGCCCAACTGGATCCTTCAGTCGGCTTCTTTCTCAAAGTTGTGTCTACTGAGCTGGTTGACTTGCCCTAGGTAGACATAATCCTTCAAAACTTTGGTTGGACTCGTTAAGATGTGCGAATTGTACATGAATTTTGTCTTGTCCAAATTTAAGCTGAAACCAACCCACCGAGAGGCTCCATTTCGGCTGAAGAGACTTAGTCAATATGACGATGTCATCGGCAAATCGAACAAGATGAACAGACACTGAAACAGTTAGACCAGATGTTGCACAACCTAAATGGAGCCTCCATTTAGGCTATGCAGTATCTGGTCCAACTGTTTCAGCGTCTCTGCCATTAGGACGATATCATCGGCAAATATACTCGCCATTCACGTTGATACCCTGTCCAGTCCAGTCAGCCAGGGATATTACCTACATCCCCCTGTCTCACCCCTCTGAGCAGTTGGATGGGGTTGTTTTCTGATTCTGGATCTGAAAAGTCATTGTGGCAGCGTCGTACCTCAATGCCCGCACGCGCGCGCGCGCGCTCTCTCTATCTTTCTCTCTCTCTCGTCTCTTCGATGTAGCGTCAGTCAATTCGACATCGTTGCAGAAAGGCCAGAACTGCCCATATTTTGACGGAGTCGCATCGTTTCTCGTAGTCCACAAATGCTATACACAGGGACTGGTTATACTCCGCGGTATTCTGTATAATTTGCCGAACATAGATGTGGTCTATGGTACTGAAGCCTTTTCGAAAACCGGCTTGATTTGGCGGCTGGAACTCGACATGTCTCTTCGCGATACGGTCCGTGATGACCCTCGGGAGCAGCTTGTATAAGTGTTTCAGCAGTGAGATGGGTATATAGTTCTTCAGCGAGGATTTTTTTTTTTGGATCGTAAGTAAGCACTAGGAAGTGGTGCAGGTCGGGCGTTTTGGGGGGACTGTCTTTTGTAATTTTGACGTTCGAAAAGTGCTGATTCTCAGCCTAGTTTGAATAAATGACTTTTGATTTTGTTTTCTTGTCGTTTTGGGTTTTTCTGTTTCAATATCTTCATCTGTATCGTCACTTCTTCGATCTTAGTTAGATCTCGTAGTTCATATCTTTGACAGAGTCAGTGTCAGTGCCCTCTGGGTGGAAAGATTTAGTCCGACGGGACGGCGGATGGCTTGAGCAGGGCACCCGCACCCCACTCAACCCCGGAGTGAACGCGGCGCGAGAGTCGGCTAACTGCCTTTTAGCTAAGTAATGAGGCTTAGCTGCTTTTTAGCTAAGTATTCTGGGAAATGTGCAGAATTACATGCTTAACTAAAACAGCGTTAAGGGCTGGTAACTGCAAATAAGTAAATTTTTTCACATAAACTGTTCTTTAAATGCTAACTATAAAGAAGTTATAGTCCGTTAGCGTCTTTATAGTCAAAAAAAATCAGATAACGTGCTTGTAGTTAAGTAGAAGGCTAGAAAATAATCATCACATCGGGCAGTTAAGGTATTTTAAAGTACATTAAGCTAAGAAGTGTGGGTTAGACGCTTTCAAGTGATGGAATCATCAAAAATTATGTTACTTAACGGCCTAAAAGATGTCCATATCTTTGGAACTATTTATGTTATAAAAATGTTTCTTAGACAGAAAGATAGAGAATTTTAAACTCTATCACTTTCTATTAAAAAGTGAAAATTGACCATTTGAGGGTTAACGGCTTTTTAGTTAAAGGACGGCAGAATATGTAATATATATAAAATTCATAGTCCTGACTGACTGATATATCAACGCACAGTCTAAACCGCTGGTCGTACAGACATGAAATTTGTAGGGTGTATTCTTTGTGAAGAGTAGGTATTCACTAAAAAAGGGTTTTTCGAAATTCCACCCCTTAGAGGGTGAATAGGGAGAGGGTGAAATTTCACGCGGACAAAGTTGCAGGCAGAAGTTAGTACGTCACATTTAAAAAAAATCTAGACTAGGTCGGCGTTTCATGTCTGAATACTCTGAGAAGAAAGGCCGAAACAAGCTCAGAGGTCACAGTCTTTTTTAAAGTCCAGACATAACCTAGTGGTCAGATCATGTGAAGAAGATGATCAGCATACTTAGATAATATTATTTTAAGTTTCTATTAAGAGCGGTATGATTAATTAAAAGCAAAAATTCACACCATTCAAGTAACACAGCAATACAGTGGTGGCCCGGTGGCATGGGCCCCAGACTTACGAGTTGTAGGTCGTGAGTTCGAACCTAGATAGGCACTTTACATTATGTATTTAATTTCATCACCACTGCTCTCAAAACAGTGAAGGAAAACATCGTGAGGAAACTCAGCTGCATAGTGCATATCCTAGAACCACCCACTCCCTGTGGAAAAGAGGAGGTCTGTGTCCCAGCGGCGGGAACATTATAGACTGATGTGGTGAGGAAACAAGGATTTGAATATGAAAAAGCATGGAATTAGTATGTACAGACTCACATCAAGCTACTACAATCTGTCAAATGCCTTTAATAGATTTTCAACTTTATCGCTAAAGAATTAGGTTCAAGGTTGATTGGAAAAATTTGATAGTTTCGAGTAGCTTGATGTGCTGGCTGATTGTGTTATTTATGGCTTTTTACTACAAAAAAGAAACAAATTCTCACAGTTCTAGAGCTAAAAACGAGAGCATGTCAATGCTCATCTCAGTAATAAACTAAAGGTGACGGCCCGTGGGTATTGTTGTGGTCGTAATGGTATATAATTACGCGTTTATGATGAGATGACAGGCAAAGATGTTATTTGTTTGTTGGAGTATAGTTAGAGTTGGAATAAAGTACTATCAAACTCTTTAGATTTAGCTTCCTTTTTTATTTATATAAAAAAAAAAGCACAGCGACATCACGTACAGACGCCAGCACATCAACCTACTACAATCTGTCAGATTTCTGTAATAGATTTTCAACTTTATCGCTAAAGCATAAGGTTCAATGTTGATTAGGAAAATTTGACAGTTAGGTGTAGGTTGATGTGCTGGCGTCTGTACATTATTAAACTTATGCTAAAATAATCTTAATAACTAAAGGACTAAACGGCGTACATAGCATTGATTATATATCTTGCTGTCTTGAAAACTATATTAAGCTAAACTAAAACTAATATAAAATAAAACAGACTAAAGTAATTAAGATGCGTAATAAACATGAACATAAAGTTAAGAATAAAAAAAAATATAAAAAAAATATTAATATGAAAATTTAAATTAAAAGCAACTTGGCAAGGACAGCGTGATTTTCTTTCTGAATACCGGTAGCTTATCGCTGAATATAATATCAAGGTCTACAGTATTATTGTATTCGTTGCTCATTCATATAACTGGGGATTGTAAACCGAGATTAGTTTTTACAAAAGGTGTATCAAATAACTTTTTATTTTTTTTAGCCCTTGGGTAAATTCTTGGAACTGCCAGAGAAACTCCCTTCAAAATGGTTGAGCTGAATGGCCCCCGTCAGTTGTGGTCGTCACTTAGCTGCCTCGGCTTATTTTAAATGATTTTATTTTTGGATTGTTTGTTTTGTTACTATTTGCTGTACTCTGGACGCTTTTAACGTGTACGACTCTTTTTACATCGTTCTTATTATACGTCTTTTTTCAATTATAGCATTTTTTATTGCCAAACTGGGTGTATGAGTAGATTCGTAAGCTAATTTTACCTGTGATAGCTACTTCTGAGGGTCTACTATGCAAAACTATGAGGTCTTTGTTTCATTATTGGTAAAGATAAAAGTCTTAATTTTAACCACTAACGGTCTGTAAATATTTTAGGAACACTTATGGCCGATAAGTGTTGTCCTAGGAATATTTGTAAACCTCTCGGTTCGTCAACAGAATAAATCTCAACTCATTGAAGTAGGTAAAAGTACAAAATAAAACTTTTGGACATAAAATGTGATCAAAAAGATATTCCGATACCGGGAATCGAACCCGAGCCTCCTGGGTGAGAGCCAGGTATCCTAGCCACTAGACCATATCGGATATTGAGAGTATAGTCGAAAAATATGTTCACATATTGGAAACCAATAATAAGATAATTTATAACTATGTTATTTTTAGAACGGATATAGAAAAGAATAATTTATCAGGAACTTTGTAGTCTACAATACAGTTAATTATTCTATCAATCTTTTGGTGCACGCTATCTAGTGGTTAGCAGTGATATATCTTCAGCGTCACTGCTCTACTGAACGCACTGGAAACATCTGCCGGTTGCGATATTTTTTTGTTCTTGCTTCTTCAGTAAAATCATAGATGGCGCTGTTATAAAGACTTACAGCATAGTTTGTACTTTAGTGAAAGAAAAATACTGATTACAATATAAGTCAATGACTATAAATGATTTTAATTCATGATTGATTTGGTTAGTTTCATTTTTTATTAAAGTACGAAGATCTGTCTTAAAAAATTTGGAAAATCCAAAAGTGCACGACTCCTAATGCTCATTTCATCGTATAAAAACTAATATAGATATTATAATTATTTTTTTATTAATTATAATTAAACTAAAAGTAGTTTAATTATAATTAATAAAAAAATAATTTAAAAACCCTATTAAAAATGGCTCTTTTATTCAAAGGAATAAAAGAGCCATTTTTAATAGGGTCCCTCCTATGGGTGAAACGAATCTATTAAAAAAAATTACAGTTAATTTATTTTTTCGCAAGCTACAATGTTTTTAGGTGTCATACTTGATTGACGGGAAAATGTTTAGAAATATTTTTTTTTCGTTTCTACTGCAATATCTATTTGTGAAAAGTACAGAATTAATCTCCATTAAATTATAATATATACCATGGTATAATTAAGTAGGTTCTGTGACCAGCTGCAGGAGCATTATAACAATAGAAACAGTTGCAGAAAGGAGGCAAAAAAAAAAATCGATCGTAAATATATGTAGCAAGCAGTAAGTCGTGAAAAAAAAATGGGGTTCAAAAACTCTATGCACAGTCCTCTTGGTTTTGATTCATCGCAACATTTAGACATTTGCTTTCTATACTTTTAAATATTGAGCAATATTTTTATCAGTTGAATATAAATAAAAACTTGTTGGCAATATTTGACTAAAAACGTTTATTATTATCAGGCACAAATAAATACTTAATCTATTAAGTACATAACAAATCCTATTCAAATAACAATATGCTCATACAAATGAATTCAATCATACACTTGTCTACAAAAATATAAACGATTTAAACTCTGGTTCCACTATATTATCAAGCACGTAGAACTTCATCAAATAAAATAGTCATTCCCACGGATTTTCATCAATAGTATCATTCACTGTCTCTTTCATCTTGTTCATCTTCTTTCTGTTCATTCTGCTTTCGACTGCACCTTCAACTATCTCCCCTTTATTAAAGTCTTCTGCAGTTATAATAGGTTTAAAACCTTCATCGACAATTTTGATTCTGTTACTCTGTATTTCTTTAGGCAACTTCACCTTTTGCTGTCGATAAGGATAGAAAACATATTTCACGCCATTCACAATCTTGTATTTCGGATAGTTGGTTGATGTTCTTCTGTTATTGTTGATGCCTAAGAGCTGGTTCATCCAGTATAAGTAGGAATTTTGGAGTACGTCGATTAAGCTTCTTTTTCGACGTGATTTGGCTGTAGTCCCATTTTTGTTTATCTTAACGACGTCTTCATTTCCATATAGTGCTGTCTTTTTATCGATGTTATTATTGCTATATCTTACAATAGGTGCTACATAGGAAATGATGGGTCTATTCTCTTTAATTTCTTCTTTGTCTCCAAGATCTAGTATGGATCTGCTTTGCCATTGTCCGTTTGCGTCATACCCCCCGCCCCCTCCACCGCCGCCGCCACCGCCTCCTCCATAATCTGGTCCACCTGGATGTTAAAAGGTGAATTTTCATTCTATGCTGGATTTGATGCAATGGTTTTGGTTATATTGGGATAATACCTGCTGGCATCCAGGCACCGCCTCCGCCGCCGCCGGCTGCCCATCCCTGTGGAATTCATAATTTGTTTTATGAAACTGTAATAATATCATGTTCTTAATGTATTTTGTATAGTTTAGGGCAACCGATAAGCTTCTACTATTTTTTGCGTTGCAGACTGCAGTGTAGCAGCTGTCTTTGAGCGTATTGCTAACAGCTTTTTGAAAAGCACTCTAAAGACTATTCATAGTTATTTGTTTCCAGTACGGGATGTACAGACGCCAGCACATCAACTACAATCCGTCAAATTTCTTTAATAGGTTTCAACTTTATTGCTAAAGTATAAGGTTCAAAGTTGATTGGGAAAATTTGACAGTTTGGGGTAGCTAGATGTGCTGGCGTCTGTACAACTGACATAATTATAATCAGATAAGCTATTTCCTATATTAATACTTACTCCATCACCCCCACCTCCGCCTCCAATGCCACCGCCACCACCTCCTCCCTTCTTCTCTAGTATCTTCATTAGCAGCATCATCTGAATTTATTAAAAGTATTTTTAGTTATTCTAAGCAAAATATGCGCTTTGTCGTGGAGTTGCAGACACCATCCCGTATTGAGTAATATAATTGAGTTTGAATTTCAATGACACTCTATCGGGTCACTATCAGAATAACCACGTTGCAAAATGACCATATTGCCTTAACGTCTTAATATTAAAACGCCATAGTTACTAAATAGACATTAACGCTAAACGCCTTAGTAGCAAAACGTCTGGTCTTATCTAGGAGTGCCTTGTGAAAATTTAAAGCAAAGTCGCGGTCTCTTGGTTTGACACATTGGTTTCTCATAGGCATTCAAATCAAGTGATGGATTTATAAATCCTAGTCCTATTTTAGTTGTTAACTAAATCATGAACAGGTACTTGTATTATTACCTTAGCCAACAAGAACGACATCATACTGAACATCATTCCTTTGAAAGACATCATTCCCATCATGCCCATCATTCCTGGAATCATCTAGAAGATAAACAATATTATTACACTTCGGTATAAACTCATTATCCGACTTTCTTTGAGAAGAAACACATTATTATTGTTTTTTTATTTATTTATTTCATACTTCAAGCATAAAAATGTACAGAGACGGACTTAATGCCATAGGCATTTTCTACCAGTCAACCTTTGGGTGATGCAGAGACAAATAGTGGTAGGTGCAATCATGAAAATTGAGGAATAAATATTTATGTCATTTTATTTCATATACCATAATAGTTTTATTTTTGTTTAAGCAATTAGTTTACATACATAATTATACCTTATGTATCTTGTCATCTCCAACGTCTTTAAATGAAATCAAATAAAATTATTTATTACTTAAGGTTAATTCGTTCATGGCTGTATTTTTGTAACAAAATCTCCATGATCACATAGGAATGCATATTATACATATTTAATAACAAAAAAAGATATTATTGTAACAGCAATGAAGAAATAATAATACCAAATATAAATTAATATCAAATCGTTTGAATGGCAATAAAAATATCGTACAAATACAATACTAAAAAAAAAACAAATTAAGTTACAGATGTACGAGGAATAGTGTGGAAAGTGTAGTTTATCAATCAGTCAGTGATTCATCATTATCCTCAGCAATGAACCCTTACATCTGCTCATGGAGACTTACCATCATAAGCTTCATCTTCATACACATCATGGCCATCATGATCATCTTCTTCTTCCCGAACAAGTCTCCTCCGTCGTGTCCACCGCCACCGCCGCCCCCGCCTCCTCCTTTTCGCTTCTTTCTACCGATAAATTCTTCTACTGTAACATCGTAATGGGTTAAAAATTATGTTTTCATTACATCAAATCAGATTACGGTTAAGTATAGATACTGTATCATGCCATCTTAGTAAGTAGATTTAGCAGTACAGGTTTTAACCCAATCAATAAAGCCTATAATCCTTTGCTAGTCAGTATATTATAGACTTCTACTATCATCATTCTCCTGCCCTTATCCCAATTTATTTGGGGTCGGCGCAACATATCTTTTTCTTCCATACTTCTCTATTAGACGTCATCTCGGTAGTCACCCCCTTTCTAATCATATCATCATTCACACATTCCATCCATCGTTTTTTTGGTCTTCCCCTACCCTTATAGCCATCGACATTCATACTCAAAACTCTCCTCACGACATTTTCCTCATTCCTCCGCATCACATGCCCATACCATGACAACCGATTTCCACACAACTTTTCCGTTACCGGTGCCACTTTCAAACTTCCTCTTATATACTCATTTCTTATTCTATCCATTCGTGTAACACCACACATCCCTCTTAGCATTCTCATCTCTGCTACATGCAGTTGCCTTTCATTCATCCCTTTTGTGGCCCAACATTCTGATCCATACAAGACAGCAGGTCTAATCATTGTTTTATATATCTTCCCCTTAAGCTTAAGGGGAATGCGGGAGTCGCAGATTGTTCCCGTGACCTGCCGCCATTTCATCCATCCAGTGTTAATTCTGTGCTTCTACTATACTACACTACTTCTACTATGTTGCAACGTAATATCCCGTTCTTGGCTAAGAAGAAGACGGAATTAGAAGTTTCCAGTTCCAGTTTGCCCCCGTCTTATTCTTCAGGAAGACTGTCTGTGAGGGCGTTTACATTTTTACTACTAAATTAAAAATAGCAATCAGATGACGAATGACTTCTGATTGCTAAGTTATTTTGCTAAGCAGGTCCTTATGGACGACAAAAATATAATTTTTTATCAAAGTTAACTTAATATTGTTACAAAAAAAAAAAGAACTGATAACATCGTTCTTTAATAGCAAAATAATGTATATCTTACCATTATTTGGAATCGGTAGCGATGTTTCTCTTCCTAAAGCACTGAATCTGATGATATGGTTGTCAAAAAAATGGTCGATTGCTCTATCGATCATATGGGTTAGTGCTTCAGAGTTCTTCTCGGTAAAATGGTCTTCTGTATCCTTGTTTTCTTCAACTTTACTGGTGTTTAATTTCACTGAAAACATAATTTAGGGGGTCAATTGTTTTGCTGCCTGACGATCGTTTTTAATTTGTTGCTAGCGAACATGTTGCTGTCACAAAATGTTTAGGCGTGAAGATCGATTAAAGTAGTTAAGTTTATCATAAATCACAATGCTTCTAATTTGTTTATCACAAACATATAAATAAATAATATAAGACTAAAATAACTAATTTAGTCGCTATCTTCCTCCAGACTATTTTCATCTATATCTTTAATTTCATGTACCACATTTTCATTAATAAAACTGAATAAAACACTTACCAAACTTAACATAATCCCCGATCACGGATACTTCACTCAAATTATTCAACTGTTTCAAATACATTAACGTTTTTCTTTGCACACAGGGATACGACATGTGAAGGAAGCAATCAGCGTATACACCATTGAAATTATCATCTGGATCCTTTACTTCTTCATCTATGACATCTTTGACACCGTGTTCAACTTTGACAACTTTAGTATTAACTATAACAATACAAATAAGTTCTAGGATGACTGTTCTAAGTTCCATTGTTGGTTCACAAATGGAAAACGCGGTAACGGGCTCATATTATTTATTTTCTTTGTTTATAGGATATAGGGTCAAGTGCCATAGTGTTAGCGTGAAAACATGTAATTTTGTTGTTAACTTACTATTTATTTAAATAATGTTGTGGTTAAGGGATTAGAAAAGGCTGTGTAAATAGAGGTTTGTGCTGTTGATTTTGGTTTGGAGAACTCTTATTTTGTAAGTGATAAGGTTCGTTTGGGCTTAAAGAACAGTTTAGCAACAGCATTTTTGAGAGATCACAGTCAGTTAAAGACGAAACTACTATACAAGAAGCGTCTATGGGTTTCGATTATACAAATGATTTGATAACAAATAATAATTATTATCGATTCCCAAATTATAAAAGTTGATTATGTACTGTCGATGAAGATACAAATGTGAATACTTTGTATGGATCAAGTCCAACAAAATAGTAATACAGTAAGTTATTGAAGAAGGAAAAGCTACAGTTGAAGTAGAGGGGCTTGTGGCTAAGTAATAACAGCCGCACGAGTCGATCGATCAGGTTAAGCTACGTTTGCCGCGGTTGTTCCGTGAATGGGTGACCATCATCTCTATACCAAAAACCACTCCGTGTCTCGGAAAGCACATTAAACCGTTGATCCCGGCTGTCAATAGTGGATATTTAGCAGTCGTTACGGGTCGTCAGGAGCCCGAAAGTCTGACAACTAGTCTTACCAGGGGTAGGTTATATATATACGATACCCACGTATCGTATTATCCAGTAACTGGGTTGTGAATGTCATATAGGCAGTCACTTAATGTAAAATACTGGTATTCAGCTGTACCCGGTTAGACTGGAAGCCGACCAAAACATAGTTAATAATAATAATAATACTTCGGCCCGTGTTATTTTATAAAACCGGCACATCAATGCCGAGATACAAAAATGTATACAAACAAATAATAATAATAATATTTTTTTTATTTCAGAAAAACACATTTAGGTTCACAAAAACAATTTTCCAATTTAAAATGAGCATTACAGAAAAAAGTGTATCGTTGGTGCCTGTACTAATGAAAGAAAATCATTGTATCACAGACACCAGCGCCTTCCAAGACAGGTTACATAAAAAATAAGAATTCGAACGTGCTATATAGTGAACTCGTAAAAAATATAATATGGTTACAAATTAAACAGTAAAATAAAATTAAAATTAAGCTACTTATTTACTTATGTAGAACATAAAAATAGTAATTGTAGTTGCGAAAAAGCTAGGCAGATGACGAAAAGCAACAGTTGATAAACTGAAGCTCTTAATAAAAAATGCTTTCTGTTAAAAAACCTTCTCACTGCGCAAAAGAAAACGACGCAAAGATATATAGATACACATCATTTTCATAAATCTAAAAGGTTAAATTGTGCGTGAAATAGATAAAACACCAGTTTTTCCAAGTGGAGTACATTAGAAAACACTTTTATAACAATCATTATTATTACAATGTTGTTAGTAATAGTGAAACTTTGTAAACGACACACACGCGTAAGTACATACATATATGTACTTATACTCATGCCTTCTTCCGTTGAGGGTAGGCAGAAAGAGAAGGGACCCGTTAGGGCCGAAGCCTGCCGGGGTAGCGGGATTGTCCGAAAGGGTTACCGCTGCCCTGGAACATAAAGGGCTAAGGAAGGAACACGGGTGAGTTTTAGTCAGTAAGAGTCTGACACTCCCTTCCGCTCCACACAGAGCGGGAGAAGTCATTAGATGATATCCCATCCATAAAAAAAGGGTAGGCAGAAACTACCCAAACAAAAAAAATTGTCAGTTGCTTGGTTTTGAAATTGCACAGCCGTACAGTTCTTACATACTTCTATACAAATGTTTGTAGTATCAAAATTGCCATACATATAAATAGATTCGTAAGCTAATTTTACCTGTGATAGCTACTTCCATTATGAGAGGGTCTACTATGCAAACCTTTGAAGTTCTTTGCTTCAATATTGGTAAAGATACAAGAGTTAATTTTAACTAATAACGGTCTGTAAATTATAGTAATCAGCAATTTGCAGTGTAAGTAAGGAACTAAATAGTTTACAGCAGTTTATTTAACACTTTTCTTATAGCTAGAGCCATGTTTATAGCTTATCCATACTATATAATAATATGATTATAATTATATATCTTATATATAAAATTCTCGTGTCACAATGTTAGTTACCATACTCCTCCGAAATGGCTGGACCGATTTGTATGAAATTTTGTGTGCATATCGGGTAGGTCTGAGAATCGGCTACTATTTTTATTTTTTTTGCAAAACGACGTTTGCGGGGTCAGCTAGTATTCTATATAATATTATGAATGCGAAAGTGTGTCTGTCTGTCTGTCTGTTACCTCTTCACGCTTAAACCGATTAGATGAAATTTGGTATAGAGATCGTTTGAGTCCCGGGAAAGGAAATATGATAGTTTTTATCCCGATATTTCCACGGGATCGACACTTATGCGGGTGAAACCGCGGGGCGCTGCTAGTTTTTAATACCACATTTGACAACGTATGTGGCCTATCTGAATTTATTTAAAAAATAGTAACTAAAGAGCTACTTCTTTTTGGTATGAAACTATAAATTGGTATAATAAATATACTGACTCTTTTTTAAAAGAAAATATTTTAAATGATCGTCATGAGTTACTTATTAATATGCTTTGGTGATATTTTTTATACCAAGCTCTAATTATTATAACAATATTTATGTTGCGCAGTAGCTGATGACGATGCTATTCCCACTAAGATAGCTGCTACAAGATGCTCAAGAAGGTTAAATAAAATCATCCATAAATTCAAACCTTTTATTTTGAGAAAATGCATTGTTTCGTTATAATTTTTAATAAATACACATAAATAAAATGTTTAATGAGATATGACATTATGAAAAAATAAATAATTAAAAAATACGAAGAAATAAAATAAGGATAAACATAATATTTGGTATAATGAAAGCTTAGATTAGAAGAATAAATTAGAATAAATATCACAGTTAAATATACTGCTTAAATAAACCGTATATAATACATTTAAATAAACATACATAAGTAAGAATAATATTTTAAGAAAAGAGAATAGAATATTAAATATAATATGATAAGTACATAAATAAAATAGATTAACAAAAAAGCTAAGTAAATAAATAAAAAGAAATGTTATTTTTAAACGGTGGGAGAAAATAACAAGAATAATGAAAATAGGAATACTTAAATTAAATAAATAAAAATAAAGAGTTAATAAGAATCTTTAACACGCCTAACGTTGAAACTGCAATAAATAAAAAATTTGAAAACAACGATGATATTAAAACTAAGCAAATAAATAAACTTACAGCTATTTCATTATGAAATCTTTCGAATAAATTAGTTAATTGCGATACAAATAAGTTAGTATTAAACAAATAGTTTGTCAATAATATCTAGTATTTTCATTTTATAATATCCTCAAAGTTTGGCTGGTTTAGTAACAAAACTAAAATAAATACCACAGACAGCCCCCCACGATGACCTCAGTCCAGCTTGAAATCATACCCCAAACTTGACTATAACTAAAGTACAATCACCAGATCATAATAATATAAATATTTGTATATGCCACTATGACCCTCATGCTCTAGTATCACCGCAATTGCACTCTTAAAGTCATCTGGCGAATTCTGCATTTCACATAGACCAACAAACAAAGACATACTCCAAAATCAAACACCAAATACTAATCTACAAAAATTCACAACCACTTAACTAGTAGTAGTATCGTAAGGCATATAGCTATTATAACTATTCGGGTCATACGCCCTTCTGTATCCTCCATGATGACCATGTTCGTGCTCGTGATGTTCCTCATGCGAATGAGAATGATGATGGGAGACCTCAGGCTTGGTGATGATTTCGTAGGTAGTAGACTTGTGTTCGCCATGACCTTTGAGTCCTACCAAGGCTGAGAGGAGAAGAGACATGAGGGCTGTCATCAATGCTTTGCCGGCTAACAAGGCTAAAGCTCCAAGGGCCGCTGCTGCTAGGGTTCCTGAAATTAGAGAAGAAGATGGTGAGTCAAGTGAAGCAGAAATTGGGTTAAGACAAGAATATAACTTTATTGATGCTTACACTGTACAACACCAATTATCAAAATAGCAAAATTGTGCCAATAATATAGTGGTTAATTACACAATAGATTAAAATGTTTTCAACTTATAAAAATAAAGAAATCTATATAGAATTACTGATAATTTATTTGAAATTGATTGTGCTCACTACGCTTATTTAGGTAAGAAATAATGGAATCTACAACTTCAGTCTCAACACTCGTTGTTGAAGTCTTTGTAATATTTGAAACAATTGAAAAAGAAATGATATAAAAAAATATTGTTAGACTAGGCTTGGGAACTAAAACAAAATCCTTAGCAAAAGTCGATTTTGGTTTGAAGTGAATTTTGGTTGAAAAATAATATACAACATACAATCAATATCACACACACGTCTACCAACCCAAACTGGGCCCACATGGTGGATTATAGCCCACTCCCTCTCACTAAGAGGAGGCCTGTGTCCCAGAAGTGGGAACGTTATAATACATTCTATATTACTTCTGCGCGATCTAAAAATGATTACCTTTCATCATCAACGCCGCAGCCAGCAGAGCGCCACCACCACCTCCCTTGCCACCTCCGAATCCTCCTCCACCGCCACCTCCAGACTTCCTTCCAACAGACTCCTTATCCCCTTTCGCCATATCCATCGCCTCCTTCGTAGTCTGAGGATCCAGCAGCCGGTACCTCAAGGAATGCCCGTCCAAGTAGTCCTGAAGACGGTACAGGAGAAACCTGTTCAATTTCTCCTCTGACTTCCCAGGAAACTGCCGAGATAACTCCGCAGCAATCTCTTCAGGACTTGGAGTACTCCCAGTCTGATTCTCCTTCACTATACTCAGCCCCGGCAGAAGGTTTAGCTCATCGCGAGAGCTCAGGTCTTCCAAAAAGGACAGGGCATGGATCTTCAAACATTTTGAATTCAGCAAACTGTTACATTCCTTATGAAGAGTTCTTCCAGCTCGCTCAGTATTATTTGGCACCGTTTTGACAGTATCGATGATTGCGTTCGGTTCAGATCCATCGATCGCTCCTTGAGAACCAATCACTAAACTTAGAATCACTAAAACAGCAATGGATACACTTTTAAGATGCATTTTTATTCACGTTTTCACTGCACTGTTCCTGTCAATTACTAACACATTTCTCTGGGGGACCGCTGTGGACTGATAGATTTAATCCGACTGCAATTTATTTTATACCGACCATGATCACAAAAAGTACAAGAAAAGCGTTAAAAAGATCAGAGTCGTTGTTTTTTGAACGTTATTGTAGCACCACTTTCGTT
Source organism: Hydraecia micacea (assembly GCA_914767645.1). Taxonomy (NCBI): domain Eukaryota; kingdom Metazoa; phylum Arthropoda; class Insecta; order Lepidoptera; family Noctuidae; genus Hydraecia; species Hydraecia micacea. The sequence goes on along the minus strand of OU611798.1, from coordinate 13,905,874 downwards.
CTGTAAATAAAAGATTGCTATAATGGAAAAGTCGAAAGTGGATCGCCGATTTTCGGTTTCCAATCGATAATCGGTTGCTGTTAACTACATTGGATGGTGGTTGAAATGTTATAATTGATTTCGTAACTTATTTGGACAATGGCAATGCTGATAAACAATCATGTATCGACTGATTACCACACTGTGGATCACACAGGGCTGATTTTTCCAACATTATCTTTATCTAATTAATCATTTTGAGAAAAAGGACAGTACATCCATACAAACACTGTCAAACGTCATTGGAAAACTGTCGTTGGACAAATCAACCCCAATAAATCAATCAACATGGTAAAAACATTGAAACAAAAGCCTTAAAACTTCATACCCATAAAATTAATTTGGATAAGCATGACCAAAATAATAATATTGCATGTCAATTGTTCAAGTTAGTTAATACGTTGAGGTATTGGATTAGTGTCGGTTATGTAACTGCATAAACAGCAAGTATTATAATAAATTTGGTTTGGTATGCGACTAAAAATAGGTATCCTAGCCTTAGGCATCTTCTGGGCACGCTCGTTCATCATCCTTTGCTTTCCATCAGGCGTGATCGAGGTCAAGCAATAAAAAAAAAAATCTGAAGAATGTATTTGTTTGAATTAATGGTAAATATCGTACTGCAATATTATTTTTTTTGTCTTTTTATAGGCGAGTCGTCACATTCGCTTTAATTTATTTAAAATCTTCTGAACTGATTTAAACCAAAAACATACATTGCAGAACAAGATCGAAACTAAAATTTCACAAACGGTACTCGTAAGGATCGCAGCAGGTAGCATTCTGTAGTTCCTACCTACCCCCATGCACCATGGTTTGAGTTTATGCATGCATAAATGAGAAGAAAAAAAAACTGAATCAAAAACGGCTCTAAGATATTAAACTACTCGAACTATTCATTCATCAAGATCTCATCAACTACTAATACAGATACATTTACAGACAAAATACATTTTTTGTACATACTTTTTGGTCTCCTATAACAATAGAACCATAATGAACTTTTATAATCGATCCACAAAAGTAGGTATTGCATTCATTATAAAAGAAGGTAGGTAGCACACGGAGACTCGTGGCTAAAAAATAACAGCCGCACGGGTCGATCTATCAGGTTAAGCTATGCTTGCCACGGTCGGTTCGTAGATTGGTGAGTAATTGTACATACCGAGACTCCTCCAAGCCTCCGACAGTACGGTAGCATACGATATGAAGAGGTAAGGACTTTAGGTTACTTTTGATCTCTGTCTCATTAAATTACAGTGCGGCAGTTGAAAGAACGTATTCTTGACACCTATCAGTGTGACAATTCTAATAACTAATAATGATCAAATTCGCAAACCACATATTCGTTTATATGAAACTGGCAGACGTCAAGAACGTATTGTATCAGCGGCCTCACTGGAGTTACTTTACAATATTGATACAGCTGTCTTTATCAATTGAGTATTATGTCGTCTATGACGTTGTCATTGTCATCGTATAATGACAAAGTTTTCATAGACCGACTATACTATACAGTCATCTCTTTTATATTTTTGCCAATTTTTTTTTTTACCTAAAATAACAAATTGCCGGCACATTACTGTATTTTTGTTAGCTGATTATTTTTATTAGAAGTATTTAATGCGTTTTTCTTATATTATGTTTTTATCATCGTCCTTATTTTGGTGGTCTGAATGATTTCTAAAAGTTTGTCCATCTATTTCAATGGGACCTTGTGTATTCGTAAGCTAATTTTAGTTGTAAAATGAAGTAATGGGCGTTCTACTGTTCACCTAGCAGATCCATAATATTAAAAATAAAAAACTTCAGCTTTCTCTTCAGTAGTTTTGTTACAAAAAGACAAAATGCGGTGAAGTTCATCAATGAATGAAAGTTGCAATTTACTTTTTCTTTTGTTTAATTTTTTTTCCGACCGTGAAGGGAATTGAAGGTGATCTTTAGAGTGTGTTTTAATACTTTTAATGAGTTGGTGAAAAATGTATGTACCTAATGTATGTGTGGTAAAAAATTTAAAGTCCTCCAGACCGTATTCCGGCCACGGCGGCCAATTTCAACGGAGACTAGCCATCGGCGCGTGAGATTTATTTATTTATTTTTAGGAAAACTTACAGCTAAAGGATACAGTAAGTAATAGATCATACAAAATAAGGCCAATTACAAGTTTCCACGTGTAGTAAAAGATGCACAGGAAGTGTGCACGCAGACACAAGTGCACTCCCCCTTCCCTCAGTCTCATAGTCCGATGGGGCGGCAATCCAACACGACCGGGGAGAGATCAGGCGCAGGATCAACGGCTTAACTTGCTTTCCGAGGCACGTGGGTACATAGTAGTGGTACTAGTGATTTTGCTATGTAGTGGAGTGACTGTTGAATTACATTACATGACATGTGACATCTGCCAACCCGCACTGGGCCCGCGTGGTGGATTACGGCCCACTCCCTCTCACTGAGAGGAGGCCTGTGTCCCAGCAGTGGGAACATTATAGGCTGATCATGTATGTATGTGTATGTATATACGCCACATGACTTTCTAGTAAGTTTTCAGTCTTCTTACTTGGCGGCTTTCAAGCTTAAAGACGCATAATCAAGCATGCTAATTTCGAGCAGATGCTATCTATTAGCACATAATTAGAGTGTTTATGCAAATGAGTATGATTATTTCACAGACGCGGAAAGCATGTAATAAATAAGCATGATACTTTCTAACAAACAAGCATACAAAGTGTATTTTATTTAGCTTTTTATTTGATAGCCATCTTAGTAAACTAAGATGAAGTCGGACCCGCAAACGAAGGGTTCCGTACCACAAGGAAAAAAACGGCAAAAAAATCACGTCTGTTGTATGGGAAAATAAATATTTAAGGGGGGCCCCTTAAATATTTATTTTATTTAAATTTAATTATTTATTTTTAAAGTGAATATACAACTAAATAATTCAAGCGTCTACCTGTTGCCGTTATTAATATCGAGCAAAAAAATCGTGTTTGTTGTATGGGAGACCCCCTTAAATATTTATTTTATATTGTTTTTAGTATTTGTTATTATAGCGGCAACAGAAATACATAACTTGTGAAAATTTAAACTGTCCAGCTATCGCGGTTCTTGAGATACAGCCTGGTGGCAGACACACAGACGGACAGACAGCGAAGTCTTAATAACAGGGTCCCGTTTTTATCCTTCGGGTACGGAACCCTAAAAATGATGATGGATGGAAAAAAAATCATATTTAATAACTCTAATTAGGATTTTTTGTTTTATTGTAGGAAAATACTTTTAACACTTGATTTGACTTTGTAACATCTCTAATATAATAAATAAACTGAATTAATCCATATTATGTCTTTAAAACTGATGAAAATGCTTGGTTAGGGTAATTTTTTCACAGTGGTGAGTTAGTAATACATACTAATACTATGTGTAAAGAAATTATTTCGAAAAATACCTTTTTGCTATTGTGTTCCTAGAGGGTTGTATCTTTAAAGAAAAATAAACGATTGAAATGTACCTACACATTTTCACAGATCTCTTTCTCAATCATTTATTTAACCAAAACATAGTGTTTCTACCTTGTGTTTGTAATGTCATCAGGTCATAATTAATAAAACATATTTTATAACAAACATTTTTATTTTCTTTTAGTGCTGAAGTACCTACACGCAGACAGTATAACAATAGTATACATACAAAAAATACATTATCATAAACATAAATGAATTTTAACATAATATTACAATATAATATTTACATACATATTTACATAATATCAAAAATGAAATCATCATTATTGGCAGTACATTATATAAAATAGAAACAAATAATTAGTAGATAATAATAATATTATTATGAAATATAAAATAAATATTATATAAGAATATAATTCTTGTGTCACAATATATTATATAAAATACTATAAAATAGGCGGGTAGACGTACCAGAGTTAATATCATAAATAAAATAATATAATTAATATTTCACAAAATAACATCATACTATGAAGCTTTTATAATAACAATACATAAACAATATCAAATGAAATATAAGATATGAATAAAAGAAAATAAATTATTAATACTGAGAACAAAATAAATAAACAAATGATAAATTATAAAATCAAATAAAATGTAACAATGATTCTATGAAATAAATAAATAAAAGAAATAACAGTGCGAAATGATTCAGCTAAGAAAATTGTGAACTTAAACCTAACAATAAATAGTTTCAATAAATAGTGAGTATTTTCGATACATTTCGTTAATTTACAGACTTTGTAAATGTAAATGATCCTAGTTTACAGGTTTTTTGGGAAAATATAATTGTTCCATTGTTCATAATAGAGTAATAAATACGAAGTGATGAATTTAAAATCAAATATAAAATAAAATCAAAAAAATATAAAAATAAAAAGAATAAATAAAATACTCTTAGTTTTTAGAATAACAGAATAAAAAAAAATCAGAAAGAACTACAAATAGCAATAAATAAAAAAGTAATAAGTTATAACATAAAATTACAAAAAAAAAGAAACAATGAAACAACAATACGACTCAATCAAACCATACTCAAAAAATAAATTAACCCCTTTTAAACCTTAACGTCTCCTAACATTCAAGTTCCTCCCGTATCCTGAATGCCCATACCCACCCACATCTTCATGAGCAGTAGAATGAGAGTGAGAGTGGGAATACACTGGTTTAGAGACGATCTCATATGTGGTAGACTTCTGGCCCCCGGAGAGAGATTTGATACCGATGATGGCTGATAGAAGAAGGGACATCATAGCAGTCATCAGGGCTTTGCCGGCGAGCAGGGCTAAGGCTCCTAGTCCGACTGACATGAGGGTTCCTGTGAAAGAAAAAAATGGTTAGTATTTAGAGTTTAGACAACGGCAGAGGCAAATGCAGCTGTCGACGAGGGTCGAGCACTTAGATCGTAATGGTTCGATGATGTCGTAGGAAATTATAACAGGCTTATGGGCCTGTGTGTATTGCGGATTCAATCTTACTGCAGTAAGAGGTACTGTCTCAATATTATGAGAAGATAGCTATAAATTGTACCCAAAAATAAAACATCGATTGTTGTTAAGTCATCATCTGCCTAGCCTTTTCTGAACTATGTTGGGGTCGGCTTCCAGTCTTACCAGTTGCAGCGAATGTTGTTAAAGTACGACTCTTAATCGGGCAATACGAGTATGTACAAATTAATGTACATTTTTGAGCTTTGTAGTCCTTCAACTTGTTATTTTTAAGTTTTGTATATTTTCTTCTTGAGAAAAAAGACTTAAAATCAAATTACTACGCTTGCTCATTACACAAATTACTCACAACTTTTTACTTAGATTACAAGTAAAAGTAAAAAAGCGGTATATCTCAAATGACAACCAACAATTTTCTTAGTATGGCATGCTCTGATTGTTACCAGTAGAACAATTTGAAGAACGAAGTTCTCGACGGTGCTTTCAAGTAATTATGTATGAATTGATTGTAGATAAAAATTAAAAAGAATATAATTAAGATTAACATCTTCATGCCTTATTTCTCTGAAGGATTTGGGGTTATAGTACACCCACATTTCGCCAGTTATGTTTAAATCCCTTGAAATCGAGGGCGAACCTATTATGATCAACCGGGCACAAATCCACCAGACTCCGGGCTACTACTAAGAAATTCCAGATGAAAACACCCAATGACCCGACCCCGGACTGAGAATCGGACCAAGGACCTCATGTTTAGAAGTAGGATATAAACAAAATTTTTTTTTTGCTTTGTTTTGTGAAGGTTATTTGAAAGTCCTGCAACAATTTGAAATCATCCTCGATGTCCAAAACTGTAACCTCTCAATTGGTCATCGTAGCCTAGTACTGGCAGCGACCCTTTCTTTGTTAAAACAGTGGTCACGGTTGCGTTCTTATAGTGTAAGGAACTTTTGGTCATTGACCGCCAGTGAATGACAAAAGCCTCGGTAATCAAACTCAAAAATAAATTATGATTTTGGAGTACTATGTTTCAATATACAGTGCCCATTTTAATTGGGTTGCGTGATTCGAATCTGTCATTAGTTGGTCGTGGTAGGTTGCAAGTATTCACCGGATTCTAGTCTCCAGAAGTTAAAGAGACTCTTTGCTAGCTCACAAGTCCCCGTTATCCACTTCGGACCTTATCTATCCGAGTCGGGATGCCCCAATTCCTGACGCTTCCCAAAAATAAGACAGAAACGATCTTTGCTGGTCATCCAACCGAAGCCAGTAATAACGGGGTGGCTTTTATGGCTGTAGCATCCGTCTGCACACAGATGACATACTATGATCAAGAACATCTTCAACAAAGTAGTGATTATGACTGCACTATCCTTCCAAGATCACATAGTAGCTTTACGAGGAGATATCAAGTATACGGGTGGTTATGTATTTGTGTTACGTAGACCTGTTCAGCATTTTGATAGTGTAACAAAAAAGCTAGGAACGAAACTAATTTAGTAGATCAATTGGATATAATAAACATGAAGTTTTTACGACAGTTGAAAGTAATCAAGCGTAATTTTTTGCTTGTAAAGATTGATAGTAACTTTTTTTTTGTTACCTACTGAGAAAGACGTTACGCAAACTTTATAGTAGTCACGCTTAAATTGTATATTGACACTTAATAAATACAGTTCGTAATGGACAGTATGACGACCGAAACTATGAATGAGTTCATTTTCATGACACAAGTGTCACAACTTCCAACGAAAGGTATGAATTAAGTTTTTGCTAGTTTTAAAATATGTGTTTTTGGACATTTATACTAAACTCTATGGCGATTGAGTAATGATGAACAAAATTCTTGAGTAAGCGTAAGTACATACTAGGTCTTTAATAAAAAATACGCCGCAAAGTCGTCATCAGAATCTAAAAGGACTTTTGTCTAGAATTTTGGATAAGGGAGGATCGTTAAGATTCTAATATCATATGCCTATTCTTTACCCAACTGTGTTGGGGTGAATACCAGTACTTGAAGTGATTGTCTATCCGATCCCCACAACCCAGTTATTGGATAAAGTAATTAATGTCTTCAAATACTTATAAACATTATTATTAGGTAGAGAAGCTTTCATAAAATGATACCATGCCAATAGAAGCATCTATATAATCTGTATCTATTCTATTAACTACAGTTGACCGAGCACTTTGTCGGTTTACTTTTTTACGAAAACGTACTGAATTACACGACAAACTAAGACATTGATATGATTGAAACAAATACAATTACGTTTTGATCTAGTTTCTATTTCCTTTCGGCTTTCACTTGAATGTGTTAAACCGCATCTGCCTTCATCTAGATAGCAAAAAATGCTAATGGATATTGATTTCCTACAACTGCTGTTTCAATCTAGATTTTATATAAATTTACCGTAAGCCTAGTTCTAAGACACATTGCGATTAATAATATCTTCGATCAATAATGCTGGCACCAAAAACTTTCTTCCAAATATTGCAAGCTAAGTTTGTCCGTAATTCTAATAATTTTACATGGCGTCGCACAAAAACAAAAAACAAACAAAATTATTCAATATTATTCTACTGAATCTAAGCTCGTTCTTCGCATTGATTGTCATAGTTTTGATCTACTTGAATATTTTAATGAACAAGTTACTAAATCTCCTATTGGATGAAGTCCATCTTTAAAATTCTTCATCATCATCCCTTGTTACTCCAAACTTGAAACGCTTGACCTCCAACGTTAATCACTTCACTACAAACATACCTTTCATCAAAAGTCCAGCTGCTAGCAAACCTCCCATGCCTCCTTTCTTTCCACCCCCAAGTCCCCCTTTACCCCTTGCCTCTCCGACCAAAGCCCTGGCTTCTTCAGCAGCATTCTCGTCCAACAACTTTAGCTTCACGGTGTGAGTGTCCAAGTATTTTCCAAGTCTGTAGAGAAGATATTTGTCTAATCTCTCATCAGGTTTTGATGGGAATGACCTTGCCAGTTCAGCAGCAAATTCTTCAACTTTACTCCCGTTTTCTTTAGTTGCTTCTTTGACTACACTCACTCCTGGTAGAAGTTGTAATTCTTCCTTTGCACTAAGCTTTTCTAACATCGATATAGCTTCAATCTTCAGGCACGTTGGACTAAAAATTCCGTTCGTACAATCCTTTTTCATTGCTCTGGCTGCACTTTCAACATTATGTTCCACTAAATTTTTAGGTGATTCTCCTATTTCTGGGTTTGGCAGTGAATACACTGCTGTTATGAAAAATAATATCGATATGAGATACATGTTGGACGTCTGTATCGAAACGAATGCTGGTACACTTTGATAAGCAATTGTTTCGTCCACCTTTTATATGTCTCACATAGATGTATGATTAGTACACAGTACTCTTATATCCATTATATTTTCATAGAAGGCTGACTGCAAAAAGTTCTGTTTTGTCAAAGTGGAATCAACCTTACACACTTCAGCTAAGGTTGGTTTTGGTTTGCAGTTTTTGCTAGCGTAAGGTTTTCGTAAATTATCGCATGCAGTCATTGGAGTAGGCGACCGATGTAAATGTATAGTAATTTTATGGGTTTTTAATATAGTAACCACTATATTACACCTTACAGTTTCCTTTTATTTGGACTTTTCGAAATAAGAAGGTAAAATTAAGTTAGTAGTTTTATTTTCAGTCTCCAAAAATCACAAAGTCTGCTGGGTCGCCATTGTTTACTTACTTGTTTGTGAGCTAGCAAAATTTTGTAGTTTGCTAAACAATAAATAACTTATCTTATGCAAATTAATTTCACGAACGAAAGTCTAGACGTTTTTATTTTTAGACTACATAACCATCGCGTGAAAATTAGCAACGATTGTAATTTGGCCAATTAAACCAAATGCTCTTGTTCCATGAATAGAATCACAACAAATCTTCCATTTTTAGCGTAATTTTTTCAACCTAATGCTTCATTCTCCTGCTTATTCCAATTCATTATGGGTCAACATAGCCCCTATGTTTTTTTCTCTTAAATCCGTCTCTGTCAGTTGTCATCTCATTGTTCAGTTCTTTATGATCTGCTATAGGATAATATCCTATAAGATATTATCTATATATTTTTATATATTTATCTATATTATTTATAATTATATATTATCTATATATGCTATAAGATATTATCTTCTAATACATGTATATAACGCACCTCATGTTGGCGACTATAAATATTAAAACCAAGTATCCTCATGATGATTTCTTCATCGTAATTCGGTAGTGTCAAGTTGACTAAGAAATGCATTGAAGAAATAATCTTCATTGGTAATTTTCAGGTTAGCATTTCACAACTTTGCTGCAGATGTAAGTGGTTCAAAAACTTTTGGGTTTCCACTGCAGACAGTCCATAATAAATTAAATTAAATTCTTTACTTTCTCTGTTCTTTCTAATGATGAGTCGCATTTTATTTTCGGTTTGGAGACCTTAAGATTTAGGGACAAACAAACAGACCGAATAAAGTGATTTGGCCAGATAACATCAGAAACTGTAATAGTTTCCTCACGGTCGTGTGCCCGGCTATTTTCTTATCTCTAAGAAAAACACACCATCTGTAATTCTGTATGTTTGGTTGTACAAAACTTTAGTCATCACACAATTTAAGACTCATTGTTAGCCTGATCCACAGACACATTGGTATCAATTGTAGGCATCATTCTTCCAAACAAACAAAACTAACTGATGGATTATATTGTACAGTCAATCAGAAATTAATTGTTAAGTAAATTGATATCCTACATCAATTTGCCGTGTTATACAATTGTCAAAGAACAGCGAATGGAGTTGTAATTTAAATGTAAGAATAAATCAAAGTTGGTAGTCATATTGCTTAACTATAACATTTCTGACTTTACATTGAATTGTTCAATTGTTTTTTCCTCTCCTGAATATGAATATTCTATGAATCACCAAACATCCAAAGAAAATACAGTGAAATCGCACTAGTTACAAACTTTTCATTTATCAAAATTGGACTATCTCAATTTAATTTTGATGTATTACCAAGACAATGGAAAATTAAAAAGATTGTTTTTTAATAATGTTTTGGATAACACGGTCAATGATGATGGGACAAAAGAGGAAGAAAAATTTTCACTATTCGTATTAAATATTCGGTATCAAATTGATAAACCATGAAATTTTAAAGCTGTACTGTATTTTGGGTTCCTATTGTCTATCTCGTAAATTGTGTTTAGATACACATGTGATCTTCCCTATTCATCCTTGAAGCAATGGCACAAATCTTACGACCTGATACGAGTAAAATAACTTTTTGACTTTGTGGCATTACCAGGAAATGAAACATTTACCATTGAACAGATATTATTGAGACTGCTTGGTTGGTCCAGTGGTCGCAGTCGCAACTGCTGAGCATGGTTCTCGGTTCGATTCCATCCGGCTTTGCCCGGTTTATGGTACTAGGCTCACCCCCATTTCATCTGAGTGTGAGCGGACTTTCCACCTGTGCCTACCCCTACGGTCAATAAAGGCGTGTAGTTATGATCACAGGTCAGGGGTTACTCCTGTCAATCGTAAATTCGCTGACATACCGACCGGTTTATAAGCTTCATTAATTTGCAAAATAAATACAAAATATCATACAGGGCAATTTTATTAAGATTACCTTGTGAACTTTCTTCAATAAAATACAGAGATTATGAAAATTGACTTCTATAAATTATGGAAGTGTTAGAGTGGAAAATTTAAAGAAACTCGTTAAGCGAGATGATTTTCATAAAGATGGCAATTAAATTGCAGGAGTCTACGAAATTATTTTAGTGAATGGTAACGTCTTGGCGTTATCATTCGCATAGTGGTAATTATCTAAGTACAGTTAGCTAGAGTAGACTACGATATTCATGTTGTATTTATAAATTAGATCATTTTGATCTAAATAAAATCAAAGCTTTATTCTAAGCGTCAATTTGAATAGTCGATGAATCCTCCTGTTAAAACATACTGCGATCACCAAGTGGAATTATAAGGACAAACTAATTATTAGCAGTAATTAGTAGGCTTTTGTTCAGCTGTAGGTGTTATCAATTTGGGACAATTAAAATATTTAAGTCCATCCTACAACGGCTAGTTCAAGTTAGTTGAGCATAATGGGACTGTTCTTCAGCGTATTAAATCTAGAATTAAATTAAAATGATATACATCATACCTTTCATCATCATCCCCATAGCAAGAAGACCGCCCATTCCTCCCTTCTTGCCGCCTCCACCAAGACCCGAGCCGCCCTTTGCTCTGCCTTCCGCCATCGCAGTCTTCGCTTCTTCTACAGCATTGTCATCAAGGAGCCTCAGTTTCACTGAGTGACTGTCCAGGAAGCTCCCAACATGGAACAGGAGTGACTTGTCCAGTCTGTCATCAGAATCACCGGAGAATGACCTCGCCAGGTCAGCAGCAACCGCTTCATAGTTGGATTTACCACCATCTTTCACTAGAGTAACACCAGGAATTAAAGACACTTCATCCTTGTTGTTTAGCTTCTCCAATAACGTGATCGCTCCCATTTTTAAACACCCTGGATTTAATAGTCCATTTGCACAGTCCTTTTTAATACCACGTAAACTATCCACTGATTTGCCTTCGTCGGGGTTCGGAAGAGCCACTGCACTGGCGATGGTGATTAAAATGATGTACTTGAACATTTTACTGGATAACACGTCCACTTTGGTCAGTCCACACTGAAACTATGCTCATCTGGTATATTGTCACCCTTTTATATTTGATGTTAGTGGTCAGCCAAATGATTGCTCCCAGTTTGCATGTAGTTCTGACTCTGTATCTTTGTGAAGATTTTTTTTGCAGTCCAAAAATCATCTTTAATTTCTTTTTCAACCTTATTACAAAAGGCAGAAGTTTCATTTCTAATCGCACTGCTATCAATTTTAGCTTAAGTAGTCGCAAAAGTAAGTTTGCATTTCTCAGTTTTTGGCATGGCGGTTAGCAAAAGTTTGCTCGTTAGCTAAATATGTTTGATGGGGATTAGTTCTTTATTCATTAGTACGATGGTCGGTTTTTGCTTAAAGATTTTTTGCAGACGCATTTGACCCGACGTACGAGTGAATGCAAAAAAAAACACTAGCGAGTGGCTTAGTGTGCGCAACGTTAATTTTGTTTTATTTTCATATGAATCAGTCTAGATTATAATTTATAATTTCTAGCTATGCATAATGCTTTTTGAAGAGTAATCACTGCATTTTGCTTTGTCAGAGTTTAATTTCACATGTGTCCGTGTATTTAAAGGAAAGTAGTTAGTAATAGATTCAATGGTGTACGTGAAATATAAGTGTATTACTTTAGGTTTTGCTTGAAAAATTATTCTAATAGCAATTCGACCTACTCTTATGAGTAGGTTGAATTGCCTGCCTTATGGACACTTTTCCAGTTGGTGAATTTTTTGATGTCCTTTAATTATTTTCCCTCCTTTTTTATATACTTGTACATATTATTATAATCTTAAGACGGTTAGCTTTTTAAATTACTTAAATATTATTTTGGAAATTGGAAATAGTATATAATAAAAATAAAAACAACATAATAGAAAGTATACTAAAGTCAAATGTCATGAAAACGGAAGTAACTGTAGTTTCTTGTACTTTTTTTACTTCCTGTTTGTATTATCCACTTTAGTCTAGAATACATGTATATCTTATCAATAATTATCTTTATAATTATTGAAAAGAGAAACAACTCACTATTTATTACATAGTGTAGCATAAATTAATAAAAAGTTATTAATTTATGCCTGCATCCTGTGGTTCCGTTATACTTGTAGATCTTTCAAAGCCTTACGAGTTCCTATACAATAATGGTTTTAGGATGCTGTTGGGGTTGCTTCACTTTTGGAGTGCATCAGGTATGTATTCTAAGGCCAGCATGGACTGCTTTAGAGCAATAGTGCGAAAAAGGGTGTCCTCTCTACCGCGTGCGAGGCAACGTTATTAAAAAAATCAGTCTTTAGTCAGTTCATCTACAACGTTATTTAAAAAATCAGTCTTTAGTCAGTCCATCTATCTATGGGGATAGCGCAGGACCGGGCTTTAGGGGAGGCCTACATCAAACATTTGACTTTATGTGGGAGAATTGTTGATACTAATGATAATTTTGCATATTGGTCAGTCTTTGGCATTTTTTCTTAATGATAAATGATTTTATTTCTGTATGTAGCTTTGTATAAACACTTTTACAGAAAATAGGTGAGGTCCGACTATTCTGAGAAGAAAGGCTGAAACAAAATCAGAGGTCAGAGTCAGAATGAGTATTTTTTAAGACAATCATTTAATACAGTTATGGTTGGTAGTTTGAGTTTACGGTCCTATAAATGATAAATGATTTTATTTCTGTAAGTAGATTTGCACAAACACTTTTACACGTCAATCATATTTTTAAAGACTACATGAGATCGGCGTTTCCTATCTGACTACTCTGAGAAGAAAGGCCGAAACAAACTCAGAGGTCACAGTCTCTTTTAAAGTCCAGACATAATCTTGGTCAGGTTATATGAAATCCATGTAGATCGATGTCTGAGATGGTCTTTTGAGAAAAGAACCACACAGATTGAGTGGACCTATCCAGTCAGTGCACGCATTTGTCAGAAATCTAAAACATAAAGTAACCTTTTCAGAAAAAAACCAATCATGGGATGCAACACGATATTTAACGATCAGCCCCTATAGCCAATATGTACCCACCCTGTGTAGAATTATTTGGATTATATAAGCCTAGCAAAAAGAGCAAATAAAAACATAAAATTCGGTAAAAACTGTGCACTTTAGACCAATAACTAACTAAATACACCGTATTTAAGTCATCATTAATGATAATGAAGACTTTAAAGCAGGCAATTAAAGTTTTTTATTATGCTCTTACATAACACCTTTGTTTCATACGAAAACTGCACCTTATGTTGATGTTTTTATGGTTCTAATTTGATAAAACTCATTAATACTGAATTGGTTACTTGTTATGTATTTAGTTGGTTTTTATCATTATTTTTTATCTATTTTTCGTGTAAAGTGTTAATAGGTTTTATCCATTCGGAATTTCACCGCCTGGAAACTGGTTTTGTGCCTGGTTTATGGTAATAGGCTCGACTCCTATTACATGCTGGTGAAATGTAGGTGGCATATACTTACAAAAGGTACACATCTGTCTTACCTTTCACGTATTACAGGGATGATGTTAGGTTATGTTATTTAACTCTATCTCCAACAGCAAAAAAAAACTTCTGTATAAATACATTGACAGTGTAATAATAAAGCAGTTATGACGTCTGGGAAAAGCGTGTTCTATTCTGCAATAGTAGATTGTACAACTAGTGCATAAAAGAAGCCATTTTAAAATGGCTCGTTTATACCCCAATTTTCCACTCTGCTTTTCACTTCGATTGCGAGAAAATGGAACAGGCATCTATATAATATATAAAATTCAAAGTCCTGACTGACTGATATATCAACGCACAGCCTACACCGCTGGTCCTAGAGACTGGAATTTGGAGGGTGTGTTCTTTGTGACGCCTAGTGTACAAATTTGACAACTATTAATGAATAAAGAAAAACATATGGACACAGTATAATATCCTTCTTATTCCGTTTATGAAATATCTTTTAAATTAGTCCAATATTGGAGGACAAAATAGGCGAGAGCCAAACCTCGAATTATGATTTTTTACCTCCTCCTCCGACCGCATTTCCTCTTATGTTCATCGCTGTCTGTTCAAACCGCGACGAGTACTCTTTGTTACAGCGACAAGAGCTATCAAAGGGACTACTCGCTCAGCGACACTTGTTTGGCGCAGACCACTCGTTGAGAGACTCATGTTTGGTACAGACGCCAGCACATCAAGCTCCGAAAATCTGTCAAATTTCTATAATAGATTTTCAACTTTATCGCTAAAGTATAAGGTTCAAAGTTGATTGGGAAAATTTGATAGTTTCGGGTAGCTTGATGTGCTGGCGTCTGTACATACGATACCAGAAAATAATAGCTCGACGCCGTGGCGCACTCGCTGCTCGGTAACTAGTTTTTTTGCTCTACTCGCTTCTCGTTAATCGCGGGCAGTGGGACAGGTACCTATTACATAAAGCTGTTAGCCGTGTACGCAGAATAAAAATGGTCTGTGGTTTGGACTACTTTAAAAAAGTTTCAGTAAAAGTAACAGTGAGTATATGTATTGCTTTTTTGTTCATTCCAATGATGAAAGATTCGATAACTCGGACCTCGGCCTTTCACGGTTTGCGATGTAAGATAAAAAACAAAAGCCGCAGCTTTGGATCTGGGTGCCTACTCGTTTTGTTACCATAGATCAATGTCTGTTTTCACAAACACTAGGCATCTGCGTCAATGAATTCCTAATTAAAAGCGCGCTGTAGGATTTTCAACGCTCGGCTCAGCGTCGAATGTTAAATATACAACAGCGGGAGCTCTTTTATTAAGGTGTCATCTAGTGTTAGTGAAAACGGGTATAAATACATTTCGAATTTAATGAATTTTCCACCCGTTCAATTGTTTTTTGTATGTTTGTGGTTTACATAGTAGAAATTGGCACTATCACCAGGTCTTGAAAAAAGTCAGGACCTCATGCACAGCAGCACGGCCACATGCGACCACTATACCAACGAAGCAATCACCAATCATATTATTATCATGATTTAGTTACTATTATAAGTACCTACAAAAATTTACACGTGGTAATACAGGAGTTTTACCAATAATCCAGATCACACATTACCAAAAAACAATAGACTACTTTTACTAATCCTAAAATAAACTCTCACTTTCAAGCCATATAATTACTACAGTTTACATAAAAAAGTGTCATGGTTTCGGCACCAGAAAGTGTGCGACAGTGTGTGTCTAATCACCGCCTCTCAGGAGCCACCGGCATGGAGCGGCAACTTTTGATAAAATTATGAAATACTAGCAGCGGACGTTTGAATAAGGTCGGCGCGTTAGATACTGAGTAGAACCGCAAGTTGTTTTTATTCAGATTTAAAATATTTAAACTATATTTAACCATTCTTTACAAATGGGGCCCCATTTACCAAGGAAAGTAACGAATATCTACGAAAGACGTAACTGAAAGTCCGCAGCATAAAAAGTCTTACTTTAGATTAAAGATGTTGTCCAGTAATTTGGTCAGTACCAGGTTTGACTATATTCTAAATGTTTTCCTATAATGCATTAAGGCATTAAGTCCGCCTTCGTACAGTTTTTACTTGTGCATAAAGTTTTAATAAATAAGACTTAAAGATGCAAAGCACATAAACATACACAGTTAATGAGCAAAAAAAAAAAATGTTTGTTTGTTCAGTTTACTAAATCGATAAAAACATTTCAAAACCAATATTTTTAGTCATTTACAGTTGAATATAAAAATCTTATAAAGTATACTGGTCAAATCAAGGGACAGCAACGCGAATCAACTCGTGCGCATGATCCATACTATGAAGGTAATGATCAGTTTACTTCAAAATTCTTTTCCTTTTCCACCGTACCTTGGCCTTTTTTACCCATTAATCAGAACTGATAGGGTTAAGTACAGAGCATTTTTAAAAGAAACTGAAGATAATACCTTCTTTGAACTTGACATAAAAGTATTACGTAATCTGCATTCGCAATTTATTTGCCAAAAATGTAAACAAATATGAGTTTATAGAAAAATAACTTTAAAACCTACACAATAAAGTTCAGTTTACGCTACAACTTCAAACATTTTTATAACTTTTTCAATAGTGCTAGTCACTCTGAAATCAACTTAAATACCTTTACAATAAAGTTGATATTTGTTTAACTTGAAATAATATTTATTTGAAACATAAGTTAGTCATACTATCTAAAGTCTATTCAACCGCCTATGTTATGTAAGTATAGTAACTTAATTCTTCAATTAATCTAGGGCTCGTGGACAACATCATAATATTATATAGTTGTGAAAAAGCTGAAAGGGCTCGTGGCTAAGCAATAACTGCCGCACGGATCGATCGATCAGGTTAAGCTACGCTTGCCGCAGTCGGTCCGTGAATGGGTGACCATCTTTACCTACAAAGCTCCGTGCCTCGAAAGCACGTTAAGCTGTTGGTTCCGGCTATCATACGTAGATCTTTGACAGTCGTTACGGGTCGTGAAGAGACCGAAACTCTGACAACCAGTCTTTCCAAGGGGTGTGATAGTGTTACCCAGTAACTGGGTTGTGAAGGTCAGACAGGCAGCCGCTCCACTTAAAATGCTGGTATTCAGCTGCGTCCGGTTAGACTAGAAGCTGACCCTAAAAATAATTGGGAAAAACCACAGTTTCCACTTTTTCATTTGAACATCATATTCGACCATAGAACAACATCACTAATGCCTGGTACAGAAACTTCAAAACACTGAAGAAAACACCCTAATACAACGAATATAGAATTCAAGTTCCATTAACATCAGGCTTATTGGTCGGACCGTACAGAGGTTGCTGATTTGGTTTGAGTTGTATATACATACACGTACGGTATAGTTTCGCTCGTCACATTTACTACGTGATTCTAGTTAGGTACTGTTACTCATCTTCAAGTGGGTACTGGGTTTGATGTCTAGTTCCCAGATAACATTTTTAAGTCAGCTGTAGGTTTTTAGTATACAATAAATTATTACAAAATAATTCTATTAGCTAGTAAATTTGAAGCTAAACCTACCACTTCTAACAGACTGATTGCATATCACCGGTTTGAATGATCATTAATTATTCTTAGAAAGGATTTACATTTATACATGTTTTTTTTTTAGCTTTTTTCTATATTCCCGGTTGTCAGCTAGGCAGACCCCTAGGTACTTGTTTTATATTGTAATTTTAACCTAAATTAACGTTTGTCTCGTATTTCTTGCCAATAGCTATTAACGGACCCTCGGAGGTTGCATGTACCAGAAGTCTTCAATTCTTGTAACTTAAAACGTTCAAAATCTAGTCGCAGTCTCATCTCGGCGACAAAAAAATGTCAAAAACTTGTCAAAATGTAGGGAAATTAGAGGTATTTTTGACAGATTGAGACTGTGATCAGACTGTGAACGTTCTTAAAATTACGAGAATTGCCCCTCAGATCTCAGTCTTAATCTGTGAAAAATACCTCTTCCCTACATTTTGACAAATTTTTGACATTTGTTTGTCGCCGAAATGAGACTGCGACTAGATTTTGAACGTTTTAAATTACGAAAATTGGCCTTCTGATTGTGAACCTTCTTAAAATTACGAGAATTTCCCCTCAGATAGGGTGTAATCTCTACTGTACTTATTTTTAATAAATAAGAATTACAAACACTGATATAGGCCTGCTCCCAAAAAAATCTCTTCATACAAGTTTAAATACTAATTACCATCTAATTACAATTAGAAAACCAGTTGTATTTCGGCTGCCTACATATTCAGCACAGTTGCTAAGTAAGAAACAATTTCTTTTGTGTCTCACTAGTTTCTATCAAAACGCTTCGTAATACAAAAAGAACAAAACATTGAAAACAACTCTCTCTAGCGACGGACGACGATTGCTTTCAACTTTTTTGTACTTTTTGTTTTACAGCCAAACAACTATCATCTTAGTTTGCAAAAGTGTTCAAGAGATGGCGCTGGTTGTGCGTCGTGAAGATGTTGCTTCGTCGCCAATAGATGGCGTTAGGTGTATGCGTATGCGGTTAAAAAGAACAACAAGGTTTCCATAGTGTTGTGTCTATTTGTGATATTGTTTGATTTGATTCTATACTGATATAATAGTGGCAACTGTTTTACTTATTTTGTAATGGTGTTTTGTAAATTTATTTTTTTATGATTTACCTAACAATTGGATGGAGTAATTTTCTTTTGAATTTTGAAACAGGTGGACATTACTATGACTTTTAACATCAGTATAGTTTTTAAACCCAGCCGGTTTTACTCCAATAAGTAAGAGATAAATCAATTTTGGACTAGAGAGCGAAAATCACTCTGCCATATTATACGATGTACTTAGTAAGTAATGCAACTGCATGATCTAACTTTCTCGAGAAGAATGCAGTTCTGTGTCAATATTATTTCCGGAAACAGGGGTTTGTATTGGCTTTCTTTATGACACTTGTACATACTATAGAGTAGGCCTACTTTCAGCTTATGGATAATCTTCAAGAATAGAAGAAGAAACATTTTATTCCTGATTTGCGAAACTTACTCTTTAAGTTTTTTTTTTCTAATCTTAAATTCTTAATGAGTTGACATTGAAAATTTTATTGCAGGTATTTGTTTGTTTTGTTTTATCATGATGTCAATTTTGATGATGATGTTGTGAGTTTTTGACTTAGGTATGTTGTTAATTTTTAAATCTTATGGAACGATTTCAAACCTAATGTAGATTGCTTGTGGATAAATTGAATTGAAGTAAAGGTAGAATCTGTTTCTACGACCAAGCAATATGACATGAATGGCATAATCAAATTCATCAACTTTTTTTTTGGATGCAGTTTTTTTTTTTTGAGGCATTTATGTGACAGGAGCGTGGCTCCATTGGCACATGAAAAAAGAGGTGGGTGAAGTCAGGCTGTGGATGATGATTAATTCTATGATACAGTCATCATTATTACAGCCTGAATGCACATAATCCATAAAAAACTACGTAATATTATAAACGTGAAAGTTTGTGAGGATGGATGAATGGACGGATGTTTGTTACTCTTTCATGCAAAAACTACTGAACGGATTTGGATGAAATTTGACACAGATATTTTATAACACATATTATACTTTTTATCCGGTTAGACTGGAAGCCGACCCCAACATAGTTGGGAAAAGGCTAGGCAGATGATGATACTTTTTATCTCGATATTCCCACGGAATCGAAACTCATGCGAGTGAAACCACGAGGCAATGCTAGTAAGTATTAATATAAAATTAAGTACTTAGATAACTTTAGTTGCTTTTTATGACATATGCAAGAGGAAAACAGATTAGAAGGCGCCAATTAATTAATTTATGTAATATATTTAAGTGGATACCCAGCAACTACACCTAATACACGGATAACGGTTGGATTACAAACGTAGAGCCAATTACAAGTTCGTACGGGTAACAACATTTGTACACCAAAATGGTACAAAGATGTAGAAAGAAGTTTTAAATAATTTTTACCTATATGCCTACTTTTCTTTACCTTATTTAATTTACCCTTATAAACAGGCAAGAAAAAAAAACAGAACAAAAAACTAGGTCCTTAGGACCTACCCAAAACAGAAAATTCTAAATGTCTTAATTACAATAAATAAAAAAACCTTAAAGTATGATTCTATAAATACATAACTCTTTTTAAAATCATTCGCTTTCTTCAGCGTAAGGTCAATGTCCTTACACACAAAATCGTTATGCAACACTGAAAGGCTCATTCATCGTTCGTTGCCTGACTAATAAACTTTTAGACCATTCTAAATTAAACTTTATCTTGTTCCACATAAGGTAGCAATTTCTGTAACGTATGGTAAATGGAAATATCAAAAGTTTGTTATTAGAAATTGGACTGTATCACAAAGGGAATAAGGTGGAGTTTCAAGTGTAAGTTGTTGGTGGAAAAATGAAAGTTCGTGAAAGTTAGCACCTGTGTCATGAGTTATATAACTGGGTATGTGTTTGTGAGTATGTATGTATGTATGTGTGAATGTCACGGTTGTAAGGCGTGGGTGCGCCAGAGTAGAATGATGCGTAGGATTGTAAGTTAATAGTATTGATAACTTAGTACGAAACCAATGAAAACTTAGTTTTTATTTAAGTATATTTCAGGAAAATTTTACTTTAGTTGATTAAAGTTTAGAATGGTTACAAAAAAAATACATAATCAGCCTATAATGTTACCACTGTTGGGACACAGGCCTCCTCTCTGTGAGAGGGAGTGGGCCGTAATCCACCACGCGGGCCCATTGCGGGTTGGTAGATGTCACATGTCTTCGAATTTTTGGTTCTAGGACATGCCGGTTTCCTCAAAAAAGAAAAGAAAAAGAAATACTTGAACTAAATAATATAGCCTACATTATTTACTACGCAGATCTAATCTTTGTGTCAACTGTCACAGTTTGTAGTACAAAAGACATCAACGCGCTCTAATGCTACGCGTTTTACGAGATTCTGATTTTAATTCTGTTATTATAAAAGTAAGTATTTACGTTTTAGAATAGAAAAGAAAACTGTTATTTCAGACAGGAGTCCATAGGGTTAGTAACAATTTTACTTAACTTCTAGTGTTAGTAGGTTCTACACAGACATAATCAGCCTATAATGTTCCCACTACTGGGACACAGCCAGATGTCACATGTTTTCGAATTTTTGGCTCTAGGACATGCCGGTTTCCTCACGATGTTTTCCTTCACCGTTTTGAGAGCAGTAGTGATGAAATAATTTACACAAAGTAAAGCGCCTGTCTGGGTTCGAACCTACGACCTAGAACTCGCAAGTCGCGGCCGATACCACTGGGCCACCACTGCTCTTCTTCTGAAGGAAAACATCGTGAGGAAACCGGCATGTCCTACACAGGTTTGGTTCTACACAGATTAACATAATATACAAATAAAACTCAACGTGGAGCTGCATTCACCTCCACATCAACGGAGTTTAAGTTTTTGTAGCAGTTTTACCCATGTATTTAATTAATTTTTTACTCATTCAATCCCCTCTATAAAAACATAAACCTATGTTGTATCTTGTACTGTGTTAATTTATCATATGCGTGACAAATAAATCTAATTAGAAAACTTATTTCCTTCATTTATTTTCTTATATTTATTGCTAACGCCATTATCACGTGCCAAACCCTCATTAAAATCCCACCTCATACAAAATCCCATACATTTTAACGCCACGTTTCACACACAAACGTTGCATTCCTGTGTATACCCCAAATACATAATCTTACCCGACGTTACAGAAGGAGGTCAGGTACACGGATATGTGTGTCTGTGTGAGTGAATGCCAATGGCACACACACATACACAGTGTGAAAGTGTGAGTACATAGTAGATACCTACAGAGCACCTGCTTGAATGGGTGTTAATGGGTGTTAATGATGTACAGGGATATACAACAAATAGAAAAATAGAAATTTGTTTATTGTCAAAGCAGATGTATGAAAGTAAACGAGGCAAAAGGAGTATGTAAGGATCGTAACCGGTGACGTTCTGTAGGTTCTGCCTACCCCGACTGATATTTAATTTGATAAGTGAGCTATTTGTTTTCTATTAATAAAATAAAATTTTATTCGAGAACATCCATCGGTTTCTTACTAAACTTCAACTATATCCGACGATCCTGCATACTTATCTCTTTTGTTGACTGTACGTAAGATGTTTTTAATGAAACTTCAAAATCTATATAAATACAAATCAATTGCTAAATGTATATAAGCGTATCACATCTGAACGGTTGCATTTGTAACTGTCAGGACAGGGTTTGTATGTGGTTTGTATGAAAGAAAATATATGAAAAGTTGCCGGCAAAATTGAAAAACTCAGAAAAACTGAAAGTGTATCATGTATGAGAATTTTCTTTGATTTATTGTAATTTGGACGGACAACGTCTGTCGGGTCAGCTAGTAATCTTAGCTTAGCTTTTGCTTATTGCTTGTTTAGTATACCTACTAGAAGGAGACGACTGAGGAATACCTACTGCCGTATCTTCTTGGATAGATTTCAGGTGATATTGTAGTCTTTCCTGATTGAAAAGCTGAAGGACACAAGGAAAAACGCAGTAGTATTTAGGGTAGAACTTACAATATCAGGTTTAGAGATTTTCTATAAAGTTTAAAGTTTTAACTAGCAGCAAGTTGCCATAAAAATAGGAACTAAGAACGTATGAAGTTTAACGTAATTAAGACCAGGAACTGACCAAAAAAGAAAACTGGTTGTAAGCGCTTACTAATGTGTAAACGACTATTTCTTTTGAACGAAATGCAGCTGCATGCCAGGAAATGTACATTATTACTGTGTCTACTAAAAAACCGGACCTAACTAGAAAGTAGCTTGGTATTATAATGTTATAGTCAAACATTTTTTCAAAGGAAGCGCAGTTAATCTTGCAAATTAGAAAAGTCTATCGTAATTTGGTATAATTCTCTTAATTACGGAGCAGTTCATAAATCAAATTCATACTTGAAACAAAGCATTTGTTTCAATTAAACCAAATACAGGCAAATTTGAATTGTCAAGGGGTCGGTCAGTCAGAAATATGAAGCTAGTTGCTCATTCCAATGCGTAGTAGGTACCTATGGAGAAGAACGAGCAAGAAACTCCATGAAATTATCTTAGCCGTAAACAAAACATGAAAATCTTTTTCTAAAACGTTTTCATATTACGATTGCCTTCATCGTACCACAAAAATCCCAAAATAGTGTCTAACTAGAAAGACATAACTTAGTGTACCATATCAAAAATCATCTTAAACGAATGGTCGTGACCATTCTTTTCAAAATTTCCAATATTACATAACCATTCAATACTATACGAGTAGTTAGTACTCGACTACTCTCCAATACTCGAGTACGTTCGAAGTGTGTCGGGTTCAACGGCCGACTTTCTACGGCGGCCATCTTGGAGAGTGACGTAACAAGGATGCTGTAGTGATGTCACCCGAAATGAAAGTTTGAGTTGAATAACTTTTTTTTGTTTTTGAATTTGGGTAATGTTAGGTAATGTTTTGTGTGGTGTGAGTAGAATATTATTGAGAGGTGTATTGAGTTAAATATTATGAAGGTTGGTTTGTAAAGTTAGGTGTTTTGATTTTTTGTGTCAAATAGTATTTTGTAGGATTAAGTTGTAAAGAAGTGCATCATAAATAAATCTATTTAAATAAAACAAAGTCGGGTTAGTTTACACCATTTATAACTCAAAAATGGCCAGTCCAATTTTTATGATCTTTGATTTTTTGGATTTGTCTCCACCCCGAATAGCAGAATGCTATTAAAACATGGCAAAAATTAATGAAAAAATCATTCTCATCTTTTTCCAATTTATTGATTCTAAGACGGTACAAAGTTCGCCGGGTCAGCTAGTTACTTAATAATTGACAGTAAAATTTCATTTCAGTGACAAATTTGTTGCTAAATTATATCAAACTGTTTCCTTTTGTCACTATTGTAAAGTCGTATGAATGAAAACGGAGACGTTTGAAAATAAAAAGTTTGATCTTATCCATTGAAAAATATTTCACGCTTACAACTTAAAAGTTGCACAACAATATTAATAAAAGAAAATGAATTAATTAAAATTTACCTTGTGCCTTTTATATCATATATGACTGAGAAAATGCTTTCAAGGATTACCTATAAATGAAATATAGCTTTTACTTGAAAGCACCATATTTAAATTAGTCTCGTCAACGAAAAACTTGTCGTTCAGAGATTTCTTTCCGATATAGCTTTGGGACGAAGATTTCTTTTGCATAGTAGTTAAGTCAGTCTTTACAATGTTGCATAGTAGATCTTTCTTTAAAGAGACCGCATCCAGATCTGGAATTGCCATCAATCATCGGAGAAAACTTTGGTCTGTAAAAACTGCGCCAAAGTATTAGGTAGCTAGTGTGAACGACTGGTGGACTATATCAACTCGTAATCTTTACTCCGTCCGTAACCCTTCATCAACGGATTCCTTCCAAAAATTTCGCCCACACCATTCGCCCATCCTACCTGCCTCACGCTTTCGTCTCTCGTAAATTACCAAAACATATCCGCGAGTTTACTTTCACGTCACTTTCGACTGTGTGTGCTACTTCGGACACTTTCACCTTCGAGAGAAAAATGCCACATCCGGCTCGCGAATGGCTGTTGCGAAATGTACCACCTGACGCGAAGGTGTGGTGGATTTTTTTGGTTGTAAGTGTACCGGTATACCTGCGGTATGTTGGGTTTGGTTGGAGCTGTCTAATAGGAAGTTATATTGGATCATGGAACTGATTTCATTTTGATTTCTGTTCTTTTTCTAGTGAAATAATATCTGAGTGGCAATTCTCGTAATTTTAAGAACGTTCACAGTCTGATCTCAGTCTGAATCTGTCAAAAATACCTCTAATTTCCCTACATTTTTGGCAAGTTTTTGACATTGATTGTCGCTGAGATGAGATTGTGACGAGATTTTGAACGTTTTTAATTACGAGGAATGGCCTTCTGGTTTTTTAAAGTCTCGGTTCCGTACTTTTCAAAAACAAGACAGAATGTATGTTACAGAATAGTGGAATTTTGTCACATGATTAAAATAATATTTCTGTTGAAGATAGTTTTCAATTTTCCCAGTATTTAAAACTGTCCTCAACAAAAATAAGACAAGGTTTATAAACTTGCACGTTGATTCACAAATAAAGATTTTTTTTTTATAGAAAACTTCAAAACGACTGTCAAAAACAGAATTTTAATGATATGAGATCTTTATTTCAGAGATTTTCTTTATGTCTTGAAAATCAAGACTGAATTCTTTAATCCATCAACAAAACAGTATATGCACATAATTAAGAAAGAAACTGTGTTTATTATGATAAAATTGCCTTTTTCAATTTTGTCTTGCGTTTCAAACAAAAACAAAAAGTTTTTCCTCCTTTCTTTTTAAATACATTGTTTTTATTATTCTGCTGATAAGAATCATTTAATGTTGAACAGCATTTACTTGAATACTGCCAAATTCTTTTGAAATCTGTAGGTTTTATAGTAAATAAGTTTATCGGTTTTCGTTATCAATATTCTAGACTCATCTTGAAACTTGAATCAATAAAATCTTTAACAGAATAATAATTCTAACACAAGCAAGTACCGGCTGTCATTCGTGGATCTTTGACAGTCGTTACGGGTAGTCAGAAGCCCGAAAGTCTGACAACCAGTCTTATCAAGGGGTATCATGTTACCCAGTAACTGGGTTGTAGAGGTCAGATGGGCAGTCGCTCCATGTAAAATACTGGTATTCAGCTGCATCCGGTTAGACTGGAAGCCGACCCCAACATAGTTGGGAAAAGGCTAGGCAGATAATGATAAAGAAAATATTTCAATCGGGCTTTGGTCTCCTCTATTTACTGTAAGTTTTCAGTGAAGGCTCACCCCCTGGTACATGGGCTACCCCCTCGCTTCCCCCTGAACACTACTGTCCTCTCTGTGTTTGACCAATACATATTATGTGCTATAAATAGCACAAACTCACAAACTCATTTTCGCATAACATACTCGTAAATGCGAAAATGAGTTTGTTTATTTGTTACGCTTTGACGCCAAAACGACTGAACAGATTTGGATGAAATTTAACACATGAGTACGCAAGGACCTGGAGAATAATATAAGCTACTTTTCATCCTGGATCGCAGACGAAGTTGCGGGCAACAGCTAGTATACAATAAATCTACAATAGTTTGTGATTTAATTGTGAGAGAATTTTCTTCTCTTGCTCAAGAAGTGAACACGCTATTGCTCAACAAGCCATCGCAGCACACAACCTGAATCCCATCAAACATAACCTTAATATAACTCATAGAAAACCCCATATAAATTATGGAGTTATCACACGGGTGGGCGCCTAATCTTACAATGAAATAAAAAAAAAAGTGGTAACGACATACCCACTTGTTTTTACTCCTAGACCACCACACTTTCGACCTAACTCGTAACCCAAACCCAATGAATTTTGAACCTTACAGCTTAGTATCCAAAGTTGGTTGTTGAATAAAGTTTTGAGAAGTTATGGTGTTATGTCATGGGGTTAATAAAACCATTGAGGGCACTGTGTTTACCCAATCTCACTGTGTGAAAGCGAGAGAAAGGTGTTGTAGCGGACGTCGCGAGGCCCCAAATTCCTTCGTTGGTGAAAGAGATTTTTTTCTTTTTAATAGCCTTATAGCCTATGAGATGGGTTGAGTTTTCTTGGACATTGATGGTGATGATTTTAAGTTAAGGAGAACAGTTGCTGGCTGTGTAGGACAATATTTTCGCACCCTATTACATGTGACTTCAACATAACTGGCGAAATGTAAATATACTTCTGGTACACCTCTGCCTTAACTTTCTAGGATAACATGATATATTCTAAAAAAAGTAGTTAAGTCAAATAATAAGATCGTGTAAAACTTTGTGAGTTAAATGGTAACGACTGATGCACTTTACGAATCATTACATTTTCAACAGTTGCAGTTCAACTTTTGAGAAAATCTTAGAAAAAATCAAACAGTTTAATAACAATTACATAGTTAGTCTTTAATTACTAAATAGTCTGACAAAATTAGTGCAAGACATATGTTTTAATAAAGGCAAGAGTTGGTAATGAAAATGTCTACTATATATTTTTTTATACATTAGATTACCCAGAGATTAATTTATGGTTATTCTAACTTTAAACAAATGAAGACGCACCTATGTTTTCGAGACAATCCGAGGAAATTGAAAATACTACAAGATTGAGAACTCTTTAAAATGTTTTTTATATTTTCTATACATACCATAACATCACGCCTGGTTTACCCAAAGGGTAAGGCAGAGGAATTCCTTTAGTATAACCACATTTTGCCAGATGTGTTTAAGTCCAATGTCATAGGGGGCGACCCTATTGCCACCAATCGGGCACGATTAGTATTTTCTATTTTATTTCATGAAGTAATGAAAATGAGTGACATTGCTATCTATAGATTAGATATTTTAGCATCAATATGACCATACTGTCGAGTTGTAGCCATGGAATGCCCTGGCAAGAATGGTATGGAAATTCTTTCGATGTTAGCAACAAGATCTCAATGATTGAACAGAAAATCAATGATCATTATTGGTCATTGAATTTAAAACCAAAATGTCCTTATCTCAAGTTTTAGATTGCTTTACTATCAGTCAATGTTATTATCTATATCTTTTATGAAACATAGAACATATTAAAGACTAACAGTATGTTTTAAAGTTTAATACAGTTTTCAATTTTCCTGTGGCTGGAATAGACTGGATGCGGAAGGCGAAGGACAGGGTGTTGTGGCGTAGCCTGGGAGAGGTCTTTGTCTAGCAGTGGACTGCAATAGGCTGAGTTGATTGATTGATTTGTTAAAATTAAACATCAGAAAACACAGAAACAGTGAAACAGTTTCAGTAAGTATGAAAAATAAATAAAATCATTCTATTTAATTTATTGTAACTCACAATCATAATTATTAATGTGAGAAAACGGAACAAAATACAAAAAAATGTGTTGAAGTGAAAGTGCCACTCACACACAGATAGAATGTCTGTGTAGTAGTGGAGAAAGTTTGCCGTCTGCATAATAGAGATTGTGGAGGGAATGGAGTCGAAAATGATCATAATATTTTTTGGAGCAGTGGTTTTGATGTTGTCTTTGAGCCAGGATCGAAAAACAAAAGTGCAAGGATATGAAATGAATTTCAGAACGCGAAAAGGCTCACTATTTTAAAATCCCTAAAGTTCAAAACTTTTATAGAACCTCGTTTTTCCATATAAAAACTCCAGCGCCTGACGAAACTGTTAATGTACAATCGTCTCGTCCACAAAACCAATAATTATAACGGTAAATACACAAAATTTATTAATAAAAGTAGAGTAACTGTAGCAATCAATCCTGTAATTATTTTGTTTTCTGTTCTAGAGTAAAAATGTCATCAAAAAAATATGCAAAGACCATGAAATGTAACTTATTTATACACATTATTAGTTATTACCATATTAAAGTGAAAAACTTTGCAAATTGCAGGTTTAATAACAATTTCCTAAAACTATCTCCAAACCTAGTATGTATACATAATTATATTAAATATATTTAAGAATGTTGGTGCAAACAGTTCACACATCATAATCAGCCTATAACGTTCCCACTGCTGGGACACAGGCCTCCTCTCTGTGAGAGGGAGTGGGCCGTAATCCAACACGCGGACGATGTCACAACACGTCTTCGAATTTTTGGTTCTAGAACATGTCGGTTTCCTCACGATGTTTTCCTTCGCCGTTTTGAGAGCAGTAGTGAAGAAATAATTTACACAAAGTAAAGCACCTGTCCGGGTTCGAACCTACGACCTACAACGCGTAAGTCGCAGCCGTTACCACTGGGCCACAACTGCTCTCAACAGTTCGCACAATTACTAAATATTGATACTCAATATTTTTGCCTTCCAACTACTGAAAATATTTTTTTACAAGTCTACTCCATTCTTCTCTCTATTCAATAATTTTCCCATCTATGTGTGTGAGTGAAAGGCGTGTACGTACACGCTCGTACCCACGCACCGCTGTCTATGTGTGCGTGAAGATGGCATGTTCTTTTTTTCACATTCTATCTATATTCAAAACTAGTATAAAAGTGGGTTCGTTCGTTTGCACAGCTTAGTTTCTAAACGGCTTGAGATGGGAGAATGTCTTGTTTATGATTTTCAGGAATTGTTGAAGATATTTTGGTTATGATTATGAAAATTGTATTTTTGAGAGTCGTTTTTGGAGATGTTTTCTTGATGTAATAATTATCTTCATGATTTTCTAATGAAATATGACGTTTTTTGGAAACTTTCTCCAAATAATCGTTAGATTGAAAGAGTCAGAATAAGAACTGAAAACTAGTTAAACACTTCAGTTGATACTTTATTCAATTCTAACAAAAGTAGTAATGTACAGGCGCCAGCACATCAAGCTACACGAAACTGTCAAATTTTCCCAATCAACTTTGAACCTTATGTTTTAGCGATAAAGTTGAAAATCTAATAAAGAAATTTGACAGATTGTAGTAGCTTGATGTTCTGACGTCTGTACTTGGATAAAATACATTATGAAAGTTTTCAACTTAAATGAAATTTACTATCAGTTTATAATTTAATGAAACTTAAAAACTAGCAGACTACATTACTGAGTAAATCCAGAACCTATAAAATAGTATATTGTAGTTAATACAGATAATAAATAGTTACAGGAAAACTATATTTCCAGTTGGTTCAATCTTTGAAAAGTTTAGGGAAAGTGACGTGTTTACAACGCAATAATATTAGTTGCACCTACAACAATTCAGGCCGTTTAAAAATAGTGTGATAATGTGAATTAGCAAAATATTATGAATTCCACCCATATTTTTTCTTCATGACAATGAATAAGGTGCAATCATTAGCCGATATTGATGCAAAATCAATTTAGATTTAGGTACCAATTGGAGAATAATAAATAAATTGTGTTATTTCTTAAATAAATCGGCAAAAAATCTGATTAAGATATTTTTTTTTTCATCACTTCGTACTTGCTCAAAACTAAAGTAATAGTTACTTAAAGTTACCAAAAGATGGCGCTACCAGTTCTTTATGAACATTATAATAAAGTTCCACGCTTCGTCGGCTTTCGACCGTTATGTTAGTTGTATAAACACACCGTAAGGCTGTACTTACTACCCGTAGAATATAAGTAGGCTTTCAAATCGATATACCCCACACAAATTCAATTAACACTAGTGCATTGAAGAATTGAAGACACCGACTAGAAGAATCATCAAAATTCGCATAGAAATGCCGGAGATGCAGTACATTTATGCATATAACTTCGTGCATAAGAATAAGTACCTAATGTATTATATACTAAAACCTTCCTGAAAGTATGTAGATCACATTAGTAAAAGAATTATCACAATTGGTTAATGAGTTTTTGAGAAAATCGCGGACATACAAATATAGTTAGTTATCGACAATTCTTTTTGTTGTGTATTTTTGTGGTGTACAATAAAGTATATATAAATAAATAAATAAATATACATACATACATACGGGTCGAATACAGAACCCCTCCATGCCTCAAAAAGCATGTTAAGCCGTTGGGCTTAACTTGCTTTTTCAAAGATCTAAGTCTAAAAGTCTGACAACTATTCTTTACCCAGTAACTGGGTTATGGAGGTCAGATAGGCATAGAACGACTGCTTCATGTCAAATACTGGTGTTTCATTGTCGTTGCATTCTCAAATGGGCCTAGTTGTTCAAATTGAAGCTTGAAAAAAGCCAGCCCTTGCCTTCTGGAGCAAGTTGTCCACGTCCCTATCTTGACCACTTTGTCATAACGTCCATATTCCTAAATCATCTACTTTAATTGTGTCATGAACTGTTTATGTTTTTTCCAGTTGCTAATCTGTCCAGTTGCTCCGGAGGGAATAATTTTACATAGTTTCTTACGCAGCTTTGAACAGAGAGAAGTGGAAAGAGAGTAGGGAGGCTTTTGCCCTGCAGTGGGACATCAGAGGCTAATAACTAACTTACTCTTATTATATATCTCCTGGTATTGACAAAATATGCCTTTGTGGACAAAGGAAAAGAAAACAATGACAAGTCAATAAGAATTCAGTTTATTTTATTTCTTATCTCTTAAAAGTAATTGGACAGTCTTATTATTGAATAATAATATTCTTATGTTTACTTGTAAGTACGTTTGGTTATGACACAAAACCCGTAATAGTTAATATAAAAACTAGTTATTTTTAAATAATTTCGGATCCAAAGTCCGCTTTATAGACTAAATCAGAATTAAAAATGAATAATTTTTTTATTATTATTTGTAGCTTTTACCCTGAACCATCCAAACTTTTGTTTAAAATTTGTACAGATTTTTCCCATAAAATGTATAATAATATTTAAAAATAATATAAATACTTTAAAATTCGTAACGAATCATGCACCATATCATTCAGCTTTTAAAATAAATACTATAAAATTTAAAGCTTACAAACGCACCGTTAGTTAAATATCTTAAAATTAATAGTTAATAAATTATTTTTTAACATTCACCTAAAATTAACAAGATCATTGGAAATCTGTACTTATTTTGAAATTTTACAAAAAATATATACCTATGATTATAATTTTATATCGGATAATACTTTATAATTTAATTTTAAATAATTGAAATATTTTATTACTATAAAAATTAAAATAAATATGCAGCAAAAGTACTGCAGATACTATTTGATAAAAATAAAGATAAGGTCGGCCTGGACATGGAGCATATTCTTAAAAATAATGTAAAAACTATATTCTGGACTAAGCATAATTTTAACAGCTATAAGTCCTTATATAGCTTTCCGTCAACCCTATTCATATTTTTTATCACGTAGTCAAAAAATTTAAGCACGAATCATTTTCTACTACCTCCCAGGCTAAATCTACACTTATGAGCTAATCTGTGCCTTGAAAGCTAGATCATTGGCGTCATTAGCGATATTTGAAGACCTGGCGTAAGGGTAGGTGGCTGCTGATGCCGTGGGGGTCGCCCACTGCTGGGATGACTGGAAGCCGGCGAGCTGAGGAAAAAAACGGATATCTTATTTGATGTTTAATTCCTTTAAGTACCACAGGACCAACAAATATTAACTGCTGCAGTTGAAACTCTTGATGATCATCTCAGTATGGTCACAGAGAAAACGGAGGATACGAGACCATACAGTCTAATATTAGATGGTACCAACTGTAGTAGCCGCTTCTATTTGTACAGTTGTACAGTACAGAATTGAGTTGTCGTAGGGTTTCTTGTTTATGTCTCATAACTTTTTTTTAATATATTGTTGTATGTATGTATATATTATGTATTTATTCTTATATCTTTTATAAACATTTTCTAAATTTTATTTCCACTGTTATTGCACCTGCTGTGAAATTGTCTCTCCATCACCCTAAGGTAGACTGGTAGAAAATGCCCAAGGCATTAAGTCCGCCTTTGTATAGTTTTTACTTGTGCATAAAGATTTAATAAATAAATTAATTAAACTGCAATTCATCGACCTTAACAGACGTAGGTATCGTGGTAAAATCCAAAAAGCAAGAAATCAAATAATAGAAAGAAAAACTCTGTCAATTAAATATTCCTGATTCCAAATTCTAAAGCAAAGGGGTAATATTTGAAAGTACACAGTCAAGTTCAATAAAGAACCGGTTTGCAATCAAAATAGACCCCTAAACCCAAAAGAATAAAGTCCAAAAATCCTTACATAATCGCTCACCTTTCCACTAATATTGTTGAGTCCTCCACCACTCAGCAGCTTCTGGATGCCCAAGGCCGCAGCCACCACAAATGCCAACTTAGCCACCACCAGGGCCTTTGTAACCAGGAGAGTCAGACCTCCGAACAGTAGACCAGCTACTGCAAGGACCTTGACTCCGATGCCTGCTAGGAGTGGTGAGTATTTCTTGATTTTACCTCGTGCTGAAACAAAAGAAGATCATTATTGAACTGGTCGTAGAAACATCAAACAGGAGACCTTCTAAATGGAGAAAAAAGTCCAGGGCATATAGTTGCAAGGTTGTGACGCGTAGTCTATAAATGTACCACGCGGTCACAGTGCGGGTTGGTAGATGTCACATGTCTTCGAACTTTTGGTTCTATGACCAGCTGGTTTCCTCACAATGTTTTTCTTCACAGTTTTGAGAGCAGTAGAGATGAAATTATTTACACAAATTGAAGCGTCTGCCTGGGTTCGAACTTACGACCTACAACAGTTCCTAAGTCATGGCTGTTCCCAATGGGCCACCACTGGTGAAATCAATGTAGTGGCATAATGTTACCTAAATCTTAGGTCAATATGGGTCATTTTTATCACGTGCGCGGGTTCTCTCCTAACCGACTGGGCCCGCGAGGTGAATCACAGCCCGTTCCTCTCATCGAGCGTAGGTCTCTGTCCTAGCAGTGGGAACATTATTAGCCGGCTAACTGCGGGTTCAAGTACAGGCATTATACTCGTCATAATCTAACATAGTAGGTACCGCTAGTATTACATATATTCTACGTCACCGCAATCCCACATGCTACAACTTAATCGCGTAATCTCGACCGCGAGGTATCATTACATTGACTCATGTAATAGTTCATTGACTTACTCTAGATTCTTACTGATTACTGGTTTCTTTTGATATATATTTTTTTTATCTGTATGTTTTTCGTCTGATATTTTTGTACACCTTAATTCCACTATAATAATAATAATAGCCTCCCGACCGATTTCGGTCACGGTGGCCAAGCTCAACGGAGATTAGCCAGGTACGCGGGAGATATTATAGTGCACAAGTGTGTGCGTAAACACAGGTGCACTCTCTGTTCCCTTACTCTCATAGTCCGATGGGACGGCTATCGAACACGACCGGGGAGAGATCAGGCGCAGGACCAACGGCTTTACGTGCTTTCCGAGGCACGGGGGTATTAAACCGACAACTTCCAAACTCCGGACTGTTACTAAGAAATTCCCAATGAAAAACCCAATAACACTTTATCCGACCCGGGAATCGAAGCGCAGTCGCACTTGCAACCACGAGACCAATGAGGCAGTCAAACCACTATAATAATTATTTAACTAAAAAAATTAATTCACAACCCTACCGACAGTCCTAATCCTTAACCGCACGACGTAACCTTGACCACGCGGCCGCTCTCACGTAACAGTTCATTCACACACCATACTTTCATTACGTTATAGTTAATATTAATTATCATAAGCTTAAAACACGCCATCATGTTTTGTTTCCGTAATAATATCAACTTACAAACACGACTTTACTATGGTTGGATTTTTTATTTACTAGAATTGTTGATAGACTGATATCACTTTGAAAAATACCGTTTAGTGGATTTTTTGTGTTAAATCAACATCAAGTAAGACCATAATATTTTTTTTACTAAGCTGAGGGCGGGTTGTTTCACGTCTACTTGACGCACGCGTTTACGTCAAAAATGGCGCTACCTATAGTCAAACCAAAAAAAAAAACGTTGTTTTAAATCACAACTACAAAATTATGGCCTTGCCGTACGTCAAATAATAACGAGTACGTAATCGTTATTATCTGACGTACGTATGTTACGTT
The DNA here is from genome assembly GCA_914767645.1 of Hydraecia micacea. Lineage (NCBI taxonomy): Eukaryota > Metazoa > Arthropoda > Insecta > Lepidoptera > Noctuidae > Hydraecia > Hydraecia micacea. The sequence continues at coordinate 13,871,029 of OU611798.1, read as the reverse complement.
AACCAACCGTTTGAAACAACCGGCCCTTAATCGCGTAGTAGATCTTTAGTCTGTGCTAGAGGAGGTTATATGTGCTCGCTTGTGTGTATTTATTATCTGTGCTTGTACTAAAAACAGACCCGGCTGACGTAACCTTGACCGCGCGGCCAATGCGCTCACGTAACAGTGCACTGACCCACTCCACAACTTTCATTTCTCTATATATCGAGATGTTTTCTTACGAGTGTAGTAAAGATCGATTTACGATGTAGTATCGGAAATTGTTTAGATGAAGATGGTGATAGATGGTGGTATTGGACGTTTTTGGTTTGTCAAAATATTAAAAAAAAAATCAGGTATCAATCAATATCACCATTTTAACATTTTAATAGCCATGAAATTAAGTGTTTTAAGACTTTTGGTTATATTATAGTCACAGTAGGTACACTTAAATTGAGCGTTAACGACAATCTTCAAAATGTGGCGGATAGAGCTAGATAAGGCCTTTGGTACCGGCCGTTTTTTTCAAAGGCTCGGTTTATACGCCGTACCGTAAAGAAACCGTGCCGTGTACAAAGAGGAGCCGAAGATCGAGTTAAATGGCAAGTTATTGAAGACATTATATCCAGCAGGTGACTTCCTCAGACTCATGATGCAATCCTTATACCATTCTGCATGAAAACCTAATTTACGAAACATACTACGCGTTTGGACGTGGAGTTCCGGACACCAGCCTGATATACAATGCAATTTTTGGGATGCATGAAGAAGCCTCCTCGTAAGCGCTCGGCGCATCCTGAACAGTCACACCCAACACCTTATTTGACTGGCCAATTCTTCCCTTGTGGTGGTAGGGCTAACGCCCGCCTGGTTTGCGACCACCCTCCCACCGGAGACCGGCGTCAAGCAGCCTGCTGTGTTTCGTCGATGCGTTGGAGTTCCAGTAATGGAACGAGCGTGCCCAAAAAATGCCTAATCTTCTGGGCACGCTCGTTCCATCATAGACCTCATCCTCGATCGAGGTGAAAAGAGGGTCCATTCAGTAAAAAAAAAAACAATATTAGCCATAATAGCCATTACAAAATATACAATATTAGCCAGCATTATCAGCCTGTAATGTTCCCACTGCTGGGACACAGGCCTCCTTTGAGTGAAAGGTAGTGGTTTTCCTTCACCATTTTAAGAGCAGTGGTGATGAAATAATTTACATGAAGTAAAGCGCCTGCTCATTGTACAAGACTAAATTTTTATCACCTCTGGTAAGACCGAATGACTATTTCATTTTGATGATGATAAAAATGTACGAACCTTCTTCAAACGTTCTAGCAGCTTCCCTCAATTCACCAGGTTCAAACTTTACGTTTAGCTTTTCTTCTCCTGTCGCGTCCCTGCAAACAAAAATAATAAGTTAGTGTTTATTTTTGACTGACGTATTGGTCTAGCGGTCGCAAGCACTATTGTTGAGTATGAGGTCCAGGGTTCGCTTCCCGGAACGGACAAAGTGTTATTAGGTTTTTTAATATCGTTTTATTTAGTACCAGTCCGTAGTAGGATTTGTTTTCGGTTAACAATATGCTTGTTATACTTACAGACGTGTAAAACTTAAACAAATTGGCGAAATTTGGGTAACCTCTGCCTCACTCTTTGATGAACAGCGGCATGATGCTATGATTTATGTTACACTGTGGCTTTGCCCGCGTATATTTCGAGAATTATTAATTAATTAAATCCCACGGGAACGTTCTACTGGGACAAAAATTAGCCTATGTCCTTTCCTAGGACGCCATCTATCTTCTTGGCAAATTTTATCGAAATCTGTTTAGTAGTTTAGGCACGAAAGTGTAACATACATACAGAGTTATTTTCAAATTTATAATATTAGAATGGATTTATTTTTTGTGATACGAGCACCTAACCGTCTATTGGTAGACTATCTAGTCTGTGTTTGGATTAAAACGAATTCGTTCCGAATTTCCATTTAATTTTACACTTGTTTATCGGATATTTTCAATTTGACACTATTTTGAATCGGTATTAAGCTCACAAACCATTCTCTCGTTTTGTGCGGCCAACAGCCCCACAAACTAAAGTAAGTTTTGATGCTTATCATCACAGAAGTCAATATAAAAAAAAAACAAACATGAAGGAAAATCACTAAACTCCAAACATTCTACATACTTATGTAAATAACCCAACAGCAAAACAAAACTTACGTAAACACATTACATACATTAGAAAAGATTTTCCTTTAAAACCCAAGTTATTCCATAAGTGAACTGAAACAATACGATTTAACACGCATTTCACTTCATTTACATTACAACGAATACTGGAGTTAGTCAAGAGAGTTGTAAATGCGATAACATAACACTTGCAATCATTGAATGTCACTTAACTCAAAATACCCAGATGAGAAGTTGAATATATACCTAGGTTTTGCAATTGCAGAACTTGAATCGAACTTATGCAGACTTATTGCTTTAATGTTCTTCACAATCAACCAAATGTTTCTACTGCTGGGAAACAGGCCTCTCTTCAAGAAGGTGTGCGCTGTAATCCACCACGCGGGCCCAGTGCGGGTTGATGGATGTCACACGCCTTCGTATTTTTGGTTCTAGGACATGCTACTATTTCAAAATAATGGTGCAGGGGAGAGTGAAGCCCTCTTAGCCTTCTGATGAGTACTTACTTGGAAATTAAAGTATCCTGAAGTACATAGACGTCAGTAACTTCCTACCAGTATTCATCTCAGTGTTTATGTACTTCCTTTATTGCCATAACATCTAATTGCTACTTAACATCTTCTAGTTCTGAGTTGAGCTACAAGATTACTGACAAAGCTTGCACTGACTGGACTGGTACACTCAAATCTCTGTGGATCTTTCATCAAAAGACCATTTCAGGGACTATGCTACACTGTCCTCATATGAGCTGATCAAGACTATGTCTGGACTTTAAAAGAGACTTTGACCATTGAGTTTGTCAAGCCATTTCTTCAAGGTCAATGACGACTCCATCCAGTTTATTTTTTTATTCCAATTTCCTATTTACAGTATAAAAAAAATATTTCGTTACTCCAGATGCAACAATTTGACATCTATTACCAAATCTTAACCCTGGTAAATCTACGAAGTTAAAAGTGAAAACTTTTAATACAACATGAACAATACCGCGAAAGTGTTCGTATGTAAATCTCATTCAATCTGTATTGTATGGATTTTTGGGCGGAGTTATCTCCAGATTTGAATTAGTTGTCAGAAGATTATAATTTGTTTCTCCTTTGTTTTACGTGTCGTAACTAAAAGTACTTAGAATCGGAAGTCGTAAGCCGTATTGGGCAATAATCAGCCTATAATGTTCCCGCTGCTGGGACACAGGCCTGCTATCTTTGAGAGGGAGTGGGCCGTAATCCACCACGCAGGCCCCGTATCGTTTAGTAAGGTAAGGGTGAAAGTATTGGGCAATAAACATGACGAATTTAAGTGTTTTTTTCACCGATTTTATCAACATTTAGGCAGAATAATCATGGTTTTAGTTACATTTTTTGCATCGATTAGAGACCTAGTGCATCTGTGTCTATATTGTAGATCGTTTTCATTAGCAATAAGACACCTTAGTAAGTTGACTTTTCTTTAAAGTGCTTTTTTTTTGTGTAAATAATATCATCACCACTGCTTTCAAATTGGTGAAGGAAAACATCGTGAGGAAACCAGCATGTCCTAGAACCAAAAATTCGAAGACATGTGATATCTACCAATCCGCTCTAGGCACGCGGGGTTGATTATAGCTCACTCCCTGTCGAAGACCGGAGGCCTGTGTCCCAGCAGTGGGAACATTATAGGCTGATTATGCTTATGCTGCATTGTGGAGCCTATTCGTTTTTTTCCAGTCTGAAAAACGTTGGAAAATCTTCTTTGTACTGTAATAATATCAAGCTTCAAGTGTCAATCTTCCTCGCACTTTCGACCACACTTTTTTAAAGTAAACAAAGAGAAGCTGTTTTTAAAGTCACTCAGGTACCAAACTACGCATGACAAAATGTGGTGTGTCACATGTTGAGGTGAATTAGCGTCAAACCCATTGTTTTATTATTTCCACTTTAAAAACAGGGTTTGGAAAGTTGTTGTTTTTTTTTTGAGGGACAGAGAAAGGCCCTTTATGGCCTTTATACTTACATATCTCATAAATTACTGGATACTATTTAGAAATATTATCAAGTGATCTAGATTCAGAAGACCTGGACTTCAAGCAGATTCAACTTTTTTAAAGAAAATGCACTAGGTAGTTTACACACTATTAATTTGCAGACAATATCAACTTGTGACATGGAACATAATATACCAAAACTGGATCAGCCTTTAAAGGGTATTTCTAAATATTCAATAATTTTGCATTTCACATCAGAACATCAACATAATTATAGAAGTGAAATGAAATGAAATTCTTTATTCTGTAAATAGGATATCGCCATATCGGAATCTAGTAAGCTAGATGGAGTCGAAATTTTCTATCCAACTACCCCAGAGAAGAAATGGCGGAACAAACTGAGGGGTCAAAGTCTCTTTTAAAGTCCAAACTAATATACCACCACCACCAGCGCCGACGCAGTCATATCCGATTCCTCCCCCATAAAAAAAGTAGTTGCACTTACTTCTCAATAGCCACTCCAGAGAACAGCTCAATTCTTCCATCTACTTCATTGGTACTTCCTGGGGCAGCACTGCAGGCCACCACAGCTACCACCAAAACTAAACACAGCACTCGCATTTTGATGAAAAATATACCCAAAAACTTTAGGACTTAGGGCCAAAATCCCAAATAATAATTGGGCTAAGGGTAAAAATTACCTAAAAAATAGACTTAGGCTTTAAAGGCCTTGGTTATTAAGTCCTTATTGGACGAAGGTTTAGGGTAAAGTGAGATGGGTCCGGGATGCCACTCGCTTTTATATTCAACGTTATGTGTACGGTAAGGACGGCTTTTACGGAATATTCTGTAGCGCCGTGAGCAGTTTTGATCGTTGCTTGGATTTGTATGGGAAAAGACTAACAAGTCTTTGAGGGATTTTAACTTATGACAATAGTTTGAAAAGTTGAAAGAAAATACCTTCTAAACTTGTTGAATGTTGACTTTACGTTTAATTTTATATAATATAAAAATCTCGTGTGTTTGTTATCGAATTCCTCCGAAACGGCTTGAGCGATTTTTATGAAATTTGTTTTGTATATTTGGTAGGTCTGAGAATAGGTCGTAGGCTATTTTTTATACCCCTAGGTGACAAGGATGGCCGTCTCTAGATTCTTTTTGGAATTGAAACTTACGCGGGTCACACCGCGGGGCATAGCTAGTAATAGAATAAAACTAAGTTATTATTTTAATTGTAAATTTCAATACATTATCCTTACATTAAAGGAATTAAGCCATTAAAAACCATGGAACCATAGAACGATACTGTAACTTTGAAGTCAGATTATCAGGAATCCCATGAAGCAGAGAAAACAAAGATAACCACATTTAACTTTGTTCATACCGTGATAACTTGCTACTTCTCTATTTAAAAAAATCCAGTTTTAAGCCATACTGACGACTGGAGCTAAAAATAAAACCAATGTATAACAAGTATCAAGATCTCTCACACATGGGAGCTAACATTCATTCATATATTAACCCGCGCACACGCCGTGTTTTCAACAAGCGACAAACAAAAGCAGATATTACTACCGTAGTATTGAAATGAGACAAAAAATATGTTGTTGTAAACTTGTTATAAAATAAATCCATAACATAAGAGTAATCTTGCTAAACTGATCAACAACTTTGCGTGTCTGTGATAAGAAAGAATAAAGCAGTGGTGGAATAGTGGTAACGGCCGCGACTTACGAGTTGTAGGTCGTAGGTTCGAACCCAGTCAGGCGCTTTACTTTGTAATTTATATCTCCACTGCTCTCAAAACATTGCGAGGAAACCGGCATGTCCTAGAACCAAAAAATCGACATGTGCCGTCTACTAACCCGCAATGGGCCCGCGTGGTGAATTACAGCCCACTCCCTCTCACAGAGAAGAGGCCTATCTCCCAGCAATGGGAACATTATAGTCTGGCTACGCTTATGATATGAAAAAGGACGCCGTTCTAAAGCCAAGCCCCCAAATACGACCACAGTACTCGCTGCCCAGTAGGTACCGTACTTCAAGAGAAATTATTTTATGTCCTGTATCAGTTGGCAGAGCGTATGTTATTGTTGCATTCTTTTTCCATTTGCTGTCAAAACTGTACTTTCTAAAGGACACTCTGTATCCGGATCCTATGGTGTATGACGTTATAGGTTTACGCAATTGTAGAATGATTTTCTTCTGTTGTTGGATGAATTTTAAGTAGAATACTAGATGAGTCAGTTTTTAATGTAAATGAGGTGGCTGCTTTCAGGGCTATCTGCTATCGAATGGCTACTGCAAAAGGTGATTGTCCTGAATGAAAGCAATGCTGATAGTTGTGAGGAGATAGTATCATTATCACCAAACTTAGTGAATCATAAATGATAAATGATTTATTTCTGTAAGTAGGTTTGTACAAACACTTTTACACGTCAATCATATTTTTTTTTAAATAGATGAGGTTGGCGTTTCCTATCTGACTACTCTGAGAAGAAGGGCCGAAACAAACTCAGAGGTCACAGTCTCTTTTAAAGTCCAGACAAAATCTTGGTCAGATCATGTGAAGACCATGTAGATTGGTGTCTGAAATGGTCTTTTGAGGAGGCCGCGGTGGGTAATCAATCGGTGAAAATCAATCAATCATTCAAGTCAGCCTATCGAAGTCCAATGCTGCACAAAGGGTGTTGTAGCCCAGACTGCGTGACAACACCCTGTCCTCCACCTACCGTATCCAGTCTGCCCCAGCCACCGTTTGAAGGTCGTCTATCAATCTAGCTAAGGGGGCGTCCTACACCACGCTTGGCTCGGTGAAATTATTTTGTTAATAAAATATATTTATATTATGTTATTGTGTGTTATTGTGTGTTGGTTATTGTGTATTATGTTATTTATTATTATTATATTATATTTTGTTGTTTTTGTAAAATGGTGTTGCCGAATTTCTCTTTCTCCCGATTTAATTCTCATATCACCAAATGGATGATGATGAAGGATACAGATCAGTTCGAAAGAGCTGGCTTAGTCCTTGCCAGAAACCTGCTGTGAGCAAACTTAGTAACGAATGCTTTATTCACCTTTATATGAGAAAGGGGTTACCTTGAAGTGAAAAATAAACTATATACTAGAATGATTGCCATTCACACACTTATTCTCAAAAGTTAAAAAAATATTCTCATTTCAGAAGTTACAAAAATACGACTGCGTGACTTCAAAATATTCCAAATCATTTCAAATCTCTTTGAATTAGAAATGCTATCTCCCAAGCGTTCTAATCTTCTAAACAGGTCAAGGATGCTACTGGAGACTTTCTCCAATAGCCCATAGGATAGTCCCCTAAGGTTGAGCGCACACCAAGCTAATTGCGCGAGGGTAAATTGTATGTTTTTAGGAATGAACCAAATATTTTCACTGTTGCAAAAATAATTAAAGGCATCCAAGTCTTTGTTGTAAGGATTTTTTTTTTTTAAATAAAAGACCATTCATTTTAGTCTATTTATACTATTGCAGGACGAAATGAAAAATGTAGGGCATTAAAGATTAAACAAAAATTATTTTATATTATTTCTTTCTTTTCTTTTTTTTCATTTGAAATTGGTTTGCTCTTGACTCTAGTCTAGGTCAGGGGTGACAGAGACAAAGTCAACGATGGAGTGAGCTTATCCAGAAGAAGCCTGTTCACTCTCACTTTGAAAAGATTCGGGTTGTATGCGCTCTGTTTTTCACTAAACAAACATCCACTGCATCTAAAATATCGTAGAATAAAAGGGACTTCCATTTCCTTTTGCATGGTAACTGCAGGAGCTATCTGGTTTATGCTCAGTGGATAATAAAATTAAATAAAAGAAAAGTAACCACATGTGCGTTCAGCGTTAGATTGATGTCAGTTGCATCGCTCGCTCAAGGTCGCGACAGTGAACCTGTATCGTCGCTTACTTTCTATTTGAACTGCGCCTAGTATATGCTAGGGTATGAGATAAAAGTGTTTCAATGAAAGCAATGCGTACGGTAAGCCGCACGTTCAGTTGTAACCGGGTAACAAAGCCGCGTGTTAAGCTGTGTAAGTGTTATTCTATTGAAATAACCCGTAATACGCTTATTCTATACTCGGGTTCACCAGTGTAGAGGTGCGAGGAACAGGGTGTAAAGTTTACTCATCCTCCATAGAAAAGGGAGGATCCTCCGACCAGATGGGTGTTGTGTCTGGCGGGCAACTGCCCGATGATTCATGTCGGGCCGTTGTATCTATGGTAGTTGCGCGGTAAACTCTGCATGCGAGATGCAGGATTTTACATGACGTCAGTATGACGCGTTGTTCGCATGTGACGTTGTAGATACCGCTACATACTTCTAAGCGTGTCGATGACAAAAATAACAAGAAAAAAAACATAATTTTTTTAATTTCATTGGCCCAAAATTTAGCTACGCGAACACCGTTTGCTGACGCAGCCATTAGGTCTTCACTTGTCACAAGTGATGATGTTTGGAGGGCCTATGTCCAGCAGTGGACGTCATTCGGCTGAAATGAAGACGTAAGGCCGGGTCCAGTAGAGTACAGTGCATATAACAGTAGGCATTACTCCCATTAAAATACTTATCTTACATTCCAGCATATTACTGCATACTGCCTCGTTGGTTTAGTGGTCGCAAGCGCTACTGCTGAGCAAGGTCCTGGGTTCGATTCCCATGTCGGGCGTTAGTATTATTGGGTTTTTCTATCAGGAATTTTTCAATAGCAGCCCGGAATCTGGATTTGTTTCCGGTTGATGGCAATAGGCTCGCCCCCTATTACATGGGACTTAAACATAACTGGCGAAATCTGGGTATACTATGAGTACACCTCTGCCTAACCGTTTTTCTATTGCAGGTGTTAGAAGATGAAGTATAATCTATATATAAAAGTCTATGTTTATACCCAAATATAAAGCTTTGAATATCAGACTGGTTACTAGTTATTTCATATGTGTAAAAGTAACTATGAATATGGTATGTAGGAGAGGATTTTATGAAATAAAGCACAGAAAGACAACCTAGACATTTATTTCAATTTAGGCTTGTCAGTAATTAATCAGAAAACTAGTCGACTGTTCCAAATCTAGGTCATCATGGAGAAGAAGGACAAGAAACAATATTAAAGTATTCTAAGATCAACACATTTCTTATATTGCCATAAATTATAATTATTTTAAAAACAATTAATTATACCACCATTGTCCAAGAGAACTCAGAATAATATCAACATAATAACAATAGCTAGGAATATTCCAATATACACTTTAAAACATTGGCATTATTGGCCATATTATTACATTTACAGAAACCATAGTTATGAGTAATAATCAAGATAATAATATCGATTGACTTACATGACATCTGGTCGATCTATTCCACATAATAACGTCACTAGTACTAATCAACTGACTGTAGGCCGGATCTCCGTTCTGGTCGATGTCTCGAACAAGAATGATCCCCGCCACTGGGAGCTCCCTCTTTTATAGTCGTGAACAGAACAACTTTGACGTTTCTATCTACCGTCATCCAAAATATCATCAACATAAAAAGTGGATATCCGTTTAAAATATTTTCTATGTAGGATAATCTATTACAGGCATGATGTCATGTAGGTATATATTTTAAAAGATTCAGAACTTTACGCAAACCACAACCTATCCAAACCCCTAACCCGACATAGAATTCAGTGTAGCATATTTACCTGCAGCTAGTGCACTGAATCAGAAGAGATTGGTTCTACTGTGGATGCATGAAACTGCTAATTGAGATAATGTCTTCGGACAAAAACTTCTTGTCCAGAGTTGCCTATGCACCGGATTCTGACGAGCCATGAACGCTAACCACGGCTCATGATTCAGTTCATTTATATCATAAGTTACTTAATATTAAAGTATGTAAGTTTATCTACAATTCTCACATATACTATCCTCCGTGAGATGCAATGGGTGAGCGTTACACAACGATCTGAGTGCGTTGGCACACTTCACGTTATGTAACGAGTATTTATACTGAGCCTCGGTCAGTGTTATGTGATGAACAAATTATTATTTATTACCGAGATATTTTTATAGTAGATTTATTAAATTAGGGATAATAAGTTAGGGTTAAAGGGTGATTGTTGAAATATAGGGGATTATAATGACAGTCCGTGGCTAAATAATAACAGCCGCACAGGTCGATCAATCAGGTTAAGCTACGCTTGCCGCGGTTGGTCTGTGGATGGGTGACCATCTTTACATACTGAGACCCCTCCGTGCCTCGGAAAGCACGTTAAGCCGTTGGTCCCGGCTGTCATTCGTGGATCTTTGACAGTCGTTACGGGTCGTCAGAAGCCCGAAAGTCTGACAACCAGTCTTACCAAGGGGTATCGTATTACCCAGTAACTGGGTTGTGGAGGTCAGATAGGCAGTCGCTCTATGTAAAATACTGGTATTCAGCTGCATCCGGTTAGACTGGAAGCCGACCCCAACATTGTTGGGAAAAGGCAGGCAGATGATGATAATGACACTATGTAATACTGACTGCCTCATTGGTCTAGTGATGGCAAGCGCTACTGCTGGGCATGAAGTCCAGCGGGGCAATTGCGTAACACATTATTGATCGGAATCGGTTTCATTTTGACAGTTCAACAACATTCATTGCGTTATTTACGTGTTGAGCAGACAAATTTTTCGAACTTATGAACCAGTGGATTAGCAATTTGCTTCAATATGGTACAGATTCCGATTGATAGTATGTTACGCGATTAGGGTGCTGGATTGGATTCCCTGGTTGGGATTTGTACCCGGTTGGTGGCAATTTTCGCGCCCCTTATTAGTATGGGACTTAAGCCTTTGTTCGGTACTGGACAGATTCTTGGATTGGACAGATTAGTTAGTTCGGCAGATTCGCTACTCGACTGATTCGTGGATTCGTCATATTCTAGAGTTCGACGGATTAGCTATACGACAGAAAATGAACAGTTGTGCACAAAAAGATTAAACAAAAAAACTACTTATTTATAATTTTTCTAAATCTATGATTTACAACTAATATACTCGTATGGTTAAGTATGTAAACTCCTTGTGTAAATAAGGCAGAATGCAGCAGTTCTATCACTTTGGACAAACTAAACCGAATTGTTAGAGAGTCTAGTCATATGTGCATGCCCGATTTTACCAAAAACGTAGTAGACAGTTTAATAGCCGAATGTAAATACTTAATATGCAAAAAACTCGAACCAATCCCAAAATTATTTGAAGATTTTATGGACACTGCCGACTGCAAATTAAATGATGAAGATAAACCAACATTTGTACAGAAAAAGGATGTGTTGTATAAACCTAGATGTAATTACCTGAAAATTTATTCCTGTGCTTTACATACTTCTACGTAATAAAACGCAGGCAACTTATGAACGATTGTTCACTATTTTAAGGGACCAATTTTCCGTGATAATTGAAAATTATAAGTGCGACTTTGAAATAGCAACCATTCAAGCCGTGAAATCAGTTTATCCTGGTGTAAAAGTAACTGGCTGCTACTTTCATTACTGGAAAACGATACTTAAAAAGAGCCAAAATATTGGATTAGATAAAACTGAAAATGGAGAGTATATCATGCGCCTTTATATGCAACTGCCGTTGCTTCCGCCGATTTTGGTTCCCGAAGCAATATTAAGTATACGAGAACTGGTTAATGACTCATCGGAATATAATACATTTAATAATTATTTCTCAACTCAGTGGATGGGAATATATACCGAGAATGTGTTTACTTGTTATAATGAAAATTTTCGTACAAATAACCCAATCGAAGGGTGGCATGCGAGACTAAAAAAAAGATTTCCCATTAAGCCACCACTCTATCTATTTATACAATTGCTAAAAAAAAGAATCCCGTTTTCAAGACGCAAAGTTAAAAAGAGAACAAATTTATTGCAACGGGAAGCAGCGTAATGCAAAACTCATACAAAAAATTTTTCAAATAAACAAAATTGTTACTGCAGCAATGAAGAATGAAGTTAGCGTGATTGATTGTTTAAAACAGTTGTGCGAGGTTAATTTTATATTTAAAAGTTAAATATGATTTTTTTGTTCTTTAATTAAAGTGCGTTTTATTTGTTTTTGTTTTCACCTGTACTTCTGCCGTATAGCTAATCCGTCGAACCCTAGAATATGACGAATCCACGAATCAGTCGAGTAGAGAATCTGCCGAACTAACTAATCTGTCCAATCCAAGAATCTGTCCAGTACCGAACAAAGGTACGTAACTGGCAAAATGTGGGTTGCAAGGACTATAGGTACACTTCTAGATAAACCTTTGGAGAATACAGACGTAATGTTTTGTAATTATGATTAGTCTAGAGCGAAAGCTTTATCTTCTCTTGAGTTCAAGTTTTATGTATGTCTTGTTGTGTGTGTATTGGATTGTTAAACTAATTTACCTTGCTTTTTTTTCTTTCTTCTCAAAAATTATTTTTATATTTTTGACAATTGCATAAATTCATAAATATTTATGTGATTGACTGTACAAATATAAATTAATTTATGAATATATTGAATATGTCAGACTCCATGCCATAATAAATTAATTATATGACAAATAGATAATTCTCGCGAGCGCTTGTTCATTGTAACTTAAGATCCTGTAAAACTAATTGAAAGTAGAATTACCTTGTGTATGTAAATAATTGAATTTTAGGTCCGGATAATAAATCAATTAAAACTAAATTGTTAGCCTGTAAAATATTTTAATATTGTTCTCAATTAGCTTGAAAAATGTATCATAATAATATAGTAGTGTAACCAACTGGTGTTGACAGTACGCGGCGAGGCAGAATAAAATTAGCATATGTTCAGTAGATTTAAGCCAGTCATCATCACACTACTTAGAAGTTTCTTTGTAACTAATAAGTAATTCACACTACGTTTGTAAAGGTACAAAAAAAAATCACTAAAGTAACTTGTATCAATGTTAACACCAGTAAATAGAGTCAAAAACATCAAGTTTTTCCGAACCCATATCATTTTATGACGACACATTCATTTTCTACTGGATTGAACAACGGTCTTCATAAAACTGCGCGCTGAACGGATTGTCCAACGCCATAGTACTTTCAGCTATTTTGTCTCTGACTTTATCTGACACAGTGTATATTCTTCCTACGACTTTCCTCATATTTTTCGAGATAAACATCCTTGGGTTGTGCTTGTGGAAAAACGCCTTCATTTTTCTGTGTCGCAACGCCATTTTTCGTCTCATCGGGTGTGGTCTGCTGAAGACGGATCGCTTCTTTTTCGGGAAAATACGTCTTCTCCTCTTCCCCATGATTTTGATATGTCACCAGCTCACCCGTGGTTATCTGATAACATTATTTTCCATGTGTAGTTTTGGTTTTTGTTAAAAAAAAAATTCTTTTAGTTTTTACATTTTGCCATTGTAATGTATTTTTGGTTGTCAGATTTGCTACTGTCATGTTTGAGATTTGTGACGGCTTTTGTTTATTTGCCAGCTTTTTTGCTTTTTATAAAAAATCGTTCTGTAATAAATACTTTTTAACAAGTAAGAAGAAAAGTTTGGTGCCCTTAAAGTATTTTATTGTTTAACAGGGATGGACTTCAAATATTATTATGATTCTTGGTATAGAAATTAAAATAAGGGGCTCGTGGCTAAATAATTTATCAGCTGCACGGGTCAATCGAAGGTTAGGATACGCTTGCCGCTGTCAGTTAATGGATGGGTGACCTTTCATTACATCTCAAGACCCCTCCGTGCCTCGGAAAGCACGTAAAGCCGTTGGTCCTAGCTGTCATTCGTAGATTCGTTGATAGTCGTTACGGGTAGTCAGAAACCCAAAAGTTTGACAACCAATCTTATGGTTATCGGGTTACCTAGTACCTGATTTGTGTAGGTCAAATAGGCAGTCGCTGGTATTCAGCTGCATCTGGATAGACTGGAAGTCGATCCCAATATATGTAGTTGGGAATAGGCTAGGCAGATTGATTAATATTGGTATAGAAATTAAAATAAAACAAAAATTAAATGAGAATTCACTCCCTAACTTTATTATGTCCTACAAATAATTCTTTGGTTAAATGAAAACACACAAAACTTATATAACCGTGTATCTAAAGTCCGACCGCGGCAGATTTGCAATAGATGTAAACAACAATGGCCGCTCGAAATTGAATAAAATTGATAAACAAGAGTATTTATTTTAAGTAATGTTTGTTTTCGTCTGGTTAGCTCGGAGATTTAGACGAAAACAAACATTACTTACTTGTTTTCGTCTAGTTAGCTCGGAGATTTAGACAAAAAGTAACAATACTTAAAATAAAAACTCTTGTTTATCGATTTTATTCAATTTCGAGCGGCCATTGTTGTTTACATCTTTGGCAAATCTGCCGCGGTCGGACTTTAAGTACATCGTTCTTAATAAAAACGAAATTGGCTTCACTATTAACTCAAAGTTAAATGCATTTTTCTATATCATTATCTAAGTAATCACAAATAAAATATTAACACTAAAATCTAGAACTACTTATAATTTAAATAAATACCTACTAAGCTACACGTTTGTTTATCCAATATTTTCGCCCCCTATTATAATAATATGGGACTCAAACATAACAGGCAAATGTGGGTGTAGTTACTATGTAGATTTATATATCTACCTAACCCTTTGGGAAAAAGACGCATGATGTTATGATGTTGTTTGATTATTAACTCCGTCAGTGTACCATAACAGGTACAGGTATATAATCCCCTCTTTTATAATGCTCATCATAATACACATGATCCTCACTCTTTGAAGGCACCTGGATGATCTCAACCTGGGTCTTGGTGTCATCCTTCCGATTCTGGTAGCTGTGGTTGTGGTCAAAGGAGGCCTTGAGGCTGAGGACGGAAGCCATGACGGTTGAGAAGAATCCCATCATCAGTCCTGCAGAGAAACCTTGAAAGTAATTTGCTGTTGCTAACTAGAGTACTTATGTTTATATCGCTAGAAATATTCCCCTTTATTCATAAACTTTGTTTAAAGTTAATTAGTGATTAGCGACTGCTTAACCATACATTTTTGACGTTTGAACGTCACTTAACTTTAACCATCGAATGGTGCTAATCTATGCGTCATGTTCGTGAACGGGCGCCGTCAGTTGGGGCTGGTCATCACTCGGCTGCCTCGGCTTATTTTTATTTTTAATTATTTTATTTTTGGATTGTTGTTTTTTTTTTTTTTTATTATTATTTACTATTTGCTGTACTCTGGACGCTTTTAACGCATATGTCTTTTTTTTACATCGTTCTCACATATTATTATAAATTCAACATTAATGATGTAACTAATATTTTTGTAAAAATATAATTTAAAAGAGTGTCCATGGAGTTTCTTGCCCGTTCTTCTCCATAGGTACCTACGCTTTGGAATGGGCAACTAGCTTCATTTTATTTTTGACTGACCGACTTCTTGACAATTCAAAAGTGCCTGTAAATGGTTTAATTGAAATAAATGCTTTGACTTTGACTTTGACTTTGACTTTGTTTATAAATAACCCCCAGTGTGTATTTTGCCTAAAATCACGTGCAATTTTCTGCAACTATTATTTAGCATAATCAGCTTATAATGTTCCCACTGCTGGGACACAGGCCTCCTCTCGGTGAGAGGCAGTGGGCCGTAATCCACCACGCGGGCCCAGTGCGGGTTGGCAGATGTCACATGTCTTCGAATTTTTGGTTCTAGGACATGCCGGTTTCTTCACGATGTTTTTCTTCGCCGTTTTGAGAGCAGTGGTAATGAAATAATTTACACAAAGTATAGCGGCTGTCTGGGTTCAAACCTACGACTTGCAACTCGTAAATCGCGGCCGTTAACACAGGACCACCACTGCTTTTAATTGCGGTCATAATTACTGCTATTTGCCAATACAGTCAAATACATTTCCATGTTAACAACTTTATATTGATTGAACCTTCCTATGGTGGTAGAAACATTGATTTTTGTAGATCTATTAATTGTACCTACTGTGCAATATGCCTGGTACATGATTTTTTGGCAATCAATATAATTTATGAGGCAATTGAAAATCGCATTGGCTTGCATCGATCCAAATGCCACTAAACGACAGGTCCTTTCCCAGAGATCTCAATTTTGTAGTAGAAACAGACTTACCTTTAGCAGACAGGAACGCCAAAGCCTTCAAAGCTATAGGAATCAGTAGACTCTTCGCAGCCAGCAATCCAAGAATCAACGGCATCATATACTTACGATGCATCTTCGGAAACTTATTCCCTCCTCTGTTCTTCTTATTCTTCTTGAAGACCTTGAAGATGCACTTCTTGCCTTTACCTTTACGCTTCTTATCTTTATCTAAAATATGCTTTTTCTTGTTCTTTTTAGAAGATTTTCTAGCCTTCGGTTCTGCTTTTGGTAGGGGTTTGAGGTCTCGTGATTCAGTATCTGAAACTTTTGGGAAATAAAGGCAATTTTATTCCTCTTTCGTCCTTGAAATGAAATGGGATTTAGTTTAGATATTAGAAAGATGGTAGCAACTTCTGAACTTCAAGTGCCTGAAGCATTGATTGACTTACTATTTATTAGCAGTTGCTCACAATTTCAACATTTTATGAAAAGTAGTCTATGATCTTTTCCAGATCAATATTTTCTATCTGACAAATTTTATGACGATCGGTTCAGAAATTATGGCATGTAAAAAGACAGACAAAAAGACAGAGCTACTTTCACATTTATAACATTTTAAGTATGGATTTCCTTAGGCAAAAAAATGAACTTTTCATTTACTGTTTACTAAAGCAAGAAGTAAGTGGCACTCTTTGAGAATTAGAAAACTACCAATCTAAATGAAACAACGAGTGATTACCTTGCAAGGACCGAGGTGCGAAGTTGCTGCTAGCTATAATCCACTCCAAAGGTTCAGTTGAATTGAAGTCTCCATCCACATACTTATCATGACTGGTTGGACCAAATCCAAATAACGTCTCAGTTTTCACTATACCATAGTTATTTGTATTATCCAGTATCAAACCACGAGAGTAAGGAAGCATTTTGATCATTGATCACTACTCTTTTGCCTACGTATTAAAGTTCAATTTTGCTTAATCTTCGCATATTATTTTTTTGGAATTTCGTTCTGTTTGACTTGCGTAAGTGGAGTGGTGTTGCCATCAGTTGTCACCGAGTTTTATAGCGTCAAAATGGGAACATTATGGCCTATCATGCGGTACGTTTTAATGACTCCATGCGTCTTTCTCAGTAATTATACGTTAATTTTAGTGTTAGGGAAAGCTTTGACATTGAGTCTAGTTTTCTATTTGGAGTCGGTACTAATTTGGTGCCGTAATCCTTATTTGTATATAAGAAGAACACCTTCAGTATACATACGGGGTCAATACAAAGCTAAGTTGATGGTTCCTTTGAAACGCGGCTAGTTCATGCTCAATGTTACAGGTGGCGCTGATCGATGTTCAAGCAAGTTTTCTTATTGCTGTGTCTTGCTATGAGGAAATCTACGTAGGTACCTATGTTTTATTTATTTTACACTAGCTTCTGCCCCCGACTTCGTCCGGAATTGGAGTATACGCTTAGGGGCACTATGAGCACCAAAGAAAACAAAACAAAAATGGGACTTGGTAAATTGGGTTTTTTTTCGGAAATCTACCATTTTTATTGCAGTTTCGGGTCACCTATCACATGGCTGCACATTGCCCGTCCGCGCTTTTCTTCATTTTCGCTTAGCGTTCTTCTAACTTTTTTTCTTTTTATTTATTTACTTAAACTTTTCGCACACAAAAAAGGTACAAAGGAGACCTTAGGCATTCTCTACCAGTCAAGCAAGAGTGTTGAAAAGATCCTTCCTCAAGAATTGGACTATCTAATGCAAAAATAATTTTGGAAATCCGAATAGTACTTCCAGAGATTACCGCGTTCAGGCAGACAGACCTCGGCGGGGGATTTTGTTTCGTAATTAACTAATAATGTTGCTTAAAAACGGATCTTGCTAGACTAGTTTTATCTAAGAAATTATATTCGGCTTCCAGTCTAACCAGATGCAGCTGAATACCAGTATTTTACGTGGAGTGACTGACTATCTGACCACCACAACCCAGTTACTGGGTAATACGATATCCCTTGTTAAGACTGGTTATCAGAGGGGCAATTCTCGTAATTTTAACAACGTTCACAGTCTGATCTCAGTCTCAATCTGTCAAAAAATACTTCTAATTTCCCTACATCTTGACAAGTTTTTTACATTTTTTTGTCGCCGAGATGAGACTGCGACTAGATTTTGAACGTTTTAAAGAATTGGCCTTCAGACTTTCGGGCTACTGACTACCCTCTGTCAAAGATCCACGAATGACAACCGGGACCAACGACTTAACGTGCTTTCCGAGGCACGGAGGGGTCTCGGACTCAGTATGTAAAGATTTGGTCACCCATCCACAGACCAACCGCGGCAAGCGTAGCTTAGCCTGATCGATCGACCCGTGCGGCTGTTATTATTTAGCCACGGGCCCCTCAAGAAATTCCATCTAGTAATGACTCCAAAATTAATTTAGAAATATAGAGGTTATATAATATGTATGTGCCGTAGGTGTAATGAATCATGTTTATCATTCATATACTCTACTGGATCCGTTACAAAATCGTCTCTTCTTACAAGTCTAAAAATGTGAAGTTATTTAGAGAATAACCTTACCCGACCCGGGAATCGAACCCAGCAGCGGGGTAATTGCGTAATACGCTAACAGTAGCAATTGCATTTATTTTGACAGTTTAACAACATTCATAGCTTTATGTTGTTGAGCAGAAAACTTTTTCGGGTAAGAAATATCCTTAATTCAGATTGTGATTGATACTGTTACACAATTAGTATGCAGGACCAAAATGCCTAATTAAATATTAGCTACCTTTAATTTGTTTACGAATTCATGATTGAAGCCAGATTTTTCGAACTTGATTTTTGTGAAGTATATAGGGTGATTGGTAATTAGTGACCGATACCTAAACACGTGATTGTACTCATGATAACAAACAACTTTTACTGTGGGACCAAACCTGAAATCGCAAAACCAATTAGGCGAACATTAAACGACTAAACAGCAGATTTTTTTCGCAATTTCAGGTTTGGTGCTATAGTAAAAGTTGTTTGTTATCATGAGTACAATCACGTGTTTGTGTATCGGTCACTAATTACCAGTCACCCTATATATAACTAGCTTCTGCCCGCGACTTTGTCCGCTTGAAATTTCATCCTCCACCAATTCACCCTCTTAGGGATGGAATTTCAAAAAATCCTTTCTTAGTGGATACATACTCTTCACAAAGAATACACCCTCCAAATTTCATGTCTCTAGGACCAGCGGTATAGGCTGTGCGTTGATATATCAGTCAATCAGGACTTTAAATTTTATATATAGATTTTGAGGGAAATTAATACTTGCCTCTTCTTCATCATTAACAACATCATTGGCCTATACTTCATTATATTTTCCTTACTTATGAATTGCTTCAATTTCAGCGACCATAAAAGATGGGTTAGAAAATGATGGGTCCGTAAATGGAGCGTAACACCAAAGTCGTTGTTATCTGTGGTCGTTTCTGCAGCCATTTATTCTTGTATCAAGGGATTTTCCTTTTTAAAGTAAGAAACGGTATTTTTATATCGGATTCTAATAATCTTAAACGGAGAGCAGTGGTGGCCCAGTGGTAACGTTCGCGACTTACGAGTTGTAGGTCGTAGGTTCGAACCTAAACAGGCGCTTTACATTGTGTAAATTATTTCATCCCCACTGCTCTCAAAACAGTAAGTAAACAGTAACATTGTGAAGAAACCGTGTCCTAGAACCAAAAATTCGAAGACATGTGGCATCTACCAACCCACACTGGGCCCGCTTGGTGGATTACGGCCCACTGCCTCTCACTGAGAGGAGGCCTGTGTCCCAGCAGTGGGAACATTATAGGCTGATTCTGTTTATGTTATGTATGTAATAATAATCTTAAATTCTGAAACTTGTTGCATGTTTCTAGGTCAGTAGAAACATATTCAGGAGTGCTATTAAATCTGATTCCTTCATAGATTTTAATTTAATACTCAGTATTATTATTATTAATAATGTAAACGCCTTGAAATAAAAATCTATTAAATAATAATTTAAAAAAAGTTATTACTCAGACTATCAGAAAGTAGCGTAATCAGCCTATAATGTGCAGATAAGACACAGGCCTTTTCCCGGTGTGAGCCAGCAGGCCGTAATCCACCATGCGGGCCCAGTGCAGGCTGGTAGATGTCGCATATCTTCGAATGTTTGCTTTTAGGACATGCCAGTTGCCTCACGATGTTTTCCTTCACCGTTTTGAGAGCAGTGGTAATGAAATTAAAGCGTCTGTCTAGGTTCGAACCCACAACATACAACTCCTAAGTGGAGGCCACTGAGCAACCACTGCTATCAGAAAGTAATTAATGAAAATTTGTTAACATACAACTATAGATGATGAATGAAAAGCACATGAACATGGATGTAAGAACTTTTGTTGGCTATTGAGGTCAGAACCTACTTCAGCACAATTGAATCTAGCACTTTTCAGGCAGATCATGAGAAAACCACCTATCTCACAGCTAATCTTTATTATTTTGTTCTGATGTCATTTATAGTTTTCTATCCCAAAGTAGATAATGTTTTCATGATACGTTCAAACTACACCCTAATTGCGTAATAGAAATCTGAATCATTTTGAAGCAAATTGCTAATCCATTGCTTCATAAGTTCCAAAAATGTGTCTGCTCAACACGTAAATGAC
The DNA here is from genome assembly GCA_914767645.1 of Hydraecia micacea. Classification (NCBI taxonomy): domain Eukaryota; kingdom Metazoa; phylum Arthropoda; class Insecta; order Lepidoptera; family Noctuidae; genus Hydraecia; species Hydraecia micacea. The sequence goes on along the minus strand of OU611798.1, from coordinate 13,850,091 downwards.
GCAATGAATGTTGTTGAACTGTCAAAATGAAACCGATTCCGATTGATAATGTGTTACGCAATTGCCCCGCTTGTTTTATAAAATTAACGTATTGAATAAAAATTACAAAAATCAAAGCACTTGCGTATAATTATATTATCATTGTTAGCGATACATTTGTCTACGTTATAATTGGTAACTACATTATCTATTCGAACTAACAATAAATAGATAAATAACTTATTACTAGCACTTAATTATATTTACATTTGCGCGAGCTTAAAAATAGCGTTGATTGTATTACAAAAATAAATACAGAAAACATAGTCCAAGTTTTGTACGAAAAACAGAAAATAAAAACGGAACAGAAAAATCTGCCAATCAACTATCGGTGGATTTTCTTTGTTTTCGACTTCAGACTAGCAGGGTGGACTCCGGATGGACGCTTACTTAGACTGAATGGCAACTGCGAGTCGTCGACTTTATTTTAACCTTCATTTTCATTACTGACTTCAAAAACTGATCCTTTTTCTTCTCATCAACTTCATTTCTCTAATCTAAAATATCGAGTTCGTGTAATTTGAGATTCCGTTCCAAAAAAAGTACAACTTTGTTAGTAGCATTTTGGTGCGGAACCCCAATCGAATTTAGTTCGTCTGTCTGTACGCTACAGTCGATCCTTCTAGATATTTGAAGCCGGTGTCCTTGGTCTTTTTCTAGTATCCTCCTTTCTGTAATCCCATGACTGCTGCGAATAATGCAAAGAAGAATCCTGCTAGACCAGTGGCTCCAATCAGTAGGACCAATCCTGCAATCATGACCGGTACTAGAGCAAAGAATTTCATCTTGTAAGCCAGGAGTAGCGGCAGCATGTATTTCTTGAGCTTCTTTGGCTTGATCTTCTTCTTCCTTTTGTTCTTGTGCCTTTCCTCTTCGTGCCCCTTGATGCTGCCGATGTCTTCCTCTTCATATTCTCCGTCATCGTCTTCGAATTCGTCCTCATCGTCGTCTTCACCCATTATGTCTGGAATAAGAGAGAAGGGTTCATTAATTATAATGATAATTAAACAAATGAATGTGTCTATGGTAATGGGATATAAGAAATAACTGTTTTGGTAGAAGTTATAAATTACTGACTGTAACTTATAGGATGAATGACACTAGGAGTCATCCTAGACTAAACTTTAAATAACTTCATCAAACACAAATTGCTTTCTAAAGTGCAAAAATATTCATCTTACTACAACTAAACCGTATTTGTCTGTTGTTAAATCAAATCAAATCAAAGCATTTATTTCAATTAAACCATGTACAGGCACTTTTGAATTGTGAAAATTAAATAGTCAGTAAGTTAGTCAGAAAGTTGAAGCTAGTTGCCCATTCCAAAACGTAGATCTCTATGGAGAAGAACGGGCAAGAAACTCTATGGACACTCTTTTAAATCAAGTTATTACAAAATCCTAGGTTCATTATTTTTGATGCTTCTATATGTGAGAACAATAAATGTGTGTGTTAAGGTTAATGTTGGGACGGCTCAGGGAGAGAGCCGCACGCCTCAGCCGCCGCGGGAGACGCTACGGGCGTCGGGAGCCGCGTGACGACTCCCGGCCACCGTAGGCGCGGGCCTGCGGACGGAGAGTAATGGGTAGCTCTCCGTCCGATCAGGACCAGGCCCGTGCCGGACGGCGCGTATGTGTTCCACGCGCGCCTCAAAGAGATGTCAGCATTAAGGAAGGGGCCCGCCAGGGCCGAAGCCTGCCGGGGTAGCGGGATCGTCCGAAAGGGTTACCGCTGCCCCGGAACATAAAGGGCTAAGGAAGGAATACGGGTGGGTTTTAGTCAGTAAGAGTCTGACACTCCCTTCCGCTCCACCCAGAGCGGGAGGAGTCATTAGATGATTTCCCATCCACAAAAAAAAAAAAAAAAAAAAAGGTTAATGTTTAAATTAAAATATCTTGAAATCTATTGAATGTCGACCATACATATGGGGTTCAATTTGTTGCATTTTGGCCCCCCTATCAGTTCCTGATGAATATACGTCGAATTACAAGTAACCCTGTATAGGTTAAGGTTGTATATAAATATGGATATAAATGTATGGAGTTTGACGTTACACTGACAGTTTGAACAAGACGTCTAAATTTTTGTGGTAAAATCCTCGTTTTCTACTTTTCTACGAAAGAAACAGTGGTGTTTATATCATCAGTCTCACTAGTTAGTCAATAATTATCACCTGATAGAAACATAATCATTATACCCTCAACGACAGCCCGATAGCCTGATAGGCTAACAACCTGTTACGATTGCTTTACCGTGAAACATCTGATGAGATCCGATTACTTGTAGTATGCGTGTCTATTATGATAAACTGTCTAATTGTTGGCACTTCAAATGTTGGTGATTATACTTTAATTATTGTCGTTATCACATTAAATGGATGCACATTCTTGTTATGAAAGTGTTACGGCTATGTTAACAATCACTTTGTAATCTTTAATAAGGAATAGTACCTACTGTTGGATATAGAGGAAGATCGTGATGTTCATTGATATTTACAGCTGTGACCAATTTTCTACCCAGGCCATGTGAAAATATTTAGAGTTTTTCTGGATTGTTTGGATTGGATGTTTATCTGCTCCGTTTACGTGTTTTTATGTTGACATAGATACATCTTTGATGTTTTGAATTTTGTAAGTTCTATTAAATTTATATTATAATGTATAATAATTTTCATCTTTAATTATCATTTTCCTGCCCTTATCCCAATTTATTGTGGTGTCGGCGCAACATTTTGTCTGTTTCTTTCATACTTCTTTTCTATTAGTCGTCATTTCTTTAGTTACTCCCTTACAAATAGTTATTATAAAAGGCAAAGTTTCTTTGAGATAGCTAATAACGAATATAGTCCAAAGCTAACGTATAAGCTGTGCAAGTGAAACATTTTTTATTTTAAAAAATTATAATTGCATAAAAGTTCTAAGTTTCAATCCCAGACGATGCAACCAAAGTGGATTAATTATTTAGAAACTTGCTTCGGATATAAATCCTTAATTGATGTTTTTATAAGGTACCTATAATGCGGTCTTCATATATAGTACTTTTCTGTAATGATTACTTACCAACTTTCAATTTCTATTTTGTCGATTTTGACTTTCTTTTTTTTTTGTCAATTTTGACTTTCATAAATATTATTTCATTTTGGAATTGCCATTTTCCACGTTTTTTGTTAGTTATCACTTTCTATTTGTTTTTTTTTTCACTTTTTTGGCTGATGTATACCAAGGGTTGGTAATTTATTCCCTCATGGGCATTTAACTACATACATATTTTCAAATTAATTTATTTCTCTTCATCGATATTCGATCATTTCAATCAGTTTCAATATCTATCCATCAAAAACCCGATGAAGCAAAAATTATTAACAGTATAGAAAATGTATGGATACAAACTAATACTCGATCAAAAATTAAATACTGATAGTAGCATTGTGTAATGATCCGTTGAAGATCTTGATTTGAAATGGATTAGTTAGGTAATAAATAGTGAAATATTGGTCTTTTGAGCCATAAGTTAAATGTATGTTCATGTGTCATCATTATGATAGTTTAGAATGTCTAACACGACGTATGAGACCTATTAATTTAACGGAGTGATTTATAGATAAAAATAGGTCATCCTAACTATTGCAACAGAATCGTGTCATTCATACTAAGTTTAAACTTTTTTACTTGGGTTCAATATGGATGCTCAAAAAGCAAACGTCAAAAATAAACAGTTTTGCTGTTAGCCAAATAATATTTCAAAATTAACGAAATCTTTTACTGAGCGAGACGTTTATCAGCTCTTATCGATTCAAAATCAATAGAACTTAGTTCCAACAACCAACACCCCTTAGAATTGATCTCTTTCTATCAGTCCACTGCACTTACCGCCCTGCTCACCCAATAATAGAGAAACGGTCGCAATCATACCACTATCATTACCAACCGTTACAAATTCACCGTCGACTGAATGCAAACTTAAAACTTTGGAACAGAAAATCTACTTCACACAAATACATTGGTACTGAAAAACCTACCGAGACATGAAAATTTTAATGATAGAATGAAAGACAATAAAAAAAATGAAGGATGACAAGCTCAGGGAATCGATAATGGTAGCAAAGATGTAAAGTTAATACGAATAAGTGAATATGAGCGTAAAAGTGAGCTTATACAACAACAACAACAGAATAAAACTATTTTCAGATTGATTTTCCTTCACTATGAGGGGAAATTTGTGATTATAAAACTAGAGTCACCTTAGAGGAACCAGATGGAACAATCAGAGGCTGTAATAAAAATAAATGGAACTATTTCGAAAACTACGTTATAAAATAAAATAAAATTCGTTTAATTCAGATCAATTGTCAGCATCGGGCTACACTAAAAGTAGTAAGAAGACGACAACGTTTTTGGACCTGACTTCAAATTGAGCTTGATATAGCTTTGAGCCAAGTCCCGCATTATGAAATGGTCCTACTGCATCTAACTACCATATGTCACAACTAACTAGCAATAACTCTCGCTGAACTGAATTTCATCAATATTGTAACTAGCAATCGTTTCCGCTTGTTGACTGCAATGTACGTAAATGTATATTATAACTGTATATACCGATACGTTACGTTACAGTTATCGTTATACGCTGTTAATAGCATATCAAGAAAAAAAGAAAAGTATTGATATGGTAATGATGGTCATCTACTGTTTTTTTTTATAGAATATCAAGTTATTTTTTCGAAATTTTTATTGAGTTCAACTTGTATGCATGAGCAAATAGAATGATTGTTCCTTGAATGGTTTCAGTGAATGAATTTGTTATAGAAAATCAACCTAATTAGGACTGTTGCCTTGTAGGTTTGTTAGTCAAAATAAAAATTTACTGAACAAATTAATGATCGTGACTCAATTGCGTAACACCCTTGCTATTAAAATCTGAAGGATTTTGAAGTAAATTCATAATACATCGCTTCATATTGTTTGAAAAATTCGTTTGTTTGACAACGTAAATAAAGCAAAGAATACCGTTGATTTATTAAATTGCAATGCCTTGTCATTGTATGTCAGGCTGCTGGTTGATGGCATTAAGAAAACTGTTAAAGTTCTAGGTAATGATAATTTAAACAAAAGAAAGAAAGCTTAAATTAATATTAATAAAGGATTCAAACACAATGTAAATGATGATGATAACCAACAAGATGATCCTGTAAAATAAATAGAGCGTAAACATGATAATGATTAGAAATATGATAAAGTTTAGAGAATTACTGGTAAAAGGAATCTTTTAGAAATCATAATTATGAAAGACCCGTTAAAACGTTTAATGTATTATGAGATAAATACTATATTTATAATTGTAATATTTATCTCTATAGAAAACCAAGTCATGGTAAGAAAACTCTTTTATAGATTTAAATAATTGGATTAGAAAAGCATTTTCATTTTCAATACAAATTATGTATGGTCATTATATTCAAATTTTTTGTTTGAATGAATGAAAATGTGTATGAAGTGGAATAGATTAGAGGATGTTTGTTCATTTTATGAGATGACAAGATTTGTAATTTCTAAATGTGGGATGTTTTATGATTCCAAGGAACGTGAACTTTTGAATGCAAATTAAATGGTATAAATGTTGATCAAGTCGCTGGACCTATTATTATTATGCAAATTATTACTCTAGATGTAGCAATGATCCAATTGTATCTTCATCTAAGAATGCTTTATGACTAAAATACAAAATCTTCAAAAGCCAGATTCTGTAAATGAAGGGCATGACTGCAGTAAATACAAGAAACTGAAGCCCCATCCATCGATTCACCATATTATTCACCTAGAATTGCAAATGTCGAAAAAAATTCGTATCAGAAACTTCCTAATGGATGTAGGAAATAATTTAAACATTTCCTGATAAGCAATTAGTTCCTCAAATGTAATTGGGCTCTTCCTACAAAAACGTGCATATCAAGAAGTAGCTAACACAGTTATATATACCTACTTCTTTACCAACTCCTATTAAATCGTAATCCGTGACTTCAATTACAAAATTATATTTTTAGCCGTTAATGACCCACTGCTGGGCAAAAGCCTCTCTTTCCATTTCTCTCTGTCCAGAGCTGCCAAAGACCAATCTTACTATAGCGTTCACTAAATCCATCGATCAATATTCAGTTGATTCATGTTACATGTCAACTAAATCATGAACAAGTCCATATTTCAATAATTTCTAGAACATTAAAGAAACACCTATTATAATTCCTTTGTCCATTTGTTTGTCAACATGCAATGCAAGTTCAATGATACTAAATACATAATTTATTTATGAAGGATTGCGTGATTCCATTGGTTGAACGTAAACGAGCACACTCGATAGTTTCGTACATAAATCAATTGTTTCTAAATCATTAGATTTATCGTAAATTCGTGAGAAGAATCGAATAAAAAAATAATCGATTCAAATTAGGTAGAATGTGTTGATTTGTGGGATGATAATTAAAATGGTGATGATGAGTGCATCTGCATGCGTGAATAGTAGTCTTGTGTCGAAATAAAATGGGTTGTGGTGAAGAAAAACATGGTGGGATAACCTGGAATATGGCACAACCAGCTGATAATTCTTGTAATAGATTATTGTGAATGTGTTTGTTGTTTTGATTAGCTTCATCAAGTTAAAGTGAAAGCTTTTTGGATCAAAGATATGTTGATAATGATTCACGAAAATTAGGAAGACTCATGTAGCAGAATATATTTCAATAAATTACCTCTGAAAAGTAGTCAATAAATTAATCCCAAATGGTCAGTCTTATACCCTGATAATCCTTAATGACTTATTATTCAAATCAGCACCGAATCTTAAGTAATAATTAAGTTTAAATAATAATAATTATTGTTATTGTCATCAATCAAATACTTACATGATAATGATCTCCGTGAGACAGAAGGTTCCGAGAACCCCTCAGGCTTCTCAATAATCGGTTCCTCAACATCCAAAGACCTCTTCTCGTACTCTTCTCTCCTGATCAAGGGTATAGCTCTAACTTGGAACTGGCCATCATCAGTCAAATTTCTTTTCTCTTTGGCAATTGGGATATAATTACCAGGGAAAAGAACATTGGAGTTATTCTTTGCATCTGCGTAATACACGTTTCTTTCTACTCGGGGCTCTTCTGGTCTTAGAGGGATAGAACGAGGCTTAAAGGCATACCGTTGGTAGGTATAAGGGAGCCTAGACTCCCTCGATTCAAATCTCGTAGGCTTGATAACTATTGAAGCACTAGTGACATCAATCACGGAATCACTGTCTTTGTTCCAAAGCTTCTTCAAAGCGTCCTGGTACTCGTTGGCTGAAACCAAGGCCACACAACAGAGCACTAAAGTCTGGTAGTACATATTGATAGTTAATTAATGTCACTTATTACACAACACAAAACACTTCACTTTCCTTAGACCATCACCCTATGTACCACCATTTTGCATCAAGCGGTCGCGCAAAACTGAATTACTGTCGCTGCTAGACGGTATATTTATACATGTGTAAGTATAAAGTTGCGTTTTTCCAGTCAGTTCACGGTCGGACGGGCCTTCGGGCTTCCTTTGGTTTCAATTCCGATATGAACGAAATGTGTTCGAAATGAAAAACTTGTCCGTTTTCGCGTGGCTTCTTCCGTTAATAGTTGGGGACAGTTTCTCCGATTGATTGTGGTGCAATTTGTACTTGTTATCGTGTTATTAGATGGCAGGAGATGCTCTGATATGTTGTGACGGTGAAAAGCTGTCATCTTGTCTAAAATTGAGATGTTGAGTGAACATCTGTATTAGTAATCATGGTTTGTGCTCATTCGCTTCAGAGCTAGTAGGCAAAGAAAAGAAAAGTAAATTTTCTTGTCGTATGTAAATTGCTTTTTTCTTCTTTGTTTGTATTTAATTACTTTTGCCCTGAACTTCCAGGTTAGAGCATTTTTTAAAGAGATTTAATATTAAAATACAAAAAGAAAACTATGACAAAATACCAATAACATAATTAAGTGCCAAAGCACTTATGAAAACCCAGTTCAGAAAAAGCTTTAGATTTTTTTTTAAGTAAAAGTGCGATCACACTATCGAAGTACCTACAGCATAGCTATTCACAACGATCCGACAGGCTATCGTATCGAAAATGACACATTTCGATAACCTGATTTATCTGGCCTCCGACAGCAAACAGCTGTCGGAAGAATAGCGGTCGTCTATTTCATTGAAACTGACAAAATTTTCGTGTTTTGAACTTGTGATCAGCGTTTAGAGGACTCCTACCATAACATTGATTGATGGTCGATACGGTACGGAAGCATATCTAGTGGTTGTGAATAGCTATGCTGGTTGATATCTTTCAAACAACTGACAGATGCTGGAGCAGAGGCTTTGTGGTCAGAAGTCCACTAGACCATGGTAAAGGGTTCAAGAACAGCTATTATGACAAATTATTTTTTCCATTAACCGCCTCATTGATTGTTTATAAGCGAGAACACCAAGCTAAGGGGGATTAAGGGCTGATTTCACTAAAGTCAGATATCTTTTCACCGTGGAAAAAAATTGACGTCTGACAGCTCTTGTATAGAAAAACTGTCAGAAATTCAACATTTATTCTCAGGATAAGACTCATTCTAGGATAAGATTCATTCATTCGAGATTGCAAAAAACAAAGGCCGCCCATTGTATATTTTGTATTAATAATCGCATTTTTTGTTATGTATTTTCTGGTGTATAATAAAGTATATATATAAAACATTCTAGGTAGAAAAGTTTGGTGGAATTCCCCTTAGGGGGAAGAAAAAGTATAGTGAAAAGGGTTTTTCCGTGAGAAAATGAATAAAACCACCTTAGGGTTGGCGAGTGTGTCCAAATATGATAAATTGACCATAGCTAAAAAGCACTCTTTAGCCTTTCCTTGATAACTGTGGTTAAATCTTCGTCTCTCAAGCACAAGGACCACCTTGTAGTTCAAATCCGGGCAAGTACTAATGTGCTTTAATTTTCAATTTATATGTACAGACGCCAGCTGCACATCCAGCTACCTGAAACTGTAAAATTTTCCCAATCAACTTTGAACCTTATGCTTTAGCGATAAAGTTGAAAATCTGTTAAAGAAATTTGACAGATTGTAGTAGCTTATTGTGCTGGCGGAAAGTACAGAACTGGCACTCGGAAAGTACAGAACTTTCCGAGTGTATCTTGGACATTACAGTGAAGGAAAAACATTGTGAGGAAACCTGGACTTATCCATACTAATATTATAAATGCGAAAGTGTGTCTGTCTGTCTGTTACCTCTTCACGCTTAAACCGCTGAATCTTTACATACTAAGACCCCTCCGTGCCTCGGAAAGCACGTTAAGCCGTTGGTCCCGGCTGTCATTAGGGGATCTTTGACAGTCGTCCCCCGCTTGCAAATCTGACAGCCAGTCTTACCAAAGGGTATCGTATTACCCAGTAACTGGGTTGTGGAGGTCAGATACGCAGTAGCTCCATGTAAAATACTGGTATTCAGCTGCATCCGATTAGATTGGAATCCGACCTTAACATAGTTGGGGAAAGGCTACGCAGAAAATGAGATGATTTGGTAATCATCTCATTTTCTGCGTAGCCTTTCCCCAACTCCCAAGTTCTGGTGAACTCATGGATAAGTCACTTATTATTTACAAAACACTTTTTAAGTTTTAAAATCATTATCATCATCTTTTTAGATAAAAGATATCTAAAGAAACCGCCACTTCCACTAGGTCATTGGTTCACCAGGCCAGTGGTCCTTCGGTACCTGGTCAGCCCACCCCAGTGAACTCTTGGGGCATTCGATCAACGAGCAATGTGTAGAAGCAACTTTAGCTATCAAATACGGAAAGAGTTTAATTTGATTTTTTTAATAACGTTTTCAATATTTTTATGCCAACCATACTGCACAACAAGTATCAGAAAATCATTACCCTCTTTTTTCAAACAATCGAGTAAATCGTGTACATAATGACGCATGGACTCTACAATTATATGAACGACCACTGTTACTGCTTATCTCGTGTTATTATTGACACTATGATAGTAATTAAAAACTATTAACATTTCTTGTGACTCACGAAGCTGATATTTCTAACGTTCAAGCAATGAAAGTCATCTGCCCAGGATTTTCCCAATTTTGTTGGGGCCGGCTCCAAGTCTAACCTGAGTCTGAATACCAGTATCTAACATAGATACTGGTACAAAGGATGTCGTGTTACCCAGTAACTGGGTTGTGTAGGTACACAACCCAGTTACTGGATAACACGACATCCCTTGGACTCGAAGACTCGTTGTCAGACTTTCGGGCTGAGTAGCAGGATCGTCCGAAAGGGTTACCGCTGCCCCGGAACATAAAGGGCTAAGGAAGGAACACGGGTGGGTTTTAATCAGTAAGAGTCTGACACTCCCTTCCGCTCCACCTAGAGCGGGAGGATTCCTAATTTATTATTAACGGACACACACTTCCCTATGTGTTTGTTATTCCAGCGTATGGCACTCGTGGGTTGCAGCTGAAAATCAGCGTCAGATGATACACCTGGTGTTGTCATCTGACATTATGCTGAGCTGAGGCCCTTTTGGCATTATAATCTTTGTTTTTATAGTTTTAAGGTGTATTTATTTTGCTGTAATGCCAATAAACGCATTTTTCTTTCTTTCTTTCTTTATTCATTAGATGATTTCCCATCCAAAAAAAAAAAAGACTTTCGGGCTTCTGTCGACCCGTAACGACTGTCAAAGATCCATGCGTGATAGCCGGGACCAACGGCTTAAAGTGCTTCTGAAGCACGGCTTAAAATAAAAATCAAAAGTCATTTATTCAAACCAGGCTGGGATACAGCACTTTTTGAATGTCAAAATTACACAAGACAGTCCCCCAAAACGCCCTTTACCACTTCCTTATGCTGGGAAGAAGAAGTGGCACGACAAAGTCCCTAGCATTGTGTGTTTAGTTAGAAGAACTTAATTGTATAGAATAGTATGTAATTAACATTGCTGCTATCATTCGTGGATCTTTGACCGTCGTTACGGGTAGTCAGAAGCTCGAAAGTCTGACAACCAGTCTTACCAAGGGGTATTGTATTACCCAGTAACTGGGTTGTGGAGGTCAGAAAGGCAGTCGCTCAATGTAAAAAACTGGTATTCAGCTGCATCTGGTTAGACTGGAAGTCAACCCCAAAATAGTTGGGAAAAGGCTAGGCAGATGATGGCTGATGATAAGTAAGTAATTAACATTACGAAACACAAAGCATTAAATTATTTGCCATATGTCAGCTAGCAGAGAGGAAGAGTCTCGATAAGTTAAGATTGTCCATCCACAGACTGACCTAGGTAAGCGTAGCTTAACCTGATCGATTGACCCATGCGGCTGTTATTACTTAGCCAAGCCTCTCTCAAGCAATGAAAGTTATGGGATAATATTGAAAACTGCTGAATCGATTTCAATGGGATTTTCTAAATATGATTGATGGACGCGTCTTCGATCATTATGGGGCGTTAGCACTTTATATAATTTATGGAAAACTTGTCGGATCATTGGCGTAGATGTAGCAAGTTGTTTTAGCAAAATAAGAGATTTTTGTGGAATAGTTTGCCTGGGAAAGTACTAACACTAGAGTTTTTTACTGGTGCTCGTAGTAGGTAAGCTGTGCTTTGAAAGAAAAAAATGCTGGTAGATGAGGTCTTTCTTTAAATTACAGTGACTTGAGTAAAAAAAAAACCTAATTAAAAATATAGAGAACAGAAAAATGTATTACGAGAGAATAATGGAGTTGCTTGCCGGTTCTTTTCCATATGAAATGACCAATGGGAACCATGCACCTAGCTTCTAACATTTCATAAGTGGCCACGTACATTTAAGAGCCGTATCTTTTATCTTTGGAATAAAATTGATGTCAGTTTTTCCAAACTGTAAAAAATTCAAAATTTATTCTAACTATAAGACTTATTCTATGTATAAAACTTTGGTGGAATGCGACCAACCAATGTGTGATGGTGTTTGGAGAAATACCTACTTTTTTTTTTGGATTACATGTGCAACTATAAGTTGCCAATTGAGTAGGTACTAATCGAAGATAAGTTTCTTTGTAGTCTGTTGCTATTATATTTTTTTAGAACGATGGTCTTCGTGATCAGAAAACCGGTTCACTATACCACATTAATCATTAACGTCTTTCGAAATGACAAAAAAGTTTAATAATATTCCTTACAGTTGTCCTCTGCGCTGCCATCGATAACGACGTGGAGGTGTCGAAGTTTTGGGCCAAGAAAATTTGAATAACTGTCGTGGCAGCGACACGAAGAAAAAGTTGTCAAAATGACACTCTTTTAAATTATATTTTTACAAAAATATTAGTTACATCATTTATGTTGAATTTATAAATTATATGTGAGAACGATGTAAAAAAAAAGACTTACGCGTTAAAAGCGTCTAGAGTACAGCAAAGAGTAAGAAAACAACAATCCAAAAATAAAATAATTAAAAATAAGCCGAGGCAGCTAAGTGATGACCAGCCCCAACTGACGGTGCCCATTCACGAACATGACGCATAGATCACACTCTTGGGTTAGTGTTGGATTTAAATTCAGGTTTAAATAATAAACTAGGTCAATGGCAGGAATTCTCTGGGTCAATGGTGTTACCATCCGCATTAGCCGCTACCCAATGAAGCATTGAACATTATCAGCGATTAGCTGCAATTAAATTGAAGCAAATAATTACCTGCAGGAAATAAAGTCAGCTAGTTAACATTATGTTAAAAAATAAATAAATTACTATAATGCTGTTAGCTCGTGGCTTAAACTTAGCAGGTGCTGGATCGATCTTTCTGCTCTTGATGCTTTCTGAGGTTAGGTTAGCGTTAGACTGAGGATTTTACACTTCTGGATGACGTTCAAAACCACAAATTTTTTTGGACAACGGGTTAATAAGTCTATGGAGGCTGCTTTTAAAATAAAATAAAAATCGAAAGTGTATGAAATGGGCCTTACACAAGGTGTACCGATGACCCTATGAAGGCCGCAGGAATCCGCTGGATGCAGGAAGCTCAGAACCGGTCGAAGTGGCTGTGCTTTGGGGACGCCTTTCGGCTGAATTGATGATGATGATGTATGGTATGGCTGGTTACTCAAAATTAATTTTACTTTAGCAATAAGTATTTGTAATGGTATAAATAATAATGGATGTAGCTGTTTGATAGGTATCGATATATTATGTTCAGCCTCTATTATCTCACTGCTCCTCTTAAGAACTGAACCATTTTTTTTATAAATGGCGTCTTGCAGGTCAAACTAGGAGGTGGTCGGCTGCTTAACCGGGCTATCCTAGTGTGCCTTAATAAATCAAGACCTCATGCAGTTCATAAAAATTACACACCAAGCGGCTACACGCTAAGTGCATTTCCCTGTAGGGAACGAGTCCCGATCCTGCATAAGTAATTAAGTATCTAATGATGATATTATAATATTATTTTAGCTTATACAACATGATCGACGCTATATTTTGGTTTCTGTATAGTTTTAGTTAAGTTAGGATTTAATTTTCTTATTTTTAGTGTTAGATATACATATATATTATATTTGTATGGCTTATATTATGTAAATACTTAATTAAATAAAACGCTAATAAAAAAAACATGATCAAAAGGCCAATTTCCGTAATTTAAAACATTCAAAATCTAGTCGAGTCTCATATCGGCAAACAAACGAAATATGTCAAAAACATATCAAAAATGTCCGTACATTTTCATTTCATAAACAAATAATTATAATAATAAGGTTCCTCTCTCTGGAGCCCTGACCGCCGGTAGCTTGGACCCTGTTCCCGATACCGGTGGGCTACTATTTTTTATATTTTTAAATGTTTTTCTATATTTTATATGCTAATATTTAAAAATATAATTTATATGTAAATAATGAAATAAAGGATATAATAATAATAATATAATTTAATTTAAATAAACCTCCACTAAACTAAATTAGAGGTATTTTTGACAGATTAAGACGGCTGTAAATGGTCTTAAAATTACAAGAATTGCCCCTCAGGTCAGACAATCCGACGATGAGCGTGTAACACATTTCTTACTAGGAAACTGCAATATGAATAATTACCGATAAGTACAAAACACGATTATTGAATACTTATGTATCCAGTATTTGTATATTATCGACAGGCCTGATGGTCTAGTGGTTAGTGACCCTGACTGCTATGCCGGAGGTCGTGGGTTCGATTCCCACCCAGGACAAATGTTTGTGTGATGAGCACGATCATTTGTTCTGTGTCTGGTTGTAATTTATCTATAATATGTATGTATTTAGAAATATATAAGTATGTTTATCAGTTGTCTAGTACCCATAACACAAGCTCTGCTTAGCTTGGGACTAGATGGCGTTGTGTGATAGTTGTGGAATATTATTATTATATTATTATTATTATTATGTACGTTTCCGTGAGTTCTCAAATATCACGTCCCTGTGCACATGCTCGACAGTACACTAATTAATTAGTCTAATAGTCCAACAATAAAAATCTTTCTTTAAAGTGTTAGATGTTACACTTGCGCCAGTAACCGCTCTTCTAAGACTAAGAATATACATACAATCCATACTAAAGCACTACTGTTTTAATTTTTTAGTCCAAACAATAGTCTTTGTCAGACTGCATAGAAAAGAAAGAGAAGCGCGATGGAGCAACGCTGGTAATTTATTGCAAAATATGAAGAAATTATCTATTTACGAAAAATCTATTGTTTGGACTAAAAAATTAAAACACTAGAGTTTTAGCATGTTGCTCATCAAAAATCATAATGATTGTAAGTATATTAGTGTGGTTTTTATTGTAAAAACAAAGTTTTTAGAGGTATTTTCACGATTTTTTTCTATCGTACCAAATAAACTGTATTATGTTTTCAACACACTATATACCTAGCATATATCCTGAAGAATATCATATATTTTTTTGATTTTGTTTACTGTATTCGATCATATACTTTTGTTGTTTATAAAACTTGCGTTTTTTGCGTTTAGGTCCTGTAAGCCCCTTAAACAGAACATTTTTCTATAGGATCTGTAACTGTTTGTTTGTTTCGTTAAGAGTTTGCTAGGCTCCGAGTTTTTTAGCTCCAATTAAAGGGAACCACTATTCTACAAAATTGCTGACCTTTCCATCAATTTTGTTTGTCATTATCATCCCAGATTAGACTGAGTTCAATAAACATATTGTATAAAAAACTCTCAACAACACAGCTGTTGTTGTCCTTGTCCTCCTACGTAGTTTTAAAATTTTGAGCATCGTTTTTTCTCACTACATGAGGATACCGGAGGGCCTAGACAAGGTGACATAAGGTGACTAGCTGTTGCCCGCGACTACGTCTGCGATCCAGGATTAAAAGTTGCTTATGTCGTTTTGTAGGTCATGGTCTACCCATGTGCCAAATTTCATCCAAACCCGTTCAGCCGTTTTAGCGTGAAAGCGTAACAAACAAACATACAAAAAAATGTAATATTTTCTCTTTATAATTTTAGGTAGCTTAAATAACGATGCAGGAAAAGTCAAAAATGTATGGGACTGACATAAACTAGGTACAGAACAGCTTACGTCAATCCTGTTGAAAATCGTTGTAGAAATACGAAACGCTTTGAAAGCGAGTGCCACTAATCTAGGCCATCTGGACTTCCACATTCCAGTCGAAGTTCATGGCGTGCCAAGTTTTCCAGCACTTCCAATAGCTCTAACACTTGGCTTAACCATACTTTGGGCTACGTCCTCTGGAACTTGTAACTTCGATGCATGCCATTCTTTTGCACGTCCTAAGCACATTTAAACCTGTCATCATAGTTCAAACGCGGAAACGCCGACCTATTCCCCCAACGTTTTCCAACGCAAGTATACACAAAACTATGTTAGCATCGTACAATCGTGCGTAGAACATAGTTATTCGTGCAAAACGCACGCTGGGGACGGAAGCCGTTATACTTCCTTAGTTATTTGCTAATTACTCGTCGTGTTAGTATGGATTTAGGAAAGTGAATGCGTACTTGATTAGGGAAACAAGGGTGAAAAATTGGAAAAGGCTCGTGCGTTTATGTCCACTCCTGATTTACAAGAAAAGTCATATTATACTCTTGTTCTTCCGTCCCTGGTCCCGTTATGGTCGGGCTCCTCACATTTCTGCGCCAAGTTGTTCTGTCTTGGGTTGTTGGTTCAGACAATTGGACTGTCTTGAGGTCTCCTTTAATATTTGGCCACCAGGCCAGTGGCGGGCCTCTGCCTCTGTTTTGTTCTAAAGTCGTATTATACTGATTTATGTTAAACCGTATTTTCGGCATCTACAGCCATCACCAATGTCAGGGTATTGCGTTTACCATGGAATCGTGGCGTAAAACACACAAAGGAAAGACTATAAGTTCCATCCTAGAACAGTCTACCCAGCTCACAGTCACCAACCTAAATGCCATGTCGTGCCACTCCTGGGCAATGGCCTCCCGTTTTTCCTCCCAAACCTCCCTGTCTTGTATTCTATTTCTATCTTGCCATGTTGGCCTTGCAAGCCTTATCAGATCGTCATACCATCTTCGCCGTGGTCTACAAAAAATATAAAACTAGCTTTATTTATTTAGTGATTGTACGTATGGATGTCAGCTTTGTTATCAGACTACCTGAAGTCTCTTTACTACGAGAAATAATATTGCATTTAGGTATGCTGTAATGACCTGATGAAGACCTTGTGAAGGCTGTAGGAATCCGTTAGATGCGAAGACTACAGAACTGGTCGATGTGGCGGTCCTTGGGGGAGGTCTATGTCCAGCAGTGGACGTCTTCGGCTTAAATGACGATGATGATGGTGTAATATCAATAATTTCTGACAATCAGTCTTACCAAGGGGTATCGTATTACCCAGTAACTGGATTTTGGGGGACAGATAGGCAGTCTCTTCATGTAAAATATTGGTATTCAGCTCTATTTGGTTAGACTAGAAGCCGCTCCAACATAGTTGGGAAAAGGCTAGGCAGACGATGATGCTGTAATATCAAATTAACGAGTCGTCCCACAATAACCTCCCGTATATTTCCAAAGTAACGTGTATCATGAATTGTACTACTAGTTTGGCATTGTCATTTAATAAAAAAGTAATGAACAATAACTCTTTTTGATAGTCACGTTGTCGCAGTAAATTATTTCTTGTTTCTTTGATTTTCATCGCAGTTATAAAATTTTGTGATTTTAATTTGACAGCGGCGCAATTACGAGTCTTTTATTACAATAATTATATCTAACTACTCAACTTATATAACTAGACGATTGTGTTTGTTTGATTTTACTGAAAGTTATATCTTGATTTTGAGAATACAGGGTGTCCCAGGAAACCTGTACCAGTGAAAGTCTGTGGTCAGGGGACACTAATACCCATCGATTGGACCCCCATGTATATTCCGCGATATTTTTGTAGTTTTCGAGAAATTATAAATTCCTCTCCAACAGAAATGTTAACCTTGTGATCAAATTCTGAGCTACTAGTAGTTAGAATTTGGGTGTTTTGTGTTTTACAACATGTGAATACACGTTCTAGCCATAATACTGACAAAAAAATCTCAAAGAAACACTACTCATAAATGGTTATGACTAAAACCGCCTACAATTTAAACAATCTAGAAATAAGACAATATACAGGGTGATTGGAAGATGGGTGCAAAGCTTTAAGGCGAAGATAGTACATACAATTTAGAACCATTTACGCAATGGTTGTCTTAGACCAAGTCTTACCAATTTTTTTTACTTAATTTTTATGTTTTTTTATGTCTAATGACACAGAGGCCTATAACATGTTTTGCTAGATTGCTTACACATTACTTTAATAAAATAAAATAAAAATGAATTCATTTATCTTTCAATTTGGCCATAAATAAGCAGTTTACTTAAAATTTTGGGTATTTGTAAAACTGCTAAAAAAAATTGGTAAGACTTCGTCTAAGACAACCATAGCTTAAATGCTTCTAAATTGTCTGTACAATCTTCGCCTTAAAGCTTTGCACCCATCTTCCAATCACCCTGTATATCGCGGAACATACACAGGGGTTCAATCGATGGGTATTAGTGTCCCCTGCGCACAGACCTGCGCACAGACCTGCGCACAGACCTGCGCACAGACCTTCGCTGGTACAGGTTTCCTGGGACACCCTGTATTCTAAATATAATAAGCTTTCAGTATTTGCGCCGCTTGAGGGTCTCAGCAGGCACAGCAGCGGCGCCAGCACAGCCCACCATGCAAGGAACGATTTATTCCGGTCTGATCCCCTGACCCCCCCCCTCCACGACCCCTCCTCGATCCCCTGCTAGTCCGTCTTCTGTTTTAAACTTTGTCTTATCCACTATAAACTTTCTCATTCCTGGCGCAAGGGTATCGACACAAGTTGCGTCCCACACCAGAGGCCTACCCACCTGTCAATACTGTTGAAAGTTACAGCAGGTTTAACTAGCCACGTATCATTTAATAAACACTTTTTTGTCATTGGAGTTTTTGGAATGCATGAAGAAGCCTCCTCGTGTAGCGCAGTTTGTTCCGCCAGGTACTCAACTGAACCGAGCGCTCGGCGCATCCTGGACAGTCACACCCATCACCTTATTTGACTGGCCAATTCTTCCCTCGCGGTGGTAGGGCTAACGCCCGCCTGGTTTGCGACCACCCTCCCACCAGAGTCAGGCGTCAAGCAGCCTGCTGTATTTCGTCGATGCCTGGGAGTTCCAGTGACTTAGGCATCTTCTGGGCATACTCGTTCCATCATAGACCTCATCCATCGCTTTCTATCAGGCGTGATCGAGGTCAAGAGCGCCCCATTCAACAATAAAAAAAAATAAAAAAAGCAGTTACAGATAGTCCGCTGTGTAGCGCCTGCATGGAGACCGACGAGACAGTTGCAGTTCATGTGTTTCTAAACTGTCCTGACGAAAGTACAGAGGCCAGCACATCAAGCTACCCCAATCTGTCAAAATTTCCCAATTGAATATGAACCTTATTCCTTTGTGGTAAAGTTGAAAATCTATCAAAGAAATTTGACAGATTGGGGTAGCTTGATGTGCTGGCGTCTGTACCACTCTGACGATAATTTGGACGGCTTAATTTTTGCTGCCAGTTTTTATTCCGAAGATTTTTATTCCTTAATTAAAATGGAATGCGAGTTTTTATCTACAATGTGAAATTGTTCGAATGGTTGTTTTCGCCCACATCTGAAGTTAGCAGGTGCTGAAGTTTTCTGTTAAGTTCCTATTTATTTCGTTAGATGGCGCTGTTTAAAAGTTGGATGCTTACGTTAACGCAACTTTTGTGAGTCAAAATCTGCAATAATAACATAAATAGAATTGTATATGAAAAATATTTATTTTGTGTGTGACAATTACACACAAAAAAATTTATACACAATTATTTTTTTTTCTTTGGCCTTTCATGGTTGATAAAATAAATAAGTAGGTATTGTTTAATACTTTATTTGAATACTTTTTTGACATGATTAAATTGGCATAACCATTGCCTTGGCATGCTTACAATAATCTTAAAAACATTGTTTTTCATTCTTAGAAAATCTAAATAAAATAAATATAAAACACAACGTACAAAAAAAAAAACTTCTGAAATTCAAAATTGCTGATCACTTAATACCTACTCTTAACGCTACAAGATTCTTAGGGCGCGAACTGATGCCGCCATTTTGTTTTTTCACAAATGTTTACCGCACCTTATCCTTGCGGTCTATTTTATAAAAATTCCACCGTGAAAATATAAACGCAATATCTTCTCGTCTCACATACCGCAGTGTCTCATGACAAGAAAGTCTTTGACCAGTGCGTGTTGCCAGTGATGACATACGGCACTGAAACGTGGTCGCTCACAATGAGCCTTATTAGAAGGCTAAAGTAACCCAAAGGGCAATGGAGAGGGCTATGCTTGGAGTTTCCCTACGTGATCGAATCAGAAATGAGGAGAACCTAGGTAACCGACATAGCCCGAAGAAATGCCAAACATAAGTGGCAGTGGGCAGGGCACATTGCTCGCAGAACAGATGGCCGATGGGGCCGAAAGGTTCTGGAGTGGTGACCGCGTAGTAGTGTTGGAAGGCCTCCCACAAGATGGACCGACGACCTTGTGAAGGCTGCAGGAATCCGTTGGATGAATGAATCCGTTGAGAAGCACAGAACCGGTCGAATGAAATGATGATGATGATGATGAAAACATAAGCGAAGTGAGAGTTGAAGTGTTGGTTTTACAGAATAGATTGGTTGGTAGCAGTGTAGCCTTAGGTAGGTTGTACTCTGTACAGTTCCGTATTACCCTTTCACCGCGGCATAAAGTTGAAGGTTCCTATGGTTGTAGCAATGCAGAATTATACAAATTTATATTATGTACTGTGTTGAGCAATAAACAATTGAATTGAATTGAAATACACATTCATAAGCATATATTGTATGTTGACTGATGGAAGTCACCATCATTCTTCTGCCCTTATCCCAATTTATTTGGGGTCGGCGCAACATATCTTTTTCTTCCATACTTCTCTATTAGACGTCATCTCGGTAGTCACCCCCTTTCTAATCATACCATTATTCACACATTCCATCCATCGTTTTTTTGGTCTTCCCTTACGCTTATAGCCATCGACATTCATACTCAAAACTCTCCTCACGACATTTTCCTCATTCCTCCGCATCACATGCCCATACCATGACAACCGATTTCCACACAACTTTTCCGTTACCGGTGCCACTTTCAAACTTCTGATGGAAGTCATAATAATAATAATGTCCTGTAGGGAAAAGGCCTCTTCTCATACAGAGAAGGCATGAGCATTGATCACCACGCTTGCTCAAGATCGGTTGACTATTTGAGACTTATCACCTAAACCCAAGACTTATCACCCTTACCTTCTTAACTAAAAGTTCAGGTTTCTTCTCGATTTACTTCACCGGTGTTAGTAATGTCCAAGATTAACTCAGAAAGTACACATGTACCTACTGATAAAGTCACATTGGTACGTGCCCAAGTCACCTATTCCTCGGGCATTAGCTCTCCTGAACTCAACAGATCTTCATATGTTTGCGAACGAATGGAAGATGATATTGTCAGAGTGTTTGAATTTTTGTGAGAAGAATGCACAGCAGTATTATGTAAATTATTTGTTTAAATAATGTAATTGGCTTCGGCCGTTCTATTTAATATAAATAAATAAATGCCAGGATTTCTACCCAAAACCTCATGAAATGGTCCTTAAGCTCTGGGTCACCACGGTACAAAGTCATAGCAAGCTGTTAGAACGGAGTTTATTGACTAGACAGGAGGAATCATCTTCTCTTCTTCATTTCTCGTCTTGGAACTTATAATGATATACCCATTTTTGCCCAAGGGAAAATAAATAAATTCTGTCGTATATTATTGTTTATTTACCTGTATAAAAAGTCTACATCAACATTTACAAATCTATTGTCATGTTTCACATCACCATAAAATATTTATTTGTATTATGAGCATAACTAACGTAAAATAAATTATTAATATTGAGTATTCAGGCACAAATAATTAGCAATAAATAAATTAAATAAACAGTCGTAACTTACACACTAAAAATAAATAAAACTTTTAATAAAAAGTACCAAACATCGTTTTTGAAACGATTATTATTTATACAAAAGCACCTCTATAAAGTCTATTCAATAAATAAAATTATAAATTATTAAAATAATAATATTTAAAAACGAGACACGTGTTCTAAAAAGGTGGGCATACAAAAATAAAACAAGCATTTTTGTAACTAGCACAATATAAAAGATTTAAAAACAAAATAGGTACGTGTCGCGTTAATAAATTCGATCGTTTTTTTTCTAGGAGCATAATTTCAAATAAACCTACAATTTCTGTCTAGTATTTTGACGTAGGGTTCAGTAATAGTAGTAATTGATGATGAGTAAAGTGGATACAAAAATTATTGAACAAATCTGTTTGATAGCGCAGTGATCAACCCCAGCATTAATAGTCTTATTGAACCTGTAGTAAAGTTTATAATCAAAACGCTGAACACTACAATAAACTCAATTTATTGAAAGCTTCGTGTCACGAAAACTTGTGTGACTCTTGGTTATCAAGCTTCAATATTTTAGTATCTTTCCTGCATTTTGACGATTCGAGCCAATCACATTTTGAACTCAAGGTTGTGGATACGAAACGAGTCGAGCTTACGAAACATGTCAGAGCTTACCGTTCAAGTAAATTGAATCATTTTAATTACGTGATTGACCTGAGGTTTATAACTTTGGTAGATCAGTAAAGAGCAAAAGCAAAGTATAGCTATAGCATCTCAGATTAGGCAATAGTTTTTAGTCTATTTCAAAATACAGTGCAAAGGACCACTCAATTATGAAAACCCCATCAAAGCACAAACATGAATTGAATAAGTTCACACTTCTTAAAATCCAATCATTAACGAGCCCATTGGCACATAAAACGGGCTAAACACCATGCTCCAGAAAGGCTATCTTTTCATGTGCTAATAACAGTGTTAGTTACTGTGTCAAACTTATAATACAATAATCCAAGATCTTCCTCTTAAAAAGTACCCATCATCAACCATACCACCCTCAATCCTTTAGTCTCTATTCTCTCTTATACGCGGAGTAAGGCAAGTCATCATACGCGCGCCTGTCCCAGCCCCCACTGCTACCACCGGACGACCAGCCATGGCTCTCGTGACCACCACCACCGCCACCGCCGCCGCCACTCTTCGCTGACATCAACTTCTTTAGCAGCATGATGCCGGAGAGCAGCAGGGCGATCTGAAATTGAGAAAAAAAGCACGTTAGAAACTGTATACGATTGCGAAAATTGCTGGATCTCTGACGTTTTTGGCGATTCTTAGACGAGTCTTATGTCCTGATATTATTAAGACTCTTTTTATGTTTTAGAAAAATATGGAATTACAATTATAAGACTTGGCAAAAAAGGTTGATTTTCAAGGTTCAAACCTATTCACACGAAATTTTCGCAATCATGATCATTTACATAATTTTTTGTCACTAAACCGCCGAATATAGTAATGTAATTTCTAGCTTCTACTTAATTTCCCGTTGCAGTAGACCCTTAGTTACCTTATCTTGCTTTATGACTTACAAAATATCGTTCGTATCTTTAGACTTCTGGACTTAATGGTCCGGCAGTATTTACATTCGTGCGTAGGACAGCATTTAACGCCAAATGATACGTTGAACAATCGGTCTATTCAAATAAAAAAAAAAAAAAAAATCAAATCAAATCAATCAAGTCAAATCTCATCTTGAAAACTTAGGTGAAGTGAGCTTGGAGTGAGTTATCATTCTATCTGTAATGCTATTCTGTAAAAATCTCACCGTGAAAAGTTAGGTGAAGTGAGCTTAAAGTGAGTTGTCCGTAGTGTCAATCCCTAGCATCAGGTGGAATGACAGCTCACTTTAAGCTCACTTCACCTATGTTATCACGGTGATCTTTTTACAGAATAGCACCGCTGATGTTAGGGATTGCCACTATTGATAGCTCACTTCACCGAAGGTTTTACGGTGAGACTTTAAATAATAGGCCAGCTGGTGCACAATATTGTAAATGAATGCTCAATAACGAATTTTGCATTGTTACATTATACACAAATGCCCAGCGATTGCACCTCTGGAGTAAGCCTTTTTTCCGCAGTGACATAATGTAATTATTATGACTGGCTAAGGATAGCTACAATACACTTATCGTGTTAAAAGGGTATGCATGCACCCCCTTCACAGTGCATACATAACTCAATAATCTAAACCCCCGACCGACTTACAGCGGAACTTATACGGGTTAGTTCAGTCGTCATTTAAATGCACAATGCACACAGTTTGTTCTAGAAAACATTGTTGCCACCGAGAGGGTTGCATTCATAATTTAATATAAAACTTTTGTTTACCTAATAGGCTTTTGTTGTTTTTATGCTACGATTCTGCTTAGGTTACACGCTTTTCTTATTAGAACTGCGCGGTGATTGAGTAGCAATGGCTTTCATTTTGACAGTTCAACAACATTCATTGTGTTATTACTTTGTAAAGCAGACAAATTTTTCGAAGATATGAAGCAATGGATTAGTAATATCCTTCGAAATTTTTTGAGATGAGGACAAACCAATGGATTCGCGCCAATGTTACCGTACCCGACACCGTTTCGGATGTGTTCGGCTGTCTTCGGGATGTACCTACTCGGTTTAAATGTATATCCGATGTGTCAGTGACTGATGGCAAAGTATTCTAATTGTGTTTTGTTTTCACTTCTGTCGGCACTCCCGGAGTGCCACTGTTTTTTTTTTATTCAGATTGTTATTGATAATATGTTCCGCATTTAGGGTGCTGGATCGCAAGCACTGAACGTCATGGGGAGAGGCCTTTGCCCAGCAGTGGGATGATACAAAGTAACAGTAAAACGCATATCCTATCCTACATAGTATAAATAAAGTCGCTTTTCGTGTGTATCTGTGTGATCGCTTGGTGCTTCTAAATTAAAGTTGATGAGTAGTTATAATCAATATTAAACTTACATATCAGGGTGTTTGTTAGGAGGATCGATCCAATTTTTTGAGGGATTGGGGATGTCATTTGCTAGCACAAAATTGTTTTATCTTTATTATGAATTTTCAAATTGATATCACAATTTAACGACTTTGGAAGCATCCAAAGCATTTTTTAAAACCAATTGTATATAAATGTACATTGCAGATAATACCAACAATTATTACAACCACAAAAAAAAGGTATGACGATATTTCAGGTGATTAAAAAGAAACATATTATTATCTCAATTAGACAGGTTGGGTGACAACTAGGATAATATGACACTTCTTATCCCTAAGTAAATGGTGTCGGTTCTTTTACCAAAAACACCTATAAATTACAGAAGCCTCGATGTTTTATCATGTCGCAAAAACCGTGCGAAGCAGGGGCAATAAGTTAGCAATAAGTTGCAACTAGTCGATAAGAGATATTTAGAGGCCAATTATACATGGTCAGTTCTATCTTCAGATCCGTCTGGTCTGACGAAAATTTGTATTGTGTGTGGCTGTGACGACTTCAAGATCGAACTCCTCCAACGGAGTAACTATTACCACTTGAAAATCATCAACACTAAACAATCCACTGTTGCATGACTGTGTGTGCAGTTACTGTTGTGCATGCAACTATGAAAATAGGCACAGATTCGTCTTCGGATTGATAACTCTATGTACGGTAGCCTTTTGAAGCTTAAACGTTGCATTATATTGATGTAAATATATTTCTAGTATGGTGGCGACGTGAACTGAGTACTTCGACGCCTAAGTGATCTTTTATTTTTTTATTTTCTTTTTTTTACATTATGTGTATAGTACCTATATTGGTTAGAAAGGGGGTGACTACCGACATGATGACTAATAGAGAACTATGGAAGAAAAAGACATGTTGCGCCGACTCCAAATAAATTGGGATGAGGGCAGGAGAATGATGATACATTTTTGTATAGTGAATCGAATCTATAGGCTCCCGTATTACATGGGACTTAAACATTACTGGCGAAATGATGATGTACAAAGGTACACTTCTGCTGAGCCTACCGGAGATTGCAGGCGTGATGTTATGTTCTATATTTAGTTACTATAGTTTAGTACCTAGTTTAAATTAATAGGTCCCTATAGATTTACACTACTTAGAATAAATAACAGGAATTGAATTAATACTAAAAATAACAAAATTAAAACCTAACTTAACTAAAATTATTGGTACCTAAAGGTACCTACAACAATTGTATATTCCTAGCACAAACATAAATGAGTTATAGTTAGATAACCTCTCGTTAGCAGGAAATCAAATACCTAACATGAAAGAAACGATAGTAACACTAGCAAGTTGTGGTCATTAGTAAATATAAAAAATAACTATAAATGGATGCCATTAACACGATTTATTCCGGTCTGATCACTTTGCATCTATTTATTAAGTTCAGGCTATGATTAGAAAAAGCTTGATACGTGTTTATAGTAAGTACAGGAGTATACGTTTCAATTGAGTCACTTGAAATATTATCTTTTTTTTTATAATCTTTATTTAATTATAGACTTTCATGACCACCATGCGCATGAGAGTCTCATCGTAACCTAAAGATATACTGCTACGAATTACATTTTAGCCATGAACCAGAACAGACTCTTCGCATCATCACCATTTCGTTGACACAGAATTTTATGGTTACTGTCTTGTCTTACTGGTTATGTCATATCAAATCGGTTCAACTTTAAGATCCCAAACAGACCACTTCTATGAGACTCATATATGTAAGAATTATGATAAGCATAGCCATACTTATCATAATTCTCACAAACTATTTATTATATTATTACCACCTCAGTATCACCTTCTTCTGGTTAGAAGAATATATGGTAACAGAAATGTATACAACATGACGACATTCTCTAGGTATTGTTACCAAGCCAGGGAGATAAGTAACCAGGGTCGTCGGATAATAGGTAGTTGAAGTTTAGTAAGAAACCGATGGATGTTTTCGAATGAAATTAAATTTGACAAATGAACTGTTTTTTTTCTATTAATTAATATTTATCCATCGGTTTCTTACTAAACTGCAACTATATCAAACAATCTTGGTTACTTATTTTATTTGGCGACTGTACCTACCAAAAAGTAAATTAGGACGAGGGTAGAAGGATGATAATTGTTTATATCTCACAATGATCTAATATTATGATTCTCATGCAAGACACGGATATTGAACAAAAAATCTCGAGGTTTTGCAAACGTTTTTTTGTAAGACCGTTGAAGCGTGTAGATACTACAGAGTGAACGGCTATTGTTATAACTATTAAGAACATTGCATTTCTACCTACCATAAGAATTATTACGAAACGATAGTATATTCGCAACGAAAAAACCTGCCACGCGGACCTATAAAAAGATGCAAATAAAATTATAAAATGGGATCAAGGAAAACAACCGAACAAAAACGCCTTTCTATAAAACAATGCCTAATAACAACAAATAAAAAAAAAATACGACCAACAAATCTCATAAAAGCAATAAAAAAGTCGATTTAAAACACGCGACGTAAAGAAAATAAACAAAAATACAATTACCACGTGATCTGAAGTTCCGAAGCCGGCAAAATAAACGGAATATCTACTATCGATATAAGTAAATCTCAAACGGCTTGAATCAAAACAAGCCGCACGAGATTTACTTGAAACGACAGTAGTAACATTTTGTTGGTGACTTCGAGTTTTGAGTTTGCGACTTCGATTTTTGGCGGCGACTTCGAATTTCGAAACGTAAGCGGGTGTTGTGCCGCGCTGCAGTGAGATGACTGCCAGTCGTTGGCTTGTGTTGCTAGGGTAGGGAATTGATTTAACTTTGAATGTGTTTTATTTTATCTATTTGAGTTCCCATTAAGTCTTTTTCATGCCATATTGAAAGTATTTGAACTGAACTTATTCATTTTAATCTTATATTGAAGACACAATCAAAATATTACTTTTTATTAGGTTCTTCTCGTCTACTATATTTACCAAATCTATGATCATGATGTTCCTTATCATGATAAGAATACCAAATTTTGTAAAAATGTATCTATGAGTAGATATTACATAAACAAACAGTTAATTTAGAAACAAATAACTAGAAAATCTTAATTAATTTTCTAATAATAGAATCACGTTGTAAGTCTGTACTATAAAAAACTTGAAAACGTTAAAAGCTGTTTTTAACAATTTTGCCATTTTCCCAGCAATTCTCCCTTACTCTAGCAACACTGGCTTATATTAAAATGCGCGCAACCGAAGCAAATGGAACTAGAATGGAACACCGAAGGTCAGTGACGTATGCCTTCAGAACTTATTAAATTCCTTCAAGCATCACAACACGAGCCATTGTAGACTTTATTTATGTAAAAATAAGATTCAAAACGTCATGAGTGTGAATTTCTTTCACGTGGTGAATGAAACACGGGATTTTAGACTCTTCGGGAACGGTGTTACGGTTGAAAGTGAAATATAATGTTTATGTGTGTTGGGCTGCCGATAAAACACTTGTGTCACTATTAAATATTTGGTATAATTATTATTAATTGAGTTTTATTTTAATAGAATCGTTTCACCTGTAGGAGGAACCCTATTGAAAATGGCACTTTTATTCAAAGTAGTTTAATTATAATTAATACAAAACTAACTAATATAAAAGGTTTTTTATACGTTCAAATGAGGATTATGAGTCGTGAACTTTTTTTTTTAAATATCGCAGCATTATGTTGAGATAGGAGCCTTTTTGGCCTCGGTCTTTTTTTGTATTCTTTTTTATGTAACTTTGTTAGTATTTAATACTAATTTTTTCACTATTCGTATTTCCTGTACGTGTCCCAAATAAAATATTTATATTTTCTTTTTTCTTTAGGTACCTTACTACTGAAACAAATAATGTTAAAGACAGTTACAAGTCTTATTATTGCTACCATCTTGGTGACTGGCTAATACCTATTTTATTTAATGGTTGCTGCAGATATTCGCTATCAATCATAATCTGAATCATTTTGAAGGATTGCTAATCCATTGCTGCTTATGTTCGAAAAATTTGTATGTCTGACAACGTAAATAAAGCAATGAATGTAGTTGAACTGTCAAAATGAAAGAAATTCCTACTGATAATGTGTTACGCAATTACCCCGCAGATAAAAATGAGCTTACAATTTTTTATTCCCATCCCTTTGTCTTTATTAGGTACCTTTTACAAAAATAGCAATACTCAGGCATCGAACCGGTGACATTTCGCTCCGATACCGCACGGCTGCGAATATTACGGGTACCTAAGTTACGATGTATGACGTAACCCCTCGTTAGTGTATCCACGTGCTTACGTTTAACTGTCGGATATCGGGGTCAAACACCCTTGCACGTCTTGGTAGTCAGTTGTTGCTAGACTGAAATTAACCTGGTTTGGCAAAATGTTTGCTGTGTTTGGCTTTTCATGAGCATTAGCATGAGATCCTAGGTTCGATTCCCAGGTAATTGGCAAAGAGTTATTGGGTTTTTTATCAGGATTTGTTTAGTAGCAGCCTGGAGTCTGGATTTGTGCCCAATTGATGGCAATAGGCTCGCTTCCTATTACATGGGCCTTAAATGTAACGAGCGAAATGTGAAATACTAGTGTACTATGGGTACACCTCTGCCTAACCTGCTGTACTGTGCTGCTATGTGATGTTACATAAGTTATCGCTTTTCCTTTGTTTTTCCTGAACTAGTCGTACTACTTTGCCAATCTTTGAATAGCTATAGTGACTAGAAATAAGCAGTTTAATTTATTGTCGTGCCAGTGTCGTCTCCACTTATAATTCGGTATTCCTACCTGATCCTTGTTAGTAAACAAACGGATTGCAGATGTATAATAAGAATCATTGTTAACATAACGCAGATTCTGAAACGTTTGTAAACAGCGTAGTTTGCAGATAGTTGGCTATCTGCAAACTGCAACACATTAAATATTCATGGGTTACCTACTTAATATTCTACACTATATCACTTACCTAAATGTTATTTTTATTACTTTGGGAACTTTTTTGGACATCTGGCAAATCGAGCGACTAAGAATGGATGTTTAAGTTTTTACTTTTTAGACACATTGTATATTTCTAACATGCATAGCATACCTGCCTATTCCTAATATGTACCCAATGCGAACAAAGGTTTCCTCTCTTCGAGAAGAAGTGGGTTATAGCTATGATCTACCACGCGGACCCAGTGTTGGTAGATGACACATATCTTCGAATTTTTAGTCCTAGAACATGCCGGTTTCCTCACGATGTTTTCCTTCACCGTTTTGAGAGCAGAGGTGATGAAATTATATATCCCATAAACTGGACCCACAAATCTAGACTATGAGTAGAGGCACAGAATAACTAATAGTACTGGTAGAGGACAGTATTGAAGTGTTGAGATAACACAGGCCATTGTCTTTAAAGCGCGGTTGAAGTTCTAACTGTATGACATAGATGGCGCTGTGAATATTTGTTCTTACCTATAACCTACCCTACTATAATAAGTAGTGGTAATAAAGGTTTTTTAGACCTTAATGTATTTCTTGTGATATTTAAATAAAATCTATTGTATTTTTATAAATCTATTTCACATTGTCATAGACTTCATGGTTATTAAATAATATGTTGTTCCGATAGCGAGGTTAAAATGAAAATTTAATCCAAGATGGTGAGCAAACACGTAACAACCACATAGCGGAATTCGTCTTAGGTTCATTCGATTTTGTCTCAGGTGTTACTGAAATTTACGCTGAAGAAAATTTTATCTTTTTCTTGTTCGTTAGTAGTTCGCTCTAGGGATACAAATTTATAACTATTTGATGAAAAACATATTTTATTTCCTCTTATTTCTAAGATAAGGTAGTTATAGGAATTGAAGTCTGATTAGATAGTAAATTAGTTTTCTGGTTGTCTTTTCTTTGTAAAGAAAAATACATAACTTCATCCTTTTGTGAAGTTGGACAAATAGATAGATATTATTTTGATGCATACATTATATTGTGTCCCATCGATTTCTATCATTTTTATTTTGTTACTAGCTGTGCCCACGACTTCGTTCGCGTGTATGACGGAAAAGGTTTTAATTCTTTCGCGCGGAACCCTAATTATTTTTCTAAAATAAAAGCAGCTATCTGCCAGTGAAAGTCCCGTCAAAATCGTTTTAACCGTTTCAGAGAGTAGCCAGAACAAACAGACAGACAGACAGACAAAAATTGTAAAAAATATTATTTTGGTATATGTACCGTGTATACATCCATATGCATTTAGTAAAAAGCGGTTATTTTAATATTACAAACAGACACTCCAATTTTATTTATTTGTATAGATAAATGGCATCTCGCAGTTCAACCTAAGAGGTTATCAGCTGCTTAACCAGGGTTGCCTGTGGGTGCCTTAATAAATTAAGGCCTTCGTCCAGGGCTCAAAAACTAAAAATCTACCTCTATCATATAATGGAAAATTTTAACTTACTTTATTTGCCATCGCCACGCTAAGGAAAACATAAACGTAAAACAACAAAAATATGAATTAACTAAGTATAACTTATTGTCGGGTCTAAGTATAACTATTTAAGAGTGAGTTGCCTATGGCACTGAAACGCAGGCTCATGGACATGTGTAATCTTCCCGTCTTAACCTATGGTGCACAAACTTGGTCTTTGACTAACATCTAGAAGTCCAAACTCAAGGTCTGCCAACGAGCAATGGAGCGCAATATACTGGGTGTTAAGTTGACGGATCGTGTCCGAAACACAATACTGCGCTCCAAAACAAAGATAGTTGACGTGGCTCAAAAGGCTGCTCAACTTAAATGGGACTGGGCAGAACATGTTTGCCGCATGCCGGACAAACTGTGGGCCTAAATAGAACAGAATTGGTGCCCTGAGAGAGTGAGGCGGGGTCGCGGCAGGCCACGTAGGAGATGGCGGGACGAGCTGGAAAACTGGAAGGAGGACGCGCGGGCTCGCGAAAGATGGAAGGAGTGGAGGGACGCCTTTGCCCAGGAGTGGGACAGTGCAGGCTAGAAATAATAAAATTACTGTCGACTAACTTATTATTCTAAAACTACGCCCTACTTTTCTTAAATAAACTTTAGGTAAGTAAACTATTTTACTACACACGCGATTAAATATTTAAAAATAGTTTGCCCTACATCCATATCGCTGCTGATAACGAATGAGCTATAAATTATGTTATGTGAATTTTGCTTTTGTGTTTAGTTTCATGTCGCATTTGCATAGTAATGTTTGAATGAGGTTCAAACCACGCTATGCTGTGATTAAGTAGATGTTATCTTTACGAGTAAAAGTGGCTGAATGGTGAGCATGAGAACATGGGTTTGATTCCTGTGTTATGCAGAGTTTTAGTGAGATTTCTGTTTTTTTTTTTGTGTTGGTATTTCGTCTTTGCCACTTCGGAAATAACAATAGAATGTTATTGGAAAAACAGATTTTTTTATTCACAAAATAATTTTAAAAACTGTTTTAAATTTTGTAAATCAACAATGAGATATTTTCGGCTCGTTCCCAACTATTATAATTTCGCCCTCCCCCATTCACCCTCTTAGGGGTGGAATTTGAAAAACGCTTTCTTAGTGGATACTTACTTTTCACAAAGATCACACCCTTAAAATTTCATATCTCTAGGACCAGCGGTTTAGGCTGTGCGTTGATATTCAGTCAGTCAGGACTTTATACAGGGTTATTGAAAAAACACCAACAACCTCTCAAGAGGTCATTGTACTCATCATTATGAACAACTTTTACTATGGGACCTAACCTGAAATCGCGATAAAAAAATCTGCTGTTCCCTACATTTATGTTCGTATAACTCGTCAAAATGTAGGGAACAGCTGATTATTTTTTCGCGATTTCAGGTTTGATACCAAAGTAAAAGTTGTTCATAATGGTGAGTATAATGACCTCTTAAGAGGTTGTTGGTGTTTTTCCAATAACCCTGTATATATACGAGTAGATAGTTGTCTAACTAATATCAGCTGAAACCTGAACATGGAGTTTCATGATACCAGCGCCGAAAGAATATAATATAAGACCTGCACCCTAATTGCGCAACACATTATCAATCTCAGTCTGAATAATTTTGAAGGTTAAGCTAATCCATTACTTCCTATGTTCGAAAAAATTGTCTGCTCAACAACGTAAATAACGCAATGAACGTTGTTGGACAGTCAGAATGAAAGCCATTGCTAATGATAGTGTGTTACGAAATTACCCCGCAGGTATTCAGTAAGAACTAAGGCTTAAGCATTTGGCCTTTGGAATATTCGTAATAACTAATTCTTTCATTAGAATTCTGCTAACTGTCCAACAAATTTCAAATGTTCATAGAAACAGTTATAAATATCTATTGACAAGAAGCGTCAACGTCAACGTCACGCCACGTTTTCCCGAAGGATATTGTGCAGAGGTGTACCCAGAACACCTACATTTCGCCAGTTATGTTTAAGTCCCAAATAATAGGGGCGACCCTGTTCGATACAAATCCAGACTCCGGGCTGCTACTCATAAATTCCAGATACAAAAACCCTATATTACTTTTCCCGACCTTTGAATAGAACCCAGGTCCTCATCCTAAGCAGCTGTAGCGTTTGCGACATCTAAACCAACGAGGCAGTCAACACAACCGTTTCCCAACTTCTTAAATTCATCAATCTACATGCAACTAATCAAACCTTGAGCCCAATAGTTCCACGGGATATCATGACACACATTCCTCCCCCATTCATCAAGTCCCCCATGGTTCCCACATGGGTACATCTACTCACATAACAACGAAATGACTTATCATCATACATCTGCTTTCACTGACCTGACCTAAGCTTCGTGAGTTCAAACTCAGGCCTTTAAATAGACTTTCTACGGTAAGTGATTTACCTGATCGTTTGAATTTTTTTTGCTATTAATTTTAATTATTCTTTCCCATCGGCTTCTATCATTTATGGAGTAATTAACTAATATGATGCCTTACAATTCCGCAGTTTCTTGGCTCACAGTCTAGAGACATAATAATATGATATAATCTCATTTGTATTGAGATTGTGAACTATTTGGGAGGAACTTTTGGGCATCAGGATTGATTACTTAATAATAATAATAATAATCAATCATTGTGCCAATAGTCGTTACAGCCAATGGATTGATAGCCAAGAGCCTCGACCAACACCTGAGGAGGCTCTCGTTGGCCAGCTGGATCAAGGGCTTGATTCAGAAAGCAGTACTTCTGGACACGGCTCGCATTGTCAGGAGATTCCTCTCTCTGGAGCCCTGACCACCGGTAGCTTGGACCCTGTTCCCGATACCGGTGGGCTACTATTTTTTATATTTTTGAATGTTTTTATATATTTTTTTTATATTCTAATATTTAAAAATATAAATTATATGTATATAGACGAATAAAGGAAATAATAATCCACAACTATCACACAACGCCATCTAGTCCCAAGCTAAGCAGAGCTTGTGTTATGGGTACTAGACAACTGATAAACATACTTATATATTTCTAAATACATACATATTATAGATAAATTACAACCAGACACAGAACAAATGATCGTGCTCATCACACAAACATTTGTCCTGGGTGGGAATCGAACCCACGACCTCCGGCATAGCAGTCAGGGTCACTAACCACTAGACCATCAGGCCTGTCAGACTTGCATGTAGATCAAAGAATTTATATAAGATGTTACAGTTGTACTAGTCGTGAATGGATTATTATTGCTCTGTATTGGATACTGATGAGGAAAGTTTTGAGTATGAGTGTCGATAGCTATAAGAGTAGGAGAAGACCAAAGAAACGATGGATGGAGTGTGTGAATGATGATATAGTTAGAAATGGGTGACTACCGAGATGACGACTAATAGAGAAGTATGGAAGAAAAAGACATGTTTGTTCAATGTTAGAGTAACCTACAGGAAGAATTAATTAATACATACCAAATTATAGGTTTTTATTTGAAGTAATCCAGCTTATTCAGCCCATAATAATTACTATGCGAATGGAATTAAAAGTAATTTAAATCGCCTACACACTTCCTACAATTTACATCTCAATAAGGCCAAAGTAATTACTACATCATTAATAACTTTCAATGAGCACTAGAATCTAAGTTATTGCCCTTAGAATGCCCTAATCGTGTAGAAAGTTAACAACTTGATTGCCTAGGTATTCCGGTATGAGAGCGTACAAAGAGGCAGTAAGAAATGGAGTGCTAATGTGTTGGGAAAATGACACGACCGACATTCATATGATTGTGCGTATAATAATGTTGTCACGAATATCAGCCATCAACATATTCAACTTGAACTGAATGGATTAGATGTCGAACAGAATGATCGACAGGTCATGGAATAAGTTACGTCTCTAGTTGCAAGATTACAATCGTTTTAATGTGCGAACCTAAGTTATTGCCTTCAGAATGCCCTAATCGTATAGAAAGCTGATTGCCTAGGGATTTCGGTATCAGGGTGTACTAGTATACAGTAAGAAATGGAGAGCTAATGTGTTGGGAAAACGACGCGAACGACATTTATAATTATGATCTGTGTGTATAATAATGTTATCATGAATGTCAGTCATCGATATTAGGCTAATGGACGAGTTGTCGAAGTACGTGACAAAAATATCATTGAATAATTTACGTCTCTAGTTACACTATGTAATTACGATAGGTACTTTTGGGTATGTAAGGTGCACATTACTAGTATAACTAAGAATGCATCCTCATACTTTTTCTTACATAATTAGGTTTGTTTTCATATCAATTTATAGTAAAATGAATGGATGAGGGCTTTTGACTCGCACGTTTTATTTTTGGGCTATGGAATCTTCAACTAACGCATTGGCAAGAAAGTAATCCTATCACACACTATGCGACTTCTATACGACTATATGACTACGCGCAGGCGACGGGGTGCCGGGAACGGATCTAAAGTCCCTAAAATTTTATTGAATTTGTATGTAAAAAATCGTTTTCTGCGCCCCTTAGCGTGGCGCATTGTAGTATGTCATTAGCCTAATAATTTCTGCACCCACCTATGAATATTAGTAATGGGCTAGGCAATTCTTGGTAAGTAGTTGGCTTTACAAAAAAATAATTAATCTGTTTGATTCGATGTGTAAATAGGATCGTATTCGCATTTCATTCTTTAGATACTCTATGATCGTGACCCAGACTGAAAATGTTCTGGTTTAGAATAGTTTATTCTGGAATATCTTAAGCTTGATAATGATGAGTGATGATTAGTGTGCAGAATATTGAAACAGATGTAGATGCCAAATCATTACAGTTGGCTCGTAAGCTTAAAATCGACGCACTTTTTTTTACCAATCGAGTAAAAGAGAACTACATATAGTTTTTCAATCAGCGCAAAAAAAAAAACTACGCCTAAAATAGGGATGACGACGGGGTAAAGTAAACTAAATTCTATTTAGTCCATCAGTTAGATTATGAAAAAATAATGGACACATATTTTTTCTTGTGTCAATCAACCAAAAAATGACAAAGATAAAGCGTGTCAAAGTTTGGGAGTGGGGGCTCGTGACGTCACTTGTAGGTAAAAATTGTACCAACAAGTGACGTCATGCGACATTTCAAATCAATATATCTCTGCGATGTTTTGATTATGTGAAAAAAGAAAAAACACGTGCCCAATACTTTTTAATATCTACCTGATAGACGAAGAAAAAAAAGTTAGTCGTCATCCCTATTAATTTAAATAAATTGATATTACGTAACAGTACAATAAGTTACAAACGTGCAAATTCCGGTATTTTTGTTTATGGTAATCGATTTGACATACGCACTTCAACGATAGTAAAATTTTACAACAATAATACTATGTGAAAGCGGTAATTGATACCGTCGTAAAGTTTTCTCAACTTAATTGGTTAGGCAGGTGATGATAGACATATTAATAAATAAAGAATAAGTACTGATAATACAGTGTTTTTCTTGACGATGTCATAAAAATTATAAATATCTACGATGTTAAAGAAAATAAACATGACCAAGCAACAAAAAATAGATAAATACTCGTACGTGGTTTTCCAACACCACTCACAGATATTGTACACAAAATAACTGCGAGCGAAATTATAAGCTAGAGTACCTAATGACTATTAAGAGGGGACGGGGCCTGCGAGGAAAATGAAAAAAAAGTTTTTGGAGAAACTATTGCCGTCGCCTTACCTCAAGTCTGCCCCCGTACTGTGTGATAGGGACAGCTGCAGCTCAGACCGAAATTATCATAAAAATTTTGACGAGATCGACGTTTCGTATTCCCTTTTTTTCTCCTCGAAAACTGAGCCAATTCAATTATTTTTTATATTAACATTTTAAGAAAGGGTATGTTTAGGTTCCCATCATTTTTTTTATGTTAAAAACTTTTCTAACTTCTCTGGTAGTCCAACTAATCACGACGGTAAAAATAGGGCATTTTTGTAATTTTTATAGGGACATAAATTTTCTTTACTAATTAGTTGTTGAAAAATGAAAATGACAGGGACGTGTTTACAGCAGACCTTGATTTTATGAAAAAAAAATCTCTAGAGGCATTATTCAGGAAGAAAAAATGGGAATATGTTTGTATGGACAAATGCACACCTTGTTCCCTCTTAAAACTCAAAAGATATTCCTTAAAATAAGAGAAAATGAAATAGGAAAAGCGATAAGACCGATGCGATGTGTTTGCGGATGAATGGATTAAAATTATGAGTCTAGTGTTCTGTGAGAGAAAGTATGCAAGGGAGTCCGATGTTCCATGTTAGTTTTAAATTAAATTATATTAATGTCAACGTAGTAATTGTCTCTTTATTAATTAATGTAATTGGTGTTGTAATGTTTTAATTAACTATAAATATATAAATAGTGTCACCCTTTGTAAAATTTCTAAATTTTTATGTATCTGTAATTTATATGGTGTAGGTACAATATAATAAAGAGTATTCTATTCTATTCTAAAAACAACAATCCAGGTAATGCCATGAGTTACAAGTTTATAGACAAATAAAGAAAGTTAATTTATAACTTTTCTTTACGACCATTTTCCGAAGTGAAGGGAACTGAATGCTATGAAAACGTTAGAATTATTTGAAGCCATAATTGCTACTATTATGTGCAAAAACTTGCTATATCATGCAGCGATCAGGCTAGTGAAATAGACATTGAAATTGTGGAACAAGCGAACGAGCAATATGAAGTCTAAGTAGAGGATCAGAGGCGTCAGGATGAAATAAGTGGCGAACTTGATTTAAATAATTATCTCTAATTGCAAATCTGATTATGTTTTGGGGCCACAAATGTCAACATGGCAAAACAAAGCAGTTTGGAGCGAAAAAGGTGAGGCTCTTGCTCTCTAACAAAAATAAAATGCTAAATTGATGTTCAAAGCAGCAGTTGACCCCAAATAGTTTCTCGCAATAGTTTTGATAATTAAAATGTATTTAGATTTAACACAAGTATGATAAGCAGTCTATAACGGTCCTAATTCACTGGTCTAACTAAAGAAATAAGAGCATGAAATTATGCTTCCATTACCATAAAACAAGGATTTTTATCTGAAAATAAAAACGTTGCTAGCGGGTCACGCATACAATTAAAAGTTATGAACCAAGTTATAAAAATTTTATGCACATTCTACTAGCTAAAAATGCCCATTCTTTTTGAGTAGTTCTAACGTTTTTAACCATATACCTAAAACAGAGGGAGAAATGATAAATATGAGAAGAAACAAAAAAAAGTTCGTTGATGGATCAGTTAACGAACTTGATCTGAAGAGATAGCAACAAAATAAGAACACATAATTGTTTGAACACAGAATTGAAACATGTTAAATTAGATAAGGATAAAGTAAGTTATAGAAATAATACACCATCATGTTTATTAGTGATTAGATACATTGATAAGGACCTCAAACAAGGCTGAAACTAAGAGTGAAAGCATCATCAGTTGGAAAAAGTAAGCATAATTATGGATAATCTTCTGTAAAACTATGTCCAATAGACTCCTTAGAATGCAAGATTTTATCTAAAATACTTCGAAACAACGACCGAAGATCAACAAAGCATGAAAGTGCCAACGAGTGACTTTATGATGATGATGATGATAATGTCACTGGATGGCATTAGACGTGACATTTGTACTGTAATTACTTCCTACGAATGATCTTTGATGTGGCACGTTTTGGAGATTTACCTTGAAACAGGTATTCGATTTAAATTCTCACGAGTAGTTATAGCGACATGCAGTACCATACAGTACAGTGACAAAAAGGAAGGATTATAAGTAGGAATCAATGCTTCAATTTTCATTTTGCACTATGAAAGTTTAAAATCAAACTTAAACAAGCAAACCGCGCGGTTATAAGCAATGTGTATGAGATAATAATAAGAAATAGTAGAAGACACTAACAGATTATCAACCGAAAACTAGACAATGCTGAACTGTGGCATATCCTCGGTCAGAGACAATGCTTAACTCCAGTTTCTTCTGGCACAATATTCTCTTTGAAAAACAAAACTGAATGACCACAAGAAGTATAGAAATAGTTCATTAGTATTGCAATTTTACAATAATTTGGCATAAAATTATACTGTATTACCCCATTTACAGCAGGTACAGTAATTTACACTATCTAATTTTTACACTTTTTAGTTTTTTAAATTACTGTATTTTTTAATTTATTCATCTTTATGTTTTTATATTGTTTTGTATGTAATATTATGGATTTTTATTATCTGCAATAAATTGAATTGAATTAGTACTAACCAAAGCTCAACTAGAAACAGAAAACCATGTCAAACAATACTTCCGCGTAATCATTGAGATCTTCACCACGATTATCACGGCGACATCGATCGTCCTCAATGACACTGACATTGATTCGCGACACAGTTTACATGATATAAGAAACAATAATAATGTGAACTTAATCGATCTGATGCGTTCTTGTGAAGTAGATAGTTATGTGAGTAGTCTGTTTGATGGATTGGAATGGATTCCCTTTATATGACAAGCTGATGAAGATAGCAAAGGTCAATAAGGAAATTGGAGTGGTTTAGTAGAACTTGGAAAGCATGTAAGCATGTTAACCTTTTAATTGCCCGATTTCATATCAGATGTCGTATACCAGCGCCCGAAACAAAAACGAAGAATAAATACCTGATAGAATACGGCACAATTAAATTAAAAAAAAACAGATTAAACGAGCTGTGGTATTTGGTCGTAAATATACGACCCTGGCAAAATGGACACGAAAATATTTGTCGGATCAATCCGGCGTAAGCGGTTAAAAGGTTAATGAATGTAGAATTAAAGATGATTGAAGATCTGATGAGTACGATTATTGGACTTTAACATTACGAGAGATGCGCCAGGTAACCCGCGAAATTCAAATTTTCTGACGCTTTTTGCAATTTGCAAGTCAGTATCAGGTTGTATGTTGAACAAAATATGATTCGCGACCGTAACAAATATGTATTTACAGAATTATAATTATCAATACAACCCTCTAAGTTCATATAATCCTATTGATTGATAAAATTCATGAAATAGTCCAATCATATATTTTGATTCCCTAAGATGAACTTTGTGGTTACTAAAAAAATGCCTTATATTTTGCGACATAGACCTAGTAGGAAGAACTTTAATATTTTGTACAGCGTAAGCCAGCATTATGTTTGCATCTTCCAAAGCTTAAAAACATTTGAGCCAAACATTAATAAAACTGATGAATATGCACAAATGCAACA
This sequence comes from Hydraecia micacea, assembly GCA_914767645.1. Lineage (NCBI taxonomy): Eukaryota > Metazoa > Arthropoda > Insecta > Lepidoptera > Noctuidae > Hydraecia > Hydraecia micacea. The sequence continues at coordinate 13,809,683 of OU611798.1, read as the reverse complement.
CACAGAAATGGTGTCCCTAGTAAATAATTTGCGAACAGTTGTTGAAGGTTTGCTGTGAAATATACTATTGATAACAGTAGATAGTACACAAAAGGTAAATATCCTATGTCTCTTAATTGCGTACAAAATATATGAAGAAAATAAACTCTAGATCGTGACTCCAAAGTACCAGAAATATTTCAAAATGGAGTTCCTTTCTAACTATCGAGGAATTTTCTAAGTACCGATAGAAGCAAAAGTTATGAATTCATGTATTTGAATGTAATTTATTTGAGCTGAAGGCAATGAAGTGTGTAAAGACTTGTTTATTAATGATTTCCACGCTCGTTTTTTAGCTCGATAGATATATATGAGCGGTATTTTGAAAGCTGTACAATTGCCTATAAATATCTGTTGCATATCTAAGCATCTGTGTAGCTGTAGCTACAAACAACATTTACTCGGGACATTACAGAAAATTGGCATGCAAAATTCGAGGAGCTATCTCATGATTGAGAATTTATTTTTTTGCTTGAGACAACCATGTGGGTTTTAACTTAAAAATCAAGCCGGAATTACAGTACTTAGTCATTCTCGTTTTGAACACTTATTTTCTTTTTATCAAATAGTGCGCATGTTTTTAGAGAAACGTTGAGTATGCAATACTAATTTAAAGATTATGTTTTGTGACTAAGAGAACCACCATAGTGTTGTTTTCATTGTGACATAGACACTCACTTTCCCTGGATATTTTGCTGGATTTTGGATTTCGCTAAAATTCCACACCTTTTTTGCCAACTTTACGGGACCGCTAACTTGCCAACCACAAATAACTAGTAAGCTATAAGTGTAAGTAAGCGCCTGTGGCTACAATGAAGTATCATTCTCTATTTGTGTCACAAGGTCTCTGCCGCGGGATCTGACTTTAGTTTCATATAATGGTCTTGAATATTGTAACTTGGAAATGTATTATCTAGAATATCATATTAGATACATTTACTAGATAATAGATGAAGTGAGCCATGAGAAATGTAGCCAAGTATGAAACTAAGATAGCGAAGTATGCGTTAGAGGAGCTCAAAATAAATAAAGAAGCAGGACAAGATAGTAATGATTATATAAAAGAGTCATACGCAATCCTAGATAAAGTATTGAATATCATTTGAGAATTTATACTGAACCACAAACCGTAAGATACATTCGCGCAGAAGTAAGATGGAAACGCGGTGGCAACGTTTAACATAATCTTGAAGAAGATGTCTGAAATATGGAAGCATTCTTCCTTTAACTGGTTGAATGCCGTAATTACCGAAACAATTAAAAAGCCATTGTGTCTCGCGTGGATCTACGTTCCAACATACGAAGGGTTAATGGTGAAGTAACCAGAATGTACATTATTTTGAAATTGTTAAAAAGTTTTGTGATGTTGGTTCCTCTACCAAAAAACAAAAAACAAACAATACAAAAATTAAATAGCAATTATTATTAGCCAGGAATTTCAAAGTCAAGATAACGTTAATAACAAACAAAGAAAATTAAAAGTAGACCGAGGGAAAATTTTCATTGAAGCGAATGTTTAACTCATTCAAAAGAATTTATCAATAGGAGCTTAAACATGGAATTAAAATACTTTCTTTGAACTGATGTAATCTTTTCTCAGTAGAATGAGCAAAACTCACAACAGTTATATGAAGAGCTAAATACTCAAGATTTAGAAGATAATTGCACAAACGATCTCTTTATAAAACTAGATCCATTGGAGACTGCAAACTTGGACAGTGTTCATACTATGACAATTTGCTTGCCTTAAACAGTTATATCAATTTTCATATTTGACAAAACATAATTTTGTCATCTCTAACATCATCATACATTTTGTTCAATGATGACTCACTGACTGCATATTGAAGATTGTAATTAATAATTTCAAACATCATCACCATCATTATCTTGCTCTTATCCCGATTTATTTGGTGTCGGTGCAACATCGTTCCCATTCATGTCAACATTATTTATAATAAACCCTATCCAAATCTACAACTACAATTTCAACGTTCTCGAGCAAGTCAGTACTTGTTGGAAGATTAAGAGTCATTGTTAATAGAAGAAGAGGTTCTATTCACGACCCCCTTTTTAAGGGCTTAAACTAAATCTTCATATACCAAAGAATGTAGGCCACAGCACAATTACCGACTAGTATTCTCACATTACGATCATACGTCACTTCATTCCCACGACACTGAACGACAATTGGGTGGGAAAAAGAAACGATTACATCTAATTATCCGTTTTCTCTACTTGTATTGATGCTGCAAAAACTGTTAGTGATACGCAAAATAGGAAGTGACGTGAATAATGGATTGAGAGTTTGAGAGTATTGAAAGTTGAGATGCTTTGTCGTGTGGATTTATAGGCGCATGCGTGGAATATGGCAACAACTCTTTTGCTTTGCTTGTAAGAAGGAGACCAGATTTATCAGAGATAGGAATAAAGTTTATAGACATGGGAAAAATTAAATACCCAAGTGAAACTACTAATTTTCCATTTCAATAACCAGTTCTAGCAGAACTATGGTTTGCTGCTAAAACTATGGTTTGCTTCTTAAGACGTTTTTCCAATAAATTATTTAATGTTATGATGAAATCAGCGTAAAAGTGACTGACCACACAATCTATTCAAATTGTGGTTTGCATAAAGTGGCAATGTCATTAACACGATAGAACAGTTTCAATGAACGTCAAGACAGCTTTTCATTCATAAAAACATTTATTTTAATTCTGTCCCTATATTCTGAGAAACAGAACATAGAAATTAATGCCCTTCACGTACGGATACGTTATTAATTTACATTTTTTAACATTGTAATAAATTATTCATAGTTTTTTTTTATTCTTCTCCTACATGAAAGCGGAACGGATCTTAGAAAGAGTCTATTAAAAAATCACGACCATTGAAGACATTTAGCCCATTTTTCATGTTAATAAAAGCCATGAATATCTCAAAATACGTGCCTACTGTAAAATAATGGACTATACTGATTTAATTGTCCATATACGCTTAATTATTAACAAACTTTCTCCTACATGTAATGCATACGTAATAGTTAATAATTACTTATCATTAAGAGAAGACAATGTCTCTTTAAACAGTGCTTGCGTATCTAGGATCGAGAATTAAGTGATATATCTGTGAGTATATGGGCGTAATGAATAAGTATTATCGTTAATTGGTAGGAGACTTCAAGATGGATGTGCTAATAGAATAGTTAAGAATGATTATCGTTAATGCAGATCTATACGTACAAGTTCAAACTCCTTTGGAACATTATATGCAGCAATTAAATCCTTCATTGAATTCATTCGAACTGCTTATATTAAACAAGCTACAACTTTAAGCAAATTTCAGCTGGTGGTGATGGCAACTTTGGACCGGAAATGACACATGGTCCGCTAAAAGGGGTCCAGTTAACATGATCCTTAGTAATGAGGGACCGATTCAAGAAGAAGTTATTATACAAATTAAATCGTACGAGGTTTGGATTTCATTAATCAAAGTTAGCGATCCTGAAGAGAAATCGCATCATGAAACAATCCTTTTGTCATCGAAATTCTAACTAGCAATAAAACAAAATTATCAAAAACAACCTTGCAAGATTTGCTAAAATGTACGTAAAGTTTAACAAAATCTTGATTATTGTATATGCTATTATCAATAGTACCTTTGCTACTATGAGCGCCTTCCCCGCCAACACGAACAGTCCTGCTATCGCCAGCGGGATCATGGCTGCCATCTTCATTGCTGCTCCCATCATCATCATGCCCATCATCTTCTTCATCTTTCCTCGCCCTGGAATCAGTTTGGTTGGCTATGAGTATTTTGTATTTTATGAGTTTATAACATTTTACGTTGACTGCCCTGGTACAGGCAGTTGAAGTTTGAACTTTAACTCAGTAAGTTCATGTCAAGGTCAATAACGCCAATGTCGAGGGTATCTGCAGGTGTAACCTGCACTGCACGATGCTAATATGCTACTACATCAATGTTATGTTCAAGACTGACTGGTGGAGAGATGCCAATACAGCTTGACAGTCTAATAAATAAGAAAGGGAGACTGAGAGTATTAATAGCGTCATTCATAAGCTTCGGATGTTAAAGTCAAATTTGAAAAAGATCTGCGTTTGTTTCCAGGATCGATATCAATATTTAGTCACTTAGATTGGAATTTATTAGGTACCCGTGACCACACGTGAAACAATTTAATGCCTAAATATAGTCACAAAATCGTATTTCTTAATCAAATCATTTGATGATCCGTGAAACATGATTTGGACTTTGGAACAAACACTTCCTATTCACAACCCTGAAAAGGATGGCATGAACATAACTATAGGTAATAATTTAAGTATATCACGCAAACATAGCGACAAGGAAAGCACTGCATTTCAACTACTTAGTGAAGTGGATTTCCTGATAATTATATTTGAGCTCGCACTTTCTTGTTAAGTTAAAACTGTATTTCCTTCTTTATATACTGTTTCATTGATTTATGATTGTATAAAAAGATAATGCAGTTCAACTTTCGTGGATTTATATATTGATTCGAACTTTCGTCAATTAGTAAATTGATTGACGTTTTTTGTGACGTCTTTCACAAACTTAAATGTCAGATACACATGACAAATATTTTGCAAAACTGAAATACTACTTGATAACTCATGGATGTATAAAATTTTCAGCAGAATAATTGTACAATACCGTGTCGAACGGCACTGAAAAAGATATAAGTATGGACAATCTAACAATTTCACATAAATCTAAAGCCCATAATGAAATGAAAGGAGATGCTCTCATTTCCATTTCATTTACATGCAGCAACAAAAGGTCAGCAATTGCACGATAAAGAAAAGTAAATGGACATCACGCGGAAAAAGAAAGTAAACGAGCAAATAAAGATAATAAAGAAAATCGTGGTCATTATTGTAATTGTCTAGTCCAAAGAGGTTATTAAACAATTGCTAGATAGCTTGTGGACGCGAGAGAGTGCAGTAAAATAAATTATAAATTCCTATTTAAACATTTAACTTCAACTTTTAATGAGTGGTTTTTGTGGAAGAGTTAATACATTTCGTCAATGTATGATAGACCTCCTGTGTCCCACCAATGGGAACAGTATAGGCTGATTATGCTTTTATGCTATGATAGACTATCAAAAGAAGGGAGTTTATTGAGATTACACTTGTAATGGATTCCTTTGAAGTTACAGTTCTTTAGTGATTTTATCTGATGTCATATACAGGAGATGCTATCAATAATTAAAAATCATTTTACCGTTCAACGTTTAGATAGGAAGTTAAATTATTTTATCCATCCTACGTTCAAAACCTTTCATTTTTATACACACGTATGATTAGTGACTATTGCCAGTTATAAGATTTAAAATACAGTCGTGCCAGCGACACGAAGAAAAATAATTTCCAATTATACTGCACAGTTGATTTTGAATCATCCCCGAATAATTATCATGTACAGTGGCGATTCAATAATTGACCTTGTATATGTCGCAGCCAACTAGCTTAATCAGCCCTTCAGTTGACTGCCTAGCCTAGACGGCGCCGTTCAACTAGCGGCCTGAATGATATTCAGCCAATGCGTCTAATACAATATTTAATGAACTGGCTGGCTGATGCTTAGGCCATTTATATAATAGGATGAATAATCAGTTTAAAAACTGTTATTTTAACATTAGGAAGGTTATTATGATCATTTGAATGGCTAATTAAACCAGTTGGCGGTGACATATATATTTATGTGTTATAATAATAAGCAAATCTTGCATGATCTACCATCCAACTATAACGCTGATAAGTGATGGATGAGTCTATATTATATCCATATAGACTCATGCATACAATATCAAAGCTCATAACTGTTATTAGAAATCAGTGCACACCGGTTGACATGTAACCATATAATAGTTACAACAATCACCTCACATTTGCCGTATGAGCCAATGTAATGGCCATCGTATATCGAACGATGGCGATTTAAAATAATGAGATGGCAATGTTTAATATCGGTGAAAGAGGTAGCTTTTGGTTTACAACTTATGAAAGCTTTGTAGCTTTAAATGCTGCTTTAATCAATCAAACAATATTATAGTGCGGGAAGTAAGATTAAAATAACATCAGACGTACTTTTATACCTTGAATGATAAATGAGATTTTGGCATTATTATATAATTTGTTGGTTAGGTCAGACTAAAAAATTGTCTAATAATTATTATATTAGTGATTACTGGTTAATTGTGATAAATGGGATGATCCGTCACAATATTATCCAGCGTTGATTGGTGAAACGGAATAAGATCAAAGCGTTTCCTGTTATTTGTATCCATCTGACCCTTTTTAATGTTGATACGAAAATGCTTATTTGTGCAAACACCTTTATCATCAGCTACTTTTATACGCCTAGCTTCTCTCTAAATGCTCTTCTTCATGAGGCTCATAATCTAACAAACAATAGAAACGCATCTAACACTTCAAATCATTAAAAGTGCATTGTCTTTAAAGGCTTTAATAAAATCAATATTCATAAAATCTATCCAGATCTTGTGTTTTTTTCTTATGCATGTTGTACGACACAATCAGAGTTTATCTTTAGAAACTAATTTTAAAAGCAAAAGGTTTATAGGCTAACACACATTCTCGCATTTGCTTGAAAAACAATAAATATTTCACATACTAAACATAATCACTAATAATGTTTTTTTTTCCTTCAGATACTAAAGATAAGTATGAAGATTTTCTCAAGCCAGCTTGTTATGTTCGAGAAACACGTATAAGGGTCAAAGGAAAAGTTATAAAAGGCTAGATAGAAACGTTTTATCATCTCTCGTTACGCCTTTACACAAATCTATGTATCTAGTATGCATGGTAATAATGGTCGTTTTCTTGTATGACCCTTTGCAATGTATTATATGAATCTAACCTAGCAGTATTATTCTACCAGGACTACTGATCAACTGATCTGGAATCTGTTTCTAGTTTGATTTGATTGGTTGGATTAGTATCGACGATATATTCCTCATGTTTTCTGAACCAGAAACTATAAAAAAATACCTTCATTTATTTAGTTTCTCTAGTTATACTGGTCGAGTTTTAAAAGCTTCTTAGGCTATTTGGTCTGCTTTGATTTGCTAATCAAAGGCTACTCTGCCTATTTGGTATGGCATTAACAAGCCCGGTTATCAACAGGCAAGGTTAAAGGTCAATGAGTACCATACTCATTGTTTTTGTCTAAGACATTTCCGGGCTAATCATAGTCAGTACTGGTGATTTGATGTTAATATAAATGCAATTATAATGAGTCACCTGTTTTCATATTTTCTACTCAGGTCAATCATTTTGTGCTTACAAGGAAGAATGATACCTCACTCTCTTCAACGTGAGCATGTCATTTACAAAATATTCAGGTATTCAAACAGTTACTAAACACTTTAACGAAGACATGTGACATCTACCAACCCGCACTGGGCCCGCGTGTTGGATTATGGCCCACTCCCTCTCACTGAGAGGAGGCCTGTGTCCCAGCAGTGGGAACATTGCATAGCAACTGAAGCTAGTAATATGAAAGGACGATTACAAAACAAATATTAGCTCAACTGTGGCTAATGAGACACAATTGAATTTCTATTGTTAAAATTCAAATTTTAATTTTTCAACAGTTGAAAGGAATTGATACAATAATATCTATCGACATCTTCTGACCATGTCTTTAGGGAAGATAAAGTTATTGCAATATTCGTCGTTTTAGCAATATATATCTAATGTAGAATAGAGATGTCATATCAAACGTCTCCAATCATGATGCTACAGAAATGTAAAGCATTTCAGTGTCGTTTCTAATGCAAATGCAACTCGTAGATATCGAAGATGATAAATATCTACGAATGTAAATGAGACACTATCATTCACGCAATTGCCTGTGACAAGTTCTTTATAGATGATTGAATATAATATGATATAGCATTTGAAGTAAATCCTAACTAATATCATAAATGCGAAAATAAATTTGTTTGTTTATTACGCTTTCACGCTAAAATCGCTGAATGGATTTGGATGATATTTGAAGAAGGACATATGCTTCTTGCATCCTAGATCGCAGACGAAGTCGCGGGCAACAGCGAGGAAGAAATACTCTTTACGAGTAATAGAACATCAAATAAATGATTAGAGCGAAAGTAATAATTGCAATTACATTTAAAATTGATATTGCTACTAAGTTCCTTATAATTGCAGTATTAAACATGGAAGTTATAGTAAAGAGTCTAGGAGGTCATCAAGGTCAGTTGCAGATTATTACAAAAAGTCTCCTCTACTCGGTGTTTTAGCATTCACGCGGTCAATGGTCAATTTCAAAATATGTATTATAAAGCTATAATAATCTGAAATATTTTCTAATGTTTGTGCATTTTGTTCTGCTATTTTAAGTTGAAACGATTGTGTACTATAAGAATCAAAACGAATAAAACTCAGCAATGACTGACCATGATTTAGTTATACTCTAGATTTACAAGAGGATAATATAGTATGCTAAGTTCTCTGTTGATCCCTTTTCACTCTTAATAGTGATAAATAAAACTAGGTCACTAGGTTATTGTAAGTCAAAAGTTGATGATCTGTCAATCATGATATGACATGATGACCTTGCAATGAACCTAGAAAAGCTCTGTAGTAGTTAAAATTTCAATTATACACTTAACATTACATAAATTATTGATTCCACAAAATCATTTACAACCCTACAGATCAAGATTTGAACCAGTGAACTTTTGACCTTGCACCAACAAAAACTACTGAACTTCCATACTAAAAACCAATACAAACAACATAATTACCTTCCTCAACTCCTTTATTCAGGTCTTCACCAGAAACCTTCGGCAGTGACAGCTGCACCGTCCTAGAATTCGCGAACGCCGCGATCCGATCCCACAACATCTCTGTTAATGCCTCATCTTTGCCCAGATTCCTTGGCAAAACTGCATCTATATCATTCTCATTGATAGCTGGTAAATTACTTCCAGGTGTCTTGACCACATCCACTCCATCAACTAAGGGTATGACCTCCATCCTTGCTGCTCGGTCAAAGAATAGAATAGCCTTTTTCTTCAAACAAGGAACGAATCCATTTGAACTTTGACAGTCTTCATATATTCTGCTGAAGTATCTTAATCCAAGTTCATCTCTGGCTAAGCTTAGAGTTAGAAAAAGAGATAGTAAAAACACTTTTTGGTACATTTTGTTTGATGTTGGTCGCACGGTAGAGGGAATATGACTGTGGCTGGATGGGCTTCGACGCGCAATTTATATGCTATGTTACGGGGGCATTTGAGAGGCTAGACTGTGCGGCTTAGTTTTTAGTTTAAATGGGGCAAAGTTGGGTGTAGGGATGGTTTGTGAGGGTGGGATGTTTTGAGCTTTCTGAGCGAAATTAGTTACCTAACTGAATATTATTTTAAGGCTGCTGTTGTATAAATAATTATTATGAAGGAAAATTAGGATTGCTTGAATTTTGGTACCTCAAAATTTTATAAGTGCTTTTGTGAGTAATTTTGATTTCATATTGATACCTAGGTCCTAGTCAATTCAAAGGTCAAGACACCTTTTCTGTAGATACTTTTGACAGAGATAGCAATAATCACCTTATAATGTTCCCACTGCTGGGACATAGGGTCTTCTCTCGTTAAGAGGGAGTGAGCCTTAATCCTCCACGCGGCCCAGTGCTGGTTTGTATTATAGAGGTGACATGTCTTCGAATTTTTGGTTATAGGAAATGCCAACTTCCTCACTATATTTTCCTTCAATTTATTGGCAAGAATTAAACTATAAGCTTTATGCAAAACACAGGTGTTCCCATTGCACTACGTTTATAGGGTCGTTTTATTTGTATAAGCTTGTTAAAACCTTCCTTTTAACGGTTAGTAGAAATTAGTTCGTCATTATTTTATGGCATTCGCCAGTAGAATTCAACCTCATAAAAGCCTTGTATCCTGTATATAAGCAGCTGACATTCGTTTATTCGAGAGCAGTTGTAGCTCAGTGGTAACGACCGCGTCTTAAGAGTTGTAGGTCGTGAGTTCGAATCCAGGCAGGTGCTTTACTTTGTGTATTTAATTTCATCACCAGTGCTCTCACAAAAATGTCGTTAGGGAGCCAGCATGTCCTAAATCTAACATCTACCAATCCTCACTGGGCCCGCAAGGTGGATTACGGCCCACTCCCTCTCACAGAGGAGACCTGTGTCCCAGAAGTGCGAACATTATAGGTCAATTATGTTATGTATGAGTTTTATGAATCCCTCCTCATAATATTGCTCAGCGTTATGAACTTATGACATAGATTATTAAGAAAATGTTCCCAATTGGACCATCGAGAATAACAAAATAATGATTTTGGAACGAGTCCCTTATCGTACATTATACTCTGCACTCTTGGCGAATGAGAGCTGGATCGAAAATAGTGTAACATTACGACCATGACCACGACACTTTTCCTTTATTTTTATTTGTTTTTCGGTTAGTTACTTTTAAGCGTTCCCAGCGGGTGTCCCACGACATTTCTCGACTTTTTTTATAAAGGAATCAAGGTCTTGTTGCTCAAAAATCATAGTTGTAGCTTTAGTTTTGGCACAACTTAGAAATCTACTTACCTCAAAAGTAAAATACCCATCAAGATATGCATCACACATGTTACAGGAACTAATCCTATTCTTATTCATGCAAAAGAAATGTAAATAAATTTGCATAATATGTTTTTTTTTTAGTCTTAATTCCTAACTAGCTGCTCCCCGCAGTTTCACCCGCGTAAATATCGATCCCGTGGGAATATTGAGATAAAAAGTAGCCTATATGTTAATTCAGGGTGTCAGCTACCTGAGAGGTCCTGGGCGGCAGTCGCCTCCTTCTGCGAACATGTCATGTCCCAGAAGGAGGCGGCGGAGCGTGCGCGGGAGGACGATCCTCACGCGGTGCTGCTCCGAAGGCGGAGGAGGGGTCGAAGAAGACGTCAGTTTGACAGTCATCTCCGACTCCTCCCAGATGGAGGCCAGCAGGCAACGGGTGCGGGGGCACCCTTACCTGTATTGCACAGGCCTCCACCAGTGTCGGACGGGAATGGCCAGGTGTCCCCGGCCATTCCCGTAGCCCCCCAACATGGGGGGCATGCGGGGCCTGCCAGCTAGGCGGGCATGCGCCGGGAGGGTTGTGGAAGTAAAGGCTGAGCCGGTTTCCCATAGCCCTTCCATCACGGCGATGTGGGTACACCGCTGAGTTTTAGTGGGTATATACTGTCGGTGCCATTCCGACAGGAGTCCCACATACCCTGTCTCGACCCCCGCGAGCGGGGATGCGTAATGCATTTCTCAGCGAAAAAAAAAAAAAAAAAAATAAGGGTGTCAGCTACCTCCATACAAAATTTTATCAAAATTGCTCTAGTCGTTTGAGCGTGAAAAAGTCACAAACATTTATAAACACACACACACATTACACACTCAAAAACTTTCGCCTTTATAATATTAGTGTGATATATATTCATCTGTTATTATCACGTAGTATGTTTAGCTTACGTTATGCTATGACGTAAAGTCTATCTAAAATGCAAATGGCAAGCATTTTACTATTATTGTTAGCCTACATCGTCCCACAGCTGGGCAAAGGCTTCTCCCCATGACGTTCAGCTCTTTCGATCCAGGGCTAAGTGGACCACTGGTCGTTTGTTTTCTCTAGCTCGTCCCACCATCTTCTAAGGGGTCTGCTGCGACGCCGTCTGGCTGTGTCAGTGCTCCACATAGTGGTTATTTTGTCCCACAACTCACTTCAGTTTAGGGGCTTTTTGAGCACCGTCATTAATCTGTATTTTGGAGCGCAGTGTGGTGTTGCAAGTGTGGTCTGTCAATTTGACGCCTAGAATACTGCACTCCATTTGACGTTGGCAAGCCTTGAGTTTGGACTTTTGAATGTTTGTCAAAAACCAAGTCTGGGATCCATAGGTCAAAAGTGGAAGGATGCACATGTCTGTAATTTTTTGCTTGAGTGACAAAGGCAAGTTTTTTACGGTATTTTATTTAAGAGGACTACATGACCTAAAGCGCGGTCTTTGTCGGTCTGTATAGAAAAGAAAGAGAAGCGCGATGCCACAGCGCTGGTAATTTATTGCAAAATATGAAGCAATTATCGATTTACGAAAAATCTAGTCTTTGGACAAAAAAACTAAAACACTATAGTTTTAGTATGTTGCTTGTAAAATAATCTGACAAAAAATCATAATGATTGTATGTATATTAGTATGAATTTTGTTGTAAATAAAAAGTTTTTAGAGGTATCTTCATGATTTTTTTCTATCGTACCAAATAAGTTGTATTATGTTTTCAACACACTATCATCCTAGCATTTATCCTGAAGAATATCTTATATTTTTTTTTTTTTTTTACTGTAGGCGATCATTTACTTTTATTGTTTCTAAAACTTGCGTTTTTTGCGTTTAGGTCCTGTAAGCCCCTTAACTACAGCTAATAGTCTGGATTTGTGCCCAGTTGATGGTAATAGGCTCGCACCCTATTACATGGGATTTAAACGTAACTGAGGAAATGTGGGTGTACTATTGGTACACCTCTACCTAACCCTTTGGGAAATATAGCCGAGATCCGAGTTGTACAGACGCCGCACATCAAGCTACCCGAATCTGTCAAATTTTCCCAATCAACTTTGAACCTTATACTTTAGCAATAAAGTTGAAAATCTATTAAAGAAATTTGACAGATTGTCGTAGCTTGACGTGCTAGTGTCTGTGCAGTTATTTATTTGTTGCCAGTGCAACAGTCAGCAATTATTGAATATTTTTTTACTCTAGTAAAAAATATGCATTGACGTTATTCAAAGTCATATCAAAACTAATGCAGATTTTCAACTCAGTGTAATTTGTTAACCTGCAAACAGCTGCCCAATCTACAAAGTTTTTTTCTTTAACAAACACGTGAGCCTGTCAACATGATTTAGTACAAAGATGTTTTTCCATCCACAATACATTAAAAATTCGCTGGTTTATGGTTTGACATGTTTATGCTAACGTAAGCTAGTTATAAACTAACTCTTTCAGTAATTCAGTTTAGAATCTAATGTAATGTTAGTAAAAGTTGGTGAAGAATAGTGATGAGGTGAGCTGTGGATACTTTCACTCGCGTTTATTGTTAAATTAAATTTCTTTTGTTATGTCAGAAGGATAAAAGTCCTCCAGACCGTATTTCTCGCAATCTCAAAGGAGACTAGCCTTCGACGCGGGTGATATTATAGTGCACAAGTTTGCGCGCAGACACAGGTGCACTCCATCTTCTCTCACTCTCATAGTCCGATGGGACGGCAATCCGACACGACCGGAAAGAGATCAGGTACAGGACCAACGGCTTTTATTTTATTTTTTTTTGTGGATGGGAAATCATCTAATGACTCCTCCCGCTCTGGGTGGAGCGGAAGGGAGTGTCAGACTCTTACTGACTAAAACCCACCCGTGTTCCTTCTTTAGCCCTTTATGTTCCGGGGCAGCGGTAACCCTTTCGGACGATCCCGCTACCCCGGCAGGCTTCGGCCCTGGCGGGCCCCTTCCTTACTGCTGACATCTCTTTGAGGCGCGCGTGGAACACATACGCGCCGTCCGGCACGGGCCTGGTCCTGATCGGATGGAGAGCTACCCATTACTCTCCGTCCGCAGGCCCGCGATAACATTTTGCCTGACCCGGGAATCGAACCCAGGACCCCACGTTCAGTAGAAGGACACACAGTATTCATAGTGTCGAGCAGTGGCGGCCAATTGGTAACGGCCGCGACTTACGAGTTGTAGGTCAAAGTAATGCACCTGTCTGGGTTTAAATCCATATTCGAACCCAGCCAGACGCTTTACTTTATGTAAATTACTAGCTTCCGCCCGCGGCTTCGCCCGCGTGGATGTCGGAAATTATCCCACAGGACAGTACCGGTGAAGTAGCGCATGTCCTTCCCTAGGGTGCTATCTATCTCCTTGCCAAATATCGAAATCCGTTCAGTGGTTTAGGTGTGAAAAGGTAACACACAGAAAGAGGTACTTTCGATATGGCTCACTATTTTGGGCTTCCACATAAAAGGTAGATAATATATTCTGTCGCGTACATTTATTTAGAACTGTTTAAGACAAACAGTCCCATGATACATTATATTCGTGTAACAACAGCGCTTCTGCGAGATTCAGCTGTTGTAGAGGTTTCTGTGGCTCTTTGGGACGCCATGTAAGTCGCCTGCTGCTGACGTCGATCTTGTGACTCTTCTGGTGTCTCCGCAGCCCGTTGAGACACCACTATACTCGGCATGCTGTTGACGCCGATCTTGGGCCCGTTGAGACATCAGATAGGTACTCAGCATGCCGTTGACGTCGAGGTTGAGACTGTTCTGGAGTTTCAGCAGTTGTTGAGATGCCAAATACTCAGCGTGTTGTTGACGTCGATCTTGGGACTGTTCTGGTGTCACAGTAGCTCTGTGTGCCGCCTCACGCACCGCCTGCTCAAACCTTCGCAGATCAGTTTGTTGAGACGTCTCGTTATTCTAAGTCTAGCTATTTTTATAGCTCGACCTTTATTAGAGCTTTATGAAATATTAGACTTACGCTTTTGGAGTCATTATTGTAAGTAGGTACTATATAAAAAATCACCTAATCGGTAGTAATTTTCAAACTAACTAAAATAATTCCAATAGCTAATTAGGAGGAAAACGAATCTAACTTCTTACTACTTACAACACAACCTAAAACTATACGTTAATCTTAAACTAACAAAAAAAAAAACAATTGTAATAATCTAAGTAGGTCATCATCTGCCTAGCCTTTTCCCATCTATGTTGGGGTCGGCTTCCAGTCTAACCGGATGCAGCTGAATACCAGTATTTTACATGGAGCGACTGCCTACCGGACCTCCACAACCCAATTACTGGGTAATACGATAGGTACCCCTTGGTAAGACTGGTTGTCAGACTTTCGGGCTTCTGACGACCCGTAACGACTGTCAAAGATCCACGAATGACAGCCGGGACCAACGGCTTAACATGCTTTCCGAGGCACGGAGGGGTCTCGGTATGTAAAGATGGTCACCCATCCACAGACCAACCGCGGCAAGCGTAGCTTAACCTGATCCATCGACCTGTGCGGCTGTTATTATTTAGCCACGGGCCCCTAATAATAATCTAAGTAGGTACCTAATGAAAATAATAACGAATCTATTTAGGTACTTAATACTTACAAATACAACCTATACCTAACCCGTGACCTAACTAACTAAAAATACAATCCTACCTATAAGTAATTAAACAAACAAAGAAAACAATTGTAATATAACTAATAATTGAATTTAAAACGAATCTATATTTGTACTTAAAATATACTACCTAAAAATTATAATGCCTACTGTTAGTTAGTAATAAATCGCTTTGAAACGAATTTAAAGCTGTAAAAAAAACTCAAAATGAACACAACCGTCAACGACGTCTGCCGGTCTGCCCTCACGCTCAGCAGTATAAAAGTGTCCTGTGCTGCCGTCCTTTAACTAAAAAGCCGTTAACCCTCAAATGGTCAATTTTTACTTTTTAATAGAAAGTGATAGAGTTTTAAATTCTCTATCTTTCTGTCTAAGAAACATTTTTATAACATAAATAGTTCCAAAGATATGGACATCTTTTAGGCCGTTAAGTAACATAATTTTTGATGATTCCATCACTTGAAAGCGTCTAACCCACACTTCTTAGCTTAATGTACTTTAAAATACCTTAACTGCCCGATGTGATGATTATTTTCTAGCCTTCTACTTAACTACAAGCACGTTATCTGATTTTTCTTGACTATAAAGACGTTAACGGACTATAACTTCTTTATAGTTAGCATTTAAAGAACAGTTTATGTGAAAAAATTTACTTATTTGCAGTTACCAGCCCTTAACGCTGTTTTAGTTAAGCATGTAATTCTGCACATTTCCCAGAATACTTAGCTAAAAAGCAGCTAAGCCTCATTACTTAGCTAAAAGGCAGTTAGCCGACTCTCGCGCCGCTTTCACTCCGGGGTTGAGTGGGGTGCGGGTGCCCTGCTCAAGCCATCCGCCGTCCCGTCGGACTAAATCTTTCCACCCGGAGGGCACTGACACTGACTCTGTCAAAGATATGAACTACGAGATCTAACTAAGATCGAAGAAGTGACGATACAGATGAAGATATTGAAACAGAAAAACCCAAAACGACAAGAAAACAAAATCAAAAGTCATTTATTCAGACTAGGCTGAGAATCAGCACTTTTCGAACGTCAAAATTACAAAAGACAGTCCCCAAAACGCCCGCCCTTCACCACTTCCTAGTGCTTACTTACGATCCAAAAAAATAAATACAATAAAATCAAAGAGCTAGCGAGTCTCTTTAATTCCGTCATCTAAGAGGGTACAACGCCCGAGGCGTGGAGCAGAGATGCGGTGGTTCTGTTCTTCAAAAAAGGTGACAAATCCTCGCTGAAGAACTATAGACCCATCTCACTGCTGAAACACTTATACAAGCTGCTCCCGAGGATCGTCACGGACCGTCTCGCGAAGAGACATGTCGAGTTCCAGCCGCCAAATCAAGCCGGTTTTCGAAAAGGCTTCAGTACCATAGACCACATCTATGTTCGGCAAATTATACAGAATACCGCGGAGTATAACCAGTCCTTGTGTATAGCATTTGTGGACTACGAGAAACGATGCGACTCCGTCAAAATATGGGCAGTTCTGGCCTTTCTGCAACGATGTCGAATTGACTGACGCTAAATCGAAGAGACGAGAGAGAGAGAGAAAGACAGAGAGAGCGCGTGCGCGCGCGTGCGGTGAGATGTTTGTACGACGCTGCCACAATGACTTTTCAGATCCAGGATCAGAAAACAACCTCATCCAAAAAATGGAGGCTCCATTTAGGTTGTGCAACATCTGGTCTAACTGTTTCAGCGTCTGTTCATCTTGTTCGATTTGCCGATGACATCGTCATATTGACTAAGTCTCTCCAGCCGAAATGGAGCCTCTCGGTAGGTTGGCTTCAGCTTAAATTTGGACAAGACAAAATTCATGTACAATTCGCACATCTTAACGAGTCCAACCAAAGTTTTGAAGGATTATGTCTACCTAGGGCAAGTCAACCAGCTCAGTAGACACAACTTTGAGAAAGAAGCCGACTGAAGGATCCAGTTGGGCTGGGCAGTATTTGGAAAACTTCGTCTTGTCGCCTATCCCGCAGTGTTTGAAGACTAAGGTCTTAACCAGTGCGTCCTGTCTGTCATGATATACGTTGCCGAAACGAAGACATTGACGGTCGGGCTGGTCCACAATTCAAGGCCGCTTAGCGCGCTATAGAGCGAGCTATGCTCAGTCTCTTTGAAGTATAAAATCAGGAATAAAAATATCAGGAAAAGAACCGCAGTTACCGACATAGCTTGCAGAGTAAGCAAACTGAAGTGGCAGTGGGCTGGCCATGTTTGTCGAAGGACCGATGGCCGATGGAGCAGACGAGTCCTGGAGTGGAGACCGCGTATCGGCAAGTGTCGAGTAAGCCTCCCACCAACTAAATGGATCGACGGCCTACATAAGGTGGCTAGGACAAACAGGATGCGGAAGGTAGAGGACAGGGTGTTATGGCGCAGCTTGGGAGAGACCTTTGTCTAGCAGTGGACTGCGATAGGCTGAGTATATTGATGACTGTGTTTAATTTAGATATTTTTATGTTCCTAAATACTTAAAACTACAAGCTTTTGCTTATGGATCCGTCCGCGTGGAGGTTGGTAAACGATATCATTTCGAATAATATTAACCCACGGGAATGAACTACTGGTATAAAAAGTATTCAATGTTTTATTCCAGGTCATGGTCTACCAGTGTGCCAAATGTATCTATCTACACTTGAAAGTGCTGCTTATGTTTTATTATTTATTTAGTGTGCAATTTTACTACATATTTTATTAGGTACTTTTTTTTTATTTTATATTTAAATAATTTAGGACTGAAGTTGCCTCATGTCTGATATAATGTAGCCTTAGTTTATTACAATAACTGGGTTAGAAGTTTTCTATTAAATCAATGGTTGAATCAATGGAATAAAGAACATGGATTAAGAATATAATTGTCCATGCCAAATAATGAGCTCATGACCTGTTAGATCATAATTAGTTATAAGTTGATTATTATTGCGTATTAAAATTATAAGTAATTCTTTTATCTTTTAAATGTTGAATTATACTTTTGATTTTTAAAAGAACATGATGTTAGTATTTAATTAATTACTCACATATTTCCATATGAATGCTACACTATACAGAAGTTAACCACAAGCGAAATATTTTTAGCCACCTTTTAGTTAAGTAAAGTAGTTAAGAGTTTACAAAAATTCCATATAACATTGCCAACAATTAGCTAAAAAGCATCTAAAGCCCCGTAACTGCTCATTAGGAAAGTTATTGAAATTGAAATTAAAGCGAATGTCATGACTATAAAGCAGTTATGTCACTTAACAACTTTTTAGTTAAGTATTTCTAAACAAAATATAACAAACATTATGAAGCTTAACATTTTAAATAAATTACTTGACTAAAAAGCCGCTAAGGTATGGATAACGGCCTTTTAGTACAGTAATAAGATGCAATAACTAGGTTACATGCTTAACAAAATGAGAAAAATGAATTTTAAAATTAATTAATAATAGTTATTGGACAAAAAGGGTTATCTACGATAAACAGAAAGAAATATCAATTGATGTGTCCAACAATTATTATCCTAAGTATCATAGTTTTTAAGAAACAACGATTCCCACGTTTTTTGGCATTTACTCCGAAACAACTTTTTGGGCTTAACGGCCTTCTAGTTAAAGGACGGCAGTGTGCCTCACGCACATAATATTAGTAGACACACCTTCCAATGTATAAATAAAAGGATAATAAACTTATTATTGAAATCCTTAGAACGGTCTTTCCTTTGGTGTTCCACGGTCTGCCTGCCCGCGTTCGGGATTTCATTGCCTGGACTGGACCGCCCCTCCACCCCGTCTTTGCGCGCCCCGAATCATGTAGGCATTAATAGCGCTCCACTCAGGTCAATCTTATCGTGATAACTTTTAAAGTATTCGTCCAAATTGCTTAGTGTGAAAGACAAAGTTTATCTACATGAAATATCGAAAGCGATAAATGTATTGATTTTAATAAGAATTAACAAAGTACTCTGAAATATGCATTGTAAAAAAAGTACCCAATTTAAATGTATTTATGGATCACTATTTTGGATATAATGGCTTCCACAAAAAAGATAGATATATGCTCTCGCGGACTTTTATTTAGAACTTTATAAGACAAACAGTTCCACGATACATTATCTTCATGTAACTCTAACGGTTTAGGCAGCGCACGCCAAGATAGCTCTCAGAAGGCAGGAATTTTTCCGACTTACTTGATACTTATCGTTATATTATGACCAAATCACACAAAATCTTTATAAATTGTAGCCTATGTGTTATTCTGATGTATAAGCTATATTACTGTGAAGTTTCATCAAAATCCGTTTAGTAGTTTTTGCGTGAAGGAATAACAAACATCCAAACAAACTTTCGCATTTATAATATTAGTAGGATTTCATTACCACTGCTCTCAAAACGGTGAAGAAAAACATCGTGAGGAAACCGAATTGTTCTAGAACCAATTTCGAAGAAATGTGACGTTTATCAACTTGCACTGGACCCGCGTGGTGGTCCCTCTCACCGAGAGGAGGCCTGTGTCCCAGCAGCGGGAACAATATAAGGCTGATTATGTTCATCAGGTAATTTTCATGGGTTTTCTTAATAATTATTCAAGAAGTGAAATTAGCATTCACCGATATCGCATGACGGCTCTAGAAAATGAGTTACTATAATATGTTTGTTCACGATGAGCAACCTTTCACGACGCGTGAGCTACGAGTGCGGGTTGATAGCTTCACGACTGTTAGCACGGCGGAGTAAGCAGTGGTCCAGGGCGAAAGTGATGGTCACGATAATCAAAGCTAATTTTAAAATAAGTTTACTGAATTGACGTATTAAGAGGGGCTTATGGCTAAGTAATAACACCCGTTCCGTGGATGGTGACCATCTGTACATACCAAGACCCCTCCTTGCCTCGTTGGTCCCAGCTGTCACTCGTGGATATTTGACAGTCGTTACGGGTCGTCAGACGCCTGAAAGTCTGACAACCAGCGTTACCAAGGAGTATTACCCAGTAACTGGGTTGTGGAGATCAGTTAGGCAGTCTCTCCAAGTAAAATACTGGTATTCAGCTGCATCCAGTTAGACTGGACACAGACCCTGACGTAGTCGGGAAAACGCTAGGCAGATAATGAATTACTTTATAAAGAATGAAGTTTTTTTTTGACCTACTCAATAATCTTTACCTATTATAGTATCTTAAAACCTGTAACTTTGGAAGATTCCATTTTAACTTATAGCACAGAGTCACAGACCCAGGTAAGGAAGCCCCTTGCCAGAAAGTTCTGAGTCAAAAAGCTGCTGGCAAGATTTTGTGCAGAAAAATTTCAATTGGGTATTAATTACAAACGCGTTGTGTTATATGTGTAATACACAACTTAATTTTTGCTAAACGGTGCATCATGAGATTATGAGTCTTTGGTCAACTGGACCCACTCGAACTGGTCCCGCGGGTCCAGTTGATAATTGATTTCAGCCCCAGTAACAGCCGTCGACAACACTTGCAATCATAATCATCATCAAAAAACATTATATACTGATAATGTTCCCACTGCTGGGACACAAGCCTCCTCTCAGTGAGAGGGAGTGGGCCGTAATCCATTACGCGGGCTCAGTGCGGTTCGGTGGATGTTACAAATGTATTAAAATTTTTAGTTCAAGAACATGCCGGTTTCCTCACGATGTTTTCCTTCACCATTTTAAAAGCAGTGGTGATGATAAAATTTACACAAAATAAAGCGCCTGTCTGGGTTCGAACCTACAACCTACAACTCGTAAGTCGCGGCTGTTACCACTGGGCCACCACTGCTCACACTTGCAATAGGTCAAGCAATTTTTAAGAGCTTCTTAATACTTCTTATTATGAACAATAGTCTCTTCGAGAGCTCTTCAACACTTGACCCATAAAACTTTTTTACAAAAAAAACAACCGACTTCAAAAAAAACTACAAAGTGATAAATAACTTTAATTTCGGAAGTCGGTGTCGTTGGTTCCGCATTTTCGTTTTTTGTTTGACACCGACTTCCGAAATTAAAGTTATTTATCACTTTGTAGTTTTTTTTGAAGTCGGTTGTTTTTTTTGTAAAAAAGTTTTTATTTTTCACTTTTTAGTTGTACAGACGCCAGCACATCAACCTACACCTAACTGTCAAATTTTCCCAATCAACATTGAACCTTATGCTTTAGCAATAAAGTTGAAAATCTATTACAGAAATCTGACAGATTGTAGTAGGTTGATGTGCTGGCGTCTGTACCTACTCCACACAAATTCAAATAACACTAGTGCATTGAGGAATTGAAGACACCGACTAGAAGAATCATCAAAATTCGCATAGAAATGCCGGAGATGCAGTACATTTATGCATATAACATCGTACATAAGAATAATTATATAATGTATTATATACTAAAACCTTTCTGAAAGTATGTAGATCACATTAGTGAAAGAATTATCAAAATCGGTTCATTAGTTTTTGAGAAAATCGCGGACAAACAAATATACATACATACATACATACATACATACATACATACATACATACATACATACATACATACATACGGGTCGAATACAGAACCTCCTTTTTTGAAGTCGGTTAAAAAACACTGACATCTGTTCGTTCTAGGCAATCATAACACTGTCCAAACTTGACACCTTCCATAGACTTCCAAAATAAAACACTGTCTACATAACCTTTCAAACAATTAAATAAATAAATATCGGTAGTTACCAACTCTTACAATATGGAAACAAATAACAATTCAACTATTACCAAAATAATCATAAAAGAGAGAGAGTGAACCATTGAAATTCGTTCTGCAGTTTTCTTGTAATGATAATGACGGTAATAGTCCAACGAGTTTACCGTGTTGACTGTTGAATGACGTCAGGTCGCAAGTTCAAAGCTGTTGAGGTATCGTGGTAAACATTCACGCGGAATTCAATAGAGAAATTAATTTTGACTTATGGTATGATCTGCAGTGGGATAATTTTAGGCTGGTATTTTTTTTATGGCAGAATTTTGATGTGCAGACGCCAGCACATCAAGCTACCACAATTTGACAAATTTCTTTAATAGATTTTCAACTTTATCGCTAAAGCATATGGTTCAAAGTTCATTGGGAAAATTTGACAGTTTCGGGTAGTTTGATGTACTGGCGTCAGTACTAGGTGTTTTGAGCATTTCGTGTGTACCGGTGTTAAACGAGAGACCGACGAGAGAATGCGTTCTCGACACCTTTCAGTTTCATACAAACGAATATGTGTTTTGCGAATTTGATCTTTATTAAATACCAGAATTGTCTCACTGACAGGTGTCTGTTATGCATTCTCTCGACGGCCGGACTATAAGTGCTAATACGATAATTCTTAGTAATTATCAGGTACTGCCATTACCAAACTTATTGTAACTAAAACAATGGTGACAGCAGTTCGATGCCATAAGCAGACAGGAGGACACTGTCCAACTTCTTGACAACATCATCATTATTTTAACCGAAAGACGTCCAGTGTTGGAAATAGGCCTCTCCGAAGCATCGTCACATCGTCCAGTCCTTGTCGCATTCAGCGGTGGAGCAAACGAGTCCTATAGAGGAGACCGTGTATCATCAAGCGTAGTGTGAGACGCCCCCCAGCTTGATGAACCGATGAATTTTTGTAAAAGACTTCTCAAAAACAAATGGAATCAGATAACAATTACTTAAAAACGATTTTGTTCGCCTTTTTGTCATTTTTAGGGTTCCGTACCCAAAGGGTAAAAACGGGGCCCTATTACTAAGACTTCGCTGTCTGTCTGTCCGTCTGTCTATCACCAGGCTGTATCTCAAGAGCCGCGATAGCTAGACAGTTGAAATTTTCACAAATTATGTATTTCTTTTGCCGCTATAACAACAAATACTAAAAACAAAATAAAATAAATATTTAAGGGGGGCTCCCATACAAGAGACGTGATTTTTATGCCATTTTTTTTCCTTGTGGTACGGAACCCTTCGTTTGCGAGTCCGACTCGCACTTGGCCGGTTTTTTTCTATTCTACAACATTGCATACAATTACCTAGTCGTTTTAGGTATAAACGATAAATGAAAACAGTAGACACAACATATTGTAGAATACACATTTTATCATCATCTGCCTAGCATTTTCCACATTATTTTGGGGTCGGCTTCCAGTCTACCCGGATGCAGCTGAATACCAGTATTTTACATGAAGCGACTGCCTCTCTGACCTCCACAACCCAGAAACTGGGTAATAGGATACCCCTTGGTAAGTCTGGTTGTCAGACTTCCGGGCTTCTGACGACCCGTAACGTCTGTTACAGATCCACGAATGACAGCCGGGAACAACGGCTTAACGTGCATTCCGAGGCACGGAAGGGTCTTGGTGTGTAAAGATGGTCCCTCATCCACGGACCAACCGCGGCAAGAGTAGCTTAACCTGATCGATCGATGCGTTTGGCTGTTATTACTTAGCCACGGGCTCCTCATAGAATATATATTTAAACACGGGATCCGTGAGGTGTTACAGTACCGACATCTGTTGTGATTCTGGCCTTTGAAGATAACAAGCATGACGACATAACATTCAGAAGTTGACTTCACTAAGTAAATATTACAATAATGGTACCATCATCACATCATCTTCAAATCAGTCACGCATGCCATGACAGTTTGTAAGTGTTTTTACTTTCAACTTTCTGTATGTTATTGTTGATGTGTATGTTTTGAGTGAAGTATGCATCTCGTGCCTTTAAGATGTAAGGTAATGAATAGTCAACAAAAGAGATAAGTATGCAGGATCGTCGGATATACATACACTCATACTCAGCCTATGATGTTCCCACTGCTGGGACACAGGCCTCCTCTCTATGAGATGGGGTGGGCCGTAATCTACCACGCAGGCCCAGTGCGGGTTGGTAGATGTCACGTGTCTTCGAATTTTTGGTTCTAGGACATGCCGGTTTCGTCACGATGTTTTCCTTCACCGTTTTGAGAGCAGTGGTGATGAAATAATTTACACAAAGTAAAGCGCCTGTCCGGGTTCGAACCTACGACCTACAACTCGTAAGTCGCGGCCGTGACCACTGGGCCACCACTGCTCTTCAACATTCATCGGTTTCTTACTAAACTTCAACTATATCCGACGATCCTGCATACTTATCTTTTTTTTTTACTGTACATCATGTGATTTAGCAAATTGACTATCAACTGAAATTGTCCGTATATTTAAATCACAACTGAAATTCTTTCACAGTCGTATGAAATGGCTATACCACGTCAACATTTGCTTAGTCATTAATATCCTTGAGAGCAGTGGCGGCCCAGTGGTAACGGCTGCGCCTTACGAGTGGTAGGTCGTAGTTTCGAACGCAGACCGTTGCCTTACTTTGAGTAGCTTGGGTGGAGGAGAATAGCAAAGGTATTATTCATTTTCACACTCGGAATATAAAAAAGAATATTTTATTTGTAAAGACGAAGACGGTTGAAGTAAGATTGCTACATAGGTAAGAGAAAGCCCTTAGCTATGTAGCAATCTTTCTTCAACCCCAATGCTAAATAACTAATTTCATTTAATTCACTTTCATTCCTACACCGTAATTACACATTAAGTTTAAACACTACTCATACAAATTATAGCTTAATGAAGTTTCCACACAATAAACTTTATGTATGATTGTCCTAAGTGCATGATAATAACAAGTACATGGTTCACCCACTTTCATACGAATTATGAGGTACAGGTACAGGTGATAGTGGATTTTTTTTTTTTTTTATTCGACTTCCTTTGGGACCTGGACCTTTGTAAGGCGTACAAAGGGCCGAAGTCAATTCGCAGAGGCCCGTTAGACGTTTTAAATGAAATGAGGCACCAACCGACGATTATCGTTGTACGCTCTACGCAAGTACATCCAAGGACAACCCCCGGTTGGTGCAGGACTATTGCAGAATATGGAAACAAAACATTTAGCTATGGGTTTTGGTGGCTATTCTGGACAGCTTATCAGTCGATCATCGAGTCATCACATGAAATATGAAAAAAAAACCATAAGAAAAACTTGCAAGCAATTCCAGATGAAAACAAACCGATTATGATTTAGTTTTGTGTCAGTTTGTCATTTCTTTGATATGGGCATCGACGTATAAACGCAGTAATTGCTTTTTTTTCCGCTAGATTTTACGATTTCATCCTATTACGGATTTCATTTTGCCTAAAGTTTTCTGAAAGCATCTCAACACCCAAGGAAAACGTTTTTCACGTGCCATTCTTTTAACTTTCAGGGGTCATGATTTTTTTTTCCATAATTATCTTCTGTTTATATAGAAGGAATTGTAAAAAGTATAGAATTTGTTTAAGAGGACTACATGACCTAAAGCGCGGTCTTTGTCGGACTGCATAGAAAAGAAAGAGAAGCGCGATGCCACAACGCTGGTAATTTATTGCAAAATATGAAGCAATTATCGATTTACGAAAAATCTAGTGTTTGGACAAAAAAACTAAAACACTATAGTTTTAGTATGTTGCTTGTAGAATAATCTGACAAAAAATCATAATGATTGTATGTATATTAGTATGAATTTTGTTGTAAAAAAAAAGTTTTTAGAGGTATCTTCATGATTTTATTCTATCGTACCAAATAAGTTGTATTATGTTTTCAACACACTATGTTCCTAGCATTTATCCTGAAGAGTATCATATATTTTTTTGAGTTTTTTTACTGTAGTTTATCATATACTTTTATTGTTTCTAAAACTTGCGTTTTTTGTGTTTAGGTCCTGTAAGCCCCTTAAACAAAAACACTAAGTATATTTCTGGGTTAAGTTAGCTGGCAGATATACATATAACACAGGCTCTTATCTATTTTAATTTGAGGATGCGGCTTAATTTAATACCATAAAAAAGGAGCTTTATCATGGAAAAATATTTTAACCAAGTTTAGAATGATACCTACTAACCTCGAGCCAGCATCACCAGCGCCTGTACGCCACTATTATTAAGTGTGCGTACAGCTATATAAGATCCATCACGTATTAAACACCACTCTCAAATTACACGCACTTTATGCATGAGGAAGAGGAATGAGGATTCATGTGGGCATAGGATATTATCATATTATAGTACATAATAGTAATGGTTGAGAGAATGAATGAAAGGCGAATAAAAGGAGTTTGAGGCACTATTTGTATCTACATAGAATATGACAGATGTTTGTTGAAAACATAATTTTGAAAGGCGATTAGTCGAAAAAGTTTATACCTAAAACTCTTTGACTGCCTCATTGGTCAATTGGACATTGAGGTCTTTGGTTTGATCCCCATGCAAAGCAAATGTTGTTGGATTTTTACAATTTGGTAAACTGATACAAACTTAGATACTAACACAGACACAATCACTGATCCTTAACGAAAACTCATTATTTGATCGTATTTAAGTTAAGTTGACTAAGGAGTACGTAGAACACATTTAAAATTAAAAAAAAAACAAATTCAATGAATAGAAACTGTAAAGACATATGAACCGGTAAAATTATGGTCTTAATTTTTTTCATGCTGCATTTTTTTATCTAATTATTGAGTACGATTCGGATAATGTGTTACCATTTTACAAAAATATCAGAGGTATTTTTAATGAGCTGCTGGGAATTCAGGAAATGATTCGTTTTCAGATCATTTTTTGACCCGCAGTACAGCATAATTACAAAAGTTCTAATGATCATAATATATGACCTAATTTCATTTAGTATACTTTTGCAGCAGGGTAAATATAAACATTCGAACAGTACCCGTAACACAAACAATATCGCATCGTGAGGAAACCTTCACGCTAGATGCGGTAAGTTCAACGATTGATGAATAGGTGGCGCTGTTTTACATTTACATTAGCACGTTAATAAAATTAAATAAAAGTGTTTTTTATGAATGAACGGAAACAACTTGGAGAAAAATAGTAGCATAAACTCTGATTTTTAATTTGCTGGACCAAAATTACAGCTGCGGTCGATCTTTTTTGTCATGTTGACAGTGTTTATTACTACGCAGTTGTCATTTTAGTCTAGCAAATTAAAAATCAGAGTGTAGCTAGGGAAAATGTTACACATTTCCAAACCAATATTAATAGTAAAGAATGTATTTCCGCTATTTTCAAATACGCACATAAAAAGCACTTTTGAAAGTCAAAAATTACAATAAAATACAATTGATTCAAGTCGCCCCTTCCAAAAGGTAGTTTTCGTATGGAGAAGAATGGGCAAGAAACTACACCGTTACTCTTTTAAAATAGTTAATACTTTAGGCCTACATATTAATAAGTCTATTATTCTGCCACAACATAACATAAACATAATCAGCCTATAATGTTCCCACTGCTGGGATACAGGCCTCCTCTCTGTGAGAGGGAGTGGGCCGTAATCCACCACGCGGGCCCAGTGCGGGTTGGTAGATGTCACATGTCTTGGAATTTTTGGTTCTAGAACATACCGGTTTCCTCACGATGTTTTCCTTCACCGTTTTGAGAGCAGTGGTGATGAAATAATTTACACAATGTAAAGCGCCTGTCTGGGTTCGAACCTACGACCTACAACTCGTAAGTCGCGGTCGATACCACTGGGCCACCACTACTCGAGCCCGTACGGGGGCATTTTCACTTTTAAGTGTACCCGCCATTTTGAGGATGTCCCACTTATTCAACATTTTATAGCAAGATAAAATAGTGGACATATTGTCTAATTTTTGGAATAAAACGGTAAAATATATATTCAATTGACGAATCCATCTGCAACCTGGTAAAATACGTTTGAATTATTAATTTATGAGTATTTTAAATATTCAGAGTAACTGTTTCTGGCATGTCCATCCCCTTACCAACATTGAATTTGCCAAAATTACTAAAATAGTACTACGAATACATTTAAAAGTGTTGGTGCAATAATAGTGTATAGTTTCTCTCGTCATAAAAATTAAATTTGCACAATTTAAACTCCAATAACACAGGTTTAAAACACATTTGGCTGAAAATACACGTCACAAAACTGACCACTATTTTCACTACAATGTCCATTTATTTTCAGTCACTTTTATTTTTTTAGGGTACACTTAAAAGTGAAAATGCCCACGGACGTTTAATCCACAGTGAATACTTACACTTCTGCTCACCCCAAAAAGCGAAACTGTCATAAAAGACAGAGATTACGACAAACATTCGTGTTCGCGTGCATACTATTATGTAATTTATTCGATAATTACTTCGATGTCGAGCGATAGGTTGTTGCTACTAATTACTGAAGATAAATCAATTAAAGACATGTTGGTTTTCTAATGATTTAGCGGATTAACATGAATGTTAATTTATTGTGTTTATGAGATGTTTTTTCCTTCGTAGAAATATTTATTGGCATGTTACTGTCCACTGGGACTTGCACCTCCCAAACAACTCAGTCTATCGCAGTCCAATGCTGGACTTAGGCCTCTCGCAGGCTGCGCCACAACACCCTGTAAAGGTAGCTGGGACAGACAGATGCGGAAGGCGGAGGCTTCCTCATCCAGTCTGTCCCAGCTACCTTTCACGGTCTGGCTGGGGGGCGTCCCACACCACGCTTGCTGATACGCAGTCGCCACTCCAGGACTCGTCTGCTCCACCGGCCATCGGTCCTTCGACAAACATGGCCAGCCTACTGCCATTTCAGCTTGCTTACTCTGCAAGCTATATTGGTAACTGCGGTCCTTTTCCGGATAACTTTGTTTCTGATTTTATCGTCCAAAGAAACACCGTCCCTAGCCCGCCTCCCAATGTATGGTCAAAATGGTTTCCATAGTCACAAAGCTCGCTAACAAATTGGTGATCGTAGTTTGTTGTTATTAGGAAGACGATGCTGTACATTCTCTTGTCATAATCCTGCTGTAATAGTTTGAAAAAACTGGCGAAGTGCGTGTTGGACTCACACACGAGGGGTTCCGTACCGAAAGGCAAACACGCTGAAAAATTAAAGGAGGTCTCCACTCTCTATAGAACCCCTTTAATTTTTATTTACTTTATTTAATTTTTCAATTTTTTTTGTCATAGCGGCAATAGAAATACACTCTGTGAACATTTCAACTGTCTAACTATTACGGTACATGTGATACAGCCCGTTGACAGATAGACAGACGGACAGCGGAGGCATAGTACCAAAGTGTGCCAACCATAATGCCAACGGAACCCTATTACTAAGCCTCCGCTGTCCGTCCATAAAAAATAGCTATGATAAGGGGGCTGTCAGTGTCTGCATAGGATGCGTTGGCGGTGGAGGTTTCATTAATAAACACTAGCTTGTGCTGTTGCTAAGTAAATTAATTCTTGCTATGACTAACACATTATCAGCTATGAACACATTATCACGTTACATTGTAATTTAGCGCAGTATGATAGTATATCTCTAGCACTTATCTTTACTGAAAGCAAGTTGGTTTTCGGTGGTATAGTCTAACATAGTCAGCCTATAATGTTCCCACAGCTGGGACACAGGCCTCCTCTCTTCTAGAGGGAGTGGGCTATAATCTATCACGTGGGTCCAGTGCGGGTTGGTAGAAGTCACATGTCTTCGATTTTTTTATTCTAGGATATGCCGGTTACCTCACAATATTTTCCATTACCGTTTTGAGAGCAGTGGTGATGAAATTGTTTAAAACACCAAGTAAAGCGCCAGTCTGGGTTCGAACCCACGACCCACAACTCGTAAGTCGGGGCCGTTACCACTGGCCACCACTGCACACTGCTCTGGTACATTCTGCCTAGCACAAAAAACAGGATGAAAACATACAGGCTCTACCTACAAGAGTGTTTACACTAAATCCATAAGTGCAAGTGTTTTTTATACATAGGATGTTTGGTAAAAGAACTGACACAATTTGAGGAATTGGGGATGTCATTTCATCATCTGCCTAGCCTTTTCCCAACTATGTTGGGGTCGGCTTCCAGTCTAACCGGATGCAGCTGAATACCAGTATTTTAAATGGAGCGACTGCCTGTCTGACCTTCACAACCCAATTACTGGGTAATACGATACTCCTTGGTAAGACAGTTGTCAGACTTTCGGGCTTCTGACTACCCGTAACTACTGTCAAAGATCTACGAATGACAACTGGGACCAACGGCTTATCGTGCTTTCCGAGGCACGGAGGGGTACCGGTAGGTAAATATAGTCACCCATCCACAGACCAACCGCGGCAATCGCAGCTTAACCTGATCGATCGGCCTGCGTGGCTGTTATTATTTATCCCTGAGCCTCTCTTTTAAAAAGCATCATATCACTGAGTAAAACAACATTTATTGTTTTATCTGTGACTCGAATTCATAGGGAAAGTGCTCCTCAGCAGAAAATATGTCGAGAAATCGACAGGATATGGAAGATTGTTCAAATTCTACAACAGATGCAGTAAACAGATGTAGGTTGTGCTTGAATCGAGTTGATCGTATCGTAATTGAGATCGAATTACATTGCCTCCCGTTCATGTTGTAGACCTAGTGAGGATATGGTGAATGTCATAAAATACCACGAAGTTAACAATCATATACATCATAATACAGAAGTAAAAATACCAGTGCCTAAAGCCATGAATTTAGCATATGATACTAGATAAAAAATTTTTGTCGCTTATAAAAAAAAAAAACAGCTATTTCATAAAAAAGTGCAATGCAACACGCTCAAAATTTATTGACAATAATTTTTTTATAACTTACCAAAAATTTCTACGCCAGAATCATATGCTGAATTCAAGGTAACAATATCTGCGCAATGGTTAATTTGTATCTGTATGACATCACGCCGATCTCCCCAAAGGGTTCGGCAAAGTATGGTATTAATAACTGAAGTCCAACTGAAGTGGTTACCACCGAAGAGATGGTACACCTTAAAGATAAAATACTGTAATTAGGGGCTACTCTTACAGGTATTTTTGATAGATTGAGACTGAGATCACACAGTGAATGTTCTTAAATTTACGAGAATTGCCCCTCTGTTATCTTATAAGCTACTACAAAAGTTAAGCAAAGGTGTCTGATTGTCAAACTGTCCAAGTTTCTCTGTTTCCAGTCCCTATCCAGAATTATCTCCAATAGCTTTATCTAGAGTATTAATGTTCAACTTGCCATTATCGTTAAAAATCTGGCTATTTATAGACTGAACAAAAACTGATTCGTGATCCATATATGCTCCAATAAGCTTGCCATCACTAGCTAGATTGTTAGATTGATTGAATCCAGCAATTCGGTTGAATACCCAGAAAAGTAGGATTTTCCCATAAATCCTAATCCTTGACAGTGACCTTGATTTTGACAATCCGCTTCGTCAGCATGAGAGCGATGACTGGTCACCCACACACACAAGACGAGACCCATACAAGCGTGCTCCCGACGTGCACATGCACGCCTCAGTGCACGGCCATACGATGCAACGATTGCACGCTCTAAAAGATTTATAGATAAATGTAGTTCCCGGTGAAAATAGATAAATGCCAGTGCACATTTACACAGTGCACATTTCAATAGACGCAACCGCATCAGCCGGACATCGGTCCACATTGAGGGGACACCCGCGGTTTTCCAACAAGATGCAGTGCCGCGGTATTGTCCTTTTGTGTTTTTGTGTGCTCTCGGCTTCGGCTGACACCTTCGGAGCCAGCCTGAGGCTGTTGGGCAAGGTGTACGACAACTGTGAGAAGTCCCAGGAGATAGTTAAGTGTTTGAAGATCCAGGCGACGAAGTTGGCGGATAGGGCGGCGCGCATGGACACGCTGCCCATCCTCGATGGAATCGCGTTAGTGAAGCGGGCTGAAGCCGGTAGAGCGTCCCCGAATGCTCTCCCCGAAGATGAAGACCTCGAATCACTACCATCGGACAAAATCGACAAATACTTGCAGCTTGCAACTACAAAGTTGATGCAGACACATCGAGTCTTCATATCTCCTATGGATGTCGGCGAAGATGTTGGACGGTCACTAAACGAAGCTAGGGGTAAACTCAAGAAGATGATAGGGCCTATACTTGCCGGTGTTGCAATCAAAGGTGGGTTCCTGATGATGGCGTTCCACGCGATAGCGCTGATTGCTGGGAAGGCTCTACTTATCGGTAAGATAGCTCTGCTCTTATCGGCGATCATCGGATTGAAGAAGTTGGTTTCTGGTGGGGAGTCTCATGAGAAGACTACGTACGAGATTGTGAAGCATCCTCAGGTGTCCCAGAGTCATACGTACTCGTCAGCTCACTACGGCAGCGACTTCGACACCACAGGACCTGGAGGTCACTACAGAAGGAGCGTGGAAGACGAAGCCGCTGCACAGGACAGGGCCTACAAAGCCTATGCCAAGAAGCAGTAGGTTTTAGAAAATACAACAGGCTTACGACTCCATATTTTACAAAATTCACAACGACGCGGCATTTTTATTTGCACTATATTAGCCCAAACATCGTTTTGGACCTTTTGCAAAAGAATAATGTTTAACCAAAAAATTATTATTTATTATGCTTATTCAAACGACACTAGATAGTTAATTTAATTAGTAATTTATTATTTATTCGCTAGTTTAGTCCCATGTTTATTATTATTTATTCAACGCATAATAATGATGATATAAAAGTTATAACTTATTATGTAAATAAGATTGCGTACGCGATTTTTGCATGTGTGTATGTATGTTCAGTACATTAGTTAGATAGGGTTGTTTAATCGGACGCACCAAATAATAAATAATAATACTAATAAGTATATAATTATACAAATAATAAATTATAATCATGAATTAATCATAATTAAAATAAGACTTTTTAGGCTAGTCGACGGGTACTGTGCATTTCTGTTCTACGTTTGTCCAATTTTGTAAAAATAGCGAATAAGTTAAGGGAATAAGTTATTCATATTATTTTATTTATACGGTGCTGTTTAGAATAAGTAGTTAATTAATTAATTTATTTATTGGCTATTCTTTATATAATAACATCTTGATGTCGATCATCGGCAAGGTGGTTACGCGAGTACCTTTTATTTATTTATTTATAAAACAGAAATAATAATTGCGTACTGTATTAACCCTGTTATTATTAGATTAATGATATATATAATTATAAGTTTGTAATGATGATGAAAAATATTCTTAAAAGAAACCAACGAATGACGACTTAAAGAAAATTATAGAAACTGAAAGTTTGTTTTATTTTTAGATTGATTGGGGCCGACAGGTTAAATAAATTCATTTTGAAATTTGGTACGGCTGTATGTTATTTCACCCTGACGATGATACAATGAAAAATATCTCATACCTTGAATAATCCACATAGCTTCTCTCATATCAAAAGAGCGAAGACATCTCAAGCCACATATATACAAAGAAATCCTTACAGCGTAGCAACAAGCACAAAAACGAACTACTAAGCTAATTAAATGAATTTACCGAGGAAATGATTTCCAATAATCTTTACAACGGAATGAAGACATCATTGCGTGACATGGAACTATCAAATGTTCAAGAAAATTCTCCGGACGCTGGATACGAAAAAATATGTCTAGATGAGGACGGCCACACTGCACAATAAACTCAACAAAGAAATGAGTGAGTATTATTTAATGAAATCAATGAAGTAACCGATTAAGGATTTGATGATTTAATTATTATACAACACAAGCGACTCGCGCCTCTTTATCACGGGTGTGATCTACTGATATGGTGACAAAAACATTGAGTCCAGTGATTTTCTAAGTACTATAATTATAGTAGCTACGTCCAAGTAAAATATTAATGTGTATACGTAAACCTTCCGTAATATATAAATGATTATGAAAACCGTATCTACAAAATATATCCGTTGTGTAGTTAAGAAAAAGTAAGTGTACACACGGCTACACATCAAGCTATACATTTCCAGTTTTAGCTGACCTCGCATTGTATCGGTGTTTCGTACAATCAGAAGTCAGCTTTAAATACTGGTTATGTATAGCTTGATGTGTAGCCGTGCGTAAAAACAGACGAAAAGTGACGCTGATATTATTTTATAATATAGATTTATAGATACAGAAGGAAGAACAGATAATGAAAATATTATAAAGTCAACGAACAACTCGTTTATCCAAAATTACCCACAATTCTCGTGTCATGTAATTACAGGTGCAACGATCAATATAGCAATTTATTATTTTCTACTGTCGCGGTCGACTGGCTGCTGTCATTTGCATGAACATTGTCGCTAACTACAGATCGTTCGTTTTCATAAATACTGACCACAGCAACGTTGTAATTGGTATTTCCATTTCCAAGATCGGATTTTCCTTGCATTTCATTAGAAGAATTATGTTTATGGATTTGCATAACATTTTGGTTGGAAGCATCTACTAAAAAATTATAATTTAAAATTTTTATCTACTTTTTATTTATTTTATCTATTTGAAGATGATAAAATTGAGGGAAGTAGAAAAGGCAAAGATGAAGCAAACCAGGAAGAATAATTTATATTGTACTTATTAACTTATATCCTAAACCCCTTACTAATATACGTATTATATCAGATTAATAGTTCCATACCGATTTCACTCTTTCAGTTGTCAGTAATTTGACTTTCGAAAGAAGAAAACAAAGCGTTGTGTAACTATACAGATGCTATACAACGTTTATTAGTCGTAAGGGGGTAAGTTTATAGACGTATAAAGTTTTTTATTCTTTGATGATGTTAAAAACCAAGGTACCTACGAGTATGTGGGAACGAAGTCTGGTCATCACAGGGTACTTATCGAAAAATGGTTATAAAAGCACAATGCTTAATTTACGTAATTTTCGTCATATCGACCCATCTAAATGAGATTTGGAAAACTCTTATACTCACAGTAATTATTTTTTTGTCTCTTTTTGTATTATTAGCAATTTGATTAAATCCTTCATTCTTTTGTATGTACCAAGTGTATTATTTAAGACACACTTCGCAGCAAGTAGAAGTGATATAATAAAATTTATTAGAATTATTATATATGTATACTAATACTATATAATACATATAATAGTACTATATAATTCAGGTATTCACGAAAAGAAAATGCTGGTAATTTTATTGTAATTGCCTTCTGCCATGCAACTGTAAATTACTTTTAATTCAACAAAATAATGTTATTACAATAGTAACTCATTTGTTAAATATTAGTCATATTGGTTTAAGATAAAGCTAAGTACACAGTTTAGTCAAACGCTACACCATGCAAGATATAAAGTCATCTGGATAAGCAAACTACATGTTATTAAAATGATGATACTAGTGATTAAAGTGACGAGCTGACAGTTTTTTATCATCATAAATTAAGTAAAGCGTAAGTACTATTTGAGATAATGAATGGGACCAATTAGTAACGCCTGTCACTGGTTAAGTCAAATGTTCTAGATTTGGCACTGAGTCTGAGACAGAATATCAACCACGAAAAGTGTGTGATGAATATTTTTAATGCAGTTTTGAGTAGATAGACTGCAATTTAACTGGAACTCATTGGAATGACTAAAACTGTAATATAAATCAATTAATATTTATTAAACTGTATCACAATACTAATCTAAAAGTAGAATCAATGAAATGGCGACAAAAAGGCTTACAAACAAAATCAATAAGAAAGAAGATTTAGACTGGCCCAGAGTCGTGGTATATATGGCTTACTTCTTCTTACAGAGAGAAGGCCTGTTTCCCAACAGTGGGAATAATCATAGGCTAGTTACGCTAAATGAGACTTAGTATAGGACCAAGCAAATGACCCAAAAACCCGAAGAAAAATAGCATGATTATTCGTCAAAACTCCGGTTGCAGAAAAAGCTCAAAGTCTGAATAAAAATCTAGTGCTTCTTGTGATATAGAGCTAACTAGCTCATTAACAGCTTCACAATTTAACGATGTCAGTAGTAAAAACTGTGTGTAACGGAAGCAGCTGATAATCAATTATATTCAATCCTAGAGACAGTTGGAGCAAGACTGGACCGCTATATAACAGTTTGCTCATATAGATGTGGAGATATAGTGTGTTCGTGTGTTGTATTGGAAAAATTGCAAATGGTTTACCATCTTGCTATATTATAGTATAGTATTACCCAGTAACTGGGTTGTGGAGGTCAGGTAGGCAGTCACTCCATGTAAAATACTAGTACTCAGCTGCATCTGGTCAGACTGGAAGCCGACCCCAACATAGTTGGGAAAAGGCCAGACAGATGATGACCATCTTGCTACATTGTGGAACCAAATTCTTAATAGCTTTAGGGAATCATGGACTTGGAACTGAAGTGCAATTAAAATTAACTCTTCTAAGCATAAATTCCACCTTGCCCCACCAGTGGGGCGGCTGGTGGGGCAAAGTGGAATAATCCTAAATTATACCACGTCTTTAAATTTTGTCGGCTAACAACGGACAACAAAGTAGACAATCATACTGTTAAAATTTTTGTAATGCACCAATTTCTACGAAGAAATTAATCACAGTTTCAGTTGGTTCTGACCTGATCACTAAATTTAGAAAAATAATGGAGTCTTTGGTCAACTGGACCCACTCGAACTGGAGCCGCGGGTCCAGTTGAGGAAGAAGCAAAGGATTATGGAATAAAATTCAGATGACATAATAATGTGTATCTTCTAGCAAAACATGTATCTAATGTTTTATTTTTTTAACATTACCCTATGTTCCACTGCTCGGCAAAGATCTCCCCATAGTTTTCCAATTTTCTTTGTGAATTAGAGTTGATTTATTTGTAAGAATGTATAGTTTTACATAGTATGCTGCTAATATTTTTTAAGTTCTATACACTCTACCATAATAAATATGGTGTACAAAATATTCAAATGTCATTTTATATAACTAAGTACAATTAATTTTAAGATTGAATGATTTACAATAAGTCCAATATATAAATTATTTTAATTAGGTAATCGTTACTTTAAAATCAATGTCAAAATTAAGTACATTATTCGTCTTGGATTTAAATACAATATTCCATAATATATTTACCAATGTCGTAAAAACAATTATCCAATAATCAACTTGTCAGCTTTTTTTGTGTTTTGTCTTCTCGAGCCAATCGATCAGGACCGAGTCCAAATCGTCACGCTAACGTTTCTCAGGCCTGTCTCGGTGACGACGCCCGTGTTCAGGCATCCACTATGTCACTATCCTAGACCATCCTGTTAGTGTGACCTGCACAGTCCCATTTCAGTATCTAATGTTAATAGCCGAAAAATATGAATGTTAAAAGAAGACCAATTGACTGTTACTTTGATTATTTCCCCTCCCTTTTTATATAACTGTACATATTTATATTTTAAGACAGCTTTTTAAATTATGTAATTACAACAATAAAAAAATCACGAAGTTATAAAATCCACAAGAACTCGGAAGCGACGACGAATTTTTTCAACCCTACAATCCAAGCAAATACAACAGCAAAACCTAGTCCAACGCCAGATATAACCCAAGAATTCTATCAAAGAAAACCGAGAAAGCTTTGAATGTACACGCAAAATGCATCGCACGCGATTCGAACGCATGGCTCACCGGCATTCAGATAAAAAACTAAGAAAGCAGCACAAGTAGAGGTGGTTTATAAATTAGTGTGCTCATCAGATTTATATTATTGCAGGCTTGATTGTTTGGAGGTAAAGTATTGTATTGGTTCTTACGCTAATGTCTCGGTGCCCCATTTCAGTCTGAGGCTTAATGTGGAAACCACAGTGTTACTGCGTAGCTCTTGTCATGCTGTTCCAAAGTACCAAAAACATAACAGCATTCATATGCATCGCTTATGCATATATTGCATATGTATCGTATTTACCAGCGGCACCGACCACTTTGGGGAATACAGTAATACAGGGGTGTCCAAGTTCACCCACTTTTTACCAATTAGGTTTATTTCAAATTATCAATACTATCAACACACAAAATTTCTAGTAATGTTCGTATGTATTATTGTACCTATAAATTAATCGTCATTTATAAAAGCATTATTATGTACATACCTATCATTGTAGTAATTATCATTTTTGTTTTCATTAACATTATTAAAATTGATTACGGATTGCCAAGATGCTTTTCATTAGTAAGCTCGGATGTATAAAACTTTGCTAAAAACAAATTTTTATCAAAATCAATTTGACGGTCTGTTAATCCGTAACAACATACTCAATACGGAACACAGACAACATATTATGCATTAAATATATTATAAGCGAGGATATACTTTGCTGGAAGTAACGCGTTCAATTTAACACTCTACCTAACTACCAGCCAATAATATTATATAATTTTTACATCGCATTAATCACTATCATTATCAACCTACCACTAACCATTTGATCCACAGACTTCCTTACAAGAAAATAACGTGCTACCGGACAATTAATATCTTTTAATACTCTAACAATTATAGTAACGGATGCAGCTAGAATATATCGTCCACATTTATTTCCATTTGGGTCCGAATCGGAAACTCTTCCTACTTGTGCGGCCATTTTCTTAGCATTCAGAGCGTGTAATCGTGTAGAGGATGTCTCTAAATATAGGTGTGGGCGACGACGGAAAACTTATTTTCTTTAACCTAATTAGTTTTAACTGCTGTTAATGAGGTAGGTATTAATGTGCTATGTTCTTTGGTTAATTGCTTGAGTTTGGTATTGATGTCTTGGCTAAACTGCAATATCCAATGGCTGATTAATCAATTGACTTATTGGTTATTAGTAATTATTAGCTTCTGCCCGCGACTTCTTTCGCATGGAAGTCGTAAGTCAGCACAAACACTCAAGTAACGGCCACAATTTTATAAAACCTTCCTGTATACTACGTTAGTAGATTTGGGCTCAGCACCCAAAATATCAAGAGATTCAGGACTGTTGACGCGGAAGCAAGCGACGGACGCGACGTACAGCTGTTGTCCGTGTGAGAATTAAATAGCGTAATTATTAAAAGACTGATTGAATATTTTCTTATACATTTTTATTTCGGAGTTGCAAATATCTATTACTATTTATGTAACCAAATTTATAAATTAAGTGCCTTAAGAAACGATACAGTGTGTTGTATAAATCTGTGCTCTAATCAAACAAAATGGTTGAATATTTTATTTTATCAGTAACTGAAAACATTCAATTCTAATGATAGAAATTTGACGTCAATACAGCTAATAATGCTACAAGCACCAATAGAAAAAGTGATGACTAGAAGTAAATAAATTAAGTGCTGTCTTTTAATACAAGTAAATGCAAACTACTAAGCAACAGGAAAACTATGGTAATTTAAATTACAAAAATCTCACTTCTTACATAAAAAGTATCACCAAAAGATATCTCTTTTGGTAACTTATCAGTAACCAGGGTCAAAATAGTTGAAGTTTAGTTTTTAGTTTTTAAGAAACCGATGAATGTTTTCGAATGAAATTTAATTTGATAAATTAACTGTTTGTTTTCTATTAATTCAATTAAATTTTATTCGAAAACATCCATCGGTTTCCTACTAAATTTCAACTATATCCGACGACCCTGGTTACTTATTTCCTTTGGTGACCGTACATTGCAGGCTAATTGCATATGATAACCATAGTATCGATGTTTTGGAATCAAATATTGGTAATGAGACCCAAATCACTACAAGATTAACCTAATACAATTAATTATAGCTACATGTCATTGCAGATAAAAATCTTCTAACCGGTATTAATAGGAGTCCAAGCAAAATTCCTATTCCTTGCGCTAACATCTTCTCTTTCATTGACAGGGTCTTTCTTAGTAACGAATAGTCTTTCTAGTCTACTTCTTAGTTCGTCAGGAGTGATGGGAGATGCTGTTGAGGGTTCAGCTGACTTTTCTCTGTAGTTATAGTAGTCTGGGTGGGGTTGACGACGATAGTAACCTGAAAGAAAATGGAGGATTGATTTTTAAAGTTGAATAAAGTGCGATTGGCAAGGCAGACGTTTGAGATTTCGTTTAAGGCAATGATTTCAAAAGTAAGGATACGCCCATCTGAACATTTTACATAGACCATCTTCATACAAGCAAAAGTAGCGCCATCTGTTATAACTCATACGAACTACGTGAGAACAGCGCTGCATAGGTCGACAACGTAACCTTGTACGTGCGTAACTTACATTTTCAATTACTTTTTTTAAATCACATTTTGTCGTGAGTCAGTAGTCAGTTGCATACCGATATCCTTTTAACTCAGAATATCAGATTGTTAAAATATCACATTCTCAATAGGTATATCAGATTTCGGACAGTCGAAATCCACACAGGTCTTCTGGCCACCGCGAAAGTTCCCAAACTTTGGAGAAAAACCAAAATCGTATCCTCTCATATATTTTGTCAATTATATCAGCTAATGAATATAATTATTCCTTATAAATAAATAAATCAACATCATCCTAGCCTTTTCCCAACTATGTTGGGGTCGGCTTCCAGTCTAACCGGATTCAGCTGAATACCAGTATTTTACATGGAGCGACTGCCTTATAAATAAATAAATAATAATATAAAAATAATGACATCAATGTCACAAAAGTGAGCAGAGAATCATTTGGAAATCTGCAATTTAAAAATTATTTGTATCGTAATTCGCTATCGCATGTTGTATAAACATCGTTTATATGTCTTCTCCTAATTTGCTACCAAAATTCAAAATTACTTACACTAAAATCTTAAGACAAAATTATGACGTCCGTACAAGGTTACTTTGTTCACATCGAGCAGCCATTGGCCACACAATGGCCGCCATTGGTAAAATAATTATCGCTTTAAAAATGTGTTTATTTAATCATTTAATTGCAACAAAAATAATGTAAGGTTACATTCCGATAATACGATACCCCATATTTCTTTTTAATCTTGGTATCGTAATTTTTGCAGTCTTTTACTACGCGACTAGGCATTTTTATGACAGGCAAATACACGTTCATTCCCTCGCGCGGACCACTGGTCAACTGAGTCGCGTTGGCCCTAAACCGTAATTTTAGGGCCAGCGCG
The DNA here is from genome assembly GCA_914767645.1 of Hydraecia micacea. Lineage (NCBI taxonomy): Eukaryota > Metazoa > Arthropoda > Insecta > Lepidoptera > Noctuidae > Hydraecia > Hydraecia micacea. The sequence goes on along the minus strand of OU611798.1, from coordinate 13,768,426 downwards.
TTGGTGCCATTTCGTCGCTCGGTTAGCCCGGTCCTTACGCTAGTAATATATAAGTCAATGGTTTAAGGTGAATGCGCAGTTGTAGCCCGCGAAAATTTGATTCGCGACTATAACAGGTACTTATTTACAGAATTATAATCATTAGAATTATTAATACATTTTTCTAAGTTAGATTTGTTCCATAACAACAAAAATCTCTTATGGAAAGATGCTTATGGTACAAATCTAACTTAAAGAGATATATTGATGATTCTAATGACTATTATTCTGTAGATACATATTTATTATAGTCGCGAATCATATTTTGATCAAGATACAATCTGACATTGACCTTCAAATTGCAAAAAAACGCAAGAAAATTTAAACATCGCGGTCTACCACTGCGCATGCACCTTAGGTATTATTTCCATGTTTATGATTGTTTGTTATAACAATTAGTAGCAGGTACAAAGGAAAGATAATGCCGACCCCAAGTTACATGAGACGGAAGATACTGATGAAAGAAAGTAAGAATGTAGAAGAAAGAAAAATAGTTAATTTCTGCACAATTATTGATGAGGATGATAAAATGGGAAATGAGATGTAAGTACACAGATAAATCGGCCACTAAACCAAGATCAATTTGCATTATTGAAAACAAATGAATATTAAAAAAAAAACAACCGACTTCCAAAAACAAACACTACAAATTGAAAAATAACTTTAATTTCGGAAGTCGGTGTCAAAAAAACGAAAATGTGGAACCAACGACACCGACTTCCGAAATTAAAGTTATTTTTCAATTTGTAGTGTTTGTTTTTGGAAGTCGGTTGTTTTTTTTTGTAAAAAAGTTTTTATTTTTCGCTTTTTAGTTGTACCTACCCCATACAAATTCATATAACACTACTTGCTAGTGACAGGAAGATAAACATCATCAATATAAACTAAGTGGAAAACAAACGTATTGTTGACGCTAATTCCAAAACTACCCAAGCAAAGTTCATAAAATTTATATAGGACCACCTCTGAAGCATACCTTATTCATTAATTAGACTAGATGCTGATAATCCTGGCTGCAGCATCAGGCCAAACTTATGTCAACTTAAAATTTAGTCCTGTTTAAAATGAGCCCAAACACGACTACGGTGCTGTAATTTCAAGGTTTGTACTTTTTCTGATGCTCCTGGCTTCAGCATCAGGTCTCTATGTACTTCGGTGTTCCTCATTAACATTACGTTTATCCACACATCGAGCCCTTTCCAATGAGCCTAAACACGATATATCTGCTGTTAGTTGTCGAGGAGTTAGGTACTCTGCAGACTATCCTGACTGCAGCATCAGGTCATGACTTGATGATCATGAGACCAAATGTGGCAAATGCCCAATCAAACATCAAAACAATTTACTAAAACAGTCCTTGCCTGTTCGAGTAACTTCTTACTGTTAAGGAGTTGTACCTTCCATCATCAGCCCAGCTACCTGAGATGGTGATAACCATACGCAAATACACAAGATACTTCATAAAATATGCGAAAAACCATAAGTAAGCCTATAAAATTTGAGGGTTGCCCTCGATTTCTCTAAGATCCCATCATCAGATCCTAACTTGGTGACAATGGGACCACCTCAGAACTATCTACTTTCGAACAAAAAAAGAATTTTGAAAATCTGTCGACAATTGGCGGAGTATTCGATGAACAAACATACAAAAAAAAAAAAAAAAAAAACATACAAACAGCCGAACATAGTACCTCCTCCTTTTTGTGAAGTCGGTAAAAACTACCCACAACTTGAAGAAACGGTTACATAAATATTAAGCAGTAGGACTGACTGATCATAATGACAAGAAAATAAAATATAAACCTACTAAATATATAATTTTACTACATGAAACTAATAGGAACTACTTTTAATCCATTAAAAAAGTAATAATATAGATTAAATAGAGAAGTCTACATAAATAGAAGATAATACATCTACGGAATATAAACATAATATTTTCATCTACTTCGCCAAGCACTAACAGAACTGCTCACCCTGCTAAAGCAACAACACAAAATACTTACACAGTCCAATCGGAGGCATTTTGAACTTTAATTCTAAGACACTAAAGTCCAGAATAATTAAATCCAAAAATATCATTGGAAGGCTTTTTGACAGTGCACCGGCAAGAGGTGAGCGTACCTATCGGAAACGGATACGTTGTAAATGTCTCCGAGAGTTCAAACTAGATGTCGCTAGCTTCACTATTCCCACTTTTATAATATTTAAAAAAGTTCTACATGTATTAGCTTTGTTTCTACATTTGTCCTCTAGAACTAACCTCAATGTTAAATATTTTAGCACCAGTCAATGTTTAAAAAGAAACATAGAAGTCTGATTTGTGGGGTTGAAAATGTAGGAGCGGGTTGTGATAAGCAGTGCTGATACGACAATATCGTTACAAAGACTTTGTGCATGTTATTTTCTTGGGCTCTGTTACTGCTCCCTTAGTGTTAAAAAATGAAGCTAAAATGCTACCCTCTTCTAATCTCAGAATAATATTAAAATAAATAGGTATTACCAACCTGAAGTAGTGTGGTGATCATGTTCGTGAACATGTCCTGGGTTCTCATAAGCATAAGACGAGAGGGAAGGTCCTCCGAAACCTCCAAGTGACCCTGATCCACCTCCTCCAAATCCACTACTGAATACTGTTATAGCTAGGAGTGCTAACTTTGCTAGGAGGAACGCCTTCTTACTGGCAATCAATAGTAGACCCAGTAACAAAGGCAGTAAAGTTGTGAGTTGGAATTTGAAGCCGAGAAGGAATGGGACAAGGAGGTTTCTTGCTAGGAGACGACCTGCAATAGAAGAAAATGGTGAGATTATTGTTATAAATGAAATTTTAATTATAGAACACTGATGTTATCATTTTTATCAAATAGTACTTTTAGACTGTCATGCTCAACTATCGTATCTTAATAAATAATGGGTGCTCATCTTAAAAACGTTTAAATTTTATACTTAATTGTTTTAAGTACGAGCTGAACGTATGTGTCCTAGACAAAAATACTATTCCATGGAGACAAGATGAAATAATACAAAAATCTGAACGATCGATTTATTTACAGAAGTTAACAGTGCTGCCGATAGACAGCGCTATATCAAGTTCAGTGTCAAGTCAACCTTGATGGCATTGAGTTTGCTTGTTTCAAGGTAAATGGACAGATGGCGCTATATACTAAGTTATCCACATCATACCCAAACGTCAAAATAAGGTAGGTAATTGGATGAAGATTTGTGCTATACATCATTTTTTCGACTAATGAATTATAGATAACGCAAATATGTTTTGTTTTCCCAGTTTATTAAAGGTATGGAAAATCAGTCAATCTGCCTAATTTTTCCCAACTATTTTGGGATCGAATTCCAGATGCAGTTTAATATTAGTATTTTACATGGAGCGATGTCATAAGTATATATATTAATATATAATTATAGTATATTAAAAATAAAAACAAAAAAAGTAAGTTTATTTGTAAATCAAACTGAAATAAAAAGGAATGACACAACGTACCTGTGGATACCTCAGCAGGCTGTTGGTATGAAGACCTATCCTTAACCCTCGGATCCATAACAAACTCAAGTACTCCATTGGCCAACGTTGGGGCAATCCTCATGACCAACCCAGGATAGAATGTACTGAGGTCCCAATGAAGAGATCTCTTTGAAATCAAGTTACCTGCATCTTCGAGAATTGAACTGTAAATAAGAATAATGTTGAGATAGATAATTTTAATATATACCTATATTAAAATTATTCATTTACTTCACACAAAAACATATCACAACATTTTAAAGGACGAAATGGCACTATGACTTTCATTATTTTATTGCCCTTATCCCAATTTATTTGGAGTCGCCGCAATATTTCTTCTATGAAAGACATACAAAATTGAAATAAAGAACAAACAAGGTGTAATCGTAGATAGAATTTGAATGGACTTTTTTAAGTCTAGTGTACTGTTAGAAAAAGTGACAGTATTGATTGAAATGGAATCCCCCCCTTTTATTCGTTTTCACATTTAAAATTTTGAGTAGATTTGTAGTGTTGGACGAATAAACAAACGTTTTCTGATTGCATTCTACGTTAAACTAATGAATGTAACCAAGTAATTAAAAATAGGTATACCGGAAATCCATAGGATCTTTATCAAGGAAAGCGCCGATATCCCTCGGAGTTTTTTCATCTCTCACGAAAGAAACACCAGTAGCTAAACTGAATGCATCAGCCTCGTCATACTTGTTCAATTTATTCAACAGCTCTTTCCCAAAACACACTCCAACTTCAGTACTTCTTCTCACACTAATACATTCATTCAGCTGACTATCACCGACATGATTGCCTTTGATTTCTTCACCTTCTTGCAGATCTATCTCTATAGGTATCACTTCAACAACTAGTATAAGCAATAGCACACATCTCAAATTTTTCATTGGGCACATTTTGAATTTGGGACTATGATTATCACCACATGCTACAGTTTCCACTGGCACAACTATCCTTGTTGCTACAATTGTAACTTTAAAAACAATATCAAGTCCCAGTTGGTTATATAGAGTTTCCATGTTCTGTTCCGGTGAACTTTGCCATTGTTTTGGTTGTTACGCCAACTTCTCACACAGACAATAGGTGAAAATTCACCGAGGATAATTTGCGAACTATCTTTGTGAACAATCTCTAATTCTGTTACGGCAATTGCATAATATGCGTAATTTTTGGTGGTATCTAGTGAAATTACGTATATTTCGTACGGTGGGTTGCGTATAGAGATCAATTTATTATTTATTTATTTATCCATTTATTTCAGGCATCAAGGCCCATATAAAACACATACAATACAATATTAATATAACTTAACAATACTATAAATACATACAACATTATAATTACACTAAAAAAAAAAAAATACGACTTTGTTGTTCGTATTGGGTGTAACGATTGCATCATCTTACACTAGGTTTCATCAATGAAATGGAAGTAGCGATTATTTAACTTTTTGTAAGAGGTCTGATAGTTATAGTCTACTAACCTAGACATTAGACTCTAATTGACAGCACAATTGGCGCAGTGATTAGACATTTTTTGAACTTTGCTTTTGTTGTTCTTGAATAATTATTATTTCTTACAAAATAAGATACACCTTATGTAAGCATTCAGTTCTAAAGTGTGTGACTCACTGCTCTAAATCAGCAAATTGATGGCTTGAAAGTGAAATTACGATTGGTGATACACAATATCAAAATGACTTACCTATTATAATATTGCAAGTAATCTTACTTACCATTTTAAGCCTATAGATATCTTATTATCTATTTACTCCGTAATGCATATACAGTGACAACGGTTAAGACCAATCCTGTCAAATAAAACGTAAACACAAACTTTTACTTTTCAAATGACATTACACATAATTATACCGCCAATACTTTAGCGGTACACATGAAGCCTTTGACCCCTCATTGTCTCACAAACTCTTACTCATTTCAAACATCTTAGACACCATCCATTTTTACAGGATTTACATTCTTGTCACCCCAATGATAAAGCCTACATTTCTCTGCAAAAACGAAGGTCGTTATGTCAGTTTAAAAATTAAGGTGATCAAAGAGTGAAAGTAATATTTTTCTTGTATGTCCGTCTCTTGGAGTAAAAGTTTCTGATGTAATATTTTCAAGTTTTGAATGACAATACAGATAGATTTCACGACTTTTTATAAATTTATTAGCAATTATTATGACTTTGTTTACTATGGGTAAGAATTTTATTTGACGTTAATGATGTTTAAAAAAAATTGCTGTTTCGTTTTTTTTTGTTGTGAAAATAATATTGCGGTAGATATTTTTTTTATTTTACTTTGAGTTCAAAATTTTTTGAGGATTAAATGACAATTTATTAGTTTAAAATTTTACATTATCTGTACCAAGATTTGATAACATCGAATCGTTTAGTTTTGTTAATAGCTTTGTAGTTTTTGTTTTGACTTATGCACCTGTTCTGGCGTTACCTATATGCCATCTCTTTACATACTGATCCTGCGTATCATTAATAATTTTCTTAATCATTACTGTTGAGACCTCTACTGAAATATATAATAGGTTGGAGGTAGGTAGGTAATCCTAGTCGTTATGCTTTAAATAAGAGCTAAGATCGCTATCATCAAAGGTTATAGTATCATTGGGGTTCTAAAGAATCACAACAAATCGGTCAGGTGTTTTAGGGTTACGCATTTTTTGGTGTCCGCGACCTCATTCATGACCTATGAGAGTTCCGTACATTAGTCATCGACAAGTTGCTTTCGCTGCTGTCGCCCGAGGCCCATCGGCTTTCTGTATCTCATGTATTTTATGTAACCTCCCCCTCTTTATTCTTCCACAATTATTTGCTTACATAGCCTTGCACTTATTACTTACTCTTCCATTCATTACTTACTTTATGCCCATCAAAATAAGAATCAAAGTCGCTTAGAGTCAGTCGTTCGATATTCATATTAACTTTGCCAGAGTAAACCACGTCTAGAGTTCACACACCTTTACGAACATGCTCTTTTCAAGTACAATCATACAGTCTTATGCCAATACAGTAAAGTCCAAAATCGGGCAGCAAATAATACAGAAAACAGGTATTTGCCTTGTCCATCGAACAGAGTTAAATTTACCGCTATCAAATTCGTAATTCGATTACAAGCACCCGTAACGTCGTCAACATAGCGTTCAAAATTGTTTGATTGGAGGTTTTTAGATGAAAAATTAGATTTGTAATTTGCTTTGAAGGAAAAGCGTTGGATGTAAACCGGACACAGGAACGCGTGTGAAGTGAAATTTCTTTTTTTCTCTCTCTTTTTGAAAAAGGATGTCGTAGTAGGTGCGTCTGACACAAATATCTTTTGATGACGTATTTAATTATGCGTATAATAAAAGAATGCGGTTCTAATATCATCCATGTGGGTTGTATTTGTCATAGACTCGCCTTTATGTATTTGATAAAGGATTACGGGGTCAAGAATTTGGTGTTTTCGGGCGACACTCTCGTTTTCTAAGTAAAAGTGTTAATAATGCTATATTTAGTGGATAATAAAGCTATGTTTATAGTTAGCTGATGCAGCTTTCTGTTTATGATTGTGTGTATTGGAACTAATTGATTGTTTATTTTCTAGTTTTGCATACTGATCAGCTTCAATACTTTTATACTTGACTATATTTAGTTATTGGTCGGTCATTATAATATATACATTTATATTATGATATCATTAGTATAAGGTTGCCACTTTGCTTAGGTCAGGAGGAGTTTCACATTTACTTTTTTTTACAATAACTTTTACCAAAATTAAATTCAGTTCTCGTCTTTCAGGTTTCTAACTCATCAAATGCATCTTTTTGTTATCCCCAGAACAATATACATTGAAAATTCCTTCGTACAGCTGCAGCAGTTTTATCATTATCATCATTCAGTCGAAAACATCCTCTGCTGGATAAAGGTCTGCAGAAATTTGGTCCTGTGTTTCTCGTTACCACCGGATTAGCGCAATATTCACCTGGTCACCGATACATCTTACCAGTAGGTTAGTCTGACCCATCATTACGTGTCGATGTCTTCAGACGTTTGTCACCGTTGCTCCGTGGTTGGGTGACCGTTACATACCCTCCGTGCCCCGGAAAGCTCGTTAAGCCGTTGGTCCCGGCTGTCATTCGTCGATATTTGACAGTCGTTAAGTGTCGTCAGAAGCCCGAAAGTTGGACCAGTCTTACCAAGCGTTATTGTATTACCCAGTAACTGGGTTGTGGAGGTCAGATAGGCAGTCGCTCCATGTAAAATACAGGTATTCAGCTGTATCCGGTTAGATTGGAAGCCGAACCCAACGTAGTTGGGAAAAGGCTAGGCAGATGATAGTGATGATATCTTCAGACGTTTTAAGCCCCATTTCTAAGCAGTCCCAAATACGTGCATAAAGTCACACCTCAAACTTTCGCTATCCATTGCGTACATAAAAGTCTTACACAACATGGTCTAATTAAATACACAATGAGATCCGCATAGAAACTGCGATGTACTGCAAATTGGCACTAACTCGCGTTCGTCATTCATTCATACTTATGTTAGAGTAGTATGTTTGTTCTTTTACGGTTGTAAGCCGACTTGTTAATTTGCGGCGCACGAGTTTGTTTCAACGTCTTATCGTAGCAGCAGTAAGGTCTTTGTCATATCGGTTTAAGTTTTAATGGTTTGGAATTGGTTTTCAGATGTTTAAGCAGTTTCAATGGTTTCCAAAGATAATACTCATCAGACCTTAATTGGAAATCAAATACAAAATAGTAGTAAGACTGCTTCAAACGCCTTAAAATTTAAATGACATTTTTATTAAACACATAGTTACGTAAACTCACGCCTTCTTCTCATGGGTCTAGGCAGAAACTACAGAAGGCCACCAGTTATGATCCTTACATACTACGTACGCTGGTCATACACGCACGCCAGTTGCGAGTACTACGCACCAGACCTTTCTGAAGAGCATCACCAATTAGATTTTCGTGTCTATTATGCCTGTGTGTGTGCGTTTTAATTTACTTCATTATATCCAAAGATCTTTGAACAATTTGATATTATAATTGACGTAAAACACCACACACTCACATACGAAGCAAACGAATAATGTCAATCAAATAATATAAGTTCTACAAAATTTATTATTAGCAAAGCATCGGTACATAGTAACAGTCATGTCATTAGCATAAACATAAAGTATGACCTGCTGAGCGTCACATTTAGAGTCGTGAAGCTACACATCGTAAGTAAAACGAGAAAGTGTCAAGTGTTCAGGATGTGGCGATTACGTGAACACTGTTTGTTAATGGTATTGCCTCATACGTGACGCTGGTTGATTCAGATACTTGATTTAGATGTTATATTATACTTGTTTGTTCTTCCTATTGTTTATCTAGTATTCAATCTTTAAACTCAAGCTTTTGGCACGGTAATAAAATTACCGTGCTTTTGGAGAGTTATTCCGGTCTCATGTTTAAGCATTAAACAAATGCGGTTTGATGTGCCAGTTTAAACAGGTATATTTTGCTATTTCTCTAACAATAACGATACTTGATTAAAATGTTTTGTTTGATTGGATGTTTTCTTCATCACCGTTTTTCTATTGAGTTACCTAGTTTTCGTTTTCTTCTTTGGATTGATTTAAGTTTTTTTCGTGTTTTGCTAATTCTGTTCTTTACAATGCTATACCGACTAATGTACATATTTTTGATCATATCAAGGCCGAATTCTGCCAGTGCTCAGATTTGTGATTGATAACCTATACAATGAGATGACCTGGACGCGTACCACGAGGGCTGGTTCGAGGTGGCGTGGGAAAAGAGTTCCTGGAAGGATTTGGGGAGGCATTTGCCCAGCAGAGGGACACTATAGGCTAACAAAAAAAAAACCTAGATAAAGTTATGAATACAACAATAAAGTTTGACCATCAAAATAGATGGACATGAAATTGTATGCTGCAAAATGAGAAAGTGTCATATTATAATGTTCAGGATGTACCTACTATTACGAAAGTACTCTGTTTGCTAATGTTATTGCTTCACCAGTGACGCTGGTTGATTCGGATATTTGATTTAGATGTCATATTATACTTGTTTGTTCTTCCTATTGTTTATCTAGTACTCGATCTTCAATCCCATGCGTTTGGAGTTGTTCATTTAAGAAATTAATACTGGGTGTCGTCTATAACACTTCAGTTTCTCTGAGGTTTGATGTGTCATTATGTAAAGCTATTTGCATATTTTCCTCATCAGTGACGATGTTTGATGAAGAGTTTTCTTTTTATTTATTTGGGTGTTTTTTTCATTACCTTAATTGTATTGAGTTGTTAACGTTTTCTTCTTCTTCTCTGGGATGATTTTAGGATCTTCTCTGTGGGGTACTTCTGTTTTACTAAATATATTAAGGAATATTGAGGCAATTTTTTTTTCAGTACTCAGATTTGTGGCGACCTAGATTGTTAGGAATTCAACATTGTAGTCTAACCTTCAACTCAGAAGGACATGAAATCATATGCTGCAAAGTGAGAAAGTTTCATATGATAATATTCAGGATGTGGCTTTACATGGACTACTCTGTTTGCAAATGTTATTACCTCATCCATGACGCTGGTGATCAAGATGGTCTTAATTTGTCTTCTTATTGTTTCGGTATGCACTATAGAGCTAATAACTGTTGGCGGGCTGTGTCCTCTTTTCTGCCACCGCGGTACATATTTTATGTCCTTTTTTCTGGTGCTTAGTGAAATTCTCTAATTGGTGGTTTATTTAAATCGTTGTTGAATGTTGCTTTAATATCCCTGCTTTCAAGAATACCAGAATGTGCCAAGTCTATTAATTGACGCTCTATAATCCAAATAAATTAATTTTCATTTTCTGTTTTTATGTTCTGCACTTCTTCTGCGTGTTCATTTGATAATAATTCATCCTGTGTCTCACTCTTATTCTCTTTATTTTGATTCCGATACAAATTTAGACAACAAGGATTTTCTTTCAATGTGGTGTTCGATGACCTAGATATGTACAGTGTATATGATAGGAATGTAACATCAAAGTCTGACCTTCAAAGCAGCCGGACATGAAATCGTATACAAAGTGAGAAAGTGTCATAAGATAATATTCAGGATGTGTCATTACGTGATCCACTCTGTTTGCTAATGCTATTGCTAAACCAATGACGCAGTTTCATTCGGAAGTATGAGGTTCAAATGTATTGTGTAAGATTTTTTAAGGAAGAGTGAACATTTTAAGGACGTGTTCTATTGTGGTCAATAAATATTTAGCAGTTTAAATTGGAATTTGATCTGCCCAATGCAATGGGGAAACATTTTATTCTGTGAAAGTAGAATAGAATAAAATACTCTTTATTATGTACACCATAGTAGTCATCTTTAATCATCCCTACTATGAAAACACAATTTAGTTGAGATCTACTTATAAACCTACTTTCATCGTCCTCTTAATTTATTTTATGTTTGCCTTCACTGTCCTACTGCTGAGCAAAGACCTCCCCCAAATCCTTCCAGACATCCTTTTCTAGACTCATCTCGATCCCACCCTTGCGGAACGCGTCTAGGTCGACTCGCCACCAGCTCTTCTTTTCTACTCTTACTATAGGTACATAATATTTTCAGAATAAAATTGCATCTTTAGATAAATCAAACTGTTCATGCAGTTGAAAATTCAATATTGGCTCTGTCTGGTACGGCACTACAAAAACCACATCCTTAATTCATAAATCGCGACAACAATTTAAATTGGTTTCTTAATCCCAAATCAGCATAATACACCAGTAAATCATCTAACTACTGACTATACATACCTAATCCACAGTATAGGTACATAGAGTGGATCAACGAGAGCGATTTATCGGAGCAATCGTGCGGAGATTCGGGGGGTTAGTGGGTAAAGGCTAATGTCCCGATCTGACACTGTATACATACTGCAGTTTGATACAATTGTTTCAAAATAACGCTTTCCGGTCATTCAAGCGCCAAAAGAGGTCCTTGTAACATTCTAAGTAATAAGGTGTTAAAAACGGAGCCGAACACATCCGAAGCGGTGTCGTTACGGTAACAGTGGCGCGAATTCAATGGTATTTTTCCAATCTCAAAAAATGCCCAACGCGCCTAAACATCTTTTTAGTTAAAAAAAAAACTGGTCCTGTCAAATGTCGAATGGGGGATAAACCACTGCCTGTAAGCAGTTACACTGTGCCGACTGATAATCAAGCAGATTGCGTGCTTCTCTCATCTCATAATACGATCGCGCCCCACTTCCGACGAACGGCGCAGATCGCGTTATTCTTAAAGTAAGTTGTGCGTTCAATTCAATTTACCCTGGATTTACTTCATTGAGATGTTCTGTAACGGTGATGTTATGCCTGCTGGATATGGGCGTTCCCATACCTCGTGGGCACTGGTTCTTTATTATAATTTTCAAGAAACGCAACCACGCGGCAACCGTATCTTTTTATTGTATGGTGGCGCTTACTGGATAAAAAAAAAACATACACAAAATGGATGCCAAATTGGCTGCATATTCGGAGGTAATTCCGGATTTGCTATCTACAATGAGAACGAGAACAAAGTTATAATTAAATCGAGTCGTTTGTCGATCAATTCGTAGGTATCGTTTTGTTTCAATTGTTCGTTACTAGTTTTGGACACAAAAACTAGGCTCCAAATTGAAATTTTTATATGCACTAAATTTTGAAACTAATACCGTAAATTCTACTGACGGTATTGAGTAACTTCAGTATTTCTATGAAGAAAAAGGAGTAAAGGATAGGAGGAAAGCTGACACTGGAAGAATGGAAGAAAAGTCGTATTGCACTGATCCCAAGTAACATGAGGCAGGGGTAACGTACATTGAGCTGATGTGCTGTCGCACCACTGATGGTCGACATATCGTACTGTCGCGTATCGTATTCATACTATATCGTGCTGTCCTAACATTTGTCGCGTACTTGATAGTCGCAACTTTGATGCGGAGTCAAGGGCAAAGACAATGATAATGAGTGTCAATTCTATTAACTAAAATATGTTGATGGAAATACGCTATTGGTAATGATGCTGAAATGGTTGCCGAAAATTGGTAGAAGGAGCGTTGGCAGATCCTTAACCAACTGGATGGATAACCTACATAAGGTCGCAGGAAAGACCTGGATGAGACTCGCACAGACCAGAGAAGCATGGCATGCCTATACTCAGAAAAGGATAATTACAATGCTGAAATGATGCTGCCAGATGAATTTCAACTGGAAATCCATGGAATGTTCTAATCGAGGATAAGGAAGGAGGAAAAAATTGACATAATAGTTCGTTGACATTACCGAGGTTAATAGAATGTAAACGTTTGTACCAATTATCATGTAAAACCAAGAAGACATCTATTATATTCCACGCATGTAATTTGCGTGTCACTAATCGTGATGTAATTTGTTCGACAATCGATTGAAGAGTTACAAACGCAATGAAAATGAGAGTTTTTGTGTTCTAATGAAATTTCGCGTGACAGATGTGTTCGTTGCATGTGATGACATTTATTGTAATGAGCTTTTCTTATGTAATGAAGTTCAAGAGCCCTTCTGTCTGTCTGTACGTTGCATCTTTAACCTTCAAGCAGGCATACGGCTTCGAATCGACCGCACTCGATACATGTTCGTTCTTAATATTGTTATTTCTTGTCGAATGTATTTACCATCCTTAGTAGCCTGTCATAGTTCCACTGTGCACTAAATAAACTGTTTACCTACCCTCCCCGCACCCTCCGGAGCATTTGTTTTAGTCGCGGCGCAGGCGTCGAACGAAAGCACGCAAGCTATTAAACATCACGCTAGGACCCTTCGGAGCCGAGAAAAAAGAAGAGCGCAAACTCAGAAAGAACGCTAAGCGAAGTAACAGCGGGGGTAGGCGATGCGATGCGATCGGTGTGTGGGGGTAACAAGAAATTTTACGCAGACGAAGTCGCGGGCAGAAGCTAGTTAATCATCAAATTGTATATTTTCGTGTTTGAATACAGTTCCAAGCATGTTCCCCAATTAACTTGTCGGAAAGTCCATTTATAAAAAAAAAAAATTAGAACTGTTACAACAATAATTAGCTTAGTTTATTATTTGTACAGTTTTTAACTGTCATTCATCATTAAGTTTACTTTTTGATGTAATTTTATATGTATGGAATTTTTGTCACAAGAATACAATCTTCTATGTAAATACCTAAGAAAAGTTCTACCCTAACTATGATATTTTTGGATTTTTGCAGATAGATCAGAGAGGCAATTCTCGTAATTTTAAAAACATTCTCAGTCTGCATCTGTCAAAAATACCTGTAATCGTACATTTTTGACAAGTTTTTGACATTGATTGTCGCTGAGATGAGATCGCGAATAGTTTTTAAATATTTTTAACCACTGGAATTTACGTTCTGTCCTTACCATGCACTGGTAAGGTAACTGTCAAAGTCACCAATAGTAACTAGCCTTCCCAAGGTAAGTGATTATTTATTTATTTATTAATTCAGTAGTACACATACATTTTATACATTTAAGTTGGTGCCAACATTAACTCATTATAGTTTTACGGCGCGGTGCACCAAAATCAACGACTACAAAATTTAGAGTATACCAATCTGCCTCATGCAACATCGACAATTCATGTTTAGCTGTCTACGAATTGATAACGATGAACGAACAACGTCCTCCAATTGTGCATGCGTGCAAAACGTTTTAGATCAAATCATTGATTGAGTAAGATGAAGTCATGAAGACGACTGCATATTTGATGACGATCGATTGCTTATAAGACCTGGACATGAGTTGGAGCTAATCAGAGAAGATTGACATGAGGAAAAAGTAACCAAGCATCTCTTTGGTATGGACTGAAGATAAATTATGAGAAAGACGATAAACATAAGTATGGCAATTATGATAGCCCACTGATTAAGGCCTCGTCTCTCATGCACGAAGTTGTGGTTTCAAATCTGGGAAAACCAATGTTACTTTTTCAATTCATAATTATGTACTTTTATAAGTTTATCTTAGACATCACTAACAACGAAGAAAGAAAACATTGTGATGAAACCTGGACTTATAATTAATATAAGTCTGAAATTGCCAACCCAGAGCCTTGAATACCTTCTCTGTATCAGCATAGTCCCTTGCCCTACATTGGGACAGTAATAGGCTAGTATTATAAGTATGAAGAAATCCCTAGTCTAATCCATAGTATCTCCACCCATAAAAAAGCAAGATCAAAAGAATTTAAACTCCCACTCCCAATTGTGACGACTGTCCCTAAGCAATATCCCGTAGAAAGTGATCCCAAGCCATAACCAGCGATTGGCTATATAAATCGATACCAGATCGAAATGATCTCAATAATTTCAATCCTCAGTGGTCGAAGATGCACCTCGTAACAGTTAAGTCATGATATCAAACTGTTTTAAATTGACCAGGTCCAGTGAAGTACAGTTGTGGAGACAATATTTATGATATTTAAATATTTTTTTATATACATGATGACAGGGACATCGACGCGCAATCTGTAATGTGATTATGTCATTCAGTACATGATTTTGATCCGTGGGAGGTAATTTTTACGACGCTTACCAACAAAATAAAAATTGTTGTTCCATACATTTTGACTGCGTCTGCGCCATGCGTGAGTCTTACCAAGGGGTATTGTATTACCCAGTAACTGGATTGTGGAGATCAGAAAGGCAGTCGCATGTAAAATACTGGTATTCAGCTGCATCTGGTTAGACTAGAAACCGAACCCAACATAGTTGGGAAAAGGCTAGGCAGACGATGATGATATTTTGACTGCGTAGGTATTGCACTTTTCTATAAAACAGCAGTTTTTTTTTTTTATAACCGGCAAACAATTTCTTCGCCTGGGGTTTAGAATAGAATCATGTGCTGAATTAATGGTTACAAACTGCGCGTCCCTGCCACACTGAATACAAGATTCTGGAGAAGAAGTACCCACTAAGATACTAAGATAGAGATTGAACCCGTTTTTTGTAATCGATTTAGTTCTTTATTCATAAATAAACAACATATTATATATTGAATTAATACTAAAAATAACGAAATTAAATCCTAACTTAACTAAAACTATACATAAACTAAAATAATTATAGCGTCGAAAAATTCATCCGTATCGCTGTCGACTGGTAATGCACCCAAGAGACTGGCGGCATTACCACATTGTGTGGCAATACTTAGCCTATGGCCAAGAGTAAAAACCAGCCCTTGGGTTTTACCCGTTTTTTAAATAAGTTAAAGACACACGACCCAATAGCCGTATTGGACCTACAATTATTCTTCTTCTTCTTAGCGTGTCAATGGCAATCGAAATGGATTTGGCCCAGAATTCTGCTACGTGTTTGGCGCCATCACTAGCGTCCATCAATATCAAATCTAGCAATATTACCGAAAAACGAATCTTGTGGTCGAAAAAAAAAATATTTGATGAACTTTTCGATGTGTTTATTAGTTTATGTGCACGACATCCAAATAAATTTAAATTAATTCATCAACAACTGCATTGGCGGCAGATTTGGGGCAAATATAATCATCCTCCCACTCATGACGTTATGGTCAATTACAAGTCATGTTTGTCGTCAGGTCTTCGTTTCTTCACGTCATTGTGCACTGATGCACGAAGTGCAGCATGACATGGACATATAGAAAAGCTGTACTTTTGTGAATTTATAATCATTTCTGTGGTATTTAGAACAATCAAAACATCCTAGCGTCGTTCAATTTAATTTTATTATCTTTTAACTACTGGTGACCTTTGCATGATCTGCAAAGGATCAAAAGGAGACAAATAAGAAAAACTATGATTAATTAATTATAATTAATTATAATTCAACATTTTATTAATCCTAACTCAACAAAATAAGTTCCCGACAGTACCCAATAACATAAATGCATCGCTGCATCCCTCTCAGCGATAGCCAGTGTACCGTGACACTAAGCGCATATAAACGCAGCCATTGCTCTAGTTAAACACAGTGCCCATATAGCCAACATAGTGCAAACAACAAACATGGTAAAGTACCTCCTGATATTGACCTTGGTCGCCGCAGCCACGGCCAGAACGGCGACCACGACACAGAACAAACTAGAAGCTCGAAGCTCAGATGATAATGTTCTAGGAGATCTAAAATTAGCATATGAGACTTACAAAGATTGCAGCGGGTCCGACATTTCGCACTGCCTCAAAAGAAAATTGGCGAAGACTTTGAGCAGGCTGACGAAAACTGAGGAGTTGGACATCCTGAATGGGGTGACGATAACCAAGGACAAGGATGTGAATATTGTGGAGAAGGAGGAAGCGATCTCTAGGGGAATGGACGAGGGGTCGCTCAACAACCTCATTTTCGACAAGGTCGTTAACTTTATGAGGTCCCATACATTGCAGGTAAGAAGCATTTAAGTTTAATTTAATCTTCATTTCAGTTTGAAGTGCCTTGGAATTCTAAAATCAAGTGATTATTAAAT
Source organism: Hydraecia micacea (assembly GCA_914767645.1). Taxonomy (NCBI): domain Eukaryota; kingdom Metazoa; phylum Arthropoda; class Insecta; order Lepidoptera; family Noctuidae; genus Hydraecia; species Hydraecia micacea. Next base: position 13,751,353 of record OU611798.1, on the reverse strand, counting down.
TGGCAATAATTGATTTTGATTTTAAAGTATGCTCTATAATGTATATTGTTAAAAACAATATTATAATGTAGGTAACCTGTGATTGCAAATGCTGGATAAGGAGTTTAATTGGAATGGTAGTCAGGTGAAACAAACATAATTATAATATATTTTTTACTAACACAGAGAAGATAAAAGTGTTTCAGGAACTCTTACGGGAAAATAGTAAAAGGCATATATTTTGATTGCTTATGGCGAAATTTTAGGTTAAAAAAATGCCACGTGGTCACTTCAAGACAGGTTTGAACATTGTTATGGATTTTCGCGAACATTTTGTTTTATCGATTTTCATTTTCTAGGGGTTTTTGTTTTCTTGATGGGAAATCATCTAATGACTCCTCCCGCTCTGGGTGGAGCGGAAGGGAGTGTCAGACTCTTACTGACTAAAACCCACCCGTGTTCCTTCCTTAGCCCTTTATGTTCTGGGGCAGCGGTAACCCATTCGGACGATCCCACTACCCCGGCAAGCTTCGGCCCTAGCGCTGTTTTCTAGGGCTGAATCTGTTATTTGTCGTCCAATCAACTCGTTCACAACAAACGTATTCATTGGTACATTGTCACATGGATCAGTAGAACCGATTTCTTCGATTTTTTCTCTTCTATCCTATAATTCAAGGCCATCGCTTCATCTTTGCACTTCCTCATCTCCACTTTAGTTGTTTTTTTGGAAATGGTGTTTATAGTATAGC